>CANTUZ010000001.1:44527005-45812422 GCA_947846985.1 Fratercula arctica | reverse complement strand
AAACCAGAATTCAACAAGCTAGTCTCATAGCCTTCCCAGTCATTTGAAATAAGCATGTCAGGTAATTTACATTAAGACCTTAATTATTATGCCCTCAGCACACAAACCTTATATAAAATGATATTAAACTGTCAACTAAAACAAATTTTACCACTCAGCTTTGAATCTCAGCAAGATTTTTTCAGTTTCTTGGTTTCTCCCCCCATTATTACAAAACATACTTAAACCTGAAATCACGTTAATCCCTGCCATAGTTCTTTGCAATTGCATAAGAGATGGATTTCTGCTCCTGTAGTTTTACACGGATGGTATGTGCTTCACCTGCTGGGGATGGGATGGCACTATCAGGATTGAATCACTCTGCATTTCTAACAGCAGAATAGTAATTTCATAATAACAAATGTGTAGATCCAGAAGAAAATCATACAATTTACTGGAACTGAGAAAGCAGCTGGGACCTTTGGCAAATGTTGCTATTCTTGCCTGCCATTGAGTGTTTATTCTAAAAGCATCTGTAGCGCTGCAGGCAACATTTCTTTCTGAGTGAAGAACCCCGTGTGTTTAGTGCTGAGTACCTCACATTTCCTTCAAAAACAGCATGAAAACGTTCCTGATTTTGAAACTTTTTCATTTATTGTCTTGTGAATGAGGCAGATGATAAAATCCGACAAATATAAGATTATAAATATGCTATATGTTTTTCCATTTAGAAATGCAAAGTGATTATTACATCAACAACAGTTTTGGATTCCCATGCTGATATTCAACTACAGAAATTAGTTAGTCTACAGATAAAATTATTCTTTCTTTCTCAATAAAGCTTCTGTCTTCTTTGTGTCCTCTTTATTTTAATCTTTGTTACGAATATTTAAATGAAATACAAAACACTAAAAATATGGAGTGAAATTTCTTCTCGGTTTGGCTATGTATTGTCAATAAATTCCTTGACTAATTTTTCTTCCTATATTCTTGCTAATCACTGAGGCATAAGCACCTTATGATAAAGACATAGGAGAAAGTAATTTTGGGAGGCATTTTAAGTAGAAAATAATGCAGTATTTAATCGACAAAGATGCTTCCTGACAGAAGGCTTTAGAGAGCAGAATAAGAAAAAATGAAGAGACTAAGGTAAATTAAGGGCAAATTGTTAATGTTTTCCTCAGTCTTCTTAGAGAGCTTGTTAACATTTCTATGGAACCCTTCTGACTGGGCTCGTGGGTTGGCTTGTATCCCTTTCATTTTACGTTCTTGAGAACTTGAAACAAACACCTTGAACCAAAACTTCCAAAGAAAACTTTTGACATATGCTGAAATTTTACTCCTGTTCTACTTTTTCATCTTTTACTACACATCTTGAAAAGTACATAGAACATTCTTATGTGTCCTCAACAATTGCTAGTTGCATCGGAGACTGCTAAATTTTCCAGTCTTCAAGCGTTTATTTAGATTTTTCAGCACTCCTGATGACTATGCTACACATCTGGGGGAAGTATATGCCATGTTCTCTGATCTTTTAGTAGAAACATTCTGCTACAGCACAAACACAAATTGCATGTTTGTTCACAGACCCTCTCCCCCCACTGCTCCTTTTCCAGAAAATGTCTTCAGAAAAACTTTTCATAGTAATTACTTAAGCAATATGTCATCTGAGTTCTGTTTCTCTTCTGGAACAAAAGAAAATGTCTTCAGCAATACTTTGCAGGTAATACGGATTCATCTTTCTCAAGTTTTTTTGTTTTTTTTTTTAGTAGTAGTTGACACTTTTTCTAATTTGTATCCTAATTTAGAAGAAATGCATACAAATGCATAAGCAAGCTATAAGGACAGTAGTTACTTCTTCTGCTGTTTTCCATGCCCCTTCCTCTTTCCATCTCAATACTTAAATAAGTACTGAAGAACACGTATTGAAAGGGGCAACAATCTATCCTCAAAAGCCTTAATTCTCATGAAACAAATAACATTTGACAATAATCTGGAGATTTATTTTGAATACTGTGTTGTTCCTGTGTTTAACACAAACTAGATATTTGACTCAAGGTAATTTACAGTTCCATGAGACTAGAAGTTCTCCATAATTTGTAAAACTGATGCTCTTAGTAAGGTTTCTGTCAGGGGAAAAAAAAAAAAAAAAGCCTGAGGA
Organism: Fratercula arctica; assembly: GCA_947846985.1. Lineage (NCBI taxonomy): Eukaryota > Metazoa > Chordata > Aves > Charadriiformes > Alcidae > Fratercula > Fratercula arctica. The sequence goes on along the minus strand of CANTUZ010000001.1, from coordinate 45,810,282 downwards.
AAACTACCAGTTCTTGATAAATAAACGTGATAATCTAACTTCATTCTTCCATTATTCCAAAATATTTAAGTAACTTTTTTTTTCTTTTTTTCTTCTTTTTTTTATTTTGCTTCTGATGGGCTAAATTATTGCTGCCATAGGGAGTTTAGTTGTCCATCCGAAGTCAGTAACATCAGTAAGATGTCACTTCAATTAACATGGGAAATAATCTTGCACAATTCATGTCTGTAGAACAAGCTAGACTGGAAATCCAAGGTGGTCTGTCATGGTGATTTGTTATAGGCATGAGAATATTACTCTTTTTGATGTATGTTATTAGCCAACATTTGGAATCCAGCAGATTGTGTCAATTATAAGCAGAAACTTCCTCTAAGGAACTGTTTAATTAGATTCAGTCCTGTTTATTTATAAACAATTCTTGTTTTAACTCTGATCACTGCACAAATCAGATAAAAAGTGATTTGGAACTATGACCACAGAAACACTAAACTAAAACTGTCTGGAGAGGGCCGTGTCCCTGGTATTTGCCAGGTTTTCATCCTTTCTCTGCACTTGCTTTTGTGGAGGAAATTTCCATTTCTCCCTCAAATGTCATAACCAGTACATAATATTTGTGAAATATTTCTACACATGTAAATCACATTCTTGTCTCAGTCTTGGGTAGTGCTCCATTTGTTTTGGCACTGCAGACCTGATAAAAATAAAACTTTTCTTATTAAGCTTTTTTAACACGTCTAATGACGATATATAGTTGCAAGGAGAGAGCTGACATTTAGTCTGGAGTAATAACAATATCTTTAGAGTCCACTCAGTTATAACCTTCATATGACATGAAAATGTGTATTTCATTGCAAAAAGTTATGATTTAAAGTAAAAATCATGTAGAAAAGAAACACGTTTTCTGAAGCAATGAAGGAGTGATGGAACACAATAAATAGGAAGATGAGAAAGGTATTTTGAGAAACACTGAGATACATACATAGCAAGCAGAAAGCACTAGGACTGGATCCAATTATGTGTTAATCTACCAGTGGTTAGAGTTTGATCAGCTCAAAAAATGTAGCACTATTGTAGTCTATCAGACTACAGAGATTTAAAAGAAAGGAAAAATAATATCAACTTCAGAACAAAATCATGTATGTCCCTTGTCTTGATTAATTAGTTACAAGATAAAGTTGTAATTGAGTTAAATATGTCTACTTGCCCTTTAGAGTGATTGCTAACACTACTAAAAATGTACTTGTCCTCAGAATGTTCTTTTTAAGGACAACAGAAAAATTCTTTTAAATACTCTAAATTCTATTCCTTCATTTTAATGTTGATTCAGTACTTTACAATGTAAAATTGCAGATCACTGGAACACAGAATTGTTTTAAATGAGTTTTCAAAAATTAGTATTGGAAACCTAAGCAAAGTTGAGACCACATTCAGTTCTGCTTACTATGAAAGTACAGCTATGCATGCTTAGTGTGACTAGTGTTAGGTTTAAAAATCCTTTAATGGTACTCCAGATAGAAATGGACAAAAATTAAATAAAACAACAAAACCCTTCCTTACATCATCTTCCAAACTGATTTTGTCTAAATATGGATGACTAAAACTTAGGAGCTAAGTCAGCTTCATAGAATTCCTCAATAGCTAGTGGAGAGAGAATTATTCTAGCAAGGAATTGATTTCACTTGCTCTTTGCTTCTTTTTCTCTATACATACAAGTGTGGAATACTGTATATCTAATTTGTGGGTAGACAGATTTAGGCAAATTTTGTTAGCACAGGACTTGTGTGTATTTATGAAGAATTTTTATATTTCGATCAGTTTTTATCAATATATTTATGAATTTATATATCTACCATCAGGGTAACAGGTGGACAATGAGGTTGATGAACTTGCAACATAATAATGAAAGCATATATGTAAGGTCTTGAAAAATATCTACTTTTTCCGTATTTATTCATCTTTTACTGGAGAGAGGACTGAAGTCAAAACTGTCCTGCATAATAAGACTATTTTTGTATGAAGAACTGATTTATCTATTCTTAAATTCTAAAATTAAAAGCAGTCCTAATTTCTATATGAGCTTTTTCATTTTACACAGCACTCCATCCAAGGATCTTGCAGGAAAATGAGTCAAGTTTCTTTCCTTTATTTCCAACTTATTAAGTGAAAGAACTGACATGCTATTGTTATAAGAGCTGTACATTTTCTCCAGTTTGGAAAAGTTGCATCATTTTTGTGATTATGCCAGTTTGTGATAAGGCTTTGAGAAATGTTATGGCAGTTATGAAAATACAAAGTACTAACAGCAGCTCCTGAAGGATATAGAGCTCTTTGCTGTAAATATGAACACTAACAAGCTGCAAAAGTACTCTCTCCTTATGGCTGATGTCTTTTCAGAGACAATACTGTAGACATAAACTCATATTTTTCCTTCAAATCGAAGGATATAAACCAATATTGTTTAGAGTTTTATTGCTTCAAGCATCTGCAATCAAAACAGTAGTGTTATACGTTCAGAGAATGCTTCAGGCATGATCAATTACTTTCTGAATAGGTTTTACTCTTTCATCCATATATATTATGCAGTATCTATCTGAAAAAAAAAAAAAAGGAAAAATTCTACTTTCTCTTGCACTGATGCATCAGTAGGGAGAACAGAGAAGAAAATCTCTTCTCAGTAACAAATTAACAACAGAATAGGTAGCTGTCTCTTACTTCCCCCCACCCTACCCCCCCACCCCCCCGCCCAGTAAATATAAGCCATAACTTACCATTTACCTGCTATTGCTGCCAGTAAAATCCTGATATTTGTCCAAAGTTACCACATTGCCATACCTGAGAACATAGCTGTTAGTTACCACACAGATATACATAACTTACCAGGTAGCATGACATATTTGTCCACAGTTTTTTTCAGTCTCTGATAATGACTACTGCATTTGTAATACTAATGTAGAATTTGAACACTATATATATAAATCAGTGTCAAAAAGCAATATAATGTGACATATGTTTTAGATTGATGAGCCCAAATAGAGAAAACTGTATATTAGGTTTTTTTCTCTAAAGTTTGTTACAAACCAGATCTTGACTTCTGCAGAAGCACAGTCATCTATTCTGTAAACCTGGAATTCTCCACTGAATTTTCAACAGTCAGGATTAAAGAAGCTTAAATCTAGCAGTAATAGTTGTAAAATGATTAAGATCATCAGTTTATTAGACTTTGTTTCATGTAAGAAAAAGAAGAATGAGGGGGAAAAAAAAGGCTTCTGATTGTGAGTTAAATTTTCAGTGAGAAAGGAAAAGACTGAAAAGAATGCATGACTGAAAGTATTATCCACCTAAATTTCCAAAAAACCTGGTTTTGTTACAATATAATTTTGAAAGCATTTTAAGCATTTTTTTTTCCCATGAATATAAATACCAAAAACATACTATTCTTTGCACATCACTTAAACTTTAAGTGCATAAAATTTGGTATTACATTTTTCCTTGTTTTTTCCTACTGATTGTGTTTCTATTCTCCTTATGCATAATTCACAGACCCACATATATTTTCTCGTAGTCATCTCTGGTCCAGATACTGCTTTCATGCTCATCTTTAGTTCAGGAGGATGTAGGGCTTTTTCTTCAGTAGATTTAAGGAACCTTGGTGGTTTTTAAGGAACAATTGTCCCTTGATGGTCTTTAATTTGCAGTTACTTCACATGAAATACTATACAGACACACAGTTCTTGTAAATTTAATCAAACACCAAGCCATCCCTTGGCCTTTGGAGAAGCTCTATTTCTCAAAATCACACTTCAAACAACATGATGAAAAAGAATAAAAGTAAAAAAGGATGTCATACACAGTTTCCCTAAATATTATTTTACCTTAATTTTTGGAGAGAGGAGAAAGTCTGACAGTCTCTTAATGAAAATTTCTGGAACTAGATTAATGAAGTCCAATATATTTACTTCTTTACTCCTGTTCCTCTTCTGAAACTTCCCAAGGAAAATGAATACCCAAATAAATCAGTTTTGATTTAATATTTTAATTGGTTTAAACTTAAGCTTAGCATGTACACTCATTTCCATTAACAGTCAACTCTCAATATATTCCCTTAAATGTAATTTACATATCAATACTGAAATCAACAAATTTTCATTTTTACCACTTGGATGCCAATATTTCTAAGTTAGTGTCTATATTATAGACATTGTGATTGGGAACTTTGGGACATTATCTTCAAAAGTAAGTTGATACTTTTCTTAGAAACTCAAAGGCCACATATGGAGCTGAAATAGTCACAATACATAGTCATGGATAAATGGAGATAGAATTCACCTATTTTCTATTTATAAAATTTGCAATTTGCCTCTTTATCTTTTTCATGCCTGCAACAACAAAAAGGAAAGTCTACCATAAAGCTTTGCTTGAGAAGATAACTGTAACTAGGATTTGATGTCACCATAAACAATGAAGACGTTTTCAATCATCAATTTATTAAAATACACAGTATTGTCTTTGAGTACCTTGTATGCTGTTAATTTGTGCTAAGGAGAAGCAATAACTGAATCTATGCTTGAGTCGGTAAGATAAAATGGTGTGAAAAGATCATGCAAACTTTTTTTACTTTGTGCATCTAAAACTTTTTTTCTGGGCTAACTTCTCTAGTTAATTTGCAGGGGGTTTTGTTAGGTTGGTTTTGTAGGGCTTTTTTTGCAGTTTGTTCTTTTCCCTTTGTTTAATAACAGGATTTAAGAAAGAAAATGGAAAATGAGTTTAAAGACTGAGTCTTTTTGAAAAGTTGAGTACAGAAAAAAACCCTAGTCATCTCTAGCCAACTTAGGATCTTATTATAGATACCTTGGAGCCTTGAGTGGTGCTTTTATTTCAGTAAACTGACCCAGGGATGACCTTGAGGTTTCCTGTCTTATCTGAAGTTGATTTTCTAAAATCAACATCTAGGCATGGCTTTTGCTTCCCTGACAGGATTATAGAATTGCTTTTTTTTCATGTGGTGGTGATGTTTATTCTTGCGATTATCACAAATTTTGTCACTATAACCTCAGGGATGAAGGTATTATGAGCATATGCTTCATTTATCTGACTTGAGTAAAAAAGCAATAAAGAATGGCATCTCCAGTGTCATCTTTCAACAAAATGAATGAACTTTTGGTTGAACTGCCCAATATGGAACTGGGCAGTAAAGATATAACCTGCCATTTCCAGATCCCTGAGAATTTCTGCTTGTATATAAGATCTGACAGAGAAATCGTTCCTGGGACCATTCTGCATCTAAACTGCTAACTGCAAGCCTTGCCTTTCCATCTCTACTGTTCTTCACTTCAAAAGGTTCTAGCCCCTGCTCAAGTTTAGAGAAGGTTGCCAGAACGTGAAAGCCACTCCATAGTGGGAAGCACCAGCTGGCATTCTGGCACAGAGGCTCTGCACAATATTTTTTACAGATTAACCATGTACAAGACGTGGTTTCTTGTGATCATGCTTTGGCATCAAACATGAACAGTGGGTCTGGCACATAAACTATTCACAAGCTGTTGTTTAGAGGCTTTAAAGGATTTGAAAGTGGCTGTGTGTCTCTACTAATCAAACATTTGAAGGAGGAAAAGCTGTCATTTACCAACAGCTGTTCTTCTTCAAAATATGTATATACATTCCCAACATTCCTTCCTATCTCTTTGTCTTACAACAATTCTAAAATGTGGGACTTTATATCTGGCAGGAACTACAAGGGGAGGCCATGTGGACCACACACAGAGGAAACGGTGCCTCAAATGCAGACCTAAGAATAATTATATAGTAGAAAAATTCTGATTAACAGTTTTTATGTATAAATAACCACAAGTGTAATTTAGATTCTAGTCACACCATTTCAGTTCATGACCTCTGATGACACTGCCAGCAAGACTGGCAACTGGCATGAAATATAATGACTGTTTAGGGGGTGTGCATAATTACCACTTGGGAAGTATCCTGTGGCAAGTAAATTCTTTCTTACAGGCCCTCAACTAAAAATAAATTTCAGTCACTACTGACCTGGGATTAGTTAGAAACAACAGTCTAACACAAAGAAATGTAGGAGAGCAAAATCATCTTTGCTATTTTAATATAGTTTAAAATGTGCCTGACCTTTCTTGGACAGAAACACCTTAATAGCAAGTTGCGTCAACAGTAAAAGTAGTACCTCTGAAAATCAGAAAATTTAATATTTTTCTCAAAAATGAAACATATAATAAAGTTTACCCTTCTTTTTGGGGGGAGGGTGGGTGGCTGGAGGGAACACAGATAAGCAGCACTCTTTTTCCATATATGTGATTTCACAGCTATGAAAGGCTGTCGGCAAATGTCACTGGAAGTCATATAATCTAATCTCATGAGTCTAATGCTCTTCCCACATCATATTGCTCAAAAACGTTTTTTTCTATTAATACAAGGTTCAAATACAGAGTTCTTCCTTACTCACTTCAGCAATCCATATTCTAAGGAACAGTAATTTCATTAGTATCACCTTTCTTATTAAAATTAAAAAGCCTAACAATCTAATAAATCAAATCAATATTTTATGTACTTTGTTCTTCACGATCCTATTTATTTTATCCCTCTTGTATGTATATTAGGCAGACTTTTCTAAAACTAAGATTTTCTTTGCTTTTTATTACTTAACTGGAGATATCTTTAAAAAAGCCCTCAACTTTCAGAAATTTGTAAAGAAAATAAATTATTTTAAAAACCTAAGGTTGGATAACTGAAGACTGTAGAATTCCAACACATTAGACTTCTTACATTGTTACTTCAAGCCATTATTAATTTCACTGGCATATTATGATAGTTTTGAAGTTGGATCTCACTTTATCATCTTGCACAGTCTGTTACAAAGTAAACTGTATAGTCTGTTGTACAAACTAACTAAAACAAAAATCTTATTATTAACAAATTCCCAAGAGAAAGTACAGCTATTCTACAATGTGATTTTTCTTTATTCAGCTAAAATGTCATATTTGCAAAAAAAATGAGTGTAACAAAAACATTTCCATGTTTTTCAGTATGCTTACCTGTTTTGAAGGAGTGAGGATAAAATATAGTTCAGACGTCTCCCTTGTTAGTTCCAAAGAGTTTCATTTGCAATTGACCTTTTGTTGATTCATAATGAGGCATTTAGAAATGTTTTACGTTTTGCATAAAAGGAAATGAACCAGTGTGCAGACTAATGGTAATGTTCATGAGAAACATCAGGCATTGCTTAAAAACAGGAAATGATTTACAGGGAATAAAATAGAAAAGCCCTGATGAACCCATGTAACTTTTATGTTACTGTATCTGCACTGATTTTACTACAATTGCCACTGATAGGCATTTGTAAATGAGTCATACGGTCCCTCCATATTCCTCTCAGATAAACCTGAATTTTACATCTGTAGTATTTTGGGGGTTTGAATGGATGATGACAGGCACAGTTCAAAAGAAATTTGTATGAAAATTTCATACAGGAATATATAATAATTGTTTTCTATTATTAAATAGATTATTAATTTCAGATTTTAGCTATTAAGTACAAGCTCTTTAGAGAAATTAATAGTAGGAGGATTTGATTTTTTTTTTTCTTTTTTTCTGGTAAAATCAAAATATTACACCTCTGCTAACAGAGAAGAGTGAGGGTGTAAGGTATCATGCTCAGGAGAAATGCGTTACTCTCTTCAACATGAGTAAAAATGATTGAATTTCAATACATTTTTTTATTATTATTATTTTATTTTCTAAACTGTAAGCAGAGAAAATACAGTCCAAAATCAAACAGACATTGACAATTTGTATTTGCAGATACTAAAATATTGTGACTTTCTTGAAAATTATTCTCTTAAAGTTGAAATTTTCTCTATACAAAAGGGTTTGGTTTTTACTAAGTTTACATTATTCTAACCAAAATGATCTATGTTTAAATATGCTAACTCTTACCATGTATTAACTATTCAGGTAATGTAGATTTTATAAGCCTACTTCACAGAGAATTAAGTTAACAGTAAATGAAATTAGAGCAGACTAATATTTGTATGGGAAAATCACTACTTCACATTTGTCTTAGCAGTCCTCCAGTTACCATCTATTCTGATTGCATTTTCCATAGATTAACTGATACGTTTACCTGCCTTCCCATCTGCTGAGCTGACTGTTTGCAAGTTACCTGCTTAAATGCTGGCAGACAGCATGAATTAAACCATTTGTCATTGTATGCCTGTAAAGTGAAAAACATTTTGACATTAGAATAAGTGCATACAGAAAACTACTGCAAAGGAACAGACAGAGTTTACATTCCTATATTTGGCAATGTTGAATGAGGAAAAGGTTGAAAAAACTCAAGACCAAAAATCTAAAATCCACCATGTTTAAACGATCCATCCCAATTTTGAAAACAGTGAAATTGGAAAGCATCCAGTTTATCCTTTTCTTTTTCTTATTTGTCTCCTGCTGGGGCAATCACAGCAGCAAATTACTTCCTCTCTCTGTGTACAGAAGGCAGTACATTTTCTTTAACCCTTCCTTTCCAACACAATAAAATCACAAAGAAAACCCTCTAATTTAATATATTTGCTACAGCACTGTCAAAAGTATGCACAATCTGAATGAGTTACCCTGACACTTAGATAAATATGCATCTGGAAATTCTAGAAAACCCACAAATTCCTCAACATGCATAAAGAAAGGAGTGAGGAAGCACAATACAAAATACTGAAAAAATATTGAACACTGTGCAATAAGAAAGTTGAATCTAGAATGAATGGGGGATGAAAATTTGTTATAGTTAGAATAACAAAATCATAAAATGGTTAGAGCTGGAATGGACATTAAAGATCATTTAGTTCCAACCCCCCTGCCATGGGCAGGGACACCTTCCACTAGACCAGGTTGCTCAAAGCCCTATCCAACCTGGTCTTGAACATTTCCAGGGATGGGACATCCATAGCTTCCCTGGGTAACCTGTTCCAGTGCCTCACCACCCTCACAGGAAAGAATTTCTTCCTAATACCCAATCTAAAACTACCCTCTTCCAGTTTAAAACTGTTATCCCTCGTCCTATCACTACAATCTCTGATAAAGAGTCCTTCCCCATCTTTCCTGTAGGCCCTCTTTAAGTACTGGAAGGCCACCATAAGGTTTCCCTGGAGCCTTCTCTTCTTCAGGCTGAACAACCCTCTCTCAGCCTTTCTTCAGAGGAGAGGTGTTCCAGCCCTCTGATCATCTTTGTGGATCTGTTCCAACAGGTCTATGTCTTTCTTATGTTGGGGGCTCCAGAGATGGATGCAGTACTCTAGGTGGGGTCTCTTGAGAGCAAAGGGGAAGAATCACCTCCCTTGAATGTGCTGGCCACGCTTCTTTTGATGCAGCCAAGCATGAAGTTGGCTTTGTGTGCTGCAAGCACATGTTGAAGGTTTATGTTGAGCTTTTCATCCACCAGCGCCCCCAAGTCCTTCTCCTCAGGGATGGTCTCAATTCATTCTCTGTCCAGCCTGTATTTGTGCTTGGGATTGCGCTGACCTGGGGACTGTAGGACCTTGCACTGGGGTCTTGTTGAATTTCCTGAGGTTCACATGGGCCCATCTCTCAAGCCCGTCCAGGTCCCTCTGGACGGCATGCCTTCCTTCCAGCATGTCAACCTCACCACCCAGTTTGGTGTCATTAGTAAACTTTCAGAGGGTGTACTCAATCACACTGTCCATGTCGCTGACAAAGATGTTAAACAGCGTCAGTCCCAATACCGACCCTTGAGGTCTGCCACTGTTTTCCACTTGGACATTGAGCCATCGATTGCAAATCTTTGAGTGAGACCATCCAGCCTATTCCTTATCCACCAAGTAGTCCATCCATCAAGTCCATGTCTCACCAATTTAGAGACAAGGATGTCATGTGGGACAGTGTCAAATGCTTTGCAGAAGTTGAGATAAATGACGTCTGTTTCTCTCCCCTTATTCACCAACGCTGTAACCTCATCATAGAAGGCCACCCAATTTGTCAGGCATGACTTGCCCTTGGTGAAGGCATGTTGGCTGTCACCAGTCACCTCCTTATTTTCCATGTGCCTTAGCAGAGTTTCCAGGAGGATCTGCTCCATGATCTTGCCAGGCACAGAGGTGAGACTGTTTGGCCTGCCTTCCATTTTTCCCTTTTTGAAAATGGGGGTTATGTTTCCCCTTTTGCAGTCAGTGGGAACTTCACCAGACTGCCACAACTTCTCACAAATGATGGCTAGTGGCTTAGCAACTTCACCTGCCAGTTCCCTCAGGATCCACGGATGAACCTCATTAGGTCCCATGGACTCCAAGTTCCTCAGCTATTCTTGAACCTGGTCTTCTCCTACATTGGCTGTTCCTCATTCTCCCAGTCCCTGTCTTTGCCTTCTGCATCTTGTATAACGTAGCTAGAGCCATTGCCAGTGAGGACCAAGGCAAAGAAGTCATTGAGTACCTCAGCCTTCTCCTGGCTGACCAGATCTCCTGTTTACTTCTGGAGGGGGTCCACATTTTGCCTAGTCTTCCTTTAGTCACTGACACACCTATAGAATCTTTTCTTCTTGCCTTTGATGTCCCTGGCCAGAATCCACTCTATCAGGACTTTAGCTTTCTTAAACTGATCCCTGGCTGCTCAGAGAACTTCTCTGTATTCTTCCCAGGCTACCTGTCCTTGCTTCCACAGTCTGTAGGCTTCCTTTTTGAGTTTGAGTTTCTCCAGGTGAAATTACAATTGAAAGTGAAATTGAAAATTGCAATTTTCAAAGCATTTTATGAGACATATTCTGTGGCACTCTAACATAAAGCTGCATGTTATATGTTTCAGAGCAGCTATCTTCGCAATTTATGAGTTATATATGATGGAAATTTGCCTATCCTTTTTATTATATATATTTTATTAAAACAATATTTTGGGGGAACGTTTCAGAGCTGAAAATTCATATGCATATGAAAATTCAAAGTGGAAAATCATTAGAGAATGGAGAAATTGAAGACTAAACCCCTAGAATTTTTTTGTTGTCATTACAAATGGTTTTCAGTAATCTTCACAAATATTTTCAAGACAATATGAGGTAGGATTTAGAATTCTGAAAGTTACTAGTTGTGTCTTTAGTATCATGAGAAACTACGTGATAAATATCTACTTATATATTAATCTCTGTCTTTCAATTCTATAGCATCTGAAAAAGATTCCTGCTGGGTAAATTAAACATTTTCCTTAACCTTCCTAAATAATTTTCTTCTCTGTTTCTTTTTCATGTATCTAAGCAATAGATTATTTAGTACCAGGACATGCAATTATTAGCTTGGATCTAGCAATTCCCATAGCTTCTCCAGCACAGACATACTTATCCCCCAAAATCCTGCTTAAGAATCCACTGGTGTGACGTAGAAACAACTGTATGATGTTGTCCTTTTTAACCATTATTTAACTCAAAGCTACACATCTACCATCTAAAGACTTCACAAGTGAAAAAGAGGCAGATTGTGCCAGAATTCTACTTCGGGCCACTAAAAAGAAAATTACTTGCCATCTTGTTTGACTCCCTACTGGGAAAAAGGAATCACAAAAATTGTGGAAAGAAAAGGGAAGAATGAATAGGTAAGTGTAAGAACAAAGATTTTTCCTGTGATGGAATGTGATAAAAGAACAATATTTACCTTTTTTTGGGTTTTTTTGGTTCTTTTTTTGGTTTTGGGTTTGTTTTTTTTTTTGGACAGTTTAACTGGCATTCCCCTTAAGATCACACTTATTAGCCTCCTATTTCAGAAATTTGACAGAAAGAAAAAGAAATAAAGAAGACCAGACTTAGAAGTTCAAGAGTATCATCAAGCATACAAAACCAGAGAGATTAAGTATGTTAAGGACTTTTCTGAGCCTGGGAGAAAAAATAATTCAGGTTGGAAGAAATCTCTGGAGGTCATATAGTCCAACTATGAAGAAAATAAATGGCTTATTAGCACATCACAATGATCTGAAGCAGAATGAAATGTGACTTCCATAATGAAAAAAAAAAAAAAAAAAAAACAAACAAAAACCAAAAAACCAAAAAGTGTAGAAAATGCACAAAAATAAGGAACATCATGCCTGGTCTAACAGTAACATCAGCGATCATGGTGAGAGTATCGTAGGATATGTAGAAATGCACTCCCTTTGAAGTAACTAGCAGATTAAATCTTGCCAAATAGGATCCACAAATGGATTTAAATTAACAATTACCACAAGGAACATGAGCAAAATGCAAAGTTTCACCCCCCAAACCATTCTCAGTTTCTAGAATTGTGCTAATATGTGTTTGGAATAATTAGGTTGCTGCTGCCTGAGGAAAAGGACAAAAAAGGCAGCTGGTGTGAGAAAGATGTGTGTGGAAAAACATATCCCAAGAAAAGCCCCGGGCCAAGAGGGATGCACCCATCACAGGCACCCTACTCCTCCTGCCTCTGACTGCAAGGTGCTGACCTTCGCTGCAACACCTACCACCCCAGGTTGAAGGCACAGTCAGCCAGGGACCCCCAGAGTCATAAGCAGGGACTTGTAAATACCAGAGAAGAGTGGCTGGTGTTAGTGTTACCTCTTGTGTAACACTTGCAAAGGTATCACTAATGAAAGTTTTCTTTGCTAGTTTAGAATATAGCTATTAATATGTTTTGTTACTAAGTAATGATAATTTTGTTTTTTTGATTTGGATGTTCAATATTTGACTTCATATAAAAGTGTTGTGGATGTTTTTGTCCATAACAGAACATAGGACTTAAACTGTAACAGTATTCTTATAGTGAAATTCTGTACGTTGAATAAAAATAACGTTAAACAAATGTTAAGTACTTTATGTAGAACATGATAGTCTTCTGTCTTTATTGTATTCTAGAAATTCTGCATAAGGACAGGATGAAAAAAAAAAAACAAAACAAAACAAAACAAAAAACAAACAAACAAAAAAAAAAACCAAAAAACCAGACAGACAGACCAATCTAACCGAACAGCTGCTTTTTCATTTGGGTAAAAAGGAGGGTAGAAGAAAAGAACCATGCAAAAAGTATTAAGGGTTTTGGATAAGACAGCCTGGCAAGCTTGCATTTCTGCTTATTAACTTACCCTCCCATGAGCAAGATCCACAACCTTCTTAGGCCTTGAAGGTTGCAGACACTTTTTAACAGAACTGGTTACTGACAGCAGGTCTTTATAGCCTCTTTGCCTTATTTAATAAAATGGGATAGAGAAACAACAAAATTGTTCAGATGGAGACTGAATTATAATGAAAAGGGAAACAAAACATTTTTGTAGAATTTTAAAAGCTTGAAGCTGCATGTAACCTTGGTTGATCAAACAAAACAAAAATAAATTAATTGGGGAAAAAAGGCTTTCCTAATGTTCCAAACACCCTTTTTTTCCCTCATCTTAACATTAACATGAAAATTTAGATGGTCTGAGCAAAAGTCTATATCCCCTATTCACCTTTATGATGTACAGTGCTCACATTGAAACCAGAAAGTGAAACACGGAGAAACCTTTAAAATATGGATGCAATGATTTTGACCACAAGAAATACAGACACTTGCCACTCACACTCTCAACAGTAGTTGCATCATTCCTTCAGATCTTTTTATGAACATAAGAGAAGGACAAAACAAATTTATACATTTTAACCTTTCTAACCAACTCTTTGACTTGGAAATACATTGACTCATTTTGATAGAACATTCTTTGAATAGCTGTACAGTATCTGCTGTTTGGAAGAATTCAGCATGAATAATAGTTTTTCAAATTATTTTTTTTTTTTTTACATTAAACCACAAATCAGCTGTGTGCATCCCATTCTGCAATGTCCGTGTCATTTTCAGAATTAGTGTGCTGCCTAGTAATGATCTTAAAGGTACTTCTTTTCTTCCACAATCTCCATTAATCCCTTCCTCAGTGAGAAAAACTTAAAAAAAAAGTGGATGTGCAGTGTGGATATCTGCTCCAATTTTGTCTTCTCCATGGTCTGTAGGGAAATTCCTGTTTTCACTGCCATATCTTCCACAGGATGTAGGAAAATATCTGCTCCACTGTAGTTTCTTCCATGGGCTGCAGGGGAGTATCTGCTTGTGTGCTTGGAGCACCTCCTCTCTCTCCTCCTTCTTCTTTGACCTTGGTGTTCACATTGTTGCTTCACACACTTTTTTTTCCTCACTCTTCACTGCTGTGTGGCATTTTCCCCTTTCTTAAATATGTTTTCAAAGCAGCATTCTTCCTATGATCTCAATGAAGCTATGCTAACGTATATCTGCTAAAGCTGTGAGCCAATACAACCAATATTGTCAGCTGTCCCCACAGATATTATACCCACAAATAGTTAATCAAATTTCTTTCACGAGCTTTCAAAAGACTTTTTTTTTTTTTTTTTTTCAACATTCTCATTTCTACATCTAAAAATGGTCCAGATCTCCTGGGGAAAACCAGCATAGACAGAATGAAGCAAAAATATTTTGAACGTGTTTTTCAAAATACTGTGACATATGGATAATTAGCTAGCAAATGAGTAATAGAAAAGCTAGAAAGATGACACTAGCTAGCATCATTCATACAAAATGTGCTTCTAAATAATTGTTTTTCTTTGTAATTACTTCTCTATGCCAACTAAGCACCATAAAGCAAATCAATCAGGCTGGACATCTGACTAAAGAGACAACAACAAAAACATTGGCAAAATCAGAACACACCCTAATGGATCAAAAGAAAAACTTTTTTTTTTTTTTTTTTTAAAAAAGCAGCATGTTAGATTTTAATCATTGTTCATCCAGCATTTAATTCAACTCAATTACACTGACAGCCTGCATACTTGAAAACTGTGTCCCTGTATTTGATTAATTTATGTAATATTTACATTTTGGAGTAATATAAAGGATACCTTTTGGAACAAATTATTTATCTGGTCAAACTAAGCAGTTTTTGATATTACACTTTGGCACCATATAATGAAAGATAAAAATGCTATTTTTAGATTACTGTCTCATTTAGAAAAAAAAATAAAAATAAACTCATATTCTCCACATTTTTTAAGTTCTAATTCCCCTCCTGACCACACACCTTTAAAATTTCAAACTAACAAAACCAGAAAGTTATAAAGAAAAGCTTTTCTCAGGTTCATGTTCAACATAACCTTTAAAGTCTTGCCTAACTTTTTGCCATTGTTTTTTGGCAAAAAAAAAAAAAAAAAAAAAAAAAATTGAATTTAAGCAAATGTTTTATTTCTTGGGTCAATCAGAGCCTTTAATCAGTATTTAGATTTCATTTCTAAAGCCCTAATTCTGAAGAAAAACCAAGGTCACCTGTCTATAATTAACATACTTCTATGAATTCTCAGCTCAGTGTCACAATTGAATGGAGAAACTTGGCAACCTCCTGGGATCTTAAAAGAGGATTTTGTAGGGTCCTATGAGAGAATCATTTAATTCTGTCAAACGGACTAAAAATGTCTGTCTCTTCTGTGACTAAAACCATGAGAAATTCTTATTCAGAAACCTTGAATGCATTTGATCAAGCTATATCAAAAGACACATGCTCATCACAGAGAGGTCTCTCTTCCAATGGTTTCTAGTGACTTCAGAAACCTAATTATTTTCAAAATATATTCTTGCCTAAGCAAATTAACCTTTAAAAGCACTGGTTATCTCTGAGTTACAGATTCAGTACAGGAACTTTCACACACAGAAGTGCTCAGCTAAGAGAAACCATGCTCATTTTCAAGGCTTCCCTTCAAGGAACTTTAGTGCCCCATGTGGGAGGGATTAGTACTGAGCAAGGGTGGCCACCACTGCAAATGTGGTGATGGGAATCACCACTGTTACTGGGGTAGCGGGAACCCCCTTAGCAGAATTTAGAAGTTCCTTGCTCTGCTTCAGCTCCACCATGAGAGAGATCACCTGGAAACAATCCCACCAACCTATAGCCACTATGCTGTATGTTTCTTCCCCATCAAGGGCTCTTTGCTGCTCTCAGTCTCTTCCCTGCTCTGGAGAACTACAACTCGTTTAGACCACAGCTGCCAAGATCAGGCAAACAGGCAGCCTTCATCTTCACTACTTGCGTGCACCTTTTAAGCATGCACAGGTAACACAGGTAAACAAGAAAATTGCTTACAGCCAGCCATCACTTGCTTTATTCATTCCGCTTTTTAGTTACTCAATTTAAGAAACTTGCATTGAAATATTAATCTTGTAAGTTTGATAATTAAATTTTATTTCAAAATAGACAATGAAAATTTTCATTTGCATTGTTTCAGTCCTACTTGACTAATGCAGTTTTGGATTGCAATTAAACCTTCTTTGCTTATTTAGGATCTCCTGATATTTGTAAAAAATTATGATATCCACTCCCAGCACCAGTCTTGCACACATATTAGAAACTAGTTCTTTCCCAGTAAACAGTCAGTTCTCAATGTTAAATAATCTGCTTTAATTTTAAAAGCTAAATAATACGGTTTACATTTTTTTCTCTTTTCAACTGCACATAATTTTCTGTACTGACCTTCTTATTGTTGTATTAATTGATCAATTAATTGGAGTGAACAAAAGATTGAGGCCATTTGGCTAAAATTGAATAAAGAAATAATATGAGTTATCATTCAAATGACTTTTTTCTCAGCTCTACCAAAAGGCCTAAGCTTTACATTTTTGATGCAAGGCAAAGACGCACATATTATTATTTTTGTTTTTATTTAAGTGAAAACATTCACATGGTAGTAAAAGTGACAGAGTCTTCAATGCTACAATAATCTCAGAAAAATCCCAGCTTGAGGTGGCTCATGGAGGATGGAAGTATTCTAATTTCAGGATTCTACCAAAAAATAGAAACCTTTTCAAGTGTCTAATTTTTTAGAAATAGTAGTAAACTGCAAAGCATTAAGAAGTAGCTCTTTAAACAGAAAAAAGAATTCTACTTGTGTGAGTTGTATTAAATAAAAAGGCTTGATAACAAGTATCCTTGGATGCATAATGTTGCAAGGTAAATCTTTCTACTAGTCTTTCTTTCCAGTCTGGTATTTTTTATAGTTTAGACTGAAGGGACTCCAGTCTGTTGAATCCCTTCTACCACATCTGTCATTTGGCTTTGTCTCTCCTTCATACTGCAGATAAACTTCTGGTCTTCTGCCTATCTTTGTTCTTCTGCGGACTTTTCCTTTTTTCTGTCCTTAGCCCCTATCTACATCAGCTGCAATAATAATGCATCTCTTAGCTGAATTTTGTCAGTACTGGTATGCCTCCCTAGAACATAAATACACAAGAAAGATGAACAAGTGGCTTATTTCACACTTATCAATTTTATATTTTTTTTTTTAAATAAAAATAATATTTAGTACAGATACAGTGAATTGAAAACAACATAAACAACCCTACTTCCATTAGTATTAGAGGTAACTTTGGGACAAAATGAATGTATGTGAAAGAATTAGAGAAGTGACTTTCAGTTGCTAAGTTGTTCATAATTGCTCCAACCAGTTAAGGCATAGAGGGTCGTGTCTTGCCCAAACTTAGAAACAGTTGCTTATATATACCTGTAAAGAACAGCTGGAAGAGAAAGAAACTGAAAAGTAATCGGGGTAACTGAATTCTTCTTTAAAATATTTCTGTAATAACAGCAGAAAGACAATAATAGTGGGAAAAAGCTTGAATTAAAAAAAGGATTTTCATTTGAATTACAAACTGTATCAGACATTAATACAAACAGGATTAGAAAGGGTGACATACATGAGAAAAACGGAAAGGACAAAGTGAAAAAAGGATTTGCATTATATCCACTTAGTTGTTAAAGAATGTTTGAACTCATATGGAAAGAAAATGCTTGCTACAGTAGAGAAGTGGTAGTAACTTAAAAAACCTGCGATGAGTCAAAAATTCAATAGGATATTAATAGCAAAAAACAATAGCAATGAAAAATAGAATTTGAGCAATAAAAGAATGGAGAAAAAGTATATTTAAGCACAGATATGAGTGTGTGATTGAGGCCTGTGATTTAAGATATTAAAGATATCTTCTTTTTTCCCTGCACTTGGGTCACAACAACCTCAATGCAATGCTACAGAATTGGGGAAGAGTGGCTGGAGAGCTGCCTGGCAGAAAAGGACCTGGGGGTGTTGGTCAACTGCTGGCTGAATACGAGCCAGCAGTGTGCCTAGGTGGCCAAGGTGTCCAACAGCATCCTGGCCTCTATCAGGAACAGTGTGGTGAGTAGGACTAGGGAAGTGATCGTCCCCCTGTACTTGGCACTGGTGAGGCCCCACCTTGAGTACTGTGTTAGGTTTTGGGACCCTCACTACTGGAAAGACATTGATCCAAATGAAAGCTGGTGAAGGGCAATGAAGCTGGTGAGGGGTCTAGAGCACAAGTCTTATGAGGAGCGGCTGAGGGAGCTGGGGTTGTTTAGCCTAGAGAAAAGAAGTCTGAGGGGAGACCTTATCACTCTACACAACTACTTGAAAGGAGGCTGTAGAGAGGCAGGGGTTGGTCTCTTCTCCCAAGTAACAGGCGATAGAGCAAGAGGAAATGGCCTCAAGTTATGCCAGGGGTGGTTTAAATCGGATATTAGGAAAAATTTTTATGCTGAAAATGTTATCAAGCTTTGGAACAGGCTTCCCAGGGAAGTGTCTGAGTCACCATCTCTACAGGTATTTAAAAGATATGCAGATGTGGTGCTTAGGGACATGGTTTAGTGATGTTTTTTGTCAGAGTTAGGTTGATGGTTGGACTCGATGATATGAAAGGTCCCTTCCAACCTAACCAATTGATTCTATGATTCTTTTCAAATATACTTTTTGATGGGAGGCTAAGAAGAGAATACTTCAATATTCTGTGTATGTTCAACAAGGGAATTTCAGTAGTTATTTATATCCTAGAGACAAAAATAAATATTTTGTGAGCAATAATATATACATTAAAAACATTTTTGGAAGCAAGTTTTAAGAATTCATATGTTCAGCCAGCAAACAGAATATTTTGGAGCAGCCGTGTCACAAAAATTACTGGGAAGGGCCTTTTGTGACACTGTGAAGAATAATTATACTGACATGATTAAATTTCCAATTCCTAAGCATTACAAAGTGGGCAGGTTTGAATCTATGTTGGAAGTAACTGTAGCAAAAGTAAACAGAAAAAGTTGAGTAACTGAGAAGCTAATGTGACCTCTACTGAAGGTAAATACATACAAAATGACTACACCAATACTGACACTTCCAGTGCCTCTATGACCAAAATCTCTTTTACATCAATAGCTCAGCCCAGGTTTCCAAAGAAAACCTGAGGCATTTATGTCTAGGATGCTGTTCTGTTCTAACTGATATTGCAGGCAAGACTTTCATTGCTTTAATGAGACCTAGATCAGTTTTCTGCTTTGTATCATGCAGTTCTTCACATGGATTATTTTTCTTCCTTAATAAATATTATATATAATAAATATTATAATAAATATTATATTTAAATGTAAATAAGTATTTAATAAATATTATAAATATATCATTATCTCTATATAAGTATATATAGATATTATAATATCTTCTATAATAAATATATATCGTGGTATAAATACTGTTGCAATCTATTGTACCATGAATTTTAGTAATTAGATAATTTTTTCACTAGAACTTTTTCTCAGAATAAATTATACCTTAGGATATAGGATTAAAGGTCTAAAAATGAATACTCAGTTTTAAAACATGTTCTGAAGAATGTCAAGACTCTGTTAGTTTTCCAGAGGCAAAAAGTATTTGCTATGTGAGGTAATCTTTTAGAAACTCTTCATGGGAATATTTTCCTGGGAAACTCGGGAAGATACGTTTGGAGGAGAAGTCTTTAATTTTACCCATTTACAATTGGATATCCACTCTGAATTAGTTTATCAGGCTCTCTACTGAAACTGTCTTCCTCAGTGGAAGATTCACTCCCAGAAGCAATTCAGTATGGCTGGTTAGACACATACATCACAACGGGAAGAGTCTTGCTTTGGGGAAGTGCCAATCCTCTTTCCATTGGCTAAGGATGGACTTAAATGACTGCTTCTGAATAACCATCTAATTTCTAAATGCCTTGAATTAGATGAAATGAACCCATCCTTAAGGGCAGAGTGAAAACTAATAATTGTTTTATTAGTCACTTCAGTGACTTATGTACGCTATATTAAGTTTACTTAAGGAAAACTTTAAAATAATATTAAAATATCCCAAATCCTTTTATATGAACTATGAATGGCCAAGCAGTAAACAATCAGGTCTTCAGTCAGCATGAATTAACATAATAAACCTATTTAGTGCTATCATACCACAGTGTATTATTTCTGGATACAACTGGAAGTCTTTAATTCCACATAAAACAGGTGGGATAGGAATCAATGCAGCAGCAAAGACTTTTTGGCAAAGGCCCTTATCTCAGCTCTGTACACAGAGCAATAACTAAGTATCCTGTTACTGTCCTCAAAGAAAAAAGATGGCAACAGTGAAGACACCAGGAGCCAGGTGGCTTGATAGTAACAGGCATAGAATCATAGAATGTGTTGGGTTGGAAGGACCTTTAAAGGTCATCTAGTTCAATGCCCCTGCAGTAAACAGGGACATCTTCAACTAGATCAGGTTGGTCAGAGCCTCATCAAGCCTGGCCTTGAATGTCTCCAGGGATGGGGTCTCCACCACCTCTCTGGGCAACCTGTTCCAGTGTCTCACCACCCTCATTGTAAAGAACTTCTTCCTAATGTCTAATCTGAACCTACTCTGCTCTAGTTTAAAACCATTGCCCTCGTCCAATTGCTACATGCCCTTGCAAAGAGCCCCTCCCCAGCTTTCTTATAGGCCCCCTTCAGGTACTGGAAGGCCGCTATAAGGTCTCCCTGGAGCCTTCTCTTCTCCAGGCTGAACAACCCCAACTCTCTCAGCCTGTCTTCATAGGAGAGGTGCTCCAGCACTCTGATCATCCTCGTGGTCCTCCTCTGGACCCGCTCCAACAGGTCCATGTCCTTCTTGTGCTGAGGGCTCCAGAGCTGGACACAGTACTCCAGGTGGGGTCTCACGAGAGCAGAGTAGAGGGGCAGAATCACCTCCCCTGACCTGCTGGCCATGGTTCTTTTGATGCAACCCAGGATGCAATTGGCCTTCTGGGCTGCAAGCGCACATTGTTGGCTCATGGCTTTTCATCCATCAGTACCTCCAAGTCCTTTTCTGCAGAGATGTTTTCTATCATATCATCCCCCAGCCTGTATTGATAACAAGGATTGTCCTGACCCAAGTGCAGGACCTTGCACATGGCCTTGTTGAACTTCATGAGGTTTGCACGGGCCCACCTCTCTAGCTTGTCCAGGTCCCCCTGCATGGCAACCCTTCCCTCCAGTGTGTTGATTGCTCCACACAGCTTGGTGTCATCAGCAAACTTGCTGAGGGTGCACTTGATACCATTCTCTATATCACTGATGAAGATATTGAACAGCAGCAGTCCCAGTACAGATCCCTGAGGGACACCACTTGTCACCCCTCTCCATCTGGACATCAAGTCATTGACGCCTACCCTCTGTATGTGACCATGCAGCCAGTTCCTTATCCACCGAACAGTCCACCCATCAAATCTGTATCTCTCCAACTTAGAGAAAAGGATGTTGTGGGGGACCATGTCAAAGGCCTTGCGGAAGTCCAGATAGATGATATCCATTGTTCTTCCCTTGTCCACTGATGCAGTCACTCCATTGTAGAAAGCTACTAGGTTGGTCCGGCAGGACTTGCCCCTGGTGAAGCCATGCTGCCTGTCTCAAATCACCTCCCTGTCCTCCCTGTGCCTTAGCATGGCTTCTAGGAAGATTTGTTCCATAATCTTCCCATGCACAGACATGAGGCTTATAGGTTGGTAGTTCCCGGGATTCTCCTTTCTACCCTTTTTAAAAATGGGTGTAATGTTTCCCTTAAGTCAAGTCCCTCCTCATCAGGCAGATACACCACAACCTTTAAACTAATTAATCAGAGTTACAAAAAATTATTCTGTTGCAATTCCTGCATCACAGAACCACCTTGAAATGGACAGTTAAGTCTTTCATTGCCAAAAGGCAAAAAAACCACAAACAAAAAAATAAGTAAATACTCGAGGTCTGGAAGGAGCGCTGATGTAGCAAACAACAGAAAAGGTCCTTGGACAGAAGAGGCATAAAAGTCACCACAAAGAGAAATCAAGTTATAGTTATTTATGGCAAAGCTATTGAGTACTCAGAACATAGAGAAATTCTGAATAAGCCTTTTCTTTGGTCAATTTATTATGAAGTCAGGATTGGAAAGTGTCAGGATTTTTTCTTACACTACACTAGCTAATTTCCCCTTACACAAAACACAAGAATAAACCCATTGACAAAATTGCAAAGATCCTTAGCTGTTCATGAGACATTGTATTTTATATAGACCTATAGCTTAGTGTGCTGTTCACCATCTGCTTGGATATGTAACATTTGAAAATAACTCTAAAGAATACTGCTATAGTATTTTCCACACGGTAACTTTTCTTCTTCCACTTAAATTAGGATAATCTCCTTTCATTTTCTTCCTAGAGAAGACAAGTATGCAGTCCAAACATTGTAAAACTGAGAAAGACAGCCAATGAGAAATTTCAGTATTCTGTAAGACCAGTGTGTTTCTTCCATCCCAAAGGCAGATTTTTTGAAAGTTTTTTTCTTTCAGTTAGAATATGTTTACAGTTCCAGGTTTAGTCAGTATCTGTAATTTCATTTATGTGAATGTATTTAATTTATAAATGTATGAATACGTAATTGTTTCATTCTGACCTGTAATTAGTACCCTTTCAAAAATTATTTACATTTAAGTTGTAAATTTACATGCATTATTTCATTGCAAATTTGAATGCAATAGTGATGGATAAATCTCAGAAGGTGGTCTCATAACTTAACACTTAACTGACCTGCAAACCAGTTTTGAAACAAAATAATGATAACACTGGCAGGATTTACATTTTTGAGGCCAGAAATTCTGTCAAAATGTATTTTATTCTAATATATTTGCTTTCTGTAGGTAATATGATTCCCATATTTTTTTGATTTTCAAAGTATTTGGAGTTTCTACCTAATTTTGTAAAAATTTCAGGTTGGTTCATTTTTTGGTAATCCAAACCACTTTATTCATCTTTAATAATTAAGGAATGAGATGAATAATTGGCTAGTCATCTTCAAAAAAGGAAGAACAGATTGACCACTGTTCTTTGGCATTGGGAACACTGCATCTCGTGCAAAGTCTTGCTAGCATCTGTTTAAAATTATGAGCATGGGTGTAGAATGAATTGCATTATGCTTGAATCAGCCCCTTTCACCGAGTAAATGAAGACTTTGGAGAGTGTCTGGAAAGAGCCATAGTTTTCTTTTATGACCTACGCTTTGTCACGTCATTGCCTCTTGCAGTTTAGAAGGGAATCTAAACTAGGAAACTGAATGCATTCTAAAACTTTCTATTTTGAAGTATGAAGCATCTGATTGTTTTTATAAAAGCAAAAATGCGCATATTGAAACACTTATTTTTATATATAATGAAATAAGTATTGTTATTATATTTTCTTTTTTTTTAATGCCACTCACATTTTAATAATAATGATAGAACGTAATTTAATACTATAATAAAGGGTAGATGGAAGAGGTTTGGTGTCTTCTGTTAATTGTTTTGTCTAGGATTTTTTGTCCCCAAAATTCATCTTTCTTTTGAACTATGTCCTCTTTGTACATGTAATCCTTGTAGAGTAGATGATGGGTTTATAAAGTAGTGTAATACTTTAAGACCTGATCCTGCTAGCATATCATCATGGAAAGACACCTCATCCCTTAAGGACCTCCTGGCAGAATTGAGCACTTTATATTTATGAGTGCAAAAAGGATGATTTTATTATGATAAATTTATTCTAAATGGTACCTGAATTTCTGACTTGATACTTTTTTAGTTATTATTTTTTAACCAAGGATGAATATGTAAAACTGTTTCTGTCTTAATTTCATGTTGAAGATTTTTATTCATTTTTTCATATATAAAACTGTAGGAATTAAATTAATGTAGGAATAATATTTTCAAATTAGATTCCAAACACAAATTAGTATAACCGCACTGTAGAACCTTAATGTATGTGATTTAATTACAAACTTTAATTTCTATAATATGTGTTTGATTTTGGTTTTCATAGAATGCTTCCAAATTGTCTCTGACACTGTCGTCTGGCCTTTATTATGCAGTTATTTGTTTATTACTCCATTCAGAAACAGTACATCTAACTTCTTCCTTGAATAAAAAAAATAAATGAACTATATAGTAATATATAGTCTTATACAATACACATGTGTTTTCTGTTTATCTGTCTAGTGATGTTTATTGATGCTAGCTTGCAAGAGTGGAACTGAGAGACAGACTTACGTGTTTTCGACTGATTGTTGTTACACATGATTAACCCTTTACTTGTGTTGCTTTTCTGTGGTCATGTTGGTTTCCATTTCTTACATATGCTATAGTCAATTAAATCAAAATAAGATCTAAGGTGAAACAAATTGTCCATGCACATCACTGTCAGTATGACAATATGCTTATTGATACCCTGCTTTTCTATATTTCAATTACTTGTTTTAAATGATGTTAAAGACCTATATCCTGTTTACTTTTCACATCAAATCCAACTGAATTACTTTACATGAGTACAGAAGACTGCATTATGAGACCCAGAGACAGAGATTAAGTTCTAGAATTTTTTTTATTTCAGCAGACTTCAGGAGAAACTTCAGGCTAATTTTTCTAAAGCATGAATATCTGACTCTGTTAAAGGTTTTTTTTCACATCTTAATTTAAAGAATGAAAGAGAACACAAGAAAAGAACATATATCTTTTCAATGTTAACACTTTAACTACTCTGTTTTATCAGTTGTACCTCTAAAATAGGATCTAAAAGCTCAAAACTAATTTCGCAGACCACCTGCACATAATGAGGTTTGTTGACAAGCAGGTGGACCTGAACTTGAAACAGTAAAAAAAACACATACCTCTTTTCTTGTCTTTGTTCTTTAAATTTTGGGGAAGTGAGGGTTTCTCTTTTTCTAAACTTTTTTAATTTTATTTTTTATTGTTTTGGTAGATTCATTAAGGTGGTCTTTCTGCATGTTTTATTACTGGATTCTTCAAGGTAATAATCTATTGTGTTACTGAAATTGTACCACCGTGGCACCAAGATCCAAGAAAAAAAACACAGGAGTGTAATTACTGGCACTATAGCCGCAGAGAAGGCTATAGGCTATAGAAGTAGAGGACTTAACATTTGGATATTGTACCTGATTGGCAGGTATTCCAAATAGGTTATACTGTCCTCACTTCACCCCCAATTTAATACAAATTCAAGCTATTCATGTATGTTTAACAGTTATTATGATTTCTGAGGTATAACTATAACATCAGTTAGGAGAGGATTTCAGTTTTCCTTACAAGGCAGTATACCATGTACATTTCCATCCCCTTTTAACTCTGATTGCCATCCTATCTCAAAGCAAGTTGTTCACCTTATGACTACTTGAATAACATAATCATAAATATATGATTATAGCTATTTGGTGTCTGTGAAGCAGAAAAACAGATATCAGCGTTTTCTATTAATAAAAGGATTTTGACAGTGTGTTCTATGTAAAAAAAAAAAAAAAAAAAAAAATCACAGAATCACGGAATTTTTCAGAGTTGGAAGGGACCTCTAGAGATCATCTAGTCCAACTCCCCTGCTAAAGCAGGATTGCCTAGAGCACATTACTCAGGACTGCATCCAGATGGGTCTTGAAAGTCTCCAGAGAAGGGAACTCCACAACCTCCCTGGGCAGCCTGTTCCAGTGCTCTGTCACCCTCACCGTAAAGATGTTTTTTCTCATATTTGATCAGAGTAATCATGTTGTATTACTTTGTTTCTGTTTTATTCTGTTTACATTTCTCTCTTATTGCTTAATTATAAACATAATATAAATACTTTCATTACATATGCATATGCTATATTTAATATTTGAATTTAAAGATCTAAGTTGAGCATTCCAGAAATAAAATTTCATTAAAAATGTAAATTTTTATAAGATTTTGGTTTTGTTTCTGAAGACATATTTGCAAGTTTATTTTGTTTTAATGTTGGAAAAGATGGACTTTTCTCATGAAAAATAAAATTTTCTGACTATGCATAAACCAGCCATATTCTGATGCCTGTACATTAGTACACCATGTCTTAAAATGGTTTAGAGTATTGTAAGAACTAAACCAACTCTGAACTTAAAGCTGGACCAATAGGAAGACCAGAGCTGAGAAAGGAAAGAACAGGATGAAGTAACCTCCATCTCTTACTTGTTAAAAAAATGAATCAATGTGATTAAAATCCATTCAATATCAAAGGATTTACAATCTTTGAATAGGAACTGAGGTGGCTTAACAAATAGGAACTACATGCCAGCATTATAGATAGAGTTTTTGGAGTCCTGTGATTACACTTGAAGGTTGGTTTTGGGGAAAATATTTCTACCTGCTAAAGTTTCATTAAGAAACTTAAAACCTTGAATAAATAAAACCAAGGGTATGAAATTTGCTTGTGTGCTTGAACCAATGGTTTATGTAGGGATGAATTTCCCTCACCCTCCAAAACTGAGGGAAGATTTTAACTTAAAGTCACACTGTTGGAGAAGGTTCCATAGACCTTCCAAAACAAAACTATTCTTTGAAAAGACTGTTCCACCCAGTTGTGGATATGAATTCCAGCTGTTTTGTTGATGGATGATGAAAGGAGTCAGATTATTCCTGACAGAGGATAGACTGCCAATGTTTAAGTTATCATTGTGTTTCTACTGGCAATGCTGCTAGTTTAGTTAAAGTTACTGATAATCACAGCGTATTCAGTCCTCTGGCAACACTTTTTAGACTGGGATTTTAACAGCATTTCAGATGAAAATCCACATAAATAAAATGTTTTTATTCACACTTTAATTTATAAACATTTGAGTCTACAAATGTTATGAATAGCTTATTTCAGAACATTTTCTTAATTACTTTTGGCCTGAACCCAATATGAAAGGTCCCCTCTCTCCCAGCCCCACCAAACAATTTGTTCTGGAAATAGTGTTAGAACTTATTCCCATACATTCTAAATGGAATTATAACTATTAACATGAATTCTGTATATTTAAGCATTATTTAAGCATTAAGGCTCTAAACAGATGGAGTCATGTAATTTGAGGAGACAAGCAAGCCCTCAGGCCTAGTCTTCTTCGTCTTCAAAAAGGAGCAAAACTTCAAATAATGTCTGGAAAAGGATGGGGAAAATATAGTCTACAGTATTACAGCACAAATAAATTACTAGCTTAATTGAAAAGTGTCTTTTTTTCCCCCTCGTTTATTCCCAGCTCAGCTGTGCTGTTTTCAGAAGGAAGCTGTCATACAGCAATGAAGCTGTTGTGCATACAGATGGCTGTGTCTCCTTGTAGGCACAGACAGCTGTACCCAGCCTTGGCAATTGTATCAGCACTTTCTGCTAATTATCTTTTCAATGCACTCTGATTATCCTCAGTTCTTTCCACTAGAAAGCCATGGAGGTTTATTTTTCCTTCGCTCTGTAGAATTCATGTTATTTTCAGAGTTTGATTGCACATACATGCCACAAATACACATAAATTGTGAATGTGCACAGTCACTGCACAAGGTTATTATAGAACAGAGGAGATTTGTAAAACCTATATAGTTGACAAATATTGCTTAGAAAATGCTGGCATTTTGAAAATTACATCTTAATTGTTTTATTTTTCCTAGTCATGACAGTACAAATCTTTGCATATTAGCAAAAAAAATAAAAATTAAAAAACAAAACAAAACAAAACAAAAACAAAACAAAACAAAACAAAACAAAACACAAATGTGCCAACTCAAACCTACAAACATTTCAAAAGGCAATTACTTCAGTCTGAAAATGAAATGAAAGCATCCACCAGAATCTAAGTATTCTCTTACAGGACTGAATATATGGACCAGGCATTAAATTTTTTTTTTAGTAGCTTTTTGAAACTGTGTCCATCATTGACTCAATGTCTTTCCTCATTCATAGCACCTTGGGGGAAAAAAAAACCTATATAGCGTTATCTGCCTGATCCTCTGGAGGATCACATATGCAACCGCTCTGCTATTCCACAATCCTGACCTACACCAGTACTGAACCAATCTGTCCCAAATTCTGAGGTTGTCGGTGAGTTTAAACTCCTGTGTTAGATTCACGTATCTGCTTTTTGCACTTTCAGATACTTTCTAACTGCTGCAGCTTCATAAAACAGCTGTGACTTTCATATGAGTAGCTGTAGGATAGAGAAGATACATTGTACAGTGTAAGGTATCTTGTATAAATACATTTATTCCTTTTTAGTTAATGATTTCTTAATATTAAGGAAACAGGAATTCAGCTGTTCCTCCTGCCTCTAGTGATGGAAACAATCTTATTTTTTTAACTTAAAGGAGCTACAGTAGTGGTTGTAACCTACCTGCAAGTCTGAACAACTTGATGCCTCCAAGAGCCTGAATAAAGGGATGTTCTCATTTCTTTGAATACACATGGCCAGGAAGGAGAATCTGTCCCATTAGGACAAAACTGGTAGGATTCAAACTATTATCTGTCCGTCTATCAGAGTAAAGGATATTTTTAACCTCCTGGCTTATGGTGAACTGACAGAGCCTCTGAAGATTCTGATATTGTTAACTTTCTTGGAAGAACTGTAAATTTCATTTCCTTTCATAAAAGGAAAAAGTTGGTGTAACCTACATTTAGAAGTAGTTCCATTTTTCACTGTCCTTTTTTTTGGGTTTTGCTGTTGTTTTAGTTATTTAGGGGTTTTTTTGTTGTTTTTTTTTTTTTTGTTTGTTTGTTTGTTTGTTTTTTGTGTGTGTGTGTGTGTGTTGTTTTGTTTTTTGGTTTTGTGGTTTTTCCCCCACACCAAGAACTTCCTAAAATCGTAGGTAAGGAAAAGCACTGTATTCAATGAACCAATATACTTTTTTCCAACTGAAAATTTGACTTGTCCCTATATAAAGCTAATAAATTTCCAGAGGCTGGGGTGGCACATCCTTCACGTCTTTATTAAGTTCCCGGCAAATTTAAGAATTACTTTTAAAAAAGAACATAACCAATCTTAGTATAGAAAATATATACTCATATGTGTCTGTATCTAGATATGTAGGTTAGATAATGGAATGTATTTTGGTAGAAATCCACCACACTTTCCTCTTCAAATTCTCATATTTTGACAGACTTCAACATAGGAGTGTACAAGTATTATCTGTGAGGTATGAAGATATGACTCGATTACAAAATTTGTGTTGATCTCATTCCAGTTTTATGTGCAAATAGTCATATAAAATTAGTAAACATATCCAAGTTCTGTAAGAGCATGTGCTTTCATTTGTCAGCTTATTCTAAGTTGATATCATGTTTTTAACCATTATATCATTTTAAAGCCATAATTATTGTGTAGGTATTCCAAAGAAGATGTCCAAGGTCCTTCTGAAATAGATAGAGAATGTGAATGTCAAAAATCATAATCTTCAGCTTCTCACCTTAAGGTACTTTTTTGGGGGGTGGAAGGAAACCCTTTAAAGACATCTTGATTTGCTACAGAGGGTACCAGAACATAAGATTCCTGTGTCTAAATTTGATAATAATAATTATTATTTATAACAATAATGAATATGATAGGTTTTATAAAGGGGGGGGGTACAGTAAATAGCTGATCTATCCCCTTGAACATACACTTGTACAATGGGTCCAACAAGTACAATTTTGACTGCTTGAGTCAAATCAAAGCAAGTTGCTTTTGAAAAGGAACTTCATTCCCTTCTATTAAGAGAAAACTCTACTGAGACTAGTTTAGATGAGTAGTACCAATGATATTGAAACTAGCGTGAATAACTACTATGTATTAGATATTCCACACTGCATAGAATAAGAGTTGTAACACTGGAGTGTAATTAGAGGGGATATTGCTTCGTATGAACTCAGAGGATTAGCATGGTAAGAAAAAGTATATTTTTTTAGTAGGAATGCATTTAGAATTTTCTTCCACATTGTTCTATTTCAGGAAAACATACATCAAGAAGACAAAAAAATCAATATATATATATATATATATATATATATATAAAAAATATAATCCTATTCCAGGTAGATTTTCTGCATATTCATACAGAATATGGAATCCACTCCATTAATACATTGAACAGACTAGTACAGGTTATAAACAGAACAAATTACAGTATAAAATCAAATTCTAGGTGATGAAGAATTATAACAGTCTTTTCTGATCAGGAGTCCAAAATAAAGCCTATTACAGAAGTTCTTACACTTTTTATTAATTATGAAGGAATAATTTATTCAACCTACATAGACCTGGAAAAAGCAAAAAGCTTTTCAGTTAAAAAAATAAAAAGAAATCAAAAGGAAATCAAAGTTCCTCAAAAAATATATGCTTGTCACCAATGTATTTCACAGCTAGAATAGGTTCAGTATCTCAATTGATTGAAAAGTAGCCACTCAAAAAATTATAAATATATGTTTAGACAAATATATAACAACTAGTATATATGCTGTTGAGAGTATTCACTTTGATGGTGTTTATTGATATTTTAAATACACATACCTCATGTAATTATCATGTGCTTGAAAATTGTGGTATATTACCTACAAGAGTTAGTCAGCATCTTTAGCTAGTCAACATTCAGATGATATTCCTTGTGTTGTAAAACCTGGTGTATTTAAACTATAAGAAGCAGTTAAATTTAGATGCACAGCTTCATGCTCTTTTGGTAAGTGTTGACAGGAACAATGTCATATCTGAAGAATTAATAGAAATGATTAATGGAATTAATCTCATACAGCTATGGGAAAACGTTTTGTGTTACAAATTTTATCCTCCTTACGCTTAAATTAATTCCTTTCTTCCTTACATCTGGATTGATATGTCATAATGAAGCAATACAGATTGCTGTATTTATACTATACCTCTAATATGCAGAAAATGTGGCTACCAAGACCCACTACTAGATTTCAGGATTTGGCAAGAAGACAGCTGATATTTCAACAAGTCTACTATGTATCCTATAAATGATATAGTGAATTATGCATACAGTTGAGTACTATGATAAAGTAAGCTTATTCTCTGAAAAAATGTAGTCAGGGAGTTCAAGTTCTATTGTCTCCTGATGACGAGTAAGTAAAAAGATTATCTTTTTTATCTTTTTTTTTTTTTTTTTCCTTCATCTGTTAGAAGATTCTTGATGACCAGAATCTTCAAGGGGAACATACATAGTTTCTTTTAATGCACCATCATAATTATAGAACTTTGATAGCCTTAACTTAATTAACACTTTTGTTAATGAAGTTGAGAAATACAGTAATGTTCTCCCACCTGCAATGTTTTCATTGCTTATAATACTCATAGAAGCACTTGTATTTAAATTCAACTTATTGCCTTACTTCTGAATAATTTTTAAATGTAGTAGTCTTAAGAGAGAACCATGCAGAAAGTTCTTCTGTGGTAGAATTTAGCAGCTTTATTACTGGTTGAAAAGAGATTTTATGTACTGGAATATTTTCAGAAAATATATTTCTAATTTTTGTGCAGTGTTTTCTGCAAATGAAATTACAAAGTATTCCTTCAAATTTCTATCCCATCCTCCAGCCAGAATTGGGATCATGGAACGTTAAGTTATTTAGGAAACAAAAATACTGAAAACATTAACCTAGAATTTACGTTAGATTGCATATGAAAATTCTACAATTCCTGTCTCAACAGTGTAGCTTTTTTTTCCTGAACTGAACATAAATTTTAGTAACAGCAACTTCTCAGATTCTTAAGTCTGTCATTTCCTTTTTGACATTATTTCTTTGACAGAAGCCTACAATTTATTTCCAACTTGGAGTATCACATATCCATGTTTGGGTTTTTTTTTACTTTTTTGAATATGTGATAAAGAATGATTATGTAGAAGACAGTGTCAGAAGAGTGGAAGAAAAAAAGTGAAAGTCTAAAGAAGAAAATGCATAATTAGTACCAAGAATGTTTCAGGTTTCCTTCAGATGATCAGATGTTATTTACTTTTTCCTCCTCCCGCAGGCACAATGACGGCAAGCTTGGGGTTGAAACAAGATCACAGAGGGAGTCATTAATAGGTTTCACTTGGACATATCCTTCACTGAGAAAGAGAGCTTGTCCCTAGGATGATAATTCTGTATTTAATTCCAAAAGTGGAAAAGAATAATAATTTAAAAAGTGTGAAAGATGTTAACTTCTGGACGCTATTTCTTTAACATATACATTAGCAAATATTTCCGTCCACTCTATACAAAAATAAACAACAACAACTTTGCATATGAACACACCTATCTGCCTTTTTTTGTGTGTGTCTAGCAAGGTGTGTTATAAGAAATTTTTCTTTCAGTTTGCACTTATGGGCGAGGAAAAAAAAAAAAAAAAGTGTTCCAGGAATGACATCCCAAGCATATTAGAAGCCTGAAAGCAGAGATAGGTTCCTTTTTTGTTACAAGGTAGAACTCATTGCTCCCAAGAAATATATACCCTACCCTCAGATTGTTTGCCAGACGCTTTCTGTCATGTTTTAGACACAAATTATATATCAGTAGTTATAAACACTTCACTTTCTATCAACTCAGTATTTGCTATCCTCACATAATTCATTATTTATAGTTAAACTGTACACATTTCCCCAAAAATGGCTACTAGATGTGTTCCCTAGAAATCAATCTGCTCACAAATTTAAGCAGAAAGTGAAGAAAAAAGCAAACAAAAAGCAAAAAAATTCAGTGAGAAGGGGAAAAAAAAAAAGCGCAACTTTGGTTTACATCCACAACTAAATTGGTAAGACAGATGGAGACACTTAAGAAAGCCAGAAATGAAATACACATTTTTAGAGATTATGTATAACATCATAGATCAAATCAAGAGAGGAAAGGTTAAAAGTTGAAATATAAATTATGTTCCAAATGAATGTTTATGATTCAACAGATACAATTCACAGTGCACAAATTTCCTAAAATCTATGGAACTGCTTTTCAGAACTGTATTATCAGATAGCATATTGCATTAAATGTCTTTCAAAAACATGTTATTACTTGATCCATAGAAGTTGGCTTTAAAATGTATTCAGATTCTGTAGAGGAAATAGTATGGTATTGATGATAATTAACATTTATGGTTTTCTGGTTTGGATCACTTGGCCAGGTTTACTTGCTAATGTAAATGATAACTTAGGTCTTATTTCATTATAATCTTATTTATTAACACAGCTGTTGATAACTTTTGCCCAGGCAGGCATGATGATTACCCATTTGCTCATGAACTGGTGGATTTCAAGTACTACATGCATTAAGGAGAAATGTGCACAGTAGCTTATTCCTGCCATAATGAGCTTTTACTTCCTCTCTTACAGGTGGTCATCTGTGTGGTTTTTATATGTTATGTTCTGAATGCTGGAATATCTAGGGAAGTTTTTTCATTGGAAACAAAGACAATATGTGAAGAAAACTGATATCAGAAAATTTGTCCCAGATAGGCCTGAAGAGATTCAGCAAATCATAGTAATGAGGACTTTCCCCAAAACTGGTGATCTGTTGAACTGTATTGGTAAGTTACAAGACTCGCTTCTCTAGGAATATCTTGAGATTTGTCATTGCTAACCTAGACTCTGCAGATGGCCTTGTGGCAGACAAATTGATCCAAAGGTAAAGCTGTAAGGCATCGTAAAGACCTATTTCTGGTAATAATAATATTTATTTTTTTCATATGAAGTTTAAATTATTTTCTTTTCCTCTGAGGCTTTTGAAATATGGATAGTTTTCCATTTAATAAAATGAGTTATTGGTTTTAAGCTGGAAAATACTGGATGAAAACGAACAAATAGTTTAAAAAATAGAAATACAGAGATAAAATTAACAAGACCAAGATAAGTGACAGGAAAGTGTGCAGAAAAAAAAAACAAATAGTTTTCTAATTGACTCAGAGGAACTTCTTGAAATTTAGACAATTTTTGAGGAAAAAAAAAACGGCAAAAGTAGCAACAGGCAAAAAGACACTGGATGACAAAAAAGAACAAATTAACTTGAATGTATTTTGCCCCTCACTTTTATTATGTGTTCCTAATGAAAAAAGAAAAGGGATAAAAGCTTAAATGCCACTGAATGTGACGAACAAACCACAACAAAAAGGTAAGGCAAGGCAAGGAAAAAATGAAGACATGTACAAGATTCTTAAGGGCATAAAGTTGATTTAAATCCATTGCTTGAATTCCCACCCTCAGTAAAAAAGGAGTTTAAAAAAAAAAACAAACCACATGTAAATATGCATGTGCTTTTGCTGTCACTTTTCAACACTAAAATTAAGTCCTAAACACTATAAAATCAAGGAGATGTGCAGGAAGAATCCTGATGTAAGAGTATAAACGATTTTAACTTATTTTTTGCAATGCTGAAATAACCCTTTAAACACTATCATGTCCTTAGACTTCGTACTGAACAATTTATGTCCTAGAAAGTCTCCATTTCCTTGAAACCTCATAATAATTGTTATTTTTTTTTTTTTATGGCAATGTGCTATTTTGTTATTGTCTGTATTATAGCAGCAAAATCCAGGAGTTTGAAGTACAGGCATTTATTCTGAACTTGCTAACAAAAGGCAATGCTTGCTTAGTAAGAGCTTCTGTTTTAAGGTCCTGATCTTTCAGCTGGATACAAAAGAGTAGAACTTTAGATAATTTCTTAATATAATTACAAATATGATAGATGCCAGATTACCATGCTAGAGCCAGAAAAGGGAGCAAGTTAAAAATTTGGTCTGTCAGCACAAAGGGAAAAATGGGCAGGTTAATATGAAGGAATGTGTAAGGCTTTTCGATATTTCTCATGACATGTTTAAATCTTCTGATAGTCTTACTAGCTATATCTGCAGTTACATAAAATAATTCTGGTTGCTATATTGCTTTCATCTTCTCTTTCCCTCCCTTACAGTTAGGGGGATACTGGTGTACTTCTGGACTCCACACAAATTCGGAGTCAGGAGGTATGTGAGGTGCTCCCAGGTTTCCCTGGGATATCATAGATATCATAGTAAGCAATGGTTATGAATAACTTTCTCATTCAAATAACTTCAATCTTCGATGTAGAACTTAAATTAAAGTATCCTAATAGAAGCAAACAATAAGATCTCAGATCAAAATATGTTGTTATGTTCTCAAAAAGTACTCAGTATTGCACATCTGAAATACAAAAACTCTTGTGGCTTCTTTTTTGTTTTGTTGTTGTTTTTTTTTTTTTCTCTCTGAAAGCATATTTCTATATTCTATTTTCCGCTTCTGTTTTAGACAAGAAAACAGAATAAAAGAAGAAATTCTAAAAAGATTCACTAATGGATATATCAACAGCAAATGTCTGCCACATCTAGGAAAGTTCTCACAAAGGTTGTCTGAGTACTGTTTGCAAGTGAGGCTAAAGCAACATAGAGACAAGACAGAGCCTTATAAAAGAATCT
Organism: Fratercula arctica; assembly: GCA_947846985.1. Taxonomy (NCBI): domain Eukaryota; kingdom Metazoa; phylum Chordata; class Aves; order Charadriiformes; family Alcidae; genus Fratercula; species Fratercula arctica. The sequence continues at coordinate 45,774,714 of CANTUZ010000001.1, read as the reverse complement.
GAAAATCTCTCAGTAGAGCTTTTTCAAAGACCAGGGACTGTCTCTGGAAGAATAACCTGAAAAGGACTTCAGCACATAGGGAGGATTTGGCTTCCTGTGAGGCGTTCGCAGAAGCAGTATTTCAGAAATGCATAGCAGAAATGGAAAGACACTTTTTGGTCTCCCTGACCTGTTAGCCCAAAGCCAAAGCTGGAGTTAAAAAAATATATATTGCTCTATAAAATATACATTAAAACTATTGCTTAAAGTTTGGAGGCTTTTCATAGAATGCAAAGCAACGGCTGAATTTGGATAGACAGCACAAACAAAAAATTAGAAATGGGGATTAATGAGAAGCATTTTTATAAGAAAATTTCTTTACCTCAAAACAAATTCTGCATGAAGTTAATATCTGTGCATTTGACCTTAAACAACCATTCATTACCTTTAGCTATCATTTTGAGAATCAAAGGATTATACGTTTCTTTATTATCTTTGCATAGATTATTTCAACCATCACAAACATGTAAAACAGTATATCTAAAATTTACTTTTAAGAAATCTAGTACCACATGAAGGAGCAGCAATTATAGTCACCTTGTACACTTACAAGTTTTGGTATTAAAGGATAGTTAAATCACATATGTTTATCATAATATTTTACATAGGATATAGTATGTTGGTCAAATACAAACAGAATAAATAGATAAGGCCATCATGATTCAAGGTCATATCTACATATTATTTATATATTTATAATTGATTTAATCAACATGACAGTGGCTGTCATTATAGCATTTTTTCAAAAAGCAAAGATATAGTGCCTATAAGGAAGAAAATTTAGGTTTTCAGGGCAAAGTAGAGATATGACATTGCATGATTCAGTAAATAAAGCAATGATTTTGAAAAGGCTAATTGTTGTTTGAAAAGAAGAAAAAAAAAGAAGAAAAACCCAATATCCTAGTTACCACTGATGGGCAAGAAGGCCAATAGCATCCTGGCTTTTATCAGAAATAGTGTGGTCAGCAGGACTAGGGAAGTGATTGTCCCACTGTACTTGGTATTAGTGAGGCCCCACCTTGAATGCGGTGTTAGGTTTTGGGACCCTCACTACAAGAAAGACATTGAGGTACTGGAGCACATCCAAATGAAGCTGGTGAAGGGCAATGAAGCTGGTGAAGGGTCTAGAGAAAAAGTCTTATGAGGAGCGGCTGAGGGAGCTGGGGTTGTTTAGCCTGGAGAAAAGGAGGTGGAGGAGAGACTTTAGTGCTCTCTACAACTACCTGAAAGGAGGTTGTAGCGAGAGGGGATCAGCCTCTTCTCCCACATAGCAAGCAACAGGACAAGAGCAAACAGTCTCAAGTTACACCAGGGGAGGTTTAGGTTGGATATTAGGAGAAATTTTTACACTGAAAGGGTTATCAAGCATTGGAACAGGCTGCTCAGGGAAGTGGTGGAAACATTATTCGTGGAGGTACTTAAAAGACATGCAGATGCGGTTCTTAGGTTAACAGTCAGACTTCATAATCCTAAAGGTCTTTTCCAATCTAATTGACTCTATGATTTTGTGACTCTATTAAGTCCAACTGTTAACCTAGCACTTCCAAGTCCACTGCTAAACCATGTCCCTAAGCCCCACACTTACACATCTTCTAAATACCTCCAGGGATGGTGACTCAACCACTTCCCTGGACAATGATAATATTACTGTTGATTTTGTCAGAGTTCATATTTTTCAAACCATGATGTAACACATATTAAAAGAAAGTTATGTTTTGGACTTGAAAACTCTTCTAAAAAAGTTTTCAATCACTTGTTTTTCCATCTGCCAGAAACCTTTTGGAAATATGGATGTAGATCTGAAATACCATCATAAAAAAATATAATTTTGAAGCTGTGGAAATGCAGAGGCTTTTCTCTGTAAGATATTAATGTTTACGATTTTTAGTTTAAAGGATTTTAACAAGTACTTATGGTATTAAAATTAATATTTTGTATTAAGTAATACTTACTAAATTTTAAGTTAATATCATAGGAAATTATAGTGCCAGGGAGAAATTCTAAGGTACTTAATAGTTCTATATCTTTACCAATGTGTTAACACACATGGTAATGATGCATTCTTCACATTATAAAATGTATCCTGTATGTTGAAACTTGGTACCTAACATTTATTAAAGATTCTGTTGGACTAAAAGTGGTGAGAAACTACATAAAACAATGGTGAAGCAAAAATAAAAATTGAAAGGATTTCAATAAATACACACTCTCTCAAATAACAGTCTTCATATTATGATTTTACTTAAGATTACTGTCATCTGATTTGTTCAAAGCTTAGCTTTTTAATTGTGTAACATATCCATAAATAAATTTAAAAAAAACCCACCAAACACTTGAAAGAAACCTAGATATGATCTGTTTGTATGAAATATTTACTGCAGTAGGCCATTCATTAGGTAAATGTGCATGCTGCAGGAGATTTTAATTAGTAAATTGTTGAACATTTCTTACTAGAATCTTATTTTATTAGTATTTTAAATCATTTTGTTTTAAAGTGCCCATGTGAACTACATTAAAGAATGAACTATGTTCACTCAACTCATGGAAAAGGAGTATTTTCCTATGATGAACAGACCTAGACAAGTAGCAAAAAGGTGCTCCATAGTCAGTACATGGTCATTGTAATTCAGTTAGGGGTTAAGTGGCTCAGAATAATATGTACAAGTAGTAATATAGTGAGGAAGCTGTCTGATGTAGTTGAAGAATGAAATTACTGAGAGGACACATGTTTTGAACATTTTACATGTACACAGTTTGACGAGGCATGTGCTCCAAGGCATTTGCAGGGGAGGATATTGCACCCTTTCATGTAGTTAGTTGGAAATGGAAATGCTAAGGATGTGTCTTAAACTGTTTTTCATGCAGAGAAAGGGACAGCAAACACCCTGGCAGCAGGAAAATATCTCCATCTGCACAGTTACTTATAGCATGACATGTAACGTGGACAACAATTGCACATGAAGAGATAACCTGTTAGTTCCTCATCTGCTCATAAAGTCTTCTAAAATATGGATAGACCTTGAAGGATGTGCAAAGAACAAAGCTAAAATTGAAATGTACCAATGATGAAAATGTGTTACAAAATCCCAATATTTTTATAGGTACATGTGTATGACCTGAAAAGATGCTCCTCTTAATAGAAAACTAGCTTTTTAATTATTTGCAAAGGATTTTTATCATTCTTCCTTTAATTCACTTAGTTTATAATCCAGCACATTACTCTTACGGCACATTTAAAGAATCACATAAGGCCTGCTGTTTCTGAGGGACTTGCTCTGCAAGCATTCAGTCCTGATGAAATAATGTCATAGAAAGAAAAATAGCCATCATCTTCCCAAACACCTGACACCACTCTTTTCATGCTGTTGAGCTTACCTGATCACAGGAACTTGGGAACCTAGAAGATTCCTCCTCTGTGTCACCCGGACCTCCTGTGGCAGGAGATCCTCCTCTAGGACCCAGGTTTCTCTGAGTCCTACTCAGTCCCCTAATCTGTCCATTAGCGAGGCTTAGCGTGTATTGATAGTTCATGGTACATACACTACATATACACACATACTCACTTATATACCTGGCCAGACACACAGATCACAGACAGATACACACTCACACAAACACAGACAATACCAATGACCTCATCCTGCTCCCCTCTCTGGCTGAGCAGGATGAAGGTCCGATACTGAGAATATATATCTACACATATGTTCAAGGTGGATCACTCCAGCGGCTGGGCTGACACTCAGCCTGCCCAGTAGCTGAACCTGGATCCCAATCTCCCCACTTGCTGGTACCTGGCCACATGATTCACCAAGGCTGAAGCCTCTTGCTGTCTCACCAACACACAGACACACACACAGCTGTCCAGGACTCCTCTGGTCCCAATAACTAGCCCCCCTGTGCTCTCACCCTTAGAGGCTCACAGGTGCTCTCACTGTCAGAGCTGGCCCTTAGAGATCTCCATTCCTCCCCAGCTCCCATGTTTTTTCACCACCTAGTACAACTTGATCTCCCTCCTCTACAGATCATAGACTCACTTGCAGACCTGTGCTCACTCCAGTTGCTGGCAGCACAGATTCATCTGCACACATGTGCATAGAAAGTAAAGAGACCCTTACCAGAAAATAGTCAAAGGTGAAGTTTAATGAGGAGACATGACTGACTGCAGTGATCAGGCACAGGGCTTGGCCAAACAAACATACTGACCAGCCTCTGCTTACATGGAAATGGACCCCTTTATTCCTCTCTTTCCCATACTCGCTCCTCCACAAAACACAGCTGGAAAGCTGCTTTCAATGACTCATCCTGACGGGTTTCATATGTTGCCAACAGGACTGATGTCTCTGCTGGGACAGTCCTTGGATAGGTTCAGACAAGGCATTCATTCCCTGGGAGTCTGCAATTTGGATTCCTGCCTGCCATTGTGTCCCTGTGCTCCTCTGGGTTTGTGAAGAGGGGCCCTTGATGGGATGGTGGCTCTCCTGTGGTTGGCCTCGGAGCAGCAAGGACAGGATACTGCTCCTGCCATTGTCTCTCTGCGCCGCCTCTTGTGTGTGCAAATGATCTTCTTATCACTTAACCTAACAAAAACTTGCTCTAAAAGCTTCTGGTATTAGAACTATGCTAAAATACTTCATTCAAATGTTCTGTATGGTTTGCTGACTATATATGTTTTGGGACCTGTCAGAGGATGATATACGATCTCGATGTTGTATTTAAGATGCTTATCAGTCAATCTTTTGCATAACTAAGAGATTCTAATGAGTAGCTGTGGACTCTTCTTAATGTAAAAATGTTGCTGACTGTCAAAAGGAAGGAAAGGGGTAAAACTATAATAATTGTTCAAAGAAATGAAGGTCTTCCAACTGTGCTACTGCAACAGTTGCAAATACAAGGCTTAGGTATACAGGTACCACTAAGTAGTATTGTGTGATGAAGCAGAACATTCTTGTTTTAAAATAAATGGAAAAATATGTTAAAATGTCAAAGATGAAAATGATAAATACATCTTGCAAACAGACAACTGCAGACCTCCCCTTACATGCATACTGGCCATAGTTAAAATAACTAAGCTGCCACAAATGCAATTTTCTGAGACATCTGTGTACATAAGTACACTGTAATATTACATCTAGTCTACCATCTGTAACGTGCTATGACTGTTGTCTGGTCAGCTGCTGTACCTTTTCTCACATCTGTTACACTTGAATTTGGCCCTGGACAAAATCACATCAGTACGAGTGTTCAGGTTGTTGCCCTGGCTCTTTCAATTTATTAGTAGTATGGTAGCACACCGAACAGTACTCTCCTGTATGGTACTGTTTGAAGGACTTTGAACCCAGTAAATTAAAGCGTATACCTGTACGGTCAAATATCTTTTCTTCTCAGTTTACATCTGGGTCCTGATCCCTGGCTATCCACGCTGTGTAAATATTTATTTGTTCTGAGACTCTCTTTTAAAAGGCCCTTTGAGAATGATGAAGATGATTGACTGCTGGGTCTTGGAGTATTTCTGAGAAGGCAAAGAATCACAACCAGGTGCCCAAGCAACTTTTGGATCAGACAGGAAGGCACAAGTCTAGTGTTAGTTATCAAGTGTGTGTTGGGGTGTTCCGGCTTTTATGACCATATATTTGGGAATAGAATAATTAGTTTTAGCATAATATTGCCTTGTTTTAAACAGTTTGGGTCAAGTTTTGACAACTGTATAATGAACGAGTGATGTGTGCTTTGATACAATTCAGTGCTGAATACTGTTCCCAGTTGCAATTAAATCCAATTTAATAACTCACATGCTAATTCCACAGTAGCCATATTTTAACAGGAAAGAAGTGGGCACAATGGAACAGGGAATCATAGAAACATGGAATCATAGAATGGTTTAGGCTGGAAGGGACATTAAAGATCATCTAGTTCCAAGCCCCCTGCTACGGGAAGGGACACCTTCCCCTAGACCACGTTGCTCAAAACCCCATCCAACCTGGCCTTGAACACTTTCAGGGAGCAGGCATCCACAACTTCTCTAGGGAACTTGTCCAAGTGTCTCACCACCCTCACAGTAAAGAATTTTTTTCTAATATCCAATTTGAAATCTCTCCTCTTTCAGTTTAAAACAGTTTCCCCTCATCCTATCTCTACACTCCCTGATAAAGAGCCCCATCCAGGTACTGGAAGGCCACTCTAAGGTCTCCCTGGAGCCTTCTCTTCTCCAGGCTGAACAATCCCAACTGTCTCAGCCTGTCTTCACAGCAGAGGTGCTCCAGCCCTCTGAGCATCTTTGTGGCCCTCCTCTGGACTTGCTCCAACAGGTCCATGTCCTTCCTGTGCTGAGGACTCCAAAGCTGGACACAGTACTTCATGTGGGGTCTCACCAGAGCAGAATCAGCTCCCTCAGCCTGCTGGCCATGATTCTTTTGATGCAGCCCAGGATGCGGTTGGCTTTAAGAAGCCTGCAGACATGGCTTTGAAATATTGTTGATGCAGTTCTACCAAACTGAAATGCAATTATCTGGGATTCAAAAGCCTGTTTTTTTGTATAAGATATAACATAATTTTTCAAATTGATGATAAAAGAATTTGTCCTCATGAAAGAGTCAGCAGGAATTGTCTTTGTCAATGGAAAAAAGGGGGTAAAAGTGTTGAGAGGCGAGTGGAATGGAAGCAGGAAAGGAAGGGCAAAACTTCCATCCAGTTGAAGTCAGAAAAGAATATACTGGTGAAAGGAAGCAAACGACAATAAATAAATAAATAAATAGTCTAGTTTAAATCTCAACCATATCAACTAAGATATGTTAAATTACTATAACATGATATAGTTTTTGACAGTATTATTCAAGAAATCTTTTCCCTTCAAAACCGTGTAAATCAAGTACAAACAAACAAAAATCAAAAAAGCCCAAGTAAGCAAAATCCTTAATAGTAAAAGAATGGTAACATTGTCTGGAAGATGCGAGTGAAATTAGCTTTGGATTCAAGTGCTATAATTTTATTTTCATAACTTTTATGTGCTATTTATGACCTGCTATTGGCAGGATAGATCAGCAAATAAGGTATATTGATCTACTAACATACACCTTGAACTAGTTTATCATTAAACACATCCACAAAACCCCTCAGCAAATCTGACTTTAGAAAAGACGGCGAATTTTGTGAAAATATGTCATGGAAGAAATATATTTTGATGCTGATGTTCTTGTGCAAAAGAAATCTTGTTACAAGTGTTTTTTTAAGAAAATAAATAATTTAAAATGTCCATCTTTTATAGGATTAAATCAGGAACCTGGTATTATGCTTAATGCAATTAAATATTTTATTCAGTTTTTTAGAAAGACTGTTACACTACTGCTCCTGTGCACTGTAGACAGTGGTTTACTACATGGAGACTTATACTACATTGAATTAAAAAAAATCCATGCTGCTAGCAAAATAATAGAAGCATAACGCAGACTGCTGTAGGGGGCAATCATATCTATTTACATACTAGAAAAGAAAACAAATACATCACCTGAAGACATTTTATATGCTTCATAAAGCCTTGACCAAACATAGCTTAGTATCATAATTTTATTGTTTGAGTTCTTTAACACAAGAGCAGTCACACTCCTGAGAGACATATTGTGTTTAAATTAAGTTTAAATTACTGATTTAAGGGATAATAAATAAGTTCAAATTTTTAGGAAATTCAAACCAATTTCTTTGCTCTTCACACTTTTATCTTTACATTGTTTTGGAAGGTTTATGTACCTTAATGAAATGTTTTCTCTTTCCCATATAAATTGAATTCCACATTAAGCTAAGATTATATTTTTGCATCTAAACACTTTCTCTCACTCTTAGATAGGAACCATGATTTAAGCAATTGAAATATCCAACTTATTTAAATTTCTTTAAAAAAAGGTTGCATCACTCCTAACTTCAGTGATTTATTTTTCTTAAGGGTCTCAAGAGAATATAAAATATTTTTCATCACTATCTACGGTAATTTTATTTTTCTTTAATTAAATGTGCTTCCTGTAGAGACACCATGGGATTTTTTTTTTTTTTTTTTTTTTTTTTTTTTTAATAGACTGAATAACCCTTTCACAATCACCTCATTCTGAGCCAAAAAGGCATAGCAAGCAAACTGAAACCAGTTCACTTTGATACTGCTTCCGGAAACATGACCTACAAACCACAGAATTTTCTACAATAGCAGCCTGGCACCAATCTCACAGCCTTTTTCTTTCCTTGGGCTTTGATATATCCTGAGAAAGTACACATACTTCTTGTCTCATATCAAAGAGGGTTAGAAATCAAGGAATTATCATTTCAGTATTTAGCATATTTGTATCCAAAAACGTGGTTTTTTATTCAACAGACAGATACATCTCTGAAAAGACGATATTATAATTTTTGAAAACAGGTTGGGACAATTAGAACAAAAGTTGAGACAGAAAATACTTGCAGAGGTCTACCAGGATGAAGTTATGATTGAAGGGCATGATTTCATTAATATGGGAACACATATATAAATACAGCGATTAGCTTGCAGAAACTCTTCTGTGGATTTTTTTGAGTGGGAATAGGATATTTTGTCTGTGCTGTTTTAGAATTGTCCGCTTTTTCTTACCTCATTATTTTGAAAATTATAAATATGCCAGTAACAGGAAGCCAATATCAAGAGTTTGCATCTTACTGATATAACCACTATTCTGCAGACAAACTAGTTGTCTTGTCCTCCTTTTGACTTCTTTTGCAAATATACCGGTTCCAACACAAATGGTGGAGAACATTGTTTCTTTTACACTATTTTTCCAGTTTTCCTTCCTTTCTGCTTTCAAATATGATACAACTGGGCAGCTAGAGAAGCCTTGTTCTTAGGACAGTTACCTTCTTTTAGGTAGATCTAACACTCATTTTAAGTGCAATACCCATTTTAAGTGCAGAGGATCTTATTGAGATGCCCAGCTCATGCATTCTGAGACAGAGTATTGGCTACCAGTATCAAAACATATAATGCATATCAACTAAATTATGTAAAATTATTGGGCATTTTAATTTCATGCTACAAAGAAGTAAATCATAGTGATTCATATAAATAGAAACTGCCTCATAGTTAAATTGTGACCTAGGATGTCTGGGTTCTTGTATGAGTTCTTCCACAATAAAGATACAGGAATTTGGACTGGAATTCAACATCTGTGTTGCTGAACCCAGTTAGAATCAGATGTTGGTAGACATACAATAGGCATCTGGTTTTCCATTAAGTAGCATTCCCCTACCATAAATGAATGCTTCAAAAACACATTCATAAGTATTTGTGAGATATTACATTGTATGCAGGCAATGGAAGGGTTTTTGAAAGTGTGGAAATATTGTGCTTACTGAGAGAATGCAATATAGCAATGGTTATTGGCTACATACAGCTAAAGTAAGGTTGTTATGATTCTATTAATATGTAAATGCATTTGGTCTGAATGTGTTTTCATATTCTTTACAGAAAAAAAAAAAAATAACAACAAACCAACACTTAAATATTCATGTAACATGCTCCAGGAATATAGCTTTTTTTCTTAGTGTTTCCCCCCCCCCCCCCCTTCCTATATTTGTTTTAATTCTCTTTGTCCTAGATAAGAAGTTTTGCTATTAACTGTTAAAATGAAAGTGCTACTACAACATAGCATGCCTTTTCTTTAACGGCTTTTATTTATCATGTAAGTTAAAAGATAAAATTTAAATATATCATATAAATATGTCTTAATCAAAGATGACAGTGAGCATTTAAACACAATTCTGTTGTTAACTGATCCAGCACATATATCATGTGGCAGCATCAATACTTGGCATTGAAAAAGATAGCTTAGTTTTCTAAGCATAGTTCTCCCCTGTGGAGCTGCAGTTACAACTATTAAGCGTATTGTTACTTTGCCAAATCTTTTACCTGCAAGATTTTTTTTGCACTGTATCTAAACCAGAGTGATTTGCCTTCTGGCAAGTTAGATTTAAGAGCTCTTCAAGTTTGGGCGTTTGTAGGGTTTCATTGAATCGTATAAGGTTGAGTTTTTGACCAATTACTACATTAGTGTGGAATAATTACTAAAATGGCCAAAAATACAGCATTGTTCACACATTAAGGAAAGGTATAAAATCAAAAGGCTTCTAAGGTAGAATACAGTCGCTGCTGGCATGCAAAGAATGCAACATCTGCGATTCCCTGTACAATATTGCTTGCGAAGCTACACGGGGGATGGAACGGAATGTGACCATTCTGTGGCCTTGCCCTGTGACGTATAGCAGATATGGGAATGAGATGGTGCTATGGAATCGATAAGCTGCCTATTTGCTACCCTGAGCCAAAATTTTGTCAAATTTTGATGAAATGCTGTCCTTTGTGTGAACTTTGCTCATTATAATGTCATTATAATACAAAAACACACCTCCATCCCGAAGGCTACCTGCCTCCAAGGTGCGACCACTCTTCCTTGAGTCTGTGCCTTGAATTTTTTGTAAAGTATACCTTTAAAAGTGAAACGAGAGAATTTTACATCAATCATAATAAAAGTATTTATGACTAAAGTCACTCAAACTCCACCTTGAAGGTAAAAAATAGTATAAAACTAGTCCAAAAAAGGGGGGATATCAGCGAAGACACCATTGTGAACAAGTCAAGGAGGACTCCGTCACTGACTGCCTTTGACTTCCAGGATCAGTCGACAGGCTGAGCTTTTCTTCCCCCCCATAGGGACGCCTTTGGGTAAGACTTAAACTATAATGAGTGCTTCCTCGGGAAACTTAGAAATCTCTCTAGAGAATCTCTTTCCTACATTTATAGCCAGGCTGTATTGTTTATAACTTTGTCATGCATTTTGTATATTTAACAATACCTTTATTTGCACGTGCTTTGCACACAGTGTATTTATCACCGGCAATCATAAGAACATATATATCTGTTGCTTAAATAAACTGCACTGTTTAAGTAGCCAGTCATTTCGGTTTCTCATTGAACATGACAAAAGACTCAAGAGTTGCTGTGTTAGTTCATGAGCACAACTCAACTGAAGGTGCAGTCTACTATTAGTCTATCCAAATCGTAACAGTTTAATACATATTAAACGCGACTGGACTGACAGTGCTGAATTGGGCATCACTCAGAATTTAAACCTAGCTGCACCTAGCCTCCCACCTCGGTGAGGAGTGTTAGAACGCAAGGGGGTTTATCTTCTGCCAAAACCGCTTGCCCCTTTCACGCAACAGAAATTGGGCGTAGTCAGCAGGATTGTCATGAATAAACTGCTGCAAAAATATGATTGTGCCCCTTCCCAGTCTGGGAAGGAGTGGGCCAAAAAATTTTGGAAGGATCAAGAGAAAGTGGTAGAACGTATTGAAGAGTGTCGGGCTTCACTAAAGCTCAGAATGGGAAAAGGCAAGGGTGTGATTTGTGCGGTGTTAGGCGCGTGTTTATCTTGTGCACAAAAGAAGCTACAGAAACCCCTGCTCCTAATCTGATTTCTGTTGTAGAATATGCAACTCTGAAATCGGAAACGAGGTGCTGAAGTCATCATTAGCTTTTCAGAAGGAGACAGGAGAAAAACTAAGAACTCAAGTTGATAAGCTTGTGAGTGAAAATGAAAGTTTAGGAAACCAGAATGCTCAACTTGGGAGTGAAAATCTCCAACTTAAAATTTTATTGGAAAGGGTGACTGGGCTCTTAGATAAAATGCAGCCTTCGGCCCATGTCCAACAAATTTGTAAGTTAATGTGTTGTCCAAATTCCGGATCTCAGACTGGAGATTTTTGGTCTAACAGTGAGGATGATGAAGAAGAAGAGGCAGAAGGGACTTTTACTTTGAAATCCCAAGTCTTTCCTTTATGACCTCTGGTTAAAACTTAAACTGCGGTTGATGATGATGACGAAGTCCACACCACTGTGCATACTGTTTCGTGGACACCAACAGAGTTGGAGAAAATAAGGGAGAAATATTCAAGGTGGCCAGGAGAGTCAGCTGTTGAGTATGTGTGGTGAGTTTCTTCTTCTTTTGTTGAGTGAGGAAGAGGCAGGAGACTCTTGGGGACCAGGATTGTTTTTAACTACTATGGCCGGGGATCATGATTATTCCCTAACCGCTCAAGCAGCCTAATGGGCAGGTGGTATGGATCCATGAGAAAGGGATGAGCCGTTAGAGATTAGAGCTACAGGGTACTCTGATCTGTGTGCGGCAGTACGGAAAGCCGCTTGTCTGCCAGCCACATATGACAGAGAGGAATTTTGGAAATCCCCAACGTCAGCCCCTATCGACCCCGATCGATTAGCCCCTCTCATCTGTGGTCTTCCCGACTGCCTGAAACTGTTCATTGTCAGCACTCAAGATCGCATATGAGATGTTTGGGGTACTCATAGGCGGAGCTGGCATCACTACGTACCCAGCTGGAATGAATATGTACAAGAAATAGACCAATACGTGCACCGAATGGGCTGGGCCAGCCTAACTAGTGAAAAATCCTCCAAACACCCTCAAAAGGTTCACCAAGTCTGAACTCATGTTCAAAACCCTAAATTGGACGGAAGGTGTAAGCCTGATAAGGACCGAAAAGAGTTGTTTAATTTGATGTTTTTTATCTAGTTCTTGTTCTTTTACAAAGGTAATTGTATAGTCAAACCCACATATTTCATACTTCTGGTTTTCTTTCCACCTGTGAACACAGCTACATGGAAAATGTTTATCATAGCAGGTACCTTAAGACTGGAAAAGCCTGTGTCCTAAGTACCTTCCTACTGCAACATTTGCAATTGATCCTTCCGGCACCTTTGTTCAAACTCATTCTATTTTTCCCTTCACTTGGCATTGAAAATAAATTAAGTGGACATTAGGCTAAAGTGTTCGGGGTATTAAGTCAAAAGTAAAAACTTTACATTTTAGGCTTCCTGGTAGTTCTCCTGTGAGTCTTCATCTTTTAAAGTATTATGCATCAAGACATTCCCGTATCATAGAAGAAAAACAAATAAATGATTGGTTAAGACAGTAGATCGCCTCAGGGTCTCTGTCAGACCTGGGTGTGTTGACTTGAATTTCTGTCCTAGAATTTTAATCTAGCATCAAAGAAAAAGCTTAATTTTTATTATATTTTGGCTATCCTTATTCTCTGTAAATTTAATCTTACAGTATTGGTCATCATAAAGCTTTTTTCTAAACAATAAACTTTTAATTTACCATTTCTTTCTATCAAAAACTTTTGACATGCAACAACAACAAAAAATTGTTAAACTGAATATAACATGATTTATCGAGCTATTGAGCATATATGCTCAAACATTATTAGACCACTTCCAAATGTTTTTCTGTTATTGTTTTTAATACAATTTTTTGACTTTTGCCTCTTTAATATATTGAATACAAGTAATTATAACAGAATAATTAAATAGTTCTTTTTAGTATTAGTATTAGTGCATCATAGCTAGAAAAGGGAAACAAACAAAAAATCTGATTCTACTTTATGTATTGCCACTTGATAGCTAACTATCAATGTTTACCTCCAGATATGAAATCAGTTTTGAGTATAGATATAAGCAGATGTTGAAGTCTTGGCATTTAGGGTTTATAAATAAATCTCAGTTCAGTAAAGCATTTAAATATGTACATGATCTCTACAAATTTAAGTGAGACTGAAATAAAAAACTAAATGTTTTCTTGAATTAGGGTTATGGTCAGATAGCTTTTAATGTAAACAGTAATAGTTTTGTTTGCAGCTTAACATAGACTCAATTTCATGGATGCAAAGTTGAAAGTATAAGTAATTTAATCATAGTTGTGTTATATGCAACATTAAATAGCGTTGTGGTCTTGTATTATGCACAGAAACAATGACACAAGCAAAATAATCATACATGCACACACAGATGCACATACAATTTATTTTCACCTATTCATGCATATTCATCCACATTTGAATTAGCATTGTTCCACTGCTTATTAATTTAATCTATAGTTCTCTCCTATTTTTTTTGCCAGTGATAACTGATGATGTCTGAAATTGTCATGGCTCGTCCTCAAGAACATACTTTTGCCTGTTTTTAGCAAAAATAGTTCAACATTTCAATCACTGAAACTATCAGTTTTATGGGTTTATGTTTTGCTTATTTATTATCAGTTTATGTTTTATGTTTTCTGATATTAAGTAATTATTATTTTCTTTAAAGCCTCTTAGATCTTAGATTTGGACTGAAAAGCCGTTATTTTAGAGAGGGGATGGGTTGTGGTTTAGAGGCCACCTTTTTCTTGCCAGAAAACCTCAAATTCCACTGGCAGAATTGTAAACTATAGGAGAACACCGTTTAAATATTTCTTCAGAAGCAAAGATTAAAAATGTAAATTTCTTAATGTAAGACAGATTATCTGTAATAGTATGCTAGTGAAGTGTGATTGGCATGAAAATCTGTCCTGGTTTGGGGTGGGGCAGAGCCAACTTTCTGCTCGGTGAGGAGAGGGGCTCTTGCTGATACTTGTTGCTGTGGCAACCAGGGTCAGCTGACTTGGTTGTTTACCCCTTGGAGGGGTCCCAACTGTGGGGAGAGGTGGACAGGTCAGGTGACACAAACTGACCAATAGGGTATTCCATACCTTCTGCCATGCTCAGTATAAAAGCTGAGGGACCAAAGGTGTTAGCTCTTTGTCTTTAGCTCTTCTCTGGTGGGTGCCTCTTCCATGGACTGCTTCTTCCATGACTCTCTTTCTTCAATGACTGATGTCTGGGGAGGACCCCGTCAGCTTTTGATCCTGGTCAGTGTGTTCCAGGTCTCATTTGTCACTAAGTCCAGTCTGGAACTTTCCCAGTGCCTGCCAGTGCCATCTTCCTAGGAACTTGATCCAGTTTTGTATATGTTTATATATATTATTTCATTATATCCTTTTTTATTTTATTATTAATTTTTTATTAAAGTAGTTTAGGGTTTTTTCTAAACTCATAACTCCCTATATTGTTCTTCTTCCTCTCCTTGGAGCAAGAGGTAGGGGAGAGCATCGATTTTTGTTGTTGGCCAACCCAGCCCAAACCGTGACAAAATCTAAACTTTGTTAAATTTGTTTATGATACTAATATTCCAACAAATAATTAACTCTCCCTATGGCTTCTGAGTTGAGCCTACAAGATGAGCTAATGCCACCTATAAATTTATAATGTTAGTGATATATTTAATAAGGGAGTACAACAGCTGATAAAGACCATCTTTCTAGATAAACATATATACTTGATGGGCAGTTTCATCATAACTTTTCTTGTTCCCTCTCTGCTCTCTTTTGGTAGCTTTGGGCACTCTCTGATCACTTGATCCCTTGCAAGGAAAAAATAATTTTCTACTTTAATTCCATTATCTGTTGTTAATATTGTATCCATTATTTCAAAAGCTCTAAATGTTCTAGGTGTACTGCAGAAAAATGTCATAACTAAGGTTTTGATGGTCTATGCATATTTTTGGCACAATACATGTCTGCTTTCTTAACTTAAGTCCTGTAGAAACATTACTTAAATTCCTATGTCCAGAAATAATTAATAGGGTTAAGTAGAAAACTCTTAGCACAAAACCAGACTTAGACTAGATGCATATTGAAAATGTAACTTTATGCCACTGCTTGCTATTCTGCAGCAGACCAATTGTGTGTACAAGAGGTTTAAACAGACCTTTATGGAATAGTCTGCGTAGAGAAGAAATTCTTAAGTCGCAAGTGATGCCCTTAAGTAGAAAGGTTAGTAACACCTCTAGTTTATTTTGTATGTTTATTTCAGGGAAAACTAATTTCATTTCATGACAGTTTACAGCAACATAAACATCCAAAAGTGGCAAAATAAGATGCTGAGGAAAAAATATTGCCGAAATATATTCCATGTACTTATTGGCAGCACTGTTGAAAATATCACTCCAACACTCTATACAAGCTTTGCTTTCACTTCAGAGATACCATAAAGTAACCAATATCCCAACTACAGATTCATACATCCCCCCCAAAAAAATCAATAGTAACTTAATGTGTTAATATGGTAATGAACTTCCATTCTTGTCCTGGGCTGGGCTGAAGTTGTAAGTGGTGTGAGGAGGCGTCAGAACTGTACATATGAAAGAGTGGGGTTTTTTGGTGAGCTATGCTGCCTGTTGCACCAGCAAGGGAAATTCTAAGGGACACATCCACTAATCTCTGGCATTGATATTGAGATTGGTTTCACATTTTTCCTTCTTTTGTTCTTTGTATCACACTTGTACTGAAATTCTAGGGTAGTTTTCAGAGGTACTCAGCCAATGCACAGAAGTGACATGCTCTGGACAGCTTTCCCAGGGAAGAAATGGATCATGAATAAAGCTGCTTTGAGATTTTCTATTAAGACATTCCTAAAAAAAATGTGATTTTTAAAGGCAGAGCATACATGTAACTGTATGCAGATATGACTGTAAACAAGGAAACAGATACCTTTGGGAAAAATAGCTGAATATTTTGAAATCAATAAAAAAATACCATCAGTGCATGAAAAATTACAAGATAGTTTAACTTATTTTCCCAATTCATAACTGACTGAATCTGTCTGGAGAAAATCCTTTTCCCATAAAATCCACAGTAGAAATGATTGCTAGCTAATTTACAAGCAGCAGTTACTTCAGAACCAGAAATGGTGCAAAGCACAGACAGAAAGGAGTTCCAGTCTGTTGTCAACAAAAGACGAAAAAGGAGAGTCACCTACAAAGCAATGCCACCTTAATAGCACAATAGCTTACAAACTTCAGCTTTGCTTCACCTAGCAATGCATCAACTACTCCTGAAACTTGATAGTGAACAGCAGAAAATAGGGGCCATTCACTAGAACTAAATAATTCCCTCTTTGTGCCTGCCCCAGCTCATTTATGTCAGGAGTGCACTTGCACAAGATATTTCTTGAATAACTCTGTCTTCAATGCTGATATGTTTGTTTCTTTTTTTTGGCTAGCTTTGTGTTGAGTTTCTCTTCATAATATAATTAATACACCTTCTACCATGATATGAAATACAGCGGTTGTTATCAAGAGACAATTTTGATGGTTTTAAAAAGTCTTCTCCCCCCATTCAGTAAATGAAATAATAAAATGAATCTACACAAAAATGGTTCTTATTAAGCAGGTACATAATTTATTAGTGCTTTGTTGTTTTTACAGCTAAATTCACAAAGACCCCAGGATCTAGAAAAAATCATCAATAATAGATAGCAACAAATAATAAAGTGTCAGCCTAATAGATTAAAAAATGCAAAAGAAACAAGTGACTTTGCTTGCTTTTTGCCTGATGAAATTAGGAAAACAACCTAGATTAAAGTTTTTCATTTGATATTACAGAATACTAAGTTTTGATAATTTTTAGGGAGCTATATTTAAACTCTGTCACTTGTCAGGAACACATCTATTTACAAACATCTTGGCTGACTCTTATGTGGATCTTATGCTATTTTTAAACTTTGTCTGGCAGTTAAAATACCACAAAAATAAATGACCTAAAAGAATGAATAGAAAAGGCAAACAGATTAAAAAAAAACACAAGGCCTTCTCTCTTACCATCACTCCCTTCCTTCCTGTTTTCATCCCACTTCACACTCTGAAGTTTAAATATTGATTAGGATTATTGAAAACTATCCTATCAAATTATCTTTCATCTGAGTCTCTGAGGCCTGAATTAGTCCATTTAATTTTAAGCTATTAATGAGTGCATAAATTAAAATAATTAGGCTTTAAAAAGACTAGGCTTTAAAGGTGACTAATAACAGGAAGTGGTTTCATATTATCAAACAACAGTTCAGCGTATCTAAAGTCTCACTCTCCCTCTAGATGTGACTTATTTTTCTTCATTAACAGAAGGTTACAAAGACAACTGTGTTTTTTTAATTTAAGTGCCTCAGTCGAGCACTGAATTTCAAGGCAGGTGATTAACTGAAGTGGGTTCACCATCAGGGAGTGATTATATTACATGTGATTACATTATAGATGTCAATATCAGTGAGAAAACAGAATTTTTTTCCAATGAAAATTCTCAACCTAGAGCAAACACAAAGTATTTTTCCCCCCTTTTCAAGGTGGTGTTAGAAAAAACTCAAACTACTAGAAGTAATTTACAGGTTGTGATCATGCTCAGGCCTGTGAAGGTTAGAATTTGCGGAACACACCTGGATGGCTGCAGTTGGAAGAGAAGGACTTTGGAAGTGGTCTGGGTCATTTGTTCTTGTTGCATGTGGTGTCTGCCTCTGACATTTAATCTGCAAGAAATCAGGGCAACAGCCACCTGTATGTCTACAAATACAAGCCCTCATCAATTAAGGTTTATGCTCACAACCTGTCATTATTATTTTAATAAAATTAAATTAATTTTGTTTTTGAAAATTACATCACTATTGCTTGAAATTTTAGATTTGCAAAGGAAAAAAAATTACACTGTAATGTTAGTGTACTAGAAAATACTTCAAAAGCTCTAAGTCAATTGTTTTAAGGTGGTAAAAAAACCCTCAGTGATTTTTACATTTAGCTTTACTGTTAAAGCAATAGTTCCTATGAGCAGTTTCATTAAAATCAAAAGTCACCAGTGGCTGTAAATCCCCAATGCCAAGGACAATGTCTCGCTTTCCATTATATTTGAAAAGTCATGGTAGTCTGGTGAAGTTCCCGCTGACTGGAAAAACCCCCATAACCCTCATTTTCAAAAAGGGAAAAAAGGATGACCCAGGGAACCACAGACCGGTCAGTCTCACCTCTGTGCCTGGCAAGATCATGGAGCAGATCCTCCTGGAAACTCTGCTAAGGCACATGGAAAATAAGGAGGTGATTGGTGAGACAACATGGCTTCACCAAAGGCAAGTCACGCCTGACAAATTTGGTGGCCTTCTATGATGTTGCCACAGCATTGGTAGATAAGGGGAGAGCAACTGACATCATCTACCTGGATTTATGCAAAGCGCTTGACGCTGTCCCACACAACATCCTGGTCTCTATATTGGAAAAGCACAGATTTGATGGATGGACCACTTGGTGTATAAGGAGCTGGCTAGATGGCTGCACTCAAAGGGTTGCAGTCAATGGCTCAATGTCCAAGTGGAAACCAGCGATGAGTGACATTCCTCAGGGGTCAGTACTGGGACCAGTGCTGTTTAACGTCTTTGTCGGTGACATGGACAGTGGGATTGAGTGCACCCCCAGAAAGTTTGCTGATGACACCAAGCTGTGTGACATGGTCAAAACACTGGAGGGAAGAGATGCTATCCAGAGGGACCTTGACAGGCTTGAGAGGTAGGCATGTGGAAACATCATGAAGTTCAACCAGGCCAAGTGCAAGGTCCTGCACCTGGGTCATGGCAATCCCAGGCACAAATACAGGCTGGGCAGAGAATGGCTTGAGAGCAGCCCTGAGGAGAAGGACTTGGGGGCCCTGGTGAACAAGAAGCTCAACATGAGCTGGCAATGTTGAAAGCCAACCACGTCCTGGGCTGCATCAAAAGAAGTATAGCCAGCAGGTTGAGGGAGGTGATTCTGCCCCTCTACTCTGCTCTCATGAGACCCCACCTGGAGTACTGTGTCCAGCTCTGGAGTCCTCAGCACAAGAAGGACACGGACCTGTTTGAACGGGTCCAGCGGAGGGTGACAAAGATGATCAGAGAGATGGAGCACCTATGCTATGAAGAGAGGCTGAGAGTATACATGAGCATAAAGAAAACCTGAGTGGAGAGACTGCAATAATTGCAATTACAAAAGAAAGGTGGAAATAATATTCATATTGCTTATTACAACAAAATAATGGTCCACAGATTTACAAACAATAGCAAGGACTTTTTACTTGCTGTACTAGAAAATCACAAGTATTGTGTATATATATATATATATATATATATGTGCACAAATACACCCTGAAAAATTATTTATTTTTATTTTTATTATTTTATTTTTATTTTTAATATTTATTTTTTAAGCATGGTCCTCTTCTAACCTTCATATGCCTTAAGAGAAAAGAGAAAAGCCCTTTACAGACATCTCCTCCATAATATTTTGTATTGGTCTCATTGTATGTCTAGAAACAAAAATTCAAAAAATTATTCTCTGCTTTGACTCTTGTTGACATCTGTAATTGCTGTAATTGTTCATAAAATAGGGAATAAAGTTGCAAATAAAACTATAAAACCACCACTGTGCAAACAATTCTCATGGCATGATGCAGAAGACACTTTTAGAAACAGTTTGCCCTTCCTTGGATTCTCTTACTTCAGCAGTTTCTCCCTTATTATTTGTCTGCCTAGAGCCATCAAAACACTAGATTTTTACTCATTATAACTGATTCTTCTTACTGGACTGAGATCTGCAAAAAGAAAGAAAAAGAAAATTTAAAAAAAAAGTGTAAAGGTCTCTCTCATATCTGTAGAAATTTATCAGTAAAAATCAGCACTCATTTATAAAAAAAAAAAAAAAAAAAAAAACCAAAAAAACTTGGTCCTGTTACTAAACTTGTGATTGTCACTCTGTTAAATAAGATAGCAACTTGTCATGCTAAACTTATTTCTGTAGCATCTACATAACAATTCTGCATCTGTTATACAGTTATGCAGAAAGCAAATAGGAAAATAATTGATGTTGTGTTATTCAGACACTAAGGATCAAGGGATGTTTGCGTCCAGCTTCTTCCTTTTTTCCAGTTAATTGTGCTCTCAAAATATGAGAATTTCTTTTAGGATCAAACCTATGAACCTATGACCCCAAATGGCATGAATATAACAAGAAAGTTACAATTGTGAGGAAATTTAACTACATTTATATGAATTAAATAATTCAATAATGATAACTTTCTCTTATGTCACTAGAAACTAAATGCCATTCATAAAATAACTATTAAACTGGAAAATACATACAGATAAGCATTTTCTACGCTACTGACATAATGTATAACATGGCCATAATTCTTACTGTTCAGCACTTTAATGACTTTATCCTACATAGTTTCCCATACTCATACATAATAGCTAAGTACCGTATGGTGAAAATATAAGCTGAATAGCCCTGTGCCTGCAGTCTTCTTGTGAACTGAGCAGGTTTTTGATTGGCTCTAGCAGGTTTGGGGAAATGACCATTTCAGACAGGACACGACCAAGCAGAAAATGGGCAGATGCTGTAAGTTGCATAATCAGTACAAAGAAAACTCATCTGCCATTTATAGTACATAAGATTAACTGATGGGATACCAACTGATTCAGCCTATTTAATGACAACCTCTAACCATCTGTCTAGAAAGCTGCATTTTACAAAGCCCTAATGCTGACCCACATAAGCTAGTCTAAAAAACATTTGGTGAGTTTAATAATGGATTATACATCAAAGCAAGAACTCATTACTGTTACAAGTCATGAAATATTAATTTTTAATCTGACAGTTCTACTACTGCTAAACAATAAGAGATTACACTGTGAAGCAGTATATATAATAAATGACTGACTACTTTTCTGCTGTGCTAGTAAATGCAAACCTTTCCAAGCCCAACGTTTTCACTTGCTGACCGTGTGAAACAGTAGGAAACAGAGCCTCCCTGTTCTTCAATGGCTTCTCCAGCACTAAATCTTCCTTTGCTCTTTGAACTTAATTTATAATTTTGCAATCATATTAGCCATAACTGATGTATTCAAACTTGTTACTTTCTTTGTATTTAGCTTGATTTTACAAATAGCCTGCATCCTGTAACTCAAATTATACCTGTGATGCTCTGTGGAATGTCATTGAAGAAGGAAACTGGGGAAAAAAAGGCATAATTAAAGGCATAATTTGGCTGAATGATTCAATTTACTAGTGATGGTTTGTGACGTGGAAAGGACCCAGTCTGATTCTCAAAGCTCAGAGCTGCTGGTTAGAAAATGTACATCAGCAAACTTGATTTGAAGGCAGTGAAGTGATAACCATTCAACTTCCACAATGATTTTTATGGAGTCATTGTTATAAACAGAGCCACATATTAAAATGTTATTGAAATATGGTTTTGCAGAAAAACATATGCAAATGTTTTTCAGACAGCCTATATTATTTTCTGAAGACATGTTCCCCAGTGTATAGATGCATAGTGATGTTTTCACATTTATGTTTTTTCCTTCTTTCTTTTTTCCTCTTTTTGTAATCATGTTTATATACAATTTATGTATAATAGCATATACAGGTTGCTGAACATGTTATAGCATATTCTGTTCAAAGCATGAGAGATCTGGGAATGGAGGAAACTGATGAGGAATCAGAAGGGTATGTTTCCACACAAACTTTACACAGCTGTAAGTGGTCCTGTTAAATTCTTTGAGGCATAAAAGTAAATTATGCCATTTGCACCAAAATATTATGTGCCATGTACTGCAGATATATTGATCTGTATACTATTCCTTCACTAAAATCTATGGACAAACATATAACTTCGTCGTTATAGATATATATATCTGTAGCAGTTGTAAGTAGTAGTAGCTGGTCAGGTCTCAGAAAACCACAGAATTCTATTCTGTTGGAAGATTCCACTACCTGTCCTATCAGTCAACATTATTTGGTGCCTTTGACAGTCAGCAAATGGAAAAGAAAAAAAAAAAATAAATCAAGACAACTTTGCTGACATTCGAGAATAATCCTTATTAGTTTCACGTAGATTTTAATGCAAAAATTTTCCTTTGAAAGAGTGTCTTGTGTACAGAAAAAAAAACCACAAACCCAAACCACCACCCCCACCCCCCCCCACCCCCCCCAAACCAAATCCAGAGAAGGTTTCCTGGAACAACAAATTAAGGCAGGTTCTTCTAGGAATGAACATTCAACTCATAAATTAACCTTGGTGCTGTGTAACTGTTTTCAGATGTGGTATCAAAGGTAGGCAGTAAAATTTCAAAGAAGGATTACCCTTATGGCATTCTATCAATTTACTCATACTATCAATAGAATATCATAATATTATTTTCCATTAGGTTGCATAAGATAAAAAAAATATGGAAGATTTGAGATACAGTATAAGGATGCCAATATATACATAGCCATTACGGAGGTAAAATCATATGATTATTCTGCTCAGCAAATCTGTTTATCTACATGGGTTGATTCTTTTGACCTCTGTGATCCCACTCTGAAAACTGTATGCACACAACACAAAGAAGCTTTCCTTCATCTGAAATAGATTGTTTAGAGAAATGAAAATGTAGCGCACATCATTTGAGAATCTGCACTTCTCTTTTATGCAAAAGAATATTCTAAGGAACATCCACACTACTGTTCTGGTCTCAGATCTATACAGCACTTGTCTAATGAAGGTAAGCTGACTCACTGGGGAACTCCGCTACTTTCAACTGTTTGAAAGGGGCAACTCCTTTGTCATCTTCAGAGCATGAATCAGTGCAAAAAATAGCAAAGATAGTGCTGTTCAGCACTTCATTCAGTGTACCCCCATCTACAAGAAGGTCTTAAAGGAGGAACCAGGAAATTATAGACCCATCAGTCTTACTTCAGTCCCTAGGAAAGTTATGGAACGAATCCTTATGGAGGCTATCACAAGTCAAATGAATCACATGATTGGGAAAAGCCAGCATGGATTCACCAAGGGCAAACTGTATTTGACAAACCTGATTGTGCTCTATGATAAAGTAACCTGCTCAGTTGATGTGGGGCAAGCGGTAGACATTGCCTACCTGGATTACTCCAAGGCTTTCAACACGGTTCCCCTCAGCCTCCTCCTACAGAAACTGGTGTGTTATGATCTAGGCCACATCTAGAATATTGTGTTCAGTTTTGGTCCTGCTACACAAAAAAGCTGTGGAGAGGCTGGAAACAGTCCCGAGAAGGGCCACAAAGATGATCAAAGGACTGGGAAGCTTACCATATGAGAAAAAGGCTGAGACAATTGGCTTTGTTCAGCCTTGAGAAAAGAAGGCTTAGGGGAGACCTTATCACCACGTTCCAGTATTTAAAGGGTGACTACAAGGAAAACTCAGACTCCCTTTTTACAAGGAGTCACATGGAAAAGATGAGGGGTAATGGGTACAAGTTACTCCTGGGGAGGTTCTGATCGGACACAAGAAGAAAAATTTTACAATCAGCCATTTGAATAATCTCACCAGGGAAGTGGTGGATTCTCCAATGTTGGACACTTTTAAGATTCAGCTGGCCAGGGTGCTGGGCCACCTTGTCTAGACCATGCTTTTGCCAAGAAGGTTGGACCAGATGATCCTTGAGGTCCCTTCCAACCTGGTATTCTATGACTGAAATTCTTTTACACAGATTACCTCCTTATGTACAAATGCTCTTGGAATGACCATTAAACAGATATAAATTGACTTGAAATTATTTAATCAATTATAAAATTAAAATTAGTTTGGCTGATTTTCTGAGTCATGCAGACAAAGAGTTTGACCTTGACTGTGAAATTGGCAGAGAAAATATACATTAATGCATTAATGTACACATTTTCATACATACACATGTGCAAAGTACATAATAATTGCAGCACAGAATGAAGTGAATGAAAGTTTTGAATAAAAAAAGGGGAATATGCAAGTTCCTATAGATTAAGGACATATTTCTCTGGTGGATGTTTTAGGTTTATAAGCCAATTAACCTTTTGAAAGAAAAACATTTTTTATAATTAAAGGAATCAATGTCTTGACAACTCAGACTGGAACTGTAAGCATAATAAATTACTTGAGATTTTTACCCATGAGCATCATCCATAGTTTCACTGAAAGAGCATTCTCTATTTATTATCAGGTATCCACGTACATCTTTAAATTATCAGTTGATCTTAATAGCAAAATAACTTTTATCATTGTTCTGTAGGCACAGTGTTACCCAATAGAGTCATTCAGGCTGCCATAGCTATTTTTGCCTAGTTCAGAGCAGTTCTTACAGTTCTTTCAGAATCACAGAATTGTAGGGGTTGGAAGGGACCTTCATAGATCATCTAGTCCAACCCCCCTGCCAAAGCAGGTTCACCTAGACCAGGCTGGACAGGAACACATCCAGGCGGCTTTTGAATATCGCCAGAGAAGGCGACTCCACAGCCTCTCTGGGCAGCCTGTTCCAGTGCTCTGTTACTCTCAAAGAAGTTTCTCCTTATATTCAGATGGAATTTCCTGTGTTCCAGTTTGTGTCCTGTCACCAGGCAGGATGTGGCCTCACCAGGGCAGAGTAGAGGGGGAGGATGACCTCCCTCGAACTGCTGAACACACTCTTCTTGATGCACCCAAGGACACCATTGGCCTTCTTGGCCACAAGGGCACATTGCTGCCTCATGGCCAACTTGTTGTCCACCAGGACTCCAAGGTCCCTCTCTACAGAGCTGCTTTCCAGCAGGTCAGCCCCTAACCTGCACTGGTTTATGGGGTTATTCCTCCTTAGATGTAGGTCCCTACACTTGCCCTTGTTGAACTTCATTAGGTTCCTCTCTGCCCAACTCTCCAGCCTGTCCAGGTCTCACTGTATGGCAGCACAGCCTTCTGGTCTGTCAGCCACTCCTCCCAGTTTTGTATCATCAGCAAACTCACTGAGGGTACAATCTGTCCCCTCGTCCACGTTGTTGATGAATATGTTGAACAAGACTGGACTGCGTACTGAGCCCTGGGGAACACCACTATTTGCAGACCTACAACTAGACTCTGCGCCGCTGATCACAACCTTCTGAGCTCTTCCATTCATCCAGTTCTCAATCCACCTCACTGTCCATTCATCTAACCCACACTTCCTAAGCTTACCTATGAGTTCTATTTTTTTTTATTATCAGTATATATTTGATATCAGAAATAGTCTGGAGCCTGGACATTGGTCATAAATTACAACATATCCAAATGCAGTTGCTATCTACGTGGACTTCATTTGCTTTTTGTTTCTTCATTACTTGAAAGTTTGTAATGACATACAGGAAAACACTGTTATGTTGACACCTTGCCCTTTGATCAACATTGTCAGTGTAGACAGACTGCTCCCACCCTGCCTCCTGACACCCTGTCCCTTGACTGGCATTGGCAGTGTAGGCAGAATGCTGCCCACATTATCCATGTAAGGTATCATTCTCTCAAATCACATTGCCACTGGTGGAGCTGAGGGGTTGTGCAACTCTTACCTGCATTCAAAAGACACTTGCACAATTTGCTGTTGCTATCAGATGACCCAGACATCAAGTGCCTCTGGCAGTCTGATGGAGTCACAGCATTGCTTATGACTCTGTTTGATATTGGCGATTGGGTGAGTCGCCATACCAGGTGCATTATTGCTCATCTTTCTTACTGCCTCCATAAAGTTTGGTTTATGAACTGTTGTCAGACTCCATTACTGCTCGGGTCACACATGTTTACGCTCTCCCTGGACAGAAAGGAGAGGAGATTTGTGATCCTTCCGTCTCTCTGCCTCATGACAGCCAATTGTGTACGTTTGGCAAAGTCACAGGTAGTCAAAAATCATCAGCACAATCACAATTTATAGGAAAAGATGATACCTAAAGTGCAAAAACAATTAATAAATGTAAGTGATTGAGTTTTTCTACTAGAAAAAACACAGTGTTTCTTGGAATAGCCTGTTGCCTTGTATTCATTTTACTTGCCTGGCTGTAATGTATTTTCCCTGTTAATAGGATCTTGTCATGGATAGGAAAGAAAAAGAAGCAGTAGTTACAAAATGGTTTACTGGATGTGAGATAGACATTTTAAAAACTTTTTAGAATCCATATTAGTTTTGGAATTCAGTAACTCTACTGAATATGAAAAAATCATATTTTTGTTTCCAGTTTCTTATCTAGTTTCTTCTACTGATAATCAATACAATAAGTGTGGCATATGTGAACAGTTGCTAAAACCTCCCTAAATTTCATTTTAAAGTACAAAGTAGCTGCAAATGTAAATGCAAATGTAAAAGAAAAAAAAATCCCATTAGAATGATTATTTTAAGACGAAAGAAAAAAACATTATAGTAAGAAATTTTAGCAAGTATATTTTAAAAATTATATATTAAATTTTACTATTTATGTAGCAGAGTATATAGTCAATCAATTTCTTTAGTTAACAAGAAATCTTTTGTTCTTCCATTTATTTTAATCTTATATGTAGCAGCTCTGCTCATTCATGTAAAAGTGATCTTATAAGAAAATATTGCACTGGTAAAAGAATTTTAGGCACTGCAAAACACACAGAGATGATTTCCAATTAAGTATTTCTATTCCTGCTTTCCAAGTTAAACAATATTATTTTAATTTGTTTCTACCCAATCAAACATGAAAATCAATATCATCCTTCATGTTCTCTGTTAGAGAGTTGAGAAAACAAGTTAAACTTCATTGAGTAATTACACAGAATAAGTCAAGCTTGAACTGTTATCACTGAGGGACACGCTATCTGAAAAGAGACTAAAAAAGTAATTTTACTGAATGCAATTAAAGAAGGGAAAAAAATTGTAAACAGATGAAAGACAGAAGGGTATAACACAAAGACTTATTCCAGGAAAATAAAATTCCCAACTAAAAACCATGAAATAAAAATAACAGGTACCATGGTGTGATTTAAAAATGCAGTAAAATACTTAAGTATTCTCATATGAAGCCAAAAGTTTGGCCTAAAAAGTCAATTCCATCCCAAAGGTTGCATCTTAGTTATACATAAAGGATAAAAATGTACACATATTGGAGAAAAGCAGTCCCACATGTGGTTCCTTTATAATTTATCCAAACAGTTATGCATAAAAAATGAAGATGTTGAGCACTGTGGGTGATATACATGCATCAGTCTTTAGATTATGTCAGCTTGGATCTATATTCTGCCCTGTCCTGGTATTGTAATACACACCTAGGAAAATGGTCACAGCTGAGATGATAAAATAAAATCAAGGTAAAACCAGCTACTTCTGGCAGCAATTTTAGAAATATTTGCTTGCAATATTTTGCCAAAATCAGTCTGAGAAATAACTTTATAAAACTACCTGAAAGGATTTTTTAACTAACTTTGCAAAGAGGATACTCAAGACTGCAGATCAGATACCTCTTTCTCGTTGCCTTGATAAAAGCATTTATGGAGATGTAGGAAACAGAAGTGTTTCAATGTCTATTAAAGTCTAAATGGGATCTTCTACATTACAGGGTTGACAGGTGGTCCTGAATACCAGGCAGATTCTCTTCTTTTCGGAGGTGGGCTAGTATCAGGCAGTTGCATAAGAAGCAAACAAACAAACAAACAAACAAAGAAGAAACAAACTTGTTTAGTATTCACAGATATCACAGATGAGAACCTGAAAAGGAGGTTTGGCACTCATACCACCACCAGTGAAATTATTACTAGTTATGATGACTTACAGCTTTTAGAAGTTTTGGGGACAACTCTAATGGAGTATAAATGGCTACACACTTAAACCTGGACAACAGTGACGTGCTAGGTACAAGGAGAAACAGGATTTCTTTTTCACATTTACAGACCTATAGTGCCTAGAGGAATTTCAAGGTAAACAGAGAGTTTACACCCTGTACAGTTGGGTATTGCCATACATACCCTACGTTATTGCTATAACATATCCTAGAAGCCATTCAAACTAAATATTTGAAGTAATATCAAAGTATGACGTAGACTTTAGTCTCTTTGTGGTTTATACCCCCACCCCATATTGTTTAGTATTATATTGCTCAGTATGATGGTAAATGATGGACTTTGGGTGACTGAATATTATATCTCACTATTCTTTTAAACATGCTGGTGATATTTATCGGAAAGACTGACTATTTTAAAGAATATTGCAACAAATTTAGGCATTAAAGTTTGAAATCTAACCTAGAAAGAAACATTGATCTAATAGGATGTACAGTAGCTTATTCTTTATACGAACTTTGATTTAAAATTCTCTGTCTCCTCTATATTATAGTTAAATCAGTTTTGGTGTTTTGGTTTCCTAATTATTTAGCAGTCTATCTTATTTTGCTTTGACAAGATTATGCTCTGAGAGAAAAAAGTAGAGAATAGTTGACTACATTTTGAAACATAGGCAATAAGTTCTAGATAGAGAATAAAATACCCTTAGGATCTCCTGAATTCTGTTCAGACTACTCTATTTTTTTGTATACAATATCTTATTTTACTTTGGTTTTACAAAAGGGAATGAAAGATCCAAGTGCTAGACAGTACTGTCAGCTCTTCTAATGTTTAGATTCTTGTAAACATTTCCCAGTACAAAAAAAGGTGTTTGTTTCAACACGTTATTGTCTCATTTCTTGCTTAGCCATCAAAGAGCATATTTGTCTTATTTTACTCTCTCTCTCAAAAAAAAAAAAAAAAAAAAACCCAACAAAAACCAAACACACACATACACAACAAAAAAAACCCACAAAAAGTCAACACACCTTGACAGTCAGTTACATCCAAGAGCTAGTAGAGTACATAAGGGACAAGTTTTTCTTCTTGCCATTTCAGTTTTGCTTTCATGCAGTAATGAAGTGACAGCTATATTTATACTTTGTTGAACAAGTAACGATGTAAATTCTAGTCCTTCATTCCAACTGAGGTGGAGAAGAGGGATGTGATAAAAAATAATTACTGGTTTGGAGAGTTTTTTTTTTTGGGGGGTGGGGTTGTTATTGTTTATTTTGTTTGTTGGTTGGTTTCATGTTTGTTTGTTCCCCCCCCCCCCCCCCCCCCCCCCCCCCCCCCCCCCCCCCCCCCCGGCTTTCTTGCCTTCTGCATTTTGTAAAAAATTGATGTAGGGTTTGGGGGATTTTTAATCGATCATGAAGTTTGAGAGACCAGAACGCCACAAAGTCAGTCAGTCTGGAAATCCAAGCCAATGCACAAATGTTTATACCCATAGGTTAATTAGACAATTTTTATGGCATGGATAACCTAAACAAGGCTGCAGCAATAGACTACACAGAATTTCTCCCAGATAACTTCCACTGATTATGGCATGTATTTTAGTGATGTGGGTAAAAGTAATGCACAGACAATTGGTGTAATGATCTTCCTCTGGGAAGATTGTATACAATGGTAAAGACAGCATTAAAGCTTTTATTTATAGGGCTTTGTTGTGTTTTCATTTAGTTAAGGTAGTGGAAGCTACACTGGGATCATTACATTGATTAAAGAATCTATAAATTATGATGATGAGCCTCATGTTTCCAGACTGTTGATGAGGTTCAAATGCTATGCTGAGTTCCTGATGTGGCATCACTGTGGTGGTTTATAGTACCTATTACAATAAGCATGTTTGCAAACCAATCTTCAGGTGCTAATAAAAAAAAAAATATTTAATATTACAGAAAAAAAAACCAAATTGAAAACTCTCCCTTGATTTATTAGTTAAATATTCTAAGACAGTGAACTGAGTGAAACTGCTTATATATTAAATAGCTGAATGTATTTAACAGCATAAAAAACTTTGAAGCAAGTTTGAAGGAAAGATTTCAAAATGATTTATTGTATCACTAAAAAAAAAAAAATAAACATTTTTTTCCTCTTAATATATTGGTCATTATTGTTATTATTATTGAAACCCATGACTGAATATTAATAAGAAACATAAAGATGTTTTTATTTAA
Organism: Fratercula arctica; assembly: GCA_947846985.1. Classification (NCBI taxonomy): domain Eukaryota; kingdom Metazoa; phylum Chordata; class Aves; order Charadriiformes; family Alcidae; genus Fratercula; species Fratercula arctica. Next base: position 45,744,160 of record CANTUZ010000001.1, on the reverse strand, counting down.
GTTAGCAGCAAAATAGGAGTTTAAACATTAACAATAAATGTTAATCTAATTTTATATTCTTTCTGACAAAATCTTAAAACAATCTCAAATGAAATATTTACTTATTTGTTGTTACAATTTTGAGTGGTGAATAATGAAAGATTTTTCCTGTGTGATGGTGGAAGTAGCATACAACATTTAGTCACACGTGCAGTGAAAAGTATTTCAGCATCTAATAAATAAATTAATCAAACTGAAATGATCACAACATGATGCTATGCAATGAGTGGTTATATATGCATTGGGAACATTTGTGATGGATTTCAAATATCTTGTGAGATCATTGTTGACACAAGCTGATTAGAAAAGCTTGTAAAAAATAAACTATAAATGTCTTCTCTTTCTCAAGCAGTTTACTTAGCATCATAATGTTCTATAAAACAGAGTGAAAAATACAAATAACTGTGATGAAATATTCTAAAAAAATAAACAAAACCAGATTACATAAGGTTATCTTTTTTTAGAAAAGAACTGCTATTTTATGGCAGAAGTAGACACCCAGTTGTTCTAATTGTCATAGAAAGGAACGATAGGACACCTGTGTGTGCAACAGAACACTCTTCCTGTTATAACAGCACTTGTGGATAAATTCTTATAATGGGAAAGGGTGCTTTTAACTCACTGCAGAGTCTAAACACCTATTTTATTAGGTCCTGCACCTCGGGAGGAATAACCCCATACACCGGTACAGGTTAGGGGCTGACCTGCTGGAAAGCAGCTCTGCAGAGAGGGACCTGGCAGTCAGCAATGTGCCCTTGTGACCAAGAAGGCCAAGAGTGTCCTTGGGTGCATCAAGAAGAGTGTGTCCAGCAGGTCGAGGGTGGTCATCCTCCCCCTCTACTCTGCCCTGGTGAGGCCACATCTGGAGCCCTGTGTCCAGTTCTGGGCCCCTCAGTTCAAGAAGGACAGGGAACTGCTGGAGAGAGTCCAGCAGAGGGCCACAAAGATGATCAAGGGACTGGAGCACGTCTCTTATGAGGAAAGGCTGAGAGACCTGGGTCTGTTTAGCTTGGAGAAGAGAAGACTGAGAGGGGATCTTATCAATGCCTGTCAATATCTAAATGGCGGGTGTCAAGAAGATGGGGCCAGACTCATCTCAGTGGTGCCTGGTGACAGGATAAGGGGCAACAGACACAAACTAGAACACAGGAAATTCCATCTCAACATGGGGAAAAACTTCTTTACTTTGAGAGTAACAGAGCACTGGAACAGGCCGCCCAGAGAGATTGTGGAGTCTCCTTCTCTGGCGATATTCAAAAGCTGCCTGGATATGTTCCTGTCCAGCCTGGTCCAGGTGCACCTGCTTTGGCAGGAGGGTTGGACTAGATTATCTATGAAGGTCCCTTCCAACTCCTACAGTTCTGTGATTCTATGATTATAATTCTTATGGCTGCCTTCCAGTCAGTCAGCTTATTGTCCTTGACAGGTAAAGAGAAAAGTGTTCAGTGCATGTTTGCTACCCTGAGTTTTAGTGCAGAGATGAAGGGAGACTTTTGGATGTGTTTTGCATATTGAGGTAAGCATTTCAATGGTAAGTCTTTTCAATGTCCAACTGAACATAGGTGTGGACAAGTGGTTTCTCAAAGAACTATGTTAAAAAAAAAATATATATATAAATTTCTACTGGTCAGGTCTCAATTGAATAATGTGTTAACTAGTGAGTTAATAAATGTGAAAGGTCTTCTACTCAGAATCTTGACCTTTAAAGATCTTTTATTGAAATACATGGTCTATCATCCTTAGTTTTATTTTAGCAGTTTGAACTGTAGTATTGTTGTAGTCCAGTAGTGTTACTATATTTTTTTTGTGGTTTTTGTGTTTTTTTGTTTGTTTGTTTGTTTGTTTTTTGTTTTTTGTTGTTTTTTTTTGTTGTTGTTGTTGGTTGTGTTTTTTTTTTTTTTTTCTGGAGAAGTTTCAGGTTTTCAGCATTTATCTATCCATCTGAAGCTACATGAATTTGTATGCATTGAGTTGTGTGTTAGTATTGAGGCCTTGTTAAGATAAGAAATGATAAAACCATTATCTATCATCAGTTCCAACCCCCCTGCCATGGCCAGGGACACCTTCCACTAGACCAGGTTGATCATAGCCACATCCAACCTGGCCTTGAATGCTTCCCAGGATCAGGCATCCACATCTCTGGGCAACCTGTTCCGGTGCCTCACCACCCTCATAGTGAAAAATTTCTTCCTGATATCTAATATAAATCTACCCTCTTCCAATTTGAAGCCATTACTCCTTGTCTTATCGCTATAGTCCCTGATAGAGAACCTCCCCATCTTTCCTGTAGGCCCCCTTTAAGTACTGGAAGGCTGCTATAAGGCCTCCCCAGAGCCTTAGAATTGTAGAATCATTTAGGATGGAAAAGACCTTTAAAATTGTCAAGTTTAACCATAAAACTAACACTGCAAAATCTGCCACTAAACCATGTACCTAAGCACCACCTCTGCACATCTTCCAAATATCTTCAGGGGTGGCAACTCAACCACTTCCCTGTGAATCCTGTTCCAATGCTTGATAACTTTTTCAGTGAAGAAATTTTTCCTAATATCCAACCTAAATCTCCCCTGGTGCGACTTGAGGCACTTTCTCTTGTCCTATTTCTTGTTACTTGGAAGAAGAGACTGACACCCACCACACTACAGCCTCCTTTCAGGCAGTTGTAGACAGTGACAAGGTCTCCCCTGAGCCTCCTTTTCTCCAGACTAAACAACTCTTATTGCCTCAGCTGCTCCTCATAAGACTCCTCACCACCTTCACTGCCCTTCTCTGGATCTCCTCCAGCGCCTCAATGTTTTTCTTGCAGTGAGGGGCCCAAAACTGGACACAGCATTCGAGATGTGGCCTCACCAGTGGTGAGTATAGGCAGACGATCACTGCCCTAGTCCTGCTCGCCACAGTATTTCTGATACAAGCCAGGATGCTATTGGCCTTCTTAGCCACCTGGGCACATTGCCAGGGTTTTCCACAAGGCCTTTTCCCAGCCACTCTTCCCCAAGCCTGTAAGCACTGCATGGGGTTGTTATGACCCAAGTGCAGGACCTGGCACTTGGCCATGTTGAATCTCATACAGTTGGCCTCAGCCCGTTGATCCAGCCTGTCCACATCCCTCTGTAGAGCATTCCTACCCTCAAGCAGATCAACACTCCAGCCCAACTTGGTGGTGTCTGCAAATTTACTGAAGGTACACTCGATCCTCCTCATCCAGATGATTAATAAAGATATTAAACAGGACTGGCCACAGTACTCTGAGCTCAGAGGAATACCACTTGTGACCAGCCGCCAGCTGGATTTAACTCCATTCACCACCGCTCTTTGGACCTGGCCCTCCAGCCAGTTTTTTACCCAGCGAAGAGTACACCCATCCAAGCCATGGGCACCCAGTTTCTCCTGGAGAAGGCTGTGGGAAATGATGTCAAAGGCTTTGGTAAAGTCCAGAAAGACAACATCCACAGCCTTTCCCTCATCCACTGAGTGGGTCACCTTGTCACCTTGTCATAGAAAGAGATCAAGTTTGACAAGCAGGACCTGCCTTTCATAAACGCATGCTGACTGGGCCTGATCACCTGGTTGTCCTGTATGTGCCTTCTTTTCTCTAGGCTAAACAACCCCAACTCTCTGCCTTTCCTCATAGAGGAGGTGCTCTAGCCCTCAATGCTCTTCATAAATATGTATGTATATACATACATATGCATCCCAAATATTTCATTTTTTTTAAGTCCTATATAGAAATGAAGCTTACTGTAAATACAAATTCTGGATAATAAACAGTAATCTGGCATTCTGTCTTTATATGTTAGCTGAACTATTACCGTAGATGTAAAGCTTCAATTTTTAAATGTACATGAGTATACTCACCTAGAGAAAACTTTTTTTTTCCTGGTTCATTTTAGAAAACACTTCCATCTAAAACTGTTGAATGTAGAAAACAGCAACAAAAAAATCTACATTCATGTCCAAAAGTAGAGATAAACTGTAAAAAAATGTAAGGAAACGATATTTTACATTAAAAAATGTTCATACTTCTCAAGACCACTTTATTTTTGTTTGAATTTTGGTTTTGTTTGTTCTGTTGCTTGAAGCACCCATTTTGTTCCTCAACTAATTTATCATTGTCTCTTTATCAAGCACTAGAATACAGGTTTAATGGTGTAAATTACCTTGCAATATTTCAATTCACATTTAGAGACTCATTTATTAAGTTTTGTTCATATTATCTTTTGCGTGGCTGTTGTTTTAAGCAGAAATACATATAGTATTGGTCAAAAGTAAAAGGTGCTCAGCCACTTGTATTTTGATGTTTGCATATGGGACAGACATGGAGGCAACAAGATTCCCTGAATAAATTTAATAACCCTCCAAGACCAAGCGAAGACTCCTCAAAGGTAGATGTGCGTTATAAAAAAATATATACATTTCCACTCAGAAGATGTACCTGTAGTCTTTGGCAAAATGCCTGGCCTCCTCTGTGTAATTCACGGAGGAATACTTCTGTCTCACTCTGTAAATAAGCAAGTAAGATTAGATTTCACTGCCTAAAAGAGACAAAGAAGGTATCTTAATATAAACACATCTTTTTAACTGTCATTTGATAAGCATGTACGAAGCTGGATCAAAACCCAGCTACTTTTCTTTTGCACTAACAATGAGATGTGAAATCCCACACAAATGGATATGACATGAAGCCTCTTACATTGTTATTAGTACTATTGTCCTCCAACTTATCCTCAGAGCCAAAATTTTAAAGGATAGGATTTTCTCCCAAGACATTTTGAAATACATTAAGTGAAGCACTCAGCTCCTCACTGACTATGTCTCTTTAGTCTGTGAAAATAAAAGAATTGCAGGCTTATCTTTTTGTTACACTCTGGGCAAGTAATCAAACATGATCTGCTGGGATATCAGCCTTTCAATTTGCTGGTTTTAGAATACGTATCATTTTCAAATAAGAAAATGATACCCTTCAGAAAGTCTTTTCAGTTTTTTCAAGAATGTTTTCAAACCTGCCAAAACACTTCTATTTTCCAAATGCTCATGAACTACTTTGATTTTCTTGCCAGTTCTGTCTCTGATTTGCAAGTCAAAAGAAAAGATGTAAGGGATGTTGCTTGATTAAACTGTGACCTTACTAATTAATCTAGGAATTATTTAGTAATGCAGGCTTTCACTCCTTTCCTTACTTCTTCCATTTTGAGAAAGACTACTCTTGGCCTTTTTTTAGAACACATTAACCTTCTCCACATACAAGGAAAAGGAAGCTGCATGCCTGAGTTATTAGACCACTCCTTGCTGTTTCTGTGAGACTCCATTTTCTCAACCCTTTTCTGATTGCTATTAGGGAATTACTTCATTTTGGAATTAGTTGCTAAATTGTTGAGTTGGATTTAGCATATACTAAATCCAGAATTTTCCGTGAGAAGACAGAGAACCTCCTTATACCACTCAAAAATCAGTCTGAAACTCTGGGGAAAATTCCTCTTTAGTCTTAAGAAAAATAATCTATCAATGTCATAAAATATCAAATAAACAAGAAATGGAGCAAAATAAAGCCCTGTATTCTGACTTTAACCAGCAGGAAGAAGAATATTTTATGAGTTCAGGTGCGAGAGACTGGCAAACATTAGCCATTATAAAGGAAGTTTAACTCAATCCCTCAGTCATTCTCCATCACTGGTGATTTTCTCTCAGCCTTAAGAAGCAGATCTTTCAGGAGTGATGACCATTTCTTTGTGATAAGAAAACTTTATCATTGTTTCCTTGTTATTTCCTTCTCCATCATGTGAAGTTTCAGAAATCCAATCTAGATAGGAAAAGAGCACAGAAGATTTTAATAGATATGCAACCACTTTTTTAGCTGATAGCAAATATAATGGACTCCACAGTCTAACCAAGTCACTGGATACAAAGTATAGATAATACAGATACTAAATATAGATGTTCAGGATTGTCAACCGTCCCCTAGAAAAATAGAAATAGCAAGAGCAATTGACAAATAAATGAAAGCTGTTAGACTGCCGTAACTCTGAGGGCTTAATATATTCTGCAGCATTGTATTGATGTTGAAACGTTTCAGAAAAAATAAACACCCTAGTGAGTTATAAATATGTAACTAATCCTGTTTTACACAGATCAAAACTAATTTTCGTAAGCACTTTGACTTGAATGAACACATGGCAAGATCCCCTGAAACTGGTTTTCCTTCATGATATGCTAATTTCCAGAATATGGGGTTTGTGGATAGCTTTATGAAAAACCTGGTGATTTCTGACTATTAGTTTGACTCTTCATATGCCCTACTGGTGTCATGTTTTTGGCTCTACAGGAAGGAGTTTGCTTTTGTGCAGGCAGCTGACATTGGAACTGCCCCAGAAGAAGATTTCTGAGCCATGAAGAGTGTTTGGGGAAATTTAGTTTCTCCCAGCCACAGACTGCTGGAAACTTCTGGAAAATAAAAAATAGAAAATGGTGTGAACACCCAACGTCAGGTCATGGATACATAAAAGGAAGATACTAACATCTTATAATCCCTATGAAGTAATTACTACTTTGTATAATGTCCTGTAAGGGGAAAAATGGCCATCAATATTTATTAAAAGAGTCTGAAATTAACCTTGATATTTCTGCTTCAAAAGTGTCTGTTTATATTGCTGTCTTCACAGACAGATATTTCACAGTCAGTACCAAGAACTTTGTTATTTCAGCATCATATATATGATATGTTATCACAGAGATTTCACTATTGGTCTCCCTAATTTGTTGTTTTCCAGAATCAAGGTAGTTTCAAGTGAATACACAATTTGTTATTTGGGGGGGGGGCAATCAGGCTATTGAATTTATGTATTTTAGGTTACATTTTTTCAGAAATTCAGAAATGAATTTTATCTTTCAGTCAACAAAACAGAAACTGGGCAAATACTTAAATGGATAGTAAACATACTTGATTATTTTTTTGACCTTGCATTGTATGAGTCACTGAAACCACTTCCAATGGGAAAGACAGGTTACACTAACAGTCTTATTCTTGATAATGCATTATTCCTAAATCTTGACAAAATGCACTAAAAACAATAAAAATACGTTTTTCATTTCCACATTATGATAGGTGAGCAAAAAGCTTGATAAGTATGGAGTTAATTAGGAAGATATATCAAAGAATGAGAATTCAGTATTCCAATTTTCTAGGGTAGCTTACAATGCATTTCTGATTCTCTGATCGAGGATAATTCATCTTGCTCTATGCCATTATTCCCATCAACAAAACAGAAAGCAGAATACTCTATTTAACATTCTGTATTGGTTTTATACAGTCATGACAAAAAAGGCTGGAATGTAAAACTGCCCTTAGAAGCTCAGTGGTCTATCTCATGTTTAGCTTGGAGAATCACGTTTTTCTCCTCCGATTTGTTTCCTGCAGCAGTCTGGAAACTTTAAGTCTGATCATCACAATAGCTCATCTTCAACAAAGAATAAAGATAGCAAAATGACATAAGACAAAGCTTTTGGGAAATGGATTTATGTATTCTCAGTAAGGCAAGAAACTCAAAACAAAGCTCTTTTGTTAAAGATGGATGACAGCAGCATTTTAAAAAGACAGGAGCCATAACTGCTGGTTTCGAGGTCTTCAGTGTTAATGTGTGAAAAAGCACACTACTGCACTGGTCCTTTCCAAAAAATTTTGTATTTCAAGTTCCAAGTTTCTGGATAGTAAGAAAGTCTGATGAGAAGTAGAATTTGTGGCAGTTGACACAGACCTAGTTTTCAGGATCCAGTACAGCATAGCCTCATTCCTGCCTACGTGCCAAGATTTTCTTCCAGCAGCAGCCATAAATGAATTGGTGAGAAGAAAAGTGAGGAAAGAGCCTCAGATGTTGTCCTGCAGACAGAACACAACTGAGCTATACACCTGTGCTCCAGAACAGGTTATGCTTCTTTCTTTCACAGCTGAGAAATGACTGTTGCAATTTAGGGAATTTTCCACTTCAGTTCTTGAATTAGGATGATTCTGGACATGTGTAATATGTAAAATTTAATTGCCTGATTTTGGTTGTTTGTTTTTTTTTAGTTAAAAAGTGGAATTATCTAATAAGCTTAAGAATATCTAGATGGTTTCAAACCAAGTTCAGGACTAAGGAGTACAAAATCTTGTTCTGGATCTCACATTTACACATAAGCATCAGTAGTTCTCTCACACCTCATTAAAAAATTAACTTTTTATTCAATTACAAGAATATTATATCTAAAATAATTGATTTTTTTAACTATTACCTTCCCTTCCTTATAAGAAATACAAAAAAGACAGTTAGCACTCTCAATACTCTCTTCACGTACACACACAAAAACATGACAAAACAAAAAGAAATGAAAAATAGTGTGAAAAATATATATTTGACTAATATTTTACATTACAATATTGTATGATTGTCCTCCCTTCTTTACTGCATTTTTAATACACGTTTTCAAATCTTGTAATAATATTTTTATTCGTAGGTTGAAATCATTGTATTCAGAATACTGAACCTTACATAAGTTTTATGAAGTTTTACAGTGAGGAATTTGTGTTCTCACTATTTGATTTATGTTTCCGTTTGTTTTCTTGATGTTAATAACTACAATGTGCCTAGAATAAATGTGACTCGTGTTTGTCTGAACAAGTGAGACCCATGTTTAGCAATCTAAGTCTAGCATCATTGTCTCTGTCTACATATAAACAATGAAACAGATGCACTCTTCACAGTGTCTTGGCCCCTATTGTTTAAAATCTGAACGAAGGTGAACCCCATCCTTGCTTCTGTATCATTCAGCAGCTATGTTTTGTTTGTTTTCCTGCAGAAACTGAGTAGTTGGGGATGACAGTGAGGTGTGACTGGAAATTGTTTCTGGACCTGTGAAATGCTCCCATACCACCTTCCTCCTACTGGCATCTAATAGCTTCTTTGACCTAATGATGTGTGTAGTAACTGTTTCTTATGTATGCCAAATACAACAGGTTTAAAGGAGGTAGTAACTGTGTAATAGTGATTTAGAATAGTCACTAATTTTATGGATGACTTAAGTTTAAGTCTCCACCCAAAATCAACTTGAATTGGAATCAGAATTACCTGTATTTTAACCTATTTAGACAGTGGTTTTCTCTTTCACATTTTCTCACTTATTTCCCTTATTCTCCAGAAATATTTCATTTTATTCTGAAGAAGAGTGACCCCAATTTTCAAAATCTTTAAATTCTTGATTAAAAACAATTCTATTTTTACAGCCATTGCTAATACTGGAACTGGGTAATGCAGATGAAAGCTACATTTGAAACAATTTTTTGTTGTACTGTTTATTTCTGCTTTTCAAAATACGGTTTTATATCTTTACTATTCCGTAAATTACTGTGATGAATACATTTTCTTTTATACATAATTCATCTGCTGTGTTTGAAGTAGCTTAATTTAATCTTGATAATGGAGTTCTAACCAGTTTTCAAAAGTTTCAATCTACATTATTTAAAATAGTTGGCTTATATTGCAGGCAGTTGTAGCATGGGAAACGGTAATGAGGCGGGGCCTTTCACTAGACACTCCTGGAGATGTAACTGATGACTGTGATTTCCCCTGGGGTGCACCTTAATAACTTCTGTAGGGTTATAGTCCACAGAAAAATAAGTTGCAATGGTAGGAGAGAAGCACTGAGCATTCTTCTGTGTCCTCCTAACTGCTCTACTCCTTTATCCTTCATAACATCATAGCTTACACTTCCTAGAGTTTAACACATGTTGTCAAGACAACTGATTGGAACAGTATTTTGTTAGAGAACATAGTTTACTTTAACCACTTTTTGTTACCATAAGTGATTCTATTTTTTTTTTTTTTTTTAATTGCCTCAATTTAGTTGATTTACTATTTGGATTTCATAAGTTCGTTTCATTTACTAGACAAACCCTACTTCTAACATCTAACCTGTGTGGAATCCTGTGTAGTCCTTTAAGCACGCCTCTGAAATACAGAATAAAAAAAAAAAAAAAAAAGAAGAATCAAATAATTACATCAATATTCTTGCAGATAATCTGATTAATTACTCAAATTTAGTTGGTTTAATTGTGGAAGATAAGTAAAGAGTCTACAGGGTTTAAATAATAACCATCTTTATAAAAAAAAACTCTTATAATTTTAAGCACACAAAACAAAGTTTATGCCCAAGCCAGGTACAAGGATTTTTTATATTCTATCTGTGCTTTCCAAGGGGGGAAAAAAAAAAAAAAAAATCTTAACACTTCCTATATGAGCAGAGTTTACAACAAATTGAGCTAGAAAGACATCCCGGGGTGGGAATGAAAAACACCTAGTAGTTTATGTAAAGAACACATCATGGGAGGCATACTTGCCATCAATTAACACAGATGTTCAGCTGGAGAAAAATGAAAATGTCAGGGCCATTCATTACAAGTGCTGTTTGTATCAGAAAGGGATATTCATATGATCTGTGATACAGTTTGTCTACAATAGATATAAAGAACGTCAGTTTCTTCCTTATTATCACTCATAGTTTTCAATTTCTCTGAATATATATTCAATTAGAGTTCAACATCTTAAATAAACTTCTAAATTATATTTGTTTAGCATATTGTTTTGCAAGAAAGACAACCGTACGTGCCAATTTTGTGTAGCACAACACATGACTAGAGAGTTCAGAGGTAAAGAAATAAAAAGTGAATGTGTTTACACAGTACACATAGAAGAGTACAGAAGTCCCTTCTTGTAGTCTATAGAATAGAATTGTACTCTATACATATTCCTCAGTAATTTGACCATTTTGGTAAATACTACTGAAATACTAGATCTCTTTTTTCTTTTTTCTTTTTTTTCTTCATCATTCTATTAAAAAATCCATCATGACATAAAGCCATAAATTTCAAGACAATTTTGTTTTTTGGGTTTTTTTTGTTTTGTTTTGTTTTTGTTTGCTTTGTTTTTTTTTTTTTTTTTTTTCCCCTTGACATCTATCTTGAATTTACTGGGAAAAATATTCTTAAATTCAATACGAAGTTAAGTTGCAGACCAAAATCACTGGATCTTACATAAAGTCATTTTAATTAATTTCCCTATGTAAACTGAGGTATTAAGTAACCTATCTGGTGTTAAGGAGAGGCTGATTCATAGCTGAAGCTCCTTTCTACAGTAAAGAAACAGACAGGGACATACTTAAAAGTGTGAACTAAAACACAAATGAGAAATTCTTTGTTATGTTTCAGGGGACAGCTTAGTCTGTGGGTAAAAAACAATATGAGACAGTAGCCTCCTGACACTAGGATAGGATCTTTGCCTCAGGATTTTTGCAAAAATCTGTTTATTATGTGCTCATAGAAATGAAGAAACTAAAATTACTTTTGTGTATTTCTGTAAATGTATTACAACATGGATTAACCCAACTCTAATCACTGACTTTTTCTCTTAGAGCGTCACCCTCAAGTCCTTCAATTTATCTTTACTGTTTTGTTTAAATAAATAAATAAATAAGAGTTTTAGAAAAATAAGTTTTAATTTTATGGAGTTTGGTTATAGTGTATATTTGTGTATGTATACCGTGTATAAACAAGATCATACTGTTTTATATGAATGGATGCAATGTGTGTATATATAGCGTATATAAATATATATGCAAGACCATGTTGTTTAATATTAATACAAATAAATAACAGAATAGGAAAAAATATTCCACACATATCAGATGTTTATATCGAAGCACATCTTCTTTAAAGGTGTTTTTTTTTTTTTTTAAAGCAATCTGACTGCAGAAGGGGACTGAACAATAAAACATACTTCTTGCTAACTGCTAAAACGGTTTATGTCAAGGATCAAATTTGTTATCTCAAGAACCAATACTTGTTCATTTGTACCTTGGCCTCTTTACTTTGTCCATGTGTGTTTCCAAGATGCAAGAGTTACAGCTTCTGTGTATTTTCTTTTTGAGATTGCAAATAATGAAGAAATTGCAATTTACCCAGGTTGGTCTCTTAGTAGAACTTGAAGGTTATATTTTGAATGCCAAGTCTTTCCTCCCTTTTTTTTTCTGGCTTCCCTTACAAAAAAAAAAAAAAAAAAAAAAGCCCACTATAATATAAAGGAAGAGAAAGGCTCAGCACAGTTTTTTGGCTGCTTGAAATTGCTTGAGAAGAGTTGGTTCCTTTTTTTTCCAGGTTAATACAGTCAAGAGAACTTCGTTCATTCTGTGGAGCATCGCTAATTCCCAAACTGAATCATCCCCAGGAAGAAAACTTCACTCAGCACTTAGGTCAGCTCCATCGTTTGCCTTTTTATTTTTTTTTATTTTATTTTATTTTTTTTTTTTTTTAAGTCAAACACCTTTGCCATACCTGGCTATGTTTTTGATTTCTTACATTTGTCTATACATCAGTCAAACAGCATAGATTCCTGTTTTTCTCACTCAGATGACTTAAAGAGGGGCATACATTTCCAGTGCAGTCTTTCTTATAGCCTTCCTGATTTTTCTAATTCAACATGCCGCAACTCATTCTCATCCAGTTCCTTCATGTTGACTTGAACAAAATACAGAAAAGTCTTATCTTTTAGGCTCTGTTGGTTTGCTAGCTTGCTTGGGTTTTTTTGTTGTTGTTTTGGTTTGTTTTTTTTTTTTTTTCATATACTTCTTTATACCAAAACTTGTTCATTATGAATACAAAAACTTTTTGCATAGTATCAATTCAAGTTACCTAATAGGACTAATATTATATATATTACTCTCTAAAAACTACTACAGAATCAGAATTTTCCCTTGTTGCCCCATGTGAGTTTGCTATTTTGTATTTCTACTACCTCTGGAACCTCAGCATCATACTCTTTTTCAAGGGTTAAAAAGATCTTAAGTTGCTTATTTAGAAAGTAGAACAGCCATCACTTTCTTTCTTGTATGAAATCAACCAAGGATGTCAGAAAATTCCCTAGGGGAATTCCCTAGTCACAAAAATCCAATAAGCAAAAGCAAGTTGTTTTCTTGAGTAGAATTACAGGCTGTTCTACACTGTTGAAGCTGTAAAAAATTTGCAGGAAATAATTCAACATCCCTTGTAGAAGAAAAAGTAAACAAAAGACATGATGCTGTAGATCCGCAACTAGGGTCATTCCTCAGAGGTAGTTTCTGTGCTGCATTCCATAGAAGTTTAACATAAAATACCTTCACAGTCTTTGGAGCAGTGACTAGAATCCAGAGCTCCTACAGTGAGTGTCACTTGCTGGAATACACAATTACATTTGTTTACCTGATTTTTTTTTTTTTTTTAATTATTTTATTTTGCATTAAGGAATAGAAGGGGCATTTAGTATGATCGGTATTCAGTGCTCTTGCCTCAACTCTAAATAATAAATGTCAGCTTGAGCTCTATCAAGGTCATAAAATAATTGAATTTAGAATTCTCTCTTTTCATATTTATTTTATACTATCATATACAATACACAAGCCTCTAGTATAATAGATATAAGAAGACATCACTCTTTAAGTAATTTCAGTGTTTTTCCCATATTCAGTGTAATGAAGCAAAATTAACTGAGGAAAAAAGTTACATTAGAATATAGCCACAGTCAAGTACGCTTCAGTGTAGTTCTGACAAGCCAAACAATTATTCATACATTTTAAAACTGGAGTTTGCTTAGCAAAATGTATTTAATAAATTGGCATGGGATTGCTTTAAAAGTTGTAAACTTGACACTAATCTCAAAGATTAGAAATGCTGTTTCCTTCAGGGGATTCAGAACTGTATTAGACAATGTTGTAGATCTATGTGCTCATTTAAATCAAATGTAGCAAAGGAGGGAGGACAGAAAAGCAACAAGGGAATATTTCAAGAGAATTTGGAAACTTCTGATGCAAATGAAAAGAGACTGGTCAAAGTGACTCATTAAAAGTTCTCAGTAGAGGCATCCCATGGGGCATGCCATGAGGCATGAGCTTGGGATCATGATTCTGTTGGTTATCAAGCTATACAGTCTTATAGTTGGCTTAAGACACACCACTGACAGCTCTGTTTTTAAGTATTTTCATTTCTCTTTGTTAGTACTTTTGATAAGTGAACAATTTCTACAACAATATTTTTAGAATTGCTTCTTACTTTGTCTCCTTTGACAAAGCCTGGGGTCACACACATAAATGATCAAGATTGGTCCTAGATTAAATCACATTTTGTTTGTTCTTTCTCTAGGCCTTTTAGAAGGAAAAAAAAAATAATCAAAACACTGCATTCCCCTTTTCCTCTTTAATACAGACTGTGTTTATTATTCTCCTTCTTTTATCATCCAAAGCGATACAACACACACTGTTAATAATTATATTTGATTTTATAAAGAAAGAAAAGAAAATAGTTGGTTACATACAATAGTTAATTTTTATTAAAACTCTCCAGTATAGTTAATATAAAAATTAAAACTTTTTTTAAAAAGTATAATCATGATAACATAACCTCTTGAATGAATCAAGAATATGTCATGTAAAACAGAGGAGGAATGTATGATATGTCTGAAAAGTTGGCTTCAGAGTCATCTGTTGGCTTTGTTTTAATTTGTATATCCTGTTATACTGTTTCTACTACATTTGAGTTGTAATGATTCTCATTAATATATCGTCCTGACTCAAATGAGAGTGTTATCCAATACGTACATAGGTTGTCCGTGAGTGTAGGTGGTCAAAGAGTTTGGTCTTAGGCGTAGGATAAAACTCAACCTGCAGTAATAATATATAAGCAACTATTGATCCAGTCAGGCTTGGAATTTGGTGAACTTAATACGGTGTGACTAATTGGAAGAGATCTCACCTTTTCATCTCCTCTGTAAGGATGTGTTGACTATATGTTTTAAAGTTCCCCACTTTGAGACTGAATGGCCATACAAGATGAAGACCATGACTTACAATAATTGAAGTGAAAACTCAGCTTCCATGAGAAAAAAAGCCCCAAAACCAAACAGATGAACAAAACAAACTAAACAAGAAGTGGAATCCATGTAAGGTGCTCAAGTTAGTATACTACAAACCATGTGGTATGGACTGCACATAGTCTAACCTTCCAGAGAGTTTTCTGGGGTCACAGGATTTATGCTTAGTGCTCAAGATCAGTTCTGGAAAAATAAGGATTTTATCTTGCAGACATAAAATCAGGTTCATCTATTAACTTTAACATTGACTAGCACCTTATTCAAATTTAGTTTACGTTGAAAGGTCTTTATTTTACTTATTTCAAATTACTTTCCAGACTATATTCACGCTGCACAATAATGCTAGTCAACTAATATTCAAGGTTAACACACTTGTAAGGGTCAATTCTATAGTAAGAGGAAATGAACTATGTCTTAAATGTGCCGCCTTTTATCCTTTGAGGCTATATCAAAATAAATATTTTATTTTAATTGTATACAAAGAGTCCAAAAAACTAGAGAATAAGAATTGCATCCTGATTTTCATGCAATTCTTAAAAGTAAGCTAAGGATATGTTATTTAGATAAGTCCATAAAAGGATAAATTTGATTAAAGGGACTGAAATAATCACTGATAAAGAATAACTGTCACTAGCTCACTGTCAAAATACAAGAATGACTCCAGTGACATTTCACAAAGGTTTTCTTATGTATTATATTCCTACACAATAAAGAATAATTAAAAAGTGCTATATAATATGGAATTCAAACAGTACCTAGATAAAATAGAGAAATGATGGGAAAATTTAAATAAATATGTTCTATATAAGGTTTATTCTTGAAACACTAATTCAGAAATATGGATTGGGGACTATCTGTAGATATAGCAACTATAAAATTGAAGTCTGGGGACTACAGTGGATCAAACATTAGAATGAGTCAATATCTTACTGTTGGAAAAAAGTCAAATACCATACCAATGAGTATAAAATGAGCTGTTTTCTGTGAGACATATGATGAACATCATCATTCTATTCTATATAGAACTGAGAAGACCTTAAAAAAGTTTATTTTGGGAAACTATGTTCCAGAAAAATGTGGGCCAACAAAAAGATTGGGTATATCAGTCTTGTAGTGTATATGTATCGTGTATATATGTATTGGGTACAGAGGGAAAGATTTTGGGAGTGGAGGGCATAGGCAGATGTAGGGGAGGCCTCTATTAGAAGGGACCATGAGCTGCCGAATGCCAGACACAGCCAATTCCAGTTGGCTCCAAAATGGACCCACCACAGGACACAGCTCAGCCCATCAGCGAAAACATATTTAAGAAAGGGCGAAAAGCTACACAGGCAGTGAGGAGTGAGGAAAAGTGAGAAATGACCTTGTAGACACCAAGATGAGAGAAGAAGGAGGGGGAGGAAGTGCTCTAGGTGCCAGAGCAGGTGTTTCCCTGCAGCCTATGGACAGAACCCCAAGCCAGAAAAACTTGGGTATCTTCCCCTGCTCCCCCTCAAAAAAGTAAAAAATGGGTTTATTCAATGTAAAAAGAGAACAGTGGGGAGATATGTGGAGAGAGAACAGTGGACCTTCAAATGTGTGTATACTCGTCGTAAGAAGGGATAAAATTAACCATTTTCTAAATTTATGATGAATGCAAGAAGCAATGGATTTAATTTGAAAAAAAAGTTGCACAGTAAACATTACAAAAAGAGAACTTCCTAAGCTATTGAATGATCCAAACTGGAATTCTTTAGAAGGCATCCAGAAAATGTTAATAATAGCAAAGACAAACTTGATTATGAATTAGGGCAGAAGGATGGGCTAAATCAACTCTGATGCCTCTTATAGCATTATTTAATTAGATCTTAAAATTTGAGAATTCATTCTGTTAAAGCCTGCTGCCTATAAAATCTACCAGACTATTGCAGGAATGCCTGTGAGTCTGAAAACACCTTAGCATAGAAATGTATGGAGAGCTAAAGAAACTCAGTTATATTTTCAACCCTATCAAGTTAGTGTCTATAAAAAGTTTCAAGAACTTCAGAGGGCAGGAAGCTTTTGCTTTTCTCTATTAGAGTATTTTAGGGGGTGGAATTCAGAGTAGAAGACAGTATATTCTATGCAACATGCTTTCATTTTTAGCTAAAAGATTAATCTATGCTTAGAATCTTCTATTTCTGCTTCACAATATGAAACATTTTGCAAAAAATGGAAAATGCTTGCATCTGAACCCTCAGTTTAATATTAAAGACTTTTAGTTTGTCCCAATGTAACTACATGCTGGGTGATTTTCTTTTTCTGTACTAGTGTTGTAACTTAATTGAAGGTCATCAGCAGTGAACGTTAATGTGAGACATCATTGTGCCTTTCTGACTGTTGTTTAAAGACTAGTTCTTTGAAGAGGTACTTGTAATAAACGTGGTTTCTAAATTTAATCTAAGAAATTCCCTGAAGTTTATATTAAGTATACTTTCTAAGTACTTCATTTCATCACGCAGCATGTACAGGACAACCAGGTGATCAGGCCCAGTCAGCATGCGTTTATTAAAGGCAGGTCCTGCTTGTCAAACCTGATCTCTTTCTATGACAAGGTGACAAGGTGACCCACTTAGTGGATGAGGGAAAGGATGTGGGTGTTGTCTCTCTAGACTTTACTAAAGCCTTTGACATCATTTCCCACAGCCTTCTCCTGGAGAAACTGGGTGCCCATGGCTTGGATGGGTGTACTCTTCGCTGGGTAAAAAACTGGCTGGAGGGCCAGGTCCAAAGAGTGGTGGTGAATGGAGTTAAATCCAGTTGGCGGCCAGTCACAAGTGGTGTTCCCCAGGGCTCAGTATTCACAGTCACTGTAATTTTGCTTACAGTCTGGAAGGAAAATAAATATTTTCTCTGTTGAGGTAGAAGAAACTTTAGTTGGACAGTGCTATTTCTTTTTTCTGGGTTGGAAAAATTTAAAGATCCGACCTGAATCTAAAAATGGTTATTGCTGGCTTAACCTGGGGAAATTATGCCATTTCCTTGTAGTCAATACAAGGATCTGGAGTCAGAGCTGCTTTCCAAACTAACTAGGAAATATTTCCCTCTAGGGTCTCTTGGAGGGTATTGCCGCAGGAATAGTCAATGGGAAAACACGAAGTTTGAAGTTGAAACTGTATTTTAGAAGTTCAACCAGTCATTAACTTAAATGCCTACTCCTTTCTAAGATCTTAATCTAGTTCCTTGTTCTTAAGTTGTCCTTTAATACAGCAAGAATTATTTTGACATCAGCATTGTTCAAAATGGTATGTCACCCAAAGAAGAAAATTACTAAATAAAAATATCACTTTACTGGAGTCTACTTTACATTTCTTAAAACTAACACATACTTACAGAAATGACTTATTAAATTTAATCATACCACAAAGGAATTTTAAAACAGAAAGTCTACAAGTACATTCCTGAGAAAATGAATTAATCTGAGTGTCTTAAAAATTGCTGTCAATTACAGAAAATCATTGCTGAAATAAAAAAAAAAAAATATTTTCCTAGCATTAACTTAAAACACTAATTTTATCTAACCCTGAGAGCACTGTAGTCATATATATGTATAAAGTTATAACACTGAGAAAACTCAGCTGTTTTGGTTTTTCTTCTGTTTGGTTTGGGCTGTGTTTTTTTGCTTTTGGGCTTTTTTTTTTTTTTTTTTTTTTTAGCTTCTGAGAGTATATCATTACTGCAGAAGTTAATCAGAATAACAGCACTTTTTTTTTTTTTTCTTTTTTCCATAAGGATGTTTTTCCATTATTCATACTTGAGCTTCATTCATAAAAAAAAACCATTGCTTTGTTTTGCTTTTTCTTAGGCTTATTCATAATTCAGAGCTAACTTTTAAAAGCAGCACAAAAGAAAGCTCCAGAAGGACTGCGTGAACCACTCTGAACCTTGGCATTCCAGAACATTCTGTATTTTTATCATTGCTTCCTTACTAGTAATAAGACTTCTTATTTTTTTTGAGGCAGATTAATTATCTTATTTCAACATTAGAAAAATTTCATATATCCTGATCACTCTCTGATCATATAACGGTCCTATTGTACTCAGGACAATACTGCTTATAATGATAACTGGAGGCTTCCTGGGAATAGGAAAGGTAGACATTCTAGTAATGCAATAAATACTGTTTTTCTGGATGCTCTATACAGAGAATATTTTGCCTGCACAGTAGGTTCCCCGCTTACTGAACATATTGGCTATCCTCCATACATATCATACAGTCATTCTGCATGTTCTGACTGTACAGCCAAGAGACGTCTGAGAAAGGTAGTGACTGAAAGAAAGGTATTAATACAGACAAGGAAATATTTCTTTACCACTGCTTGATCCCAAATTGCCCCTTGAGTAGTGGGCACTGTGTAAAATGGAGTGGCAGTAGCTACATAGGCAACATACAGATTATGAGCCATAAATTGAGCACATCCGAACCTAATCAGAACAAATTAGGATGCAACTTTTCTTTGTAGCCGTACCTATGTTAGTAAACGGCATATGATCAAGATGTGGACTCAAGTGTTGACAGGCTACCATATATGAAATCTATTTGCTTATCTTAGCTATCATAATAATTACTTTATTTAATGCCAATAGCTAGCATGTACTCAGAAGTAGAGAGAATTATGAGAAATTTGCATTGCTAAGTTCTTTTTCATTCACCTCTATGGCCTTGAAGAAAAGTGAGAACCACAAAGTCCTCCCACAATGTGAACAACAGTGAAAACCCAAGCATCACATTTGCTCTAAATTCCAAATTGAAGCCATTTCAGTTGATAATATAGGATTCTGTATGCTTAATAAGCAAACTGATCACATTCTCCAAAAATCAATCATAAAATGAATTATAAATATAAATTTTAACCCTCAAATGCCACAAAATATCTTGCTCAGTAGGTTTTAATGCAATGGTTTAATCGTGCACAGATGTTAGCAACTTAAGCAACAGAGGAAAATATTTTTTATATGCAGTAAAATCCTTTTGTGAAAGTAGTATAGTAAGTGTACAATCAGTTGGCAACAACAAGCCATATGGTTTTCTTGCTGAATGAGAGTTTTATTGATGCAGAGCTTTAGTCAGAATAATCTACATTAACATACATCATGGAGATATATATATATATAAAGCTGTATAATATGGCCTGAGGAAAAAAGCAGAACTGTAACTTTTTTACATGATTTATTTTCCAAAGCCACACAGAGAATGCTTGCTTGGAAGTCTTACATTAGACAGCTAGAGTACCTTGTAAACTGCATGCACAATTAGGCATAAACCTAAATGCTTCTGGATATTACTGTATCAAAAAATAAAAGTCCTTGCCATATTTTAGGACACAGTTGTATAGATTTTTCCTAGTATCTAAATAGTGACTCAATTACACAACCTCCTGTCTTCTTTTCTTCTTCTTTCCTTCCTTCTTCTTCCCCCTCACCTTTCCCTTCTCCTGTCTGTTTCTTCATCTTCCTTTATTACTATTAATAATAATAACAGCTATTATTATTAATAGCAATAATAATTATTATTATTTCATTGTGTTTAATTCCACAACTGTATAAATTGCTTACATAATCTTAAAGACATTTCATGCATAGATATATTGGCATCACTAATTAGTTTAGTGTTGTGTAAGATAAAAGAAGAACTTTTAAGAACAGAGTCCAAAAGCTATAGAGACTCTTACTTTATTCTCTGATGAAAAACTATGGCACTAATGAACTACTGGATACATGCACCTAATTTTCTCTGTATGCTATTACATACAATTAACAAAGTAGCTTCATGTTGGAAATTTGTAATCAGTGGTTCATAAGATCCCATGTTTTCTTCAGGGAACAGGAAGTTTACATTAAGATCATTTAAAACCTTGATGTCCTGTCATAGGTTGTTACCGATTCACATTGGTTCCTAAATCTGTTTGATTTCATATTTTGACAGATTCCTAGTGGAAAACAAACAAAAAACAAACCAAACCAAAACCGGCAACCCCCTCCCCCAAAAACAAACCCAGTAAGATCCAAATAAAATTTCCAAACAAACCTCCTTGCTAGTCAAAGCAACTCCTTCCATATTTCAAGAGTCACTGTCTTATTTGTTTCTCTGTGTATTTGTCCAGCAGTTTGACTAATTTAAATTGTCCTTTGATTTCATTTATTTCTCACAGGAGTATCAGGAAGTTATCTTTCTCAAAGCAACATTAAGCAATGAAAATGTTGACTATTTTTCATTTTTAATGTATAATTCAGCATCACAGACTTGCCTTTTTACAGAACATAAAGATTGCTTTTTACCCTACAACTTGATTGATTTACATATTTGAAATAACAATTATAAAAGTATCAGCATAAATATCACTTTTTCTAAGACAATGGCATCATTCAGGCTGTTCTTTTTAATAAATGTAACTCAAGTAATGAAAATGAGTGCGAGAAGGGATGCTTCCAGAAAAGTTTGTTACTTAATGTACAGATAATAATTCTAAACTAGCATTCGTTTTATTGTTAAGATCCAATGCATTATGTGTGTAAGTGGAGTTTGAACCATGATGGCATGCCAGATCTTCTTACAGGCCTTTCGAAAGAGATCTGTAAAAATTCAGTTAATTTCAGTAGCTTAAAAATAGAGGAGGACACCAGTCTTTAAGGAGCTTTGGTGGTGCATGCTGCTTGTGTATTTAAATTGGATGATGAGTTTCCAGGGATTCCTCAGAATCTTGTGGGTGTCATTGGAAAGAGAAACTCTTCCTCTGAATTTTAGAAAAAGACAAGGTGGGACACAAAAAGCAGAAAGAGGAGGTTCAGCCCAAAATGAAGAAAAAAAATGAAAAAAAGAAAAGTTGTGCAACTGGAATCTCTCTTAAAACTTTGCACTCATTATGCTGCTTAAAGATGAAAGAATTTGGCCACCCAACAGTAGGAAACTGTATAACCACAAGAAGTATTGTCATCCAAACCTCTAAATAGCTGAATCTGATTATTTTGTTCCGTAAATTTTATTTTCATTTTCTGTCTTTACCTCAGTCAAACCATTTGCTTCAGATAAACCCCTGTTTATCTAACCTGAGTGAATATATTTTACAATTATGAATGATCTTTTTCCTCCAAATTATGAATTGTTTCAGAAAAGCTCTTACAGTAACACCAGAAATTATCGTTGGAATGCAAAAAGATGTTTGAAATAGCTTTTTTTCTTTTTAAAGAGCTGAAGATAGGAACAATTTATCTATACAAACTTCCATGAAGTAAAAATTATATTTTATCTTACGCACATATTACGATCTAAGCCCAAAACTGAGCCCCAGTATTTTGATACGAAATTTTTCAAATTCAGATGCCTAAATTTAATTGTCTGCAGCAACTGAAGAACGAATCAGAAAACACAGGCCAAATAAAATGGTACTAAATGCCAATTTATGAGTAAATATGGAGAGCTCGTTGTTGCCTGAAAAAAGTGTTCAACTCACCAAATGTGCTCACGTATACTAGGATGAACTGAACAGCTCTCTCGGTTCCAGTGACTGTAGTGCTTAGATCAAATATAACCTGTATGAAGACATCTAACTAATGGGCAGATACTTTAGACAACCAGAATGTCTCAATTTGGAGCTGAATTGCTCCCTGGATATTGCTGACTACTTACACTAGAGCGCATAAATACAAAGTGTAACATAGTATTATCTATGATTGTTTGCATAGACCAACTGTTTACAACAACAAATTAAAAAAGCACAACACCCAAAAACGCACATAAAATACTACTGTTATTCACCCACAGTTAAAGTAATACTTCTTGCTCATCTAAAATCTCTATGTATTGCCAAATGAACTATAAACTAACTTCTCTTTCCATGGAGAAGATGTTTTGGAAAACATATTCTTCACAATGTTTAAAAAAGCCTCAAAGCATGAGAACATAAAAATACATGAATAGTGAATTTGTATTTGAATTGGCCATTATTTCTTGATTATTTTCAAGTCATAAAAGAAACTGTATGAGTGATATTTGCAAATGGTTTTAAAAGAGCATAACAATACAATTGGCTTGAACTTTCACAAGGCACCGCCATTTGCATATGATAATATGAACATAAGTTTGGAAGATACTCAGATGAATTCTCCATACTAATGTGATGATAATCAATATGTGTTTTCAGGTAACTTTTCATTTCACATACTACCTATCATCAGCAAAATGTTTTTTAGACAACTGTCTTTTGAAACTTTCTACAAAACAATTCAAGTTCAGTACCACATTTTTTACCCAAAGACATGTGAATTGTTTTTTAAGAATAACAAAGAAAATGGATGTTAGAGACCTTTGATCACTGGCTATTGTTTATGCTATTCCTCCATAGATAAAGTATTTTATATTCTGTTTTAAAACTAAAAAGCTCTTACCTTTAATGTGCCAGAGATATAAAAAATGAATGTAAAGGTATTTTAAAAAGGTTAGGGATATTTTTATTGTAATTTCTTTAAAGATATACTTTCGGGAAATAGAAGAAATGGAATTTGGGTTTTTGCTATATATTATTTCTCAGGTACCTGATTTCAGTTTGTGGTTTCAGATAATAAAATTAAGCCCAATCAGCAATGTTTTCTAAAAAATACAAAAACATCTTAAAATTGATTGGAAGTAAATGTTAGAACATTTTGCAAATTTCCATGGAGACAGAAAATCAGAAATTTGGGTGAGCATGTGCTACTGAAAATGTTCATGATTTAAGTATGTTGATTTCATTCTAGCTACAATTCATGAGAGAGCAATATCATCACTCTAAACCTTTAACCATTTTATCAATTTCAATTTTTGCAAGTAAAATTTAGCCATAGAATTTAACTATATACTCTTGCCTATTTTGTAACAAAAGTAGAGATTTAATAGCAGGTGAGTATGCAACTCTAACAAGCACGATGGATATTGTATTAAGTTCTACTCAACAATATTACTACTAGTGATGACCATGGTAAAGAAATAATAATAGAACTAATGATATTTAGCTGACCAAATGTACACTTGTCTCCTTTGAGAGACAATCCAGGAATTAATAATCTCATTCTGGACTGCTGTTTTCACGTGTGCCTTGGCCTCCATAGTTGGAAAAGCTTGGTTTTCCTCTTATTTTATCAATATGGCTTTCAAGTTGTCTTGCAGCTTTCTGCTCATTATGCACACACACACACACGACTCCACAAATACACTGATGCAACATTCATTAATCACTTCAGATTGGAATGAAAAATATGTCAGCTAGGCAAAGGGTAAATACTAAGAAATTTAGAGTCACACATTTACATTAAACCTTTATTACCTGATGACTGTGTGAGATCTGTCTGCTAGTTGTGTAGTGTACTTACAATGGCAGATAAATTTATATAACTCCTGCATTTTGTCCATTTTTATAATTTTTAAAATCAGAAACATGAAAAGGTATGCTTTTACTACTGGATAGACCTCCATGTCTTAGTATCTTTTTTCTGACATCCCATGTGACTCAATTCATGTGACTACTGTTTCAAGTCAATGAATGAGTTACTTTTTACATTTAGCTCACAAACTAAGTAAGTAGGATACCTGTTATTTTTAAAAGTTCTGTTAAAAAGTTCAAATATGATAGCCCTTAAAAATTTCCATGAAGAATTCCAGCATTTGTTCTCCTGAAATTTATTTCAGATTACTTAACCAACTCACATACTCTGAATTTTAGTTTTTGGACTTGTGTTTGTTTCAGGAATCTGACACTTTCCTTTTCAGTTTGGAAAGGTTATAAAAGACCTGAAACTAAATAGAGAAGTTCTTCTTCTGTTTAATTTGATTAACCAGACAGAATAATGGCATGCCCTCCAATATTTCAATACGTATGAATGACTAGATTATCATAAAAGGGACCTTTGCTTTTACAGCTATTCCTCAAGAACAAATTATAGCATAGTAATGCCATTGTAGCAAGGACAACCTAAGGATAAAAGAAAAAATATGTTTAAAGGAAGACATGTTATATCTTTTTGGTCAGCTGAAAAAAAACCTAAGTATTTAAACAAACAAGCATTTAAATGTCTGTATCTAAAGGAAATGAAATCTTCAACTAGAGTTTTTCCCTCAGATTGAGATGTTTTTATAGAACAAATAAAATTACTAATATTAAAAGCCAATATTTGGCAATGATTTCTTATGGCATAGTTGTTTTATTTTATTTGTTTGCATCCTCTATAATAGAGCTAATCGTATCTTGCAAAGTAAGAGAGGCATATATTAATCATTAGTCTCCTGTCTCCAGGCAGACAAGAAGGCTTTTTTCTGAAAAATATTTTTTGCATGGACAGAAACAGTACATTTTTCAGGGAGATAATAAAATACTGCAATATTTTAAATAAAATTAAAATTTAAGCGCTTTCATATGACAGTTTTGAGAAAATTAAATGTCCTTCTATGATCATTCTGAATACTAACAATAAATTGGACAAATAAAAAAAAATAAAAAAAATAACATGTGGAGTGAGCGTTCCAGATGAAAGTGGACGAGTAGAATGCAAGTACACGTAGAATCTGTTTTTTAAGTGTCTAATCTGATCTCAATAATTGTCAAAGATTACAGAAGAAGTCATCACTAAGACAGTGTCGTGGTTTGGCCTCAGATGGCAACAAAGAACCACGTGTCGCTCGCCCAGCGCTTCCCGGTACGGGAAGGATCAAAAGAAAAAGGCAAAACTCTTGGGTTGAGACAAAGGCAGTTTAACAGAACAGCAAAGGGAACAAGAAAACAACAACAATAACACCGACAGCGAAATATACAAACGCGATTACGGAACCGCCGCTCCCCGCCGGTCCGGCCCCGGGAGGCGCCAGCCCGCTCCGAACCCGACTGCCTGCCCCCTCCCTCCTTTTAATCTCAGGGTGGGCGTGGCTCACATGGCATGGAATACTTAACCCTGTCCCTGCCGGAACCAGGACAGACAGTCAGTCAGCCTGACTGCGTAGCTTGCAGTTCAATACGAAAAATGTGAATATGCAATTATGGAAGGACGTAACACTGACATCCTTGTAGAAATTAGACATCTGGCGTTGCAGAAATGGCCTTTATGGATTGCAGAAAAGTATTTGATGCTTTATGTGCAGATTTCATCTCCTACTCTCCTCTGTTTGTGAATGGTGTGACCATAACATTCTATTTTGTCTATTGGTGCCTGGGGACAGGACAAGAGGTAATGGGCACAAACTTGAGCATAGAAAGTTCCACCTAAACATGAGGAGGAACTTCTTTACCATGAGGGTGGCAGAGCACTGGAAGAGGCTGCCCAGAGAGGTGGTGGAGTCTCCATCTCTGGAGACATTCAAAACCCGCCTGGATGCGTTCCTGTGTAACCTGCTCTAGGTGACCCTGCTCTGGCAGGGGGGTTGGACTAGATGATCTCCAGAGGTCCCTTCCAACCCTATGATTCTGTGATTCTATTGTTTCTAATCTCAATTTTCCATCAAATATAATTTATCCAGAAATAAATGGGTCACAGCAGTTTGATCTGACATGCATTTGACATGTAGCCATTTATGCATACAAATATACCTGCAGTTAAAAATGAGATGGATAACTTGGAAGAAAACTATATATTAAAAAGAAAAATAAAGCACAGATATGGTAAAAAGAACTGAGATTATCTAGAGAACAAGAATATGGAGAATTAGCTTAGAAATAGAGATTTATGCATATGCTGAGTAAGAATGGGTTACCAGGCCATACATATTAGAGTATATTTGTAAAATGAGAAAGAAGATATTCAGACGCATATGGAGTGAAGATGAGGACATCATGATAGATTGGAAAGAAAGGACTGGAAGAAGGAAAAGGCTGGTAAGAAGGAAGAAAAAGGGGGAAAGGAAGAGGGCAAGTTAGTTAAAATGTGATTAATAAAGTAAATTAAAAAAAAAAAAAAGGAGCAAGAAAATCTGATATAAATCTATATAAATTCAAAAAAGGAGTAACTGTTTTTACAAGTTAGCAAACATTGTTCAGGCATAATTTCTTCGTGCAAGTGTGTGTATGCACATGGTAAGATACTCACACTGTCATACATGTCTGATAACTTCCAGTAAACAATTCTTCTCTAAAGGGGTTTTGGAGGGCATTTACTTTTTTTTTTTTCCTTATTATATATAAAGAAAAAAATGAATTTTAAAGGCAAATTAATAACATTTGACAAAATATCTGGAATATCTAGTTAGTAAATTTATTCTGCCACTTTTCTATTTTAGATTACTTAACCAAGTCACATACTCTGAACTTCACCTTTTAGAGTGAAGGAAGGATTTATATAAAACAAAAGGCAACTGTGGTTAGTATCTTTATAGCCTTCCTACAAAGGAGGGCTAGAATACACCTTCAGTGCCATGCTAATCTTCTGAAGATGAAAGCCAAAAATATTTATTGTTTGTATTCAATTTCCAGTATTTCTAATTGATTTCAAGTTACTCAACAAATTTGAAATAACATTTCTGATAACATTATAAGATTGACAGACAAGTTGATAATTTTATTTTCTGTACAGAAATATTTGATTTTGTTTTATGATTAAGGCATCTGAATGCAAAGTATCCACTGAAATTTCATGCTTCAATATTGTAATCCACAATTCAAGACTGAGGTTCAAGAAAGCAGATTACTCCTAAATCCTTAGGAGAAAACAAGAACCATCACCTTAGGAAACAGGAAACAATCACTACAAACTAATAGCCTTAAAATACTGTTTATAAACAATACAAAGCTATTGCAAAAGTTAAACTGAATGCACACCATGCATGTATATTGTGCATCAGCACAAACACCATGACAATATGATATATTATCAGGCATCTTTAATTTATGTGAATCACGTGTTTACTAGAACATAGATACCTTCATTCTACCTTACAATGGTTATATTGCAATATGTGTGGCTACTTTTTTTCCTGAAATACAAATCATTGCTTTTTATATATGTAATGGAAAGCCATTGTCAAGGTTACTAGGTTTTTCTTCCAAATATGTTTTGAAACAGCGTGGAATGCTTAACTACAAGAAATCAAATCAGTGTTCTGATGTGAAAACAGAAAACATATCACTGGAATACTTTCACTGGCTTCCTGATTTTTGACCATATGTGACAACATTGGCACACTTTCAGTTATTGACCTACCAAACTCTATTATACTCTGCTGTGTTTCTTCTCTTTGCTTCCTGGGATGTAATAGATCAGATAAAATGTAGAGGTATTACTTTAATTTAGCTAGTAAAAAACTATGCTATCAGTTTTAGCCTTTTCTCTTAGCTGATCTTCTCTATATGCCACTGTATAATTTAAAACTATCACCGTAAAATATGTCCTCTGTGAAAAAATAACTGTTTCCTCTGTGTTTAAAGTATCCACAATTTACAAACTACATTTGTGTTCTGAGGCTTCTGGCTTGCAACACTGTTAATTGAGATTTCTAATAGTTTGGAAAAAAAATATATCTCCTCTAAGTCTTTACATGGACAACTCCTTTTCTCTTTTTTCCTTCATACACAAGTTATGCTAACTTGATTTTTAAGGGAAGTCATGACCTAAATATTAAAACTGATCTGTGCAAAGAACTGCATATTTTTAATCTGGTTTGGGTTTTTCCACCTCCTCCATGAGAAGGTTTTTGCACTGGTGTTCAAGAAAATTCTCAAACTCCAGTAAACCATATAAACCTTTCTATAAACTTACAGAAATCCACTTAACGTGTAGCTAAGGATTTTCTCTGTTTCTTTGATTTTGCCATCACTATTCTGGAACTTGATGGTGAGAAACATTTTCCTGATTTTGTACCTATACTTATTAATAAGCAGGTTATATTTGATTGCATTGTTCTTCAGTTTAAAAATAATTTTTTTTTTTTCAGTTTAAAATAAAGTTTTCTTTCTTCTGTTAAGTGCTACAGATTACAGTTGTATCTCAGTCCCGGTTCTGGAAAGCTAAGAAAATAATGTTTTGAATACTGCCCCCCAAATCCACAACCCTTTTTCTGTCCTATTTCTATTCTCTTGTCTTATCACATTCTTCAAGAACATATACTGTGTTCTTGACCATGTATGATCCATCTACAGATCAGAACATTCTAAAAGTTTCTTTAAGAAAATGCCTTCCAGGTACAGATGCTTCACAGTTTGAAGTCCTTTGACATTTAAGACCTGCACATTCAAGTCTTTGAGCTTAGCTGTTCTTTTTCTTAGTATATCAAACTTTGCTGCCAAAGAAAATTTCTTCTGGTTGAGCTTGCCCACTCGGACTTTTTTCGTTTAATGTATGTCTAACAAAGACTAAATGAAATCCAGCCAACTACTGAACTGTTACTTTATGTGATAAAGATCAATATTAATAAGGAAAACAAAGAGAATTTCAATCTATTTTTTAATTAATTCCACTGTTAGTATTCCTTTATCCATTTCCATAACATCATGTATCTGATTTTATTTCTCTTATAAAATAAAACTAAGCATAAGTTTGTATGAGTCAATCCAGCATCAATACAGAAAGCTATTTTCCCAAATGCACGTCAGAACAAAATACAATAAAATAAAAGATTTCCTCCTCTGACTTTTATACAAAATGACTGTTAATATACCCCAAATAGTATTTTACCTCTTATTTATTTATTGCAGTAGTATTGTGTGGTGGAGCCATATTCTGTTTTTAACTTACTGAAAGACCAGCTCCTCTATTTTGAAATATATCAGCTTAGCTGGATCAATTTTATTTTGATATGTCTTGCCTTAGTACAGGTATTCACAGATAGTTTTAATGAAGTGAATTGTATCTCTTGCCTATTGACCATTTTTAGCATGCTTGCAGCTCCTCATAGATTGTTTCCTCTCTAACAGCGGGAAAGCTGATTGTAAAAACACTGACTAGAATAAAGGCCAAATGAAAGTTTCTTTGTATCCAGCTTGAAAATGTTAAAAAGAATTATATGTATATTTACTGGTTTATAATTACTGGTTTTGTTGTTTGTTGCTTTGCTGTGTTTTTATAGTTTTTTTTTTCTTTTTCATTAATTTCTTTAGCTATTTTAGGTTTTCTTAAAGGCTACTTAAAGCCTGCTTCTCTACTTTATTCCTGAGGTTCCCATGTAGAAAATGTTGAAAAACTTGTCAAACAAGTTATATAAATTCAACTGCTGACATTAGTTGCTTACTTTCTTCCTAAAAGAGGAAAATATGTTTGATTTTTATGGTTTCTTCTGATATTTATTTTAATATAATTAATTATTGATAGACTGTTCAATAACTTGTTCTACTAATATTCTACTAAAATTTGAAGAGTTAATCCATAATTTCCTGGACTTTTTTCTTTCTTCCTTTTATGATTCTGTAAAGGGTTTTCAGATGGGTAGCAATAAAGCTGAAGTGAAGCTTTTTTCATTAAAAAAGACTAGAATTCAGATGTATTGCCTCAAGGAGAATTATTTAAGTGAAACAATTTTACTAAAATTCAGATGTATTGCCTAAAGTGCAATTATTTAAGTGAAGCAATTCTAAGGGAAAAGTTTAATTTGCTTGCAAAGATGTATTTAATTTTACATATGACAGGGACAAGGACCCAAAATTAAAAAGCTTCTTATGATTCAATACAGGAGAAATATTGTGACCATTTGACTCATCAACTACTCAAGACAAATAAGCTTACTCATAAGCTTTTGAAAATGGAAATCTTTTTTTTTTTTTTGAAAGTTCAGGTTCTTTATGAACCCTTGCAGTTTCTAATGTTAGGTTCCAGCACGCAGATCTGCAGAGGTACCTAGAGAAGTCTAAGCACTAAGATTTTGTAACTTATTCTATAGTCTACAGAAGAAAAACACTTGCAGAGTCATATATCCAAAATGTAAAACTTTTCCAAGAAATTAATATTAATCACACTGTAAGAACTAAGTAAGTAACAGAAAGAGATTAAAAGGGCATTGAAAATTATGTGTGCAGGACAACTAATTGGGAGGGATAGCATTAGGAACAAAATGAGATGTGTGCTATGCCACTCAAGACACTGAAGTAAAAAAATGAGTAAGGGAAGTTTCATCAGTGGGAAAGGCTCAAATAAACAATTTGCCTGTATTTTTACATACACAAACCAGTTTCATTGTGTCTGTGTTCTTAATTCTGACAGCACAACATAAGAGGAGAGATTAAATGAGACTGTGCAGTAGGAGACTATAGATGCTCAGATATAAAAAGGATGTACAAAGACAACAGATGCAGCCCTAGTATATCAGTTGCATAAAGATAAACTGGGAAGGAACTTGGGTCTGCTTGGAAATGTAAGTATTTTAAGTCACAGACAGCTTAATAGTATAGAAAAAAAAAAAAAAAAAAAAAAAACAAAAACAGGTACCATATTTTGTTTAAAAGGAATATAAGAAGCTATTCTCTAAAGAACAGCAGTGCATACTTAATGACACTTGCATTGCTCCGAATTCAATTACAGAGCATATTACTCACTTTTAAAGGACAGTATAAGAGTACAGGTTTTACAACAGTCATTTCATTTACCAAATGGTGCCAATTCCTTAAGTGGGATACATAAAAATAAGCTATTCAGCTTGTTGACTCTATTTGCAACATGAAGACATAAAAGAAGACTTGATGCTCTGTTACCTCTCAGACTTGTGTAACAAAACTACAACCAAAACAAAATATGTACATCAATGCCATATACCTGAACTTCTAAGAGAAGGGTTTTATATTTATCGTGATCCTACTTTCCATGCTCTAGGTATGTATTTTCTCTTTAATAACAACATTAAAACTGTAATTGTGTCAAATTAATTAAATACAATCCAAAAATTACATCCAAGTAGAAAAAATAATGTTTTCAAATTAGAATCAAATTGCTTATACACTAGCTCAATATTTTTGGCAGTTTCTCCTGAATATAGTTACTTGACTAGGAAAAAAAAAATAGCTTCCTCTGGAGAAAAATATTAGTACTTGCTGTATTTTCAGCAAATAGCAGAAATTTTTGCCACAGAATGGTTTATTTAACACTGGTGATTAATGCATTTTAATTTTTTTTCACTAGACTATTTAGAAAGTATTGTATATTGAAACATAGTGAGGTTTGGAAAGGTGACTATCACTAAGCAGGAAACTGTTCTATTGAACCGCTTTATTCTTATGCAGTCAGCCTCAGGTCAGGACATAAGCAGGGAACTGTAGTAAATATTATAATTATTATTGCCGGTAGTATTATATAGTCAAAAATCCATCAGAAGCTGTTATGCTAGGTACTGCATGAGCACAGAACTAAAATACAGACCATTTTAAGAGTATTTATTAAAATAAGTAAAAAAAAGAAGAAATGAAATCAGACAATTGTCCCAGAATTTCACTTGGGAACGTTAATATGGCTCCTAATATATTATCTGATTATTTCAATAAAGACCAAGACACTCAGATCACAGGTGTACTAATTGCTGAACTGTTCTCTTTCTTGTAAATAGTAGCAATAATAAGCTAACCATATAAACACTCTTAGATAACATCTTTCTGTTGTACTGGAGACAGTATGAAAAAATTTCTTCTACTTATTATAGTCTCAGAAATTGGAAACAAAATAATTCTCTTCACTGTTAGGAAAGAACTGCAACAAAAGGGCTGTTTTTAGGTCTCATTCTGAATGTAACTGTGACTTCTATGGGCCAGGTCAAGTCCTCACGCACGACTGATTCTCTGTTACATTCTTGGTCAGAAAAAAAAATTTCCAAGTAGTACTGCAGAATGAAAGAATTATGATGCAAAAATGCTACTCTAACCAGAGAAAAAGCCATGGTGTACTCACAAACTTTTTCTTTATGGGAGAGTATAATATATGTAAACTGAATTTCCTGAATATATTTGAGAAGAGTACCTGGCATAGCACTTAAGAATATATGCAAAGAGAGGAAGCTCAGTACTGCAGTGGTATTAACTACAAATGAATTTTAAGAGCTTTCAAATCTTTGCACAAAGGCTTCAATTTTCACATTGTTTCCAGGAATTTCAATTAGTCATTAACTTCTCCATATACATAAAAATTACATTGAAATAAGGTAATAATATCTGTATCCACAATGCAAAATTCTTTAGTCTCTAATAATGGGAGAAAAAAAAAAAAAAAATTCTTCCCCTGGTTGTTATACTGAGAAGCAAGATTTTACAAGTGTCAAAAGGCAAAACCAAGACCTCTAACAGCAGTCAGATGGACGCAGCCTTATGATCAGTTCCTGACAGAGACCCTGATTTCTATTGAAATACCATCATGTACAAGAGGATATAGAAGACTGTGGGACAAATGATGCCTTGCAAAAAGACAGGACTAACAGGTGAGATGTCTTCAGTACACGGAATTCTGACACCAAATAAACATAAATCAATCTGAACAGTCAGCTCATCTTCCGTCCCCAGAAAAAGGAAAAACTTGATCTATTTGTTGCACAGTAGAGACCCTTGCACTATCATTAAATTTGCCTTAACCATACGTTGTAAGATTTTAATTTCATGAATGAGTTTCTGTGACAGAAATATTTCTATTCACAGAGCTGTTAATGACAACTTGTTCAGATGTGAATTTCTCTCCAATAATGGCACACAAATAAAACCTTTAAAAATTTCCTGGATACAGGCAATTCCTAAAGTATAGTGCAAAACTTCTGTTGAATAATAGTGTACCTGGGATAAGGAGGAGACTGTGGCACTCAACAACATTTTTGCCTTGGTCTTCACTGGCAAGTGCTCTAGCCACACCATGCAAGACACAAAAGGGAAAGGCAGGGAGTGTGAGAATGAGGAACTGCCCGCTGTAGGAGAAGGCCAAGTTCGAGACCATCTGAGGAACCTGAAGGTGCACAAGTCCATGGGACCTGATGAGGTTCATCTGTGGGTCCTGAGGGAACTGGTGGATGAAGATGCTGAGCCACTAGCCATCATATTTGAGAAGTCATGGAAGTCCATTAAAGTTCCAATTGCCTGGAAAAGGGGAAACTTAACACCCATTTTTAAAAAGGGAAAAAAAGGAAGACCTGGCGAACTACAAACTGGGAAGTCTCACCTCTGTGCCCGGCAAGATCATGGAGCAGATCCACCTGGAAACTATGCTAAGCACATAGAAGATAAGGAGGTGATTCGTGACAGCCAACATGGACTTCACTAAGGGCAAATTGTGTCTGAAAAATTTGGTGGCCTTCTACAACAGTTTTCCAGCATTGGTGGATAGGGAAAGAGCAACTGACGCCATCTGCCTGGGTTTTTGCAAAGCATTTGACACTGTCCTACACAACATCCTTGTCTCTAAATTGGTGAGACATGGATTTGATGGATGGACCATTTGGTGGATAAGGAATTGGCTGGATGGCCACACCCAAACAGTTGTGGTGAATGGCTCAATGCCCAAGTGCCAAGCAGTGATGAATAATGTTTCTCAGGGGTCAGTTCTGGGACCAGTATTTTTTAATGTTTGTCAATGACATGGGCAGTAGGATTAAGTGCACCCTCAGCAAGTTTCCTGATGACACCGAACTGTGTGGCACAGTTGACTCGCTGGAGGGAAGGGATGCCATACAGAGGCACCTGAACAGGCTAGAGAGGTGGGCCTGTGCAAATCTCATGAAATTCAACAAGATCAAGTGCAAGGTTGCAGCAATCCCAAGCAGAAATAAAAGCTGGGTGGAGAATGGATTGAGAGTAGCCCTGAGGGGAAGGACTTGAGGGTGCTGGTGGATGAGAAGCTCAACAAGAGCCAGCAATGTGTGCTTGCAACCCAGAAAGGAAAACACATCCTCGGCTGCATCAAAAGAAGCATGGCCAGCAGGTCACGGGAGGTGATTCTGCCCCTCTACTCCACTTTTGTGAGACCTCACCTGGAGTACTGTATCCACCTGTGGAGCCCCCAACATAAGAAACACATGGACCTCTTGGAACGGGTCCAGAGGAGGGCCACAAAGATGATCAGAGGGCTGGAGCATCTCTCCTGTGAGGACAGGCTAAGAGAGTTTGGGTTGTTCAGCCTGGAGAAGAGATGGCTCTGGGGAGACCTTATAGCAACATTGTGGTACTTAAAGGGATCCTACAGGAAAGATGGGGAGGGACTATTTATGAGGGAGTGTAGCAATAGGAGGAGGGGTAATGGTATTAAATTGAAAAAGGGGAGATTTAGATTAGACATAAGGAAAAAATTCTTTACTGTGAGGGTGGTGAGACAGTGGAACAGGTTGCCCAGAGGAGCTGTTAATGCCCCTTCCATGGAAGTTTTGAAGGCCATGAGGGATGGAGCTTTAATCAAACTGGTCTAGTGGAATATGTCCCTTCCCATGGCAGGGCGGTTGGAACTAGATGATCTTCAAGGTGCCTTCCAACGCTAACCATTCTATGATTCTGTGATTCTATGATTTCTACAACAGACTCTACAACAGGGTGATTTGTTACAACATTTTGATTTGATACTAACTTTCTGAGCTGTGAGCTTGCAGATGGCAACGGGCATGTGCATCAGAGCAGACACGTGAGTTCTCCTTTGCTTTGCCCCTTTCTTTCCTTCTGGTAAATGATTTACAATGGGTCAAGAAACAGAATTCCTTCTAACACACACATTGTTCATTCTTAGACATTTTTCATCCAGTCATGCTTGTCCTAATATCACAACATGAAACTATTCTAAGTGGTGTCCCTCCTGAAACAGCTGTGCAATCTTGCCATATTGTTCTTTTTTCTTTTCTCCATTCTTTTTCTGAAGCTGCTGGAGACAGCAGAGGAGGCTTTAACTGTGGCTTTTGTAGCTGTTGTCAAAACTGCTCAGTAGTGCAGCAACTGAGTTACAAAACTGCAGGTGTCTGGTGTCAGTATATTCTATAAACCTATACAGACCACTGCATATTCCAGATATCTAGCTCTTAAGTGCAGAACAATATTATATCCAGAATTTCAAAATAACAAGTTTTAAATGGACTTAAATATCCATCATATGGTCTCTCAGGGAGGAAGAAATATAGATTAACTTTCAAAGACAATCAGAATCTTCTCAAAGAAAACAAAACAAAACAAAACAAAATGAAACAACACAAAACCAACCTTCTAAAAGTATGTTAACAGCAAAAGGAGGACTAGATAAAGCTAGTTAATTACTTGATGAGGTTGGTCACCTCACAAATAGGGATGAAAGTAAAGCAGAGAAATTTCATGCCTACTTCACCTCTGTCTTTAAAACCAATGATGGGCTCTGGGACTCCTGAAGCCCTGGGTTGGATGACTGTGACTGGGAGAGTGATACACTCGCAATTGACTTTGAACTTGTACAGGATTTGCTGCTGCAACTAAATGCATGTAAGCCTATGGATCCCAATGGGATTCATTCAGGGGAATTGAAAAAGTTGGCCGATGTTGTTGTGAGACATGTCTCAGTTATTTATCAATGGTCTTGGGAATCTGGAGAGGTCCCAGTTGACTGGAAGCTAGCAAATATTATTCTAATTTTCAAGAAGAGCAAGAAGGAAGACCCTGGTAATTATAAGCCTGTCAGTCTCACTTCAGTGCTTGGTAGAATTATGGAGAAGATTATTCTGGTAGTTACTGAAAAACACTTTAAAAACAATGCAGTCATCGGTCAAAGCTAACATGGGTTCATGAAGGGAAAGTTATGCCTTACTAACTTAATATCCTTTTATGACAAGGTGACCCATCTAGTAGATGAAGGGAAGGCAGTGGATATGGGGGGGCGGGGGGGGGCGGGGACGGTGTTGAGGGATTTTAGCAAAGCTTTTAACATTGTCTTTCAGAGTATCCTTCTGGACAAAATGTCCAACATACATGTAAACAATATGATGGGTGAACAATTGGCCAAAGGGTCAGGCTGAAAGAGCTGTAGCAAATGGGGTAACACCTGGCTGGTGACCAGTCACTAGTGGTGTTCCCCAAGGCTCAGTTTTAGGGATGCTTCTCTTCAATGTTTTTATCAATGACCTGGACACAGAAGTTGAGTGCACAAAAAGTAAGTTTGCCAGTGGTACTAAATTAGGAGGAACTGTTGATTCCCTCAAGGGTAGAGGGGTCTCACAGAGAGTTCTGCAAAATCACAAACTGTATGAATTTTAACAAGGAGAAATGCTGGATTCTGTACCTGGGTCAGTGTAATCCTGGATGTACGTATATAATGGGGAAAAAGAGACTGGAGTGCAGCCTTGCAGAAAGGGATCTGGGGTTTTTTGTTGATATTGATATCCTAAACTCAGTATGAGTCAACAATGTGCCCTGGCAGCCAAAGGCCTGTCAGCAAACCATATCCTGGGGTGCATTAAGCACAATATAGCTAACGAGTGGAAAGAAGTGATTTTCCCACTATACTCAGCATTGTTGCAGCCTCACCTTGAGTACTGTGTGCAGTTTGTGGCTCCACAATATGACTGATATAAAAATATTAGAATGTGTCCAAAGGAGGGCAGCAAACGTTGAAAGGGCTAGAGGACATGACTTACGAGGAGCAGCTGGGGATTCTAGGTTTGTTCAGCTTACAGAAGAGGAAACTGAGAGGAGACATTGCTGTCCAGAACTTCCTCATGAGGGGAAGCAGAGAGAATGGTGTTAATTGCTTCTTTCTGGTGTCCAGTTAGAGGATGTGAGGGAATAGCTTAAGGCTGTGTCAGGCACCACCACTGAGAGGATGGTCAAGCACTTGGAACAAGCTCCCCAGAGAAGTGGTCATGGCCCCAATCCTGTTGGTGTTCAAGAAGTGTTTAGACAATTCTCTTAGACATATGGTTTAATTTTTACGTTGCCCTGTGTGGAGTCAGGAGTTAATGATCCTTGTGAGTCCCTTCCAGCTTGGGATATTCTATGATTCTATAAAAAAAAAATAATATTAATCTGAACTTTTTTCCTGAAGAAACACCAAGGGTTGGATCCATCTGCACATACTGGGCACACAGAAGCCTGATCTAGCTTTGTTTTTAGTCAGCATATATACCTCTAGAAATTACTCACTTAATGTTGATACAGCTGTCTAAGACTGGATACATAAACTTTCCTCTAGAGCTCTTGACTTGTCCCCATTGACTCTAAAGGATTCCCACAGAAGGAAGCTAAAATTTAGACATCAGACTTTTAAACGATCTGGTTTAGACTATATGGTACTCTCCTCTCTCTACTACCCTATGAATGATCCAAACACTGAAATACCCACTGAAACTGGTTTTGTAAGCAGGAATATTCTACTGCAATTGAGCTGTAGACATCTGCTCAGCACCCTGGTTATTAGTATGATAAATATAAGGAATTAATATCCTCAGGAATCTGATGTAGATTTTACAAGTTAGTTAGGTACCTCTAGGTGGTTGCAGATTAGAGGCACACATTTTACACAGAAACACCAAAACCAGAAATCAATGACTATTTTTTTTTTTTTTTAAATTCAACTTATAGGTATACATACATTGAGGCAATATTGTTCAGATAGTATATTTAGATGCTCTATTGCAGTGTGCTGAAAGTGACTCCTTCCTTCTCTCCAAAAGGAACAGATATATATTAAATATGCATTTATACAAGTTGTACCAGTTGGCAGACGTTGGGAAGTGAAAAAAAATTCCATTGTCATACAAGAGACCTGCGTCAGTGAGACCACTTTAAGTTCTACTGATGTCATTATCAAAAATACATCTGGAACATTATTTTCTCATGAAAGGTGACTTCTGAATTTTGATGAGCTGTAACACATCCTATATCCTGTTTGAAAACTGTTGCCTTGTTTCAAGAAAGCATCCCCATAAACACCAGCAACAAAACATTTTCTTTTATGGAGAAGGTGCTTAAAAAGACCGTGCCACATATGCAGTGTTTATAGTTTTGAAGATACACTAGGGAATGTTTTTCTCAGCACCTTTTTCAGAGTTCCATAAAGGACTCCAAAGACTGTCTCAGCCCTGAAGATGTCGCCTGCTCTGGCTCAGTAGGACAACATGTTCTTGCTACATATTAAAAGTTGGAAGGCAGGTGATGCATCTACTTCCAAAGTCACCGAAATGCAAAATGTTAGATGCAGGATTCACACTGGCTTTTTCAGTCAAATCGTTTCAGTCCTGAATTGGACATTCTTTGAAGGCTGGAACCAGACCCTCAAGTTCCGGTGATATGTTTAGAAATGAGCAGAAGTCTTCTACATAGCACCAACAAAGCACCAAACTTAAAATATACATAAATTTTAGAGAGGTAGTTAAGCCCTGCAAACAAAAGAATCTTTTAAATTTGGGCATAGGACTTCTGATATTTACTACAATTCCGCCCCCCCCCCCCTGTATACTTATATCGATATTTAATCATCTTCCAAAATTAGGTCACAAGTGAAAAAACAAAACAAAACAAAACAAAACAATAACCAAAGCCCTTCCTGGGAAAAAAAGAAGAAAAAAAAATAATAAAAAAAAGGAAATAGCAAGTATGTAGTAAAGAACTTTGTAAAGAAAAACTTTTAATTTATTCCTTGTATAGCCAAATATTAAGTGACGGCTGTCATTTTTACCATTCTGTCCACTGTAAATGTCCATATTATGAGTTATTTTTAATTCTAATTTTTGTGTTTCTTACATGAAAATTGAAAATCATCAGTAAAAAGACTACAAAGTTCCAGATTTTTGCTTGCCTTAAGGACACTACTGTTTCCATTTTGCTTACCATTTACACCTGTTATTTCAGCTGTGGATGTAATTTTAACTACTATGAAACTGAAATGAGAACAACTTCCATCATTTTTTGGAGGTAACAGATGCAATCCCCTCTTAAAATGGCAGTTATTTCTTTTGTTTACCTTGTTTTTCTCGAGCATGCTGTTTCTCTGTTATTTACAGTCTGACCCAATGTTGCAGCTGCATCATCTAAGCAGGTTGCATGTCACTGCGCTATTACAGTTTAAACTCTTTTTCACTGCAAATAGTAAAGGAAACAGATTTTGCCAGACTTTTTCCACTTTTTCACATGAGTTGCTGTTACAGTTTTTTTTTTGTTTTTACGCTTGTCGATGGTATCTCAGGATGTCTCCCATTTCTAGGTACCCAGTTGTACCTCAAAGATGCCAACTGCACTTTTCAAGGATGTTTCTGGTTCCCAGGCTTAGTTCCCAGGCTCACAGCTCCCAGGCTGGCAAGCAATTTCTTTGTCAGTATTTTTCACAGACATTTTCTTCTGTTCAGTATTTCTTCCCTGCTAACTATTTTGGCTGTTGACACCTGCATCCCCACCCATCAACACATAGCCCCTGAATCTTCCAAGGTAGCTTTGTGTTAAAACTGACCTTTTCACCATTGCATGAGGATCAGAAGAGTAAATGAAAGAGCAAATTAAGTAGCATATCCTTAATAATGCTTTCTATCCTAATGAAGACTCTGGCTCTGTAAAGCTCTGATTGTTTCTGTAATCTTCCGTCTGGATATACATTTTAAATGGTGCACCAGGGGGCCATAACAGTCCTTTTCTTAAATTGTGGATGCTTCACGTCATTAATAGACAAATCATGCTCTACTTTAGTCAATGCATCTTAAATGAAAATTGTTATAAATGTTTTTTTTTTTATTTCAAAGGTCAGAAGCAAAGGATTTCTGAACATTCAAGGGAGAAAATGAATAACCTAAGTAGATGAACGTCAGTTTAAATTGATATTCAACAGTTTTCTGAAGGGCATCTGAATATATTTTACATGTAAAAAATTAAAGAAATGCATATTGTCCCATAACTCTCCACAATATAAAAATGTGTCAAAGAACAAATCAAAAGAGAAATATTAGAGCAAACTTATATTGTGTTGTTATTTTGGAATATTTTCATATTGTTAGGTAAATATAAGTTAAAATACGAATTTGGATATGATCGGTAATTTATGTGAAAAGAAAAGATAGTTTACTTTTAAGTTGTAATAGTGACGCTCACTTGATCAAGAATTTAACAGTGTTTTATTAAAATTTAAAACAAATGCATGGAGTTTTCTTTGCCTATAATATTCTCCAGTTCTAAAATCATCATCTGATGTTCTCCTCTTATTCACTAGTATGTCATCTCATTATGGAAAACTGTCAGGTTCATCAGGCACTGTATGTCCTTGGTAAATTGATGCTGACTGTTCCCAAACTCCTTCTTTCCTTCATGTGCCTAGACATACTTTCAGGAAAAATTCCTCCAAAATCTTATTAGGACTGAGGTTATGCTGACTGGCCTGTAGTTCCCTGGATCTAGATAGATGCCTATTATGGTGATTAAAATGTTTAGAATATGAAAACAGAAATTACTGTGCTTGATTAGAAATTATTTTGCACTCTGATATCTTGGATTTCAGTCATATCAACTAGCTATGTTGATAGTGGTAGCTGTATGTCAATTTTATTTAAGAATACAGATGATGAGAAAAGCAAGATACATTTAAACTTATTCAACAGAAGAAAAAAGGGAGATAATTTTTTTTAAGATCATGGACAGACTGTAATAAAGTGCAAATTGTAGCATAGGGGGGCAGGAACAAGAAAAAACACAGTCATTATTTATTTGTGTTACTATAATACCATTGACTGCATTGCTCTCAATTTCCTTTCCATGTTAGAAAATTCAGCAGCATATTAATTCAATTTGAGGAAACCTCAGTCAAGAACATTCAATATTTCGTGACCAAATAAGAATTCTCTGATATCTTTACTTCAATCACTCTTTCACTCACACTTCTAGTGGTCATTAGTATGAATTGCTCCCATCAGACTCAATGAGAAAGGATCCACTGGGAGCATTTGCCAGTGAATCAGGCAAGCTGAGTTTAAAACCTCATATTACCATCAATGCCTGAATCAGAAGAACCCAAAGTACCCTACACCTCCTTGTATTATGAAATACAGACACACATTTATGCCTTTATTACCACATATAAAAGTGAAAAACAAACCCACAACAGATGTTCCTCTAGTGGCCAAACAAACAAAAACCCTAGACACGTACTTATATTTTTTATGATACATTTTTATTTTAGCATGTTTTCTATTTCATATCTGTTCAAACACTGTCATACAACAAAAATTTGCTCTTGCAACACATGTATTACACTAAAGCATCTACTCACAAAGTAATTCTCAAATTTCAGAGTGAACATGCTGCAAACCCTTGTTAAATAAGTAGCTTAGAAGAAAATGGTTGTTACACATTTATCGCCTTTATAATTATGTAGATCAGAGACAGATTTGGATCACATGAGGAAATGTCTACTGTTTTAGGATACCCAGCTGAGAGCCAGGTGTAGAACACTTATGTAAACAAATTTAGAAAAATTGAAGTGATATCTATGTTATATTCCAGATTAGAATTAGGGTAAGCGTTTTCATGGATTTGCAACAATACAGAAAAATTAAGCTGTGGGGTTGTTTGTTTTTTTGGTTTTTTTTTTTTTTTTTTTTTTTTCCCCCCACATCAAAAGTCTCCTAATGTAAAGGTGCTTGCTCATTTAAAGATTATGTTTAGGCTGTGTTATTTTATTTCATTTTGCTGATCAAAAAAGCAGGAATTTGATGCAAGAAAGTTTTGTCCATCTTTTCTGACACTAAGTTTAAAGTAATTATTTTCTTTTTTAGCAATTCTGTTATTTTCATGTGAGCTACTGCAAGTATATGTTGGTATACCAGATCATCATCTATCATATTTGTATTTATTTTAATATTACAGAAGTCTGTAATAAGCCTCTTTACTACTTACTCTGATCTATTTTGGGACTTAGAGAACTGTCCTGGTATTATTCCCTACAAAACTTGGAAGCCAGTAAACAAAGCCAAGAAATCAAAATAGCAGTTCATCCTATTTAGCTATTATATAACAATGGAATTGAGCAGGGGGAAAAAAAATAATCAGAAAGAAATTCTCTGTCCACCTGCTCAGTTGTACTATACAAGTATTAGAGTCAAGCATATTTCAAAGCATGACTGAAAAGACTGAAACAGTTGGTATCAGCCCTAATAAAATGTCCAAAAATCTTGGTTGCAATTTCCAAACTATTGCCAAAGGTGACAGGTATAGAGCATTTAAACAACTATTCCTACGAAATTAACAGATAGAAGAAGCCTTCCACATTTCTGACACCAGTCCAGAGTTTGTTAGCTTACACATTTTTTGTTAGATGTCAAGTTTTCACGGGATGTCAGACTGGATTTTTGAGCCTCACTGCCTCTGAAATAGATTACAGCAGATAAGCAATACCTTTGAGTGTAAGCATTAAATTCAACACTACCAATAAATGAACCAATTACCCATGTTAAAATCCTAGGCTTCAATCTAGCATAACATCTCTCCAGCTTTCCGAGCCTCAAGTCCCAGAACATCACTGAGTAGGTATTGCAGGTGTGACAGATCCATTTTTTTTTTCTCTGAGGAAACAGGCAATAATGGTGCACTGAAAGCAACTCACCATGTATCGGCCTGGTCCACTTGTACTCCATTCCCCAGAAACTAAGTTATTTGAACTGAGTCAAGGAAGTACAGCTGCTCAGAAAACAAGAGAGATTCCGAAAGACAAATCTCTTTCCTTCCCTGCTACTTGATTCTCCTAAACTCATTAACCTTAACTGCTGGCCTGGGAACACAATAATGAAAAAAATTCCTCCAAGCAGCATTGTATTTTCTTCCTCTGTCAATCTGGATTACAGTTCTGGCCACCTAAGTTCATATTTTTAATTAAATTGATTAAAACTAATGCTAGCATCGTTGTGGGAAAAAATAGTACAAGCTATGAATTGGAGAGGAATTCTCTATAAAATTTCCTCTTTACATAATTCTATTTTGTTGAAAAGCATATTTATAAGCTACTTTAGCATCTGAAAAT
The DNA here is from genome assembly GCA_947846985.1 of Fratercula arctica. Classification (NCBI taxonomy): domain Eukaryota; kingdom Metazoa; phylum Chordata; class Aves; order Charadriiformes; family Alcidae; genus Fratercula; species Fratercula arctica. Next base: position 45,700,349 of record CANTUZ010000001.1, on the reverse strand, counting down.
TCCACTGAAATTAACTTTAACCATGCTTCCTTCCATTTCCAGCCCCATCTCCATTGTGCTTCATGTTGTCATTGTCTTTATATGTCTCTTCCATAGAAATTGAAAAACCATTATGTCCTTTGACAGAAAAGGTGGTTTGTATTGACACTTATAAATTGTATTTTTCTTCCTTGTGATTACTAGGCACACAGGCAAAGAAAAATCTGTGTTTGGTCCTAGAGGGCTTCTTTACAGGTCACACAGTCCAAGAAATATATAAATGCTAAAGGTAATATTGCCAGCCTTAAGCATTTAAAAAATTAAACCAGTCCTACCAAAATCATAACTTCAGCCTACAGAAATAATAGATATGCGTATATACATGTAAATAAGTGAAGAAGAGGCTAGAAACATTATAGTTGGAGATGCATGTTCTTTATAACAGAAAAAAATCAAGAGATATGGAACTTTAAGAAAAACATCAAATTTCTTGACATCTTCGAAAAAATTGTGAGTCAGCAGACTAATACTATGTTTTATGAAAGTTTTTGCTTTTCCCACGTCATATTAATAACTTCACAAGCTCTAGGAAGAAGGCTCAATTTATCTTCCTGGGAATGATGGAAAAATCTTGTTATTCTCTTTTCCCCTTCCAAGTAGACCCGTAACATCAGCTTAAAGGACTGATCGCATTTTTGCAAAATAATAGATCCCAAAATGAACAATGAATGATGAGTTCCACTAAGGCCCACTGTATAGTTAGTTTACTTCTACCAATTAGGCATGTCCAAGTATCACAAACAAAAACAATACCATGGAATATAATGGAACGTGCTCTGGCAGGGGGCTTGGACTAGATGATCTTCAGAGGTCCCTTCTAACCCCTGTCATTCTGTGATTCTGTAATTGTGCCAGAAATGAATGCTTGACCTCCCATAGCACTCTACTGGCTGCTATGAAGAAAATAAGCCCACCTCAACCAGATCTAGTACATCTATTTAAAGAAAACTCACTATAAAAAATAAAAAGCATGCTCCAGTGTAGTGGAGATATAAATATGATTTTAGAATCATCTAAGGATTTCAACATCACTTGAGGATTTTTGAGTCCGTATGGAACTACCTTAAAACTGCTAATTTAACTCCAGTCTTCAGTACACAGTACATCATGAGGGAAAAGGACAAAATTAAATTTCCCCTGTACCGCTATGATTCTCTAGTCAGCAGAATGACTCTTAGGAGTTGTTCACAAATAGCACAGTGTTGAGGAACTCCAAGGCTGCTCTGTATATGTCAAGAGCAAAGGCCAAACTCCAGGACCAGGCAGCCATCTTTAAAGCTTAAGTCACCTTTACACCACCACTTCCGAGCTGTACCAGTAGCAGTATCTTTCTGTACCTTCCTCAGGAAATCAATTCACATTGTACAGTATGTTATTTACAGATGTATGCTCATAATGTTTCATATTTTATATATATAGGAATTTAGAGAAATTTTGTCTAAAAAAGGAGATACGTTCTTCTCATAGTAGAAGCTTTTCTCTAAGTAAACAATATGATGTTTTAGTTTTGCTCTCTGGAGATATTAAAAAGCATTTAGCTGCTATGGGCTAAGGACCTGTAGAATTTCAGTTTTTAGCATAAGACAGGTAAGCAGGAATATTTAAATGTGGTTTTGTGCATGGTAACCATACATATACATTTGCATTAAATTCTGGAACACACACAAAAAAAGTACATATAACTAATAACCAGGTTTAATACACTACATAGAACTTATAATTAAATAAAGAAACAACTTCAAGTTCACGAAGAAAAATCTAGAATGAAAACTTTCTTGAGCTGGAATCTTGTATTCTAAATTTTACTCTGAAAGGAATGTTGTGGAATTTTTGAGAGGTAACACTCTTCATAATTGGAAACCAGAGACCACTACATAATTGCTATAATTAATGAGGGGTAGCACCACAACAGAAGGTTAAAGTAACCTTTTTTGGGTATTGGAAATATTGTCTGAACTTAAGGCTATTCAATTAACAGACGCCAACATTGTCTTGAATAACAAACAGAAAGTAAACAAACAAAAAAAAAATATAAAATTCAGCAGTAAAATTTAGAGTTCAGATCAAGATATTTTAATTTGAAATATGTTTGTTATTTTTAACATACAATTCATTTTTTATCCTTTTTTTTTTTCCCCAGATTTTTCTTCAAGCATCTTAGTAAAGCCAAGCATTAGTTTTCTGATACAAAAAGAAACTAATTTAAGAGATTTCATATTCTTTACATCCCCAGATTCTTAAGAGTTAAGCTTTGTGTGTAGTTTTTGTCTGTCTACTCCACAAGTCAGATAATTCCATTAGTTAGTTCCTGGCCTCTGTTGGATTTCTAAGGTTGTAACAGACCTTATATGGAAAGATTGTCTATACTCTTTCCTTACTGTAGTTACCATAAGAATAACTGAGTTCTAGATTATTACTATAACCCACAAGCATGTGACATCTACTTTATACTAGATATAAGGCTTGAAATGCTCAGGATTAAACTTAAAAAAAAAACAAATCAAACCAAACCAAACCAAAACAAAAAAAAACCATCTGGAGTTAATTCTGTCACAGGGTATTTTTCTCCATACTACCAACAAACAGATCTTCTCAAGGAATTGATGCTGGTCTTGGGCAGGATCCCAACAGCAAAAAACTCTTTGTGTAATAGTATTTTGTTTAATGGTATTACTTTTTGTGTAATGGTGTCCAACCAGAGCTCCAGAGCATGTGACATTAAGCTGATCATTAATGAGATTTTATTTGTCACTTGCTGCACAAGAGCTCTCAATTAATATAAATTAATTACAATTTTTAAAAAATGTAAATCGTGATTGCGATAGTTTAACTTTTTAATCAGTTCATCAGCTTTTATATAATCACTTGTCCAAAATCAAAAATGGAGCATTTGAGGAACTATAACACAATAGATACTATTATTTTCAGACCATTTAGCAGCACCAAGTAAAATTTTATGTTAATTGATTAGTTCCAAAGTGATGGGCCCAAAATATCCACAAGAAAAACTATGTAAATTACAATTCTTAAAATCTGGAGCTATACTCCATTTATCAAAAGAATCATGCTAGGTCTAGTTGTCCAATATTTCAGAATAGCTCTTTAGCAAGAGAGCTGTGTGCACTGCAGCATGCTATTCCTGTAGTCAGCCATCCAACAACTATAATGAAAAATAAGCTTTTGACTTACTACAAATGTATTTAAAGTTAATATCCCAAATCAAATTGTATGTTTTATTTCCTATAATGATTCTTTGAATTCCCGTACAATATCAAATCAGGCTGTTAATGCAGTTTCCCAGTTTTCATCTCAAAAGTTAGTTTATACACTCTATCAACTTTGCTAATATCTCATAGTTTTTATAGCATCTTACCTTTTACTGAGAAGAAGCAGTTTCTTTTTCTTGTCAGAACTAATTGAAGCAAAGGGTAAGAAAAAGTTTCTGTAAAGTAAAATACCAACACTGAAAGAAATGATGTACCCAAGGTCTTATACTAAATTACTGGAATAACTAATCTGAAATCAGCTAATGTCATATCTAGAAAAAAACTAAGACAGTATCAGTCTGATGAGTTGATATATTAATATGACTGTATTGCTAACAAATCTAGTTATATTACAGCTTAATTGTGCATTTCCACTTTTTTCTGTTTTGCATGGACACTCAGAGTGTTAAAGAAGTGAAAAATAATTTATTGAGCTATTGGAAAGGGGGATCAATTTATTGAGCTATTGTGCAGGGAATCAAATCTCTCAAAGACCATAGTCAGTCACTGTCCGGTGGCAATGGGAACCTCTGTTGCAAGGGTTCTTGCACTGACATCTTCAGCTGGACTAGGAGAAAATTTTCAAACCACTGTTCTCAGTGTTTATTATCCGTATGTCCCCAGGTCCTATGTGAACACCTCAACAGTCCCATGTGACCACCTCAACACAGGCATCACTTAATACACTTTAAGATTGGCATCTAGCAACTGTGATGCCCATCCACAAGAAGGGCTGGAAGGATGATCCAGGTAACTACAGACCTGTAGACAGTCTGACCTCAGTGCCTGGAAAGATCATCCTGAGTGCCATTACGCAGCACATGAAGTACATGTGCTCCACAGGTGATCAGGCCCAGTCAGCATGGGTTCACGAAAGGCAGGTCCTGCTTGACAAACCTGCTCTCCTTCTATGACAGTGACCCGCTTGGTGGATGAGGGAAAGGCTGTGGATGTTGTTAACCTGGACTTTAGTAAGGCCTTTGATACAGTTTCCCACAGCATCCTCCTGGAGAAACTGGCTGTCCATGGCTTGGACAGGAGTACTCTATGCTGGGTTAAAAACTGTCCGGAGGGCCAGCCCCAGAGAGTGGTGGTGAATGGAGTTAAATCCAGTTGGCAGCCGGTCATGTGTGGTGTTCCCCAGGGCTCAGCATTGGGGCCAGTTCTCTTTAATACCTTTATTAATGATCTGGACGAGGGGATTGAGTGCACCCTCGGTAAGTTTGCAGATATTTGTATGCCCCATCCCTGGAAGTGTTCAAGAGCAGGCTGGATGAGGCTTTGAGCAGCCTGGTCTAGTTGGAGGTGTCCCTGCCCATGGCAGGGTGTTTGGAACTAGATGATCTCTAACGTCTCTTCCAACACAAACCATTCTATGATTCTATGATTCCAGCTGGTCTGTTTTCTCATATCAGCCCATTACCTCATCTATTCAGATGACTGGCTGGGGAGTTCCTGGACCACCCAAGGAATGAATCATTTAGGCTCCTGTCAATAAAGATACAAAAATAGTCATAGAATCATAGAACGGTTAGAGTTGGAAGGGACATTCAAGAGCATCTAGTTCCAAACACCCTGCCATGGGAAGGGACACCTTCCTCTAGACCAGGCTGCTCAAAGTCCCATCCAACCTGGCCTTCAACACTTCCAGGGAAGGGTCATCCACAACTTCTCGTGGGCAACCTGTTCCACTGTCTCACCACCCTCACAGTAAAGAATTTCTTCCTAATATCTAATCTAAGTCTCCCCTCTTTCAGTTTAAAATTGTTACCCCTCATCCTATTGCTACATTCCCTCATAAGGAGTCCCTCCCCATCCTTCCTGTAGGCCCCCTTCAGGTACTGGAAATTTGCTATAAGATCTTCCTGGAGCCTTCACTTCTCCAGGCTGAACAACCCCAACTCTCTCAGCCTGTCCTCATAGGACAGATGCTCCAGCCCTCTGATCATCTTCATGGCCCTCCTCTGGATTCATTTCAACAATTCCATGTCCTTCCTGCACTGAGGGCCCCAGAGCTGGATGCAGCACTCCAGGTGGGGTCTCATGAGAGCGGAGTAGAGGGGCAGAATCACCTCCCTCGACCTGTTGGCTACGTTTCTTTCGAGGCAGCCCAGGATGTGTTTTCCTTTCTGGGCTTCCAGTACACATTGCTGGCTCATGTTGAGCTTCTCATCCACCTAGGTCCTTCTCCTCAGGGCTGGTCTCAAGGCATTCTCCTCCCAGCCTGTATTTCTGCTTGGGATTGCCATAACTCAGGTGCAGGACCTTGAACTTGATCTTGTTGAACTTCATGAGGTTTGCATGGGTCCACCTCTCAAGCCTGTCCAGGTCCCTCCAGATGACATCCCTTCCCTCCGGCGTGACAACCAAACCACACAGCTTGGTGTTATCTGCAAACTTGCTGAGGATGCACTCAGCCCCACTGTCTGTGTCACCAACAAATATATTAAACAGCACTGGTCCCAGTACCAGCCTCTGAGGAATGCCACTCGTCACTGGTTGTCACTTGGACATTGTGCTGTTGACCACAACCTTTTGAGTGCAGACATCTAGCCAGTTCCTTATCCACTGAGTGGTCCATCCATAAAATCCATGTCTCTCCAATTTAGAGACAGGGATGTCAAGCAGGGCAGTGTCAAACACTTTGCACAAGTCCAGGTAGATGACGTCAGTTACTCTTCCCTTATCCACCAACACTGTAACCCCATTGTAGAAGGCCACCAAATTTTTCAGGCACAATTTTCCCTAAGTGAAGCCATGTTGGCTGGCACCGATCACCTCCTTATTTTCCATGTACCTCACTTTAGTCCTGATACCCAACTACACCACAACTGTAGCTGAAGAACAACTTGATTTTCAGGTTTATAACTCACTAATAACTTAAGTCCTATCAATCTTGCCACTTCTGCAACCACATCTCTAACTGCAGTGTTCTTTGGAACTTAGTAAAAAGCATTCACTGTTTACAGCTTCTTTTCATCCTATCTTGTACTGTATCGCAGGACAAATAAACACCACAGTGTCCTGCTTTTTAGATGTTACCAATAAAGCTCTACTCCTCTAAGATTTTTTTTTTTTTTTTTTTTGCAGAGTGCTTAATATAGCTTTAAGTCTGTGAGCTATCTCAATGACATCAGAATGATTTTATAGGGAGCTGAAATTAGGCATATCTGTAAATTGGTTTTAGGACTATTGCATAATGATTGCCATTCATGGGATGACTAATACTTTTTTCCACGTGCATGGATAGATTATACCACATTCTTTCTACGAAAAGCACAAGATTATAGGAAGCACTTTACTATTTTAGTTTGTAGATCAATGAACTGTGTAGCATGGTAGAGAAAAAAAAATTCTAAGAGTGATGACTTCCCTTATCCTTTCACAGCCTGACTTCCTCTACATTTGGTCCACAAGAGAACCAAAGATATGGTTCTCTTAGGAAAGCCAACAGTGAATACTAAGCTAAACTGAGAACCTTGTGTTCATGTTCTAAGGTGCATCCTATTATGAGAGCACTTCTTTTGGGCATTAACCGCCCTTCTTTTTAGAGGATTACTACAAGGCAAATCTTAAATTGGATATATACACAATGGACATGTACTTGCGTGTGATTGCCAAAGATAATTTTAAGAATCCTTTATTTCAGAAGTTACGAGATACTTTTAGTGCTATAATTTTGATTATTTTTTTTTTTAAATGAATGTGGCAACAAGATTTTTTCAATAGTAATAAAGAAACAAGACTATTTTAGAAAAGAATACTTTACCTTAAAGACTGTCAAAGATTAACCAGAGAAGTGCCACTGATAGTGACTAAAATCTTCAAATTTGGATTTTTATTGTTATTGTTTATTATTATTTATTGTATATTTTTATTTTATTTTATTGTTTATTATTTTTAGTTTCATATTTAGGTATTAAAAGTTATTTGAGTCCTTAAGTATGAACTAGATTACCTACTTTTGAAAATGTTGCCTACTACAGCATTTGTGTTCACAGCAGCTGAATGGCTAATATTCCTTCTATTAAAGGTTGTTAAAAATGATCTGTTACTCGCTGAGATGAAGATCTCTGCTGATGATGCAGCTAAAATTCATGAAGCATTAAAGAAGCTCTATGACCTCTCAGAGCAGTGATCCACACTTACTGCAGCAACCATGCAGAAAAGATTTTTTTTTCTTTACTACAGCTAGAGATACTTTCACTTTACTATTTCTGGAGACAACACAGCTTCTCTGCTTTGCAGAAAGACACTTTAAATATCCCTTTTTTGTTTGTTTACTGAGGCATCATGCTTGTCTTGCTGCAACAGTTAATGTTAAATAATACTTAATCTTTATAACATTCTCTCATCTCTCCACGACATATCAGCACAGCTCTTTTGTCCTTTGCTCCTTATTGTCACTTACATGATTTGAAGGTGAAGCACAGCATCTCCTTTGGTGATAAATGGCAGATAAAAATTTTCTGTCACAGACAGAGCTTAGACTGCACAAGTTTGAATCTTCACTATATCCATTAGATGTTGTGCAATGTTACCTTAAATGCAAAATGATAATAGAAGCCCTTCAGGACATAAATAGGTTTGTTTTGCTTTATGCTTGCCTGGGTGTAAATGACTATCCAAAGTGCACGAATGCTGAGAAAGAAGCACCAATATTTTTCTTTTTTACGGCTTTGCCTCTGGTAGAAAAAGATGACTGATTTAAGGAAAGAGATTTTAAGAAAACTGAGGATAATAGGTACATAATTTACAGCACACCACTCGTCAGGTGACATTGATGTTGAAACTGATTACCATCAACTGGTACCTTCCCAGTGTGAGTACACCGTTTTTATAATACAAAGAAGAACTATAACAAGGATAAGAATGGCATTGGCAATATCTTTTAAAATGTTCTTTTGACATTTGTTTAATAGAAAATTTATATTGGAGAAAATAGAGAATATTAGATAATATAAGTGAAACAACAAATCCAGAAGTTATTACTATGTTTTCAACAATCCATGGATCATTCTTTTTCTCATCTGTGATTCGAGAGAGGTATCAATTATATCTCTATGTGTAACAGAAGACTCATTTTATTCCACAGCTGTCTTCAAATGGACCCCCAGCTTCTGATCCTCTTTAACCTATTGCCCTTTGACATCAACATTCCCCTACCTTTTATCTTCTCCTTCTTGTCTATATCTCTGCAAAGCCAAGAAAAGAATACTTCTAAAGATCTATGGGTTATCTGATGATTTGGTTTACAAGTATAACAATGCTATTTTTTTTTTTTTTTTACCTTTCCCCATGAAATTCTGCATCTCCATAATACATTTTCACACCTAGCAATTAAGAGTCATCACTTGTACCTTACACTAGAGGAACTAAGGGTTACTTGTTCAAAGGCAAATACATGGAAAGCACAATGTGCCTCAGGCACATGCAGTAGACCATACTGTTGTTAGACAGAAGGACTTCAAATACATATTTCACATGAAGTGTATTCAATCAATTTTAAATATTCTTTGCATGTATTGCAACCCTTAAATTGACCCTAATTTATCTGAACATTGGATTTGCTTCTAGGTCAATAGCAAGATCAATAATAAAATCAATATGCTGGTCCATTGACTGCCGGTCTGAAACACTAAATTAAAAAAGAATCTTTGTTCTTGAAAATACAGATTCTCTTCTTTCCTTATCATAAAAGAGAGTGCTCCAAATAACTATTGCTTTCTTATTCAAATAAATCTATACTACATTTAAATGCGTGACCTGAAAGTAGGTTAGTGAGTTTTCTTTGGGAAACCTTTTTGTCCAGTTCAGTATGTGTGAAAACAGAAAATATGCAGACAATCCCATCTCTTTTTGGGCATCCTTATATCCTAGATTAGATTTTATATTTTAAAAATAAATAAATAAAATTAGTAATAAAACATCTTTCAAGATGGGAGGATAATATACACAGCATGAGATCAGTGTTGGCTAGGGTGTTACTTTAGTTCAAAGAAAATAATTTGAAATATGTATGTCAGAAAAGATTACAACAAAGCCCCAAACTCTGGAAACAGTATGTTTATGGAAGAACGAAATACAGGATAAATATAATGATTTTTGAATCATTCAAAACTTCTTAATGAAAAATGTATGTTTTAAGGTAAGATCACATTAATTAATATTTATTGTCAGTAAGTATTTAGGCTTTGTTTTCTGGTCCACCTGAAAATCTACACTTTGCATAATATTTCAGATGTATGGCATTTGAAGCAAAAAGGTTTTTACAATGTTAAACAAGTTCTGTAAGAGCTATAACAGACAAAGACATCAACAACTATAAAGCATTAACTTCTGCCCTTGCAGAACTGCTTCACAGCTTTGCAGAGTGAAGAGGGAAGACCCACTGCATCAGGAGAGGCACTGGAGCTGAGTAAGGCAACCTGATCTGCTCCCCGTATAACAAACCAGTCCAACTAAGAAAAGATGATGGGTAGTAGGAGACTCTTTGAGAGGTACAGAGGCACCCATTTTCTGACCTGACACACTCTCTAGGGAGGTATGCTGCTTACTGGGGCCTCGTACCAGGGATGTCACAGAGAGACTACCAAGATTTATACAGTCCTCTGACTATTATCTGCTGTTGTTGTTTCATGTGGACACCAGTGATACAGGCAGTAGCAGCCTGAGGAGCATCAATCAGGGACTCTGGGATGCAGGTAGTTTTTTCATCACTCCACACAGTCAAAGGCAAGGGGGCTGATAGGGTCAAACAAATCTGGCAAACCAAGAAATGTCTACAGGACTGCTGCCACAGCCATGGGTTTGGCTCCTCAGACCATGGGACTCATTTTGAGAAACCTGGTCTACTGGGGCTTGGTGAGGTCCACTTGTCAGAGAAGGGGAAGAGTGTCTTCAGTCAGAGGTTTGCCAAGCTCCTGAAGAGAGCTTTAAACTAAAACTGCTGGGGGAGGGAAGCCTCAATCCATCCCACTCCTACCAGTATGATGACAATGGCAGTGATAGATGCCCAGAACCTGGAGAAGGGTCACAAATCATCAGGAGAGCACTGGGCATGCAGCACAAAGGAATATCAGCCCCTCCAGCCAGTAAGTTAGCTTAATTGGGGGGCCAACTTAAATGCCTCTATGCAAACACACGTAGCATGGGGACTAAACAAGAGGAGTCAGAGATGTGCACACATCTGCAGGGCTATGATCTTATTGGCATCAGGGAGACGTGGTGGGATGGCTGCTATGACTGGAGTGCTGTAATGGAAGGATATAAGCTCTTCAGGAAGCACAGGCAGGGTAGATGAGGAGGGAGTGACAATCTCTACGTCAATGATCAGCTAGAGTGCACGGAGCTCCAGCGGGGATGAGTGAGGAGCCAACCAAGAGCTTATGGGTCAGGTTTAAAGGGAGGGCAGGGACAGGTGTTATTACAGTGGGGGTTTGCTACAGGCTACCTGACCAGGAAGACTGAGTGGATGAGGGCCTCTATAGACAGATAGGAGCAGTTTCATGTTCACAAGCCCTGTTCCTCATAGGGGACTTCAACCATCCTGATATCTGTTGGAGGGACAACAGAGCACAACAAAAGCAATCCAGGAAGTTCCTGGAATGTGCTGGTGATAACTTCTTTCTACAAGTGACAGAGGAGCCAACAAGGAGAGGTGCTATGCTGGACCTTGTTCTCACCAATAAGGAGCAGATGGTGGGGAATGTGAAGCTCAAGGGCAACCTTAGCTGCAGTGACTGTGAGACGGTGGAGTTCAAGATCCGTAGGGCAGCAAGCAGGGCACATAATAAGCTCACTACCCTGGACTTCAGAAGGGCAGAATTTGGCCCCTCAGGGATCTGTTCGGTAGAGTACTGCAGAATAAAGCCCTGGAGAGAAGAGAGGCTGGTTAAACCAAGAAAGCTGGTTAATATTCAAGGATCACCTTCTCCTAGCATCCCAACAAAGAGGAAGTCAGGCAAAACCACCAGGAGGCCTGCATGGATGAACAAGGAGCTCCTGGAAAAATTCAAACTCGAAAAGCCTACAGAGGGTGGAAGGAAGGACAGGTAGCCTGGGAGGAATACAGAGAAATTGGCCAAGCAGCCAGGGATTGGGTTAGGAAAGCTAAATCCCTGATAGAATTAAATCTGGCCAGGGACATCAAGGGCAACAAGAGAAGCTTTTACAGGTATGTCAGTGATAAAAGGAAAACTAAGGAAAATGTGGGCCCCCTCAGGAATGAAATGGGAGCCCCGGTCACCTGGGATATGGAGAAGGCTGAGGTACTCAATGACGTCTTTGCCTCGGTGTTCACTGGCAAGGGCTCTAGCCATACCATGCAAGATGCAAAAGGTTAAGGCAGGGTCTGGGAGAATGTAGGAAACGACCATGTTCGAGACCTTCTGAGGAACCTGAAGGTGCACAAGTCCATGGGACCTAATGAGGTTCATCTGTGGGTCCTGAGGGAACTGGCGGATGAAGATGCTAAGCCACTAGCCATCATATTTGAGAAGTCATGGAAGTCCATTAAAGTTCCAATTGCCTGGAAAAGGGGAAACTTAACACCCATTTTTAAGAAGGGAAAAAAAAGGAAGACCTGGCGAACTACAAACTGGGAAGTCTCACTTCTGTGCCTGGCAAGATCATGGAGCAGATCCACCTGGAAACTATGCTAAGCACATAGAAGATAAGGAGGTGATTGGTGACAGCCAACATGGATTTCACTAAGGGCAAATCATGTCTGAAAAATTTGGTGGCCTTCTGTAACATGTTTCCAGCATTGGTGAATAAGGAAAGAGCAACTGGCATCATCCACCTGGACTTGTGCAAAGCATTTAACGCCGTCCTACACAACATCCTTGTCTCTAAATTGGTAAGACATGGATTTGATGGATGGACCACTTGGTGGGTAAGGAATTGGCTGGATGGTCACACCCAAGCAGTTGTGAATGGCTCAATGCCCAGGTGCCAAGCAGTGATGAATAATGTTTCTCAGGGGTCAGTACTGGGACCAGTATTGGGACGAGGGGTAACAGTTTCAAACTGAAAGATTTGATTAGAGTGTGGTGAGACAGTGGAACAGGTTACCCAGGGAAGTTGTGCATGCCCCATCCCTGGAAGTGTTGAAGGCCAGGTTGGATGGGGCTTTGAGCAACTGGTCTAGACGAAGGTGTCCCTTCCCATGGCAGGGTGTTTGGAACTAGATGCTCTTGAATGTCCCTTCCAACTCTAACCATTCTATGATTCTATGAGTCTATGAATATAGAACTGGATACTAGCTAAGATATTCTCAGGTTAAAACAAAGATAAAATAAAGGAACAATATAGAGAGTTTATTTTTAGATTGCCCCTATAAAAGCCTCATGGGTACAGTCATTAGAAATGTAGAAAATTGCCCATCCATTCTATGTGTCATTCATCTTTTACTGACCTTTGGAATTTTTTATCACTACCCATTAATTCTGAGTGCCCTGCAAGTAAGAACAATCATTTCTGCAAAATCTGTAGCAGGTTTCATACTCATCTATCTCCCACAACACAGTCTATTTTTGTCTCACAGACCACATAAGACAGAACCTTACTCCAGCTCTGGTGAGTGATGGGTAATATTTAATAATATTATCAAGAAAAAAAAAAAAAAAGCCTATTCTATAGTGAGCGGTCTCACATGATGGATTGCATATTATCTTAAATTTGAATTACAGTAGTAGTAAAGATCAAAAGTAAAGAAACAGTGTGGAAATATGAAATTGGTGAGATGATACAAAGAGTCCCAATGTATAAGAAACAGTTCTTCCATTTCATTCCATACCGAAAATGTGTTAAGGAAACAAGTCATCTTATATATTTCTCCTTTGCTTAATCAGAATACAGTTGAGCAAACTCAATATCTGAGAAGCGTAGATCTGGAACACAATACTTAGATATAGCATAGAAGCTCAAAATAAAGATTTTAAACTTGAGACTTTAAGTTCAGCTATTAGCTTTCAGGGCCCTGCAGGCGCCATCAGGCCTGGCTATCCCTGCCCAGCCCCCTGGGGCTCCTCCTACCTTGCCCATGGCCCAGGACCTCATTTCAGCCACCCTAGGTCTTCAGCCCCTGCCCCAGCCATGCCACAGCTCCCACAGCTCCTGCAGGCCCACCTGCAGCCTATACACCAGCCCAGCCTCAATCCATCTCCATCCTCAGGGAGGCACCTGCTTTCTGGGACTGGGGCTGCCCTGCTCCTCTGGGGCAGCTGGACAAGCCCAGGATGCCAGGTCCTGCCCTCACAGGCCTGCTGGGGTCCCCCTGACAAGTCTACAGGGAGCAGTCAGCCATGCTGAACCCAGACTTTAACTCTGGAACTTGCTAAGTGTGGTCCATACTAACATTCCTTCATTTCTCCTTTTCATTACCCATGTGGGATCTGTTGGATATGGTGTGCAGGAAAATATCACAATCAAGAAGAGACAAGGGGATATTTGTCATATTATTAAGAAGCTTGGGACATAGTAAAATGAACTTTACTAACCAAAAGTACACAGTCTCTACACATGGGTTAGTTTAGAAGTGTCACATTAAATTAATTAATTCAAGTCTGGTAACACTAAAAAACAATCAGTCAAGCACTACAGCTCCTCTTGGCGTGCTCAGTTCTGTATGCAAATACATGAGCCGAGTGCAAGCATGAGAAAACTTCATGAGAAGACTTCTTTTCACTTGGGTTGCTTACTTATGCCATTTAAACAAATGTTTGTATCTTCCTTGTCTGACTAGTTTTGAAACTTTTGCTGACAATCTCAGGCCTTATCTTGTTGTCTGAATATGCAGCTCCTTCCACTTTAGAGCAGACAGTCAGAAACAAACCCTGTCAAGGGAGTTGCCATATGCACTGGACTTGGGCTGCGAGGATTCTGCCTTCCCACACCCCTGGAACTGAAATGTGGGCACTGTCAGACCCAAGAGGTTTCTCCCATCTCAGTGCAATGGATGTGGCTGCAGCTGTTTCTGTTGGCAGGTCTGGGCAACAGCAAGACTGAACACATATTCCAGGGATGCATCTGGAGAGGTGCATGCATGCATACACACACATACACTCCCCACCAGCACGTCTGGACAAAAAAACTAACACAGACAGAAAGCAGTGTTGTCCTGGCAGACCTAAACACCTACAACTCTCACATATATGAACACAGCCAGCCAGTGCTGTTGTTTTCTCTGCTAATCAAGTTTGGAGTTCACTGGTGAAAACATATACACACAGAGGACTGGAACTCCCCAGTGGAAAGTACACTCCAACTTCTGCAGCTGCAGGCATGCCCAACCTACAAACTCCCTGTGATCTGTGTCCCCTTTTCCAGGTGCTGGCATCTAGGCACATGCACACAGAGAACAGATAGTGAAATTGCACAGGAAATAAGGAACATCATTTAATAAGAAGATAAGACAGACTGCAGTGATCAGATGCAGAGCTCAGTCAGACAAGTGTACTGGTCAGCAGCCTGTTTACATACAACTAACCCCTTCTATTCCCCCCTTCTCTCCATTTTCCATGCTTGTACTTCCGTCACCCACTTTGATCCCTACCTTTCTCCAGCCTTGTCTCCTCTCATGAAACCCATCCCTAATTACCTTTTTTCCAATTTTTACCAGTTTAGCTAAATCCTTATCCAAATTTGATATTTCTGATAGGCCTTCTGTGCCTAAGCTTTACAGGAAGCCTTCATTATATGGTAGCAGACAAGATTCCAGCCAGTTTCAACATCACATGTTGTAGTTAAAAGAGAAAATAAAAGTACTTGTTGGACTTTGAACATGTTCTTGCCAGCTTCACTACTGCATCTTTGAACCTCCTAAATTCATCCAGCTTTCATCCAGTTTTCCTTTGACCTTTCTGGGAAGACCATATTTCCTTCTACTTTGTTAAATTTCACTTTATTAATTCAGAAGTTGTAACTCTCAGCAGGAAAACGTATATTAATAGCAAAAGTGCACTTCTCAAGTTTCTGACAAGTTGTCCGGAAATCTGATTTTTGTGGACAGGGTCTATATTCTCAGTTCTCCCATCTGGCAGTCACCCAGCTACAAAAGCTCTGTTAGTTCCAAGGCTCTTGGACAGAATAGTGTTCACATTCTCTTCTGCTTTTTACAACTAATTTTAAAAGTGTTTTAGAGCACCAGAGATGTTGATAGATGTTAGGATAACTATAATATAAGTGCTGGCACAAGCTTCAGAGCCAATGGTTCTTACTAGCATACCTGAGATTTGAGTTTTGAAGGAAAAAAGCAAACCTAGACTTGTCCATGGGAAAATCCATTTGCCTGTAGAAAAATCACTGCAGAAATGTCAGTAATAGACAATGAACTCAAAACAGAAGTAGAGTTTAACATCCGTGTCAGGGTCTGAAGTTCACCAAATAGACCTTAATGCCCCTTGTACAGCTTCAACTGAGCCATAGAATCATAGAATCACAGAATGGTTTGGGGTGGAAGGGACCTTAAAGATCATCTATTTCCAACCCCCCTGCCATGGGCAGGGACACCTCCCACTAGACCAGGCTGCTCAAAGCCCCATCCAGCCTGGCCTTGAACACTTCCAGGGATGGGGCATCCACAACTTCTCTGGGCAACCTGTACCATTGTCTCACCACCCTTACCATAAAGAATTTCTTCCTAATCTCTAATCTAAATCTACCCTTTTTCAGTTTGAGGCCATTACCCTGTGTGCTATCATAACACTCCCTGATAAAGAGTCCCTCCCCATCCTTCCTGTAGGCCCCCTTCAGGTACTGGAAAGTTGCTATAAGGTCTCCTCAGAGCCTTCTCTTCTCCAGGCTGAACAACCCCAACTCTTTCAGCCTGCCTTCATAGCATAGGTGCTCCAGACCTCTGAATAATCTTTGTGGCCCTCCGCTGGACCCGTTCAAACAGGTCCATGTCCTTCTTGTGCTGAGGACTCCAGAGCTGGATGCAGTACTCCAGGTGGGGTCTCATGAAAGCAGAGTAGAGGGGCAGAACCACCTCCCTCAGCCTGCTGGCTATACTTCTTTTGATGCAGCCCAGGATGCGGTTGGCTTTCTGGGCTGCAAGTGTTCATTGCCTGCTCATGTTGAGCTTCTCATCCACGAGCACCCCCAAGTCCTTCTCCTCAGGGCTGCTCTCAAGCCATTCTCTGCCCAGCCTGTATTTGTGCCTGGGATTGCCATGACCCAGGTGCAGGACCTTGCACTTGGCCTGGTTGAACTTCATGAGGTTCGCACAGGCCCACCTCTCAAGCCTGTCAAGGTCCCTCTGGATAGCATCTCTTCCCTCCAGTGTTTTGACCATGCCACACAGCTTGGTGTCATCAGCAAACTTTCTGGGGGTGCACTCAATCCCACTGTCCATGTCACTGACAAAGATGTTAAACAGCACCGGTCCCAGTACTGACCCCCGAGGAAGACCACTCATCACTGGTTTCCATGTGGACATTGAGCCATTGACTACAACCCTTTCAGTGCAGCCATCTAGCCATTTCCTAGACAGTGTCAAATGCTTTGCATAAGTCCAGGTAGATGATGTCAGTTGCTCTCCCCTTATCTACCAATGCTGTGGCAACATCGTAGAAGCCACCAAATTTGTCAGGCATGATTTGCCTTTGGTGAAGCCATGTTGTCTGTCACCAATCACCTCCTTATTTTCCATGTGCCTTAGCAGAGTTTCCAGGAGGATCTGCTCCATGATCTTGCCAGGCACAGAGGTGAGACTGACTGGTCTGCAGTTCCCTGGGTCGTCCTTTTTTCCCTTTTTGAAAATGGGGGTTATGTTTCCCCTTTTCCAATCAGCAGGAACTTCACCAGACTGCCACGACTTTTCAAATATAATGGAAAGTGGCTTGGAGACTTCATCTGCCAGCTCCCTCAGGACTCATGGATGGATTTCATCCAGTCCCATGGATTTATGCACCTTCAGGTTCCTCAGATGGTCCTGAACCTCATCTTCTCCTACAGTGGGCAGTTCTTCATTCTCATAGACCCTGCCTTTGCATTCTGCAACTTGGGTGGTGTGGTTGGAGTCCTTGTCAGTGAAGACCGGGGCGAAAAAGTCATTCAACACCTCAGCCTTCTCCATATCCTGGGTGACCAGGTCTCCTGTCTTCTTCCTGAGAGGGCCCACATCTTCCCTAGTCTTGCCTTTACGCCTGATGTACTTATAGAAGTTTTTCTTGTTATCCTTGATGCTCCTAGCCAGATTTAATTCTATCTGGGTTTTAGCTTGCCTAATCTGGTTCCTGGTTGCTTGTACAGTTTCTCTGTATTCCACCCAGTCAACCCCTTCTCACTTCCACTCTCTAGATCTACTTTTTGCTTTTGAGTTTGTCCAAGAGCTCTTTGTTAATCCACGCAGGCCTCCTGGCATTTTTGCCTGACTTCTTCATTCTTGGGATGCACCGTTCCTGAGCTTGGAGGAGGTGATCCTTGAATACTAACCAGCTCTGTTGGGTCCCTCTTCCCTCCAGTACTTTTTGCCATGTTACCCTGCCAAACAGGTCCCTCAAGAGGCCAAAGTCTGCTCTCTTGAAGTCCAGGGTAGTGAGCTTGCTGTGTGCTCTCCTCTCTGCCCGAAAGATCTTGAATTCCACTGTTTTATGATCGCTTCAGCCAAGGTTACCCTTGAGTTTGACACTCACCACCAGCCCCTCCTTGTTGGTAGGGACAAGGTCCAGCATAGTTCCTCTCCTTGTTGGCTCCTCTGCCATTTGAAGGAGAAAGTTGTCATCAACACATTCCAAGAACTTCCTGGATTTCTTGTGCCCTGCTGTGTTGTCCTTCCAACAGATATCGGGGTGGTTGAAGTCTCCCATGATGACCAAGGTATGTGAACACAATGACGCTCCTATCGGTCTATGAAGGGCCTCATCCACTCTGTCGTCCTGGTCAGTCCTCACAAACCCTGTCTACCCATGGGCCCAGGATATCCATTGCAACCCAGGCCTGGTGAGACTTATTGTAGGTGTGTCTGTCTCCAGTTGTGTCTCCTGGACAGGTACTTCAGACCTACAATGCAGTTAACTTGGCTCCAATCACTGACACCTGGATGGACCCCTTGGATGGACTTCTCAGTTTGCCATTTGACAGCCCCATGCTCCTGGTGGGAACCAATCCCAGCCTTGGCTCAATGCTTGCCAAAAGCGTCAGGGTGTGTTGGTAGGCCTCATTACTGGCTTTGGTACTGCCTGTCACATTCAGGCTCTGCAGACAGTGCCCATCAGGAGGATACAGCCACTCCTGGGGTCTCTGATGTGCTTGGCTCAGCCCTGAGGGAGCCATCAACCCTGGCCATACACTGGCAGTCATCTCAGCTCTCTGAGCCAAACACCATGGGGACTGGCTCACAGCAGTGCAGGACCTTGCTCCCCTGGCTTCTGCTAAGTGAACAGCCTGATCCTAAGTTCTGATCTCCCCACAGGGCCAAACCACTGACCAGCCCCAGGCTCCTCTTTCCCCAGGCTCCTCTTTCCCCAGTCCTCCCTGGACTCAGGACTCCTTAAAGGCAGCTTGAACACTGACCCTTCTCCTCCCAAGGCATATCAGGAACAGCCTGGATGCCATGCCCAGCTCTCTTTCCCAGTTCCCTACCCCACCTCTGCATTCTGTGAAATAGACCACTGATGCCTCATAGCAATCATGTCAGTGTACAGCACGTCACTTCTGACCCCAACTCTGTGAGATGGGAGGACAACACTTTCTCAGGGGATGAGGGAAGGGGGGCTTCTGTCAGGGCCCTGAGGACACTAAAAACAGTCATTGCCCCTGCTCAGCCTCCATTGGAGCTTCCTCCCACCCCTGCCCATGGCCAAGGACCCCATTTCACCTCAGGCACAGTCATCAAGTCCTGACCTGTTGTAGGTGCTGTAGGTGTACTTTTCTCCAGCCCTGTTCTCTGGATGGACCCTTTGGACCCTCACTGTAGCCTCATCTCTGGCCCTACGTCCAGCCTAGCATCCCAGATGCTAGATCTACAGCCCTGTGCTGTAGACAGCTCATTTCTTATATGAATCTCTTGGACATAGCTGGTAGCTTGTCTCCAGCCCTGTCTCTTGAATAGACTCTGGATCTATGTAATATCTTGTCTCCAGACCTTTCTCTGTTGCAATCTCCTGCTGCTCTTGGCTGGACACTCCACATGGACCTGGACCTGATCCACTGGTAGCATGCTGTGTCTGGAATTGTTTAGCTTTTGGATTAAAAGAAGTTCCTTTATGTTATCAAACAGGACTGAGGCTAATGAAGACTAGGTAGGAAATTGTCTGGTATGCAGGCATTCATGGTGTCTGAGTTGATATCTCTAATCTGTTGTCTCTTTCACAAACTTATTTAAGTAGAAGTCATTGAAGATAGATGTTTTATTAAAAACCAAACCAAACCAAACCAAAAGCAAAAATCAACAAAACAACAAAAAATAACCCAAAACACCCAGAAAATTTCATTCAAAATGGGTCCTAAAATGTTGATGTACAATTTTTTTTCCCTTGTTGTACACTGGTTATTTCTTTTAGTAGCCTTTTTAAAGTACATTCTGTCAACTTACATAAAAAACCCCCAAACATTGTAACTATCCTCGAAGGTAATGAGACTTATCCTCCCTATTCACCATCATCTCTTCCCAAAGGAATACACAGAGGGAAGATGTCACTCACAGCTTGTCCAAATACGAAGTCAGGATATTTCTGAAGCATTTTTACCAGAACGGTATAATGCATCGTGGAATCCATGTGTTTCTTGTTATTGGGACAATTTACCAAGAATCAGCTTTCAATTAAGGGTAGCTGTAGTATAGGAATGTTAGTTTCTACATGTAATATTGACTTAGACCTTTTGCATTTCGTGTATGTGCTTTCCTAAATGTAAGAAATAAAAGCCTAAAAGCACGAGTAAAAAAAGAAACTCCCATATTATGTTTTCTTATGTAATATGCATGACAGTACATTTTCTTTCATGATGTAATATATAATTTACTTATTTATGGATATGTCCATATGTAGACTATTTAGAACTTTAAGGCACATGCTATAGGAGGCATTTACTATAACTGCCAATTCTTAGTTGTACTATGTTCATGCTCTAATGAGGTACTCACTCATCCTGCATAGATAAACTTTTCTGCCATAAGAAATATAATTGGCTATTCAGACTTCCTGAAAGTAGGTGAAACACCACAGGCTTCAATCAGTTCATCCCATAGACTCAAATAAAGATGGGGCTATAGGAAATGAAAGACAGAAGAGCAATGTTATCTATGTTGCGACCTTTTTGTTCAGTTTTCAGTCTGACCGCAGCTCACACTCTGCAGTCAATGGAAAGATTAGTTCTAAAGCACAGCATCACTTACTGAACGTTACGATCATATTCTTTATAAAAAACATCTAAAAAAAAAAAAGGGAAGATTGCTTCTGAGTTTAATTTGAAGTTCTTTGACTGTATTTAGGGATACCTACCTACCATCAAAATGAGCTCCTATAATACAAGAGTTAAAGTTATTGTAATATAAAATAGGTCACACATTATTACTGCACACAAGAGATTTGATTAAAATCGTTGTGACGCCTGCAATTCCTACCTTAAACTACTGAAAACCATTGTTAGCTATGCAAGTGCATTTGATTTGTAAATCTCGTGCTACAGTTGCTACTTCAAGAAGGCTCAAGAACTTCATTACACTCTTCTGTTTTTTTTTTCGTTTTTTGTTTTTCTTTTTTTTTTCTTTTTTTTTCTTTTTTTTAAGGCAAGAAGAATAGCATATTTAATTGAAAAGTGAGGCAATCTATAATGAAGACAGCACAGGAGACCATTACAGATTTTTAAATTCAGTTTGACTGTAAAGGAGACAGTTGACTTGCATTATATTTGGTGCTGAGGATTAAAAAATTCATTTGTATTTTCTGAAGAAAACTGGGCATAGATAAAGTCTAGCTGGATGAAGATCAGTGCTGAGAGGAATACAATAATGTTGGTATTATGACAAAGGTAATAAAAAAAATTACTAATTCAGATACTCTCTCTGCAACAAAGCTTGGACATCTGATAATTATTTAGATGACCAATTGATGAGTGCTGCTTATTTAAATTGAAAATTAAATACAAAAAGGTACATGTTCTGGGGAGTGCACAATGTTGAGAAAAGATGCACAGATATATGATGGGAGAAGGGATGAAACAGGATGGAAATAGTAAACAAAATCAATCAGTAGCTCAAACATGTTGCCCAAATTATATGAATATATGGCCCTATAGTTTATTTAAATTAAAAAAAAAAAAAAAAAAGAAAAAAAAGAAGAAGGAAACATTAGATAATTAAATCCATATGCAGCAACATTACGTGTAACATCTTAAATTCAGGTCAAGTCTTTCAACTGTTTTTCAGTGTCTTACTTGATTACTTTTACAATTTTCTCCTTCAGAAACAGTTGAAATTTGCAGCAGATAAAACTTTATTATCTCTGGTTGACTGAGATCCAACAATTTCTTCAGTTTAGAAAAGACTTTAAAGCATTTAGAACTTCTTTTAACACAAAATAATCAAAATAATAGAAAATAAGTTTTAGAATGGTTCCTGAGTGATTTCTAGTTCAAACTCTTGTTCCAAGGCAAGATGAACTATTCATCCTTATTTTTAAAGGACTCTGTCCAGTATAAAATTTAATAAACTCATAAAAACTGCTACAATATTCACCCATTCTCTAAAATACTCCTCATTGTTCCTCTCCATACAGAAGAGTGATCTTGAATCAGATTATTTATAGTAACTGTTCTGCTCCTGTATTCTGCTTTGCTACATAGCTCACGTTAGACACTCTGATGATGATCTAATGAAGCTGGTGACAAAAAAGTAACTACTGACTATATATCAATACCAGCTACTACTAATCATTGTTCCAAAAAGCAACTAAAGCAAATTATAGGATTCAGGATTAGTTACCTTTCTATTGAATGTAGAAAGAGCTGATAGCAAATTTTCCATTCCCTGCCCTTCAAGTTTAGAATGTATAGACTAGTGGTTCACCTCTACAGCCAGAAGTGTAATTACAACTTAATTTCTGTATTAATTAATCACTTCTTTGTAAAATATTCTTCTCAATATTAGCAAATGGACAGATATCTGCTGTACAAAGCACTGAATTATGTAATATACAGTAATAATTAAAATTTTATATTACCTAAACATACCAGAAATACTCTGCAAGACACAGATGACTGGGAAGAAAATGACATATAAAGAAAAAAGGTATTTGACAAACGAGATAGGCAAATCAGGAAGAGTATGAACAGCTTCAGAGTTTAGCCTCTGACAAATCTAAACATCTCCTTTTGATAATCCATAGTATAAGGATTACCACTTTACTTCCTTACTTCCTTTTAATACCAAAGAAGTAAAAGGATTAGGACAGTGAAAGGTTGGGATAATTTTTATACCAGCACAATAAGACAAAGTATTCTTTGCAGATAATCTTTCCCAAATGAATCAACAACTTCTTCAGATACCCTATTGAAATATTCATATAACCTAACATCATGCATTTAACTGGAGCAAAAGGTTCTTTATAGACAAAAGTGAAGCTCAGACTTTCATGATTCACACAGAAATAGCTAAAATTATGATCCATTGGCATGTTGTTATCCCTGCGTTAAGCAGGTGGTTGACTAGATGAGTCCAGATGTTTCTTTCAACCTAAATTATTTTGATTTCATCTTTTGAAATTCTAGGGTTATAATGTAGACACAATGAAGCAGCATGGCATTTATACAACATTTCTGCAACACCATAGGTGATTTCTTGTAATTACTTATAACTGCGAAAGCAAGATGAAGGCTTTTTTGTTGTTTTTTTTTTTTTTTCTTTTTTTTCCCCTTCAATTTCATACAGCATGAATATTATTTAATATATTTCAAAAGCTTTTAAGGAGCTAAATATTTTCATCTTCCCATCAAAATTATATATAAAAAGAATGAAGGTGCAATGTAGGGTTTTACTGAAAAGGGTATTTTGCTCCTACACTGAGAAAACAACATATAGCCATCATTTACTCTCTCTTCTAAACAATATATATATATATTTTTCTTCAATGAGTTTCAGAAGGGAGTTTTATTTATTATTCATTTCATTATTTGCCATATTAAAAGAATTTATTAAATTTTCTCAAAGGCTTACTGAGCTTGGTGAGGTGTGAGCTTGCCCAAGAACTATGTTTTCAGACATCAAACCACATCATAAAGTAAATTCACATTTCCCATTATATCCACAGATTTCCAGATGCAAAATGAGTTTATTAAGCAGTATTTCAGACTAAATCTTTCTCATTTTACTGAGAATCTCCAGTGAAATAACAGGAAATATTTGTATAAATAAGGCAAATATGGTTTTCCTTCAGCGGGTGAACTAAGATTTACCAGGAAGCATGATAATCATATATCCATGAGAAAAAGGAAAAAAAAAAAAAATATCTCAAGAATGAAATCTATTGTCATATTTAACTTCTGGATTTCATTTAAGCATAATTATTTTTTGTAACATTGAAGAATTGGTTTGTATTTATACATTTGTCATGAAATAAGAAATAGACTTTTTTTTTTTTTTTTTTTAATTTATTATTTAAAGTTCAAATAGTTTCTAAGCAGTAGATGCAAGAGACATATCATTGAGTACTATGTCAACTAGAAAACCAGCCCAGGCCAATATTTTTTTCAGTGTAATAGCATGATGCTAAGGAACACTGATGGAGTACTTCCATTTCATTTCAGCATTTCATTTCATTTCATTTCATTTCATTTCATTTCATTTCATTTCATTTCATTTCAATTTCTTATTTAGGTTGTTTCTAAGGGTCTCCTGGATTTTCATGTCATTCTCATTGTACTGTCACTATGTTTTGCAAGTACTAAAGTTTGTATATAACTCATTTTAATCTGACAGGAAAGAATTTCATAGCATCTTGATCCCTTCCAGATTTGTAGGCTTTGGTTTTTGGTGGAACTGCCTACACAAGCTGCATTCTTGAGAATCCATTCTTCCAGTGGATGACAGCTGTTATGGAGAGGTAGCACTTAGCCTTGTGCTTCCCTCCTTTGCCCCCATTGCTTTTAATTAACTAGTTCTAATAATTCTCAAACTGCTGGAAATAGAAGAAAATTGCCTCTCATAGTAATTCACTCCCGATCAGAGTAATCAGGCAGCACAATTTCTTGAGAAACTGAAATTTTACAAGTTTTCAAGCCAAACTAATTCATACATCTTTAAAGATATTCTGACAGCAATTCTTGTTTTTATTCAGAGCAAGTGCATACTTAAAGTTTTAGTTTAGTTTTAGTAAAACCTGAACACTTTACACATTGAGATTGTGCAGTGGCAGTTGTGAGCTTACAAGGGTTAATTTTTTTTTTTTTTTTTGTTTTCCTCAGAGTACGTGACATTGTCGTTTAGTTCCCAGGGAAACAGTGCTAAATTAAGATGATATGAAAAATATTATAAGCAATCTTTGGAAGTCACTACTAATTTGTGATTCAAGACTGGATATAATATTCAGAATTATTTAAAATAAATAGTTTTTTTTTTTCATTTAATATCAAACATGAGAAAACAATTTTAAAACAGGTTCTTATGTCAGGACAATGTCACTCTTCTGCTGCATAAATGCTGAAGCAGAAAAGGCACATTTATTTCCAAAACACGAGATATTGGTCTTGTAACTAAAGCAAATAGGTAATCAACAATGGTCTTTTGCAAAGAAACTACCTTATTTACTGCTCTCCTTTTCTCTTTATTGAACTCTTAGACTTTACTTTCTGTACACTGTAATGAATTAGTGTTTTATCTTCTTATAGTTATTTCTGTTTAAACATTTTTTCTCTCTTTTTTTTTTTTTTAATTTTGCTAGTTAAAATAATAATGCATTGTATATATTTACATATTAATGCAGGAATCCAGAACAGATCTGGTAGGAAGAATACAACATATCATCCTATGACTGATATTTCCAGTCACTTCAGGTAGTGTTACAATGTTCAGTAGAAACTGGACTGAGTTGAAACAGTAGATACAAGCCTTCTCAAATTTTGAATGCATTTACTAGTGTCTTGTCAATTTATGCTTTGAAGTAGTGAGGTAAACTTCAAGATTCTGAAATACCTCAAAACCCATGTTTGATTCACTGTCTACTGCAAAACTGAGGAAACAAGTCTTGAAAAGTATGTAGTTGAGCAACAGCTAAGATTCTGTAGACATCCCACAACATATCACAATCTCGTATGAAGAATGGAGATCTAGCCCTGAGCAGAGCATTCAGTCCTCAAACATATGTCTACCACAACAGCAAGGAAGATCACAAAATCAGCATAGAATCAAAATGTAGCTCTGTGTGCTGTCCAAGTAGCCCTAATCAGAGGCAATGCTGATTAATACAGGTGAGATGACAAGATAAAAACAAGTGCATTATTTTAATCTGTATCTCTTGAGGAATATGTATCATGACCATGTATTGTGCCCTAGAAATTTGCCTCAAGATGACCAATACTATTTTTTATTTACTTTTCAGTCAGAAAGCAGCAGAATAAACACATCTTATCAATAATGCAGGGAAAACAAACCAACAAACCCCCAGAAGCATCACCACTTTTCTCTTCTGATTTTAGTATAAGTTTCATGTTATTTACTTATATCCAAGCCCAGTAAAAACAGAATACTGTATCTACAAAATACAGTGGGTTTAGCATTGCCTGTTTGCAATCCATAATAGGGGAACAGATTCCTATTCCTATATTCAGAATAAACATTAGCTTGCTTTATTTTTCTATGCTGTATTTTCTTGTGTTTGCATTGGCTTCCTATTCAGCTACGTATGTACATGTTAAGCATTATGATGCTGAAAAAACTGTGAAATGAAATATATCCTAAATAAATTAAACAGTTTATTTCACTTGATCACTTTTTTTTTATGATTGCTGATAAAAAGTGAAGAACCAAAAAAACCAATCTATATTGCCACCATTGAGCAAATTATCTTACAGAACACTAATAATTAAACTCTCTCCTAATCAATGAAAAAAGCAGTCAAAGTGAATAAAAAGAAAACAGAAGCACTCACAGTCCTCTAATGGGTTTAACAGCTTTGGTTATGATTATGTCGAGCTAGACTAATGATACTGTACTTAAAATAATGATATAGAGAAAAATCCAACAAGTCTTTTGAGACGGTTATGACTTATTCCTAAGCACTGAAGAAAGGCAAATCAAGATATACTAGTGGTAAATATTTTGAATAGTTCTCTTTTGACATATTAGATTCTAAAGAATGTTAAGAACAGTAAGTAGTGCTAATTTCAAAAGAGCAGGGGATAGACTAACCCAGGAAATTACTGTAATGGCCATTCCAGATAAACATCTATAACCTCAGCTGCACACAGAGCTTGAGGCAAACCTTGGAACAGAAGTTCACACATCAGTAAATTAGCAACACAAAACAGATATAATGTAGATGTGACAGGATTTTATTTTTTGTTTTTAAATTCTATTTAGGCCTGTTATATATAGGCATTTGGGCTGTTACAAGCATGCCCAAATGTAGAGATGCATGTGTCATTATTTACCAACATTTTAAAGAAAGGCCTTGGAGAAATTATACATGAAAAAATATGCAAAATCCTTAAAAATAAACAAAAGGAATTCAAAATGACAACCTTCCTAAGGAGGAACGTTTCTCAGTATATCTTTTGTAGGATCTAAAGTATATCTAACTTACAGGTAATGTGCTAAGAAGACTTTTGTTCAGTTAGAAAATGTGTCTGTTTAAAACAAGATTAACTATAGTTTCTAATTCATCTAGTAGCAGAGTCAATATTGGTAATTCAAAGGGAAGAATGCCTTGGAATGTTTTCTGTGTGTCAGAAGGAAACTATTTTAACTGGGTCCACAAAATGGTTAATCATCTACTATCAAGTAGCTGCTACCTAGTATAAGAAAGCACATACACTTTTTGCTCCCCCTCAGCTTTATGAGGAGATTAGTCCTATGAGTCGTTCCTTCTATGTACACAGAATGCATAAAGAGTTCCACTATTGCTGGCGTGTCCTGAATTTCTATTTCGGAACTACTATAGATAGGTTTGCATATCACCTCCTTCCTTTAGTTACTTTTGGTTAAGGGCTGGCTCTGTTGTACCTAAAGACCTAAAGAGGAAATAATTTCATTCCATTGTCTTGCAATTAATTTAATTTGGTTTCAGTGTAATGCATTAAATTTATTTCTGTTATTTATGCCTTATGTTTTGTGTAAATGGATAAAATATTGCCTCTCATTAAAGAAACATACACAGTAAGATCTGGTTTGAGATTAAGACTTCTAAATGGAAGTGTCTACGTAAAAGAATCTTTGTATCAGCTAGATCTCCCAACTCCCATTTTACCCAATGGAAAACTAATCAATGGAGCCAATAGAAGCCATAGTGAAATGTGGCTGAGAAGATCTTAAACTAGGATTATTACATAGTTGTTTTGTGTCATTTATGATAACCTAGGGTACCTAAGGTATCTACATAGGGTTAACGGATACAAATTAGCATTTGCAGAAAACCCACACAAAAGAGTGACATAATTGTGCCCTCAGTGTCTACTTTAGAGACTTATGAATCAGCAGCATAGGAGTTTAACATTGGTGAAACCAAGCTAGTCCGAACCATTTTCAGCACAGCGTTAGAATTCAAACTTCCTATCCTTTCTGCCTTTACAGGTCTTAGAGGAGTCTCTGAGGTTATCACTAAAAAGAGTCAGAATATTTAATCTAAGAAGACTAATAATAATTTAAAATAATAAAAAAAAAACACAGAAATTTAATCAGATTAATGAAAGGTTTATAACAACTATAGCTGTGACCTCTCTGTCCTTATTAATTTATATCAGTTCTGTAACTAAAAAACTGTGCAGTTTGCCTGTGTGTTTAAATTTGACTATGAAATGTTACTGTTTCATATGAAGTATTCATGGGAATCTTTCAGACAAATTCATGTGTACAACAATATACTGAAATGGAAGCATTTTATGTAGGCTGTTCTTGTTCATGGCAGTGGCATCTCTAATCATTATCACTAATGCAGCAAGTAGACACAAATGGATTTCTGATTATATAGTATGTCATACAATCATGTTAACCCTATTGCCTTCAGAATTTACACTAACAGTCTCATAATCAGCAAAAATATGTGAGTTCACTTGGGGCTAGTGGTTCAATCACAGCAGTATTCACATCTTTGAGCTATATTAGCTGTTTGAAAAATAATAGATCTTCTCTTCATTTTGTCTTCTTTGTGTCCAGAATCACTCTTATTCAGTACATTACTTTCTGCAATCTGTATAATATTCTCGGATGTGATGACTGTCTAAGATTTTATACAGATATTTGATGGATCAGAAGATAAAGTTATCACAGCCTGTAGAGTGATATGAAATAATGCACATCCACTCTGAACACAAAATGTAAAGCAAGATGCAGGAAGTATGTTTAACTGCTAAAATATTTTCAGTACATTTCCACCAGAAACCATCATCGATAAGTCTTCTAGTCTGGGACTAATAAACTGCCTGATTTATAGATCAGAGAGATTGATAGGAACTATTTTAAAAGAAGATACAGTGATAAAGCTTGGTGTTAAGAAATATTCAGAATAAGCAGCATGGAAAATACAATGAGACTTTCATTTATGTAATTGGGCTGACACATGGCAAATTAAATCTAATATCGACAAATACACAGCAATATATGATGACAGGAAAAAACACTGGCCTCAAATGTAAATTAAACAGAACTTTTATTTATTTATTTGTTTGTTTGTTTGTTTGTTTATTTTTATTATCCTAAAATAGATCTTAAACTAGGAAAAAATATTTCAGGAAAAGGGTAAGAATGTATGGAGGGATAATTTTCAGATCCTATGTTAAGAGTGGCTAACAAAATATTTCCTGACAATATGTAAACTAATTGTAATTATTTATTGAACATTAAATGGATATATGTATTTCACAAAAGAAAGTTTACCATAATGCACATGTTAATTAGCTATGTAGATAAATCCAGAAAAATACGTTAATTTGTGAGCTGGTTTTCATATTATTTAGCCATATTTCTAGGAAGATTTATATTTTTGTAACCACTATTAAAATGTATTTATTGCATTTGGGTTGAACAGTTATTTTGACTAGCATCAATTTTTCAGTTCATCAAGTAATCAAAATCACTGTGAGATATGAAATATTTGATTCATATTATTACAGTTAATAATGCATAATATCTATTCTAAAAAGGTGTATACTTTCATTCATTCTCAGTCACAGTTTTAAATGATGTAAATTCTATTCCAGGAGATACTGAAAGATTTTTGCTTGGTAACTAGATGCATGTATCTGAGTTGTTACCCCTTTGGTTATTATATGAATTCAGATAGAGTATAGGCTTTTTCTTGTTCATGCTTCCCTGACTGTCCTCCAAATTTTGCCTTGCTGTTTAAATGTTAGATTTATTCCCCTACTTGAACAAGGAATGTCAGTCAGTTTATGAGTACAAAAAGTTCTCACTGAATATTTCCTAAGGTAATATTTATTTTTGGATAAGTAAAAAAAATACAGAATGACAAGGCTTAGGGGTTTTACAGTTTTGCTGTTTCAGGGATAGTAAAAGGCCTATAATCCTTCTGAAGCATTTAAAAATGTTTGCTGTCATATAGTTTTCATCAAGAAGGAATAATAACTTGCAAAAAAAAAAAAAAAAAAAAAAGTACAACAAAATTATAGGCTTCATTCCTATGTGCTGGAAAGCTTTTTTCTGCTAAACTACTATAGAAATTCCAGAACTTTGACCTTCTCCTACTACATTGTATAGTTATTATTTCTGTGCAAAGATGGGTTGTTCCACATTTGATAATGAGTGCATTCTGAGTTAGTGGCAGACAGAATTACAATTGCACAAATATTGAAGATATTCAAAATCTGAGTGGACACAGTCCTGGGAAACCTGCTCTAGCTGACCTTGCTTGGACGGTTGGACTAGATGATCTCAAGGGGTCCTTTCCAACATAAATGATTCTGTGATTCTGTGAAATGGATCGAAATTGCACAGCAGGAGTGGACAGTGAATTAAGTCACCATGTATTATCAAAAGAAAAGATTCCTGAGAGTCAGACTGATTTGGTTGTGACAAAAAGCTAAAAAGCAGCAGCAGTAAAAATATAGAAAGTTAAAAAGAAAAGAAGACAGTTAAAGCAAACTAAATTTTCCTGCAGTTGTCTGCACCTATGCTATTGTTATCTTTCAGTGACTTATTGTCTTCCTTTTGGATGTAAGATGAACACACGTGTATAGTGGAGGTAGACTTGTTTTAAAAAAAGAAGTGCAACATATTAAAAAAGTACACAAAGTTAAAGTATAGTCTTGAGATAGTGCACTGCATGTAAGTGAATGGAATAATAATCATGTCATTAAGTGTATTGAGATATTAAGTAAATTAATGTTTGAGTTTTAACACCTGTTTAAGCTCGTTTCTCATGTGTACAATTGCACTGATAAGAAAAAAAAGAGAAAAAGACAGAAAATAGATTACCATCTATTCTTCCATATTCTCATCATGGATTGTCTTTTAAAATGCAGCTTTTCTATTTATTCTGCTCCCAGTTTCCCTGCTACTTTCCTGTGTTTGGTGATTTATCCCATACTGCATGTCCAGTATATGGTTTTTTGGTGTCAAAATCTTTGGGCATTTGTTTCCCAGTCCTTTGACTAGTAACCACTTCCAAACAACCTTTTAAGAAATAAAGTCTCTGATCAAGACTCAGAATGGGTTATCCCAAGGTATCCTTCCTTTGACTGCTTCATGTGATTAAAAATAGACATAATCCTTACTGTCTTTAAGTTTGACTGGAAATAAACAAAATGCCAGATATAATTTGGAATGCTGAGTGATCTGAACCATGACTTGGGAGGAAAAATACACATTCTCCTACAAAGAAGCCAGATAAACTAATTAAACCTGGGTCTCAGTCCATGGTAAATCTATAATACAATGCACAACAAAATGAATCAAATGTCTATTCAAATGCACGAATGCTTGAACCCCAAATCTTTGTATGTTCCTTAGCTATTAATTTAAATAAGATTTTCTGTATTTCTTTAAGTGGTTTTAAATATTTCTAATTATTTTTAAAATTGAAAAGTTTCAAGAAAATTAATTAAGAGCCTGTGTTAAGAGAATGGTGTTTAGATATGCATTTTTTAAAGGGAATTTGAGTAGTGTCAATTCTGAGAATAGACAGAATGAAAAATGGATGAATACAGGATTTCTGGCTAGTTTGTGATCTAGATGTTTTCTGACAAGTTAATAAACAGAGCTATTGGATAAATTTGCTTTTTTGGTACATGCATCCAAAATGAGATATTTTTATTAAAACTGCTAAATAAAATGAGCATTTTTTTTTCCATTTCAGCGCTCACAAAATTTGCAGTGTTAGGCAACACAAGGAGAGAACTGGTCCAAATTTGTAACCTGGAGGACTCTGTAGCAATAGTTCTAAAAGCCTTGATAGACACCGTGGTGAAGGTTAGCTCTGAGAAAGCATATTCCTGTCAGAGACTCTAGGCTTGTCTTCTCCCAAACTCAGAAGAGCCCTGAGTCTGTTCAAGATTAGAACAAAAAAAATAATAAAAATGTCAACATTACTAGGCCCCACTAGATGCCCTCATGTCCCTAATCTGCAATTACTTTTTTCTGCTCTTTCTTGTTTAAAGTCTCTGAAATAATGTAAAGGCAATTTTGTAGCCCACTAGACTAATACTTTATTAGCTTGAAACTGCTGATATGGTACATGCAGTGAGAGTTGCTGACAGTGTAAACCACTGTGAGATAATTTAAAAGCCTTTGGATGGTAGGGGCAGTGAAAACTGCGCAGTATCACAGTATCAGCCATATCACCTTTATTGTACTCTCTGTTAAGTTTTGTTTTCGATGAAGCTCAAGAGACCCAAGAATGAGCTAATGTTTATCCAATGTACACGAGCGAGGAACCGGGGCCCAGAAGTGAACAGTTACTTTTCAATATAGATTTATCCTGTAATTTCCTAAACTTCTAACTGTGATCTAGTAAGCATCCTTGTCCTCAGCTTTGGAAATGCATAGATTCCAAAGTCCCTAAGATGATTTAGGACAGCTAAATGACAGTCAGATGTACAACCCCTGGAACTGTTAAGCTCCAGGCTACATGGTAGAGAGATTAAAAACCACATTGCTGCATGACATATGGGCAAGTAACATTTCAGATCAGCATTCTACTATCTTCACTCACATTTCTACAGGCCAAAAAACAAGGAAGATTTCTTAGCAAATTTGCCTTCCATTTGAGAAAATTTAAGTAAACTCACTATGAAAGGGAGTGAAGAAAGAGAGAAAGAGAGAAAGAGAGAAAGAGAGAAAGAGAGAAAGAGAGAAAGAAAGAAAGAAAGAAAGAAAGAAAGAAAGAAAGAAAGAAAGAAAGAGAGAAAGAAGAAAAAAAACCTCTACAACTAGGAAAGAGGTTGACAGATATATTCTTTTCTTTTAAATAATAAAAATAAATTGTTTTAAAATACCCAGTTTAACTCTAAACCTGTAAAAATCTCTCTAGTTCTGTCAAAGTTCAGTAACTAGTGAATACGGTGACATTTTCAGTTTTCAGAAGTAGTTTTTAAACTTGATTTCATAAGTTTGGGATAAATTAAGAAAACCTGAATTTAGAGGTTGGATATCAAATATCTATGTTTTTTACTAAATTACTGCTCAAAGGTTCAACATTATGGGTAGTGACAAGAAATAAAAGCATTAATAATACTACGATACCAAAAGAGAAGATATGAGTGTGAACAGAAAGAGTATGAAGGCTGCCAAAATCTTTCTTAGGCTTTTCGACCATGTTGTGCTGAATAATTACTCTGCAGAGGTTACATAACAGGTATTGCATTTGTTGTTTTGGGAAGATAATTCAATTTTTTACATCTTTAAATAAGTTACTCTTATGTCTCTTCTGTTGCTTTTTGTTTTAAGGATAGACTTACTAATACAAAGTTTAGTTCTAGTAAATAAAAAAGAAAGATTCCAGTGACTTACCTTCCAATTACTTATTTTAGCATTCATTAAAAAAGATTACTATATGTTGAAGTTTTTATGTATTACTAACTAGCTGATATTCTACTGTTCCTTTATTACAATGTCATATAGGTTTCCATTATGGGAAAGATTTATTATTGTATCCTATTTCATTTTAGCTACAATTTTTCAGGCAAGTTTCCATGCATTAAGTATGTTAGTGCTTATTAAAATGTATCTGTGGTCAGAAACTGGTCCTGTGCAATGCTGCAGGAAAGAAAAGGTATTTTAACAGAAAACTTCTGGTATGGTATATGCCCTGGGATGTAGAATGAGGGTTTAATACCTAATTTCAGAATCCATTTGCCTTTTCTTATGACAGATGTGAAAATGCTGTTAGCTAATATCATGAGGAAAACATTAGCCCAATGTCAAAGAAATAGAAGGCACTTCTCAATGTCACCTATTTTCATTTTATGAAATTCAGCAAATCAGTTGAGACAAAGTGCTTGACCATTCCCAAAGGGTAGCACTACATGAGTACTATATTTTGGTCAGGCATATAAAGCAAAAACATTACAGGCAAAAATATTTATGAATACATACAATTAATTTTTCAATATCTTAACTTGCCAAGCACAGCTTTTAAATAGCCACATATTGTTTGTGAATAGTAAACTTTGCAAGTCGCAGACAGAAAACTTATACTTAATGAAATCATTCATGCTTCATTCCATTAGCTACCTACCTTTTAACTACTTATGAGCATTATCTTTAAAAAATCTGGTACCTTAGACAAAACTTCTCAGAGACCTTCAGGATCTGTGGGAGGACACCTTCAATTATATATCAATTCAAACCTCAGTGTAATTTTACAGTATAATGAGGCAAGCAGTAGTAAATAATGAAAGAGTCATAAAAATGTTAAGTGCTCTGAATATTTTAGATCAAGCAAAACTTGATAGCAATTGTCTGGAAAGACTTTTTTTTTATATATATTTTTTATTTTTTTTATTTTACATCCTTTCCACCAACTTTAGTTGTTCAAATTGGCAAATAGATTTCAACAATATACTTAATGATTAAAATAACAGGACCAGCATAGTAATTATAAGAATTCGCTATCCTTACATATGTGATTAAAATGTTGATGCTCCTGCAGTGCTCTCTAAACTTTCCTTATTCAGTTTCTAATGCACTTTTACAAATTTAAATACATTGTTTTCATCAGAAGAATATCAATGCATTTATTAAAATTCAGCTCCTATCAAGCCTAACATCTTTCAGACTTTCTGTGACTGACCCTAAGAAATAGTGAAAGTGTGGTGAAAAAACATTCCTCTCAAAAACATGAGCTGTAAATATTAGAGGCATGGGTTCTCACTTTTTCTTTATATATACATATGTATGCGTCTGTGCGTGATACACATCTGATGAGTTTCTACATATTTCTTATCTGTTTCACTAATTTCAGACATTGCACTCTTCAGGTACCAAATTCATTTAAGCCAATCACCCCTGGAAATCTGTAGCAGTGGGAAAGTTTAATTAACCGTGTAAGTTTCTTCCCTCTTTTTTTCACTAGAACATGTCAGGCCTGAGTCTCCATTATCTCAGTGTGGCTATTGATTTCATTGATCAGTCAGTTTCTTTCATTCTATTTCTCAGCCACTGAGTACAGAATGTGGGCTCATAGCACTTGTACTGATTCTGTTTCTTAACATTACTTAGCACAAGATCAAAGAACTTGCCTCAAATTTGAATTCGAAGTACACTAAGAAAATAACTGATGGAACTTACGTTCTACATTATCTTACAGATTTCCAGAGAAATACACAAATAAAATACAAGTATTTTGCTGGCTCTTTTATAGGTAGCACTAAATCATCAGTAGAAATGTCTACATCAGTTGAAATTTAATTTACACATGTGTATCAGAAAAATAATGGCTCTTCTGCTAACCTTGAAACGTTATATATTTCATTTACAGTTCATTATTTTATTCTTTCCTCTTTTTATTTTTTTCCAGTGAAGAAGCCACTGATAAATGACTTCACATGTTCCTTGAAGTTCCTGTATGAGCATGTTTTATAACATACATAAGCTACTAAGGAAACATTTTGATTTCACAGTCAAAGCTTTAGGAAGTGTCGGTTGACTTTTTTTAACAGACTTTGAAAATGCCACTAGCACTTTCTGACAATTTTAGTTTAGGTGCTGCTGCTCTGACTAATGGTGACTTTGTGATAACTTTAGCAGTGTCCAGACAAAGATACCCCCTAGCTGTTTTAGCATTTTCATTAATAATTCTCCTTGGTATTCCTCAATTTGATGATGCTTCTCTGATCCAAGAAACCAGAAAATACCAATTTCAGTACAGTTCTATCATAGATGAGGATCTAGTTTTCCTAGTCATCAGACTAGTATATGTTGTGACTTCAACAACCTTTTACTTCACTGAGGACCAAGTTCATCATTTTGACCATCTGAACTCTATTTTTTGGCCTACACACACACATGCGTGCACACACACACACACACACACACACACTCACTCTTACACTTTATATCACACCCTCACCAATTGTGTTTTTTCTTTGCTTTGGTTTGGTTTTGGTTTTCCTTTGCTTCTCCAAACCTTTTGTTTCCTGGAATCCTTATTCCTCTGTTCTTACTATTACAAACTTCTAAATGGCTGCTTACACCCTCTGTAGTCTATGAGCCCTACTAGAGACAGAACAGACCTTTATCTCATCAGAAAGCCTTTTCATCAATCCCTGTAGCTCATGATGCAGCAGCTTTCAATAGGCAGAAAGAACAGCTTCAATGAAAATCCATTCTAGGCCATTACAACTGTAGAAGAGAATCTGCCGGCTTACCCAGCAGGGTGATGCATTGACAGTCCACCTTGTCTGTAGAAGTTCTGAGGGGCTAGACAGCGCTGCCTAATTAATAGCCAAGGATATGTCAACCTAATCAAGATACCTTTAACAGGAACTGTAAATGACAGCTCCTCACTAACAAGTAATCTTGAAAAATTTCAAGTCATGATTGCAAGCTTTATAAAAGAAGAGATTCTAAACAATATGCATCTGTTTTCTACAATTTAATTTATATATATGTATCATAAAAATAATGTCTCTGGACCATTCTGACTAAAAAAATTTCAGAACACTTTATGAGACACAGTCATTTGCTAATTCTGTCCTTCCATTTTCTCTGTCATTGCACAATGCAGAATAACAAACCCTTTTTACTAAATTATTCCAATCTGTGTATTGGATCTTTTTTTAGGTGTGATTTTGGGAAGTGCTTAGCATAACAGAAAAATAAATAAATAGGTACTTCACTGTATCAATAGCTCTAGCATGTATTTATAATGTAATCTGCAAAGTAGCATTTCTAATTAGTTAAGACAAAAAGATAAGGTGTAAGTAAAATAATCTAATTAGGAACTCATTACATTTACAGAACCACTTATCATGTCACTGAAACCTCAAAATATGTTGTGTTTATTGTTTCAAGAACAACTTTCTAGCTAAACCATGTCTAGATGGTTTCTGAATATCTCTAAGGAGGGAGACTCCAAATTTCGTGTGAACTCAAGTACATTTTGTACAAATTATCTCAACTTGGGAAGTTAATATTTTTCATGTATGATTAGGTTAACTTTCAGCTAGATCATTTTATATAGAGACCAGTGTTTGTGTGTGTGTGTTTGCTTGCCCTGTGCATATATGTGTTCATTTGGGGGGATTTTGGCTGAAATCCAGATAAAGTTGTTCAGAGTTCTATAAGAAAAAATTATGTATTTCATATACAATTCAAGTAAAAGCCTTCAGTTAAAATGTATCAAAGTAAAAAGTCCAGTAAAATTCCAAGCAATATCACTTCTATGCATATCGACTGTCACTCTATATCTACATGCATATATTTTCATATATATGTACACTAAAAAAAAGTCTGTTGCTTGAAGGTCACTGATGCTTCTCAGGGATTAGGAAGTCAGGATATTATCTAGCAATTTGAACTCTTCAAAGCTAAAGTTTAAAGGAGAAATAATAGCCTCTAGTTCCTGCAAAAAATATTCTAAATATCCTGACAATCTGTCCTGTCTCATATGTGGAGAGTAATTTTTTGCTGTTCTGCTTTAGGAAGGTAAATCTTCCACATTTGGATTAGCAGCACAAAAGCTGTTGCTGTGAGGCCCGCATATGTTGATCATCTGATTCAGAGTAAACTTGCATGAGCAACTGCCAAGAATATACTTCCCTCTAGCCTATGCCTCATACAAACTTTTAAATCTCTAATTTCAGGAATTCTTCCACTGACAGAAAAGAGTAGAATTAAATATATTTGGTCTTAAGGCAGAGTACTTTCTTGTTTATGCAACCTGATGAATCCACAGAAAAATTCTGTGTAGCTATGCATTTGTAGTAACAACTTGGAAGCTTAGTCCTCCCTGGACAGAATTTACATTTGTACAGAAAAAGCAGCAATAGGTTTACCTACCTTACCTTGACTCCAACTTATCAATAACTTGATTATTTATTTAGTTAGTTAGTTAGTTTAAAGTGACACACTGGTTTCATGTTGGCAACACAAGACAGAGTTCCTTAGCCTGGGACTTGAAAAAAATCTAGACATTGAGCTGTGAGGGATTTTGTATTGACTTTTAGATTAGCATAGAATTGACAATCTGTCTTAAACTGCTGAGGTTTCTTGCCTGCCTTCATATTTACTGTTCACAGAAGGACAAAGACCTTAATTTTTAAAGTCAGTTTCAAATTTCTACATTGCATAAAATTGGTCAAAAATATTGGAGCATTTTAGCTTCTTAGGTTAACTGCAGAGTTAAGTGGAAAATTCACTTTGAGACTAAATTGAAATTGGTTTGAAACTTTATCGGTTTTTAAGCTTACAAGCAGTATAAAAGAATGTATATTGTTTATGACACTAGAGGAATTGAGCCTCTGAGAATTCTCCAGTCTCCTGATCTTCTGAAAGTACAAGATACTTAATCCTTGATGGAAGAATGTGATGGTTAAGATCTTTTCCTGTAACTGAAGGACATCTATGTAGGAGTGGGAAAAAATCTGAACATGAAAGCTAAAGCCCAGATTCTTAAACTCACTTTGCTTTAAATAGTTCATACATGATCAGGAAGTTTTATTAGCTATTGAATGCTGAAAGCAAATTTGAAGTAGTTCACATTTGCCAATTTCTACTTATAACTACTTCTGGGGAGCATCTTTACCACGTTCTCTTTCATTTTCACTTTTTTGCTAGTAAGGCCTTGAAATGAAGGAATCCATCATACTTATATCTTTTGCAAAATATCATTTAACTATTTCAATATAAATGAAGAAGTGTTCTTCCTAGGAAGCTCTAGGGGCTGTTTATAAATGATTCTTGCTTCTGTTTACTCACTGTCAGATCTTAATAACTGAATGCAGTGATACCTCATGCTAGAGTAGCTGTCTGTCTTGTCAACTAGCTAGCTTGTGCCAGGGAACTAGTTTCTAACTAAAAAATAAAACAAAACAAACCAAACAAACACCACCACCACCACCCCCCCACACACACCCAATTTACTCTGAGGCAAATGGTAATGATAGTGAGAACTTTTTAAGTCTGGCTTTGAGATGTATGAAGTAATTATTATAAGATCTATGAAAATCTATTTTTTTAATTTATGCATTATATAACATTATATTTCCTGAATATAAAGCTATTTTGCTTCTAGTTTCCAACTAATGTGTCATCTTTTTATGTTTTTGTTGTCAGTTCATAAGTTTCTAAAAATTAGTATTCATCAAGAAAAATGGACTAGAGACACTCCATGAAAAAAGAACACAGAAAATCTTGGGTGGCACAAGACAGTGAAAAATCTAAAATATTGATTCATTTCTCCTACATTATCTGTAAGTGGAGACAGAAACTGTTTTTTGTAGTGTAACATCACCCATTAGTACACGTTACATTCTCTGTTGGTAGCAGCAACAGCCTGGCTGGTTAAAGCATAGACAAAATGGGCAGGAAAGGCATCTATAGTGTTTGCTGCCGTTTGTTTCTCTAGAAGTCCTGGTTTATACTAGTCATCTGTACTGTGTGCATATTAGTTTAATTCCAGGATCTCTTCTGAAGCAGAAAAATTAGATGAACCTGATAGTCTCAATACTTAAGTCACTCCAGGACACTCAATGGACTCAAGTCCAGTGCTTTTATCTTGTCACATTCCATTTTTCCAATATTAGCATAGGAGGTCTCATCCACGTATACTTTCAATGTCAGGCATTGCAGCTCAAGTATGATAGGCAATGCATGTCATACCCTGAGTACTTTCTAAAACAGATTAAACCTTGTACAACCTTAAAAATATTTCTAAAATTTCCAAAACCCAAAGAAGTGTTCATTAGAGCACAGAGGAGGCCCAAGCTCTTGTCACCATATGCCCCAGGTTTCCTCCCTTCCAGGGAGCATTGGGAAGGTGACTTCACAAATAAGGTAATTTTTGTTCTGACTGCAGCTTTGATCAGAGTTGTCCAAAATTGCAAAATCACAAAATAAATAGGTAAATAAATAAATAAAGTGGGCTACATTACAGAGAATCTCTCTCATGGAAACCATCATGGTCATGTGTCAGGATGGAGAGTACAGCATTCTGTTCTGTATCTATGGCAAGACAGTAAAGGTTTGGAGGAGAGGTACCAAACTCAGGATTAACCAAAGTTGTATGCAAAGTAGTCAAGGATCTGCAACGTGATCTCTTCCAGTGTTTACATGTAAATTTTAAGGATTTTATCATAGAACTTTCAATAACATTTGATTCTACCATGGAGAATTTTTTTTTATTTTTTTTTTTTTTTTTTAATAAGGGAGGGAAAATATTCCTATTAAATTGCAACCTGGTATTCAGAGATCCTAGCTGTGTCCTGCTTTTTCCCTTATAACATGTATTTAACCTATGCATATTAATTCAGTCAATGAATAACTCAGTGTAAACTACTGGTATTGCTGTGAGTACATGAAGAATTCTAATCTAGTAGTATTTTATAGGTGTTATTTACATGTAAATTTAAATAGAAGATTAGTCAATCTTGCAAAAAAGATGGAGACAAATGTATTTTTACCAGAAAGATCATCTTGAGCTCTCATAAAACCAATAGATAAAGATGACAGAAAGGCTGTATACAATTCTATTAAAAGTCCAAAGTGAAATAAACTGGAAATGTTTCTCCTGTACTTTGTCACTTTCACAAGTCCTTTTTCTTTTCCACTGCTAAGATGAATGGCAGAAATAGGGAAAATTAAGGAAAACAAATAATGTACCACACTTTGGGCAAGAAAATTAAAAAAAAAAAAATCACACAAGAAACATGACAATTATTTTCAAATGAGTATTTTGGAGCAATGATTCTAATTATTTTTTTCCTAGAGTTTATATCTCATTTCTTTACAATTCATATCTGTGAAAACATCAGTTTAATGTTACTTTTAATCAAAGCTAGGAAATTTATCTTTTAGAAAAAATATTTCTGATTTTCCTTCATAGTGTTAGAAGTCCAATGACATGGTAGTTGATACTTTGAAATCTGAAATTATACCAGATTTTACTGGCTTTGGTTTGGATAGAGTTAGTTTTCTTCAGAATAGCTGGTATGGTGCTATGCTTCAGATTTATGACCAAAGTGCTGGTAACACACCCATGTTTTAGGTGTTGCTGAGTAGTGATTACGTAGCATCAAGGACTTGTTCCCGCGCTGCCCTGACAGTGAGTAGGCTGGGGGTCCACAAGAAGTTGGGAGGGGACACAGCTGGGACCCAATATCCAAATTGACCAAAGGGATATTCTATGCTATCTGACAGTGTGCTCAGCAACAAAAGCTGGGGCAAGAAGGAGAAAGGGGCCATGTTCAGAGTGATGGTATTTATTTTCCCAAATAACCATTACATATGATGGAGCCTTGCTTTCCTGGAAATGGCTGGAGACCTGCCTAATAATGTGAAACAGTGAATTAATTCCTTATTTTGTTTTGCTTGCACGTGTAGCTTTTGCTTTGCTTATTAAACTGTCTTTATCTTAACCTATGATTTTCTCACTTTCATCCTCCTGAGTCTCCTACCCATCGCACTTTGAGGGGGATGAACGTGGTTGTGTGGTGCCTAGCTGCCTGCCTGTGTTAACACACAACACTGATGTTACTAAAGACTTGTAAAATAGTGTAAGTTGAGAGTTATTTTAGTATCAAATTGGTAACAGTCCCCTTATTTATACAGAATTCATTACTAACTTTTAGTTTGCTGCAGGCGCCTTTCTTATTGGTAGCCACTGACAGCGTATGATAGCACATGCCTTGAAAAAGGCAGTAACAAGATAATACTAGAGGACCCAGGGCTGCACACTTTAATGATTAATCGGTGATAAAAGAATTGTGTAACAGTAATTACATGAAGCTTCTCACAACTGATAGCACAGACAGAGCTGTCTTTGAAGTAAGGCTTCATAAGGCTACTTAAGGCTACAACAAATATAACTAGTCACACTGCTTCAGAATCCGCTATGCAGAATTATCACTTTGATATCCTGTGCTGTACTGCCATATATGCAAATATTACATTACTGTCATCAAAAAGAATTGTATTTTAGTACTTGATCTAAGATCCTGTTAATTGTATTGATTGGTTACACAAATTTAAGGTCTTTCTGTTTGATCTGGACACCGCAGCATAAGGTAAAATTCTGCCATAAGCTCCAGACAGTTGACCACATTTAGAATTTTTTTTTCTTACTGTATATGCAATATATTCTGAAAATTGCAATGATTTTTTTTCACCTTAATACTATACAGTTTATGGTCAAGATTTCTATTTTTGTTCTATTTTTTGTTTGTTTGTTTTAAGATAATGTCATAACTTTAAACAAAGAAGGAAAAAAAAAAAGAGATAAATGTATTATACAGATGTAAAAATACCTGCTGTAAATTAAAAATGAAATAACACTTTTCCCCAAAGTGGACATCCGATTGTCAAACCATGCTATTAGGGGCCTGTGCTATACTAAGTGGTACATAAGAATTATCAGTTATTTTATATTTCCAGTAGATAAAGGCATAAGGTCAACTGGGAAACATCTTTATTTCTCAAATAAGTTGATGTGTCTTCATTTTGTTTTCAGTTTTGTGTACCAGATAACTCATCTGAACACATGATGTGGTTATTTACTTAGAAGACAGGAAATATAGATTGGTCTTCTTTTTTGGGGGA
Source organism: Fratercula arctica (assembly GCA_947846985.1). Taxonomy (NCBI): domain Eukaryota; kingdom Metazoa; phylum Chordata; class Aves; order Charadriiformes; family Alcidae; genus Fratercula; species Fratercula arctica. The sequence continues at coordinate 45,657,680 of CANTUZ010000001.1, read as the reverse complement.
ATTCAGTTTCATTTTTAACACACTCCAAGTGCATGCCCTTAAATCCTTTTACAGCAGTGGAGTAGGATTTTGTCTGTCTTTTGAAATTCCATTCTGAACTTGGGAAAGTTTCCAAATTAAGTTTAAATGTAGCCTAAGCCTCCTTAAAGAAATGTTTCCTCCCTCCCTCCCTCCCTCCCTCCCTTCCTCCCTTCCTTCCTCCCTTCCTTCCTTCCTTCCTTCCTTCCTTCCCCCCTCCTTCCCTCCCTCCCTCCTTCCTTCCTTCCTTCCTTCCTTCCTTCCTTCCTTCCTTCCTTCCTTCCTTCCTTCCTTCCTTCCTTCCTTCCTTCCTTCCTTCCTTCCTTCCTTCCTTCCTTCCTTCCTCCCTTCCTCCCTCCCTTCCTTCCTTCCTTCCTTCCTTCCTTCCTTCCTTCCTTCCTTCCTTCCTTCCTTCCTTCCTTCCTTCCTTCCTTCCTTCCTTCCTTCCTCCCTCCCTCCCTTCCTTCCTCCCTTCCTCCCTTCCTTCCTTCCTTCCTCCCTTCCTCCCTTCCTCCCTTCCTCCCTTCCTTCCTCCCTCCCTTCCTTCCTTCCCTCCTTCCTCCTTCCTTCCCTCCTTCCAACAGGTCCATGTCCTTCCTGTGCTAAGGACTCCAGAGCTGGACACAGTACTCCTGGTAGGATCTCACCAGAACAGAGCAGAGGGGCAGAATCACCTCCCTTGACCTGCTGGCCATGTTTCTTTTGATGCAATCCAGGATTCAATTGGCTTTCTGGGCTGCAAGCGCACATTTCTGGCTGATGTTGAGCTTCTCAGTCACAATGGAAGAAAGCAGAAAATTGGTTAAATACACTGAAGAAACTCTGAGTAGTTTTTCTAATAAAGGAATGTTCCCACTACTACATCATGTATATTCTGTGTATTTCTTCTCTTTCTTTTTTTTTTTTTTTTCTTTTTAGTGTATATATATAGGTAGAAAGGCAAGCTTTAATTACAAAGAACCTCTTATTTTCTTTGTGTCTACTTGGAGTCACTTTTCTGACATCAAGATGAGGTGTCTTGACATTGATTGTGATGTCAGAGGACTATGACTTCAGCTGGAGGAATAAACAGAAGAAGCAGATGAATTCTTATGAAATAAATCTCTGCTTCCATAAAAAATCGTTGTTAATAAGAAACAAGAAAAGAAAAAAGCAAGAGAGATGTGACATATTTAGGTTGATTTCTTTCTCCTAAACAGAATATCATTTAATATTCAAGATATATCCCAAATGTGCTGACTTCTATAACCTTTTCATGTAACACTTAACCCATTACAGACTTAATAATTTTTTAAAAGAATATACATATATTCCTACTAATTGTTTCGACAGGTACAACTTTCATATTCACTATGCCCACATAAATGTCTTCCATATATAGTAAATTAAGAAGTAATACCATAGCCATGCTCTGATAATCATGAGATCCATTCCTGCAGTTACTGTGTTTTGCAATGCCTAGGGCATAACTAAATATCTAACTGGAAGGTAGGTGAAGTCGTAACATTGAAACACAAAGACGTAATTTAACTGTATTTTTACTTGTATCTGCATTAGACTCACATTTCACATTTGGATATAAGCACATTAAATATTCAACCCTAATTAAGCTTAAAATGCTTATCAATTGTATGACTACGACTTAATGATATAACATATCATATCATATCATATCATATCATATCATATCATATCATATCATAATGTATGTAGTAAAATCAGATTGTGAAAATATTGTATTAAAAAACAGTTGATGGGCTGGGGGGAATCCAAACAACAAAAAAAAAGAACAATGAGAAGAAAACCAGAAGAAACTTCACTAGCTCAATAGTCAATTACCTATACAGCTCCTCCCCCGCTGTTAATACCATGATAAAATACGCATAATTTTCAATACAAGTTTACATCATCTCTGAGCTACTTTGGATGAAAATTAAATTCAAATAGCATGTGGCAGAGACAAAAACTTCATTAATCCCTTCTCTTCATGAAACTTGAAGTCTTATCACTGACCTCAACTGTAGCAGCAGAGTAACCTAGGGAAAGAACTAATTTGTCATATAAGTACGTTGGTAGCTATGGTGTATTTGACCTTGGTTGGCTGCAAAGGGGATAGGGGATGGGGGTTGCAGTCAAAACAGTTTGTCTCTGCTGCTCCTTCCTCTTCACAGTCTTCCCCTGCTCCAGGGTGGGATTACTCCCATGGGAGATAGTCCTTCACAAACTTCTCCAACAGGCCACCTTCTCATGGACTGCAGTTCAAGAACTTCTCCAGCATAGGTCCTTACCACGAGGTACAGTTGTTCAGGAATAGACTGCTCCCCCCTGCCCCACAGGGTCACATGTCCTGCCAGAAAACCTGCTCCTGCATGGGCTCCTCTCCATGGGCATGGTCCGTGCCAGGAGCCTGCTCTGGCATGGGTTCTCCATGGACTGCAGGTTCCTTCAGGGCATTTCCATCTTCCCTGATGTGGAGTCCTCCATGGGTTGCAGTCTGGGTATCTGCTCCAACACAGTCCTCTCCATGGGCTGCATGGGGACAACCTGCTTCATCATAGTCTTCTGCATGGACTGCAAGGGAAATTCTGCTCCAGCACCTGGGGCACCACCTCCCCATGCTTCTTCTCTGACCATGGTGTCTGCAGGGTTCTTTCAAATTTGTTTTTCTTTCCTCTCTCACCACTGTTGTGTGGTATTTTTTTGTCTTTCTTAAATACATTTTGCAGGAGGCACCACCATCTTGGCTGAGGGGCTCAACTGTGTCCCATGGTGGATCTGCTGGAGTCATCTGGAACGAACTGTGTCTAGCATGGGACAGCCCCTGGCCTCTTCTCACAGAGGCCAACCCTGTAGCCCCCCCACTGACAAAACCTTTGTAAGTAAATCCGATACAGTAGCCTACCTGCTGAGCTAAGAAAACATAGTGAAGTTTCTTGGCAGCATAAAAATAACTTTATAGTTTCTTGTTTAATATTTATTGCTCTGAAATATTTATATTCTTTTATCTACTTTTTTTTTGAGGGGGACGGGGATTGGTAATGGATGTTTTCTTGCTACAAATAAAATGAGAAAGATGCACCATCTTCCCTGGTGAGATGTAAACTCCTCCATGTTACTTTGAAAAGTGTTTTTAATCTCCCTTGCTGATTTGAACATTCCAATTATGATAGCTTTGAGTGTGACAGTATCTTTTTCATAAGACTGACACACTGGGATGAACGTAGTGAGAAGGAAGGAGTTCAGATGAGGAGATGATACAAAAATGACTAGGCTCATCAAGAGGTCTATGTGTGAAAATCGTCAATAAAAGGAACAGTTACATCCAACACGTAGAGGTAAAACACTTTGGCAGTATCTGAGATATGAAAGGAAAGGAAAAGCAAAGGTGGCAATGGCGTTGGAAAGAGTCTGAGAGTGATGCTGTTTGAATAATTAAATAATTTGATTCACTTCCAAAGCTGAAAGATGAGACAAAAAATAATCTAGGTCCACGTCTTACACACTAGGATGTAAGCTAGTAAACCCTATGGTTGAGGCCCTGTTCATTGCAATACATCAACTGATTATATCACTTTGGGTTCCGTAATGTTGAAAAGCAAATTGAAAAATACTAGTTCCAAGTCAAATGAAACTTTCATTTCTGAATTCAGAATAAAAGGAAAGAAAAAGAAAGGTTCAAAGAAGATGGAGCCAGGCTCTTTTCAGAAGTGCACAGTGACAGGACCAGAGGCAACAGGCACAAACTGAAAGACAGGAGGTTCCCTCTGAATATCAGGAAACACTTTTTTTACTGTTGGGATGACTGAGCGCTGGGACAGGTTGGAGATCCTGGAGATCTTCAAAAACTGTCTGGACATGGTGCAGGGCAACCTGCTATAAGTGAACCTGCTTGAGCATGAAGTTGAGCAAGATGACCTCTAGAGGTCCCCTCCAGCCTCAACCACAGTCTGTGATTCTGATTGCTGTTCTTGCCCAGACTCCCCCAGGACCCTCTCCATCCTGCCCATGACCCAGGACCCTGTTTCAGTCCCCCAAATTCATCATTCTCTGTGTCAGCAATGACCCAGTAGGGCAGGTCTCCAGCTCCCCACAGCCCTGCTCTGCCCTGCCGAGTGGGGCCCACCTGAGGGTGCCTTGCCACTCACCATCCCCGTCACAGGGAGGTGCCCAATACCCAGGGCTGAAGCTATCCCAGTGCCCTTTGGCTGACCTGCTGGGCCAGTGGGAAGGGCCCTGGATTCCAAACCCTGCCCTTCCTGACCCTCCTGGGAAGCCCTCAGTACTCCCTGGCCCCAGGGAGGCACTAGCCGATGCTGTGCCTGACAACACACATCACTGACTTTTCTTTTCAAGGGACAGCAATACTTTATGTCTGCCCCTAATATTTGCTTGTTTGGGCTTTTTTGTAATTTAATTTATGAAATTTTGCGATCTACAAGTTATCAGGGAAGCCATAGGTATCATTCATTTTAGTAACTCTTTTTTTCTGACTGTGATTTTTCAGTAATTTTATTACAGTTTTCATATGAAATTATCACTAACTGAAATACTGAAAAGTATTACTTGTGCATCATACTTTGCAATCCACACAGCTTTTGATGAGGTATTTTTGTTTCACTGCATAATCTAATGCACTGAAAACTCCAGCTTCACAGAGAAAAAATGAAATTATTCCCTTGTATACAACAGGAGCCAAATGAGTATGCTAGCATGCAAATCTAAGAGATAACTTTTCGTCAGTAACTGCAAACAAATGGTTTCTTTCATTTCAAGTCAGATGTAATCTGTGTTCCCACAGTGAGAATAAGGGTAATCAAGAAATATTTTCTAAGTTAATTTCATGCAAAAAACAGTGCTGTGATAAACACTTAATAAGACAGAACACAGAACTCTCTGAATTTCATGAGGCTGCCAGTAATTTTTATTGTAAGATTCTAAAATGTGTGACCCGAACACACAGACCCCTTATCTACCCAGGATTTCTGTGGGAATACCGAACTGAGCACAGGAGTGTTAAACAAAAAGTGCTATTGTGGGGCCATCAAGCTTCTACAGAAAGGTTATTGTGTTCGTAGTAGTCAAAGAGCAGCGTTTCTCAAAGATGTTGAATTTAGTCCAAACCATCACTTATCTTATAATGAGCTATGGAAAATTATCTCAGATGTTTTGTGATGGATCTTCTTGAGCCCAAGTAAGTAATTTGTGGTAACTTCACTATTCAATTGGTAATTATAATGATGTTGCATACTGATGAATTGTGTCCAGTCCTTGCTGCCCAAGAAGTTAAGTGTCAACACAACCTAAACTGATTTACACTTAGTTGTGTAATGTAAACTGAACAAACTCAGAGTGGTGAGGTTCCTCCTGCAGAGTTCATAGACCTAGCCTGGCAAATTTTCAGGGCAGCACAAGAAGAAAAACTGATTCTTGACTCATTGCTTTGTCTTCATATGTGATTACTTCATCTGATTACCTCATAACGCTGTCTTATCTTGCTTGCACATCCGTGAGATGTTAATGGTTTTTAAATGATTGAAACTTTTATTTCAGTCATGCTTTATATAAAAGGTCATTTTCAGTGTTTTATGGTTTCCTCTGTTCTCTGTTATTTGTCATTTTCTCTCAGAAACACAGACATTTCCTACAAATACCAACTTTTTTCATATAGAAATTATTGATCTTAGCCTTGCAAATCTCAATATGATTACTCTGGAGAACCTAGTAGTGCACAACAAAGATTCAGGGGGGTTTTGTGAACAAAAATATATATAAAAGCAACCATTACAGTTCCAGTTTTGTGCATGAAAATTTCCCTGTAATTGCAACATAAATGCCAAACTCTTATAAGCTTTATAAGACTGCGAATTAAGCATCATTCATGTGGTCATTGGGTCTCCTTGGAATGTCTTTTTATTTAGACTTGAATATCTTACTCTCCTAATTCATAGGAAACTGACCAAGGTTAGTGAAAATTATCATTTTAACAACTACCTATTTGCAATGGATTTGTTGGTTAGCTATGCACTTTTAACTCTGAAATTTTGTTTAGCCTTTTTTTGCCTTAGTTTGATTATAACCTCCTAGTCCTCAATGGCCACCATGTCACTGTCAGGTTTATGTCTTACCTGACTGCACACTGTGGATCCATGAATTGCAGATCACATGGGATATCTAGAGGGTTGTCTCAGAGATCACATAGCACCATGTAAAGCCCCTTCTAGTAGCTCTCCAATGTCAAATGCAACTTTCATATTACGCAACCAAGTTGCATAGTCCCTGCCAGAGGCTCAGCTACCTCTTGCCCTTCAATATTCACACCTACTACATCCTTGCATCTCCAATGGCTTTACACATGCAGTTATGTGAGATATTTAAAGACCTTTGCAGCATATCCAACTTATAGCAAAATGAATGTTACAAAAAATTGTTGTCTAGGGACAAGACATGCCATAAACTCTGAGGTGTTCTCTCTGCATGGGAAAACAAAGTGTTTTCAGGACATTAGTAGAAAGATTCTGTAAAACATATATTCACACAGCAGCAAACCCAAGTCAGACAATAGCACAGGACTACATGTATTTCCTAGCTTCCTGTTGTGTCCTGGTAGACATAACTAATGGCCTCAGTCTGCTGCAACTTAGATGTCTGAAATAGAGACATCTGACTATAAACCTGTGTCTTTAATAAGTAGTGAATAACCTCTAAATAAACAAATAATGAATAACCTCTAAAAGGTCATTCAACTGATTTCTGTTAGGCACCTGACTTAGGATGAGATTTATTTTTTAGGCACTTACCACTTTCTATGAATAGAAAGAAAGGCTAGATTGGCCAGCTTCCAGTTAGATATTAAACTCAAACATATAAAGTTAGGTAAACTGAATCCTGCACAGTTTGTCTGCATACATAATTTCAGTTTAACTGCACACTAGTGAGAAGGGCTTTTTATTATCAACTCTATGTATTTTCTGAAAATCCAGAATCCCTTATTCTGATCAGAATTAATCTTTTTTGGCTATGACATTATTTAGAAACAACTTACTTTTCAGAATGTCACAAGGAAGAAAAAGCACAGTGAGTGACCTACAACCAAGAAAACAAAGCCATTCTGAAAACTGTAGTGAGATCCCTCAGCCAAGATATTGCATCATTCATTTAAATAGTTGTATATTTCCATATTTGTAAACATTGTAGATATTTAGCTGAAAATGCAAAATATTTTACTTTCTTTAAGGTATTTCTGGCGGTGTTAATTACGTCTAAGTGTGAAGGAAATCTTCCCTGACCTTCTTCCCCTCTGATTTCCTATATATACTCTGCTATCTCTAACTGATAACCTCAAAAATAATAATAACCCACCCTTAATTATGAAATTATGATATGAAGTGCACATAATGCAGAGGAATTATTTTACTCATTAGCACCTGGAAATATTGCAATAGTTTCTAAGCACTCGTTTTACCAAAAGAAAGGTAGCTCATGAGGTTAACTTCTGCTTTAAGATCTTTATTTTTTTTTTTTTTTTATTATTTTTTTTTTAAGGAAATAGGACTTTTCCGTCTCTGATGTTTACTACAAAGATTTCTCATGTTTTGAACAATTCAGACTTTTTTCTGGAAAGAAATAAAAAGATTTACATGCTTTGAAGGTAAAAAAGAGTCTCTATGGATGAAAATGCAAATGCCTGAAGGATTCCATGCATATTAATAGCATTGTTTGACTAAAGAACAATTGTTTGATACTTTCAGGTAGATTTTTAGAGAACAATAAAAAAGAAATATCACCCATGGCCCTTGTCAGGGGGGAGGAATGTCATTTATCATTTTTTTCAGGGCATCAATCTAAATAAGAGCCAGAGCAATGTCAAGATATTTTTTTGTCAGAAATTAAGAACTGTAAACCTAAACAGAGTTTTATTACATTTAGATTCAAAGGAATGGGAGTTTACTTATGCACGTATCCATATTTCTATTTCTGCCTTCTCCTGTACTAATTATTTGTTCTAGAGGTCTAAGAGGACAATCTAAGTGATCTAAGAGGAAGACAAAACAGGCAGTTTCATCAATGCTTTAGTAGACAGAAGAAAAAAAAAAAATCTTCTTGGAAATCAACCCCATGATTAATGCATTTTTGTTTGCATTTTGCATTAGCCAGTTCTATATTTCTCTTCTGGAGCATGCAGTAGTTTATCAGTGGAATTACACTGATAACAGAATATGAATTTACCATCAATGTGTCTGTATGTTGTGTCTGTATGTCTGATGTATGCTTACCCTGCAGTGCGTTATGTACTTTTTAGTTCTGGGGACTTTTTTGTTTGTTTGTTGGCTGGATTTGTTTGGTTTTGTTTTTAATAGATAATCTTAGTAGCCAATCTGACTTAAATGGCTCAGGGCACCGTGCACCATATGGCACATTGGTTGTGTGTGTCATACTATGGTATGACATTCATTCTAAAGTCACAATTACACTCAGGCATAGTGTAAATGTAGAAGGCATAGTCACTAAAGAAAAGTGCAAGATCTTAGACACCTACCTAAGAAATGCATGCCTACTTTTATCATATATATGAATCACTACATATGAATCACTATCCATTCAGCATCGTGCTAAGTATAGATTTCTACAGCTGTGTTATACTCAAAAACTTGGTTGTTACTTCAAATAAAAAATATGAACTAACTCATAGCAGTGTATGTTGCATATTCGTGCTACTGCAGGCCAGTTACTGGGGAACGACAGCCAGGCAGTGATTCACTTGGTCAAATATGTACCCAGGGTCATTTGAAGTATTCTTTTAATTTCCTTCCAAGCCTTCTGTTGATGCTCCGTAATGATGTGGGTGTCCTGTAGGCCCTATCTCATGTCTGTCAACCACATGTACATATCTTGAATCCTTTAGGGCATGTGATGTGATCAAATAGAAACAGATGACTATGTTTAGGCAATTAATTCCCACACTTATGTTATCTATGTAGTCCTAACTTGGGGCTGCTGTCAACGTAAAAATAATAGTGCAGACAAAGTATTTAATGAACATGTATCATCTATTTTGTCACCAGTTATCATGCCTGTACTGGTTATCACACAGAGCTTGACCAGGTTTCTTCTTAATTTCTGGAACTGTAAATAAACATCATCCTGAGAATCAAACAACAAATAAAAATTCTCTAACTGCATCACAAAAAAAAAAAAAAGTGTAAAACACCTCAGTGAAAGCGGCGCCTGCATTAAAACAAACAAAACTCTTACAGTGATAATGCAAAATCTAATTTGACAAGTTCCTTCTTTAATATAAATAAAGAAAAGGATATAGATGTAAACATAAGGCAAAAAGGTAGAAGTCTCAAAGATAAAGACCGAAGAAACTGAGTTCACCAGGAATTGTTTATCCTTCATTAGCAATTCTTTATAGACAAAAGTTCACTATTATGCCCTTTGCATGCTTACTAGTCCTTTAGCAGTTTTATTTACTTTAGAAAAGTATTTTTTTCTTTTTTACTTGTTCATGATTTCTCTTCACTGTAATACCCTCAGTTCTGTTGTTTGGTTGGGTTTTTTTAGATTTCTAATTTAAATGTTTGTTTCTCTAAGAAAAGAAATGGGGCAAGAGAAATGAAGCATATTTTTCACCCCATCTCCATAATGAGATATTGAACATTATATTTAAAACACTTACTATCTTTGTGCTAAATTTTGAAGTGGCTACCAGCATAATTTTTAAAGTAATTTTCTTCAATTAAAGCTTTCAGTACTTAAACAGATACTTAGAAATTATGCATACACCTATAAAAGCTAATGTTTCAATTTACTTCCATTATTGCTTCTTATTAGATTCTTATACATACCCGTATCACTTTAACTAGCCTCTCTGCTATCTTTATACTTACAGAAATCATTCAACCATACTCATTCTTCCAATCAACCTCTCACTATGACTTCTTATTCTCCTATGCATAAATCTCAAGTTTAATTACTTTAACTAGAGTTCCATGCTGAGGAGCAAAATCGGAGTACTTTGCAGCTGCAAGAACAACCCACTGGCCCTATAGTCTGCTATTTATTTTGTTGACAGTGATGGCACCTGATCTAATTTGAAAAAGTTATTAGTCTCTTTTAGCAAAAAATTCCAAGGCCCTGCATGCCACATGAGTCTTGTGACTATATGTAATAGAGCTGGGTTTTGATAATAGGACTAATTTTTCAAACATTACTTTAAAGAAGTGAGCATCTGATCAGCAAATATTGAAGTGAAACAGTTTACTTTCATACAACAGATTGTCTTTGCAGAAATACAAGATTGTGTTCAAGAGTATCATATGGATCATTACCAGTAACTCTTTTAGTAAGTGAATCAAGGATGCCACTTATTTTAGTTGTTGTAAAAATACTGTGTCTAGAATTCCATCTAATCTGAAGACTATATATGTACTTTTATAATCTTTTATGTATATGATTTCATGACAAGATAGACTTTAAAGAGTAGAAAAAAATATTATCTTTACCAACACTAAAAAATTTAAATTTGAAAACAAAATAATTGACATGCAAATCATTAGAATGAAGAAGTAATGCTGACAGTTTATTCTAAAGTCATTTTTTTTAAACTGAGAAAAGACACTGAATAACAATATTATAATATCAAAGTATTTAAATTACTATTGGAAGAGATCATAATTTCAACTTGAATTGTAATCTCATCTACTCTAATGCTGAATTTAAGGACCTGAAAACATATCCATTAAAAAGTTACTAAACCACTTTGCTACGGTAAGGAAAAGAAAAAAGCATTTATGCAAAAAAAGTTAGCTCTGGGATAAAATTGGGTGTGTGAATTACATGAACCACAAGAAATTTTTCTCCATCAATTCTAATTTATGTTATCTCATTCATTTGTAGTAAAAATAAATGAAAAACAAACAATATTTTTTTCTGCAGTGAAGACACTACTTCATATGGTTTTCTCTAGCTGGCTTGCAGATGTTGGAATTCAGCACCCTGAAATAGTCAGGGGAAAGCAATTTTGCTGAGTTTGGGTTGGTAACATGAGCCGTATCCCCAGATTTTAGGATTCCAACCTAACACGCATTCTGAGGTCAGCTTTCCCACAGAAGAAGCAACTCAAATGACAGCAAGTAACTAAGAGTACCAGTCCTGTACAAATAAATAGCTATGGCTTTTTTTCACCTAATAATGTTGCACCACATCTCTTCTTTCCTTCTTTCAGTACTTGCTCAGAATCATTTTGAAAACAAGGAAGCTGCAGCATGGTTAGTAACTGCAAAGTGAATCTGAATATTTACAATGCATGGCATGCAGAATATCTTCCTAAAAGGTAAACATGTCAAAGAAATACTGCTTCTGCTTTTCCTAAGATGCTGATATAATTGTGCTTCTGGTCCTAACAGTGCTATATCAGTAGTGTACAATGTCAAATAAAGAGGAAATACTGCTGAATGAAAAGAAAGAAACGTGTTCCGAGCATGAATATGAACCCTCCCTCCCTCCCTGTGGCATCACTGGATTTATTTTTCTTCCTTAAAGAATTTATTGTTTTCTTGATGGGAAAGAAAGTGCATTATAGGTAAAAAGAAAAAAAAAAAAATCTGACATTCAGTTGCTAAGGAAAAAAAACAAGGAGCATTTATTTCTTTTGTTGTTGTTTTCTCATTTTGTTAATTACAGCATTTGCATATTTACCATTTAAAAAAATACCAAAAGGTAAATGTTCACATACACAATACACCTATTCTTGCTCTCTTTTAATTCTTTTTGTTTGTCATGGACCCCATTCACTATACCAGCTACTTTAAATATATGAACAATAGACTTTTTTTTTTTTTTTTTTCCTTTGAACTCAATTTCATCAGAGACATTTTATGACCAGAGGCATAAATGAAAGGAAGACAGCAAAATCATTTGTCTTGGAGACCCAGAACTGTTCTGCCTCCTTTGTTTGCAATTCTTTCTGCAGCTAAGAGGAACTCAGATCTGGGCTGTAGTATATGATGCAATTACCTCTTCAGCTAGAGAGATTTACTGTTGCTGAATAAACAAAGCCTATATCCTTTCAAGTACTGTAACTGGAAATCATCGTTTTGTGCTTCTGCCCCTGATGATCCTTTCATGTTTGTTCAGCTACTTTTCTATTCCTACTTCATTTTTCTTCTAATTTAGCACACTTTTATCTTCCAGTATGTCCAGGAAATAACAGAGAATGTTATGGTGTGTATTAAAATTAACAACAGAAATGCCTTTTTATTTTGGCATTTATATAATACATGTTTCTGTCTTTCAGTAGGTAGGATCTTAACACAGATGAGACAGTCTTTGCTGCACCCAACAATGTCTATATTAAGCTAAATCTTTCTATTTCTCCTAAAATGAAATACTTAACATTTTAGATATGTGAATCAGTAGACTTCCTTCAATGAGTGACAAGCACCACCGTGGAGCACTGTAAGAATTTAATTTCTCATAATATTATTACAGAATTATTTTCTAATGTCCACTGGGATTTACAGGTGTAAATAAGGAATAAAGGTAGTGTGATGGCATTAAACAGTTCTCCATGGACCACCCTGATATGTTCTGTACACCACAGCTCAGAAACCTCTTCGCAGACATTTTCAGAACAATTACATCCATAATACCGATGTTAAATTTTTTAGCAGTAGGCTAAGAATTCACTTCTGCTTCTGTAATTTCACCTCAGAAGGGAAGAGATTGTGCACACAATTTTAATTTCTCAGAAACAGAACAGTGCACTGGAAAGTGAACATTGCTTATTTATCTGCAACATATGCTCCACGTACAGCCTCATAGATACATGCCCTGTATTTCACAGAACTTCTAATTCTGCTGAAAACAAAGTGTACTATATTTGAATGGGGCTATAATTTCAGCCAATTATAAATGAAATACACCTGTTTAAAATTTGTGCCAAGTAATAAAAATAATTCAGAACTGACAAATCTAATTTACAGATGGTGCAGCATGCCTAAATTTATATGCAGCAGGCTCTGGATATTTGAAGTTTTTATAGTAAGGTAGGAACATATGTTTTTAATTGAAATGCGAAGAACATAATCACCTGTTTTAAACATCAGCCAGCCCTTCGTGTTAAATATTAAACAATTCTGAATCTGGTTCCAAACCATTCCTAACAGCAATTAACTCCCTCTTGCACACTTGAATATTTCTTAGGTTATCTGCAAGCCACACACCTGGAAAAAGGCTAAAGCAACATCTTTTCTTATAAAGTATATTTTAAAATGAGAGATACCTTTAACAGTGACATTCACTGAGATTTATTTTAAACATCTCATTGATGTCTACTGACTGAAGTCAAATGACTTCTTCACTGTGTTTAAAACAATAATAAATACCAGTCAAAAAGAAAAAAAAATTGCACTGACTTCTGATGTTTTTGCCAAGAGAAAAATTAAACCTAGTAGTACGTAGTACAGTATTTCTTCTGAATGCATTTCAGGACAGGAGTCTGAGCCCAATTGAAGTTGGAAGAAGGACATCATGTCTGACTAATCTGATAGCCTTCTGTGATGGCATGACTGGATGGATAGATGAGGGGAGGGCAGCGGATGTTGTCTACCTTGACTTCAGCAAGGCGTTCAACACGGTCTCCCACAGCATCCTCATAGGGAAGCTTAGGAAGTGCGGGTTAGATGAATGGACAGTGGGGTGGATAGATAACTGGTTGAAAGACAGAGCTCAGAGGGTCGTGACTAGGGGCACGATTCTGTCATTCTGTGATTCTGTGAAGTTAGAAGTGATATCAAAGAATCCCTGTCCACATAAATAAAGGTGGCATAAATAAAAGAGAGTTACACCCACCATGGCCACTCCTATGCCTTGTGACCAAGAACACACATGCTGCACTGCATAACACTAGTAGTTTATTTAATTTTTATGAGACATCCTGGCCTGTTGCAAATTTCAGACCTTAATCCAACCAGGAATATTATGTTCTCTGTATCTCCCCGGAACATAAATGAATGCCATTTGGTGGGAGTTTTAAAATATATAGTGACATATCCTTCTACCAAATATGTGGAGCAGGCAAAGCCCTTTGCACTCGGGGGACTATGTTTAAGATTTGCTTGAATTTTTGCTACTTGCATGTGCTGCAAATCAAACAGACTTTGAAATACACCATAAAGATGCTCTGTGTGTTTCATGCACAGAGTAACAATTACAAAATCTATATTCTTCTAATAATTTTGTAACACATAAATGGAAGCCATGTCTCAAACTCCTTGTGTTCCATAGTTAAAAAAAAGTATAAAAAAATCTCTCACACAATAGTCTTCTTGAAACAATAATGCAAACCTAAAGCATGTGATTGTATGAGTAATACACGAACTGTAAGCAGTAACATAAACATATCAGTATAAACATATAAACATATCATATATCATAGATATATCAGTAAAAGTTTACATTTCATATATTTACTCATATCAATCAAACTTTCTTTAGGTTTAGATTATTACATATAACATACACTATATATAATAGTATATATAAAAGATATTTTTTTTTTCCATGAATAATTGTATTTTTAAGAGCTAATCTATTTCTGTTATCCATAAAATTTAGGACCTGTATTAGATAAACAAATTAAATAAGTGGGAAAATTATTTTGAAAAAAAGGTAACAAAGAAAATAAACACTATCAGTCTCAAAAGGTTTTCTTTCCCTTTTAGGAATCAAGATTAAAATTAGGGGTATTGTAAAATGTTGGCAGAAGCAATAGAAAAAAAAAGCACAAAGGGCAGATTAGAGACTGCAAAATGGGTGCCAAAACAAGTGCACAATTTCAGAAGATGATGAAATAAGCCTTCCCTCTGACTCATCCAACTATATTTTTCAAAGAGCTTTTGCAAAGGACTTTATCTATTTATTCACTTATTCATAGTTAAAGTGTTACTAGATTCATTCTGAGGTCTTGACTCACAAACACTTCTTTTTTATATTACATCAGATCTCAGAATCATCATCATCATATACTTAATTAATCAGTCTTCAAAAGGTGTTGCTCTTGCTGACCTTTACCCACACTCAGTGGAAATAGGACACATGGCTTTAGGTCTGTCCTAGCCTTGAAGAGATCAGAGTGAATTTCATCATCAGAAGCTGAACACAACTGCTAGGTCAGGATGAGTTTGAGCGAAGATACCTCCTACAGGAACTGAAAGAGTTACGTGGGTCCACATGAGGACCACCCTCAGTTTCCCCCGCAGGTATAGATAGCTCCCTGCTCAACTTATTGATTGCTTCGTATGCCAATTTATGGAAAGTAACTCTTCTCAAGCAGTGTGTTGAAATCCTACATGCCCGTTTGAAGCTTGTTCTGCTGGAGAGAAAAAAAGGCACTAGCAGCTTGTTCTTTCAGGGCAAAAAACCTTCAGCTTCTAGATGCCTTTGGACTATGGGCCTAATTCCTTTTGCATATTTAGTCATGATGTAATTGCATAGCCCAGTCATACGGTATTGCCATTGCTAGTAACAGGTCATAAACTTTCTGTTACACTTGCAAGGCCTCAGGGCTGAGGCTTGCCAGGCCTGCTCTGTCTGAATTTTGCTTTACCTGCCTGCAGCTTTGTTTTACCTGGTGTAGTTGTGACAGCCATTTCCTTAATTGACCAGGCAGCAATGG
Organism: Fratercula arctica; assembly: GCA_947846985.1. Classification (NCBI taxonomy): domain Eukaryota; kingdom Metazoa; phylum Chordata; class Aves; order Charadriiformes; family Alcidae; genus Fratercula; species Fratercula arctica. Next base: position 45,641,983 of record CANTUZ010000001.1, on the reverse strand, counting down.
CTAATGTTATCCTTGCACAGTACAACAACAGTTTTATACAGATAGTAGTAATAAAAAAAAAAAAAAAAAAAATTCCAACTAGAATGAGGTATTTAAAGTCCTAATGCAGTGATGTAGTGTAGAGAAATACAGGTCTGGTACAGTAACAAAGACTGAGAAGTGGAGTCAGAGGATGTGGTGCAGAGGAGTTCAGGCATGGGGTGGGCATAAGAGATGGGGCACAGGCTTGGCATTGGAAATGCCACAGCTATAAACAAGCCATGGTCAATTGAAGAAATGCGGACCTGCAGGTGGACAAAACTGTGTGTTGGGGCAACAAACAGAACACAAAATAAGATCTAACATATATATAAAGGGCACCACATATAGTTAACTTGGATGTAACATGACACTGCAGACCAATGAGGAAAGGGAAATCTCATTAACAAACACATAAAAATGACACCAACTGTACAGTGGAGGAGAAAGAAAAAGCTATAAATAGCATATTCTTCCCAGCAAAGGACTCCAGAGGCTGAAAACTTAGACTTTTACCTGTAAGTGTATGTGAAAGCAGAGTGCTTCCTTTAAGGGTATCTGGCCAAGGACCTTTTACAATGTAACAAAAGATGATAAGAAAGGAAGGAAGCCATAAACAGGAACATACAGGTAGACAAACCTGACTGTTGCATTTTTAATTGTCTTATGAGTATTATGGTGACTTTTTACACTTGTAAATAAAATGGAAACTTTTTTTTTCCCTCTAAGAGTTAGATCTAGACTAATGGTGATTGTTGAACTAGACTGTTAAGATCTCCGTTATGGCAACAATAACATTGTAGCTTTACTTTTACAGATACATGTAGCCCATAACATTTTGAGCATAATGCAAAATTGTTTTAAATTTTTATTTATTTTTAATTATTCTTTACCATAAAGAGTTTGTTCCCACAGGGGAAGCCTGGTTTCAAGTTACTTATTTATGCACTGAACTTCAGGCATTTAGCTAATACATCTCAATAAGGGTATACTCTTATCAAGTGCCTGTTATAGTCAGTGGAGAGACATTGACATGCCCAGGGCAAATCTGCTCTTAGTGACACTGCACAAGCAAAATTGTTCACTTTATGAAAATTAAGGAGAAGAAATGGGACTGATTCCTAATTTAAGCACCTCAAATAAATTCCAAGTCAGGCAGAATGAATCTGATCTTGAACCGATAAGCTTTGTTTAAAGATCAACATAGGGTCTACTGCTATTTAAAACCCTTTTCCATTATGAATCGATAATTGCCTTGTGTAATAGCACAACACATATGTGATATATACATATATAATATATATAAAAGGAAAGACATTTTACTGCAAGGGGGAGGCAGAAGTATGAATGGAATGAAACAAAGCATCCAAAAACCTTTTCCACTGCATTTTAAGTGAAGATCATATATTGAAGGAATGAATGAAGAATTATATCAGAAATTAATTTCACTCTAAACTCAATTGCCCAATGATCTGAGGTGGTGCAAATGATATAAAGTGAAACTGGAGTTCTACAGCAGCAGGCTATGTTGAATTACCATTATTCTACTTATCAAGAGACAAGGAGCATAGATACTAGAGTGGAAGAAAATAGAAAAGACACACAAGAATGTTCTGGGGAAAAAATAGTTTCTGAAAAGAAATAATAATCTATCAGTATTGAGTACTTGCTCCTTCATTTTGTTATCTTGATCCCCCCCCCCGGCCCCGCTTCTCTAATCAAGATATTGAAGAGACTTTTAGATGTCTGCAGTTCACAATGAACTGGCCTGGGACCTGCAGATAACAGATAATGCAGAAGCTAGTCAGTATCCAAAAGTCCCAATTTTTAAGTCACAGAGGGCAATCCATCAGGAGCCTAAAATTCGTGAGTGCCAACATTACATGCTGTTTTCTGTCTCGCCCAGAGCTTCCACAGAGGCTGTATTTATCACAAGCTGTTTCTTTTGGTCTGCAAGCTGAAGAGCTAGGGAGAGGATGTAATCCCCTTTCCTATTGGCTTCTATAGTTGCATGTATCAGTGTCAGATGAAATATTATCATTTTTCATAGTAAAAATGTTCAATTGTTCTAATAAAATATATGAGTTAGAGTATATATAGAGTAATATTCTATATTTTGCATTCTTAGTCTCCAGAAAAATGCATGTTAATTAATGCCTTTGTCTACAAATGATGGTAAAGAAAATGATTTATCAAAAGAGCATGCTCTATCAAGTTTTCAAAGAATTTCATGTTTTCATTTAGATAGTTTGAAAAAAAAAGATTCCATTTGCAAATGGAGTTTTTTAAATGATGAATGCTAAAGAAGTGAGTAGATTAAATCTTTTGGATTCATATTTAACATAAGACAGTTTTTTTTTTTTTAAATATAAACATCTCACTGCACTGCCTTATTTATACATGACCTACAAATCAGTCCTGTTTAAATCTTTAACTAGTGCAATTCAATCAAATAATGAATACTGGCTAAAATTCTTTAATGCAGCATAGCTGTACACAATAAGAATAGTGTGAACTAATGCATGCTTATTTACCATAAGTACAATTCTGGATGTCTCAGATTATGGATAAAAATCAGGCATTTGTTTTTTGAAGAGGAATTATAATTTGATTTGAAAATGCATATTATTAGTTATAAGAAAATTCAAGTTGGGATAGATATGAGTGGATGCAATAGTCATATTTGAAAAAGGGGAAATTTTTCTTTTAAATTCTAAACTTGTTATTTTCCAAAGATTCTCATTCTATCCTGTCATGTTTCCTGTATCACAGCATTCAAATTTGTTAGCTAGAGAAACTGGACTGGTAAAATCAAAGCTTTTCTATGGGAAGGTTTGCAATTTTTCTCCTGTACTTTATAAATACTGTTGACAAGTATGTAGTTCTTTAGTTCCTGCAGCACATGACTTAATACGTTTAATGATAGATGTGTAAAATTCTACTTGGAGGGATCATGCTGTTTTGGAAATCCTACTATACATTTATATTTAATTTACAAAGTTCATAAATCAGCCACACAGTATTTACTTTTAAACACATATTTCTTTCTAATTAATTAATCACACTGAAAATTAAGCTATGTATATAAAATGATTTATAATACTGATCAACATCATTTATAACAATATAACAATAAACAATTTATTCTCATATTTTTTTAATCACCTAGATAAATTAGGGGGTGAAATTTCTCAACTTTTCTTTCAATTTTCTCTGAGTTATCCAAATGGAAAGAAAAATAGAAACAATTTTTCTTTTTTTAAATAATAAATTTAATCACTTCCATCTAAAACTGCATATTAGCTAATTACAAATCCACAGATAACCATATATCTAAATTATAACCGGTGCTTAAAGAAGTAAAATACTTGGAAAAGAAAAGTCTAAAGCTAATCTGCTAGCTCAATGTATTTTTATTATTTCCTAACTTTTTTAGAAAAAATAAACAATGGCATATCTCACTAATTGACCTGTACAACATACAAAAGAGAAGACGACGCCTCAAGCAACATGACTCCTATGGAGCTAATGGACAGATATAAGAAACTGTTGTAACTTACAGACATTTTTATATATAATTATATTCTGAAGAAAGTTTTAATGACCATCAAGATCAATTTACTTGTGGTCATTCTGAAATAGGTTGCTCTAAGCTTCTTCCTGCAACTTAGACGCTTTATAGTATCCAGTAACGTTGAAACCTTTTGCAGCTTAGTTTTTGCAGAAGTTTTCCCAGCAATTCCAAATTGAAGCATAGTGTTTCAAACTTTCTGAAAAGGGATACTGTCAAAGACCAGAGAACATCCTTTAACAGAACTACTGTTCACAAACACATTCTAGTATTTCTAGGTTACCTTGCACTGAGCTCATATCTGCTACAAAGTTACATAAATATTACTGGTATCACAGACACTCCATGATTTCCCTTAGTGTGTTTTTTTTTTTTTTTTTTTTAATGAAGATTAATTGACACAACATTAAATGTGTTTCCTATTTCACATTTAATTTTATATGACTTCAAGATTGACCACTGTTGGCTTTGTGCCTTTTTTGATAGATTAAAAAGGTCTTTAGTACTCTCTTTCTTCAGTACGTATGGGGACCAGCACAGAACAAAAGAGCTCAGAGTCATAGTCTCAATGTACATTTAATCTATTATTTCCAACAGTTTTCTGTAACTATTATAGAACAATATTTCTCAGAACCTCAATTTCAAGATCTATAATTCCACAGTAGCTTTGCTGGCAGATAGCACTGAGATTAAAAGGAAAGACAGAACAAACAATTACCCATCATATTTTTGTGCTCCTACAAACACATATAATATATAAATTATTTTTTTTTGTAATGTAAAAAACAGCACCAACCTCTGGCAACCATGAACCATCAACCCTTTATTTACATGGAGATAAAAATGAGGTGGGCTTCATTTTTAGGTACAAAACTCTACGTAACAAGCTTTTTGAACTGGTCAAAAACTTGAAAAAAATCACTGTAAATCTAGAAAGCTCTGTGATCCGTAGTAATGGGATCCAAGTGCCAGTTTTCATTCACCCTGATGCATTCCAAGTTGGGTAATAATATTGTCACATTGAAGCAATTTTCCTATCAGAACTGTCTGTACTATTTCTTGTGAAATTCACTTTTTACTCTTTCCTTTTGTGACACCTTTCTTTTTAATTTTCTTTCAAATATAAAGAGCAGTGTACAGTATGAACCTAAGACAATGATGAAAAAAAGGGATCAGGGGAACAAGTCTGCTCATTGTTAAATAGCTGTTTCCTTTAAAAAAAAAAAAAAAAAAAAGACTAATAAAACTGGCATTAAATATTCCTATGTGCATATGTTTTTAGAAGGGTGTTCTGGTTTTTCAAAAGTACAATTTAAACATCAAATAATGCAAAAAATGTCATGAGGAAAAACTGTTGAATTCTTTAATCAATATCATTCTTAAAATTGCACACACAATGAAACAGTCGAATGTCAGTTATAGGGGCACCTTAACAAGTCTCATTTGTGCTGTTTGGTATGGTTTTTGTACTTGTCTTAAAAAAAAAAAAAGAGTTCACTTTTTTAAAAGTAATGCTGTTTACGTCCTTGAATCTTGTCACACTGAACAAAAAACAGCTGAATACTCTGAAAAAACACTCTACTTATAACATAATTAGTTTTGCTATGAATCTGAATTGTTATGTTTGCACTTCCCCCCCTCTGGCTAAGAGTATTAGATATCAGAGGTAAATAGAAAGGCTTTTCCATTGTTATAAGAGTATTGGCTATGTTCATCCACCCTATGTTCTATGGCATGTTTTTAGTGATGCAAACAGATAATGTTTATGTGTTTGTGAAAGCATGAAAATTAAATTAGGCCTCAATTATTTTGGGTGTTAGGTGAATCAGTCTCTGAAATAACAGCTTATTAAAGTAATTTCTCTTAAAGTAGGTGTTCTATACAGTAAGCAAAGAAAAGGTTAATGTATTGGAATACTTCCAGAGAGAGACGAATGTGGACTAAAGTTAGAAAGACAGGATCTTCATAGGATAAAGAGTTATCTTCATGTATCATATTTTAAAGTTAGTAAAATCAGATTTTAATAGCAAGCTATATATGATGATAGGAAGCTATGTAAGCATAGGAAGGAACATGTATTCATAGTCATGAAATATGAACTCAGTTAACAAAGCCTAAGCCATTCTGCTACATTGTTTTTGCTATGCTGAAGTACTGAAAGATAGCTCAAGAATATTTGCAGACTCTCACCACCCTTCTTGATTGTAGTTTATTCTTCCTCAACTGATGTTTGGAAAATACAGCCCCATGTAAGCCTAGATCAAACTCAAAAGAAGACAAATACTGAACCTTAGAACTGTTTAGTACTTTCCCATTACTTGAAACCAGAGACATTCAAAGACAGTCATGAGAACTGCAAGTCTCATGCATTTTCTCTTTCAATTATTTTGCTATTCTTGTTATGACCACAGCCCATCTCAGCATCAGAGCATGGACTCTGCTCCTATCCCCTCCTTAATCACCAAAGAGCTATAATCAGTTGCAACTACGTATTTTTACCTCTGCTTTTTTTTTTTTTTTTTTAATTGAAATACACCTATAGTGTTAACTATTAAGAAAACCTGAAAATCCCACAATACAATAACCCCTCTGGTGCTGATTTTTTATTTTTTTTTTATCATGAAGTACGTATTACTAATAGTTTCAGTGTTTTATTTTACTTCACAGTAAGGCCATGAATTCAGTATTTTTACACAAAACAAGAGATTATTCCACTCCTACACTAAACAGAAGCAAGGGTCTGCATAAGAAAACATCATAACCATTCCATATCCGACTGGGGGAGAAGGTTGGTTGTTTGTTTAATTTACAATTTAGATTTTTAAAGATTTTGGTTTTATAATCCAGAGTGGCAAGTTAACTATATTAAATTCTCATAAAAATACAACTCCTATAACACTGTTAGTAATTATGACCAAACAGTTATTCTCCATATTCATTTTGTCTACAAATTTTTATATGGCTATGCAGTCTAAATTTTGTGAAAACTTTTTTTTTTTTTTTTTTTTTTTTTTTTTTAATTAACACAAGTCTTAGATTTATCTAACAGCTGATCTTTTCTAAATATAGTTTAGGCTTTCTTTTTTCAACCTTGTGCAGCTGAGCATCAGGCATCTTGTAAAAGTGACTATGACAGCACCCTGACTTATTCAGAGCTCTGAGGTAAATTTATTTGCACCTTTTCCATGAAGTAAAATACCTGGTTCAACAAAATCACTTTGAATCTTGAAATCTAGATTTCATTACTTGACAGAAAACAATATCCAAGGAACACAAAAAAGAACAGATACTTTTCATTACATTAGCCAGTCCATCTCTATAGTGTCGCTTTTATCATTACAGTGGAATTTTTGTTTCATTCATGAGGACAACAGCAGGAAATTTATGTCATCAGTAAATTTCTACAATATTCCTGTGACAGGTGGAAGAGACCATGTTTCCTCCTATAATGACCCACTATACAACCCAGCTATCCCATGCATATTTTACACTTTCTTCATTATCAATTTGTTCATCACAAATTTAATATTCATTGTTATTCAATCCTATAAACAGTCTTCAGTAAGAAACACTTTCTTAAGTAAATATATGATGATTTAGCAGGACATCATGCAAAAGATCTTTTAGAAGTTTTTCATGTGATGTACTTGATCCCCACATTGGGGACCAATTGGATCGAAAGCAGCTTTGCAGAAAAGTACCTGGGTGTGCTGGTGGGCAAGAAGTTGGACATGAAGCAGCAATGCGTCATTGTAGCAAAGGTCAACAGCATCTCAGCAGCATTATGAAGACTGTTGCCAGCAGGCTGAGGGAGGTGATCCTTCTCCTCTTCTCATCCCTGGTGAGGCTGCATCTGGAGTGCTGTTTCCAGGTTTGGACTCACCAGGACAAGAGAGAGGTGGACATATTGGAGTGAGTTCAACAAAGGGCTACAAATTAAGAACTGGAAAATGCTTCATATAAGGAGTGGCTGGGAGAGCGGAATTTGTTTGGGAGAAATGAAGGTTACAGTGGACCTAAACACCAGCCTCCCAATATAGACAGGAGTTTTTTTGAGAAGATGGAGCCAAGCTCTTCACAAAGGTGAGTGATTAGAGGACAAAAGAGACATGAGTGTAAACAGAAACACGGGAGGTCCAAACTGGCTATCAGGAGAAACATTTATACCATGAGGTCGGCCATGCAGCAAATCGGGTTGCCCAAAGAGATTGTGCAGGCTCTGTCCTCAGAGGTTTTCAACACCTGACTGGACAAAGCCCTGAAGGACTTGATCAGATACCAGAGCTGGCTCTGCTTTGAACAGGAGGTTGTGTTAAAGAACTCCTTGTGTCCCTTGCAGCCTGAATAATCCTATGGTCCTATCCCACCTGGCCTCCATGTGTCTCTCCCAAAGACTATGAGTTTCCCTTAGACCCTGTGCTTTATCTACCAACTCTAGTTAGATGTCTTGAGTACTGCAGGACACCTCAAATGGCATTAAATCACTATGTGTAAGTAATTGAAGCAATGCCAAGGCCTCACTATTTGAAATACATATCTAAGCTTCCATTACAATCAACTCATACCTAATGTGGGATTCAACTATCCACAAAAAGGTACTCAGTAAAATTTGATAAGTTGTATAACTGTAGGTTATCCAAGACACATAGAACATGCTTTCAGCTATAACAGAGGACATGTAGGAGAACCAGAGCCTCAGAGGAATGGCTGATGGTCCAGTGTGATACCTCACAGCACCAACATTTAGTCTTAGTCACGAAGCCAATGGACTGTGTAGTTCAGCTTACTTCAAACCGGACATCTAAGCCTTGCTCCAACTGTGCAAAGATGTCATCAAGCATAAAAATCAAATGCTCAGAGGTGTCTGATGTAACACTGTGGCCTTGCAGTTGTAACAGGATTTATGGGAGAGCCATGGGCTTTTTGGAGTGGCGGCTGGACACCAGGAAAAATATACTAGGACATCTAGAATAATAACAGCAATCTATTTGTAGCTAACTGATTAATCTGAATAAGCTCTCTGTAGTCTGCTGATACACTGAGCAGGGTCTCAATTCAGCTGTCATGTATATAGGTTTCTAATGTCATTTCAAACACTCTCAGGTGTCATGGGTATCTACTAGCACCATACTTAAGTTTCAGATTCACAAATGTTATTAGACATCTTTGCAAATGATGACTGAAGAGCCCTCCAAATACTTATAAGAAGGTTTTATATATACGTATATACACCCCTCCTCCCATCATATTTAGCCAGCTATATTTGCATATCTAAGTTTAGAAATTGACCATCTGGAACTACATTTTACCCAAGGAAACGTTAACTGTGTTGTATAATAACTGAGAGTCCTTTCCAAACTGCTGACTCCTCAGGCAAGGAATAGATTCTGAGAGTCAAATACCGATATGCTAATTTGGATAACATCACTTCCTTTGGTTACACTTCTTCATTGATGATATAACAACATAAATATACATAAGAATAAAAATAAACAAAGTTTTGAACTGGAATTTCATTTTAGTTAGCTAAAGTAAAAAGGTAGCTAAAAATAAAACTATTCTCTCCAGAGTTTCAATTTTCTAAATAAAATAGTTTTGTCATTTAAACAGTGTTATTGGCCACGTATTCTTTGTTGATTAGTACCAGAGTTGCAATTCAAGCTTTGATACATACTCATACATATCCCCCTAAGCACACATTGTTTTATTAAGCATCCACTCATTCCTCTAAAATGTCTAGTCCTAAAGCTTTATTTAAATTTGCTTAATCAAAGCTATTTTTATTTAACCAAATAGAATTAAAAGTTTGCTGGCAGTTGCATTCAGGCAGAAATCTGCAGCCCATCTGTGACTAGAGACCATAGCACATATCTAGACAATGCCCGGTCTCAGCAAAACACTAGTCCACTTGACTCTTAAATGATTGCCTAGAAGGCATATTTCCTTATGGGACAAAGAAATTCGGAGGTCTGGCATGTTCTTCTTAGTACAGACAATGTTGCACCCTCTTTTTAATTACCTATCATAAGAAAATCACAGGAACACTTTTATGTCTTTTTTTTTGTTTGTTTGTTTGTTTGTTGTGGGGGGCTTTTTTTCTTTTTTTAACAATGCCAGAAATTTCTGAAATATCTGCTTGTTCATGAACTACCACAGCAAAACTGATTCTAAACAACTTCAGAAGTATCTACTAGGAATCAGTGTACAATTTTGAAAAAAAAAAAAAAAAACAACCAATTTACATAAGATTTTTTTTTTAGCTGGAACTGTAAAAAAAACCACTAAACCACAAAACCAAACCCCCCAAACCAAACAAACAAAAACAGTCAGTAAGAATAATCAAAAAAGGATAAAAAAATCAACTTAAACCAACAGGATGAGTAGGAAAAATACCCGTAACAATTAAAAGATATGTACATCCAGAGTGAGACAATGAATACAGTTTTGCTTCAAATCAAAAAGGAGAAGAAATAAAAGAATCAAAATACGGAAAACATAATGTAAACACTGTTGATACTGTTGTAATTCAAGGAATAATGAGAATTACATAAGACCTTTTCAGACTATGTAAAATATACATATGACAACACTTGTGTACTGTATCTGTTTTCTCTTTGTTCATCTTATGTTAACCTTATTGAAAAGTCTCAGTAAATACATATGGTGCTTCTTCTGGCAACATAATTTTTTTCTGAGGAATATTTATTTGTTACTTACAAAACCATCACCTTATAGCTACTTCTGAAAAGCTATACCCCTAATCTTTATAGTCTTCGGAGACATGGAATTTAAAGGCAATTAAATTGTGCTTATAATTTAGGTCATATTATGGCTTCTGAGTGAGTTACAAATTGTTGGCATTAATTATGTATTAACTTTAAATAGGTCTTGCCTTTTAATATAAAACCAATTTCCTGACGGCTGTGGATTTTTTCATCTTCCTCTTTTGGCTTGTAAAACCGTTTGTTTACTCTATGCACATGTGTTAAAATAATGAATTCCTGCTGAAATCTGGTGCAAATGAATGTTCTGTTCTTTCACTTCAAAGCTGAGTGACTTTTGGACATCTGACAGAATCGGTTCGAGACTCATATATTTATAGAAGACATGGTAATAGGTACACGTAGACCTCCAATCATTATTCTTTTCTCCTTAAATCATTACGGTTTACTTTATTATGTCCAAATAGATATTTTGCACTGATGAAAAAAAAAACAAAAACCTTGCATTTTTAAATATATTTTATTTTTCTGCATAGATCTGAGACTCAGTACTGAATACAGAAGTCTACTGAAAACAAGATGAAACCAACCAATTACATACACAATGTATGCAAGGTTGTATGAGCCTTCACGCCTTTTCCTGGGAGCTCTGGCAAGTAGGTGACTATGTTTTATGAAGTTGTCCTTCTTGTGTTTTTGGTCCAAAATCCCACCCAGAGCCTCTGACATGGTATTTCAGTTTACATTGCTGATATGCACAAAACTTAAAAGAGAGCTTGGGATCTGTGAAAAGCATGACATCCCTTAGACTGAAAGAGCTCTTATTATTAATTGTGTAATACCTCAGAAACAACTATGTGCATAGGCAGTTGGCAGTTTTTCTGTAAAGTAATAGCCCCACCCTATACTCCATTGGTTCTAATGCTCACCAGAAAATCAGTTAATGCCTCACTCTACTCCTCTCTGTTTGACGCAATACCTATATGACAGCGACCAACTGATAACTCATTTGATACTGTTTGTCTCAGAGAAATAGAACGACACTTTTTATATCTGGGTTTTGACAATTTTTATTTGAAATTTGCATAATGGCCTGATGGGATGTCCAGCTGCCAAGTATTGCTGACTTTGCTGCTGACCTGGTATGGCAGTTTTTTGCACGAGTAGTCCTGTAGTAATCTATATAGCTTTATGATACAAAGAGACACTATACCATTAAATAAGTTCTTAGTGTTTCTGTTCCTTTAAGCTATTTTTGCTGTTGTTTTCATACACATATATAGTTTGCATTAATGGAAGCTGTAAAATCTTGATGATGTAATCAAAACACTTGACAAAATATTCCAAGATAAATAATATAATAATAATAACAGAAAGATTAAATCTTAGAAACTTTTATTATACTCTATTTATTATCCCAAAGAAAAAATAGAATTGACAATAATGTGTGGGAAGTTGAGAAAATGTGGCAATAAAATGGAAAAAGAGGGATTTAAAACAGCATAAAAGTAACTGATTTTGAGAGGGAGATTTTTGAGAAACATTTCCTTTTAAACCTATTTTTTTTTTTTTTACCTTTTTTTTTTTTTTTACAGAATAAAAACATTAATGGACTGATTAGGTATGTTACATTTGTAATGGTTAAGAAGCCATAAGCACTTTACTTCACTTTGAGAAAAAGTCAAAACACTGAATCAGATTTAAAAATTATAAAAAAAAAAGAGAGCAAGAGAAGAAATAGTGACATAGGATAGAAAAACAGACTGAAAATGTAGGTTGAAAAATATCTACAGACATTTGCCCTTTTAATGAAGCCTGTAGCTTCAGATTGGCAGTATTTGCAAACAGGAGGAACTTTTGGCAGAGAAGCTGATTGTTGAAGTATATTTCAGGCTGTCCTATCTTTGGATAGGGCTAATGTCCTGTAAATAGTGGCCCTATATCTTCTGAACAGGCAAAATGCCACACTAACAGACGGATATGAATATTACCATGAAAAAAACTATTATGCACTTCATGTTTGAATTTGACAGGCTCTATTCCAGAAACGCTGTCACAGCAAGTTGCGGCAGTTTTTTAGAAAGTGCATGCTATTATAACTCAATTTAAATATTTAAGCTTTGGAAAGAATAATGCCATAGGTAGCAGTCTGACTATTTCTGGGGCCTGTAAGTGAAGTTTACTGATTAAGAAATATTGTAAGAAATAAACATGTATGATAAGGAATTTAAACATCAAGAAGGTTCAAAGACAACTGAAATTAATGCAAGTTATTCTGTTTTACTCAACAAAGTTTTTGGTCAGGCCAAAAGTTAATGCTGAAGGAATAAAATTTTCAGGATTAGGCATGCTTAATAATAAATGATAAGAGCATTAATATCCAGATATCATTTCTAAATGAATAAAAAGAATACTTGATAATGACAAACTTCCTATTCTCCCATTACTCCTGAAAAAAAGAGAAAGTAAATGAAATTTTAAAAGAAAGAAAATTACAATAACAAAATAGTTAAGAATCAAACGATCTTCAAATTAACATTGCAGGATATTGTTACAATCAAAACCAAGATTCAAACACAAACGATGCACGAACATATTTAATATTCAGAGTAACAATGAATTGTGCATAACCAGTAATTTTCAACATAATGTATTACTTATGTGGAACAGAATCTGGAATATTGGAATATATACATACATACAAAGAGAGAAACAGAAAAGCAAGATTAGTATGTGTGTGTGTGTATGCATGTATGTACAGCCTAAGGGTTTTGTTGTTTTTTTAAACTAGGAAATGATATTAATCTTAAAAATGGAAATATTTCCCTTATGTCTTCCTTCTTTAGCTGATTACCAAAAAATTCTAAAGCTCAAACACAACTAGTTACACTGAAATAAAATAAATTACATGAATTTCCCAGTAACGCACATGAAGTTTTAAAGAAAGAAAAGTGAAGTGGCTTATATAAAAGTCTAATACTCATGCTTCCAGTCTTTTTACAGCATGCATTTTTAGCCTAATCTTTTTTTTTTTTTTTCTCAGAAATAAATAAATAATATAAGTCTGTAGTATGTTTCAGATCGTATAGGTCTCATCATCATGAAACTAATGCATAGTGACATTATGCCACCTGAAATATTCAACCAAAGACTCTTGTCTCTCAACCTCAGTGTCATTTTTAACTATGATTTAGTCTATTTTTTTTCTTGATGTTAGAAGTCAAAAAAGCTGAAAAGGTCCTACAATAACAACTGAAACAGTGGAAAGCTTCTGTATTTAGTGGTCAAGAAAGATGATCTATAGTCAATAACCTGCTCTTTGAGTTAAGTTTTTAGGTGGTACGGTATCAGTTCAACAAACATTATTGCAGTAAGAAGGATTTGATGATCCAGTCTCATGATTATTATTTATTTATTTATTTGTCTTTTTTTCTTTCTCAGATACTTGTGGAACAGAGTATTTCATTATGTTAGCCTGAGAATCTTGGTATTTCTGATTGTGTAAAGAGACTTGATTCTAAATTCCAACATAACGCATTTAAAAAGTATAATATATTTAGTGAAGGTAGCTATTTTTGGGTGTCAATGTTGTTCAGCAAATAACTCACTGGCCACTATGACCTGCTCTTAGGGAAGGATTTCCCTTCTCAAAGACCTTGCTCAGAGCTGAGTGAGATGTGAGAGAAAGAAAAAAACAAGTGCTAGAGCAGTAGATAGATACAGTCTCTTCAAATTCTGCACTGAATTACTCTGGTAACTAAGAACAGGAAGCTATTCCTAGAATAAAATGCTGCTCCCTGGAGCTCGAATTCCAGGGACAGCATGCATATGCTTCATTTTTACTAACCCATGGGGAAAGAACATAAAATATTGCAATAAGATACTTTTTTATCACCATCATTTCAACTAATCAAAATATGGCACCCATTTACTGTGTAGCATGACAGTCAAGATGGGAAGATGTGCGAGAGAGCTGGATAATGTGTGTCAGCACCCACATCAAGAATGGGATGATCTCAGTAAAGCAAGCAAAATGAAAACATAAGTTAACAGCAGGCCTCCTGAGGTTGAGAAAGGCCTTCTTCTCTTCATTAGGGAAGCACTTCTTGTGAGGATGCAGAGTAAGAAGATGTAAGAGCTACCCTAGTAAAATGTTTGTTGTCTGTAACTAAGTTTGAAGATCTGTGCTCAAAACCAGCAGGGTTTCATAGTAATATAGTACAGAAAATTTATAAATAGAGTTTATGTAAAAAATGTTCTAGTTGCCTGTGCAAAACCAAAACAGGACCATAAGGCTTCCATCATTCTATTTCAGTGAGAGTTTTTATATAAACCCAGCTGGAGGCAAAGTGGCTTTTTAAAAAACAAAAACAAAAACAAAAACACAACTGTATTTGTTCACAAGAGAAAATGGTATTGAGAAACTGCATTGAATATACAACATAAAATATGACATATTCAAATTCTATCCAGTCTTTTTTTTTTCTAATTAAATATATTTTTCTCAGAGACACTAGGATTCAAGCTAACTTTACAAGCCCTGTTGTTTAATAACCAGATCATTGTTTACAATGTGTACATTAGTTTGCTTCTCTGCAGTTGGCAACTTAGAGTTTATTCCCACTGCTGATATCTATGTTTGTCACTGCATTGGTACTTAGATCACTTTATAATGACCACTTCTATAATTTCATCTCTCTATGGACTTGTCAAAACATATCTAATACCCTTTAAACAAACAGCACATTCATTCCACGTTTTACTGACAGCTACGCTGGGAACTTGGGCAAAAAGGTTGCTTTATTTTATTTCCAGGTGAAATAGGTGAATTGGCCATATTTCCAGGAGAATTATGTTATGAAAAACATTGGACTTTACATGTAATATCATGTTATGTTTTGGTGTTGAAACAGAACATTATAAGCAAAAAAAAAAAAGTGAATCATTAATACTAATTCTATAAAGTGAAATAATCTCATGATACCCTGTAATAAATCAATATTTTATAAATGTAAATTTAATGTATTATTTATTTATTCATAAATAACTTTCAGGTGGATACATTTTAAATAGATTTTTCTCCAAAGAGGTTTCCTGTAATAGTCTATAAATAATGGACTTTCTCAGTGATAGCAAAATAGTAACTTTAATATGGAAGGACTTCAGCATCCTACATATCCATTTAAAACAACTGTCCCTGCAAAAGTCTTCTCTAACTCTGGTATTCTGAGCAAAAAAATAAAAATAAAATTTTAAAATTAGCCATCCACTACAAAGACAGCTCTTAAGCCTTAAATTGCAGGCAGTCTTTCCCTACCAAGTTATTCACCAAGCTTTCAGCTAGTATATATCAAAGCAGTTCTGGATACTACTACGTCTTTACTGTAGCTGAACACTGGTAAGACTTCCTTGAAGCTAAATTCTCATTACCTGCTCATGATATAATATGGGAGCTCCTGTATCTTGTCCTCTTGGGGCTAAAGGATCTACGGGTTTACACATCTTTTCCTCTCCAGCATTTCTAAGCTACAGTACTATTGTGCCTCAAACTACTGGATTTCCTGCTGCCAACAGTTTTTTCTCTCTTCCCCTCTCTCTCCCTGCCCTGGTTTGGGGTGGAGCGGAGCCAACTTTCTGTTCAGGGAGGAGAGGGGCTCTTGCTCACACTTGTTGCCGTGGCAACCAGGGTCAGCTGACTTGGTTGTTTATGCTGTGGAAGGGTTACACCTGTGGTCAGGTCAGGTGACCCAAACTGACCAATCGGGTATTCCGTCCCATCTGCCATGCTCACTATAAAAGCTGAGGGATGCAAGAGGTTGGATTGGTTCCTCCTTAAGGTCTGTTCTTTGAGGGCTCTTGTTTGAATCTTCTACAGATCTTACCCAGTGGGCTCTTCTTCAATGGACTGTTTCTTCAATGACTGACGTCTGAGGAGGACCCCATCAGCTCATCTGTCTTTTGATCCTGGTCAGTGTGTTCCAGTTCCCATTTGTCACTAAGTCCAGTCTGGAACTTTCCCAGTGCCTGCCAGTGATGTCTTCCTAGGAACTTGATCCAGTCTTACACATATTTATTTATATTGTATCTATTTCATTATTTCCTTTTTATTATTAACATTTCACTAAATAATTTAGTTTTTTCTGAACTCATAACTCTTATTTATTGCTCTTCTTTCTCTCCTTGGAGCAAGAGGTGGGGAAGAGCATCTGTTGTCTTGTCATTGGCCAACACGTCCCAAACCACAACACTCCTGCTTATCACTTACGGACTCCTCTGTTTTCTATTCCTTCCCAACTTTCTATTTCAAATTCTCAGCCCTCCCTATAACTCTTAATTTTTAACCCTTTAACCTCATTTCTGTTAGGTGTTGCTAAATTCAGTTTTCCAATTGAGGTGAGGCACCCACAGTTCCCTGTCCCTAGGTACAACCAGCAGAGAGGCTGAGCATGTATTGCCAGCAGGCAGGCAAACCCATGTACATACCACACCTCTACATGTAGGCACAGACAGAAAATACTCAGCACTTGCATCGACACAGACAGCACCAATGGCTTTATCCTGATACTCTCTCTTGACTGATCAGAACAACAGTTCAAGGAACTTGGACATACAAGGCCCCAACCCCACAGCCCGTTTCCGGCTGCTGGTATTCACCGTGCCTTTCACACACCAACACATGTGCACACACAGCTGCACTGTAAATCTCAGTAGTAACTGCCCTCAGACACTCAGCCCACCCAGCAGCTGGATCCCCTCATCTCTCCATTGCTTCATGCACAGACGCTTGCAAAAGGGGATCTCTGACAGCTGGTCCAGACTTACAATCTGACAAGTAACCAGCTCCTAGACCACATGATAGTTGGTTTGGACCTCTTGGTCCCTCCAGCAGCCAACTCACAGTCCCTTTGTTTTCTCCAGTATCTGTCCCAGACTTACTGCCACTTCAATATTTGGCTCCCAAGCTGCTTATCGTACTTGTCAGGTATACTGGCTTCATGTACTTAATTGTTCACACTTGAGCACATGTACCCTCATAATATGCATATAGTATGGCATCTCCAGTTGCTGGCATCATTGACACATGGGCCTTCTGACCCCTGATTCAGTGTCTGGCAGTCAAACCGCCATATACATGCAATGGAATAGAGCCCTTACCCACAAAAAGTTTACAGACTGGCAACCTGTTTGCACATGAACAGCCCTTTTTATGCCTTTCTCCCTCTATTTCCCCATACTTTTGATCTATATGTTTCCCTGTCTTTAGCTCCTCCAAAACATCCATCCTCTTCCCCAATCCCCAAATGTTTTTTGTGGCATTCTATAATGAGTCCGGTACATTCCCACAATCCACTTAGGTCACCCCATAACAAGTTCTGTTCCATTCCCAAATCCTCTCCATCCCATAATAAGGCACATAGGCTATTCTCCTTTGTTTGCAAGGCCTCCTATTATAAGTTGCCCTGTTTCTTATTGCAGATTACCAATGCACTAATTGGTCTTTCTGGGTAAATATAAGGAGCAGCCAATTCCACATGCTCCCTGTCCACTGAATAGCTTTACCAGGTTCCTCCACCAGTTGTTATTCTTATCGTTGTTGCTGGGCTCCCTGTGCTAATGTTATTAGACTTTAAATAGATAGCCTAACACTTTACTTATTTCCTTTTCTCCTACTCAAGTTCGGTTCTCTCACCACCTCTTATTTACATATCTATTACTCTCTGTTGCTTTCTACCCCTTAATTTTATACCTTTACTGTACCTTTACTATACCACTTTCCTCCCCATTTTATAGTTTAATGAGTACAGGGAAATGAACTACCTCATCTGCCTTAGAATTTAATTAGAAATTCTGCTTCAGCAAAATGGCAGAATCCATGCTGAGCATTGGCACATAAGCAGTGCTTACTCTATTCTGTTTGGATAGCATATGAGATAGTTTCATACCTTTACCATATCCTTTTAATTACAAAGGTCTATTACATGCCCATTACTATCCAGTAAGTCTTAGTTCCCTCTCATATCACTTGCCAGACACCTGAATCTTCTCCAAATTCTGCTTGTGGTCTGGCAATGCTTAATGTGCATATTGCTCATTCGCTACTGAAAATCCCTCTCTTATCTGTTCCCTGGATGAGACAGGAGGATCATACAAGATGCAGCATAAGGAATACTCCCACACAACCAGGCAACATCAGAGAAAGACCAGGTATCCAGCATAAAGCCACTGAAATTGAAAAAATGTCAAATAAATCAAGGAAAAGATGACCTATCCAAAAAAAACACATAAAAAAATTCATTCATACAAAGATTGCTTCCAAAGAAATACCATTTTAACATAGCAGAATACTGCGTCTCAGTACTTTTTCTTAAGGATATATGTTCATTCCATAATTAAAATATGTAAGTAATATTTTCTTAATAATATAACCTATGTTTTGGCAGCCAAGTCTCCCTCTTGTTCTCATTCGGATTCAGCCTACACTCACATGGAACACATACAGGCCAGATTCCATCAGAGGAATGGTAATCTCACAAATTGCATTTTAGAAAGTCTGTTGAAAAAAACAGCAAGAAGAGGAAAATCTAGAGTCAGGCTTCTGTAAATGCTGTATCTGCAGTACCAGTAGCGGTTAAGATATTGAAAAAGTGTGTTTTTTTTTTTTTTTTTTTTTTTTGTAAAGTGGCTACTGTCAACAAACTGACCGGACAGAACGAATGGTATCTTCATGTTCTGGAATAAAGTGAAAATAGTTAATTTCACTGATTTACTCCAACTAAGGATGAATAAACATATTACATTTTCTGACAATTTTAATCAGTGACACTCCATAGGAAGATACTTCATATTAGCTAAAATTTTCAGTAAATTCAAGATAACAGATGGCCCTACCTTTATAAAATTTAGATACCTTCTTAACTTCTATTAGGTGTGAATTGTTATATAGCTGTGGAAAACTGGTGATATCTTCAGTCATGTCTTAGAGATGTCAAGGATATTTCAATCCTCTTAGTTGAAGTGACATTTAAAAAAAAAAGATTCTAGTTTATGCTTATGATATGGCTGCTGGAAATAAGTCCATTCCTGAATGAGATGACTCAATTTTTCTTCTAGAAGTAATTTCAGGGTTTTTTTGTCTCTTTGCCACATAGCAGACGCACCATTTTGCCAACAGCTTTTCCATCATTGTGTTCGATAAGAAGTGAACAGAAAGAAGGTCCAAATTCCGTCTGAAATAAAAAAAAAAGATTTAGTGTCTAGTCTTTATTGACATATCTATTGGAGGTATTAATAATAACTTCATTAAACTTATCTACTTAGGAAGGCATGATGCATTAATTAAATATAGTGTGGCTTGCTTGACTTAATGAGAGAAAATATTTCTAAAATCTGAGAATTGCCATGCAAAAAAGCTATATAAAGTACCAATACGTATGAGTGAAAGACGTAGCAGGGTGAAAGAAATACAGAAATAATAATTTCCAGGAGAATAAAAGTGTGTGAACCTAGAATATGTAAAATTAAAATTGCATTTTGATTGTTTCAAGCTCATTAAACATGAATATACATAATGAAGGAAAGTCAAACACAGAAAAGTCAATCTTTCAAAGTCAAATAAGAGTATAGATATGTTATGAAACTTTGTAGAAATTAAGATTGGAGGCTAGAGTTTAGAGCAAAGAGTTTGAATAAAAATTCTGAACTAAGGGAGGGAAATTGAAAAGGCATCTTGGAAATAATCAGACTGTCAATATTGTCCTCCCATGAAGCCAAAGGACAGAAGTTCCATTATAAAATGCAACATGAAGAGTCTAATTTTCAGTAATCCAATCTTGAGAACTGTATGGAAAATCTGAAGTATTATTTATATTTCCTGTTCCTTTATATTCTCCAAAAATAATGCTTTTGTAAATCTGTCCCTTGAAACAGAACATACATGTTTATTTCCATCCTTCAAAATAATACTGGCAGGACTTCAGGCACGTGTTTTTTTCCCCTAAAAAGCAGTGTTTCTCAGTACATATAAGTAGATTCCTTTTTTTTTTTTTCCCTTTTTTTGCAGTTGTTTGTATATTCCCATATGTCCTATAAGCAAGAATTTATACTCAGACTTAAGAGAAATGACAGTCTGTTATGATCCATGTGAATGTACAGCTCAGTATGATGTTCAGAATGCCCCAGGGGGAAATAAAATCAAAACAAACCCAATGATTTTAATACTAAAAAGAAGAGTAGTTTCAGAAACAGAATGTCACTTATATTTTATTATCTCATCTATAAAATAAAATTAAATTAAATTAAATTTTGGGAAAGATTTTCTGATGGATAACTTTCTGTAGATATACCTGTAATTTAAACAGTAGAACACCGAATCGCTCTTTTAAAGATCTAACCACACCTACTGTAGAGGCTTGATTGACTATATTTCATCACTTTGTCTAATATGTTTACATTTTTTACCTTGGTTATGTCTTTCAGAAATATTTCAGAGCTATTTCAGGATCTATGTGTGTAAATATATAAATTATTGTATACGAGTATATGTTGTATTATATATATGTTATGCATATTATACAATTATGTATGTATCATCAATATTATAAAATATAATTTTTTTCTTAGTGCAATTTTTTTTCTAAATGAAACTATTAATTTACTTCTTACTTACAAAAACTATGGACATAAGAGCTCTTAAACTCTCTCAACGTGTTTTGTATGTTTCGAAATTGAAATTAATTTAATTTTATTCTTATTCTAACATCCCCGAGTTTCTTTGAAAAGCCAAGTGATTATTACCTCAGAAATCTTGAACCAGTTAATGCTGGTGCTAGAAGAAAACTACAGACAAAAATTTCCTCTTTCAAGTTTGCAGGCCAGCTCTGTTTTTTAAAATGAAATCTCCCATGAACAAACACTGTCATCTGTCACACCATAAGCACGCCTTCTTTGACATCCAAAGCTATTTAAAAGGATTGTCTTTCAAATGTCTCCCACCCATACTCCACACTTCTTTTGTTGCAAGCCATTCAAAAAACACTTGAAAAGATGGAGGAAGAAGCAAAATGAAATTACAACATATGAGGTGCAAGCACTGCACACATGCGTAACCATCTGTAGGCTAAGCTTTGAAGTTCCTGTTTGGCAAAACTGAAGCTTCTTATCCTTATTTCCCAAAATACTTGGGGAAAAAACCACTGCTTTCAAGCCAGTCCTGGCAGCAAAAGCATCTTGTCCAAAACAGCCACACAGCAAGTGATTTAACATGTGCCAGGAAGAACTTGAAAAGAGGAAAGCATGGTTTTAACAAAAATTTTGTAGTGGGGAAGCACTTTTGAAAAGATTATTCATGTACTCATTTTCAAATACACTTTTATCTTGGTATTACCACTTTATCATGAAAGTAGATATTTTTTTCAGGATTCCTTATCCAATTTTGGCAGCACAAGTCCAGTAAGAACAACATGAATTAAATTACCTCTTTAAATGTATACCTACTATTTGAAAATTAAATCATTTTCTCCTTAGGAAGATTTTGGTGTTGACTTTTTGTGGTTTGGTTTTTTTTGTTTGTTTGTTTTTTTTTTGTTGTTTTTTTTTTCCTTCAAAAGCATTAACGAAGTAGTAACAGTAGCAGATAACGAAAAATAGGATACATTAAATGAAACTTGTTTCATATTTGGCAGATAAGAAATGAAATCAAGTAGCATATGCACATACATAAGTAAAACTTATTTACATCTTGTTTTCTTCACTGAAAGAATGTTGTCGGCTTCAACCCCCCCTGGTGTTTCCCTAAATCAGTGTTGCACCAGGAAAAATCAAGCATGTCTACATTCTGAGGGACTGCCAGTGAGAGACTGACCAAAGCCCTTTCAGATCAGTGAACACCTTTCATTAGGTTCAGCTGTCAGATAAGAAAGAGAAATAAACTTGGAGCATCACTGCCTTCCCTGCATACTGAGCCATTTGCTGAAAACTAGTCAAAATTACCAATAAATTATATCAGATATATACTGAACACTCCTCTGAACATCCAGAACTGTATATGACTGTTCCTTTTGATCTTCAGTGAATCATTCATTTACACGTCACATGAACTTTTGGGAATTTCTAAATTTTGCAATCTAAATGCTGTTCATTATTATGCTCCTTTTTTCTTCAAGGAGGGTTTTATTCAGAGCAAAGAATGAGGTTTAATGTCTTGATGAAAACCAAGCAATATTAAAGCACAGCTGTTTGGGATCAATACAGTAGAGGAACAATTGTATTATTAACATACTTTTTTTTTTTTACCTAAATACTGAAGTCTATATTAAAATTAGATAAATAAAAAAGATGTAGGGCAAACAGGATACATCAAGGTGAGAAGTGCAGAAAAAGGAATTAAGTGGAATGGAAATATTTTTAAAATACATGTGGTTTAATGTGTTCTGTTTCATACTGTACTTCTCCCTCTAAAGAGCTGAAAAAAAAAAAAAAATCTGACGTTGGATAAACTTTTTGCTTCAATAAGAAAAAATAGGCACAATGTAGTTAATTGACAGTGGCGTAGCTTTACACTGCTAATGGTTTGAAATTAAAAACAGTCTCTAGAGACTGTAAAGGGAACTCAGGCCAAGTTGGCTAACTTGTGAAAACGTGTCAGAAACCTAAATTATGGAAGATAGATCCAAATTATACTACCTTTCTGGAGCTTGCTTTGTCATTTCAGGCTGCTAAAGCTTGTTTTGGTCTGAAACACTGATCTGCATTTCTCATGATATGGTAGATACTTGCATTAGAAATGAGGGGGAAAAAAAAAAAAAAAGTCTTGCCATCGGGAATAAGATGGCAAATGAGGCAATAGAAAAGAGAAAGAGGATGGGGGAAAAGCAAAGGAAAAAATGGGTAATTTAGATACAAAATTAAGGAAAGAGGAGCAACATTTCCTAGGGAGATAATAGTAGGAAGGGTGCATCTACCTACTAGTCCTATAAAAACACTCTGAGATTTCATTCCAAGATGGAATTCTGTGATTTCTTTTGTGGCATTAAGGTGATGTGTACAACAGCATGTAGTAAGGATTAATATATAAAGCAATACAGCTGGTGCTGAGGCCCTGATGTCCACACTCTACATATTTCACTCTTTTTTTTCCTCTCTTCAAACTAGTTCCACTCTGGTGTCATGAACTGTGTGCATGTGTGGCATTTTGGTATAGTCCTGAGTTACTTTTTTCAGCTTCGTCTTAAGGGAATTCAGTTTAAGCACTTGGGTACCACTCCATAATGCAAACTAAAGGACAGTAGCAGGGATAACTGGGAGATTCATTCCGAAAGTTCACTCCTGATCCAGACTGAGACAGCAGTGTAGATGAATCTTGTGAGGACTATGCTGACATATTATGGAAATAAAACATACAGGATGCTCTATCCGCTCCCTCATGCAGTCTTCATGACCCCTGACCTGGACCATTTTGATTCTGCCAAATCATTTCTCAAAAGGCCATCATAAATCTTCTTTTTCATTTCCACTTGAAAAAAAGTCCAGGCACGTGGGCACATGATACTAGCAGTCAGTATAGCAGTGTTTCAGATTTTTCAGTGTTTACAGTTCAGATGCATCCATAAAGAATGAATAATCTTTTCCAATAGGTAGTGTAAAGTTTTGATATTAATATCTGACCATTATGGGGAGAAAAAAATAATAATAATAAAAAAAAGATAACACCAAATTTTAATCTCTACCATTAATCCATTATTTTTTTTTATAGGGGATATTGCTAAAGAATTTGAAGGAGACATTTAGAAAAAGATAGAAAACAAACTAGCTCAGAATTTCCTAGATTCCCTTGCCCTTTCTTCCTGTATTTGACTCCTCAAAAACATGAGGAGGACACAGCGCCAGGCTTTTTCACACTAAAAGCTGGATTTACTAAGAATAAAGTGTAACATTATCATTGTGTACATTATATTTGAAATATAACCATAGGAAGACAAATACGGCAAAATGATCTAATTAATAGATAACACTCTCTTAAAGAACTGTGAATTCCATCTCAACATACCTCTCCCATTCAAGTGCTGCACCTAGATGTAGATGCATTCCTATAATGGGTGACAGATTTGTTTGTTGATAGGTGAGCAAAAAAGAGTCACTAGTAGCTGTAAACAAAGGCTATGAATATCACTTGTTACTTATTCAGTTACTGTAGGCTAGCAAACAAGTTTGGGATAGATACTCGTGTGTTCCAAAATCTCAGTGAGAAAACTGCATTCTGTCAAAGTAATCCATTGGAAACTCACTGCTAATAAAAGCATAGATTAATGAAACCTTTAAAAAAATAGAAAAATCATCCTTACTTTAATAAATAGGCTAATTAGGAAAAGCAAAATTTCAGAAAAAAAAGAATTAGTACCCAAGGGCATTTTATTAATCGGGACAGTTCATCAATCCTGTCATAACGTCCTTGTCATTATACAGAAATTTCAGTTCCAGCCTTAGAGCACTGTACAGAGACAATACCAAAATTGTCATGAGGATTCTACCATTTAGGTAGACATTACATATAGTTAAGAAAAAATAAGTAAGCCCCAATGAGGATGAAAATGGAAAGGAGTGATATTGCATATATATTCCCCTTTTCTTTTTCTTGTAGTCCATGAAAAAAAAAAAAAAAAAATGTGGTCCTGCATGGAGGATACAAAGTTTAGAGGTAAAGTGTACATGTTGCCTTTATTCTGCTGTATTAATTTTTTGACAAAGGTTTTAAACACAGACAGTTTGATGAGGGAAAACCATTTAATGAGGGAAAAAAATCTGTAAAAAACTCTATATTGTCATTATCATCTAACCATGTGTACATCAATATATGTTCAGATAAATATATAAAGTAAAATATGAAAAAAGTTGGCATTTTTCTGTGTATATTTACAAAACATGCATTTTTCTGTCCTTGCAGACTTTCCTTCCTCCATTACTTGGAGGCAAAATCCACCTCAACTATTTCTATTCCAAATTAAATTTTATACACATATATGTATATAACCATCATTATTACCGTCATCTCCTATTCTTCTTTCTTGCTGGATTCTTTAATGAGGGGACTAACTCTTCCCTCTAATACAATTTCAGTGATTTTTCATAGAATCATAAAATGGTTCAGATTGGAAGAGACCTTAAAGATCACCTAGTTCCAAGCCCCCTGCCATGGGCAGGGACACCTCCCACTAGACCAGGCTGCTGTTTAGTGTCATGGCAATGACAGACCCATGCTCATGATAACCAAGTTTAAGTGTACTCTTTCAAGATAGCATATTGCCTTTCACATAAGAAACCAGTTGGGTTTATTTCTTTTTCCATTCCTTTTCACAGAAAACAGAAATCTCATGTTAGTGAGTTGTTAGCACAATTTTAGTGCTAACAGCATTACCTCAGTGATGATCCGATCCTCTTTTCATGTGTTGCAGGTGTACAATTAGGAGAATGATTTGCTTCCTGGAAACCCAGTACAAAGTTCATATTATTTGTATAGGGCTAGAGTTATTCATTTCCTCACTATTGCTGGTAGAACATAATGGAGTCTGATCGTATTTTTTTCTTCATTTTTCCACTGTTTTCTCTATGTGGAACTGCTTGGTGTAAAAACTATGTCCAATAGCAGCTGTTAGATTCATTTTGTTGTTAATTTGGAATTGGGATGATTTACTGACAGAAGCAGGCTGAAAAAGCTTCAGGAGCAGTTAGGCAGATAAAGAATTATCAGGGAACTGATGATGCCCCCCACCATTTCTCTGTCCACCATATATACTCTTCTACTTCTGGCCTCATCTCAAACCCATATCAAGTGCTTTTGTATGAAATGGATCTACGTTTTTGCAGGGCAATATTCATCCAGAGTATACTAATTTGCACACAGGCAAATAAAATACTATTCTAGCAGCTGGAACAAATGAAACCATCCCTTAACTGTGAAAAATTGAACTTCAGTCTAGAAGAGACGCCAATATTATTGGTAATTTTTTGAGTGTTTTATTTTGTCGCATTATTGTAATGAGTTCTGCCTTCTAAATAAGGGGTAAAAACCATCGAGAGAGACATATATTTGATAAGAAAGAGCAGGGTTACTTCCATGCTTCACCAATAATCCCCAAAGAAATATTCTGGGCGTAACGGAGCTATTTTATCATCAGCTCTGTCAAATGCCCCTTGATTTATCATAATTAAATATCAGCCTTATGACTGACTGTAGATCTTCCACCGAGAAAATGGAAAGGAATAATGTTAAAATTCACACTTTGATTCCAGCAATTTCTCTACTGGGGGAAAAAAGCTCTTAGCTACAAAAAATTATTCTTACCACAATTTCTTGCCTTAAGAAAAAGTCTGGGACAAGTCACAAAATTATCAATATCAGATGGCTTCATGACTGTTTCACATATGTTCTCTATAATGACATACTCATTAATTTCCCTTGTTTTGCTGTCACTCTAAATTTACTTTCACATCTTTTTTTGATAAATGGAACTATGCTTTTACATTAGGCAGATGAAACTAAAGTCAGATCCCAGATCCAAGGAAAAATTTTAAGCAAAACCTGGGCTTTCCATATAGGTGACTGATTCAATTATTTTCTAATTGGGTACACATAGAGATTGGAAAAATGGCAGAAGACTCCATAGCAGGTAATTGTAAAATTATACCTTGCTAGTTTAAACCTCCTCACAAAGTGTCTTTTTGATAAGTTATTTCTTCTCAAATAACTTGGCTAAGGAGAGAAGCTTATCTAGAATAATTGATTTAAAGTTTTTGATTACTTTTCAGTTTGACTTGATAAAATGTTTTGGATAAAGTGGGAAAACCCTGCCGTCCAAGAATCAGTCATTAGAAACACTGTAATGACTTCAATTAGTTTCACTAGGCATGAGGTTGGCCTCTGTTTTATGCTTCTTATGCCTTGGAACCTTTTAATTTGTTAAATTGATTTTTAAGTGAACAACACATTAGATGTCTTTCTAGCTACAGTGGTTGAATTAGGAAAGTTGTGTGGGTTAACCTTAAAGTTGTTTCTCAAGAGCAGCCCAATGCAGATGCCTTTTTATGAGAAGGAACTTAAAACAAAAGGCTACAATGGGGAGTTTACTTTTTTTGATAGTGATATATGACTCTGGGTCTAACACATCTTAAACTATGTCTCAGAATTTTGCCATTCCTGGAACCATCAACCTACTCAAAATTCTGCAAAGCTGGCACAAAAAGATAGCAAAATAGATATAATGCTGAAACAGCTACCCTAACAAAAAATACATTTTCCCATTTCTTCTCTCAGAGTTCCCTCATCTTTTGATACACAAGACTGAGGTGCTATCAAAGGCAAATGGAAGCTTAGTGTGTTTTGGGGTTTGTAACATGAAATTTAAACATGGAAATCCTTTTGGGGGTCTTGTGGATTGACAGATAATTCTTGGTATTTCATCTGCATTTAAATTCTCTCTCTGTGCTTTTATGGAACAAACTTAATTCCATACATTCTAAACATTTTATAGATTTTGTTACAAACCAAAATCCAGGTAAATATATTCTAAGCAGGTATAATTCAGGGAAAAAATTGCTAACAAGTTTACCCAGTTAATTGAAATGAAACAGTGCAAGAGTCAAAGGCCAGTAGGTCAATAGGCTAAGATCATGCAACATCTCAATTAATATGAATGCCTAACTGATTTGAACAATGGGGATGCCCATTAAAATAAATTACTTTGTTAGCTTATTTTGAAAGAAATTAAGAAGAAATATGCTTTGTTTTGTTTTAATTTGATTTGTCTTTTTAATTTAAAAAATTAGCGTGTGTCCTAGATGACAGAGTCTTATACAAGGTAACGAAACTTCAGGTGCCAACCCTCACTCAGCCTTTTAGAGGTACCCCTTTGGAAATACTGAGCACAGAACTGTATTATCCATTTCCTAATGCAGGATTGTCACAGCTCAGAACAAGCACAGGATTTGATTTTTCATTATTTAACATTTAAGTTTCTAACTTGCAGTCAAATGAACTGACGCTATTTGAATTTTAAAGCATTTCAATCTTTCTGGATTTTTCACCTTAATAGAAGACACAGGCACACCAGACACAAAAAGGGGTCTTCATTTTATATATATATTTAACAACTGAGGTGGATGAGGAGGGGCAGGAAGACAGAGGTGTTGCATTAACCCCAATGCAAGTTAACCGGTCTTGAAGAAACATGTTTTGTGTAAAGCAAAAAATTTATTGTGGGTTTAATTAAAGTCTTAATAGTATAGCAGAACAGTTATTATTAGTCCAGTCATAATGGCATTAACCTAACCTAATTAGTCTAAATTATCTAGGTACTTCAGAGAAAGAAAACAAAATTTCACTTATAATAAGGTTTTAAATCATGACACACACACACATGTGCACCCATAAACACATACTCTTTCTTCTTTACGTCCTCATCTTTTCTTCAATGTTAGACTCACTGTTCCATGCCCTTCTGGGTCAAAGGCATCAATCTTCACTAAGAGGGAGGTGAGGAGTATGGGTTTCAGAGGGTCATCAGCACCCCAACTCCTCCATAGGGGAAAGTATAATTTTGATAGGGGTGTTTATTACTCCTCATTCTAGGGTCTAATTTTATACATTTTCTGAATTTTTTAAGACTTTGTTCTTTCTTCACTGGTCTTCATTTCCACATAACATTCAAATTTATAACCCTAGAAACACTTTTGCCCTGCTACCAGTGTTGTATTCCTTTAATGACTAATCAATTATTGGTGAGTTGTTCGCAGTGCTGGACCCTCTGCCATCATCCCATCCACACACTTTCAAGGTCTCTGTTATCATGCCTTCACTTCTCTACACTATGCTTTATTCTAGAGTCGCAGTTTATTCTACACAGGCTCATTTGGTTTTAGCATTTACTAGTTGCAGACATACATCAAAATTATTACAAGAATGGATGTTATGTCATACTGTTGTGCAAACGTAAGCTAAATCTAAAACAAATTAAGTAATAATCACTTGGATGTTTGACAGCTGCTGTTGCAGCTAAGCCAGGTAAATAAAGCTCCAAGCAGGCCAAGACAAGTGCAGACACAGCGGTCCTGCAGAGTCACTGTCCTGAGGCCTTGGAGATTTTGGATAAAAGTTTTGGCTTTTCAATAACAATGGCAATACCATATTTGTTCAGCTACAGGGCTACACACAGAGAGGAATTAAGTCACTTAATGTCTAGAATTCGTATTTCATACTTAGGGCACTTAGAATCTCATAGAATGTGCCAGGTTTTGTTCATCATTCTTAGAATTATTTGTATGTTTCAACCAATAAGTATTTAATGTTAACGCACAGAAATATTCTTCAGTGAATGCAAACTATAGCTTCTAACAAATGCAAAACCCTTTTGTCTGTAGAATCAGGCTACCAGTATTTGATCTAGTCAAGGCTCATATTTTCCTCACACAAAAAAAGAGGAGTAATAGAGAACAGAAAAATAAGAATAGAAACTGGTATGATTGCCTATAGCTCTTTGATTTTTATTTTATTCTGGGCAGATGTATCTTGCTGCTGAGAGAAAAATGAATTTAGGGAAGTGCTTTATCTCATAATTACTGTTCAATAAGGAAGGAGAATCACACAGATGGAAGTTTTTTTTTTTTTTCTTTCTGAAAGAAAGGACATCAGAGAATGTCTTCAGGATAAGTCTGAAATGCACAGTGGTGTTTCTAAGTATCTGCTAAAGGAGCAGATTATACTGTTCTTCCATTGTTCTCCCCAAATGCTTCCTGTGTAGGTAACATCAAGTAACTTCTCACACTGTGCATACAAGTTGTTTGGAATCTACGTGTGCATGAAGAGCAGGTGTATGGCTCAGGGGTCTGGAACCCAGGTTCCTAAATATTAATTGCAACACTTAGCGTTATGTCAACTGCATCCTCTTTGGCTCTTTTCCCAAATTCCATACAGTTCATGGAAAATGAAAGCAGGTAAAAGATTGCCTTAATACTTTCACTCAGAAGTTTAGAGAAAGAAATGAGATATTTAGCTCAGTTTTATCACCCCTGAGCTGGCCTTAATCTTGTAGTCTGAAAGACCTGCTGGCTGATGTAGAACTAGCTTTCCTTTTATTTAATTTGTATTCTTTATCAGCAGGTAAATAAAATTATAATTGTACTTATTCATTAAGCAGGACACTCTATCTAGGTGTGTAGTGGGTGGCATCACTTAGGGTGGCTTCACTAGGAATCCATGATAGAATGACAAATTTAAATTCATATTCTTATTTCAGATAATATTTCTCCCATGATGTTTGTCAGCAAAAAAATGCCAGTGGTCATCCCTGCTGTAATTTGACAGAAACAAGAGTTATATTAAGAAATAGTATATTATATATAATTAAAACATGGAAAAAATACTTATCAATCAGAAAAAACCTAAATTTCTGATTTATGAGTCCTTTTACTGTTATCTATTAAAAGTAAATATTTGCTTAAACTATCTGTGAAAAGTTTTCGTGAGGATTTATAACACAGTTCCTTATAAGACTGAAGACAAAACAACCATGTACTACATGTAGAATGCCTGGAGAAACCCCAAACTCAAATGCATATACAAACCTAGAGATTCATTTCATTCATACATTCATGTATGGCCTGATTGAAAGCTAAGTGCAATCTCAAATTGCTATCCATTGACTTCAGTGAGCCTCAACGCCTCTTACTTTGTAACTTCATTGTATTTGGGTCCAAATGCATTAAATTATACAGTGCTTAAGTGTTTGCAGACTGAAGTCCAAAGTTTTATGACAACTACTCTACAGTTCATAATGTGAAAGTTTGAGATTTGTAGCAATGTCAATTCAACACAGAAATTATATTTCCTATGGAAATGATTTTACCCCATCTGGAAGACTTCAATTCTATGTGATCATCATACTATATACTTCAATGTACCTTGAGCAGTCTTTGCAATGTGAATTTAAAGTAAATTTCAAAGAAGTTATCACAAATACTGCAAATGGACTGGAAGCTTGAACTTGTACTTAACAGAACACGTTAGAAGACATTCTATGGTTTTCTCTCCATCTTATTGCACATTTTGTAAACTTGTCTTGGCTAAAGTTGGGAGGAGGGGAGGAAAGTGCCAGCATTATCTCTAAAAAAACCCAGTTCATTTGAAGATTCTTGTCTTTTATCCAAATACACGTTCAGATTAAAGTGCCTCTGCTATAAAAATAGCTTTATATTTATGATAATTAAAGTATTCCCACACAATTCTGTGCTATGTATTCTTATAGAAAAAATATGTTTGTGGTAGCAAAGAGATAAGAATCATCTGGATTTGGTTTATAATGGTGGGATAGTAAGCCATATAAACAATGAGAACTTTTTTAGATTTAGCTAAATCTAAACTGTTTATCCTTCCACTATACATTCTTGAATTACTGTGTGCTCATTTCAATGTTTCATTTTTTCTATAAATCAATGTACAGTGGCAAAAGAAAAACAGAATTGTTTCAGTGCTTTAAACTTAAAGGGTTTTTAAAAATATAACTTGCACCTTAAAAATAAGGCCTCTATTCAATATTTTACCATTTTTTGGTGAGAAAAATAATGAAACTTCATCTTATTTAATATGTAAGAGTTACAAAGGGGAAGTGAAGTGCTTAAGGTCATGAGATAGTGGCAAAGGTGAGAATCAAGATTTCTAAGTCCCATTTCAATCATTTACTGTTAAACCCTCCTGCTTTGTAGGAAGTGTGGACAGCCAGCTGAATTGCCTCTACACCAATGCACACAGCATGGGCAACAAACAGGAGGAGTTGGAAGCCACTGTGCTGCTAGAAAGCTACAGCCTAGTTGCTGTTACTGAAACTTGGTGGGATGAATTCCATGACTAGATTGCAGCTACTGATGCCTACAGGCTGTTCAGAATGGACAGGTGAAGAAGGAGGGGCGTAAATGTTGCCCTCTATATCAAGAAATGGATAGAGTGTGAAGAGCTGTCTCTGAAGAATAGCTATTAGCAGGTTGAAAGTTTATGGGTAAGAATTAGAGACTGAGGCAACAAAAGGAACCTTGTGGTTGGTGTCTGCTACATGCCACCCAATCAAGGGGAGCCTATTGATGAAGCCTTCTTACTCCAGCTACAGGAGGCATTCTGCTCACAGGCTCTCCTCCTGCCAGAGGACTCCAACCACCCCAACATCTACTGGAAAAGTAGCATGGCAAGCTATAGGCAATCCAGGAGACTCCTGAAGTGCATTGAGGATAACATCTTAAACCAGATAATAGGCAGCCATGCTGTGATACTGGATGTGTTGGTCACCAATGCAAGTGAGCTGCTGAAAGACATCAAGATTGGAGGCAGCCTGGGCTGAAGTGGTCATGCACTGGTGGAGTTTGCAGTCCTGAAGGATATGGGTCAGGCAAGAGTCAAGGACCTTGAATTTTAGGAAAGCAGAATTCCAGCTCTCCAAAGAGTTAATCAATAGGATCCCCTGAGAAACTGCCCTCAGGGACAAGATAAAAGAAAAGAGCTGGCAGATCTTTAAGGATGCTTTCCACAGAGTGCAAGAGTTCTCGATCCCCAGGTGTCTGAAATCAGGAAAGGAAGACAAGAGACTGGCATGGCTAAGTCAAGACCTGCTGGTCAAACTAAAGGGCAAGAAGGAAATGCACAGGCAGTGGAAGCAGGGACATGTATCCTGGGAACAGTATAGAGATGCTGCCTGGTTGTATAGGGGTGGGGTCACTAAGGCCAAGGCACAGTTGGAGCTGAACTTGGCAAGGGACACAAAGAATAAGGGCTTCTACAGGCATGTCAGCCAGAAAAAGAAGGTCAAAGAAAGTGTACCACTCCCTCAATGCACAAGAGTGACAACCTGGTAACAATGGATGAGGAGAAGGCTGAGGTACTCAACAATATTTTTGCCTCAGTCCTCACTCACAGCCTCTCTTCCCACGCCTCTCGAGTGGATGCACTGCAAGTCCAGGACTGAGGGAGAAAAGTCCCTCCCACTGCGAGAGAAGATCAGGTTCGTGACCACCTGACAAACCTGAACATACAGAAGTCTATGGGACCTGATGAGATGCATCCCAGAGTCCAGAGGGAATTAGTTGATGTAGTTGCCAAGCCACTCTCCATCATATTTGTAAAGTCATGGCAGTCAGGTGAAGTCCCTGGTGATTGGAAAAAGGGAAGTGTTGCACCCATTTTTAAAAAAGGTAGAAAGAAGGACCCTGAGAACAACCAGCCTGTCAGCCTCACCTCTGTGCCTGGGAAGATCATGGAACAGATCCTCCTAGAAGCTATGCTAGGGCACATGGAGGGCAGGGAGGTGATTTGAGGCAGCCAACATGGCTTCACCAAGGGCAAATCCTGCCTGACCAACTGAGTGACTCAATGTTGAGATGGAGATGGGTGACAAGTGGTGTCCCTCAGGGGTCTGTATTTGGACCAGTACTGTTTAGTATCTTCATCAATGACGTAAAGAGTGGGATTGAGTGCACCCTTAGCAAGTTTGCAGATGACACCAACCTGAGTGGTGTGATTGACATGCCTGAGGGACAGGATGACATCCAGAGGGACCTGGACAAACTCAAGAAATGGGTCAATGTGAACCTCATGAGGTTCAACAAGGTCAAGTGCAGGGTCCTGCAGGTGGGTCAGTATCAATGGCACTGGGGGTATCAATAGGCTGCAGATGGAGGTGATGACTATGATGAATGTAGAAGAAATGCTGCCCATTCCACTGCCTGCTGTGTATAGTCTTCCGAAAGACTAATGAGGATAGTATCATGGTGATAGGCATAGCAATAGTTATCAATTGTGGCATCATGGTGGTGTCATGGTACCAATGGTATCAATGCAGACTGGGGGATGAAGGGATTGAGAGCAGCCCTGCAGAGAAGGACTTGGGGGTACTGGTGGATGAAAAGCTGGACATGAGCTGGCAACACGTGCTCGCGGCCCAGAAAGCCAGCTGCATCCTGGGATGCATCAAAAGAAGCATGGCCAGCAGGTTGAGGGGGTTGATTGTGTCCCTCTATTCTGCTCTGTTGAGACCCCACCTCTAATGCATCAGCTCTGGAGCCATCAACACATGAAAGACACAGACCTGTTGGAGCGGGTCCAGAGGAAGACCATAAAAATAACCAGAGGGATGGAATACCTCTGCTGTGAAGACAGGCTGAGAGAGTTGGGGTTGTTCAGCCTGGAGAAGAGAAGACTCCAAGGAGACCTTATGGCAGTCTTTCAGTACTTAAAGAGGGCCTAAGAGGAAAGATGGGGGCCAACATTTTATCAGGGCTATTGCAATTGGACAAGGGGCAATGGTTTTAAACTAAAGGAGGGTAGATTTAGACTAGATATAAGGAAGAAATTTTTTATGATGAAAGTGGTGAAACACTGGAACAGGTTGCCCAGAGAGACGGTAACCGTCCCATCCCTGGAAACATTCAAGATCGGTTTTGACAGGGCTCTGAGCAGCTTGATCTGGTTGAAGATGTCCCTGCTTATTACAGGGGGTTTGGACTAGATGACCTTTAAAGGTCCCTTCCATCCCAATTTATTCTATGACTCTGAGATTCTAACAGAGAGGAAGCGGACAATCAACTATCAACTCTTTTCATTAAAATCTTATTTTCTAAAAAATCCCTATATGTAATATTTCCAGAAATAGCAATGCATCGCATATAAAATATCAGAGTCAGACTGAATTCAATCTTGTTCAGTCTTCTTGATTCTCACAACGGTAAAACACCGGATGACAGGAATATAATTTGAAAATATTAATCCTTATTTTTTTCCCCTAAACATCTTTATAGGCTGCAGATGGAGGTGATGACTATGATGAACACAGAAGTGCTGCCCATTCCACTACCTGCTGTGTATAGTCTTCTGAAAGACTAGTGAGGATAGTATTGTGGTGATAGGCATAGCAATTGTTATCAGTTGTGGCATCATGGTGGTGTCAGTTCCTGCCATGGTGGCCTCTACCTTCTCCTTTGATGGCGGAGGGCTCAGGAACAGCTTTAAGAGAATTAACAGCTGTGTTTGCTACTGCTGAGGCCAGCAGTTCTTCCCTGTAGAGCAGGAAATTGGTTGTTTGACCTTTTATTCCTCTGGCCATAATTCCTGTTGGTTTCCCCCTTAGAAATGAGCACAAACCATCTCTACAGAATCTGGAGAGAAACCAAATTATGATGGGAGAAAATAGATGAAAAAAAAAAAAGTGGAGGGAGGGGACGGTGTTAAAGGGTTAAAACTGTAAAAACGAGGAACAACAGGGGGACACTGAGCAGAGCACCCTTCACAAGCCTAATGATGTTCTATCTAGAGACAAGTCAAGGAAAAAATAAGTCTCACAGTTGGCAGGATCCCTTTCTTGAATCTGTTCTTCCTGATGGGACATGGTGGTTGTCTAGGACTAGAACAAGGTTAGTGAGAAATTAATTGAAAAGAGATTGTTTAAAACTGCAGAGTAGATTTCCACCTCCAATCCTATTTTCTGTCAGAATACAAACTTAAATAAGAATTTATTTTTTTTTTTTAATGTGAAACACTCATATCAGCTGAGTCAGAAAGATTTGAAAGTAAATCTTCTATTGCGCAAGTAAGGGTTCAACAATTACCAATGGATTTCTTGGTTGTAACAAACACTGTATGGTCTCCTTTTGGATCCTGGTTATTCCCGTCTCCAAGGTTCTTCCATATTTCTCCTTACCAAGGAGTCTTCCTGTCTTTACCTACATTGCAGCCTCCCTACTTTTTAGGCTTTGTTGTGTACCTGTCCCACTGTGCACTCCAGGATACACTACCAACAGAGTTATCCTTAGTTACTCCAAAAAAAGAAAAACCTTTTACTTGACCTTAGTTAGTCACAGCTCAATTGTAAGGCAAGATAAGCACGTGAGTTTCCTTTCTGCTTCCCAAACTTATTAAAACAAGAAGAAAAAAGTAATATTAATTGCACATATATTAAACAGTGACAAAGCAAATGGAAGTTATAGCATTGATTGCACTGGGCAAGTATGCAATGAAAAAAGGTTTCCGTTAACTATAGGTAAAGAAGGACTACCCTGCAGCAGGCTACAAAAACAAACAAACAAACAAACAAACAAACAAACAAACCACAACAAACCCACAGCCTGTGCTTTGTATGAAATTGAAATAGATGAAAGAGTGGTTTTCAGAGAACTTCTAAGGGAACTTTCAGTATGATTTACTGGGTTCTTGCATGCAAAGACAAGAAGAGTTACAAAGACAAGAAGAGTACAAATCAAGCATATACAATCTTGAACTTCTTGTTGCAAACTGAACTCTCTAGATGAGCATCTACTTTATGCTCAGATAAAACAGATTTTGAATAGTTCAAAATAATATCAGACTGTACTAATTTGTTGGAAGGAATGAAAAGAAGGAAGGATATCAACTGCAAATTCTTAAGTGTATGGTAGGGAGACTCTAATGAATTGATCTACTACAAAAAAAAACTATTATCTAGCCTTGCTATCCGTGTTAATTCCTTATCAGTTTAACAATGGTATAGTATTTTCCTCTTCAGGAAATGAAGATTGTTATTTAAAACCTCCTAGTACAATACTTACTAATTCCCATGCTGGGAAGGTGCTGCTTTTGCAAACAGAATAATTCCACGTAACCCAATCAAACTGTTCATGTCCTGTAACAGAAAAAAACTGTCTACTAAGTAGCTTACTCCTCTTCAGTATTCGGATTATTCAGTCTTGTTCTGATGAAGAGTTTAAGCCAATAAAACATACTGCAAACAAAATAATAATAATAATAAAAACCTTGATATTTTCTCTGAGATGCATTCATTTAAAGTATAAAAAACCATTTTTTTTTAAATCTTTCTAGACCACTAAACCTCATCATTAATGTATATAAAATTTATAAAATTTGCAATTCCAAGCTTCTGAATAATGTACAAACAAGATTTTAGTTCCTGAGGGGACTCTTAGCAGAATACCAATAAGTGCACAAGTGTAGTACTGAGATGTGATATGAACGTAGCTTAAGATAACAGCTGTGCGCGTCATAACATTAAACTTCTCTGAGAAGGTGCTTGCAGTGGATTTTAAAGTTGTGTGAGAAGGAGGAGACACATAAATAACCTGACTGTAGAAGCTCAGAGAATGAACCAAATCACATTTCTCACAAATTAAACATAGTTTATAAGTAGTGCCACCATAGCCAGTAGGCAAGTACAGTTATGTAAATATATATGATATCTGTTATTCCAAATCTTTCACAAATTTAAATTCATGAATGTGACAGTTCCCTTTCCCCGTAATAGTTAATTGGCCTTTCCACAACATGTCCCCGAATTAAATGCAGAATATGATAGTCACCTCAAAGTAAGAAATAGAATAGATATTATACCATGGATAATAAAGCTAATCTTACAATTAAAAAGTTTAAATTCTTGGTCAGTATGAAACCTTCTGTAAAACCTTGTTTGTTTAAGGGATAAATTAAGCCCTTCTGGAATATGTGGGAAGTTTCACCTCATCAGACTTTGGAACAGACTCTGACTTGTTGAAATTAAATCATTTCTGCCAAACTCCTCTGTCACACAAAATATTCTGTCCTTTATGACTTTTAGTGTTTTCTTGCATGTTCACAGTACAGAAGACTAAGAGAAATATTTTATTCTTGGGAATCTAATTCATCTTATCTTTATAAATAAATCTTCCTTCCTTTCTCAGATCCAAATCTTTTTCTCTGGGGTTTTGATATCACTTTTGTTCCAAGATTTCAGTTTACAACTTCTCCAGTTCCTCCTTGGTCCGTGAAACTTCTTCCAATCTCAAAGTAGCTCATGAATTCTGTAACAACTTTTTTTCCCACAGCTTTCCTTCTATTTTAGTCCCTTAACTCATAAGCTATGTCTATATTAGTAATTAAAATGAACCAGGGACCATTATCTGGTCCTGAGGCAAATGGCAGAGCATATTTAGTGCCAAGATTGCTAAATTCTTACATTCCCTCACTCTGTATCTCTGAAACAATATATATATATATATTGCAAAACTGTAACGATCCTTGGTCCACGTTGTTATCTAACCATGGAAGAGCAGATGGCACATGCCAAAGCCATTCCTGGAAAACGCCTGGTGGTTAAGCCTGGCTGAATAAAGGCAGGACTGTGTTTGTGTTCGTAACTTAGCTGAGTTTTCTCCTTGCTCTTTTGACTTTTCTAGTGTAGACCCACACAGGGATTTCAGATAGAATTTCCTAGATCACCAGTCTTTCTTGTGGTTACTGTCCTCACAAAATCTCTCTTGCTCAGTGTTTAAAAAGTTGCATTTCCTTCCTCTTTCAAGACCATCATTTTCTAAAGAATTCTACCTGATTGGTATCTGCCCCTGGTTTCACAGCATGGGCTCTGCTTCTATTTCTTGAGTGCTTCCCTCAAATTTTAATGTCACAAAGTAAAGGCTGACATGTGTTAGTTCTTCTGCAGGAAGGGATCCCCTAAGCATGCAGCTCACTATTTTTGGAACAGTAAAACAATGAGCTCAGAGCAAGGACTGTACTTGCAACAGACACTGCAGTAAATCTAGTGATGCTGCATACACGTGGGTAGTGTTCAGTGTAATGCTATCAAGCTTACTAACTTGGAAGGCTCAAATGAGAAGGAAATATCCATTACTCCTCAATAACTTAATTAAAAAATAAAGGAGAAGTAGAGACACTATCTAGCACTGCATGTGATTTAAGAAGCAAAATTAAAGAGCTCTTGTTGAAATGAGTTACTGTATCCTTTGTCAGTGTGGGCATGGAATAAATAGCTTGACATGTAATTTGGCAAGATGTTAGAAAACAAGTTTGAGGGGTTTTTTATTATGACTTTGAAAGATATGTGCGTACCATTTAATATCTATCATGCTCTTTAAGTGTCAGTAAGTTTCTGGTACTTGAAAAGAGCTACAGCCATTAAGTTAACAGAAATAACTTCTACTTAAAAAGAAT
Organism: Fratercula arctica; assembly: GCA_947846985.1. Classification (NCBI taxonomy): domain Eukaryota; kingdom Metazoa; phylum Chordata; class Aves; order Charadriiformes; family Alcidae; genus Fratercula; species Fratercula arctica. The sequence continues at coordinate 45,602,679 of CANTUZ010000001.1, read as the reverse complement.
ATTTCAAGAAATACTTTGTAACTAAACCAAATAATTTAGAAGTAAACTTGGAAATAATTTGTAAATGAAAGAACTGAAAACAGGAGCTTTAATCGAAGAATATACAGCATATAAACAAAATATATAAACAAAAGTACCTCAAGTTACAGTTAAACTACCAATATGTCTACTGAAATACCTAACCTATCAGAGTTGGTAGTTGGTACAGTGTTTCTTTCAAACACCGTTTAAAGTGTTAACCAGTATAACCAGGCAAGCATGAAACTGAATGATGTTTCCTTTTGGAGTTGAACTAGCCCTATACTGTGACATACCCTTCTTTCAACATCATTCCAGTGTTATATGAAAAGACTGAAAAGTCTGAAAGATCAACACTTTCTGCCTAGTAACAAGCATGCCTGTACTGTGTATAAGTGGAAATACTGCTTGAAGAATCTCCTCTTATTATTGTTAGTGCTATATGTAGCCATAGATTTTTTTTTTTTTTTTTTTACTTTCTCTAAGTATTCATTTGTATTGTTTCATTTATGAAGAAGTCAGTGAGATCTCCTTGAAAGCAGAGGCAATTCTTTTGAAGCTTAGCAACAGGGCTGATATGATAAATAGATGTTTATAATGTTGGCATGAGTTGAGCAATATGTCATTTCAATTATCTCTTCAAAATTGTTTCCCAGTTATTATTTAGACCACAACAGCAGCTGTAACAGAATGTTTCTGAAATTATTTTCTACAGTGAGGTAAGAGCCCAGATAGCAAAACATAAGTGCTGAATTAAAAGCAGTGAACCAGTAAAGAACAAATTAATAAGGTTTAACTGAATAACAGTTTAGTGCAATTTATGAAGTGAAAAGAAATACTGATAGAGGAAAGCAAATGGGGAAAATGTTGCAATATTCCAGAGCAAAACCAGCCATGTTTGTTTTACAATTTGCAGTGCTTTGTGTACTGTAGCAATGTCATTATTGATTAGTTAACAGTACTAGTAAAAAATATTTATGAGATTATAACCTAATAGATGGTTATCTTCAAACTACTTTATCATCCAGTAAAATTTGTGTCACTCATGGAACTAGAAGTACTTTCTTTTCTTTACTAATAGTAAAGAAGATAAAAAGATTGCAAGGATGTCCCAGCAATTTCAAGAATAAATCTTTCTTTAATTTTTTTTTCTTTTTTTTAAGTTACAATCTGTGTTGTCTTTTTGCCTTAATTATCTCTTTTCCATCTATTTACAATACCAGATAGAATAGTCATTTTTCACTCATAATTGCTGGAATTACAAAATCTCTGCTTGACACTAAGAAGAAACAAAATACTCATTAAAATAGAAGGAAGTGGATGAAATTACAAGTTTTGAAGCAGACAAAAATAATGTATAAACATAATTAAATGTCATAAAAAGATAGATATTTAAATTATATAGAATTTTGAATTACCTGCCCAGAATGCTGTTCAGACATTGAACTGACTGAATCAAGATGAACTGATTAAGGTTTCTGCTGAAAAATGAACAATGTCTCTGTTATCAGTTCCCTACCTGAAACTACATAACTTATTTCAGATCTGCCTCAAGTTTGGTTAATTTTTCTGTCTGCGCTCATTCCTCTCACCTTTTATTATATGATAATCAATCCAATTATCAATTAAAAACCCCACATTAATAGCAATAAAATAAATAAATAATTCACTTAACTTTCACTCACAATTCTTGTGCTATTTCATTTTATCAAAATTACTTCCATTTCCAGTTTATCAGTTTTCTGGATTTCATGCTCCAGGCCTCTCTCCATTTCTCGTGATCTATACTTCTTTTAATTCAGTTCTGTTATTTGCTAGTAATAGTATACTCCTATTTAATTTATTTCTTCCAACACTGGCTTTTTCATCTTCCATATGCAAAACAAACATCCTACCTTCATCACTACAGGCTACTTCAATTATTCTTTACATCATTGTGTTGACATGGAATAATCTCTACATAAACATACATAGAATCATAGAACTGTCTCAGTTGGTAGGGATCTTTCATCTCATCAAGTCCAGCCATCAACCTAACACTGACAAAAACCATCACTAAACCATGTTCCTAAGCACCATGTCTACCCATCTTTTAAATACCTTCAGGGATGGCAGTTTCACCACTTCCTGGGCAGCCTGTTCCAATGCTTGATAACTTTTTCAGTGTAGAAATTTTTCCTAATACCCTGTCTAAACCTCCTCTGATGTAACTTGAGGCCATTTCCTCTTGTCTTATTGCCTGTTACTTGGGAGAAGAGACTGACCCCCACCTCTCTACAACCTCTTTTCAGGTAGATGTAAAGAGTGATAACGTCTCCCCTCGGCCTCCTTTTCTCTAGGCTAAATAAGCCCAGTTCCCTCAGCCGCTCCTCATAAGACTTGTGCTCTAGACCCCTCACCAGCTTTGTTGCCCTTCTCTGTACTCTCTCCCAAATCTCAGTGTCTTTTCTGTAGTGAGGGGCACAAAACTGAACACAGTACTCGAGATGCAGCCTCATCAGTGACGAGTACAGGGGGACGGTCACTTCCCTAGTCCTGCTGACCACACTATTTCTGGTACAAGCCAGGATGCTATTGGCCTTCTTGGCCACCTGAGCACACTGACAGCTAATGTTCAGCCGGCAGCTGACCAACACTCCCAGGTCCTTCTTTTCCGGGCAGCTTTTCAGCCACTCTTCCCCATGCCTGTGGCGCTGCATGGGGTTGTGACCACATACTCATAGACTCACACACTCTACTTTGTTAAAATTAACATAGCTAAATTAAATAACTATGAATGTACCATACAACTGCAATGATGATCAATCTTCAGTAAGTTTCAGTTTCAATTTTTTGGTTTGTTGTTTGTTTTTTTTTCTCATATTTTTTTTTGTTTTTGAGTGGATTGTGAACTCCTTAAGATATCTAGCTATTTATTTTTAATTAACATGTAAAGCAAGTTGTGCATTTAGCTATGTTTTATATTCTTTGTTAATGTAATCAAGAAAAAAAAAAACCATGAAAAATACCTAAGAATTTTCACTGTAATTCAATTTTAATTAATTTATCTCTCATTCCTTTTCTTCAGTTTCTTAGCATGCTGGTCTATGGTTTGGACTACTTCTCTTGCTAATATGTTGAATCAAAACTTGTAGCCAGTTTTATGATACTGCAATTCATCACAATAGAGAAGCACATCTGAATCAATGGAAATTATTTTCTATAAGGCAAATTCTGGATGAGTAAAAGAGAATGAATCTCTTTAATCCATTTTAATTTGTAATCACAATAAGGAAATTAATGTTTTCAGCAGAAAGGCAGGACACTCTGTTGAAGGCCATGATACACAGAATCATTTCAGACAGAACAGGGCATGTAGAATGAACACTTTGAAGTGATTAATGAATCACTGGTCTCATTCTAATTATTTCCACTATAAAAGTACAACTCTTTTCCATTTGCACAAATCGGAAGAAACAAATGGAAATAAGAGGTACAAAATCTTGATATGCTCCTCAAATGGAGAAATGCATGTTATCATTGAAGCTGAGTCAAGTGAGGAATGAACACTCATCAGCTTATGGGAGAAAGTGCTTTTCACTTAGGAAACCAGTGCCCTAGCAGTGGCATCTTACTGTTACATGTTATTCCTTAAAGCTGACAATTATTCCATTGTAGAGAATGTCACAAAAAAAAAACCCACCTAAACCCCAAACACCACTAGCCCCTGAAAAAGCCCCAAGCAGTAAACAATGCACAGGAAGAGAAATAGTAAAAAGATATCAGAACACTTTAGATGTTAGAATTTAATGATTAAGAAAATTGATTAATTTGGAAAGCTCTAAAGCAAAGCCTGTTAGATTTGTATTCAGCCCTAGTTACATTTAAAAAGTTGGAAGCCTCATGACATACAAAACAACATTTTTTGTCTTTAAGCTTAAAGCAAAATTAGTATTTTCAACCCGATTCTGTTCTTGCTTATCTTCCATTTTTATTCCAATGGAGTCAGCTCTCAGCTCTGTGTGTGTGTGTGTGTATATAAATATATATATATATGTATGTATATATAAAAAATCTTTTTCTGCCATTCTGGTAATGTTAAGGTGCCAAAGCGTGGCAAAATGTTCTTTCCAAGACCATTCTTCATACAAAAGATTTTGCTATAGTAATACTGTACTAGAGGTGTGGACAGACTCTGACACTGAAATACTTTCTTTAATGAATTTATGGTAGCAAAGGTACTACTAATTGGAACATGACTGGCATTTGTTTTAAACTACCTGGACAGTCTGGAATAAAAGAATATAAAGTTGTTACAAGTACAAGACTGATGCGATGGAACCTGATTCTCAATTTTTTCAATTTTTCCACTTTTTTTCTTACCTGTCCCTTCTTCATAGGTGCTTTAGTAATTAACAACTTTACATAAATCAGTGACAGAGATAAAATAGCCAGATGTACATGCCAAAAAAGGTATTTACTATAAAATGCTGGTTTCTACAAAATCTCTGTACATTTTTTTCTGATCCTTTTAACAAAAAAATTCAGAAAGGTCAGCGGCAGCAGTAATGAGACTTGAAATTTAGGCTTATAAATATTATAATTCCACTTTATCTTTTTATGACATCTTAGTGCTGTTTACAAATAGGCAGAGAACTGTTTGCAAATAAGCAGATGCCTGATTTGCCTCAGAAAAAGAAAAGAAAACCACTAAGTATTTCTGGAAAAATAGCTTAAGTAAGTTATTTTATTTATACAAGCATTGTAAGGAGTTTAAGTCTGAAACCTTGATTAAAGATCAGCATTGAATGACAAGTGTGATCTTTCATTTTCATTTCTTTTTTCCTTTTAAAAGCTGATAATTAAATGTTGATTAAAAGTAGGTAATATTTTTTTCCTTGTTAACTTTCAGTTTTGAAATAAGAACTGCATAAAATAAAAATGTGGAACGGCTTACTAGGTTTTGATATCCTGTACCAAAAAAATAGGATTCTATCAGATTAGGGACCGGTTCTTGAAATAGCTCCTCAGTCTATAAGAAACTGTTAGTACAGAAAACTGTAATTTAAGAACAGGAGGTATCACCATTCACTAGAAAAGGCAGGTGTCCAGAAAATTTCATGTGCTATTTCAGTCAAAAAAATCATATTACATAAGGTGATATGAAGCTGACTTGAGCTACAGCATTTCCGTTTAACTGATACTATAAGGTTCAGTGTAATCACCCAGCCAGCGACTCTTTCACTAAGTCTCTGATTTCCTCATGGTGGCAAATAGCCAAGAAGGAACATTGCTGCTGTTGGACCTGTTTCTCATATGTTACGGGGAACAGGATAATACAGTAATATCTCTTCATCTGACAAGCAATTTTGGTAAATTTGCAAATAATGTTTGGTTTTGTTTTTTTTTTTTCTTCACTTTGTTAGAATTAAAAATTAGTGATCAGTTTCAGAGTTCCAGAAAGCCAGAAAGGGAAGTTTTTAGTGTTTCAAAGAAGGGGAAAAAGTCAATAGCTGATATTCCTGATATCTTGAAAAATAGTTCTTTGTTTCCCTTATCTACATGTACACAATAATTAACAACATAAGAGTTTGTATAGACAAATTAAATCTATGAATTATATTTTATTTTTTACTACATATGATAAGAAATTAATGAATTAATACAAATATGTGTGGTTATGGAGTTACTTGATTTTGTTTTCTTTAATGAATCTCACATTTTCTGTTATCTGCACTTTTTTTATATGACTAAAATTACTACTATTGAGAATAAACCATATTACTAAAATCCCCTCTGGAATCCATACTCAGACTCTTGTTTTCTGATTTCAGTGACTTATTCCATTCAAACTATATAAGCAACTTTCACGCTTCATTGAAAATGTAGTTTTAGGAGTTCTTTGATGAAGAAAAATAAAGTTAATTTATAGAAAAAAAAAGGCAATCCGAAACAATATTAAATGTCTGTGTGCATGCTGAAGTGTCATTATTTATATGTAGGTTTCATATATTTTATTCATGAGACCTCAGGTTCCGTCTCTGTTACATGTTAATTCTGCTTCACTCTGCTTGACAGCCAAGACAACCTGTTTCAGATTCATGGTAATTTGTAAGTCGGAGGGAAATCTAAGAAACAAACTCTGGAAAAAATACAGTTTTCACATTTACAGTTTTGTCAATGTCACTTTTAATGGGCAAGACTTTGAGGCGTTGACATGAATTAGCATTTTGCGCACTTAGGGAAAGTTCGCCACTGAAGATGAGTTAGAGATTGAAATGCTCATCAGGTTATTATGTTTCACACCACCATCTTTTAGATAGAAAAAATGTCAAATGTTTTGAGCTACAACAGTGGTAAGCTGATGAAGACATTTCAAATAAAATAAAGCTTTGCACAGTGCTTTCTGTAATTTCCTTCTAATAGACACTGTTGGGGAGTTAAAAAGAATAGGGATGCCCACAGCAAAGGAGAAGAAACTGGAAGGGTGAAATCCCTTTACACTTTTCCTTATATTTCTTTGTGTATCAGCTTACCTTGGCCTACAATGATCTAAAAAAAACCCCTCAAACAAACCAGCAATTTAAGGGGGGAAGGGGACAGGAGATAACCCAAAATAACAACAAAAGGAGCATTTAGGAAAAACTAAGAACAAAAAGAATATGGAAAAAAAAACCACAAATATGTTTCAAAGCTGACAGGTCTGAAAAACACAGAGAAGAATTTTACTACATTTAATTGTGAAATAAATTGTGGAGAAACCTTTCCTTCCATGGGAAGAAAAAAAAAAAAACTATTTCACTAATAAATAACTTGGATATGTATAATAAATATAAGACAATTTAAATATATGAACTACTATTTGGGGGAGTTTTCACTTGGTAAAAATGTGCCATTAGCACATAATATTTATATATACAAGGTTGTGAATATTATAACCTTTACCCTTCACTGATTTCCTTCATGTTTTTTTTACTGGTCATGTGCTTTTTACTTTTAAAGCCATCTTTATGCCAAACCATTCTTATCTCTTCAAATCTTTGCTTCACACATGGTATATCACATTTCTTAGGCTTCTTTGTGCATGGATCTATGTGCCAGATGTTCTAGGGCACCTTTCCATTGTCTCTATTGATGTATTCTGTGCATTCATTTCAACAGACAGCTGATGTCTGGGAGTGTGTGTTATATGCAAGAATCATTAAACATATCCTCTTACTCACAGATTCAGAAGAACATTTGAGCATTTGATGCACTAATTAAGAAATGGAAGCCATAAATGCACTTAAAAAAAATTTCCCATCAGTATGTTATGCTGTTTAACCAAACTTCACAATAAATTATTTTCTTTATGTGCATTCAGTATAGTTTGCACCCTTTATGCTTCACCTTCAGCTACAGGTTGGAAGAAAAGATGTCTTCTGATGCTGCTCAGTTTCACATGGTTTAACATAACTACAGAATACACTCTAAGTTATTCTAATGTCACGGGAATATTGGAGGAGTTTGGACAATTTTTTTTTTTTTATATATATAAATTAAGGAAATATTTAATAGTTAATAGGTGATATCCACCCTGCAGCCCTGCCCTGAAGGAAGCTACAGCCTATGGAGACCCCATGCTGGAGCAAGCAGGAACTGCAGCCCATGGAGAGGAGCCCACAGAGGAGCAGGTTTTCTGGCAGGACCTGTGAAACCATGGGTGACCCATGCTCTAGCAGTCAGTTCCAGAAGGACTGCACCCTTTGGAAAGGACCCATGCTGGAGCAGTTCTTGAAGAACTGCAGCCTATGGGAAGGATCCATATTGGAGAAATTCATGAAGGACTATGTCCTGTGGGAGGGACCCCATACTAAAGCAGGGAAAGAGCATGAAGAGGAAGGAGCAACAGAGACAAAGTAGTGTTACAAACTGACCACAACCCCCGTTCCGCGTCCCCCTGCACCGGTCGGGGGAGTAAGTAGAGAAATTGGGAGCAAAGTTGAGCTTGCGAAGAAGGAAGAGGTGGGGGGAAGGTGCTGTTTGGTTTAATTTTTATTGTTGTTTCTCACCATCCTACCCTATTTTTAATGGACAATAAATTAAATTAATTTTTCCCAAGTGGAGTCTGTATTTTCTCATGACGGTATTTGGTGAGTGATCTCCCTGTCTTTATTTAAACTCACAGGCTTTTCTGTCATGTTTGCTCCTCCTGTCCTCTGGAGGAGGGGGAGTGACAAAATGTCAAGATAGGAGATTTGGCAGCCAGCCAAGGTCAAACCACCACAAGGTATTATACCTTTAATAATAATTCTTCTCTTCTTACTCTTTCAAAGAGTTTTAGTTTCTCATAGGGAAAAAACTATTTTTCTATGTACTGAAGAGCACATGCCCAATTTCAGGCTTGTTTTTCAACATTAATAGTGACACAAACTATTCAGATTATCCTTGCACAAAATAGGACCAATTATACCTTCTATTTATGAATCATTCTATATTTTTAGTTCATAGGCTTATGAGTCGTTAATGGCACAGGAAAAAGAGATCAACGAAAGAGCTTCAGTAAAGGAAGCATTATGTTCTCAGTGCATTACTACTATCATGGTATGAGTGCAACAGGATTGCCACAAAAACAGAGCGTATTTCAGGTTGACACCATATGCAGAAATTAGGCAAAGATTACTTTACCTTTTTGGTCATGGGGATACAATAGAACCACTAGGCCTAAATGAGTTATATTCTGTTTCACTGCACTCCTGAAGTATCATGAAACTGGCTCCCACTCAAGCTTACCTCTACCTCCACAGAGTAGCACCTATTGTGTTCTGCTACAGAGCAACATAACACTGACAATGAAAGAATGACCACTGAGGGTCTTATTTGGGTCTTATTTAATCAAGTTTGGGTCTTATTTAATCAAGTTTAAAAGGGACAGGTATTCTATATAGAAGTTGTTATTCATCAAGCAGTGTGAGGAATAAATAGAGCTACTCCAGAAAAATAAGAAAAATAATCCTTATTTGAAAGGGGTTGCAGTTAGTAGAAGTGGCATTTATTCTGTCATAATTTAAATCCAAGGAACTGACAAATTGAAGATCATTTCTAGGATACTTTTATACCCACAAACCACATTTTCCCCACCAGATTGAAATTTCAATAGCAACTTCAGTCTGCTTCTACCAGATAAGGAAACAGAGTATGAATGTATTCGATCTCTTTGACTGTGTAAAACATTTCCTTAGTCATGCTCCCATGCTTCCTCTCCAGTCCCAAATGTGTATTGCATTGTGTCCTTAAGCTATGCATAATAATAACTATGAACACAAATTCTTAATTGTGTAGAGGTAGATTTAAAGTTATGTTTGCATTTTGTGGGATTTTTTTTCTTGGTTTTTCACTTTATTTTTATTTTTTCAGTTGGAGATGGGTATGGTTTGCAGTACTTCAGAAAGCTACAAATTTAAATTTTGAATGGCAATAGATTTTTATTTGTATACATAATTAACACTATAAGCCTAAAATTAATCAAAAACGAAAAAAAACCAAAAAACAAAAACAAACAAACAAACAAACAAAAAAAAAAAAAAAAAACAAAACAAAAAAACCAACCCAAACATAACTCTGCATCCCTTAGCAAGTTATACAAAAATTTTAAATCTAGACTGGTTTCTTATATCTGATGTAAAAGTAATTCTAGATTTCCAATATAAGCACTAGCAGAACCTTGGCCTACTGTGGGTTTAAAATTACAATGTCATTTTAAAAACTACCTTTCATTGCCCTGTATATTTTTATTCGGCAGTACCTACAAACGAAAATTTTTGGTGGAACTTGAAGAACAGTAAAGGAAACATAACAGCTCTTAAGTTTATGTTTGCTACAGAGAAATATTTACAGTTACCAATTCATACAATATTTAATTACTTCTTGTTGTAAGTATCAATAAAAGGAATATTTATTCTCGTACATATAGTACTCCAATGAATAAAACTTTGTATTATCTGCTTAGAATAACAGCTTCATTACTGCTTGATTAATCAAGTTAGCTCTAGTGAATTCCAGATGTTTATGATAATCAGGTATTTCTCACATGCTGAAATTTGTAAAAAGAGGCTTTTAGAAATCTGAGGGTTACTGTTGGTATCAGTGTAAGAAATCCTCCAAATAAAAGTCAGAATACTTGAGGCACCAGGGCTAGTATGGAAAGTTATGTGAAATAAAGAGTGAAGAGGAAGTGTATGAGGGAGGAGTCAAATTCACACCCACCTCTTAAAACCCAGTTGAATGTCCTGATTACTGGAAAGGCTCTTCTGCAGTGAGACCATGCCACTTAGCAAAAAAAGATACTGCCCTTGATAAAGTAAAAGACCTGCTTTCTGGTCCGTGCTCCTAGGACAGTCGATACATTAAATGGAGTGACTGCTTAATATAAAATTGATAAACAAACTTAAGAACATAGAAAGCAGAGATTTTCCCTTCTAGATCAGTAGTTCTAGTCACCAAACTGCAACATGAAGCTTTCACTGGCTGGTAACTAAAACAAAATATTGTGCATTCCCTGCATTGGAGAGCAAGTAACTCACTTAACACTGGTTGTATTTGTAATGTGAAAATTTTCCCGCCCTCAAGGGCATAATGGTCTAATCTATACAAGCCACTGGTAAAAGCCTCTGTACACATGTAGTTCCCTTAGCCTGCCTGGTCTTCTGCTTTGAGAACATGTGATACAGACCAAAAACTGTGACAGGAATCATCATACAAATAAATTATAAGGATAATGCCAGGTCAATGCTAAAGTTCTGTTTATTTTCCCTCTATTCATCCATCCTTCCATATTTGTTTTCTTTTCAAGAATACCCTATTTGAAGGCAGCCTATAATTACTATTTAAAGCCCCTTTTTTGAAGCAAAAGGGTGTAAATGAAAGTTTTTTATCTGAAAAGTACACTTGCAACTGAATGGTTGATTAGTACTTGTCAGAAAATACTAATCCTCTAGTGACTCTGAAAGAAAAGATTTACCTTAAATTACTTTTTCTTTAATGAATGACCAGTAGTCTTGAGAATATTCTGAAATGTTAGTCCTGGTTCGATATATGTCCATAACACTGGGCATCTTGAGCTCATAATCTCACAGGAACACTGCAAAGAATCCTGGAGCAAAGTCAAGGTCTCTGAAGTTCTCAGTTAGAAATGTAGTTCAGTTTAACCAGATTAGTCCTGTGAATCTACTGATGCATAAACATGTTTTCAGTATTTGCTGATACAGGTTACATTATTGTGAGGAGGAATATATAAGATTACTGATGTAATTTCATGTAATGTAATTGCTGATGTAATTTCATGTCATTCACGTGGGTCCACTTTTTGAGCTTGTCCAGGTCCATCTGGATGGCATCCCATCCCCTCGGCGTGTCAACTACACCACTCAGGTTGGTGTCGTCCACAAACTTGCTGAGGGTGTACTTGCCCCACTCTCTATGTCATTGATGAAGATACTAAACAGTACTGGTCCCAATATGGACCCCTGAGGGACACCACTTGTCACCGATCTCCATGTCAACATTGAGCCTTTGACCACTACCCTCTGGATGAGACCATCCAATCAATTCCTCATCCACCAAACAGTCTACCCATCAAATCCATATCTCTCCAATTTAGAAAGAAAGATGTTGTGGGGGATCATGTCAAAAGCCTTTGTTGTCCAGGTAGACAACACCCATAGCTCTTCCCTTGTCCACTGGTGTAGCTACTCCATCACAGAAGGCCACTCAGTTGGTCAGGCAGGATTTGCCCTTGGTGAAGCCATATTGGCTGCCTCAAATCACCTCCCTGCCCTCCATGTGCCCTAGCATAGCTTCTAGGAGGATCTGTTCCATGATCTTCCCAGGCACAGAGGTGAGGCTGACAGGCTGGTAGTTCTCAGGGTCCTTCTTTCTACCCTTTTTAAAAATGGGTGCAACACTTCCCTTTTTCCAATCACCAGGGACTTCACCTGACTGCCATGACTTTACAAATATGACGGAGAGTGGCTTGGCAACTACATCAACTAATTCCCTCTGGACTCTGGGATACATCTCATCAGGTCCCATAGACTTCTGTATGTTCAGGTTTGTCAGGTGGTCACGAACCTGATCTTCTCTCGCAGTGGGAGGGACTTTTCTCCCTCAGTCCTGGACTTGCAGTGCATCCACTCAAGAGGTGTGGGAAGAGAGGCTGCGAGTGAGGACTGAGGCAAAAATATTGTTGAGTACCTCAGCCTTCTCCTCATCTGTTGGTACCAGTTTACTGGTCAATTAGCATTTATTATTTAATATTAATAATTTTAAAACATAATAATTAATTAATATTCATTTACTCTATATACCCTCTAAGTACTTGACAGCAATATTAATAGTGTCAAAACTGTTTATAGGTTCAGACATAAAAGTTCACAATTCATGCAGAAGTAGTAGCAGTTAAATAGAAGCAAGAGCTACAAGTTTGTAGTTATTTTTTTCGTAAATCAATTGTCACACTAATATGTGATAAAGGACTCTCACCAACAATGAAAAAACCCACATTTATAAATAGTCAAGAACAGAATTTGTCCCTAATAATTTCATGTCGGAAATACTTATGTTATTCTCTGGATAGTTCATCAAACAGCTCTGTTTTATGCAGATTTCAGTAGTAAATAATAATTTTTCTAAGCTATTTTTCTTTTTTTTTTTTTTAATTTATATTCACTGTTAGCATTGCACATAGCATTTCCCTTGCACTCATCCTTTACCTAGTGAACTATGTTAATACTGCAAAATGCAGTCTAGGTTTATTTCATGCAGTTATTGTTTTCAATGTAGATAAGTAAAAATGTATTGTTCACTTAAACACCATCCAGACAGGGTCTATAAAGAAAATTGTTGGGAAGCCAACTGGAAAATACGCTGTTCACTGAAGTCTTAAACGTTTGTATTTTTTGTCTCAATGACAGCCATTAAAATAAAAGAGTTTATCTAGGACATTGCTTATTCCTGTTATTGTCCACGCTTTTTGGCAGGCGTCAGGAAGATAACAGCTGAATGAATACTTACAAGTTTAATGGGTACAAATTCTCAGTGAAAAGGTCTCATTATCTCAAATGAAATCAAATTAAAATTAAATAATATATGAGGAGCAGCAGCATATCAGTTATAACAATTTAAAAAATTGGCTTTGAAAATGTGAAGACACTTATCACTGCTATTATTGTATTGTATAGAGTTATCAAAGAAACCAGTATAGAATCCAAATGATGACATATCTGCTTTTTTTGCAATGTATTTCAAATTCATCTTAAACAATTTTGTCATTTACATAGTAATGTATATGAAGAACATTTACAAAGGACTGTAATTTTTTTCTGCCATCTCCATGACACAATGGACAAAATTTTAAAAGAGAAAAATTAATTTTAGCAGTCTTTTTGGCCACTTATGATATGCATAAGATGGACTGGAAGTGGCAGAGAAACGTGCCAGATGTAGGTAAGGGAGGAATATCAGCAAAATGCTTCTAGGGGAATGACTTTACGTGCATTGTCACTCAAGAGTGGCTGTTAGGATATTATATCTGAAATTTCTGTTTTATTCTCATGAACATGAGGAGACTAGTTACCTGTGGATTTAATATTTAGGGCTGTAGTGCACTGCTTGCATGAATGCTGCAGTAAAGCATGAGATCTGAAACATTAGATGTGGTCATAGCTATGCATCCTTTTTCCTCTCCCATTTTGGCTGAAGATGTATTCATCCGTGAAGCAGTTTATGTTTCCTACTGTCATTAAGAGACTCTTGGCACGCAGGTCTACAAGCAAGAAACATCCTCTTAGCACATCTTTAAATGCATCCACTCAAATATATTCCAACTACCTTTAATTTATCATTCTACATGAATAAGTAAGTACATAAATAAACAAGGAAAACCTTTATGTATGTGAAGTGAGAGGCAAACTAATGAAAAATTACTTAAAATTATAGACAGTCCATGTTGTCATCCCATAGCACTGCAACTTTAGGGCACCTGGGTTAAGTGAACATCTTTCCCTCAGGGATGGTTTACTTTGTGGATGCAAGAGGGACTAAAAAAAAAGTGTTTTATTAAGGGGGTAAAAATGATGTAAAGGAAGAAAAAACTAGCAGATGGGCAGGTGCAAGCAAAAACCTCTAGCTTTACCACCCTCCCACCAACATACCAGCTTTAGGGTAACAGAAGTCCTACATGATGGCATGGTTTGCTGATAGGTGTGAGAGAGTTGGGAAGTGCACCTGTGCTTTCTTGGGAGTAATTGCTGTTAGCAGCTGAACTTTTTGCCCACTGATTTTATAAAGAGTAATGCATCCTCTGTCTTCTAGAGACAGGATAAATCCAGTATAATCACATAGTCAGCAGGAGTAGGCTTACATTGTTTGCCCTGGCTATCTTAACAGTAGCACATTTCTGTACATGCAGAATCAGAGTTGAATTTGTCCGGTTGAATAATCTTGTCGTGGACACGTATGGCATAAATATTGTGGGATCATGGTCTGAACTGTATTCTTGAGTTCATTCATGGGGTAGGCAGAGTGTAACCCTCTTTGTCATTGCTTCTGTTCCCTTTTGGACATAAAGTTGCAAGTGAGCTGTCTAGGAAATATTGTTCTCTGTTGATCTTCCCTTTTAAAGTGACAGAAGAATTTCCCTTGGAGGTCCCCTTGTGTATTTTATGAGATATTACAGGAGTTGCAAGGAAGCCTATGACACTGGAAAAATGTGTCTTCATTTGTCTATTTCCTTCTTCATTGCTTGAACTACAGGTAAAAAGTTTTTCTCACAAGATGAGCTATTTTGTCAATTCTTCACCAGGACTTCATTCTTCTATAAGGCATTTATTAATCTGGGGTGCTGGCCTCTCCTGGTTTTTCTAGTCTTTCTCTACCTACAATTAAATGTTACACTAACACATGAGATTTAATTTGTGCTAGCAGAATACCAAGTCACAGTAGACAGACTTCTCAGTAATCATCCCAGCCTGCAGCACACAGGAATCTGACAGTCATCAGTGCCAGGGCTTCTCTCATACCAATACTGTTTCATTGACTGGAACAGAGATACTTAAAATTAACACTTGTGTTTTAGTAAAATGAGAATTAGAATTATTATCCCCAGAGCAGAACTAAAGTTACATATTAAGAAAATGAATAATTATAGGTAATGTAGAAAAAGCCATAGTTAGAATGGTATTGTACAAGTCACTCATAGGACATTGTCTAAAATACAGCAGATGGTTTTGGTAGTTCACTTCAAGAAAAATGAATTTATGCTATAATAAATGCATGCAAGGGTTACTAGAATAATGAGATGAGAGGCTAATAGATCTTCAACTGTTTATGAGATATAACTGCAATCTATACATCTACAAATGATGGAAGATAACTATCCAAACTAAGCACAATCTTGACACAAGAGTAAATGGATATAAACTGCCCATTAATACATTCAGACTGGAAAGGACATTTCCCATCCATCATATAGTTATATTCTTTAGCAGCTTCACTCTCAGTGAAGTATGAGCAAAAAACATTGTAGCTACATTCAAGCAAACATTTGATATATCATGAAAAGAATTACATACTGTCATTGTCTTCAATAGCATGGAACTGACTCAGTGATCCAAAAGTATTATTAGTACTATATTTCTATATACTAAATTTAAGATTTAACTGAGATTCCTAAAGCACCGAATAAGCATTTTCATGAAGATTGCAAAAAAAAGGAAAAAGGAGAAAGATCCATTGAGATAAAAATTTAGTATCTGTATTAAAACACGTGGGCAAAGTAACTGTAAAAACAGTCTCTCTCAAGCATCTGTCTCAAAACCGAACTCCGGCAATCTTCAGTGTACCACGGGAACATCTATGAACTAAAAAAAAATTTTAGCTAGACAGACAGTAGGTTGTATTTGTACTTCCATATGTATTTGCATGTGCATATGTATATGTATATATGTATATTATTGCAAGCAATACAATATGCTCGATAGATCTTAATCAGAGAATTATTTATCTTCAATAAGCTGTTGAAATTTCGATTCCATTCCAGATAGGTAGACCAAATGCTGACCCTTGTTTGATGTTAATAATCAAATATGTTAACACAATGAGATTCATTTTCTCAAACAGAACTATTGTGTAAATAAACAAGATAGTAATGGTACCCTTGAAGGATTCCAAACTTAAGAAAGGGCTTTTGAAGGAAGCTATATATAGATAGACATATAGATAGACATATAGATAGACATATTTATATGTACATGTGTGCATTCTGTCTGTTTGCAGCTTAGTAGGGTAAAATTTCATATGTAAGAAAAAAATAAAGGTTAGCTATACAAATGCTTATTTCCATAGGTGTTACAGATTACTAGTGCTGCTAAACAGTTGTAAAATATATATATTATTTTTTTAAAAGTTTTTTTGCATCTTTCTACAGTATATTGATTGATTCCACAAATGATATTGTATTGGCAGTATTGTGGACGAGGAATTAATGATTGCAGGCAAGCCATGTCACCTGTATTAGGTCTCATAACCCCTATGTTAGCATGAGTGACCACTGTATAGTTTTACCTATGTCATAATGCCAGAAAACATGCTGGGATGTAGCTCCCTGATACATGCAGTCGGATATGCTCTGGTGGACAGAAAGAGATAAGAGTCATATGTGTCAAGACAAGAAATAAAGTTTTGTTTATTACACTAAATAAAGGGCGCCATAGCACGGGAGGGAGACTGAACCTCCCCATGGATGGGAATTCTGCATAACATATTTTGTCTGTCCACTGGGTGTCTATACAAAGCTGCATGAAAGTGGGGCTCCCAACATCTGAATAGATATAAGATTTACTCACCATCTATGCTTTTCTTCCTATTTCTATCTTATTATTAAAAAAAAAAAATTACTGTGCTGTTGTGCCTTTTTTTATTGAGATATGGAAAGAAACCTCTACCGTCTCCAGTGCAGAACAGATATCCTTTCTTTTTATAGGAATTTCTCCCACTTTCATATAAACAAATTTTCCTTGATATGTTTGTATTTTTGTTTCTTGCATGTGATATTGAATCAGATACTTAGAGTTCGTTTTCTGTAATAAGTAAGTTTCAAACACTCTACTTCATACATGTTGTTCACTATTGTAATTAGAAACCTCACAGGAAATGATGCATGAACTGCAGAACAATTCTGCTTAATGGAAGCAGAATGATTTCCAAACTGAGAGAGTTTTGGAAGGTAGCAGGAACTTTGTATGCAATAATACAGAATCTACTATTGGAATACTAAATTTACTTCAAGAAGGAGCATCGAGAAGTACTACAATAATGATCTGAGTTCTAAGAAGCTTGTACATGAGAAGCTTATGAAAATTCTTAAAACATGACTTATTAAAAGGTTAACATTGAGCATATAATAAAATGACCCCTGAAAATAGGTGTTACCTCAAATTTTTAATTATTGGTTGGAAACAAAAGCAAAATAAAGCAGACAATATAGATAGTGAAGATGATTAATCATTGGACGAGTCTATCTGGGGAGACAATATGCTAAGGAATTCCCACTATATGAAGTCCTTCATTAGATATCCAGACCTGGATGACTCTGAAA
Source organism: Fratercula arctica (assembly GCA_947846985.1). Classification (NCBI taxonomy): domain Eukaryota; kingdom Metazoa; phylum Chordata; class Aves; order Charadriiformes; family Alcidae; genus Fratercula; species Fratercula arctica. The sequence goes on along the minus strand of CANTUZ010000001.1, from coordinate 45,585,050 downwards.
ATTGCACAATAACTTACATAGAAGTTTCAGGCTTGACACGGGGAATTTTCTGGAAGAGATTCTTTGGTCTCTGTCATTAATGTGGTTGGGAAGGGCAATCAGAGTGGTTGTCATTATCTTAAGATCTTTTAAATGTGGAGGGATGTTATTGATTTTAAGCATGAAAGTTCTCATCAAGTTATTAGATAAAATGTTATCTAAAAAAAAAAAAATTATTTCAATGTAAAATAGCATTCCATGTCAAAATGACAGAATCCTCATAGTTACATCTACATTGTCTAGTGTTCTATTCCAAAAAAAGGTACATTTGACATATTTTGCTGATAAATTATGTATCTTTTTTTTTTTTTTTTTTCTTCTTTTAATGAGATATCCCCAGACTAAATAGCTGCATATAGAATGCTGGACATATACTAACCGGTAGCTGAATCGGCAAAATGTACTCTCATGCTTTTTTATCCTACTTGCTTCAAAATTACTTTAGAAGAAAAAATAAAATTGAAAAGTTTAAGGTTTAGAAGGCTACTCCAGTAAATTTCTTATAGCCAGGTACTGCTTTTTGTTACAGTACACATTGACAATAGCATGAATTGTACAGATATTGTGTAATTACAATACAGGAAAAATATAGTAGTCATTTTGACTATCCAAATGTTGCATAGGAATATATATTACAAAGCAATTAAAATCTCAGCCAAGCCAGAGCATATAAAATACTATCTACATTTATATAGTTCTTTTTGTAATAAAACAATATAATGTGAATTCATGTATTTACCAACTGTAATGAGTACTTAAAAAAGTTAATAGAACCATTTATGGAATTAGTAAGAATTTTCCCAGAATTTAATGTCATGGTATGATCCTCTGTGTGAAGAAACACAAGTGTAAATTTCCTGTATTTTTTCCTGAATTACAGAGCAGAAATCTTTTCTATTTGACAAATTTAGAAATGAATTATTTTGCACTAGCTGTTCTGCCTTTTCTGAAAAGCCTTTATTAAATATAGCTAATAGAGAAGGGTTATGTCACACATTACCACAAACTGGACCATATCTGTCCTTGTCAGTATATTTTATTAAATCCTGTGACACTGAGACAGTTTCGGATCACTGAGGAACCATTTCACAGTAATAAAACCAAATTACTTTAAAATTTATTTTTTCCTTGACTCACAAACTTGCAGTTTCCAAAACAATTCCAAGAAATTTTATCATTGTTGAGTGCATCATGCAGTTCTTATCTAACTTATTCACTGGAATGGTATAGTGTTTTAGTCAAGAGAAAAAAAAAAAAAAAAAACACTGAAAATCTTAAATGGTATAAAGACTACAAAGCTTAATTTCGGTAGAATGCTTTTAAGTGGTAGGTTTATATCACAAGTATACATTCAAACACAAAATGTACAGTGGTAAAAAAGAAGATTAATCGTATGCCTATTGTTTTCTCTTTGCAATTCCTACTCGTATCACTGGCAGATAATTTTCACATATCCTAAGACTAAGTACTCACAAACATTTATGGCAACTAACTATATGGTATCTTGAAAATGCTAGATGAATTTTGATTGTTCTGTAAAATTTGCACTATTTGGCTACTCAGGAGGAGGCCAGAATATAAACAAGTATAGCAGGATTTTCAGAGTTTATTCTGTTCATCTCTTAAATATTTCTTATTATCATAATTTCTTATTCTCATCTTTACATTTACCTTTGGCTTGTATTATTGTTTGGGAGTTCTTTTTATGAGAGAATTAATCATTTGTTTACTAGCTTTTTTTTTTTGCTTGTTTCCGCACCCCCCCCCCCCTTATTAGGGAATTAAGTGTCAAAACTGTTTTCTAAACAGAGGAATTACACTTTCCTCTAGTGTTTGTCTTTATCTCTCCTTGAAAGCTTAGAATAATAAAGAACATTCAGGATAAGTATGTTTACCTGACAGTATCTGACATTAAAAATTTAGAAATAATAAGGTCCACTGGACATCTTATATAGATGACAAATTGTGAGTTAAAATATGCGTACTTTTTAAATTATAATAAGTATTCATGCTTGTGAACGTAAAGAGAAACACAAAACTGTTACAAGGAAACACTTGTTACTCACTGGATGAAGAGAACTGGGAGAAATGGGAGGGGGTCTGTTTATTAAGTTCAGTTCTCCAGATGCGCGGCAGTCATGAGTGGTTCTTTTAACTGCTTTCACCCTTACCTGCCTCTCACTCCCACCCCATACCTGTACCTGATTTTCTCTGCTTTTCTTGTTGTGTTTTTATTTTAAAAAATCAGTATCAGAAATTTCAGGCATTCTCCTTTTTCCTACTAGTATGCCAGACTGTTTCATAGTGTATGAGCGAGATCTCCATCTCAAATTCATGGTGTTTGTCAGCTTGTTTCTTTGAAGCCTGCTTTTATTACATTGGGTGCCTTGCCCATTTTCAAGATCAAGATAGAGGATTCTCTATATATCATATGACCTTGAAAATGTCTTATATTCAGTTCCCCTCTTTTTCAAAATGACCTGCATTTGGCAATCATAACAGCACCTCACTATACCATACATTGGCCTGCTGCCAGAACTGGAGGAAAGGTACAATGCCTGTCAATTGTGATTTCCTCTGCGTTTTTTTGATGAAGCAAATCTCCAGACACTTTCTAAATAAATTCACTGGGATTATCTTTTCTGAATTCTCTCTTTATTCTTTAATTCATAACTCCCCTTGGTGTAAGTTTTCAATGTTATCCATCTGGGGTTTTTTTTGTTTGTTTGTTTTTTTGGTTTGGTTTGGGTTTGGTTTTTTTTTTTTTTTTTTTTTTTTTTACTTTTCTGTTTGATAGAATATTCCAGCTTCAGGCATCTCTTTTACTTTTTCCTCCATTTGCAAAGTTGTGTGAAAAATGTCTTTCTTCTGCATTTTGTGCCAATACTTTAGAGATAAAGCCAGCCCTTCTGACCCACCACTACCCTAATCTTTTACCTTGGCAGTTATCCTTGATGTGGGGTTTTCTTTTAGAAATTTAAGTTTTGGGGTTTTTTTTTCATTGTTGAAAGATTTAGGAAACAAGTTCTTTTCTCCATTCACAGTAGCTTTGGTTCTGTAACAAGAGTGTTCAGCTGAAAAAAGTCTCCCTTTTAAAAAGAATATGCCTATAAAAGATGGACAAAGTTATGTTCTGCCTCCTATTTTGGCATATATATAAGTAAAGCTTAACAAAGATATAATTCACCTTTAAATCTTTTGGAACAATTAAGTGAACAGTGATAACATTTTCAAATCTTGAAGAGGGTGAAGTTGAAAAAAATAATTACAACACAGAAGACAAAATTGATCATCAGTACAGTTTAGCCTTTAGAGGCTGCTGACACATTGTTCTCTCTCAAATCATTCTTCTGGTTTGAAAAGCAGATATTTAAGAAAAAGGTTTTTTTAATGTTTATTTCTTTAGAACTTCTAGTATCCAGGCATTTTTTGAAATAGCACTTAAGTTCTGATGAAATGCCTTGCTTCCAGCCAAATTCTGTCTCTGATGACTGATTTGATCTTATCAGTGACTCATCAAATCTACTTTTCTGCCTTGATACTAAACCCTGGCTTTTTATGACACCTCTTGATAAATACAATTCCCTTTTTTATGTGGCACAATTGCTATGATGTCTGAACAGATATAGGTCATAAATTCTAGCTTGCAATGCTAATATTCAGAAAAAGATGATTATGAAAAATCATGAGCCATAGAGATGTTTGGCTTGGCAGCAGGATTTACGCAGCTAAAACCTAGTTGTTGGTGAAAGCAAGGCCGGGTTGACTGGGTGGAATACAGAGAAACTATCCAAGCAACCAGGAACCAGATTAAGCAAGCTAAAGCCCAGATAGAATTAAATCTGGCTAGGAGCATCAAGGATAACAAGAAAAACTTCTACAAGTACATCAGGCATAAAGGCAAGACTAGGGAAGATGTGGGCCCTCTCAGGAAGAAGACAGGAGACCTGGTCACCCAGGATATGGAGAAGGCTGAGGTGCTGAATGACTTTTTCACCCTGGTCTTCACTGGCAAGGGCTCCAGCCACACCACCCAAGTTGCAGAATGCAAAGGCAGGGTCTATGAGAATGAAGAACTGCCCACTGTAGGAGAAGATGAGGTTCAGGACCATCTGAGGAACCTGAAGGTACATAAATCCATGGGACTGGATGAAATCCATCCACAAGTCCTGAGGGAGCTGGCAGATGAAGTCTCCAAGCCACTTTCCATTATATTTGAAAAGTCGTGGCAGTCTGGTGAAGTTCCTGCTGATTGGAAGAGGGGAACACATAACCCCCATTTTCAAAAGGGGAAAAAAGGATGACCCAGGCAACTGCAGACGGGTCAATCTTACCTCTGTGCCTGGCAAGATCATGGAGCAGATCCTCCTGGAAACTCTGCTAAGGCACATGGAAAATAAGGAGGTGATTGGTGACAGACAACATGGCTTCACCAAAGGCAAATCATGCCCAACAAATTTGGTGGCCTTCTACGATGTTGCCACAGCATTGGTAGATAAGGGGAGAGCAACCGACGTCATCCACCTGGACTTAATGCAAAGCGCTTGACACTGTCCTGCACGACACTCTGGTCTCTAAATTGGAAAAGCGTGGATTTGATGGATGGACCACTCGGTGGATAAGGAACTGGCTAGATGGTCGCAGTCAAAGGGTTGCAGTCAATGGCTCAATGTCCACATGGAAACCTGCCTACAGGACAGATGGAGAGCGACTCTTTATCAGGGAGTGTAATCATAGCACATGGGGTAACAGCCTCAAATTGAAAGAGGGTAATTTAGATTGGATATCAGGAAGAAATTCTTTACTGTAAGGGTAGTGAGGCACTGGAACAGGTTTCTCAGGGAAGTTGTCAATGCCCCATCCCTGGAAGTGTTCAAGGCCAGGCTGGATGAGGCTTTGAGCAGCCTGGTCTAGTAGGAGGTGTCCCTGCCCATGGCAGGGGGGTTGGAACTAGATGATCTTGAAGGTCCTTTCCAACCCAAACCAATCTGTGATTCTGTGATTCGGTGTGTTTTAATTTACTCAAACAAGAAAAAATGCTTTCACTGAGCAGCAAGGATAAAACATTGCTTTCTGAGGAATTACTGCTTTTTCAGATATAAAGTGAATGAGTGATAGTTACTCTGAATCTACCGAACTGCCCTAAGTAATGTGTGAAAGAACTGTATGAAAATCATGCATGTATGCACATATACATGGAGCTGGACTGAAATTATTAAAAAAATGTTCAATACTGTCTGATTTTGTATAAAAATATTTTTATGGGGTGAAAGGTACCCAAAGGCACTGCTCAGGTGAGACATTGACTGCTGGCCAAAGCTCTCCACTGGGAAAACAAACAAGGCACAGAAAACTATTATGGAGAAGCTTACCAAAAACCTTAATATACATCTATGTACAAGAACTAAAAGGAGTACAAATTAATTCTTAACATATTTACATTCTTATAACATGTCTGGGGTGGGAGCCCAGAAGGTGATAGTAAACCAGGCAACAACAGCTAATTTGCTTTAGATTGTTCTGGGGTGATGTGACCAATAAGGTCATTGTCAGCATATGGCTGCCGTCTGAGTTGGAAAGCAAAAAAATATGAAAATAACAGCCCCCATTGGTGGGAATAAATCTACAGACAACCAACATCTTGAGGAAGGCTGAGCCTGGGGTTGAGCTGCTGTGCATGATTGTCACGCCACCAGCAAAACCAGACAAGAGAGTGTCCTTTTTCCTCAGATCTTTGGTGCTTGCCTGTCACAGCTGGACCACAGTGTTTTGTGTGAGTTTGTATTCTGCACAGAAAGCATGTGTTGTAGAATAGAGGCCTTGGAATAGAAATCATAATCTACCTACTATATCCATGTTCTGTCATAAAAAGAATTTAAATCATACACTCATAGAATCATTTAGGTTGGAAAGGAACTTAAGATCACCAAGTCCAACTGTTAACCTAACACTGCCAAGTCCACCACCAAACCATGCACATCTACAAGTTTTTTCAACACCAGTGACGGTGACTCAACCACTTCCCTGGGCAGCCCGTTCCGTTGCTTGACAACTCTTTTCGGTGAAGAATTTTTTCCTAATATCTAATCTAAAATCTTATGCAATTGAGTGTTGTGGTTCTGTCCTTGTGTCCACCTCAGTCCTAAGTTTCCCCGTGGCACCTCTGCTTTGTGACTTTCTGGTGAAGAAAAAATAAAAAAAAAGGACTATGTGAGCAGAACAGTTTGCAGTGATGTAACACTGTAATACAGCATTGCCGTTGCTGATAACAGGACATGAGCTTTGTACTAGTCTACAAGGCCTTAGGGCTGAGGCTTGTCAGGCATGTTTTGTCTGAACATTTGTTGACCTGCCTGCAGGTTTGTTTTGCTTGGTTTAGCTGTGACAGCAATTTCCCTAATTGATCAGGTGCCTACGGCTAATTTGCTCTACTTTTAGAGCAGTATAACCATAGTTGTGATAAGTAGTTATTATGCATAGAATGAGATATATACAGCTCTAACACAGTGACATAGTGTAGAGAAATACAGATATGGTAGGGGAGCAGAGACCTGGAGAATTGGGACACAGGATGCGGTGCAGAAGAGCACAGGCATAGGTGGTAAGAGGCGGGGCACAGACTTGGCACTGCGGACACCACAGCTGTGAACAGTTCAGCCCTTGTCAGTTAAAGAAGTGCAGACTTGGAGCTGAAAAACATTGGTTTTAGGGGTAACAAAAAAAAAAAAATATCCAACATATGTAAAGGGCATCATACCTAGTGAATTTGGATGTAACGTGGACCGCAGACCAATGAAGAAAGAGCAAGGCTGTAAAAGCGTGTAAGTTAACATGTCAAAACAACCCCAACTAGACCCTTAGAGAGAGGAAGAGACACCAATCAACACGAACATCATAGTCCTCGCTGTAAAGGACTCCAGAGGCTCACAACTCACTGTCAATCACTGTCAGCCCCCTCACCCCCAACTCACACACACATACCAGAATGAAACCAACAACTAAAGGACCACTGGGAGGACAACACCGGGAATAGGGGCTGAATCTGAGAAGCATGTGCACCATGATATTATCCACATTCTCTCTTTTTTTGCTAACAATTAGATCTAAACTAATAATGATTAGACTCTTAATATTTCATTGATACTAACAACGAATTCTTGTCTTGTCTTATATATAAGGTGCTCTTACTTTTTGGTCTTCAGCAAGATTTTGAGTGCAGCAAGTTTAAGTATCCTGTAATGACTTCACATTACTTGATAACCATTGTGCTATCAAGTAATTTTAGCAGTAAAATGTGCATCTTACTGTCACCATTTTCAAAGAATTTGAGTGACGTGATTTGCAGGGGAAAAAAAAAAATGAACTTAAAAATAGCTCAATCAATAACCACCTTCAAGAAATGTTCAGTAAGAAGTTTTATTTTGAGATCTACGTAGACACTACTTGAAATCTGGTAATAAAAAAATCCCCCATGAAACAAAAAGCTAAAGACAAACAAACAAAAACCCAGATTGTTCAGTAGAACCAGCAACACAAGCCAAGGTTAATGGAATTAGTTGATGCATTAAATTCATAAAGAGCAAGGTTAGTATTGACACTGAAATATGTACAACTTGGGTTTTTAATTCTGCACTGATCAGTGTAGATATGAATATGGTATAGAGGCCACGAGAGGCGAGGGAGCCACAAATATTTTTTCAGAGATTTTATTATTTTCATTGCATTAAAATATTTTATAAATGGAGGTATTTCTTTTATAGAAATCTAGGAATATTGAAGAATAGTTCATACTCTTCTTTTTATGTGTATTTTTTTGGTGTTGCATAAAACTTTGGCTGTTATGAACCAAATGGTGTCCAGTGTTTCCTGCAAAGCATCGAGAGTCACTATGAATACTCCAGAAGGTAGAATTAAGTTCCATTGTGTAAGAATGAAGAGCGCTAGCTGTAAAGACAATAAACTCACCTTCACTAAAAAGACTGTTTGCACCTTAGTTATGTAATTATTTACAATATATGATTTATAAAGAGATATTAAAAAAAAGTTTCTAATTTCTTAATCTTCAATAAGTTATAAGCACCTATTCCCTTAAATTTACTTTAGAAAAACAGAGAAAAGAACTTTAAAACATAGCAGTTCTTTATTTTTGATGTAAACATGGCTACATACATTCTTAAATTTTTACAACACATAATTTTTTCACTATGCTGCTTAATATTCAGATTTATCAACCTCTTTCCTAAAGCCATAGAATGCTTACTTTAGTTAGCGTCTTTTACTTTTCACTGAATAAGTCTACCTGAGAAAAAGATTAGACTTGTTATATTTCAATAATGAAAAAAAAAAAAAAAAATCACAACACTATATAAATATAGGATACCAACATCTACATTAATGGGATTGTAAATGTAAAATGTAATTACAGAATTGTAAAATGTAATTTGTAAAATGCAATTACAGACATGTAAAAACAATAAATGCATACTATCTAAATAGTAATTTTCTGATTTTCTTGTTTTCACACAGATATGTTAATTTCCATGTCCAGGATGAATAGGAGAAGAAATAATGGGTTTAAGTGCAGCAATAGAGATTTCAACTGGACATAAGAAAACTGGAACAAATTGCCCGAAGGATATTATGAGTCTCCAAAACTGAAGGCCTTTGAGGGAAACCTAAAAATATACTTGACAGGCATGAAATAGGTAAGTCTGATCATGCTATGAAGCGGAAGTTGACACTCTACAGTTCTTTTCCAGCTGGACTGTGTAAGACTGTGCCATTTACCTTTGATCTGCTCTATGCTGGTCTGAGAATGCCAGTTTCATGGGACAGCTGCAGATCAGTCCATGAGAAATGTTGTTTTTCTTTGTTTGCTTGCTATTTAACTTCAGCCCTTTTTTGGAATAAACCCAAATTTTAGAAAGCTTCCCATGAAGTTCAAACCCTATTATTGAGTCAGATTTAATGCAGAGCTTATGTCTGACACCTTCTAGGGTAGTGGCATTCCACAGTCTCATTAGTTTTAGGCCTCAGAAACACTTTAGAATCTTCCCAAGCCCACAGTTGCCTTGACATTATTTTCTCAGCAGCTACACAGAAAATAGAGCTCTTGTTTCTATTTAAGAACTTCAGGGACAGTGTGACGGGAAGTCAAGAATTTTATGATTAACAAAGGGTCGTCTTAACCACAAAAATACAAAGCAAAACAAATCAACAACAAGACCAATCCTTTGGTATTAGAGAAGCAGTCTGCATAGTTACATTATTTTAAAAAACAGCAAAATACAGGACAACGGCACTCAAAGTATAAATTTATCCTGCTTTTTGTTCTGTGAGTTAATGATGGCCTGAGGTCTAGAAGCCCATTCTACAGTCTTGATTCTGATAGTGGTGCATGTGTCACTGACCTGGTACTTTTTGCTAAGAAAAGTATCTTTTTTTTAGAATTTTATTTTTAAGGGCTGTCATTCTTGATTTCAGTCCGAAAAAATCAAATTTTCAAGATTCTTTTTCTAAAAAATCCAGCAATAAAGATATTACAGAATTGATCAAAGTAAACATCAATAGTACGCTAGAGAGATTTTTTTTTATGTTTACAGATGCAAGGTGCCAGTGTAGTTTTTCAGATGTAAGGGTCATTTTGTTCTTTTGTTGCTGGTGGTTCTTTTGTATGCATCTTGGTATTAATGTTTTCTTTGACATTTTAACAGTTTGGACATATAACATTTTGACAGATATGCTAAAATGGAGATTACAAAGTGAAATCTCTGAGAAAGCCACACAAAAATAATTAGTTATGTTGAAGGCTCCACTTTTCTTCACTCAGGCAAAATAAATTGAAAGACCGTTATATAGATTGCATATATACTTCTCAGACTTCACAAGAGACATGAAGAAGAATGCACAGAGTAAACCTTGATGAATGAAGATCATACAGTCTGCAAATATGCTACTATCTGATCCATATTTCTTTTCACAAGGGTAAGATTGTAAACGAATTATATTCTATTTCTGTATACTTGGATACACATAGACACAGAGACATATAAGGAATCACATACTTTTCTAAGGGAACAGTAATATAGCATCTTTTTAAGACTGAAGATGAATGCTAATATGTCTAGTGATAGCAATGTGCAACCTGAATCAAGATGGCATTGGTATAGTTGGCTTTTCAATTCATCTTATTAGTCTAACATACTTATTTTTATCTTGAGGACACTAATGCAAACGTGTAAATAAATATAAGCAATGCTTAAATAAGCCTCCCATTCTAGTACAGAATACTATTTTTGAATTCAAAATGTTTAGCTTTACTAAATAAGATATAAAGCACATGCAGTGAATATTAGGCACAGAATACAGTCTATATCAAAGAATGCAGTGGCAAAAAATATTTCCTCTATTCTTTAGTTTTGGCTTCTGGTGGTGGAATAAGGGCAGATACTGTTCTGACCTGCACAGAATGAATTGAAAGGAATAGAGTGAGAAGCCTGATGGGTTTTCCACCATTATGGAATTTCCACCATTATACCACTTCAGTCATCGTGAGCAGGGTGTTCAGAAGCCAATAAGGAAATCTACTTCACTAGAAGCAGCTACTGTGTTAGAGGATGTTATGACATGAAGGATTATCCAGCCTGCAGGTGTGTAGAGATCTCAGCTGTGGTGGGTTCGTAGGATTCTATAATGCACAAGGACATGGAGGCTTTATCCTCTATAAGGGATCCAACCATCTCAAAAGTGGGAGGACAAACCAAACTGACCCCAGAAGTGGGCCCAGAGGGGGACTAGTAAAATAACAGACAGACTCATGTCAAAGATGATCCACATCAGGGAGTTTGGAGCCTGCCAGGTGAGCCCTGCAGGGGTCCAAGATCTTGTAGAAAGTTTGTGCAGAGAGTTCAGGCTGTTTAGGAAAGGAAAAGTACATGCAGCATGGGAAGTTCTCAGAGAGAGAGACTATTTTGGATAAAAATTAAGTCCTTTTTATATCATAGAGATTTAAGAGGGTATCGAACATCACCACTTTGAGGTGCTGTTAATTTCTACTTTTTACCTGGGGCAGACAATAGGTGATGAAGTTTTCTTTCAGACCAGTTATTTTTACCAGACTGTTTTCCTGTTTGTGCAGTTAGAACAGCAAATGTAAGTAGCGATTCTTACTTTCTCAGGATGTTTTACCCCTTTTTACAGACTGTTTTTTCAACTTTTCCAACGATAAGTTGTCTTTACTGTTTCTTGATTTTGCAATTGGGATGCGTCTTGTTTCTAAGTACCCAGCTCTACTTCAAAGATGCCAGCTGCACTTTTCAAGGATGGTTCTGGTTCCCAGACCTAGTTCTCAGGCAAACAGCTCCCAGGCTGGCAGGCAATTTCTCTGTAAGTATTTCAGCAGGCATTTTCTTCTGTTCAGAAATTTTCCTTTTCTAACAAGATTGCCTTTCTGGTTGCTCACCTCAGAGGGAGAGAGGGAAAGGAAGTGTAATTTCAAGACCCGCGTTATCTGTCTTATCTGTGTTGTAAAATTATCCTACTTCTTTCTATAAGTGTCTCTATACAGACAGCATTTATGACTCATGACACTGGGAAGAATGCATAAAAAATACTTGACAAAATAAACAAGGACATATAAGGCCTTGTGCATATAATTGTAGGGTAAAAAAATGTGAATGGGAAAGAGAGTTCAGCAGCACCCACAGTTTTTCATTACTGTAAAGTTGCAAATACCTTCCTGACAAATAGGAGTAATATGGTGTAGTTAAGGACACCGTTAGTATGCTAACCATGACATTCAGATTCTCAAATACGTACTTATGCTCAATATATGTTGGTATTCCATTTTCTGTAAACTTTGAATCAAAGGGCTTTTTCAGAACACTTTTGCTTAAGAATGTGTTTATGTCTGAAATCTGCAATTTCCTCTAATGGAAATGCCGGCTATTAAATTATGCAAGTAAAGTTAAAAAGACTCTTCATGGCCACTGCTTGTCTTTCAAAAAGGGAAGACTACAAAAGGGAGATCTTTAAGAGAAGTTTTTCTCTTTTGACACTTATGTCATCACCAAGTCCTATGACTGGTATCTGTAGTAGTATTTCTTTAAAAGACAAAACTATAATGACAGGAAATTCTATTGATATCACTGGTGTGTGGAAAGTGTTGGGTCTTTTGCTCTGTGGAGAAGGTAGATGGTACCACTAGTGGTACCTGCTCAAAAAGAAGTAATGATGTCTAGCCAGTAATGTAGTGTTGCAATCAAATTTCTCTTATTAGGGTTTGTTTGTTTGTTTGTTTTCCAGTCAATATTACATGTGAAGAATTTTCTCTAATCACTTGCTAATTAGCTAGTTTGCAGGTGGCACCAAGTTTGGTAGGAGTGTTGATCTGCTTGGGGGTAGAAAGACTCTACAGAGGGATCTGGACAGGCGGCATTGATGGACCTAGGCCAATTATATGAGGCTCAACAGGGCCAAGTGCCAAGTCCTGCATTTGGGTCACAACAACCCCATGCAACGCTACAGGCTTGGGGTGGAGTGGCTGGAAAGCTGCCTGGCAGAAAAGGGCCTGGGGGTGTTGGTCGACAGCTGGCTGAATATGAGCCGGCAGTGTGCCCAGATGGCCAAGAAGACCAACAGCATCCTGGCTTCTATCAGAAATAGTGTGGCCAACAGGATAAGGGAAGTGATTTTACCGCTATGCTTGGCACTGATGAGGCCCGGCCTCGAATACTGTGTTCAGTTTTGGGCCCCTCAATACAAGAAAGACGCTGAAACGCTGGAGCATGTCCAAATGACAACAAAGCTGGTGAAGGGTTTAGAGAACAAGTCCTGTGAGGAGCAGCTGAGGGAACTGTGGTTGTTTAGCCTGGAGAAAAGGAGTCTGAGGGGAGACCTTATCACTCTCTACAACTACCTGAAAGGAGGTTGAAGAGAGGTGGGGGTCGGTCTCTTTTCCCAAGTAACAAGCAATAGGACAAGAGGAAATGGCCTCAAGTTATGCCACGGGAGGTTTAGATTGGATATGAGGAAAAAAATTTCTTCACTGAACAGGTTATGGAGCATTGGAACAGGTTGTGCAGTGCAGTGGTTGAGTCACCATCCGTGGAGGTATTTAATAGATGGGTAGACCTGGTACTTCGGGACATGGTTTATTGGTGGACTTGGCAGTGTTAGGTTAATGGTTGGACTTGATGATCTTAAGGGTCTTTTCCAATCTAAAAGATTCTATGAATCGATGATTCTAGTGGGGGAGACAAATGGTGAATATATTTGACAAATTCCCAAATTGTCTAATAAGCTTTCTTACACTTGAACTGCTAAAATAAACTAGTAAGATGTGCATTATTCTCCTGTTTAATCCAGATCTTACCTATCATGCACCAGTGTTTGGAGTTTCACTACAAGCTTATTTGTGTCACTGATTGTCCAAGGATTAGATGATGTATTTTTGGCAGCAATATTATTTATATAAATGTTCTCTGAAGGTTAATTATTTCTGGAAATGGCAACAATATTGTAATTCATTCTGGGCCTGGTTCCACGACTTTTCTTCCTACGGAGCTAAAGCCTGAGAGAAGCCCCAATAAATCAGTGAAGTCACTCATAAATAACACAGTATTCACCTTGAATGAAAATGGAAAAATCAAGTCCTCTGCTGTCAAAATCCCTTATGACTTTTTTGATTTCACCCTTATATTTTGTCTACGTGTTTAATAGTGGCATTTTCTATTGAAGATTCTACCAAAACATTCATAGCACAGTCAGATGTGATTCTTCATGAATGCTACAAATGAGAAATACTAAAACTACTTCTCTCCTTCCTTATCAGAAAGAGCAATTTCAGCAGTACAAAGAAGGGCATTGTGAAGCATGTAGTTTTCAATTCCTTTGAAATGTTTGCATCTTATTCTGAGTCTCTTTAAGAAAATCACGTGTCAAAAAAACAAGGAAAAGGCAACAACTAGCTATTGTATTTCTACTGACATAACATCAGCCTTAAATAGAAGTGAAAAGAGCACAGACAGTTATGGGTAGAAGTAGAGAAGATGAACAGCAGAAAAATTACAAGAAGAAATTACTATAAGCCTTGCTTTGGGGTTTTTTTTTTGTTTTTTGTTTTTTTTTAAATCTACATATTTCATATTTATTTACTCATTCCTTTAGATTCAACTGAAAGAATTAAGTTGCTTTCTTAATGGTATTATTAAATCCTACAAATATAACTCATTATAAGGAAGCACTGGGCAACAAGGGCCATTTCTGGGTCTCAACACATCTACTGAAGCCTGACAGCTGGAAGCTCAGTTAGAATTTTAGGCTTCACTAACTACTTTTATAGTAATATCACAGAATCACAGAACTGTAGTGGTTGGAAGGGACCTTCATAGATCATCTAGCCCAACTCCCCTGCCAAAGCAGGTTCACCTAGACCAGGCTGGATAGGAACATACCCAGGCAGGTTTTGAATATCTCTAGAGAAGGAGACTCCACAACCTCTCTGGGCAGCCTGTTCCAGTGCTCTGTTACTCTCAAAGTAAATAAGGTTTTCCTCATGTTCAGTCAGAATTTCCTGTGTTCCAGTTTGTGTCCTGTCACCAGGCACCACTGAGATGAGTCTGGCCCCATCTTCTTGACACCAGCCCTTTAGATATTGACAAGCATTGATAAGATCCTCTCTCAGTCTTCTCTTCTGCAGGCTAAACAGACCCAGGTCTCTCAGACTTTCCTCATAAGAGAGGTGTTCCAGTCCCTTGATCATCTTTGTAGCCCTCCACTGGACTCTCTCCAGTAGTTCCCTGTCCTGCTTGAAATGGGGAGCCAAGAACTGGACACAGGGCTCCAGATGCAGCCTCACCAGGGCAGAGTAGAGGGGGAGGATAACCTCCCTCGACCTGCTGGACATACTCTTTTTAATGCACCCCAGGGCACCATTGGCCTTCTTGACCACAAGGGCACATTGCTGCCTCATGGTCAACTTGTTGTCCACTAGGACTCCAAGGTCCCTCTCTACAGAGCTGCTTTCCAGCAGGTCAGCCCCTAACCTGTACTGGTGTGGGGGTTGTTTCTGTCTAGGTGCAGGACCCTACACTCGCCCTTGTTGAATTTCATAAGGTTTCTCTCTGCCCAACTCTCTAGTCTGTCCAGGTCTCGCTGAATGGCAGCACAGTATTCTGGTGTGTCAGCCACCCCTCCCTGCTTTGTGTCATCAGCAGACTTGCTGAGGATACGCTCTGTCCCCTCATCCAGGTCACTGATGAATATATTGAGCAAGATTGAACCCAGTACTGACCCCTGGGGAACACCGCTAGTTACAGGCCTCCAACTGGACTCTGCACCACTGATCACAATCCTCTGAGCTCTGCCATTCATCCAGTTCTCAGTCCACCTCACTGTCCACTCATCTAACCCACACTTCCTAAGCTTACCTATGAGGATCTTATGGGACACAGTGTCACAAGCCTTGCTGAAGTCAAGGTAGGCAACGTCCACTGCCCTCCCCTCGTCCACCCATCCAGTCATGCCATCACAGAAGGCTATCAGATTGGCCAGGCATGATTTCCCTTTGGTGAAAGGGGAATGCTGACCACTCCTGATGACCTTCTTTTCTTCCACATGCTTAGAGATGACATCCAGGATGAGCTGTTCCATCACCTTTCCACGGATGGAGGTGAGGCTGACTGGTTCGTAGTTTCCTGGGTCCTCCTTCTTGCCTTTTTTGAAGAATGGCGTGACATTAGCTTTCCTCCAGTCCTCAGGCACCTCATCTGTTTTCCATGACCTTTCAAAGATGATGGAGAGTGGCTTTGCAATGACATCTGCCAGTTCCCTCAGCACTCATGAGTGCATCTCATCAAGGCCCATGGATTTGTGGATGTAAAGTTTGCCTAAATGATGTCTAACCCAATCCTCCTTGATCGAGGAAGTCTTCTTTAGTCCAGGCTCTCCCCCTTGAGAGAGATTCTTGAGGGATGACCTTAGCAGTAGAGACTGAAGCATAGAAGGCATTTAGTAACTCTGCCTTCTGTGCATCCTCCATCACCAGGGCACATGCCTCATTCAGTAGCAGGCCCACATTTTCCCTAGTCTTGCTTTTGCTGCTGATGCACTTGAAGAAAGCCTTCTTATTGTCCTTGACATCCTTTGCAAGGTTTAATTCCAAGTGGGCCCTAGCCTTCCTCCTTGCATCCCTGCATACTCTGACAATGTTCCTATACTTCTCCCTTGTGGTCAGTCTTT
Organism: Fratercula arctica; assembly: GCA_947846985.1. NCBI lineage: Eukaryota > Metazoa > Chordata > Aves > Charadriiformes > Alcidae > Fratercula > Fratercula arctica. The sequence goes on along the minus strand of CANTUZ010000001.1, from coordinate 45,568,772 downwards.
TTTTGCACATTCTGTAAACTTCCTTCTTCCATCTGAGTTTTTCCAGAAGCTTCTTGTTCATCCATGCATGTTTCCTGCCTCCTTTGCCTGATTTCTTGCTCTTAGTGATGCACCGATCTTGAGCTTGGAGGAAGTGGTGCTTAAATATTAACCAGCTCTCTTGCACACACACACACACCCCCCTTCCTTCTACAGCCTTAACCCATGGGATTTTGTTTGCATTTTGAAAAAGAGAATCTATGTATAGAACAGGAAATAATATATTAAGAAAGTGATTTGCAATGTGAATTCGAAGAAAAGTATCAATTATGTACACATTTTGAATAACATATTTTCTATATATGTTCATATATACATATATATCTATTCTTGCATATATGCCTTCCATGCTTTGACAGTAGTCTCTGAATTTAACTGTTTATATGCTGATGTAAATTTCCAGCAGATATCTTTATTATATTGTTGTTATCCATATCTGTTAAACCTCATCGGAGTCTGGTGCTCATGGCTAGCATAGTCTTAGTTTTCTCTAGTAAGTCTTCCTCTAAATCATTATGCTGAATCAATTGAGTGGTAAAGCTTCACAATCTCACGACGCTCTAGTAATTTCAGCTTCATTTAATTTTTAGTAAGGCAGATGATAGACAATGAACCTATTTATTTCATTTCTAGTCTTTCAGTTTAATACAACTCTTCAGTACATGTTTCTATTTGAACTAGCTGTTTCTTACCAAAGAGTCCTTTCCACAGCAAAAGAACTTTCATGCTCAGAAATAAATGCATTATTGCCTGTGATCCATTCACAAGCTCTTTCTCCCAGTTTCTCAGATAAATTCGGCCATTTTTAAGAAGATGCATAGTGCTTAGAGTCTGTACTGCTATCATAAAGTCAGCAGCTAAATTGTGGTCTGAAAACTTAAGCAGAAGATCTCTGCAAAATTTTATCCCCGTAACACTTCAACAAGAGAGGAAAACAGAAAGATCCTTTCTTTTCTGGAGATTCTGCCTTTCTGGATCCTGGATAAATAAGATCTGCATTTAAGAAATTCTATTTCTATTCTCCCTCCAAACTTTCATTGACATATGAGAATGTAGAGCTACCTCTAAACCTCAGGACAAAACATTTATACAAACGATAAGTGCTAAGAATCCAAATTTTGTATTCTTCTTAGGGACTGTAAATGGAATCTGTGGTGATTAGATCAACCAAAGATGTTTGCCATATAGCTGTCTACATCTGATTGGTAAATTACATCTAGGTTTACTCTGAAGGGAAAAGATAGTGATTACTATAAAATGAATGCATAAAATGAAGAATTAACTGAGAAAAGGAAATGTACAAATCTGAGGGTGAAATGAGCCTGAGAGTAAAACAATGACATTTAGGTGTCTATAGGTTTGTCACATATCTAATATCCCTATATAGTTGATGAGCATCTAGTTAATAAAGTAAGTGCATTCCAGACAGTCAATTGAATTATTTAGTTGACTTCGAAGCACACACCTAAAACATTACTCAGTTCCCTAAATATTTTCACCTAGAGCTGTTTAGGGGAGAACCACTTCATTTTACTTCTTTATGTAACTGGAAAAGACAAGTGGTCATGGGAAGGTCACACTTTATGGCATCCTTTTGTTTGAGGATCTTCTACATGTTATATATGCATCATCCTCCTATCTGAAGGGAAAAAGGTATGTGGTATTTTTAAGTCAGACCACAGTTTTAGATATCTTAAGACCATTTTCTTCCTTTTACACAATGAACATTCTTATGATATTAAGGATGTCAGCAATGTTTTTAAGATGAGAAACTTTTGTGAGCTTTATTATATACAGTATAACCACGGTCATAACTTCATCAAGAAAACAATATTTGTTGGACACTCCAGAATTATTTTTGAGGATTTTGATAGCGATGGCCTACTCTGGGATAGTCAAAGCAAAAGTATAGCTGACGTGCCCTTTTTCCTTGTGCTTCCTGTGATAGTAAATGGAAAGCTATTGTTTCTCTTGGGCTGAAACGTCCCAGGCCCTCTGCACCCACAATGATGATGAAAGAGCCCTCATGGGTACCTGGTGTCCCTGGGAACAAAACAAGGCTCTGGGAAAGGGTTACAGGGCTGATGAAATCTATGAGGTTCACCATCTACACATGGGGCCACAAGATTTATGTCATAATGTTTAAAGTTAAATGGGTTCTTAGCATAATTTCCACAAAAAAAATGTTGTTACCTACGAATCAAATAACAACAAGCTTGGGCAGCTGTCCTAGAAATAAGTTTTCCTGGTTGCTGACATTACTGACAGCTGGTATGCTGAACTCATTTCTAATGTTTGGCTAAACAATTTCCAAACACCTTTTCAAAAGTGGATGGTCTTTCTATACAGGTTACAGACTATACCACCAATATCTGCACCATACATCACAGGAACATCTTAATATCCAGGGAGACCATTGCCAGCCTGGGCTCTGTAATTTACATAAAAGTACAGGTACCCATAATTTTTTACACTACCATTTTGGCATGGTTTCTTAAAATATCAGAGGCTTCCAGAGCCAAAGATGCAGCTTCACAATCACCTTCCCAAAGCAAAATGAGACATGATTGTTCTGGTCTGTGTTTATTTCAATTCTGTCACTGTGTTGGCAGTTTACCGGCACATCATGCAGCTTATCATATGTCACTGTTATGATTTCATTGTTATTCCCACTCTCTGGAACACAGCACAATAAATGAACTACGAAGTCTCCAACAAGTCAGTGCTCTACAAGATCCATGTAAAGACAGAGTGAGTTAACCCCCCCCACAGTGATGTCTGCCACAAAGGGAAATTTCTTAGCAGCAACACTCAGAAAAGTCCCCAAAATACATGCCAGGTCCCAGATGGCAGAAAAAGGGTGAGGTTTTACATCCATTTTGAGCTTTATTTTCCTTATGATTGGGTCATGAACCAGTCCTGCTGGTATCCAGCCGTATGGATACCATATTTCCACCAGCCCCGCCTCTCACTAACTGGAGAGCTCCAGAGGCCTCAATGGCTGTGCAGTAAAGTTTGAGCTGGTGTTTTGTGGGCAGATCCTGGCACTGGAATTTCTGAGTAGCATGATGCAGAAACCCCTGTCCACCATCCTTCTTTTTCCTGTCACTCTACTGCCAGGCACTAGATATCTTGAGCATGGGAGGCTTCTCTCCAGCTGTTGAACTTCTGGGGCCAGCTACACCAATTCAGTAGCAGCTGTTTCTTCTTTTCCATTTTGCAGCGATGATCATCTCAATTTTGTAAATTCAGTCCTCATCAGGAGTGACTTTTTGAAGTTCTTCAGAGTAAAATGTTCCTTCAAAAGCTTCGTAATAGACCATAGTCTATTAAGTGGTACACAGTTACCTGTCCCCTTCTCACAACTTCAGGTGCTATGCAAATTTCATCTGTGACATCTGCTCATACCTTTTCTCAAATCCCTCTGTTGCTCTAGACATGCAGACATGGTCTTCCTTTTTGAGCAGAGGTGCAGATTCCTTAGTTTTAAACCATGTTGGCTGTCACCAATCATCTCCTTATTTTCCACATGCCTTAGCAGAGATTCTAGGAGGATCTGCTCCATGATCTTGCCGGGTACAGAGGTGAGACTGACTGGCTTGTAGTTCCCCAGGTCTTCCTCTTTTTTCTTTTTGAAAATGGGGGTTATGTTTCCCCTTTTCCAGTCAGTGTGAACTTAACCAGACTGCCATGACTTTTCAAATATAATGGAAAACAGCATAGCAGCTTCATTCCAGAGGGTTGTGCCACTGACAGCACCAACATTGTTTAGAGACAAATTCTGAAGTGATGTAAATTTCTGTAGTCATCAATGTAATAATTATGTTCTTATATGTCTGCAAGAAAAAGTTTAATCAAAGATGGGAATGTCCAATTCATGGTAACAGAGGCTGAAGTTCCTGGAATGTATGAAATGTGTACTGCTGCTTTGTTTTACTTACTATACTTCTTCACGAGCATAATGTTGATTACAGAGCATTGTTTAGGTTTGCATTTCAAAAAGTTTAAGAAAAAAAATGGAGTAAAATCACATATCAACAAATATAAAGAGAAATTACTTAATGATATCAAAGATTATATTTGGAATATAAATGTAATATGCTTTTCTGCATCGTTCTGGTGTATGAATGGGTATATGTGTGCATGTATTTTTACATGTACATGTGTATTTTTACAATGTACACATATATAGATATGCATATGTATGTTTTTATATACACACATTATGAATGAGTATTTGTATGAATGTATATGTATGTCTATACACACAGTTGTATATCTTTTGTCTTCTGTTATTTATATGCAGGAACATATTATGAATGTTGAATTACTTCTTTGAAAGTTAAAGAATATTATTTTGTTATATATGAATTAATCTTTTAATGTGTTCATACTGCAGAATTAATGGGAAAAGCACTGGCAAATATTCAAGAACTGATAGTTTAACATTTGCATGTGATTCCCTTCATAAATTTACAGGAAACGCTTAAGATAAAACTCTCATGTGAATAACAAATAACTATGTAAAATGCCTGGGTAACTAAGTATAAGGATCAAACATCATGATATTGGAAATACTTTCAGAGACTTTTCCTTATTTTTGTAAAAAAATGCTGAAAAAATTGCACTTAAAATTGGTTGGTGCTTGCAAGATCATAAAATATAGTATTTTATGCCCGCCACATTTAGCTTCCAATGACAATGCAAGTTCATCATCTGTATTCATGGAGCACTAAGTATACTTTCTCCCTTCCTCCTCCTTCGGCATGCTAATCAGTTTCCATAAAATAAAAATGTGGCCAGAAACTCAAATTTGAGGTCTCACACAGGTTCACTTCTCCTTCAAAGTAAAACTCCGAATACACATGACATTTATATATGGTTAGAAATATAAAATAAATTCTGAGATTAGTTGTGGTATGTGTTTCCAAACAAATAAAGGAGATATAAAATCTTGTAGAAAATATAAAAAGATGAATAAATCATACAGCCTGAAATGTAAGCTGTGAGGTGGTTACATTAGACCCGAAGTGAACACAGTGTGCTTGACTTGGCTGTCCTTACCCGCCACTCATGAGAGCTTGGCAGGGATAAGTGGCCCTGAACTGAGGGGAGTGATGCATTAACCGTAGTCCCAGTGGCTGATCAAGGCACTGCTGATGAGACATCTTTCTTGTGACTATGTTGGAAAAATCTGCAACATACATTTGCATATCAGAAGAAGTATGCCGTAATACCAAAAAAAAAAAAAAAAATTGAGAGGCCATGGGTTTAGGGAGTAATGTGGGAAGTTTTATAAAATGTTTTCTAATGAAAAGGGACAGCAGACTGGAAAATTCATGTAATCTCTTTTTTAGAACACCTGTTTGTCTTACTACTTTTCACCAGTAAGCAAAAGGATTTTAAAAATGGATGGTTCGGGGTGTTTCAGATCATTGCATGTTTTTAGAGTGTTTCACTTCCAGAAGACATGCTATTCAGTAATGGAATTAGGTGACTGGTGTGGAAGAGATTCTGGAACAATCTCATTAGTTCTACTGGGAATAACACATAATTTTATCATTTACTCTTATTGATAGAAAACTACAAACATAAGGAAAATTATCCGTGGAGAAACTTCACTTGGCTTCAACAGTAATAGCTACAAGATGAATTAATGTTCATCATTTGGGTTTATCCTGGTTTGAGGTAAAACAGAACTCCTATGACTGGAGTGTTGGAATGAAAGGATACTGACTCTTCAGGAAGGACAGGCAGGGGAGACAAGGAGGGGATGTCACCCTCTATGTTAAGGATCAGCTGGAGTGCACGGAGCTATGCCTGGGGATGAATGAGGAGCCAACTGAGAGCTTATGGGTCAGAGTTAATGGGAGGGCAGGGACAGGTGATGTTACAGTGGGGGTCTGCTACAGGCCACCCGACCAGGAAGACCGAGCGGATGAGGCCCTCTGTAGACAGATAGGAGCAGCCTTGCATTCACAAGCCCTGGTCCTCATGGTGGAATTCAAGCACCCCAATATCTGTTGAAGGGACAACAAAGCAGGGAATAAGCAATCCAGGAGCTTCCTGGAATGCATCAATGATAACTTCCTTCTCCAAGTGATGGAGGAGCCAATGAGAAGAGGTTCCATGCTGAACTTTTTTCTCACCAACAAAGAATGGCTGGTGGGGAACGTGAAGCTCAAGGGCAGCCTTGGCTGCAGTGACCATGAGATGGTGGAGTTTGAGATCCTTAGGGCAGAGAGGAGGGTGCGCAGTAAGCTCACTACCCTGGACTTCAGGAGAGCAGACTTTGGCCTCTTCAGGGATCTGATTGATGAGGTACCATGGGATAAAGCCCTGGAAGAAAGAGAGGCCCAAGAAAGCTGGCTAATATTGAAGGATCACCTCCTCCTAGCTCAGGAGTGATGCATCCTGACAAAGAGGAATTCAGGAAAAAATGCCAGGAGGCCTGCATGGATGAACAAGGAGCTCCTGGACAATCTCAAATAGAAAAAGGAAGCTTACAGAGGGTGGAATCAAGGACTGGTAGCCTGGGAGGAATATAGAGAAACTGTCTGAGTAGCCAGGGATCAGGTTAGGAAAGCTAAAGCCCAGATAGATTTAAATCTGGCGCGGGCTGTCAACAAGAAAGCCTCCTATAGGTATGTCAGTTATAAAAGGAAGACTAGGGAAAAGGTGGGCCCACTCAGGAAGGAAATGGGAGACATGGACAAGGCTGAGGTACTCAATGACTTTTTTCCCTCAGTCTTCACTGGAACGGACTGTAACCACACTGCCCAAGTTGCAGAAAGCAAAGGCAGGCACTGGGAGAATGAGGAACAGCCCACTGTAGGAGAAGACCTGCTGAGGAACCTGAAGGTGCACAGGTCCATGGGACCTGACAACATTCATGCCTAGGCCCTAAGGGAACTGGCAGATGAGGTTGCCAAGCCACTATCCATCATTTTTGAGAACTCATTGCAGTCTGGTGAAATTGTCTGGAAGTAGTCTTTACCAGTGCTATGTCATTTGACATCTTCTTTGGTCAGGTAGTATTCCTTTGTCCCCAGTTATAATTTTGTGTGGGTTTTTTTTTCAGCTTGGAGCATTTGAAATAATTTAGAAATACTGCAATTTATTACTATGGTGGCCTGATGCCATTGGGGTTCTGTAAATGAAATAATGCCAGGACTTTTCCTGAACGTTGCTCTGGAGAGAATGCTGGTTGGAGCTGTTCAAAGCAGAGTCAGACTTGTGCTAACATCAGACATTCAGAGAATAATTTATCTTCCTGGCCCTCTTTCATCAGGACTACAACTAATAGTATACACTTTTCTTGCTACAGATTTTTCTCCATACAAGTACACAGACAGAAATTCAGTGTTTAAATTAGCTGGAGTGATTTAGAAATTAAATCCTTTCTTATTTGTCTTGTTCTTATACTGCTTCTGACGATCTCTGTTCTGAAAGATACAGTTTTCTGAAAATCTCAACTATTTGTGCATATAGATTTTAAACAGTTGTGCCGTATATTTAAATGCCATTTTGTTGTCCTTTGCTTGTGGCAAACTGCAGAATTTAATTTAGTGCAAAATAATCTAACAAGCTGTTTTGGGAATGAAACTGGCTTAGGATAGACTATGACATCGATGTCAATGTCCCTTAGATGGGATATTGAACAGCTGCATAATCACAAAGGAAATAATTAGTGGAGTGGACCACAAACATAATATTTGATGGAACTGATTTACAGCTTGTGGATCTACTCAAACACTCATCCATGCACACACATCTAATTTAATATGCACGTGTGCATGAGCAGGTCTTCCACAGTGCATTTCATCAATACAGATTGCTTCACCAGTGAAGAACATCTCTTCTGCTGGAGGAGAAAAGGAAAAGAAGGAAGTATGCCATGTCTAGTATCTGTTCTTTTGCTATAAAGTTTTTAGGAATCTTCTTCTGCCAGAGAAAAGACCAGTATTCAAGAGGGCCTGAACTCTCCAGAGTAGCCCAAAAGTAACCAATTCACTTGCACAGCTGGTAAAAAAAAAATATTGCATGGTCTAATAAAGCATATGGCAATTTCTGTCTTTTGTCTTTAGCAATCATGAAAAATCTATATTGTTGCTTTAACTGAAGGCTTAAAAAAGTAAATTCATTTTGCTCTGCATTGTCTATGGACATGAAAAATAAACTTAATATGGCACAAAAATCTCTACAGTTCATATTTCTTGTACATTACATGTTTCAAAAATCTTAGTGTTTTGTTTGGTGTGCCATTCTAAAGAGGCAGGGAATGGAATGAATGTACTGTCAACTTAGAGGTCAGCATATAACAATTCAGAGAAATTTGAACTTGCCTCCTTCATATACTATGTTGTTTAACATATCAGCAAAATAATGCCATGGGGAAACGCCCTCTTTTCAAAGCTATTTAAATTTTTGTTCATGCTTCAGTGACACACAAAATCTATTTAAATGTAAATAATGAAATGCTAGAAGGCATGGCTATTGGCATTACAACCACAACAAATAAAGGCAATAAAATTTTGAATGCCTGTTTTCCATCTAAGAGAAGATTTGTGCTAAAATTCCATCTTATATTATATACTTATAATGTCTCTTGGCATACATATAATATGATAATGAATACATATACATGGGTATATGTATTTATTTATACAAACACAAAACCACATATGTACATAAATTTCATATATCTCTTTGGTAGTGATTTTGTTATTTATTTATTTTTAAAATAATTGCTTCTACATACTCTCCATCTAAAATTCCTCAAGAATTAATATATTTGATATCAACGTTAAACTGCAATAAAATCAGTAAAGTTTCTTGTTGCTAAATGCTTATTTTTCATAGTGATTTTGAATGAGGAAATGAGGGCAGTTACGTTTCTAAGTAAGGTCAAACACTCTTAAGGCCTTTAAACAATAATAAGATAGTCAGGGTTAAATTCCCAAGCACTCAGGAAGGACATTTTCTGATCTTGTCTGTCTTACAAATAAATAAATTCTCTTGTTGCCACATAATGAACTCTTACAAGCATCAGTGACTAGAGCATTAATTACATTAACTCTTGTAGGCATTCAAACTCAGAGCTTTATTCCCTCTTCTGGGACTGTCAGGAAGAATATTAGAGACAGTTTGTTAAATGTTTCGTTTAGCCCTGTCTCTGCCATCTTTTCTCTATTCAGCCATTTCTGTTCTTACCCAGTAATCTTTCTGAATTGGAGGCAGGCCAGCAAAGACATTATTCATCACCATCTTTTAATGTACCAGTGGAACTGCAGTGCAAGGACAGATCGTTATGTTATATTTCATCAGTGAAATGACCGAGATTTTTTTTTTTTCTTTATTGTCAATACACAGGATTAAGCCGAAAAATAAGGAGGAATAGTTTGTGAGGAAAGAATACATAATAGTGTAGGAGAGATTGTAGATAAGGAGATAAGCAGGGGGAAAGAGACGATTAGAAGAACTTGATAAAAAGCCAGAGAAATAATGTTAGAAAAAGAAGATAAAAGAAAGGCTGATAGACTTGAAACGTGTAATAAGAAAGACAGAACTCTGATGGCAGTGATGCAAAATAGGCAAGAGATAAAGGAAGGTTTAACAGGGAGAAATAAATATCTTGAAAAGAAATTTAAATAAAGTTTTCCTGAAAAAAAAAAAAAAAATTGACTCAGTAAATGTGGTCTGAAAGACTATGCTTTTATTCCTAAATAAAATGGCCAAGCACTGACTCCTTGTTTGAGATCAAGTGCCACCAACTGGCTCAGGTGTATACTGCTCAGAGCTAGTCCACTTGATATCAGCTTTCTCTCAGAGCGGGATTTTTGGAGAGGTTCAAAATGCAGCCACTTAAGCAGAATGGGCAATTAAGTCTGCACTGTTTAGCCTCGCTCTATGATTAAAGAAGGTAGACTTTCCCAAAAAGATGTGGAAGGAAAATAAAACATGCTACAGACAAAAAGAACAAGAGAAAAAGAAAATGGAAGCAGTAGAATGGAAAGCCAAATCAACAACAATAAAGTTCAAAGAAAGCAGATGATGCATTTTCTTTTGGAGGTGCACTTAGCCCATGTAGCTCCATTTGTATCTGTAATCGGTAATGGATAATGGAACACATAAAAACCAAGACACCTGAACATCAGCCCTTTTACAAATTAAGACCAGTGATACCCAAAAATGCAATGTGAAGCTGTGGTGTGTTAGCAAGGATGAGGCATGATATCCAGAAACAAAAGCAAGATATGCTGACTTTGAGCATTAAAAAAAAAAAAACCACTACCAAAGCAAACAAACAAGCAAAAAACCTCATGTTATCTTTTTTACTTCCACTTGAACAATTTCGAATTATAAAAATGACTCAGTAACAGCTTATTTTTATATTTACCAAAGACTCTTGGTGGCCATTTATTAGGCTTTCAACACCTTATTCAAGTGCTGGAAAGAGCTGATAAGGACACAGAACTCTTTATCATGGGGTAATATTGTTGCAGAAGATCACCTTGATTCTGAACAAATCTTAATTTTATGAGACTGTGGAGCAAGAGGAGAACGAGAATTGTATAAGAAGCAGCTACAGTATATCTGACTGCTGTCACTATTTTAGATATACAGGTGGCTTCTTCTCCTGAAGGCAAAGCTACTTTTTCCTCTTCCTTTGCCGCTGTAGATAGATAGTCAAAAGAAGCAGATGGATCAAAATAGTTCCATCTGTTTTACTGTCATAAACTTAAAAAGATGTTCTGATTTTAGTATAAGACTCATGACATTAACTCAAGAAAAAATATTAACTAGAAAAAATATTTATTTAAAAAAAGGCTTTCCAAGCAACAGATTCCTATGTGCTGAATCCTTAACAAGATCTCATTAAAGGACTTCAACTTTAGTTCACGGACTTTTCCGTCTTACGCAAAACATGGCCCTGAGTTAGGTCTTCTCACCCTTAATTGTAGAGAAGGGAATTAAGCAGCTAAAATGGCATTTACAAAAATAAATCCACAAAATCATCACATTGAACATGAAGTATTTTCAATGAAAATACATTTAAAGCTTCTCCTCCCTCAAATACTTATGACCCGGCTTCATGGCAAGCACTGAGATATCTGAAGGGACTACCCCCACAACTTTCAACCCAGAAAGTCACAGAACTGTACTCAGATTTTTCCACATGCAAAGTAAAAGGAGAATGTCACATACTTTATTTACATTGTGCAAATAAGGGAAATCAAACTGACTCCATTGAAGCCAACTGTGGAAATAGAACCAGTATGGAGCATAGCTTTAACACAGCCAGATGACCTGTGTGTGCACTGGGACACTGCAGGCAGGAACAAGAAAGCCAGTTTGGGTGCACATTTATACTGAGACTCCTCTTCCTTATGTATTTGCATCTGATCCATAGTTATATCCTTGCAAAGATCTGGAAGCCTAAAAACTAAAAACAGTTATAATTCCCTTATTGTTCCCCACCAAAAGAACCCAAACCAAAACTCAGGACAGGAGACTCAGGAGATGTGCAAATCCTTGTCCTACAAACAGAATTTCACGACCCATTTCTGTGACACTAAGGTTTCATCCAAGGATCACTCCCATATGTGGGTACAGTGTCTCTGAAGTCCCTAAGAAGCCGGTAAATGCAGCTTACCTTATCTGAGGAAGCTATGCTTGCTTATAACAGCACAGTTGGGTCTAATAAGAAAACTGGTGTTTGTACCACAGTTCCTTCTGTGAGAAGAAAGCTGCTGAGCTGAAGTATATAACAAGGATGCTTCTCTCTTTCCTTGCAGAATATATATTTTACAATTTTTTTTTCCACTGTTTTCTAATTATGAAGTCTTTTTGTATTAAACACACTGAGTTTACTTTCATGAAGGTGTAGAATTTAAAGATTCTTAGTAATTTTGATTTTTTTTTTTTTTTTTTTTATTATTGCTCTTATGGCATCTTTTTAAACCTTTGTCTTTTAAAGGTGTTTCAAGTAACATCTCAGCTAAGTAATACCAAAATGTCATGGAACAGCTGACATCCTTATTTCATAGAAGACTGACACAAAGGAACTCCACAGATATGGAAAATGCCATTCCCTCATTAAGAAATCTATTGCTGTCACATCACTCAGACTTTTATAATGCCAAACCCCAACATGTCATTACTTTTGAACAAGCAAGATTTAATTGGTCTACCATTTTATACTATTTTTTTCATGTGTTATGTCCTTCCTTCCTTCCTTCCTTCCTTCCTTCCTTCCTTCCTTCCTTCCTTCCTTCCTTCCTTCCTTCCTTCCTTCCTTCCTTCCTTCCTTTCCTTCCTTTCCTTCCTTCCTTTCCTTCCTTTCCTTCCTTCCTTTCCTTCCTTCCTTCCTTCCATGGAATACTTTGATTAAAAAAAAAAAGAAAAAAAACCCACATTCTGCTTAAAAAAAGCCTTTCAGTGTCACTACCACTACTGATTATAATAGCAGTAGAAATACTTTCTTCATATTTATGGATTTTCTTCATGTGATAAAGCAAGTTTGCCATTGTCAGTTTACATACAAACTTCACAAGTGTTTTGGATTAGTTTGGCATAACGTTTCATACCTTCATACTTTGAAGGTTGATATAACATTTTAGTATTGGCATCAAGTATATTTCAGACTTTTGGGATAGCATTTTGAAGGGCAGTTTTCTATATATTTTTATACAGGTATCTGTAGCTGTATATGGTATGAAAAAAACCCCAAGTTATGAAAAAAAAAAAAAAAAAAAAAAAAAAAAGAAGAAGAAAATCTTTCTGGTGTTCTGTCAAGTCTTCTTCAAAATAAGTTTATAACTTCCTTGCAGACCATCACAAATAGAGCTGTCTGTGTCAGTTTTTATAGATTCTTCTGATAGTCTGTGTAGTGGTTGACCCAAACCTTGTTCCCACTCAGTTTTTGTTAAAACTAAAATTATCTGTGAGAGAGGTTCTTTTTATAATCTTGAAAGATCTGGATCATAAATCATGTGGCAGTCAAAGGAAGTACAAGAAGTCTATAGTCTACAGTATAAAGCAGTGAAACACAAAAAATATATTACCAGATTTAAAGAGAAACAATGCATTTCAGTCTGGGTGTGACAGATTTTGATAGCATCTTTATGTTCTTTTGTCAAATTATAAATATCATCATCTTGGAAAGTACTGACATGATGGTATTTCAAGATAGCTTGACACAATGAATGCTTGTAACAACATCGTGAAGAAAAAAAAAAAAATAAACCTGTGCAAAGGTAATTCAAGCTGACAAAACATTGAAAAGATGACATCATATTTGCTAAACTTCAAAGTTACAGTTACTCTCTAGAAACCAATCAGTGAAGACTAGATAATGGACCTAATTTTCCATATAGAATAGGTTATAAAATATTTTTCCATCATGTTTCTAGTATTCTTACTCTTCTGCTGTTGTGGATGCATTCTGTGTTGAACTGGTGGAGTGCAGCACTTGTGGGATTTATAGGAAAAGTAAAGCTGAGGCATAGGTCTGCTACTGTATTAATATGATCATGAAAGGTCCTTAATGACCACCTCAACTTTATCCACACAATGAAGTTAAAAATAGCTGTAAGCGTGATTAGACTTATGAGTCATACTTTTAATGTTATGTTTCAGGCTGTTTGTACTTCAGTATCTCTGGTTCAAGACAGCTACGTTGTGCTCAGTTTATGGCTTCATCTGCTGTACAAAAGCAGTGCATGCACTGGGCTTTTTGGTGCTGGTTGTTCCAAAAGGAAAATAAATGACAGTTAAGCTGTACCCTAAAGAACAAACAATATATTGTCTTTACATGGCAAGGTTTTGATAGCGGAGGGGCTATAGGGGTGGTTTCTGGGAGAAGAAATCAGAATTTGCCCCCATGTCTGACAGAGCCAGTGCCAGCTGACTCCAAGATGGACATGGCACTGTCCAAAGCTGAGCCAATCAGGTCATATTTAAGAAACGGTAAAAAATGCTGCACAACAGCAATTGGGCAAGAGGAGTAAGACTATGTGAGAGGAACAGCCCTGCAGACACCAAGGTCAGTGAATAGGGAGGGAGAGGAAGTGCTCCAGGTGCTGCAGCAGGGATTCCCCTGCAGCTTGTGATGAAGATCATAGTGAAGCAGACCGTCCCTCAACAGCCCATGGAGGACCACAGTGGAGAAGATATGTCTACGCTGCAACCCATGGAGGATCCCACGCCAGACCAGATGGATATACCCAAAGGAGACTGTGACCCTGTGGGAAGCCCATGCTGGAGCAGGCTCCCACAGGACTGCACCCCATGGGAAGGACTCACGTTGGAGAAGTCCATGAAGGACTGTCTCTCATAGGTGGGACTCCATACTGGAGCAGGGGAGGAGCATGAGGAGGAAGGAGCAGCAGAGACAATGTGTGATAAAATGACTGCAGCCTCTATTCCCTGACTCTCTAAACCCCTTGGGAGAAGGAGGTAGAGAATTTGGGAATGAAGTTGAGACCAGGAAGAAGGGAGGGGTGGGGAAAAGGTGTTTTAAGATTTGTTCTTATTTCTTATTATCCTGCTCTGATTTGATTTGCAATAAATTAAATTAAATTCATTTCCCCAAGCTGAGTCTGTTTTGCCTGTCACAGTAATTGCTGAGTGATTTCCCTGTCCTTATCTCGACCCATGAGCCTTTCATTGTATATTCTACTCACCTGTCCTGCCAAGGAGAGGCTTGATGGGCATTTGGCAGCCAACCAAGGTCAACCCATCAAAAACTGCAACTGAGTTTTCCCACTGTGATAGTATTCTGGAGCAATTCCAATTTAAATTTAAAGTACACGAGTAGTAGATAAGCCTGGATTAATATGAGGTCTTTGGCTCACACTTAGTTGGCATTATCCACATCAAAACTTAGTGTAGCATGTATAGCATAGTTCAAAATCACCTTACCCTCTTCATATAAGCTTGTGCTTTGTTAAACAAAATTGTCTTATGCAAAATCATGACACTGCTGAGGAAGTCAAATAAAATACTATGTGAATGAAAGAGATTTTGATGCAAGACACTGATTTAAAAAAAAAAAAAAAAAAGGACGGTAGGTTTGTAAATGATAAATATTGGTAAGTATTGGTCTAAACTGCCATCCTTTGAGTTTACATAATTTTTTTGCATTTCTCTAGAATGGGAAGAGACTCCTGGCAGCATAGAACATCCTAAAGAACATTTTGGGTTGTTTTTTTTTTTCCCCTTGAAGTGTTTTCATATCCCAAAAAGAGTTACAAATTATATAATAATCAAGTATCTGTAGTTCTGCAATTATAAGCAATTATGATCTGTCCTGGAAAAACACGTACAAGAGAATAGAATTAAAATGTTACTACATATAAGAAATGTGTTTTGTCTTTCTGAACATTTTTTTATTCTATTCTACAATAACAGAATAAATGTTAAAGCTTTGATTTTCAGCAATTTTTTTTTTTTTTTACATGGTGAATATTCCTTTTTCAGATGATGCATAATATTTATTTTTCTCTATTTTTAGTATATTTGCAATAGCAGAGCCTTCTAGCACTTCAGAGGACCATTATCTACATATTATAATACAGCTGAAATCATCTGAGTTGACGACATTCAGGGTAAGTATAACAAAACACTGATTGTGTCTATCTTATTTTCCTTGGGACAAATTGGTTTATTAAGTAATTTAGGTCATTGATCCTCTCTCATTAATATTTTGATTTAGTCCCTGATTAGTAGAAAGTGCAAAGAGATCCCTGATGCCCATATTTGTGTTAGGATAATTTGCTGATCGTGAAAGGGGGAAAAAAAAACAACTTTAAATCATGTTTAATTAGGCTATTCCATGATTTTGACTGACATAGGTACCAATTAGCTATTTGGGAGATGACGGCTGTCTTTATTAGATTTAATTTCTCTAAGGATCTACTTTCTCCAAAATGTTTCTTAGACACTGTCAGTGATTGACTAAAAGGCAGTTGTCCTGAGTTTTTAAATCATTATAGGTAAACCAATATTTCCTCATCCAATATATGCATATACAACTTCATAGTGTAAACACTACCTCAGACTCATTTGGAACACAGTATACAGTTTATATGTGAACTTGCACTGCATTAATATTAAACGTGCTGTACAAAAGTGAAATATAAAAGTAGGAAGGATATAAACTACTGGTCAGTTTCTGTTGCAGTTTTCCAAATAATAACAAAATGTTCATTGTGGTAGGACAGAAACATCATGTCCATAGAATGAACAGGAGAACTGGTCGTAACTTAATCACTTTGGCTCTTCTTATGCAATTTTTCTATTATTTGTCAATAGAAATGGTGTTCCAAAATTATTTAGTTATTTTGAAAATTTCACTTAGATGATTCTATCACTGAAGAGCCTACTTTTAAATTTCCTTTTGTGACCTAATAAAGACACTTAATTGAGTAACATATTTATGAATAATGTGATAAATTATGTCATTTTGATCTAATGACCCTGACTGTAGTTAAGGCTACAGGATATTCCCTTTGATTGTGAAACCTCAAAGATCATAGGCCTAGCATGAATGTTATGCTTTCGCTCTTCTTTCCTGTACCGTGAACAGAAGGTATGCCCAAGCAAAAAATATACCATTGCCATGAAATTTCTTCATCCACGATTATCATGGCAGAACTGGATAAATATAGCTGATCAAAACTATAAAACAAATGACTGCTTTAAAAAAAAAATAAAATCTCAAAAATATTACTTGAAGAGTGTCTCTGCTGATGGTTGGCCTCAGCAATGGAGAGAAAGTGGCTTAAAACCACTCATTCCTGGTTTTAGAGCTTTATTGATTGTATATTTTATATTCAGAAAGTCCAAACACAGATTTTTACATTCCTGAAGATATACTTTTAGTCTCATCAATAATGAGATATCCTTGATATAAAGTATGCATCTGATTGTAATACATTTAACTCAAAAAGATGGCATGCTGGTCTACTTATTTAAGCTAGAGTGCTACAAGAGCAGGAAAACTGTATTTGAGTGTGTTTTGTGTATTAGCAAACAGTGTGTGAGAGGTTATTATTAATTATTAATTATTATTATTATTCCAAAGACAAGGTACTTTAGAGGACATAAAGCCAGCCACAATGGAAATGTGTTTGGAATATAATTGAAAATCCGGATCTAGAGTCTTCTTTTTTTTCCTGAATGATGCCTCACATAGCAAATTGGCATTAATATTTTCTGACTTGACACTACTTCTACTTACTGATTTTAGACATCTGATGTAAGTTCATTTAGTAGCCCCAGGCAAACTGAAATCTTACTCCTACTTATAAAGAGAGAAAGAGAAGAGAACCTGTCCAACAGATTAATGCTAACATGCTATGAAATCCATAGAGACTCCTGCTCCCTCAGGAAGAGGTGTGGTGTAAGTATCATGTTGCTGAAATCCTTTTTATTGAATAAAATTGACAGATATGGTTTGAGCATTACATGGGGAATGGATAGAGGCAATATTAGTCTTGCTGGCATTAGGAACGATGAAACACTGGAATGGGCTTTGTCTGGGTAGATCTGAGCACTTCAGTAAGAAAAAAAAGGAATAAAGGGCAAGCGGCTTCCTCAGTTAAAACAGTATTTTCTTCCTACCTGCTATTCATTCTCTCGATTAAATTCCCACCAAACTCTTCTGGAAGACTGTTTTTGCTTTGGCTGTAATTAGTACACATTTTGCTCTCTGCGTTGTTCAAGCCTCTACCTCAAGACTTTACCTGAGTAAAATATGACCCTTTTGAATCAGTATTCTACCTTGAATTTATTTTTCACTAATTGCCATTAAATTGATCTTTATATTTTTAGGGAAAATTGCATTCCAAGGCTCAGAAAATGTAGGCTTTAGTAGATCAATACAATAGGTCGATCTTTTGTGTTTTTAATAAAGCTGACATCACTTGCAGCTCTGTATATGTTGTCGTGGCTTGGGCTGAATTGACCAATGAGATAAAATGACAGATGCTCTCCCCCACCTCTCTCTCTAAGGAGAGGAGAAAGAGAGATAAAGAGATTTATGAGTTTAGAAGGAACTAAACTACTTTATTGAAATATTAATAAAATAATAAAAAGGAAATAATGAAATAGATACAATATATACAAAACTATATCAAGCTCCAAGGATGACAATCACGTCACCGGTAGACACTGGGGAAGTCCCAGACTGGACTCAGCAATGGATGTGAGCTGGATTCTGGATTGGTAATCAGGAATGCATGGATTGGGATCAAAGGCAGAAGAACGGACAGAGTCCTCCTCGGATGCTGGTCATTGAAGAAAAGAGAACCTGACCATTTGATCCCTGAGCTTTCATACTAATGATGATGCAGGTGGGATGGAATACCTGTTGGTCAGTTTTGGGTCACCTGTCCTGTCTGCTCCTCCCCACAGGTGCAACCCTATGCTTTTCTGCTTCCGACCCTCCAGCAGGGCATATAACAAAGTTAGCTGACCGTGGTTGTTATAGCAATAAGTATAAGCAAGATCCTCTCTGCATTCCATTTCTTGGTCTTATCATTGTGAGAACGAACAGTTTCTGCACAGTACAATGTTATTTTCAGAGAGTTTCAGAAAGTTAGAAGAGGCTTAGCTAAAAAGTACAATAACTGAACAGAAAATTGGTTCTGTTTTACCTCAAACCAGGATGTATGTGTATGCCTTTAGACCTGTTCTCACTTTCTGTTAAAACAGAGGCATGTAAAACTTGTGCTTTGACCGTCATGGGGAGAAAGAGGAAACCATTTTCATGGCACTAGATTTGGTATTAAAAACATTTATTTTTCTTACTATTCGACTTCAGTTTTATTCAAATCACATTTATGTCATAAAAAGTTTGCAGAATCTGTATAACAATCCCAAAACATTCACTAATCAGTGCCACTTTAGTCGGACCAAGATTAGTCAATGCCAGCAGCAAACAGTTCATATAGAAATCCCATGTCAGCTCATCACAATGCATGGAGTTACAGTCATCCAGTAGGTCTGTTCATATATATCAGCCCAAGGTAAGGTATTTGAAAGAAAATTTTCCTTCTCATTCTGGCGCTGATGCACCTTTCCCTGCCAGTGGCACTCTGACAGCATAGAAGCCAGGTCTCCTTTTACACTCAGCACCAGTCTATCAGCCCTCCTTCAGTCCTCTCAAACTAGTCTGTTTGATATCTGGGCGTTCTTTATGTCTTCTTTTTCTGAAGGACTAGATTCCTTTCTCATGAAAGAAGAATGCCAATCTATTGTGAGGGCCACCCACTTTTTTGTGCCCTGAATGATGCCTTCCTAGGTAATGGACTCAGTGTGCACTGTGGCATTGCTTAGATGATCGATCCTCTGCTGATCTTAGAGGTGTGAAGGAATTGAGTCTTAAGTTCAGTTTGGAGGGAGGAATGGAACAGCAGGGTCCCTTAATTGAAAAGTGGAGAACTGAAGGCAAAGGTGTAGACATCCTCTGAAGACTGAAAGGCTCTTATCGTTTGTCACACCAGTTTTGTCCTGGCCACCATGTAGTACCCACCTAACACTGCACCCAGACTTGATATTCACCTTAGTACATGTTGTGCAGAACCTTGGCATAGGCACAGGACATAAACTCATGAAGTTTGATCTGGTCTTGTTTTGTTCTAACACAGTTCCCAGCACAGCTGGTCATGGAAGGATGCAGCAGCTGCATGTGGTATAAGAGACAGTGCTAAAAGGAGCTTTGTAAATGTGGAAGAAGGTTGATGGTATGCCAGAATTCCCCCTACAGCTGTCAAAGGAGATATGACTGTAATATTCATAGTGCCTGCAAGGGACCTCCAGAATGGACACAGGTGAAGGTCTAGTGACTTCAGTGGAAACTCTTTAACTTCAGGGAACAATCGGAGTCTTTTCTGAATCTATATGGAATTTAGCAATCAATCAATCTTCTAAGACATTTGATGTTTCCATCAAATTGCTTTATCATCTTTTTAATGGTAGGCTTGCTGAGAAAAAAAAGAGTGCTCCAGATAGGTAGCAGATGATATCTGTAATTTCTTAGGGATTTATAATTGCCAACATGGGACAGATCACTGTTAGAGACTGAGATTACAGTCCCAAATCTCTCCTGGATTTCAATTAACCATATCACTCCTTTTACAAATGACAGATTGCTCCTTTTATCTTAAGTTTCTTTTTTGTTTTGGTTTGATTGGTTTGTTTCGCCAGAAATGGTGTACTGTATACCTTTTACATAATGATTTTTTTTTATCACACTGGAGTTGAGATACTCATTCAGAAACTGAAAGAAACAGAACAGGGAGCAGAATTTGGGCTAGAAAATATTGTTAATGTTAATACTTCTATAAATCTTCAGTTCAACAGTTCAATCAAAGTAGCCAAGAAAGAATAGAGAACGCTTCTAGTCAGGTAGTTAGGACATCCATGTGGTTGATGCAGTACAGACTGAAGGGAGAACTCAACCTAGATACCACACATGGATATCTTATTGTGTAAAATCTGTGCAGCATTAGTACGATTTTAAGTGAAATTGCTATTGCCTGTTACTGGCAGGTATTAAGCATTCTTCTAATTACTGTGTCAAAAGAGTGAAAGAGCATTTATTTAGACATGAATATGTTGAATTAATTACTGTGATTGTGTGCATGCTGAGAACCAGAATCCTAGAGAGTCCCTCCAGCACTTCAGTTTTCAGATGCCTAAATACCTAACAGGTTTTGAGAATGTGACTTGAGAAAGTCCTGTAAGAAGTAAACTCCTATGTAATTGGCACAAGACATTGCATTACCAAAATGAAATAGAAAATTAAATTATATCTAAGTGTTTCTCTCATTTAATAATACTTTATAGTATGGTTTTGTGGTAAGATATGCTGTTTGGATTTTATGTTACAGAAGTTGTAACAAACTTTGGGATAAACCTAAGACAGAGTATTTTCTAAAATGTGAAACAAAAAGAGAAGGCTTTTGTGACCTGGTTATGAATGTGCTTGCACCAAGAAAATTGCTGTTACAAACTGTTTTAAATTAGTTGTGTGACTTAAGCTAGACCAGGATTCCACGTTGAAATATATATTTTTTGAAAAGGTAACTTCACTATTACTACTTTTTTTTTTTTTTTTTTTTTTTTTTTTTTACAGCAGTGGATCAGCATTCCCTAAATGTTTTTGCTAACATGAGTCCCCTTAAGGTTCTTCCTTTTATGAGGACAAATCCTCCAGATGAAACCTCTTCCTCCTTTCCCTTTCAAAACATAGGGCTGCTGCTTACGTGCTCTGAGAAGTTGCTCTAATTATTGTCTTTAATTGCTGGAAACAGCTGGATAATTGATGCTACCCAGACAGTATAAACACTTTGTAATCTTCTTTGAATCCTCCTGTGACCCTCTTGAGTATCATAACTCACAGTTTGAAAACATAGGACTGGAGGAGAAGTTGTGACATTTACTCGTAAAGGCAGAAAATTCAATTCCTTGTTGACAGAAATTTATACATATACTTTATCATAGTCACTCCCAGTGCTTATTAATATCATTATTTATCTAGCTGTAGTTATCGTCCATTGTGTCATGTTTATACATAGATAAGAACAAGTAGTTTGTGGCCAGAAATGTTTAGAATATAAAACTTCAGTGATTAGTCCATAAATCTGTTTGCCTCTCTGTAGCAAACCTCACTGGAGAAATCTCCAGAAGAAACAGAGGCAGTTCAGGCTGCAGCAGGCAAGAAAACAGTATGAAGAAGGCATGACGTGGGGAAGACTTGAGGAAAATATGTTGTGCTTTCTTTTGCTACCCTAACTATAAAGGAAAGGAAACAAAAACAATACAACATTGTCCATAAAGTTAGGGTTTAGTTTGTAGTCTAGTTTTCTACCTATGCTCTCCTAATATTTTCAGCTGATTCCTTCAGGAATGTCTGCACTGTACAGTACAGTAACAGTGTAAAGTTACCTAAGCTTTTTTGTAAATAAGCTAAGATAGTAACTGTACAGTTACAATAGTAGGTCAGACTGTGAGAACCTGAGAAACTGCCCAAACTATTCTGCTTCTTCCTTAAGACTAGTTCATGCAAAGCTATCCCAGTTATAGCTAAAATACATTGTAGTCTGAACTCCAGGTATAGTTAGACCACATGATTGTGTGTGCTCACAGATGAAATATTGAACTAGAAATAAGAAAACCATCGTCCTTTCCTGTATATGTCATATGCTCCTTCAAAAACATAAGGAAATCACTGAATCTTTCATTGAACCTCAGTTCAGCACTTGCTTGGGATAACAGTGTTTGTATGTAAATATCTGTAAACTGTTCAGTTACTGTGTCTATATCTAGGTTAATACTGATATGCTTCTTTGTATATGTCCAATAGGAACGGGGTACACAGATGACACTTCACTAGCAGATGAAAATGAAAGGGATTTTAAAATTATTATTATTACAATAACATTATGCAACTTTGGAATTTATATATTAGAATGAAAATTAATTACATTCATGATAACTCATTAGAAATAAAATCAGGAAGTAAAAATAACTTCCATAACCAATAACTGATTAGATGATTAATGACTCATAGACTGATTTTTTTCTTATTTGTTCAGTGGGAAAATTTGTTCAAAGAGGAAGCTCTTACTAGAATGAGAGACGTGAATTTTCAGAGCCCTACAAGCATTAAAAAGCTTAGAAATTTTGTAAACAGGATGTTGCTGACTTTCAGCTTGTTTGTTTCATTTTTAAAATAGATTCCTCTGAAATGTAAGTCATCTGCATAATAAGTACTTGAGGATAAAATATCTTTGAAATATGTCAAGCTTATTTCCAAAACCTTTGTTATTTTTTGTATAGCCTGCCAGTACTGCCCATTGGATAATCTCTTTTGTCCTCCTTTAACCCACCTTGACTTGTAAATCCAAGCCTTTAGTAGGTGAAAGTCTTGAGTTGAAAGTCTAAATAAAAGTCAGAGCCAACCATGTAAAACACTGCAGCAATTTATCAAGAATGCTCTACCTCACAAATCACCTGCTTAATTTGGAAGAAAAAAAAAAAAAAAGAAAAAAAGAATTCATTATAACATGTAATTTAAGTATTGAAGCAAAAAGTAAAACTAAGGAAAAAAAAAAAAGTTGCCACTGTAAGATTAAAAGAAGGAGATGAAGTAGCAGAAAGTGCTAAACCAATATAAATAAGTAAAAAAGTCTACTCAGAAAGAGACAGCTATAAAGTAGTTCTTTACAAACCTGCAAATTTTACTGCATTACATTTTTCAGCAATGTGAACAGGTAAGATTTATGAGCAATCCTAATTTCTTAGACTAATTAAACTTCTCTGTAATGATATCCTAAGCCAACATGAAGAATGAAGTTATGAAAACCTACTAGCTGTAAGACAACTTCTCAAGTTAATTTAGCAATAGAAAGGAGAGCAAGCACCTCTTAAAAATGTGCTAAATTAATTATTATGAATTATTGAACACAATAATTCACAGTAATTTTACACTATATTCACTATATATTGAATATAGTGTAAAATGATCTTTTGGTGATTTAGAAGAAGTTATGACTGTGATAATTAAAATGACCAACATTAACTCTAAACTTAGTTGCTTTACTTGATATTGAAAAAGAAAGAGTTAATGCTAAGAGGTACTACTCTTGGCTGAACTTACTGAAAGTTAGGTAACTCAGAATTTCATATGACTACTTACCATCATACAAGAAAAAGTTTTGTGGTGAACAAGTCACATACACTAAACATATGCAAACTTAACCTTTAACAAAATATTGTATATTTCCAAGAAGAGTGATCACCTGTGTCTAGTTTGTAAGTCATTATATGTTATATACTTACGCTCTACAAGAAATTTATTAATGACAAACTTCTATTTTGATTGATAAGTGGAAAACAAATTTATGCCGTGCAATGCAGCTGAAAAAATCCAAAAAAACCCAACCAAACAACAACAAAAAAAACCACCTGTGTGTCCAGTTTGTGAATATCTAAATTTTCCCTGCAAATTGTGTTTTAATTTGTAATAACATCTTGGCCACTGTAGTTTAGTCAACTGATATCTTTTAACTCTATTGAACTGGGATTCTAGAACATATACAAAGACAGAGATAGCAATAATAATAAAAAAAAAAAATTAGATTGCCTTTCATTCAAATTGGAATGACCTAAAACAATAAACAATCAAACCTTAGATTTCCACTAACAGTGGAGCTTTAACACATAGACCATCAAAGGAAGACACTTAAATTTTGACGTCCCTGACAAGAGAAGTGTGTAAAGATAATTTACTTCCTACATGAATAAAAAGTACTAATACAGAGTATTTCCTTGTCCTTGCAAGTTGCAGGGATGAGAGAGCCACTAAGAACAACAAAACAAGGCTGAAAGGGGCCCACCTCAATGCACACAAATAAGGAAATGCCTACAGGACAAAATTTTGGGGAAAGTTCTAACACCTTTTCTGGGAAATCAGTGTGGCTGGATGTCCCTGTGAAATGACCATATACTAATGCACACAATGGGAAATAAACAGGGGAAATCAAAGTTGCCTGTGTGCAGTTGCAGGCATATGATCTCATTGGGATCATAGAGATGTGATAGCTGTGATGGATGGAAACTGGCTGGGAAGGCAAGGACAGTGATTGCACTTTTTGTGGGACAGCAGTTGGAAATGCATGGACCTCTGCCTGGAGACAGGTGATGAGCCAGCTGAGACTATGGGTCAGGATTAGCAGGCAGACCAATGTGGGTGATGTTGCAATGGGACTAATAGCCAGATCAATGTGAGTGATGTTGCAATGGGTGCCTGCTACAGACTGCTTGATCTGGAAGAAGAGGTAGACGTGGCCACTTTCAGAAAACCAGGACTTTAATTAATCTGATATCTGCTGGAAGGGCAACACAGAAGATCACAAGCAATCCATGAGGTTTCTGGAATGCATCAGTGATAACTTCCTGGCACATGCGATGGAGAGACCAGCAAAGGGAGTGGCTCTGCTCAAGCTGATTAATTCATACCTATAAGGAAGAAATGGTTGGGGAGTTGAAAGTCAGGGGCAGCCTTAGCAGTAATGGCCATGATATGGTGGAGTTTAGGATTCTGAAGGGTGAGGACAAGGAAAATCACAGAATCCCAGTCCTGGACTTGAGGAGAGAGTATGTTACTATTCGAAGGGACATCAATAGGCTGGCGAAATGAGTTGACAGGCACCTCATGAAATTCAACAAAGGCAAATGTAAAGCCCTGCACCTGAGGAGAAAAAAAAAAAACATGACCTAGAACAGACTGGGGACTGACTGGCTGGAAAGCAGTTTTGCAGAAAAAGACCTGGATGTGCTAATGCACAACAAGTTGAACAAAAGCCACCTTGCAGCAAAGAAGGCCAACAGCCTCCTGGGCTGCATTAGGAAGAATATTGCCAACCAGTCAAGGAAGGTAACCCTTCTCTACTCAGCACTGGTGAGAAATATCCAGTTCTGGACTCCCTGGTACAAGGCAGACATGGAGATACTGGAGCAAGTCCAGAAAAATGCAATGCA
The DNA here is from genome assembly GCA_947846985.1 of Fratercula arctica. Classification (NCBI taxonomy): domain Eukaryota; kingdom Metazoa; phylum Chordata; class Aves; order Charadriiformes; family Alcidae; genus Fratercula; species Fratercula arctica. The sequence goes on along the minus strand of CANTUZ010000001.1, from coordinate 45,543,179 downwards.
GCATCTGTCATATGAGAAGAGGCTAAGAGAGCTGGGACTATTAAGGATGGAGAAGAAAAGGCTCAGGGACGATCTTATTAATGTGTATAAATACCTGATGGGCAGAATAAAGAAGATGAAGCCAGACTCTTCTCAGTAGTATCCAGTGACAGAATGAGAGGCAATAGGCACAAATATAAAGAAAGGAAATTCCACCTAAACATAAGAAAAAGCTTCTTTACCATGAGAGTAATTGAAAACTGGAATAGGTTGCACAGAGAGGTTATGGAGTTTCCATTCTTAGAAATATTCCAAACCCAGCTGGACATGGCCTGGAGAAACCTGCTGTAGGTGACCTTGCTTTGAGCAGGAGGATTGGAGTAGATGACCTCCAGATGTCCCTTTGGACCTCAACTGTTCTGTGATTGAAAATAGTACACTATTTTAGCAGAAATGAAATATGTAGTTTGCTAAACCTCATGTTGAATTTGAACTGTCTTTTAGGAAGGACAAATATCTTGCACTGCTGTGAATCATAGAATGTTAACTAAATTACCACTTATAATTGCTTTGTGGATTTGGGGGGGCGGGCATTTGTTGCCTCTTTTTCTGGTTCTTTGATTTAATTTAGTTCAAATATATAATATCAGACAATCTAATGCAATATTGGTTAAGTATAGATACTTAAGTACTAATGCAAATGCTCCTCTTTTGAAACACAGATGTTTTATAAAAGGAGGAGGAGAAAGAAAAAATAAAATCCACTACATAAGCAGTATTATAAAAACTTTCTTGTCTGGAAGTGAATACATATTTACTTATGCATTTGAATATTTAATTTGAAGACGGAGAAATTATAAACAATCCTTAGACTGTTATTTCTTCATGGTAGTTTCTGTGTTGGAAACACAATAGAGATTTGAAAGTGTATCTGAATAAACAGAATAATTTAAGATAAGCCCATATATAAGAAAATGTGAATACCTCTGTTGCCTTATGATGTACTTAATTCCTATAGTAGAAAGGATAACGGAATTAGAGGTTTAAAACAGATGCCCTCGTACCCTCTTATATTTGGAAAACTTACATCCTTACTTTTGAAAATGATTTTTCTTTCAATCTGATTAATTTTGAAGTTGTCCATTTCATAATCCATCTAAAAATCAGTATCTTGATCACAAGTAAATAGCAGTTCTCTCCTGTATCAAATTAATAGTTGTTAGTGTTCTTTGGGTCAGACAAATATTAGCAGAATGCTAATCTATGTTTAGTAACACAAGCCTTGGGAGGGTGTCCCAACCTAGAGTTATAATTTTATACTTAGGCAACTGACCAATGTCACTCCAGTCTTCAAAAAAGGCAAGAAGGAGGAGCCGGGGAACTACAGGCCAGTCAGCCTCACCTCCATCCCTGGAAAGATGATGGAACAGCTTGTTCTGGGTGTCATCTCAAGGCATGTGGAGGAAAAGAAAGCTATCAGAAGTACTCAACATGGATTCACCAAGGGGAAATCATGTCTGACTAATCTGATAGCCTTCTATGATGGCATGACTGGATGGATAGATGAGGGGAGGGTGGTAGATGTGGTCTACCTTGACTTAAGCAAGGTGTTCAACACGGTCTCCCACAGCATCCTCATAGGGAAGCTTAGGAAGAGTGGGTTAGATGAATGGACAGTGGGGTGGATAGATAACTGGTTGAAAGAGCTCAGAGGGTCATGATTAGGGGCACAGAGTCTAGTTGGAGGTCAGTGACAAGTGGTGTTCCCCAGGGGTCAGTACTGGGTCCAGTCCTCTTCAATATATTCATCAATGACCTGGATGAGGGGATAGAGTGCACCCTCAGCAAGTTTGCTGATGACACAAAACTCGGGGGGAGAGGGGGATGGCTGACACACCAGAAGGCTGTGCCGCCATACAGAGAGACCTGGACAGGTTGGAGATCTGGGCAGAGAGGAACCTTATGAAATTCAACAAGGGCAAGTGTAGGGTGCTGCACCTGGGGAGGAATAACCCCATGCACCAAATGTCAGGAGGATGGGGCCAGGCTCTTTTCAGTGGTGCCCAGCAACAGGACAAGAGGTAATGGGCACAAACTTGAGCATAGGAAGTTCCATCTAAACATGAGGAGGAACTTCTTTACCCTGAGGGTGGCAGAGCACTGGAAGAGGCTGCCCAGAGAGGTGGTGGAGTCTCCAACTCTGGAGACATTCAAAACCCGCCTGGATGCGTTCCTGTGTAACCTGCTCTAAGGTGACCCTGCTCTGGCAGGGGGGTTGGACTAGATGATCTCCAGAGGTCCCTTCCAACCCTATGATTCTATGATTCTGTGATTCTGTGATTCTATGACCGATGGTCTATTTAAAAAGGTCTGATCATATTTTTCTTCCTCCATACCAAATATACATCTGTGCTATTAGTCATTATATGAAAGTTCAAATCTTCAGAATGTGAGTCAGAAAATTGTCTGTCTCTCTCTGTATATCATACGGATTTTCATTAATCCTGATACCATTCAGTCTGTCTGTCTAGCCAGTGGTTAGAAGGAGCACATTAGGGAGAATTTCACTTTAGAACACACATCTGGTGTTTCATCTGTGTTTTATTTTGCTTGAGAAGTACGGTGCTATTGGACACCTATCTGCTAATCACTGTCCATGCAAACTTCTGTAACGATGGTAAAAAGTCAAACACAGAAAAGAATTCTGGTTTGGTTGCAAAGCTGTGTTTCAAATGCACACATTTAATCTTCACCCCATTAAAGTCAGCACAATAAAACCTCATGTGTGAATAGGAAAAATGTAAATGTACTGCTTACTGATAGTTTACAGTGTGTGCATTTTATTTATTGTTGTTGCAGTTCCTCTGAAGTGTATCTTTACATGGCAGACACTGAATTTTGTAGGTGGTGTCCCAGATGGCTACTATGTACTTAATTAATGTGTTTTTGTACCTGAGAGGACAAGTTGAATTCCAACCAGAGCTTTGTGGTTATTAGAGAGGTGAAAGAACTGTGTATTGAGTACTTGGTAATTTACAGGAGATGAGTTAAGAAAAAAATCTCAGCTGCTTTTGTTTTAGCTGTTTTTATCTATCACAGCTGTATTTTTTCAAGCTATGCTTTCATTTCCTACACCTATTCTCACTTCCTCTGCTGACTTAATTACTCAGGGCCTTTTTTGGTTTACAATGCCAAACAGCACTTGATTTCACTTCCAAAACAATATAATATATTTTAGAAAATGGGCTTCTTTCTTGTTGTGATTAATAGAAAGGAATTGAAAAGTCTCCATGTGTTGGCAATTCTCTGACCACATGTAGTGTACAATCAAAAAATTAAGCTTAAACCAAAAATTTCAATACATTTTTAAACTTACACACTTTGTATGTCTTTCCAAACTAAGTCTCAACCAAAAAGCAGTGAAAGAAAGATTAATATATTTTTGGTGCTTAAGACCATTCAAATCCTCATCTTTTAACCTAATGCTCAACTGCCAGCTCATAGCACTCATGCTTGAGAGGGCTACTTTCCACTGGTCCTGGTAAGGTTGTGATACTGAATGGAAGAAGTCAAGATTCCTAAGAGCAGAGGGCCAGCATGCCTTCATATCCTAGTGACTAAGACATTCATCTGAGAATAAGGACTCCTGCGTTCATAGATCTGCCCCCCCCCCATGTTTCCTGCATTTACTGTGTATAGATTTAGTTTTTATTGGTTTATATTTCTTGGGAAATAGTAGGAGATATGAAAGAAGAGCTTCTCATCCAGAGCAGAACACATGATAGATAAGTACTTAAGCCTTTTAGTAAGGTTTACTATTTGGGGCATTTTGCCATCCTGTGTAATTCTTTTGGGACTTGGAGTCATTCATCATGTTACTGTTGTCCGTACTGAACTGGGAGTTTCTGCATAACTCCTCATTGTGCCAATTTGCCCAGGCACTGCTAGGAACTGAGAGTCCATCCTGAGCTCCAGAGTGTTTAGCTCTGAGCATTAAAGCATTGCATTACCCTAATCTTGACCCACTTAAAACAAAATTGAACAAAATAATGAACCCTGTCTCCCCAGCTTTTTTGTGGGGTTGGTTTTTCTTTTGGGTGTTGTTGTTTTTGTTGCTGGGTTTTGTTTTGTTTTGTTTTGTTTTGTTTTGTTTTAATGAAGTATAGAGGTATGAAGTACTTACAAACTTTATCACTCATGGTTTATTCAGACTTTGATCATGTTACTCATCACCTCGTTCCTGGCATTTGTCTCTTAATGCCATACACTACTGCAAAAATACTGTGTTGGCAATCCTGTTGTTTTCTCCAACAGCACTCAGCAGTGTCTTGTTTACATAGTTTCATCTCTAAACATGCACGATGCCATGTCTAGCTAGCAAATGACATTTACTTGTCCTTTATTGTTTTACTTGGTCCAGTGAAGTACTAACCACCTTTGTCACTGGTAAATTATTTTATTAGAATTTTCACTTATTCTGCCAGCACTAGCAAAGTTTTACTTCCTTAAAAATATCTCCACACATTAATCTTTAGTATAGATTTAAACACCTGCATGAAGAAAGGAAAAATCAAGTCAGCTGATGGCTTGGGTTTTTTTCTATTTTTTTCTCCTGAGGTTATATGGTAAAAGCCAAGAGGGATCGTCATTGTGCATGAAGTACTTGTTTAGGGATGTTCGTGGTTTTCCATAAACAAGGCTCCACAGGACAATAATGAAGGATGAGGCTATTGGTAGAAAAATGCAAACTTATTTCACTTTTGTTGCAAGCTGACTAGAAGCCCAATAACTACATTAACACATGGCTGAGCTTGATCTAGTATATCCAACTTCTCATTAAAGCACACAAGTGTAGTGCTGTATTTATGCTAGCAAATGCCTTATGTCCATCTAGCTTCGAGTAAGCAAAGCAAACTCACACCTGTCTTCAAAATATCTGTAGGTATAACTGATTTTTTTACTATTATTTTTTCTTTTCACCCAACTATTACAATTTTGCACCAAAAATGTCATCTGACTCAACAGGCAGATAATAGTAACCATGGAGACTTGATTCTTTCACCCTTTTCCTCCTATGCCCACCCACATATGGACATGTATGTCTTTGAGTACAATGTGTTCTTGCACAGGAGAGCAAGTTGGAAGGAGACATTAAAAATAACTAATTTCTTTATGGAAGAGTGATTCTTATTACTTTGCAAAGAGGTCATGTTCCAGGGATAAAGTAATAAGCTACTCTTTCTTTTCCTAAGGCTTCATGTGCAGGAGCACACTCTGTAACAGTTAGGCTAAGGGCTCAATTTTACATAGTAGTGAAATGATTATTTTATAAAGCAAAGTGATTTTCATTCTCTCTTGATTTCTGTCATCTTTCGGAGACAACAAAAGAAGCAAAGACAAAAGATCCATCAAGTGGATTTACCTAATAGCCTGATCTAAAGAGTTAGAGAAACAGATTGTTTATTTCAATGGCAGCTGGGTATCCCTGATAATACAATTTTTCCTTGCATTGTTGCTATAGAAACTTTCCAATAATGTAATGTTTAATGGAATTCTGAATGAAGAACAAGTTCATTGTTGTGTTAATTGCTATAGAAAAGATACAGAATGATAACAGAACTTTTTATTTTATTTTTTTAATTTATTTATTTTTAGCGCTAGGGATTCTCCATGAAAAAAAAAAAAAAAAAAAACCAAAAAAAAAACCAAACCAAAACAAAAGAAAACAAAAACACAAAAAAATCAGTAGCATTCCTAAATTACCTTTCTAAATTTCAATAGAAAGTTGCTATTAAGCCAAGGATTACTTTGGTGGGAGAAAACAAACAAATTAATAAAAAATACAAACACTGTGAAGATGTATCTCTTGTTTCTATTGCTTGATTTATGACTATTTTTTGGGGGACTTACACATTTAAAAACCTGTTGATGTTTTTGGTCTTTACCAAAAAAGCACTGTATGCCATGTTTATGTATGCATATGGTAACTAAAAAATTTCATTTGACATTTGGTATCTGTATTCTTTTTATAGTCTATCAGGTCATCTGTTATGCACAATTAAGACAGATCAATAATTTGAATCTGTCTTGAAGAACTGAATTTTTATGAGCTTTTTGAATTATTATTTAATAAGCCATCAGTGCAGAAGCATTATAGCTCAGCTAAGAAAAATGTGAACCATGACAAATCTGATATGTCTGCATGTGCCATTAAATTGCAGCAACAGACCTGTTAGGTTGACAGCTTCTGTGATTTTCTATTTAATCCTCTCATCATTCATGACAATTACACTTTTACATAAACAGTGAATCTAAAGTCACAAAAAAATAAAGCCAATGCAGTTTCTGCAGTTCATTTTATAGCAACAGATGTGGTGAACTGAGGATATTAAAACAATTCTCCAAAATTAGCACGATGATGTAGTCAAGGTAACTGCAATGATGTTTGACCTACAGCTCCACCTAGTGAAACTTTCATGAAGAAATAATAAAAACACAAATGTTTTGCTTGCTTGAATTACAGTCTTTGAAGTTAAACTTTATGGGGTTGCTGTCGGCCACAGGTAATCGCATTTAGGAGCTCAAGCTGCTATACAGTGACAGTTTATTTGCATTTTAGAATTAATTTATTTTAGATAGCATAGAATATTCCTTCACTTCTTTGCCCTGATGATTTAGGAAAGTGAATAGCCATGTTTAGAATGGTATAATTTTGAGATTGCTAAAGAATATGTTATCTTTTTTGTTTGTTTGTTTGTTTTCCAGAAATCCTGAATACCTAAAAGGATAATTTCTTTACTTCTTTATTGTTTATTGTTTGTTTTCTTTATTGTTTATTGTTTATTCTTATTCTTTAAGTTGTAGTGAATTTCAGTAACAAATATCTTGGGAAAACAAACGACAAAGAAGAAGAGACTAAGACGAGTGGAAAAAAAGAAGAAAATGCTTTCTATATTTTGTATCTCTACCCATATTGGTGCTGTGTGGAAAAGGAAAGGCAAATACTGCACAGCTGTGTGACACCACCCTGTCAAAGGCAATATTCTGGAGCAGTGGAAGAAAGTACTTTATGTTAATTTGCAAGCAAAAGAAGTTTACTAAGACAAGCATATATGGGCAAGTAGCAAAAATACTGGAAGAATGCTGCCTTCAAGATAAAGTCATATTATAATTTTAATAGCATTTCACCATTTACAGATTTCTTTTCTTTTCTTTTCTTTTCTTTTTTTTTTTTTAAATGGGCAGCAGACCACATGTTAAAGAGTCAAGTTATAGTATAATAGTTATACTCACAACAACTATTATATAACTATATATAACTATAATAATAATCAAGTTATAATATAATAATGCTTATCATTAGCTATTCCCTTTCCAGATCCAGGGGTCAGATACATATAAACAAGATATTTAAACTCTAAAATACGTTTCTAGAATGTGGGGAAAGGGCAAACTTCTGGTTGTTTGACCACTCAATAACAGATTGTCCTTGTAAGAGTGTATGTTGGTGAGAATAATCTGTGAATATACAACTAAGAGCTTTAGCATGTATCCATACACAAGGGAAGTACTAAAATCTCTCAAGCCAACATAAATTTGATTTTCTTATTGTCTAGAAATTTGCAACTTTAAGAGTATACAACTGTTTTTGAGAATAATTTCCCATTTTTTTTGTTTCTTATTTTCTTTAAAATGAAAGATCCAGCAATATGTACCTTTCAGGAGCCCCATTTTCTGAATCATTATAGCTGCAACAGAGATTGAGAGAGCTAGTAGCTGAAGAAGCTTTGTCTTATTCTGAGGTTTCAGGATGCAAATCACTGACAGTGCTGAAAAGGAATGTGGGACTGGGACTTCCTCTTACTGAGAATTTGCAAGTGTTGGAAGGCAGATGATAGTGGGTTTGTTAATGGTCTGCTTTGTTTCTCCATATCTTTCTCATTGAGATTTATTTGTGTGGGTACATGTATTTGGGTTACTAAGAATGTGACTACAACTATAGGGCTTTCTAAAATTGGGAAGACTGCACTGAAGGGACAAGCATCTCAGTAAATCATCTATGTAATTTTCACCCAGTCCTTTCAGCCATTGATTTTGTTTTCCAGGCTATATATTTCCCAATAATCCATTTTGCTGAAGGGGGAATGTAGTAAATTGGAAAAAAACCCAAACAATATACAGCGTATCTCCCATAGGTAAATTCTGCTAATGCACGGAGCATTGACGACTAGGGTGTATGTAGGGAATTGTTATGCATATTTACACATTCCAATCCTTATGCCTTGCTAAAGCTATCATTCATAGTTAACATCAAATGGTCACTATAATCTCTAGCGGAAAATAACCTGCAGGTTTAGGGAAGGAGCACCCTGAGTAAAATGGTAAATTCACCAACTCTAGAAAAAAAATAGCTTCCTTTCAGCTATAATCTTGGATGTTTGACATGCCCTGCCACTTGCAGCCAGGTTTATATGTTTTTGGATACTGTTTGCAACTCAGAAGGTTTCCCTGAAGGGACAGTTTTAGTGAATGTGATTATATTGCATGTGTTGCAGCTGACCTGTTTTTGCTGTGGGGGTCTGATACATTTCATTAATATGTCCTGGGGAAATGAAAGCTGTTTCCTGGGGGGAGTGAGGTGAGGAGAGGCAATAAATAATGGAAAATAGATTTGGAAATTACCTTAGAGGTCATCTAGTTAACCTTTTTCACCACAGTAAAGTGTGTAAGTATATTGCTCCTAGTTCTTCTTTGAGAAACTTCTGTTGTTACCAGTTCACAAGAAATATAATCTTTCGTGCTGTCCCTAAATCCTTCTCTGAAAAACACAGGGATTTCACTAAGGCACAGGTACTTATCTGTATTGTAGGAACATGTTGGCATTATGCAGAAGTTTCTAGAGTTACTGTTTCTGCAAAGAGAATATTGAGCTTGCTGTCCAAGGGAACTGGGGTTGGGGAGTGGAGGGGAAGGGAGCAGTGATGTAAAGACGATGTAAAATGGGCTAGGCTGGTCATAGAAATGAAAAATACCACATAGAAGGAGCTGTGGAGCTGGCTTTTTGGTTGAAATCACAAGGAATTCTAGTAGCTTTTTTTTCTCTCTCCTCCCTGTATCTTCTTCTATCTATACAGGGAACTATGAGATCATGGTGAACTCAGGGATAACATTAGCTTTGCTTTCTGAAGGTGGTATATACACTTCGTGCAGCCACTAGGTGTTCCAGGTATAGCTGAAAAGAAGTGTGAGAAAGAAGTGAGAGAAATCAGTTTCTAGATATTACTGGTGGTCCCTATGTCTAGTACTTTTTCAGTGAAGTAACATTTTGTAAGGACTTAGCTTTGTTATCACTGAAATGATTCCTTTTTCTCACCTCTTTCCTTTTTCTGAAACAGGATATAGGTTGGGTCTCTGCAATCACTTGGGAGGCAACAGGGGAGCAGAGGTGGAGACCTGTCCAAATGTTCTCTTATGGTTAATAATGCTCCTGTTGCACCTGTCCTAAATCGTACTCATGTTATTATGCTCTTGAAGTCTCTAGATTCTCCAACACCTGGTCACACAATGGCTACACTCCCAGTTGTCTGGATCCTGAAATCAATAGCACTTTGATTACTCCATGGGAGTACAGGAAAAGTTATATCGTGTCCGCACTTTGGATTCATAAAATGTCTAACATATTTAACCTTTCTAGAGGCATGGGGAATAAATATAAATATTTGTACACAGGTCTCCCTCATCAGAAAGTTTCAAAGTCAGTCAGTTCTAGTCTGAAAAAAAAAAAAAAAAAACACCTACATACATTCATGAGACAGATTGTTTCTAATGATGCAATAACCTTATTAATAATTGTCATCGAATATTCTATATTTACCATTTTTTTCTTTAGAGCTGCATATCCTAATAACTCGTATGAATGCAGAAAGTGGAAAGCATTCATACAAAATAAAATTATCCTTAAGAGAATAACCAGAAATATTCTTTATATTTCCACTGTCTTTCTGGAAAGAGAAAATTTGTCTATCCTGAAGTTAGACATGCAACAAAATGCAATGAGATTCATATATGAGTTAACTCATCAAAAGTTCAGTTGCTTTTAGAATTTCTACAGGTAATCCTGACCTAAATGGTACTTTCTAATAAATATGCTAAGTATTGGGTTTATGCTTTTTTGCATAAAATGTTATCTCCTTTTATTTCTAGACATGAGTATCTAAAATCGTCATACATCATTCCTACATACAACATCAGCAAAATCATATATAAAGTTTGACAGATCTTACACATTTTGTGAACTTCCCAATGCTGATTCCAATACTATTCACAAGAACAAATGGTCTGAAATTTCTATAGCTGTTTTTCTTTTTAAATACAATGAAAATAATACTCTGAAATCCTTCATTAATTTTCATATAGTACTTTCATTTATGTCACTGTTACACTAAATGTAATATCCAGACATCAAAATATTGTAAACGTATCTGCTGGGGAAAAGAATGCTTTGCAGCTTGTATCAGGTAAGACATGCTGATGGGCTGTTCAGCAGACTGCTTCGTTGGCTCTCACTTTGTTATTCTTTTATGCTGCAAACAATCTTTGATCTTTCTATCCTGTTGCACCGTTCCCTTTCTTGGACTTTTACACATATAGTCAAATGGACATAGGTTCTCTCATATTCTTCATAGTAATGTTCTTTCATAAAATACATTGAATCTATAAGTTGAAGAATGGCTGATATGGGTTGGAATTTGCTCCATCAGAAGAGAGAATTTAAAGCAAGACTCGCACATTTGCACAAAAGTAGAGTGAAATAATATGCTACAATGGCTAGGCTGTGTAAAGTCCTATCTAGCTTATTTATTTAAAGCTAGCTAAAGCACCACTATTTACTTTTGAAGTTTGCATGTATTCATGGCTTCCTAATACAGGGTTAATGTGGAATTTATTTTCAAACATGCCTACCCAGGCAGCACCTAATCTCTACACGTCTTAATTTTTGATTGACTTCCACAATCGCTGAAAGGCTGTCTTTACACCTGCTGAGAAGCACTTCAATTTTGGCAGCATCTTGGCACCTATGTCCCAAATATGCATGAGAATGATCTAGAAAAATGATGCATTCCTCTGCCTAATTGTTCTGCACAGCTTGATATAATAGGCATGTTCAGAGAACAATTAGAGATTCTAGGTCTACACAAACAGTGTCAGCCAATATTACCTGTAAAACAAATGACTAAGTGAAAATGGGTATGTCACGTCCTGAGTAAAAATAATTCAAACATCTGGATATTCTCAGAGGCTAAAATTGCATATTTAGAATAATTAGGTTCTCTAGTCATTCAGCCAGCCACTGAGCCATTTTCTTAGATGTCAGGAGTTGTGGGTTTAAATTAAAGGGGAAAGGGAAGGAGGAAAAAAAAGAAAGGAAAGCATCCACCCTCCGCAACTGCAGTTTCTTAATAAATATTAAAATGTACCGATCAGCTGAATATTTTTATTTACTTAATCTTATACAGGAAAGAAATGCATCTTCAATTTTAATTTCTTTTAGAATTACAGTTCATTGCATCTAGTTCAGATCTCCTGTCTCTGTGATATACGTAGACTGCAAGAGGCCTTGAGTCCTCTTAGAGTTTTATTTTAAACTCTAAATGCCCACCATTAGATATATGACATGATTGCCACGTGTTCAAATACTATTTCTCTATTTGTTCTTCCTCAGCCTCTGGGCTTTTCACTTCAGATCTTGGCTGTTGAAAGTATTACATCTATTTAATAACTCGTTGACAGCTTTTGTTTAGGGGAAAAAAAATTCCAGTGTACAAAAGAATGTGACACTGACACACACTATCCAAAATGGTGTCTTATCCACTGCAAATTATTATTTCTTAAATGCTTGATTTGAAATTTCTCAGTGCAGGAAGCTGTTTGTATATGTGCAACTCAGTTACTACTGACATCTAAATTTTTTCAATTTCATTTTCTCTTGAAATGTCACCATGACATAGAATCTGCATAAAAAGAACTGGGCTGCTCTTTCCAGTATTGGTTAAAAGGTTGCAGTGAACTTTTACAGTTATTTTAGAACACATTTTTTAAAATCTGTCTGGGGGAGAGAAAACATTCTTATTCTGTCTTGTTCAAATGGGTTAAAGTTCTGCTTTACATTGTTTCTTTACTCATATTATAACAGTTTCCCATAATACAAACAAACATACAAACAAGCCTAAGCTATCTAAAGACTAGAAATAAAGAATTAAAAAAAAAAAAAAAAAATCCTTCCACTACCACTACCATCACTGTTTCCCAAAGCATTTTTTTCCGTGTAGTTTGCAAAGACTGTCTGAAACAATTACTAGCTATGGGAATGCCATACCATAATGACTTGTTAAAATATGCTCTTCTAGCTTCATGACTGAAGTTATGAGTTTTGTCTGAATATTAGCTTTAAGCCCTTCTAGTGACTGAGAGGAGCTACATTCTGTGAGGGTTTTGTTGAACTGTGGCAAGGAAACGACTGAAGTTCTGGGGCTTTAGGAAGCGGATGACCTTCTATGGATAATTAAATATTTCAAATAAAGAATCACAAAAGATTTTATGGTAGAGGCCTGAAACCCCACAGGGAGACTATAAAGACTTTACATTGTTTCTGAAGACTAGAGCACATAGGGCCGAAAAAGTCACCTTCACCCAAAAAGGTCATCTAGTCCAAGAGAACTTCTCCATTCGTGGAGATTATTATTACACATATAAATGTTTTTCTAGAGAAAATAAGCCCCCTTTCTTCAAGATCTCCTGTGCTCATGGTTTTAAATATATGACCAGTAGAATAAGATTTGAAGATTAAACTATTAAGTAATATCATCTCTAATAATGATTTATCCAATAGTAAAGATATTTGGAGAAAAGACAACTCACAAGGAGGCCTGATAAAAGTTTAAGTATTTAAAAGACCGTGGTAGAGACAAAAAATGAACAAATGAAATATTATTCCCTTTCCCCAATGGCTAAAAAAAAAGTGATGTATTTAATTTCTACTAAGGAAAATCTCCATTGGGATGTTTTCGAGGTTTAACCCCAGTCGGGAACTAAGCACCACACAGTCATCCACTCGCTCCCCCTGTCCCCAGCCCTGCCCCCAACCCCTCCACCCACTGAAGTGGGATCAGAAGAGAAAAGTAAGAAAGTAAGTAAAAGTAAGACAACTCGTGGGTTGAGATAAAGACAGTTTAATAAGTAAAGTAAAATCTATGCACGCAAGCAAAGCAAAACAAGGAATTCATTCACTACTTCCCATCAGCAAGCAGGTGTTCTGCCATCTCCAGGAAAGCAGGGCTCCATCACACATAACAGTTACTTGGGAAGACAAACACCATAACTCCAAATTTTCCCACCCTTCCTTTTTCTTCGCTTAGTTTCATATTGCTGAGCATGATGTCATATAGTATGGAATATCCCTTTGGTCGGCTGGGATCAGCTGTCCCAGCTATGTCTGCTCCCAAGTTCTTGTGTACCTCCAGTGCACTCTCTGCCGGGGTGGTGTGAGGAGGAGAAAAGGCCTTGACTCTGTGTAAGCACTGCTCAGCAATAATGAAAACATCCCTGTATTATCAACACTGTTTTCGACACAAATCCCAAACATAAGCCCATACTAGCTACTTTGAAGAAAATTAACTCTATCCCAGCCAAAATCAGCTCAGGCGTCAATAGTAACTTTAAATGCAGTAAAACACAGGAGATTTTCGAGACAGTGTTGGATAAGAAAGGCAGGAAAGATGTTCAGCTACGCTACTATCAGTATCTAAGTTTTCTTTAATACTAACTCAAGTATATGTACATATGTATATTTTAAGCAGAGGTTTTTAATGAGAAATACCATGTACCTCAAGAAAGATGTCAGAAGGCATTATTTATTATATTTTTCTCCTCATCTTGAAAAAGCCAATTTAACTCTAAGTTATGCAGTCCTATGGTAGTTCTCCAGACTGTAATTTTATTTATTTTTTTTTTCAGTAAAAAACTTCTACTACATTGTTATATAGTAGCTCAGTTTGCAATAGGCCTCTGTGGTTCATCCAGGCTATTACCATAAGATGTAGTCAAATGCATATTTCCTTAATTACTCCTGAGAAGTAAAACTGAACTTGTAACATATTTTATGTTGGAAGGGAAAAAGTTGAGCTCATTTTTTGCTTTGTTTTTAACCAAGATCTATAATAGAATGAAATAATTGTTTATAATCTGTGAAATAGTGTAATGTGGCTTTTGCAGTGTTTTATGTACTCTTACTAATATTTAGACATAAATGTACAGGGTATTAAAATGTAAACCACCGGAATATTTTAACTAAAATCAATCTAAGACTTTTGCTCCTGTAAAATCCTTAAAATGTTTTAATGCTAAATGATTGGGGGGGGGGGGGAGGGGAAAGAGGAGACTCAAGAGAGCCAAAAGACTAGTACTTCCCATACTGAGATGCATGAAAGGATAAGGATCAATCATTCAGATTTTAAAAAATAAACAAATTCATGCAATTATGAGACAATGTTCAATAAGCACACTTGAGAAATAAGGAAAAGAGGATGATAGGCAAGATGGAAAGAACAGGAATTAATTCCAGAAATGTGTTTTTTTTGTTGTTGTTGGTTTTTTTTTTTTGCAGTTATGAATAAAAGATTTGTAATATTTTGATATGTTTAATATATTTTCCACTAATGTAAGTATTGGTTCAATTCACTGAAGAAAACATATCACTGAAGTTGCTTCACAGTGGCTGCATAGGAGTTAAGAGCAAATTTGTGCATGTTGCAGCAGATTATCTGTCAGGATCGTCCTATTATCAGATGGGGAGGTACCTAAAACATTGTGCCTCCTTCACAGCAAAAAACTCATATATATTGCCCCAAACAATACAGTAGAAGCAGACATCATCCCACTCCAACCTCATATAAAAGTATGTTTAATACTCATAAGTATTAATGATGGAATTAAATTTATTTGTCTACTTTAGTAAACACTGGGCAGTGAAGCAATCTCAAGATGGCTTAACTTTATTTGCAAACAAATAAAATGTGTTGTTTTTTTTTTTTAACTATCACTTTTATAAATCATTTCTTTAGCTTTGCAGTGGTAAATTGAATGTTTCCTCACAGAGTTAAAAACAAAACAAAACAAAACAAACACAAAACAACAGAAAAAAACATAAAGCCAACTCTGATCTGCCAAAAACAGTAACAATGTTTAAATTTTGCTGAGTCTGTGTTTCAAAGTTTGCAACTTTTGACCTCATAGTGAAAATGCACAAATAATATGTCAGCGATAATAACAGTAACAATAGTAACAATAGAAAAGAAAAACAGTCCCAGTGTTAGCACGGGTTAATGAACACACTGTTTATAATCTCTGCCATTTATATTTAGTCCACTGAGATGACACAGCTGCTTTCAAGTGTTGCTATTTTCTAGAAAGGTCTCAAGTACCAAGAATCATCTCTGCAGAAATGATCTCAGAGGGAAATTATGGAGATTTGCTGTAGTTCTGCAGTATACAGCTTCTGAGACAGGGAGAGGAAAAGGACAAAGAGGGAGTTCGCTTACAAGCACAAGACAGTAAGTGAAAAAATAGAAATATGAATTTTAGAGTATCTAAGAGTCCCAAGATCTCCATTTCATATAGCAAGTACTTATCATCTGGATAAGAAAAAAGCACTTTATTAGATAGGCACAGTTGTTTGTATTGCCATGTAACTCCAGAACTAAACAACAAAGAAAATGAAAATATAGAATACTTGTGCTTCTTATAATCAATATATCTTAAAAACGCCACTCTGATTAGTTATTACTGAGGGCGTTAGTAGACTTCCAAGGCAGAAATTTATTAAGTCCATAACTATTACATCTATATATTTATTATAACTATTGTTAATAATATTACTTAACGAGCACTGTAATTTGTGCCATAAAAAGAGATGAGAGGCAGGTAAACTTTTTGTCTTTTTGTCTGAGTTCACAACAAATACTTAAGAGTTTTCAGCAGTTATATCTTCCTACAGGTCTCTGCAGTTCTTTAAAGTGGGTGTTTTGTAGGGCAAAGTAATTAAATAGAAAAATACCAAGGATTAGCACACACTTAGTTACTACCCCTGCTCCTGGTGTTATGTTCACCCCTCCCTGCTCCTCTGGACCCTAAGGCTGGTGACTTCATTCTCATGTATGTGGGGATGGAGGGGCAAAGGTAACATTGAGCACCGGCAGTACTTCACCAGGAGAAATATGCTGGTCATATGGATGGTTCATTCTTCCTCAGTCTATGATTCACTTGGGACTATTTTTCTATTCTTTAATATGCTTCTGTGTTTTTTTTTTTTTTTTCCTAATTGGTCTGCAGATCCTTGTTAATCCAAATTAACAATTTGTAGTGTCTTTTACATGTGTCAGATACTATGCTTTTATTCTCTTTTTTACTCCTGAAACCAATTTTGATGAGCCTCAGGTCTGCACTTCTTTAGCTGACTGTGGGTGAATTGTTTACAGCTGTGGTGTCTCCAGTGCCAAGCCTAGGCCCCATCTCTTATCACTACCCCATGCCTCTGCTACTCTGCACCATGTCCTGAGATACATTTTTGATGTATATATATTTGAAATCCATGCTTTGGTACACAGTATGCATTCCGTGTTCCTTAATGTCTGCAGCAAAATTATATATTATTAAAAGATCAATTTAACCTCATCACTATGACTTCTTCATTCACCAGAAAGCAGGCTTTAAAAATGCATTACTTAAACACTTAATGCTCTTTAAAAATTGTAATTAGTTTCATCTGAGTTTCCACAATTATCACAGTAACATAAACATTTGTTCATTTGTTGAGGAGGATCAAGAATTTTGAAATTTTCAGCAGGTAGTGACAATAAAGTACATAGTTCCATTCTTAAACAATTTACAATAACACAGCAAATTCCAACCCTCTGCTGAATTAAATCTTAGTTTACAATAAATACAGAAATGTTCATTAATACTAATTTTTAGTGGCTTTTGGAAGTAACTGTGAACCTTTTATAGGAAGGAACCCTGAGCATGACCTTATAAAGATTTAATTTCAATTATTTAACCTACAGATTATGAAAGTCAAGTAAAAACTTTTTTGGATTCCCCCTCATTTGGTATTCACTTATTTATGAGGTAAACTTATATGTTGAAATGTTTAATACATATACACCAAAGGACGTAAAACATGTGAACAGGAATTTATATTAATAGCACACATTTTTCAGAAAAATTATTAATGTTGAAATTCGAGCAAAAAGCCTCTCACTATTACTGCAGAGTAGGACATATGAATATTAGTTATGAATTATTTATTATAACTTATTTATTCGGTGTTTTCAACTCATAAGCTTGTCATAAAGGAATGGCATTTCTATTTTAAACTACCTTGAATAATATTTCCCAGCCTTTGCATTCTTCAATAGTTATGTGGACTTCTCTCTTTCATATCAAATAGATTCAGTCCATTCATTATCCCTTCTGTTTCTACTCTCCTTTTCAACATGAAGGTTTTTTGTTTGTTTGTTGGTTTGTTTTCTGTCAGCATCTTAATTTCTTGTGTTTGTATTCAATTAACTTTGACGTGCTTTTCAGCTGCAGCATTTTCAAAACTTCATGCACATATTATTTCTGCTCTCTCACCAATACTTTTGAGATGTCTTTCTATTTTTTTTAGACAAAACAATAATTAATGTAAGTTAAATTGGGTTGGAAGTATCAGTTAGAAGATGGAACTGAGGAGCACATCTTGTCTTGTTCAGAGGGAATAAATAACTGTAAGAGAAGCAGGTGCAGATTTTTAGGCAAGTACAGAGGTGCTAGCACCACTTTAAACAATATTTGGTCAGAATATTTGTGAAGGATTTTTGGATGCCAGTGGCAATTTGGTGTGCTGAGATTACTTTAGTTAGTCTTCTTGAGATCCATATGTTTTTCAAAGCACGGTCTTTGTGGTCAGTAACACCTACTGAATAGGAGGTCCAAGGCACCAGGAACACACTGATTTGCTGCATATGTCCCACTGTCTAAGTATTTTGTCTGGAGAAGGTCGAATGTGTCCTTCAAGCATCAGCTGCACTGTTTATGTCTCCACTGCTATACCAAAGAGGGGCAGCTAGTACTCCCTTGCCCCAGGGCCCGCAGGCATCACTGAGGGTTTGAGGTTTTCTTTTTCCTCTTTGTTTAGGGGTAACACCTTTTATAACAGATTTGTTTTGGAGCGAGCTAGTGAGAGCAGTTAAAAAATGAGTGATAGAGTGAGCTTACAAGCACGCACTGTGGATCATGAGGGAACGCTGCTGCAGCTCATTCCCTCACACTTTTTTATCCAGCAGTATAAACATATCACATATTCTACATGACCACAGGCACCTGTGTTTGTGCAACTGACACTGTCTAGTTATAGGAATATTAAAGCTTTCTGTTGTGAATACCTGCTATATTTTTCAGTGTGACTGTGTGTACCTGATTGCAGAGATCCTTTCTCCTTCCCCTTTAGTCTGAGGCTTTGTCCATCTCTGGTATTACATTAACCTTGAAATGTTTTCACACAGTGATAAGTAACTAATCAGCCAGAAGAATATGAGCAAAGCCTTTCTTTAAGTATTGCAGGACTGCACTTCTGATCTAAAAAAAATTGATTGTGACTAGTTATTTGTAATGGATAGTATTTTTAAAAAAAATTAATGGAGATTTTAATACATTTAGTTTTGAGATGTATGGGGCAAACTTTCCTTAAAGGTATTTGAGTTATGTATATAATACCTTCTTTTTCTCCTGCACTGCATGGACAAAGCATTAGATTTTCTTTGTTTCTGCTTCTGGTGCAAATAGAGAGGCTTATATTAATGATATGGATTCAGTCCTTTATGACAAACCCGTGTTAAAGCAAAGATTTACAAGAGGTACACATCTTTTTCTCTGAATGAATTAGAAACTCGGAACGGGTCAAGTTTTGTAAGTAGGTAAAGATATTGCACATCATCCTTACTCAGAGACCATGTTACTGTTTCAATATTCTTCTATATAGAATTTTAAGAAGCATCTTTCTGAGAGAGGAGAAAAAAAAAAAAGAAATTTCATCTTTCTTGTATGCTTAAATTATAGTTTATTTGTCATGTCCTTCCCATGATTACAAAGCCTAGTTGTGAGTAGATATGTCTAGATGGCAACAGTGGAGGAAGCCTCAAAACTAGAATTACATTTATTTGGACGGTGAGTGATAGGATCTGGTTAAATGCTTCCTGTTGCACCTTCAGAACTTTGTTGTTAGGATCTACTGAGTACGCTGATCTCTAAAGCTTCTGGTGTGAGAACAACTGACTAAGTAAGAGTATAGATCTTTTTCTAGTATTATGTATCCTTTCCTGAAGGATGGGAGAGCTGGAATCCCATCCTTAGTCTTTTCCAAAAATATTTCAGTGCATCTGTAAACTTACAGCTTTGTGGAATTTCAGGAGACATATAGCATAAAGTCATAAATGCTTATAAAGTTACAAAAGGGCTTTTGACCATCTGAATATATCATCAATTTTACAAGTGATAACAGATCACCAGAAAAACAAACAAACAAAAGAAAACACAAAATGCAAACCCCCAAAATTTCCCATGACAGTGCCATTTATTCTGGTTCAGTACTCCCTCAGAAATTCCTGGGAGGCCATTTATTCCTATGCCCCATCACTGCAATCCAGGCCATGCAACATATCTTCAGTTTCCTGCTATAAATATACTTCTCTGATAGACTGAAACATTGCCTTCCACTATTTTGGATATTTTGAATGGGTAAAACCTAAAAAACTGCACCTTTGTGCCAGAAGGGCACTATGTGGACTTCAGAAGAAAAGAAAGGACAAATATCAGGTAGTACTGACTTGACTGACTCACTCTAGGGGAAATTATCCCTAATTAGTACATAAACTGACCTATAAAACTTTGCTTCAAGTTCATGGATCAATCCCAGCTCCTATTTTATTTAACAGTGGAGTATTATCCCCATCTACAATTTCCATTACAGATAGATGCACAATTCCATGCACACATATTTCCATGCACAATTTCCATGCACATAGATGGTGACTCTATGACTGTTGAACAGCAGCCCAACCCTGCCTGTTTCCGAAGATAACTCATCTCTTCTGTCATGAGCTATTGTGTTATTTAAGATCCTGCACTGTTGGTCTTGCACCAGTATCATGTAAGAATTTTAGCCTCAGATGGCAGATAAATACATAGAAAGCAAAGGTCAGACTTGCACTCAAAAGAAGATTTAGCATTATGACCCAAATAGGTCCACTTCATGAGCACAAAATGATCGAGAGTTTGAAGCAATTGTCTCAATGGAACTTGGAGATTTACATCTCAGAGTCCGGAATTTTGTGATCAAAAGGATTTAAATGGCAGATAGACCATCTAATGGTCTCTTCATATGAGTTAGGCATCTAACTAGATACACGCAAGTTGTTTACCTTCAGATTGCAAATTGTCAGTGAAGTTTTGATAGTAAACTTGCCATCATAATACAATGCTTCCTTACAGTGAAAATAGAATCATTACACAAAATATATAAAACCCCCCTTTAAAATAATGTTCAGACAGGCTATATTTAGACAATATCAAGGTATGGTAATATATTTACATTTTATTTACCAATTTAAATTATCATTATAGAATATGCTCCTGTATAATTGAAATCAAGTGAAATCAATTTAACTTTTATTTCACTGTTAGTTAACTAGCATATAAAACGCAAAAAATAATTTTTTTTACTATATGTCTCAGTTTTTAGTTTATCTTGGTGAAAGTGGATTCAAATGTTTACTGTCATTACAATGGTTGTTTTCAAATCAGTGTAAGTTGATTACATAATACGCATTTCCTTTAAAAAATGCATACAATGTAATCATTATAAGCTTAAAGAGTAATTAAGAATATTAATTATGGATTATTTGTTTATAAACAGGCAAATTCTACAATATTCAAATTACTTTAATTGCTGTATTAATGAAAATTTTAAAATTAACTTCTCAATTTCTTAGAGAAAATGAGAAACCGAAACATTAATCTGATTATACAAAATACAGTAGAAATATTTTCTATTCCTCTTACTATTAGGCTTTGTATTTCTAATGAATCTGTTTCCCTTTACCCATTTTTTTTTCTCTGCACTTCTGATATACTCTGAGAGCTGTGGTTCATCAGGGAAGAAGAAAATAAGCAGACGGTAAAGAGAAGGTCTATGCAAGATGTGTACTCCCACTTTGGACACTGTGAAGGCATCCTCTTAATGACCCAGCTTTTTTAGCTCCTGGTAGAGGGAAAGCAGGTTTAATGGGCTGATGTGCAGGGAATGCACATGGCTATGCAAATCTACCAGCTATCAGCACTGCAGGAAAGCATAAAGTATCATATGGATCTAGGGCAATAACTGATCTCTCCCATCACCATTCCCTGCTTTATTGCTATTTTCTGAAGCAAAGGGAGAATAAAGGACAAATTGATAGTATTCAAAATCTCATATCTGCTCTGGCCTGGTCCCAGGGCAGAGTTATACCTTTACAATGGATATATATTCTTACACTGGAAGTTCACATAGTTGAGGAATTTGTAAAGGGGCATGACAGAAAAACATATCAAAAGCCTGAAACACATAGTGCTACGCCTACAGATTTTCTGTGCTAGGGTAGACAACCATGGTAAGCTTATTTGGTATAGTTTCTGTTGGGTTTTTTTGTTTTTTTCTTCCCCCCCCGCCCAGAGAAAATGTTAAAAAGAGGATCTCAGTAAACTGAAAAATTGAAAAGGAGTTTAGAACAGATATAAATCTTCCTTAATATCTACTATTATGTAGCATGTGTCTTACTAAATATACGTTATACTAAACTGAAGCAGGTTATGAAGTCCCGAGATCAATAAATGTCAAAACAGAAATGGTTATAAGTGTAGCTATAGAAGCATTGCTAACAGATATGAAATTGAATAAAGAAAAAAAAAAACCACACCCCCCCCCCACACATACACAGAGGAAGATGGAGAGTTTTGAACAGAATACAAGAAAGTTTCAGGTCTTCATCAAATAGGGTGGATTAAATACTGGAAATTTTACTGTTTGAAATGATCAGTGATGGAAAGGGGAAAAAAACCCAATATTTGCTCCTGTTTCTTCCTTTTATTCTATAAATTATTAAAATGACCCTGTTGTTTTGGTTTTTGTTTTTTTTTTTTTTTTCAGTAAAATATCATAACTAAGCAACTTTCCATTGGAAAACAAACAAACAAATAAAACTTTTTACTCAGGGGACCATTATATGTTGAGGGTTTTTTTTTTGTGAAAAAGCTCTGTGATTATGTTTTACCATAAGCAAAATAAACCATCAATCTTTAATGTATTTAAGGTTTTGGCAGGTAATGTGTTATACTCTTCTGTAATAATGATTATCATAAAATGATAAAATAGTTTGAATTGGAAGGGACCTTTAAAGGCCATCTAGTCCAATACTCAATAGAAAATGAAAAAAATATTTGTGGACCTTCATTGTATTGCTATGTTTGCCACCCAGCATGCTATTCTCTTATTTTTCTGTAACACAAACTTTAAAGCATGCTAGACAATTTTCATCACATCATATGCATATTCTTTGTATCACTGTAATTTTTAGTATTTATTATCCATCACTATATTTCAGGAAGTTCAGGATACTGATATTGTGTTTATTTAATGCTAAACCCCACCTGCAACATAACATGCTCTATAGTAATAAAATCCATAGGAAAAGTCAATATGAAACAAGCACTTCTATGGCATGAGCAAATCTTACAAAGACTGGTCTGCATTGAGAGAGTTTCACTGCACAAACATGATAAAAATTCTTGCATTCACATGGGAAGACCGAATGTCAACATTTTTGTTCCCCCCATTCCAGAATCACTATTTGAATCCATCATTGACAGCAACCTACATGACATATAGGCTCCACAGATCATCGCATGGTAGAACCATAGAACCATAGAACCATAGGGTTGGAAGGGACCTCTGGAGATCATCTAGTCCAACCCCCCTGCCAGAGCAGGGTCACCTAGAGCAGGTTGCACAGGAATGCGTCCAGGTGGGTTTTGAATGTCTCGAGTTGGAGACTCCACCACCTCTCTGGGCAGCCTCTTCCAGTGCTCTGCCACCCTCAGGGTAAAGAAGTTCTTCCTCATGTTTAGGTGGAACTTCTTATGCTCAAGTTTGTGCCCATTGCCTCTTGTCCTGTCCCCGGGCACTACTGAAAAGAGTAAGGGTAACAGAAAGCTCCTATGATAGATTAGTTTTGTTTCATTCTCTAATATCTGTGCCTAGTCTTTGGTTATATGTGCAGCAATTACTAAACAGCACAGCTGCAAACCTAATCAAATTGAAAAGAAAATTCTCCAAGTGTGGGGGGGTGTGGGGGGGGTGGGAAAGGAGCCTCATAGGCAAGTGAATAAATGCATTTGCTTTAATGATTTCTGTTACATTATTGAAAAAAAAAAAAAAAAGTTGTCATAAGTAAAGTTCACTTGCTTCATACATTCCTGTTAAAACTAAAAAGATGGATTTTAAGGGCTGCTAAGAAGAAAGGTAATGTTTTATTTAAAGTATTCTTGTTATTTGGGATATAATAAACCACTGATTTAATGTGAGTAAGAGCCAACTTTAACAGTGTGAAGGCTCATACATATGCAGATATAAAAAAAAAAAAAAAGAACATTGTGTATGGGTTTTTTTTTATTTACTGTATTTCTTTATGTATATATGTACTATTTAGGTAGTATTTTTTTTTTTTTTTTTAAATTTGACACCTGGAATGAT
The DNA here is from genome assembly GCA_947846985.1 of Fratercula arctica. Classification (NCBI taxonomy): domain Eukaryota; kingdom Metazoa; phylum Chordata; class Aves; order Charadriiformes; family Alcidae; genus Fratercula; species Fratercula arctica. Next base: position 45,519,322 of record CANTUZ010000001.1, on the reverse strand, counting down.
CTAACCTATTGCTTTTCAAAGAGTCCTAATTATCCAGTGGCAAGATTAGTAAAAGACATAGGATCTTTCTTTTTAGGGTCTGCATCCTCAAATGTTATATCATGGAAAAACATAACAGCAGGTAGCACGAAAACTGCCTTCAGCCTGAGCAAGCTAAGATCCTCTATAAGTGACAAAGACCCCTCCTTGAATCACTCGTATCAGGTAATTTATCATGCTGACTAAATGACTTCTAGAGAAGTGTCTCCTTATAAATAACAGTATCGTTAGTCAGAGTTTAATCTCCAAAGGATCCCTTATGAAATCTTCTTAATATGCTTGTTTTCCCCCTGCACACACACGTACCTCTCTTTATGAGACCCTAATAATGATCTAAACTAAGTTGCCACATAAGGTGTTTTACTGACAAGTGTAAATATTCCAGAAAGGAGTTCCTTGAAGACAGCTTCCCTCTCTATAACTTAAGTCAGGTCAGAGCATCTGAGCAGAGGAATACATACTGCTGGATTCAAATTGGAATTAGCTAAGAGAAGTATCAAGATGCTCAGGCTTGGACAAATATAGGCATGGTCAGAGGTGGAATTGTCTTGACAACAAATTCAAAAGGAAGTCTAAGTATTTCCAGGATTAGCTGGCATCTACCCAAGCACTTTTTTTTTTTTTTTTTTTTTTTAAATTACAGTATTAGTATGCACAGCTGTTCAGGCAATGACGTTCTGATTGTAGTCAGTTTCATGATGAACATTATAAGACAGTAATATTTGCCAGCCCTTCTTTTCCCCTCTGAATTTGTTATAAATCAATGTTTAAAAAACCCATTGGGAAACATCCCTATTTATTAATTAGATATACAGTATCACACTCAACATAAAGAGTTCTTAAAAGAAAATTAAAACTGAAATCAGAATGACTGCCACATGAGAATTAATCTTGTATGAAATTTTGACTGCTTGCTACTGCAATGGAGCCAGCAATATCAACTAAGTTTCAGCATAGACAATATTGAAAGGACTGAGAAATCAAAAGACATTATGTAGATTAATATTGTTTCATTTAGATTAATTTTTTTTCTGTGTCTTGGGGTGATTTTTTCTTTATTTATTTTTAGTAGGGACTCAAAAACTCTGGAATTAGTATGTTAAAAAAAAAACAGAGAAAGCTATAAAGACATTTAAGTTGAAGTGAATTTTTGTTTGTATCAACAAAGAAGAAGGAATAAATGGTTCTGAAAGGAATACATGCAATCTAAGATATGCAACCTGCTTGAATACTCCTTAAAGTCTTTAATTTTATCCAAATAAATAATATTCTAAATGAAAAGGGTAAAAGGTGACTGAGGTAAATTAAAGATTTTGACAGTAATTTACATAAAGGCAATATTTCTCTGTGAACTTTAGGCCACAACAGACCAGAACAATTAATTATCTTGAATTTTAGTAAAACAGAACTCATTGTTTTAGCTGTTTTTCACACAGCAAAGAGATTTTAAAATAATATTTCTTAATATAAACCCACTGATTCATGGTAAGATCTGAAAGTATCAAGTATGAGTCCAGAATTTGTGTGCTAAGAAAGATTTTTTCCCACTCCAGTTTTAATGTACATGCATTTGACATTTTTGTGACAGAATGGGATCAAATATCTCAGTCGTGATATGACAGATGTGTAAAAACAGAAGAAAGGACGTAAAGCACGTAGGAGACATAAAATTTGAAAAAAAAAAAAAAGTTTCCACTTCCCACATATCAATGTTCACAAGATCGTAGAACAGCACAGGTTGGAAGGGGCCTACAAAGATCAGCTGGTCCAACCTTTCACAGGAAAGGGAGCCTAGATGAGATTGTCTAACACCCTGTTCAGTCGTGTCTGGAAAACCTCAAGTCTCCTACAATGTGTCCTGGTGAGGTTGTTCCAGTGACTGATCGTTTTCAGTTGACGTTGTGCATCAGTTGCCATTACCATTTATGAATTGTTTATAGTTACTGAATCAGCAGCAATCACCTTATCCATTAATTTCATTTCTATTTCATAGAAAAATTCTTCCTATGCATATGAAAATCCAACATCTTCCTTATTTTTTGTCAACAGCCACAAAAATATGAGGCTAATATTATACCTAGACTAAACATTTTCTTTCCAAGGCACATTTGTGAATTTCAGTTGCTCAGTCACAGCAAAAAAATCAGTGATAGAAATTAACTCTATTAATTATCTGACAGAGAAATGGTAGCTCTCATTGGAGCTCTGTATTCTTAGACTCTTCAGATTTTGCCCAAAAATTATACTTACTTTTTGGAAGATGTACTAAAATCCAGTCTCCACTCAAGTTAAAATCTGTGGTAAGATAAGAAGTCTCTCAATTGATTCATAAACATGAATGAGTCTGTGTTATGTCCCAGTTCGACTACATTGGGCCCAGGAGAGGTTCACAATGATTCCAAGTGTGAGATTAAGACACAAACGAGGTCAGATGCTGCTCACTGCAAGTTTATTGCTATTCCCCAACAATAGTCACTGAGACAAGTGATAGAGTAAAGGCAGAAGTAGAGGAAAGGCAGAAAAGAGAAGCAGTATTACAGAGCATAGCAAGAGTATAGTCGTCACCACAGGCCCAATGACATCTTGGCAGTCCTACGGAAGTTCAGCGGCATCCCATTGATCCATGATTGATAATGGTGGGGGTCTCAGTCCCAATTCCCAAATTGTGGTGGGTCACCACGCCAGTTATAGTCCAGGTAGCCCAGGTCAGTCCGTAGCTTGACCAATCAGCATGATGGTGGCCTTTGCCCAGCTAATTGTCACTTTACATGGTTTCCGTATAAGCTTTTCCTGCCCCCTTGCTGCTTGGGCAATGCTTGGCTCACCATAGTTATTGTGCTTCAGCAATTTTGGAGTTAACAGCACAGGCTCGGGTGGGCCCCGGGGTAGGCAGGGTCTGGCCACTCTGATAGCCAAAGACCTACACCCTCTCCAGCTGATGGCTACTTGCCCTTTCCAGCTGGGGGAGCAACACACCCTCTTCAGCTGATAGCAACCTTGGGTGGTGACTGGTAAGCGAGAGGATGGTCTGCAGAAGGTGCTAAATAGATACAAGCAAGCTTCTTATTGGCCCACAAGCCTGCCGTCGATTTGCAGAAGCTTAAGAAAGCTTTGAGACAATTATTTTTACATAGTAGCTGTTAGAATGGGTTTATGACCAAGGGGGATTTCTAAGTATGGGAATAATATAAATGATGGAGATAAGAAATACTGGCAACTGTGGCACAAGAAATTCAATTGACTGATTAATAACTTCAATACTGTGTTTTCAATTTCTCTCTTCCAGTAAAGCCCTACCTACTTTACTCCTACAAAGCTACGTAGCTGTGTACATTTGCTCCTACATATGATGTCTACTTATTTTACTCTGTTTTAATCATTATAGGATTACGTATTAAATAGAACAAATTAATCCTTTTGGATGTGTATTTGAAACATTATTTAATGTTATTATAATTTCCTTAATAAAAGTGTATGACAGTTAACTTGATATTCTCAAAAGTATGATGTAGTACACGTAGTTTAACGAATCTCAATGGAAGTTATGCTGTTCAATGAATATTTGCTGCCATCTGCAGACAGTATGTGAGAAATGCTTTTCTAGAAATAAAATGTCAAGCATTTAATTATTTTTTTTTTCCCCAAGAAAACTTCTTTGTTATGACTAAATAATTCGTAACTAAAGGATTAAAGTGGCTACAGCTGTCATCTAGAATGAACTCCTGGGAAATCAGTTAAGCATTTAATATGCATTTGTTTTTTCTGTTGGAAATTTTAAGGAAATATTAAACAGATTTTTATAGCCCTTAATTTTATTTTTTTTAATAATTGATTTTAATAATTTTTTTTAACATAATAAAATTTTATTTTTGCTATTTCTTTAACAGGAACTAGTGCCCTCTGAAGTGTGAACTTCAAATTTGGCTGGTCCAAAATTTTTACACTCCAGATAGCAAATTTTAGTAAGACAGCTTCCTCACAGTTTCCCATTCCAAAAGACCAGGCTCACTATGAATATGTAGTTTTCATGTGGAAGGGCTATTGATTTTTTTATTTTTTTCTTCTTCTAAAGCTCTCAGATTCAGAGAGTTAATCTTAACTACCTATTCATATCCTATTTCTGATTCATAAAGAAGTGATTACCTGTTGTGATCTTTAACTCAAACTCATCTGAATAAGCAAATTTTTTGGGGAGGGCTGTTCTGAAAAGCTTAGAACTTTGCAGAATTATGACACTGTAGATCATCCCAGAATGGATAGGATTAAAGACGACAACTTCTTAATAATTTTAGTCACTATTTTGTTTGCAAATTACTAGTGAGGACTTGCAAAAAAAGCCAAACAGCAGGAGGCAAGTATTTAATGAAAATATATATCAAGCACTCTTCCACTTATTCATTGTCATTGTTACAGAACTTCATAGATTATTTCATATTTTCTTCAAAATAATTTTCACATAATATGCAGTCTACTTCACTTTCAGTAATAACCATTTTTTGTGAAGAGAAGTTTTTAGGTCATATTGATTGAAATTCTCCATTTGATATAGATTTTACTCTGTACCTTTCACAAGAATAAAATAAATGTTTTCTAGCAATATCATAAATCATGTAGGTCACATTTATCATACATGTTACTTCTTTTTTTTTTTTTTTTTCTATTTTCTAATGAGGGAATGAGATCTAGTGTTTTAACTAAATCACAAAATCATAGAATCATAGAATGGTTCTGTTGGAAGAGGCCTTTATAGATCATCCATTCCAACGCCCCCACCATGGGCAGGGCCATCCTCCACTAGACCAGGTTGCTTAAAGCACCATCCAACCTGACCTGGGTTCCAAGTCATGTCTGTATAGTATGTAAAACAATTTCACAAAATGATTATAGAATAAAATAATTTATACTGACCGCTGTTAAATCACTATGTAGCTATGGTGGTACCAAGAAAATGGGGATGCCAGGGAAGGATCTGAAGTAGAAACTAGTGAACAGATTCATATATAAAAGCTATTCCATATTGGAGGGTGTTTAGAAAAGAAATTAGCAAATAAATGTGTTTTGCCTTTTTTTTTTTTTTTTCCTCCTTGGAGCTAGACCTTTATCTTAAAAGTCATTGTATGATGACACTGACCATTCATTCATTGAACAAGGATTTGTTTCTTGGTATTCAGAGGAAGAAAAAGTCTTAAGATTTAATTGCACTTAGAGGCAGGATTTTCCCTATATGTAAATCTAATAACTATAATGAGAGACTTCTCAAGTCTGAGATAGTATCTAGAACATTTCTGAAGACAGATGCACTTGTAAAGTGAAAAAATTGCTTGGAAGCTGCATTTGAGCTCAAGTACTCCCACCCAGTCTCTGCCTGACCTGCATGCCAACCTTTGTTGATGCCAGCCTTGACTTCCCAGCTTGGTCTCAGGCGTGCCTGGTCACTGTGGACTTTCCTGGCCATCAGTGGGCTCCCAGCTGATCCCAGTCATCATCCTCATCCTAGCCCTGCTCTCTTGACCAGGTACCATGGGACTGAGTTCCATTGTGAATTGCTGCCCTGCCCCTCAGCACCTGCCTCCCTGCCCTTGGGAGCTGCTTGATGTCCCTGTTCCTTTACAGAGGCATAGGGGAAAGATAAGAGTTAGAAAAACAGGAAGTTTGAATTAGACATTAGAACAACTAGTTCCCTGTGAAGGAGGTGAAATGCAGGAAGAGGTTGTCCCAGAAAGGCTGTGGAGTCTCCATCCCTGGAGGTCATCAGGGGTCACCTTGACACTGCCTAGAGCACCCTTCTCTATTTGTCCCTACTTTGAACAGGAAGCTGTTCCAGATGACCTCCAGAGGTCCTTTCCAACTTATCCCGTGATTACTGAAACTCTATTTGTGGCAAATTCCTGCTTTTCAAGTAACCAGCTGAAAATCTCACTCTCTATGTGTGCACTAGCATTTCTTCCTTCAGGAGGTAACATCCAACTATAACAACGGTATCTTGTAACTCCTTGGTTCTAACCAGCTGTGGATGAACAACTGAAATTCAAATGCCAAGACTACAAAATTCAGTATACCAGATTAATTCCTTTCAGTTAATGTGGAAGGCTAAACTATATTGGGGTTTTTGGTTAATTCTTTTCAGTTAAAGACATATCATTGCAGAGATTTCTCTTTTGTAATTAATACCTTAAATCTTTGTAATACCATGACATACCATTTGACGGAAAAAAATGAAGGATATTTTTATAGTTTATGTCAGAAAATCCAGACTACTAAAATTCTACCAAAATTCAGGGAGTGGTTATGCTAAGTGTAATAGTTTTCTTAATATGTACATATTTCTAAACTACAGACCTCTGTACTATATTCACTTTTGTATCAGCATATATGTTGAAATGAACCTTTGCAACCAATACACCTACGAAAGCTTCTGGTGTCTCTGTGGTCACCCCGGATTTTACTAATAAGGAAGTGAGAGTGAAAAAGACACCACTATAAGGCATTATGTTCCTTATAGAAAAAGACAAATGGAATTTCATCATATTTGTTGCCAAAATACACATACAGATTGAACTGACTGTGTCTAGTCATGATCTGTCTGAGATTAAGTGGCTTCAGCGTTTTGAAGGTGACAAAGCTAGCTGTATGGGAGTGGAACAGACAGATACTCTATGCTTTTTCAACAGAAATTTTACTTTTCCTTTTTTTTTTTTTAAATAAACCTTTTTTAAAATGAAATGTTAGAGTATCCTGAGAAAATAGTCTGATCCTAGGATCTTGTTGATTAACTCTTTTTGTTTTTTTTTTTTACTCAATATTAAAATCTCAGGAATCAGAAGGATACATATTGTAGATATTTTTGACTGTTGGATTGTATAGTAGTAAGAACAAAAGGCTGAAAAGAGGTCATTATTCAAAACTCAGTCTTCTTATTCTTGCATAGCTTTGGGGCAATTCTGTTTTCTGTTAGGCTGATGCAAATAATGAATAATTCCTCTTATTCTTTATAACACTGGTGTGCAGTTAGAGTCTCAGGTCATGCTTTTAAGTGGATGGCACATCTAAATCATTACAGTCCATTTACTTTGAAAAGTTCTCTGGTCACAGAGTGCTGTTTGGAAGTAGAGTTGAGAAAATAAAAAGGAGACTAATACCTCCTTATTTAATCCTCCTACCTTCCCCTTTCTTCTCCCTTTCCCCTTTGGAGAAAAAAAAAAAAAAAAAAAAAAAAAAAAAAAAAAAAAAAAAAAGGAAAAGAAAGAATTTGGCAAACTCTGGCTATTGCATAAAAATCTTTCTGATTGTTTTAAAATGCTGCACTTCTGTTCTTCACAGCTTAATTATTCAGTTGGGTGTTGATCTTTCAGAAGCATGAGATTCTAATTATTATGCCAAGATTTATTTTTAAAGCTGAAATTGTGTTTGGATGTGCTGCTCATTTCTTTCAATTAATTCAGCTGCAGTGTGTGCCTTGCTTTCTGACATCTGCATTACAATAGCAGTGACTTCCTAGTCTCTGTGGGCACCTAGCCAGAGAGACAGAGTAACCCCAGTGTCTCCCTGCACTTTCACTGCCACTTCAATGGACTATTGCCGTCAGCAGTAGAAGTACAATAAATTGAAGCTCTTTCTTCAGTAGAAATCCTATGATAGAGTTAAGGAATACTTTAATATTTTACAAGAGACTGAGACCATCTGTTAAGATCCAGCTGGATGTCTTTTGGTCTAGTAAGAGTAGAAATGCGTCTTGTGACTATCTATTCGGGTGGTTCCTTCAGCTGTCTTTCCCATTGTTAATCTTTCAGTAATCACATTCTGTGTCACTGAACGGTCAGAGCAATTTCCGCTCTCAGGTCAAACCTTAGGGGTTATGCTTTTAATTTATTTAATTAATTACTGACTTGCTCAGTTAAAGTAAAATCCTGTGAAGGGAAAGAGGAAGAGAAGGGGAAGAGGAGGAATATTGGAATGAAGAAGGCATTTCTGTTTAAAAAGGGTAAATTTAGGACTCAGATGCCATACAACTAAGTAAAGAGCAAGAGAAAGGGTAGGAGACATTAAAAGTTAATCTTCCCAGGATATTTCACGATGCTTTGTATTCTGTCACTGCCAAAAGGTAGACTGTCTATTCACCAAGTGGTAAAAGAGGTATTTTGCAGTATCCATCAATCTTGGATACAAGCTTCATATGGTTCACCCCCCGCCCCGATCCCATATTTTTATTTTACATGTGAGAAGTGTTGTCAAAGATAGTATGAAATACCTGTTTGTCTTCATGTAAATAGAGTTGCTACCCTAGTGGGCATCTATCTTCTCATAAATGGACTCAGGGAATTAATGACTGAATGAAGCTCTGCTTTGTACTGACTTTCTTTATATATATGATCATTATGGTCTTTTCCAACTTTACATCCTGTGACTTTTAATCCTGGTTTCACTTTAAAATATCCCAGCAACTGTAGATGTATGCCTTTAGTGGGGTCTGTTAAACAAAATACATACTTAAATCCTCTGATAGTTTAAGATTTAAAAAAAGTAAATCAAGATGTCACATAAGTAAGACAATCTGAACGAATATTTTTGGGCTTTTTTTTTGTACAAAGTTGGTTCAAAGTATTTTGCAGTAATTTATTCATTACTATTGTATCAGTCAGTAAGACATATGGTCATCCAGTAAAATGGGTAGGCAACAGTGTATTTGTCCTACCCAAAAGCACAACCACTATTTAATGTAGAATATTATATAGTTCAGAGGAACATTTGGGAAGATTAACTTAAAACATTCTTTCTATCACCGACACATGAGATTGGCAAAGTCTGGGCTATTTCATTTTTAGAGACTCATTGTGTCAAAGGCTAAAACCCAACTGTAAAGATGCATGGGGCTCTAAGATGCATCAAAAGGGTTTTTAGTCCTAGACTAAATGCTTAATATTTCTTTTCCCAACAATTGCAGGAAATTACTTTGATTCTTTCACTAGTCTGTGTTCCTGCATTCACTCATTCTGTGATTGACAGGGACTGTGAAAATTCAGGACTTAACCTCAGCGACCAAGCTTTGCAATTGTATATATGACGGATGTACTCTATATACATATTCCAAGAAATGGACTAAATATACTTTAAAGAATTCTGTAATATCCAGAAGTAAGCTGTGCTTCATATGAATTCTGTAAGAGGTTTCTCATCGCTCACTATTCTTCTGTCCTTGGTCACAACATTATTGGGTCATAAAGGTAGAAATATATTAAGTGGAATAAATCCAATTTTGTCTTATTTCTCTTAATGTATTTTCTCACTTTACGGTTTACTCAGAGGAAAGAGTCTGAGATACAGAGTTAATAGATTTGTTGCCAAATTCTATTTTTGTCTACAGCCTGGAGTATTATTATAATTTTGTAAAATATGAGCATTGCATACATTTGCAAGTATATTTTCCTATTATGACAAATAATTAAGAAGTAGGTAAAGATTTAAGAAGATGTATAAGTACTGTGCCTATACTGTTATCAGTATATACTCTGGGACTGATCCTTGCTTCATGAGCCATCTAGTTCAAAGCAGCTTGTGCCCAGTCTGCTCATGGCACGCTTAGTTCAGAGTGGAGTAGCTGTGCCCATTCTGCAGAGAAGTGGGAGGGATCCATGCACCTGCCACAGGAGTCGGCTCACCCACCGCCATCTCTTCAATGGAATATGAAAACAACAAGAAATGACATGAAAATCCGTGTAGATCTCAGTTATTTCAAAAAAAAAAATATTCTCAACATATATTTTTCTATCACTCATTGTATTCTTGTACTCTTTCAGACAGCCAGACTTTTGCCTCTTGTTGTGGAAGTGTAAGACTAATTAAAGGTGTTCCAAAAATCAGTTTTAATGGTGTCACTAAGAAGGTAAAATGGTAAAATTTAATAGGGATCTTATTCTATAAACACTTCGGCAGACATAACTTTTGCAGGTTCAGGATGTCAGTTGGGAACTATTACTACACAGTGTGTACTAAATCTAGGCTTAGAATGATGACTCAAAATGTGCAAACCACTTATCTATAAGGCGAGGACAGGGTGCCTGGGGAAGTTACTTTGGGAGATGTCTCAATCCAAAGGAAGAGCTTCCGACCACAGACCCGCTGCTCCAAGGAGACCCACTCAAAGGGGGTCTGTGGTGGGGACTGTGGTCAGATCTGAACTGTGACTTTCATTGGTTGAGGGGTCTTCTAGGTAGGCTCATTGTCTGAGGTGATCTCTAGGGCTCAGGTATCTGGGGTGTGTGGCTGGAGATTGTTTGAGTACATGACCAGCAGCTCACGAGCTTCCTGCCTAACTAGCCACCATGCCCCTGAAACTCACCATTAGACCTGCAGGGGGAGGGGGAGGTGGTGCTCCTGCCACCCATCTAAATTGCAGAGATATGATTTTGATGGGTGGACAGTTAGGTAGATAAGGAATTGACTGGATGACCACATCCAAAGAATCACAGACAATAGTTCAATCTCCAAACAGAAACCATTAATGAGTGGTGTCCCTAAAGGGTCCATATTGGACCAGCAGTACTGTTCAATACCTTTATTAATGACATAGACATTTGGACTGAGTGCACCCTCAGCAAGTTTGCAGATGACACCAAGCTGGGTGGTGCTGTTGACTCTCCTGAGGGAAGGGATGCCATCCAGACGAACGTTAACAGGCTTGAGGAGTGGGCCCATGCAAACTTAATGAGTTCAATGAAGCCAAGTACAAGGTCCTGAATGTGTGTCAGGGCAACCCTGGGTATCAATACAGACTAGAAGATGAATGGAATGAGAGCAGCCCTGCAGAGAAGGACTTGGAGATACTGGTGGATGAAAAATGAGCCAGCAATGTGTGCTTGCAGCCCAGAAAGCCAGCCATGCCCTGGACTGCATAGAAAGAAACATGGCCAAGGAAGGTGATTCTGCCCCTCTACTCTGCTCTCATGAGACCCCACCTGAAGTTCCACATCCAGCTCTGGGGTCCTCAGTACAAGAAAGACATGGACCTCATAAAGAGGTTCCAGATGAGGGCCACAGAAATTATTAGAGGGATGGAATATCTCTCCTAAGAAGAAAGACTGCGAGAGCTGGGGTTGTTCAGCCTGGAGAAGAGAATACTCTAGGGACACCTTGTTGCAGCCTTTCAACATATAAAGGAGGCTTATAAGCAAGATGGAGAAAGACTTTTTACCAAGGCCTGTAGTGACAGGACAAGGCACAATGGTTTTAATCTGAAGGAGTGTAAATTCAGGTTCGACATAAAGAATAAATTTGTTATGACGGAGGTGATGAGACACTGAAAGATGTTGCCCAGAGGAGCTGTGGATGCCCCATCCCTGGAGGTGTTCAAGGTCAGGTTGAATGAGGCTTTGAGCAACCTGATCTAAAGGAAGATGTCCCTGCCCAGGGCAGGAGGGTCAGACTAGATGATCTTTAAAGGTCCTTTCCAACCCAAACTATTTTATGATTTGATGATTCTACCATTTGGAATACTTTTAGAGAAAAGTTCTACACAGAAGTAGAGTCAGTCTTAAGAATTAAAAAAAAAAAAAAACCAACACAAAACAACACAAACCCCCTATACTTTAGGTAACTTTTCTCTTTTATTGAAACTTTTAAAAGATAACTTCATAGAATGCATTAGTAACTCATTTTTCACATTTAGAGGGAAAGAGAAAATTGGGAACCAACATTTCTTTAAAAAGAGCAGGTACGAAAATGGACTGAATTGAAGTAATACATAGCATTATATCTAAGTATTTTACTCATTATATCATGATATATCTTTATTTCAGGTGGCTCAGAGGTGTAGGCTGTTAATTAGACTTTTTAGACTTCGAATGTACAAGTGGGTTTTTTTAAGAAAATTTTCAGTGTGAAATGAAAAATTGTTTGCATTTTCATTGCACTTTCAAGTTTTATTCTTTTTTTTTTTTTTTCCATTTTCAGTATATCTTCAACTCAAAAGAAAAAAAAGGATAAATTCCTTGCAATTTCTTCTTCCTCTTTAACTGGAATAGAATAAAATAGCTTTTGAAAAACCTGCAGATTAATATACAGTCTCAAACAGGCAAGCCATTTTGTACAAGTCAAATGAGATATAAAAGAAAATGATAAAAGTTAGATCATTTCAATGAGCACTTAGGATGATGGGTATGTAATGGGTCACTCAATCATTCTGCGTCCTTCTAAGAAAGGCAATAACATTGTACACAATAGGGTTTTTTTTTTTTCTTTCACAGACACTCACAATCACACAGACTCTGTACTACTTCAGGATTTGGGGGGTTGTTTTATGGTTTGTGGGTTTTTTGGTTTGGGTTTCTTTTTTTCCTTTTTTTCCTTTTTTTCCTTTTTTTCCTTTTTTTTTTTCTTTTTTTTTCTCCACCCCCACCCACCCCCCACCCCCCCCCGCCATTTATGTCCTGTTAATCTAATAAACACAAAATGCCGAATCCACACAAATTTTCTGCACATAGGTTTTCCTTAGGTGTCTTCTTCATCTTAACAAGTCTCAATTCAGTATGTGTTTGTTCAGTGCAGTTCTGGTTTAATTATAGACTCATAGAATCATAGAATCATATAGGTTGGAAAAGGTCTTTAAGGTCATCAAGTCCAACCATTAACCTCACACTGTCAAGTCCACCAATAAACCATGTCCCTAAGCACACATCTACATGTATTTTAAATACCTCCAGGGATGGTGACTCAACCACTTCCCTGGACAGCCTGTTCCAATGCTTGATAACCCTTTCAGTGTAAAATTTTTTCCTTGATATCCAGTCTAAACCTCCCCTGGCACAACTTGAGGCCATTTCCTCTTGTTCAATCGCTTGTTACTTGGGAGAACAGACTGACCCCCACCTCACTACAATCTCTTTTCAGGTAGTTGTAGAGTGATAAGGTCTCCCCTCAGCCTCCTTTTCTCCAGGATAAACAACCACAGTTACCTCTGCCACTCTTCCTGAGACTTACTCTCCAGACCCCTCACCCACTTTGTTGTCCTTCTTTGTACCTCAATGTCTTTCTTGTAGTGAGGGGCCAAAACTGAACACACTGAGCTGCAGCCTCCACAGTGCCAAGTACAGGGGTACAATCACTTCCCTAGTCCTGCTAGCTATTCCTACAGGCCAGGATGGTGTTGGCCTTTTTGGCCACCTGGGCACACTGCTAGATCATAAACAGCCAGCAGTCACTTTGTCATAGAAGGAGATCAGGTTTGTCAAGCAGGACCAGCCTTTCATAAACCCATGCTGACTGGGTCTGATCACCTGGTTGTACCATATGTGCTGTGTGACAGCACTCAAGATCATCTGCTCCATGACCTTCCTCAGAACCGAGGTCAGAATGACAGGCCAGTAGTTCCCTGGATCCTTGTTCTGTCCTTTCTTGTAGATGGGTGTCACATTTGCTAACCTCCAATCAACTAGAACCTTCCTGGTTAGTAGGACAGATGAGGATGGAAAGTGTCTCGGTGAGCACTGCCACAATCTCCCTCAGTACCCTTGGGTGGATCCCATACAGCCCTATAGGCTTGTGTGTGCAGGTTGCTAGCAATTTCCCCTTGGATTCTGGGGGCTTCATTCCGCTCCCCATCCCTATCTTCCAGCTGAGGGGCCTGGGTACCCCAAGAACAACTGGTCTTATTACTAAAGACTGAGGCAAAGAAGGCATTAAGTATCTCAGCCTTTTCCTCAGCCTTTGTCACTATCTTTCCCCCTGCATCCAATAAAGGATGGAAATTCTCCTTAGCCTTTGTTTTGCTGGTAATGTATTCATAGAAACATTTTTTATTGTCTTTTACAGCAGTAGCCAGATTAAGTTCTAGTTGGACTTTGACCCTTCTAATTTTCTCCCTGCATAATCTCACAGCATCCTTGTAGTCCTCCTGAGTTACCTGCCCCTTCTTCTGAAGGTCATAAGCTCTCTTTTTTATCCCGAATTCCAGACAAAATTTCCCAATTGATCAATGTGACATACATAGTTACTGACCTAGCTGCAGTGATGTAACTCTAATTAAAATCTGATTGAAGACCAGGTCTACTAATTTTAGTTAAATAGATAGGCTTTATTCTGTGGCAACTAAAAGCAGAACTAAATTCCTAAATGTCCAGAATTTCATAATCACAACATGAAATCAAGTAAATCTGTGACTGTTTAAATCTGACTTTTAAATTTATTGGTAGAAAATAATTTAACAGAACCATCAGATATGTTACTTTAAAAATCTCTGGTTTATTAGCGTTATTCCAGTATTTAATGTTTAGTTGTATGTGCAAGGATAACATTTTAGATGTTACGAGAAGTCTCCAGACAATGCTATGAGCCCTAAAATCAGTCATAATAAGGGACAGTACCTGTCCAAGAAAGTTTAATAATCCAAAGAAATTATACAGATAGAGAAAAGAACTACAGAACCAAAGTGCTTTGCAAAAAGTCAGGCAACAGGTAAAAACTGGATTTGAGTGTCTTGTCTTCTGGGCCACTGTCCTAACCTTGTCTCCTTTGCCTTAGAGGTATTTCAGAATCACTTAACTAGTGTCCAGTACTTCCCAGGGACAATTTTGAAAGTTAATGTCAAACACCGCTTCACAAATGGAAGTTTGATTAAATTTAATACTTTTTCAAATGGCTGTTGTGAAATTGAACTCCCCATTATCTCTTCTAATGACCTTCAATATTTCATGTGGATTAACTGGATGGTGAAATCCCTAGAGGACAAATTTATATTTCTCAAATTATATGTCAAAGGTTACAGAAAAAAAAAAAAAAAAAATACAATGGCTCTGAACTTTGTTAGAGAACAGGATAGTTTTGTAAAAATGTGTCTCCTAAATGGAGACTAAAAGGAATTATATTCCTGTCAGTATGTTGTCCCCAGTTTCAATTTATGCTGTTATTCTCTTCAAGGCAGTATTTGGGAATCAGAATATGACTATTTTTATATTCTTATACCTGGAGGATCCTGCTGTGATCATTATTCCATTTTTTTTCTGATATTACACTGGATTATTTCCTCATCAAAACATCCAAAATTAAACGGCATTGAAAATTGAGTTAATTCCTAACCAAAGTCTTGATTCAGCAAAGAATATATAAGCCTATTTATAAATTAATGCACAATTTTTAATTTAGAAGTCTCTGAGTTTATTTGCCTTCTGGACAGATAAAAACAAACAGCAAGCTAGATGGAGCTCTAGTTTACTCTGTTTAACCAGTCAGAATAAAACATGCTTATCTTTGACTTTTTCCAAGTTAAAGTCCCTGATAATCTTTGACTGTGTTCAGAGATTCTTTATTGTGTCCCATGGAATAATATAAACTTCAGACTGACTTGCACACATTCCTTTAATGAATCCAGTTGTCAGTTTTTTTGAGTACATATAATACAATATAATGCAAATATAATGTGATTTCAAGAAACATTACCATTCTGCTAAAATTCTAGAGTTTTAGTACATGATTACTTGTGGGAAGCAAGGTCTTCCTTTGAATTCATGAGCTTATATATTCTTAGGGTTAAATGCTCAGCAGGTGTAATGCAACACGTTAATTAAAACTAGTGGAAGTAAGCAAATTTACATAGGTTGAGGATTGGACCCTTAATATATAATGTAGTTTCCCAAATGACTCTTCTAATTGCTCTCTATGTTCAGCTTTACAGCTATCTGGCAGTTACAGCAGGAGAGTTATCAAATAATAAATTGTGAAGTCACAGCCATATTTTATTTCAAAACATTCCCAAATGGTTCAAATCAATTTGTTCAATATTAAAATTTCAAACACTAACAGGCCCAACTTCTTGGCCTCTATCACTTAGCATCACTCTGTGAAAATAAGTGAATTGTAACACTTCTAACCATAGAACCATAGAACCATAGAACCATAGAACCATAGGGTTGGAAGGGACCTCTGGAGATCATCTAGTCCAACCCCCCTGCCAGAGCAGGGTCACCTAGAGCAGGTTACACAGGAACACGTCCAGGCGGGTTTTGAATGTCTCCAGAGATGGAGACTCCACCACCTCTCTGGGCAGCCTGTTCCAGTGCTCTGCCACCCTCACGGTAAACAAGTTCTTCCTCATGTTTAGGTGGAACTTCTTGTGCTCAAGTTTGTGCCCATTGCCTCTTGTCCTGTCACTGGGCACTACTGAAAAGAGCCTGGCCCCATCCTCCTGACACCCACCCTTTAAGTATTTATAGGTGTTGATAAGATCCCCCCTCAGCCGTCTTTTTTCCAGACTGAAGAGACCCAAATCCCTCAGCCTTTCCTCATAAGAGAGGTGTTCCAGTCCCCTAATCATCTTGGTAGCCCTCTGCTGCACCCTTTCCAGCAGTTCCCTGTCCTTCTGGAACCGGGGAGCCCAGAACTGGACACAGTACTCCAGGTATGGCCTCACCAATGCAGAGTAGAGGGGGAGGATGATCTCCCTTGACCTGCTGGCCACACTCTTCTTGATGCACCCCAGGATGCCATTGGCCTTCTTGGCCACAAGGGCACATTGCTGACTCATGGTCATCCTGTTGTCCACCAGGACTCCCAGATCTCTTTCCACAGAGCTGCTCTCCAGCAGGTCAGCCCCCAACCTGTACTGGTGCGTGGGGTTGTTCCTCCCCAGGTGCAGCACCCTACACTTGCCCTTGTTGAATTTCATAAGGTTTCTCTCTGCCCAGATCTCCAACCTGTCCAGGTCTCTCTGTATGGCAGCACAGCCTTCCGGTGTGTCAGCCGCCCCCCCCAGCTTTGTGTCATCAGCAAACTTGCTGAGGGTGCACTCTATCCCCTCATCCAGGTCATTGATGAATATATTGAAGAGGACTGGACCCAGTACTGACCCCTGGGGAGCACCACTTGTCACTGGTCTCCAACTAGATTCTGTGTCCCTAATCACAACCCTCTGAGCTCTATCTTTCAACCAGTTTTCTATCCACCTTACTGTCCATTCATCTAACCCACACTTCCTAAGCTTCCCTATGAGGATGCTGTGGGAGACCGTGTCAAACGCTTTGCTTAAGTCAAGATAGACCACATCTACCGCCCTCCCCTCATCTATCCATCCAGTCATGCCATCATAGAAGGCTATCAGATTAGTCAGACATGATTTCCCCTTGGTGAATCCATGCTGAGTACTTCTGATAGCTTTCTTTTCCTCCACGTGCCTTGAGATGACGCCCAGAACGAGCTGTTCCATCATCTTTCCAGGGATGGAGGTGAGGCTGACTGGCCTGTAGTTCCCCGACTCCTCCTTCTTGCCTTTTTTGAAGACTGGAGTGACATTGTCTTTCCTCCAGTCCTCAGGCACCTCGCCTGTTCTCCAGGACCTTTCAAAGATGATGGAGAGCGGCCCAGCAATGACTTCTGCCAGCTCCCTCAGCACTCTCGGGTGCATCCCATCGGGGCCCATGGACTTGTGAATATCTGATTGATCTAATTGATCCCTCACTCGCTCCTCCTCAACCCAAGGGAAGTCTTCTTCTTTCCCTGTTACTTTATTCAATGCCTGGGACTCCTGAGGGCTGGGTCGAGCAGAAAAGACCGAAGCAAAGAAGGCATTCAGTAACTCTGCCTTCTCCGCATCCTCCATCACCATGACTCCTGTCTCATTCAACAGTGGGCCCACAACTTCTCTGGTCTTCCTTTTGCTTCCAATATACTTGTAGAAGCTCTTTTTGTTGTGCTTGACGTCCCTAGCCAGGTCTAATTCCAAGGCGGCCTTGGCTTTCCTTGTTTCATCCCTGCACGCTCTGGTGGCATTCTTGTAATCCTCCCAAGGGGTCAGTCCCTTCTTCCACTTATTATAAACTTCCTTCTTCCACTTGAGCTTTTTCTGAAGCTCCCTGCTTAACCATGCAGGTCTCCTGCGTCCCTTGGCCGATTTCTTTCTCTTCGGGATGCACCGATCCTGAGCTTGGAGGAAGTGGTCTTTGAATACCAACCAACTTTCTTGAGCCCCTTTGCCTTCCATAGCCCTAGCCCACGGGATCTCTCCAAGCAGTTTCTTGAAGAGGCCAAAGTTAGCCCTCCTGAAATCCAAGGTTGTAATTTTACTTCTTGTTGTTTTGTGGATAGTGCCCATGATCCTGAACTCAATCATTTCATGATCACTACAACCTAGGGTGCCCCCAACCCTAATGTCCTCCACCAATCCCTCTGTGTTTGTCAGTACCAGGTCTAGAAGTGCTCCTCTCCTTGTTGGCTCCTGTACCAACTGTGTCAAAAAGTTGTCATCAATGCACTGGAGGAGCCTCCTGGACTGCCCATGCCTGGCTGTGTGGTCTTCCCAGCAGATATCAGGGTGATTGAAGTCCCCCATGAGAACCAGGGCCTGCGATTGCGAGGCTACCTTCAGTTGTCTGTAAAAAGCCTCATCAGTTTCCCCATCCTGATCAGGCGGCCTGTAATAAACACCCACAACAGTGTCCCTCATATTTTCCTGTCCCTTAATCCTCACCCATAAGCTCTCGACCCACTCTTCATCCACCCCTAGTGAGAGCCCAATGCATTCCAAATGCTCTCTCACATAGAGTGCAATTCCACCACCACGCCTTGCTGGTCTGTCTTTCCTGAAAAGGACATAGCCATCCATGACAGCATTCCAGTCATGCGAGGTGTCCCACCACGTCTCAGTAATTGCAATAAGATCGTGGCCCTGCAACCGCACACAGACCTCCAGCTCTTCCTGCTTATTCCCCATGCTGCGTGCATTGGTGTATAAGCATTTCAGAGAGGGAGTTGTGTGTGTAGTTTTGACCCTTGAGATGTGGTGTGCCAGTCCAGTCCTGGTTTGAATAAAGAGAATAAAGCAAATATTTCCTGTCCTAATCACTTGTATTTCTTCCCATAGTCACTGATTTTTTAAAAAAACATTTCTGTTATCTCCAGATGAATTCACAGTCAAAAGACACCCTTTGTGAGAGTTTTCAAAATCACCTTTTTGTTGGTTTTTTTTGTTTGTTCTGTTTTGTTTTGTTTTTTTTTTTTTTTCCCCCTAAGGAAAATAGAGACATTTATATTGTGTTTTCATGGCAAGGTTTTTTTGGAGAGCAAGGAGGGGCTACAGGGGTGGCTTCTGTGAGAAGATGCCAGAAGATCCCCCTGTGTCTGATAGAGTCAGTTCCAGCGAGCTCCAAGACAGACCCATCACTGGCCAAGGCTGAGCCAATCAGTGATGGTGGCAAAGACTCTGTGACAATATGGAATCACAGAATCACAGAATCATAGAATAGTTTGGGTTGGAAGGATAACCTTTAAATGTCATCTAGTCTGCCCCCCTGCAATAAGCAGGGACATATTCCACTAGATGAAGTTTCTTAGAGCGCTGTACAACCTGACCTTGAACAACTTCCAATGATGAGGCATTGAAAACTTGCCTGGGCAACCTGTTCCAGTGTTTCCCCACCCTCATCATAGGGAATTTCTTCCTTGTATCTAGTCTAAATCTACCCTTTTTTAGTTTAAAACCATTACCCCTTGACCTATTGCAACATGCCCTACTGAAAAGTCTGTCCATACCTTTCTTATGAGCCCCCTTGAAGTACTGAAAAGCTGCAATAAGGTCTCCGAGAGACTTCTCTTCTCCAGGCTGAACAACCTCAACTCTCTTAGTCTGTCCTCATAGGAAAGGTGTTCCATCCCTTGATCATTTTTGTGGCCCTTCTCTGAACCCACTACAACAGGTCCATGTCTTTCCTGTGCTGAGGGCTCCAGAGCTGGATGCACTACTCCAGGTGAGGTCTCGTGGAAGTGAAGAGGCAGAATCACCTCCCTCGACCTGCTGGCCACATTTCTTTCTGTGCAGTCCAGGACACAGCTGGCTTTCTGGGCTCCAAGCACCCATTACTGGTTCATATACTTCAGAAAGGGTAAAAAGGCTGCACAACAGCTGGGAGAGAAAGGTGGGAGTATGTGAGAGACACAACTGTGTGACACCAAGCTCAGTGAATAATGAGGGGGAGGAGGTGCCCCATGTGCCAGAGCAGTTTGTGAAGAACTGCAGTCCTTGGGAAAAACTCACATTAGAGAAGTTCATGAAGGAATGTCTCCCATGGGTGGCACTCCTAGGCTGGAGCAGGGGAAGAGTGTGAAGAGGAAGGAGTGGCAGAGATAAAGTGTAGTGAAACAACTGCAACACCCATTCCCCATCGCCCTGTGGTGCCACTCAAGGAAATGCAGTAGAGAAATAGGGAGTGAAGCTGAGCCCGGGAAAAAGAGAGGGGTGGGGGGAAGGTGTTTTAAGATTTCTTTTTATTTCTTGTTATCTTACTCTGACATTTGTTTGGCAATAAATTAAATCAATTTCCCTGAGTCGAGTCTGTTTTGCCTGTGACAGTAACTGGTGAGTGATCTCCCTGTCCTTACCTTGACCCAGAGCCTTTCATTATATTTTCTCTCCTCTGTCCAGGTGAGGACGGGAGTGACAGAGCGGTTTAGGGAGCACTTAGTATCCAGCAAGATTAATGCTCCACATTTTAATTGTACTTGAGAATAGGATTGGAGAGTCTATATTCTTCAAGCATAATACTGGAGGCAGAGCTGTTCTTATACTAAAGAATCCCAAACAGATTCAGCAAAATTTCTTTTAACAGCTTACTTTATAATCAGAAATATTACTGTATTCAGGTACAGAATTGGTCAACAGATTCAACATGGTGCTTCAATCTTTCCACAGACCTTCCTTGTGCACACTGATTACTTCTGTGTGCACAGTGGGCTCTGATTTAGCAATAATGATATAATAGTATGTTTGTCCTGAAGGATATTTAAAAAAATAAATATATACATACCTACTTTTTTTTTTCTTTAAAGAAAGAAAAGCTCTTGTTCTTTCCTTACATAACTGATAATGCTGGAGTTCAACCATGCTTGTCTTCTTCAATTCCTTCATATATGGAATAAATGAAGGCATCCTTTATAGCAAGTGTTTTCATCCAAGCAAGAATAATATATTTAGTTTTCACATTGGTGCTTGCATGTGCTTCACAGGTAAGTTTGCTTTTTGTGTTGGCTATAAAGAATGCTGTTTTTCATTACGACTGTTTTGCCAGTAGAAGTTTCTCCCTGAAGAAGATGGAAAAGACAAGAAATTAGAGTTTGGCAGCAATATCCAGATTTGAAGCAGTAATATGGCTATCATGAATGTTAAATTGAAAAAAAAAAAAAAAAGTCTTTATTTTATCTTGTTGGTTAAAGTTTAATTTTCACACATTTGCTAAACGGCAACAGATACATTAGCTTGTGATTAGTTTCTGTCTTGATATTTGAAGGCAGTATGTACTTTTAGTTACTTACAAGCATTGTTTGAGGGATATAGATTCCAAAAGCCTCCTAATGATACACAGATCTTTTGTTGTTAACATGTTACTCAATCTTGTATATCATATAAGCACCATGATATTTCACACTTTCTATGGAACTATTGAATCAAATTACACTTGTTTTCATAAAGAACTGCAGTAGTACTTTATTTGGGGGAGAGAACTGTCTTCTGTAAGACACCCTTGTATCATATACAAGATGAATTAATTGCAGTAAAGATTAAATTATTTGCTACAGCTTGATATGATCGAGTGGTTTACTGCTAAAGGGATGATTTCACACTATCCCCTTTCTTTCTTAGTTCCACCATGCCCTCTCTCTGGTACTTAGTGGACTATCCATAGAGATGATCCAACTCATTAAAGTGCCAATATATGGTTGTGTATAAAATTTATTTGAAAAAAAGTAACTAATTTTCTGATTAATTAGTGAGTTCCATTAGGTCATAAAGTCCCATGAAAGCTACACCAAGTACAAGACAAGCAGTGATCACAAATATGAGTGGAAAGAAGTGAAAGACTTTACCTATTTGGGAGGCAGTGGGCTGTTCACTAAGCTATAAAAGAAGAAAATAATCCACGATAAATATCTAAATCTTACCCTTCATGGGATAAAACTTACTGCAGTATCATTGTTCTCAACATCAGATGCAAGGGGTGGAAAATAACTCAAAGAAAGAAATAGAAACCCATTTTACTGCTTAGATTTTCCTTCTAACTCATTCTGTCAGTTTGTTTTTCTCATGCCTCTACTTCTCCCTATACCGCCACTCACCTAACTGGTTTTGTTAGGCTACAAAATCCTGTCTCAAATGTCCTGTTTTACAGTGAGACTTTTTTTTTTTTTTTCTTTCCTAAAACATGCTTTGGAAAGAGATTTGTTCAGTCCTTTTCTTTTTCCATGGTTCTTCTGGTCTGCATCTAGAGTAAGGACATCAATCAACCTGCGATATCCTAGTTTCCAGGTGGCTATATTAATCTATGGATGACAGTTTCTTTTTGGTCTGGCAAATACTTGATGGTTTATACAAATTAAAATGCCATTAGCAGGATATTAGGGAGGGTTTCTTCCACTGTGAAGCATTCTGGTTGATGAACTCAGCTGAGATGTGGAACACACAGCTTTAAGCCCCTAATTTACCTTGGGGATTAACAGTAAGCTATATCAGACATGTATTTTCACTGATACTTGAAACATATATCTTTTCTTCCTGAGTAAATTTCATCAACATTGTGCTATAGGATTTAATAACTATTTGAATTTGTCATGGTTTGGGCTGGACCAGCCATTTAATGAGCAACAGATGCTCTCTTTGACCTCTCTCCCTTCAGAAGAGAGGAGAAAGAATGAGAGGAAGAGAGAATTTATGGGTTGAAAAAGAAACTAAATTATTTAATGAAATATTAATAATAAAAAAGAAAGCAAAGATGATAATTTTAATAAGAAAATAAAGAAATAGATACAATATATACAACACATATTGAGCTCCCAGGATGACGATCATGTCACCAGCAGGCACTGGGAAAGTCCTAGACTGGACTCAGCGACAAATGGGAATTGCATTCTGGCTCTGAATTCAGGAATGCATGGACTGGGATTAAGGGCAGACAAACAGACAGTCCTCCTCGGATGCCGGCCATTGAAGAAAGATACCGACTCCTTTGATCCTTCAGCTTTTATACTAAGGATGATGCAGGTGGGATGGAATATCCTGTTGCTCAGTTTGGGGTCACCTTTCCTGTCCGCTCCTCCCCGCAGGTGTGACCCCTGTATGCTTTTCCAATTCTGACCCTCCAATGGGGCAAATAACAAAGTTAGCTGACCTTGGTTGTTATAGAAATAAGTATAAGTAAGAGCCTCTCTGTGTACCATTCCTTGGCATCAACTATAAAGAGTCTTATCACTCTGGAAGCAGACACTGTCTGAAGAATATGCTGTTAATTTCAGAGTGCAGTCAGTTAGAAGAGACTTAACTGAAATGTTGAAAGCACTCTAATGTACATCCGACATATTAGGTTGAATTTTTTATTTGTTTTGTTTTAGTTGTTAATTGTTTTAAGCTTAATTCTTAATTTTCTTGTAATGAATCTGCACTAAGTAATGCAGAATAGTAAGGCATGGATTGTTCTAATGAGATGGCTGCATTCAGACCTGGGAGGCTCTACTACATGTAATTTTTACTAAAAGACAAACTTCAAGTGAAAAAAGGTTTCAAAGTATCCATATTTTCCAGGGGAAAATTGCATAACTTTTGAAAACTTTTGAAGCCCAAAATTTACTAGCTGCTTTAGAAAATAATATACTCTATCACTAGTTTAAAAGGATTAGAGAAGATACTTATTCCTCAAATATTCACATAAGATTGACACATGGGGTTTTGGTTGTTCTGTGTTTTCTTTTTTTTTTAAAAAAAAAAACCCAAACCAAACAAAACCAAAACCAACCACTTTAACTTTTTTGTCTCCTAACAGTTAATCTATTAAATCAGAAGTCAGTAATACCTACAACTTATGTATCAACTGTATCTACCTCTGAAGGAAATTATAGCTAATAGTTGTTTTGTCTCACAGGGAAGAAAAAAGAACAACAGAACAAAGAAAATGTCTTTATGTTCTATACTATTCTAGCAGGACATTTGCTTAGATATTTGCTAAGCTTTTCCTGCCATATCCATATCCTAAGCCTGGTAGAAAGTCTGAAATCTGAATCTCCATTGCTATTCATAGATTCTTTGTAGACATTGCTTAGACAATTTTGAGCTTTCTCAGCAAGAGATAACTCTTTCTCACAGTAAGATATTTGTTTAATAATTTGACTGAATATTTAGGAGGGATATTACAAACAACAAAATACTATCACCTTCAGAAAAAAACGTCTGGGCAAAATATGACATGAAACAAGCATGCTATTTGTTTTCTGTGTTTGATACTAAAGAAACACTCTTCACGCTAAAAGGCAAAAAACTATTAATTATGACTTCTCTAACATATGAAATGTTATAAAGAATAAGGATTGTAAATCTTACTGTTTTTCACCCACATAATGAACTGAAAAGAATATGTTACCATTATTTCTTGCCACTAACAGTTATATAAAGAAAAAATATATAATTTTCTTTTTTTTTTTTTTTAGTTTTTGGGAGAGAGGATACAACAATTTGTTGCTTCTATTTTCTTTCCTACATTTCATCTTTCAAGCTTAACAAAGTGACTTAATAAACTCGGTAAAAATAATAAAAACTTATTCAGTTATATAGTTTACAAGAGATCTGTTTTTCAGATAAGGTAAAACACAACTAAACTGTTTGACTGGGACACTGTATGCATTTGTACAGTTGATATGGCCAATTACTGTCCCTCAGAGGGAGCTGACCGCCCAAGTCCTGTCTGGCAGTGGGCAGGGACTTTGCAGTACTTTTGAAAATCTGTTTATGACACAGAGATGGTGAAGCCTGTGCAGCTATTTCCCACCCAACCTGCTCCTTACCCTCAGCACAGCAGAAAGGGAGAACTTCCTGAAACAGATTTTCACTACTCTTTGCTAATAAAAAAATGTTTGAAGGGCTGAATCCAGTGGTATATATATCCCAGGCTCCACAAAACGAAAGGAGGAACATCACTCACGGCATATGCTTCCTTTCGGCTTGCTAATATATTTACAAACTTCTAATCTCACTGTAGCACCAATCTTCAAGAACAAGTAGTGGCTATTGAAGCTGTAGCTTTTATACTTATAATCTTTATTTTTTACAGCACTGTTGCTTCATTAAGTGAAAGCATATATTGGGGACTACTTGGAAAATTTGGTGATTTTAAGAATAGCATCCTCTGAAATGCTGTATTTATGAACCTACCTAGTCAGACATCATATTTTGCGGCAAAGCAATATTATTCCTCCACCAAGAAGTGCTTTCACATGTATCAGGGTAACCTCGGAAGTTGGCTCTCCTGTTTTGCATCTAAGATAACATCACTAATAAATAAACATCATACCTCAGTTCTTGTAGCTGTGCAAACACAGGGAAAGCTTGTGTGTCCTTCTGAAGGGAGCTAGCTATGTGAAAAAATTGCTGTTTAAACACTTTTCTAGAAAACAAAACAAAACAGTGTTTAGTTTTCTTTAAAGTTGTATATTATATTCATAACTATTCTCATAAAAACACTTTCCAAGCAAACAAAAAAAAAAAAAAAAAAAACAAATGGAAAGAAGGGAGGAGAAAGAATGCTATAATTCAGGGGTGGTTTGATCTATTTCTATCTTAGTGACATAATTTTGGCATCTTTCATGAAGACTGTACATCTCATTTGGAGATAATATGAATCATGTAAAATAAGGTTATCAAGAGTGAAAAGGCCTGAAGAATATGGAAGAATATTGTAACTTTTTTTTTTTTTTTTTTTTTTTTTTTGGCCCAGATTAAAGCATGAGCTCACTCTGCACCACTCAGCTCTTTTAATGTTTCAGTGAAGGACCTGGCAGTTGGTCTTAGTGTTGTAAAGGACAAAAATGAAAACAGGGCTTTTAGTTGCTAAGGGGTTGTTTTTTTTTTTTTTATTTCTTTAATATAAACATGAAAGCAATAGTCACCAATTACTTAGGACAAAAGAGAGACAGATTTTATAATGGTTGTTTTATTATTTAAGAGAAAGCTGGAAGAACAGCAATAACAGCTCATGGTGTGACTTTCATTATTAGGTTTCTCTTTTCTTCAATTTAATAATGAGTTTCAAAATCTCTGTATATGCACGTGTGCATGATATTTATTTTAAAAAAGTATACCTTCTTTCTATATAACTCACTGCTATGTCCCTTAAAAAGTTGCTGTATATTTCAAGTCCATTTCTGGCACTTTTAAGTGCTTTAGAAGAGATTATTGTTCATATAAAGAATCTGACATCGTTACTTATACATTCTGATACTTCACACTACACTTCAAAAAAAAGCAATATGAGATTCAGTGGCTAGAAGAATACCTATTGCTAAATAAAACACATTTGCAAATTTTCAGAGTTTATAACATCTTTCCATAATAATATGATTTGTCTGTAGTAGCTCAGTTTCTTGATTCAGTCCTGGAATCTCCACTCTTGAACATTCACAATATATGAAGTACATAAAAGCTAGCTCAGTACAAAGTTGTATTTTGGAATCAAGCAACAGCTTACCTCTGAAACACAACCTGGGAGAAGATTTGGGGACAGTGCCTTCCAGGGACATCTCCCAAAAGACAATAGAAGAGAATGCCTCCGTCTGACTCATACTCCCTTACACAGTTCAACATTAACTCAGATGTCCTTGCACTTGTATACACTCACAGGCCACAACCCTAAGTATCCATCTTATTCCTTCAGTTTCATGCTATAAAATCACCACTTCAACAGTCCTGATTTTATTTCATATACTTTAGATTATATACTTTAGACTCTTAGGTCTATGGACATGTAACATCGAATACTGAACAAAATGGTCCACAGTGTGGACAGCTAGCTCTAGAAAGGGCTGCTCTGAGCAGTGTGAGACCTAATTATTCTGCCTTAGTGGGGAGATGATTTTATCACTGTAGATACAGACTAAAAAGCAACCAGTAATTGACAGGATGTTACAGAATTCATGTCACTTATGAGGGAATAGAGGACATTGCGAAATGGAATCGTTGTGGGGGACTATTTTTGCGCTCTGTTTTTGGCATAACAGCAGTGGGGAGATGGAAAAATAGTTGTCTGAAGAATGTTGCCTGAAAATATGATTATATTGCCTGATCAAAAAAGGAGTGAGATTCTTAAAAACTTTTTAATAAATAGGAGGATCAGGGACACGAAGTTTACGTAATGAAGTTGATGAACAGATTATCCTATGTTCTTGTTGACAGAGGAAAATTAGGCTTCCTGCCATGGAATTCTCTTTAACTCTTGCATGTCTACATCCATTTGCCTTTCATAGAAAGATCAGATAACTTGTCCAGACTCCATCAAAATAATAATAATAATAATAATAATAATAATAATAATAATAATAATAATAAAGAGCCCAGAACTAAGAAGAGAAATATAGGCGTTACTCTGTTCTATAATCTATTCAATTTTTAACATGAAAGATGAAATTTGTCATTTGTTCATAGCCTTATTCTATCCACTAACCCTTGACTAGCAGTTCCTAATTAGAGTTTTCAAAAACTCCTCCCCACATGTTAAGTCATTCTGCTACACCCTCTTTCCATCTGTGCTCAGAGGATACTGAAGGGGACATCTGACTTTAAATGGTAAGAGTATTACTGCTGTTGCTATGAGAAATATCTCTGTCTTCATGCCTTTGATGTACCTGCAATGCGCTCACAGTATTACTGCCTGCTAGTAGTAGTGACACTAGCAGGCTGCAAAGTAGTAAATTACTCCCCTATCTGCATCTAGAAGGCTGTAGAAGGCTACAAAGAATGTCAAAGGAATGGGAGTCTGCTTGAAAACTACTTCAGTATGTGCAAATCATTTCATGGTTGTGATTAAATTGAAACCTCTCTATAAATCCAGTTGTAGCAAATAACTTTTAAATTTTTGTCCTTTATCTCTGTGGTCCCACTTCAGGACACCACCTCAGAATGCATTGGATACAGACCTTCCTCTCCTCATTCAAATCTCATCAAACACTTATTCAAATCTCATAAACAATCAATGAAGCAGAAGTTTATTTTTAACTGAACATTTAGGTTTAATTTCCTTGCTGGTCGTGATAGCACAAACAAAAATGGCCAATCATATCACCCATCTGTCCTCTGAAAAATTTTGTCCAAGTGACTGTAACTTCTAACCTAAGATGGTGTCTTCAGAAATTCAGCTTGGGTTTAGTGTAACTTTTCTTATTGTGCAAAGGGGAATTCCATCAATAATAAAATAAAATAATAAAATGTACATAATGTTATTTTCCCTTAAATATTGTAAAAGTCTGATTTATTAAAACACAATTCTGTTTTATGGTATACTGAATTAAAACCAATTAGCTTTTTCAGATTTGACTAGCAGTAGTTATATTGCCAGATTTCAGGGATGCAAAGCAGCAAAGCTCAACTCAGCACTCTGTAATATTAGTTCAAAAAATAGAATGTCAATGGAAAAAAAGGCATAAAAGTAAGTTTTCTTTTGTGATATTCCTGCCTTTTACTGGTGTGACAACAGCTTGGTGCTGTTCAGTGCATTTCAGACGTGTCTTAGCTAGTCAAAGACAACTCTGATCAGAGGCATCAAATAAAGAATCACTACAAAGGACCGAGAAGCACGTCAGCAGAAATCACTATGCCTTTGTGACCTAAAACAATATGGTCTCTGTTCCAAGAGATTATTTAAATCATGAAACTGTTTTAAATATCCAAAGTGGAAATGTGAGCCATCTAAGAAGTCTGTATGAAAGCTGTAAAATAAAAGGTAAATGGAAAAGAGCACTAAGTATTGAGTGCTGGATTTTTCTTTTTCTTTCTTTCTTTCTTTCTTTCTTTCTTTCTTTCTTTCTTTCTTTCTTTCTTTCTTTCTTTCTTTCTTTCTTTCTTTCTTTCTTTCTTTCTTTCTTCTTTCTTTCTTTCTTTCTTTCTTCCTTCCTTCCTTCCTTCCTTCCTTCCTTCCCTCCTTCCCTCCTTCCTTCCTTCCCTCCTTCCCTCCTTCCTTCCCTCCTTCCCTCCTTCCCTCCCTCCTTCCTTCCTTCCCTCCTTCCTTCCTTCCCTCCTTCCCTCCTTCTTTCCTTTTTTTTTTTTTTTCCCTTTCTTTTTAGGAAATAAATAACTGTTAAACTCTAGCTTTTAATATGTGAACTAGGAGATATGTCATTTGCTCAAACTTTTATACTGTAGTTTGTGTTGAATTCTCACTAAATGAGAACTTAGCTGTATATTATTATTAGAAGCATTAAAACCTTTAATGAATAGAAATTTTTGAAAATAAATAGAAATTGATCTACTTTTGAGATAAAGTTTTTTTGAGGAAAGGAAAGGAAAAATTGTTTAACTTACTCAAGATAGATTAATGAGCTGTGAACATCTGGCTCGATTTCCTTTCCTTTTTCCTAGCATGCATAATTTTGAGTAATTCTGCTACCCAAGGATTTTCTGAAGGTAGTTTCACAGCTGTTTCTCTAGTACTATGAAAGATAGTTGTAATCTATAAACCCATATCTATTACTTTTAAGGACCAAAGAAAATATGAGTCACCTTATTGTTTCATGAATCCAAAATTATCTGCTAGTGATAATATCTAGTAACCTAAATTTTCTATTATCCATACAAATAAGAGAATAAAACCCCTGCTTCAAAGCTTTCTGAAGTAAATGGAAAAGCATCTTTTAATTATCTGGGTGTACTGCAGCTAGTAAATACCTAAATGAAACTTTAGGTGAGCAAATAAGCACTTCTTAGCCACTCCTTATTTAGAGAGATAGTAAGAAGTATGTATGCGATAAGCCATCATTCAGAACCTAAAGAATGCCTAACCAAGGCATTGATTACATTTCTAATAAGTACTGATTTAAACCCAGTATATTTACATCCTGAAGTACATTTTGATAATGCATTTTGTTTTGTTTTACCTCTATATTTGCATTAGGTATGGCAAATACCTTTTTTTTTTTTTCTTCTCATTTCATCTCAGTGTTAAAAAAAAGTACATACTGCAAAATCAGGAACAGGTTAAAGTGGTTTGATGCCCCAATATAGTTTATAAACACAGAGGGTGGGCTGCAAGAACTTCTTCATGCATATGGAAAAAACAGTGAGAGAGATGTTAATGTGTCTATGAAATACATAGGAAGACTGATCAAATCTAGATGGTAGTTTGTGACATAAAATGTAGTTTGACAATCACAGGGGGAGGGGTAGTGTTAAAACTGCTTCCTCCCATTATTTTTTATATATATATATATATATATATTTTTTTTTTTAGGAAGGAATGTAGTAGCTTAAAGTCTGAAAATGATGGTACAGCACAGTAGTACAAGCCTACAGATGATTTTTAACTTCTTGATTTCTTGCATCATTAGCCAGGACTCCCACAGTACAACACAAAGACTGTACAAGAATGCAGGTTCCTTTTCTGTGTTCAAAGTTGCATCCATCACCACTGTCTCAGAAAGCTTGGTCAAGCAATAAGCACAAATATGAAGTTAACTCAAGTTCAGTTATAAATATGCGGTATGTAATAAACAGATTTACTTTATTCTCTGGAAGAACCCTGTCTCTAGAAATGGAGAGAGCCCATGAATCTGCCTTCCACACACACTTCTGTGTTTGCTAGAGAAAGTAAAGTAACAGACGATGACGAGGAGAAAGAGAGTAGAGGCAGCAGAGAAAAGCATTGGCTCTAACACATAACTTTGCAAAGTGCAAGGAGGAAGAAGACAAAATTATTGTGTCAATACTATGTTCATAATGGCTCATGGTCTTGTGAGCAGCCCGTGGACAGCCTCCCAGGACATGCCTGCAAGCGTATTAAGGTGGACATGGTTTGTGAACCCGGTAAAAACTCTAAGGCATACAGAATCCCACGTATTTTAGGAATAACCTTCGTCTGTACCTGCAGGCTTGCTGACTGGACAAACAGTGAATCTGCTCTCAAGGGCAGTCAAAGCCAGTACAGTCAGATAAAATGTCTCTCATAGTATTTCTACAGCTGAGTGAGTTTATAAGGCATGTCCTTGCTCAGAGCACATCTATTAAAACAGTTAGGCATAATTTACGGTATCTAGAAGTATAGTTTAAGTGATTAGACAGACTGGTTTCAAATGAAAAGATTAACATAATACATTTTACTGTACTTAATACTGGAGTATTTTAACATAGCTTCCTAGTACACCTTGACGGCACTTAAATAAATTGAAATTCTTCTTAAAACTTTTCCAAGAAAAGAAAGACAAGAAGATTTCTTTAAGAACTGAGACAATAAGGCCGGATGTGAATACTGCATGACTTCTGAAATCTGAATAACATACCATGTTCACTGTTAGTGAACCTTTAAAATAAGATTTTCCACTTTCCTTTCTCTTACGCAGTTATCAGAACTGTTTCAGCCCTTAACATATTCCGGAAAGCCTTGAGCAAATCTGGTGTTTTCAAGTGGAAAAAGTACAAGTAGGGGAATGACTGGAGCTGGATCACAGATTGTCAGAAACAAGTTAAAAGACACCAATGTAAAAACTTGTAATGCTTTTGCATTACAATTGCAATTCTTTTGCAAGAAAATAACACTGCTTTTAAGTTTGAGTAATAAAAAAAAGATCCATAATGGGACATAGAGTGCAAAGAAATAAAGTTAACTCCAAGGTTATTTGCTCTGTGTTCCAATAGCATCAATTATTTGAGAAATGTCTTTGCTTAAAAGTAATTGCCTATTTTTATTTTTAAATAGAACTTAATGTTTAATTTGAAAAATGTGCTTATCTTTTTAATCAGTCTTTTTTCCCCTAGGTTATTTTACAACGTATATTCATTTATTTCTAAATAAGCAGCAAACAAATGCTATTGGAAAGGGTTTTTGGGACGTCATGAGAGTAATATTCTGCAGAAGTAACAGCCATGGAACCATTAAGCTGCTGCACCTCCAGAAGATAAAAATTTGAAATCACTTTGAAACCCAATATTATTGGAAGGATGCAAGTATGTGAGTGTCTGTGTCATACAGAACTTCTGTCTATGCTTTTATAGCCCACAGAGTATTATTTCATGAATATTGATGGCAGTATGCAGCAACATCATTTTCACACAGTCACGAAATGGAATTACTTTAGTATTTCTACTGAACCATTTAGAACTTGTTCTAATAATCTTCTTTACACTGAAAAAATGCATAATTACACAACAATATATTTAAAGGCAAAGACGTTAGGAAGTATTACTTGATGTTATGATGCATGGAACAATCTGGTCTGTAGTATTACAGTATAATATGTTTCCAGGATCTCCTGGATGTAAGTTGGTTCAGAGGGCCCTTCAAATGTTTCCTCCCTTTCTTGAAGTCCGTTTGAGGTGTCATCTCCTACTTTTATATCTACCAGTGATCTGTATCAGAGCTTCAAAATAGCAGGCTCAATTACTGCCTCATTCATGGTAAAAAATATAGAAAAGCACTAGGACCTTGTACCATTGAAATTGTCTCTCTTAATGGCATTGGTTAAATGGCCTTTAGCTATGACATATATGGTTATATATGAGCCCCCATGACTGAAAAAGTGAACCAATGTATTAAAAAAAAAAAAAAAAAAAAAAAAAAAAAATCTGTTTGGGATTTACACACCAAAAAGTGATTAGAAATAAGACCCTGATGGAAAACAGAGAGAATGTGGAGACTTGCCAACTACAGTTATTTGGGGAAACAGATGGAATAGAATTTTAATAAAAAACATTGCTTCACTAAGACTACAGTATTTTGCTTGAAGTATTTTCCCAGAAATCATTAGGAAATTGAAAGTAGTTTTCAGAACATCTCTGTCTGGATGCGGCGTACTGCTGTGCATCCTGATGCTTCTGCAATACACAGATTCAAGGTGGCAAACTATGCCACAAGTCCTGGGCTGCCTACCACAGAAAACTACAAGCTGCATAGTTGGTGGGGCTCAAGGCTTCTTCATAGTGAGACCACAGGAACCAGGGTCTTACTATGATTTTATGTTACCTGCTACAGTGTCATGATTGTCAGTCTGGAAGCATAAGGACCTAAGGGAGATTGTTATGAAGTACTAGTCCAAGAAAATATACAATTAGGTAAAGTTTATTACCATAATCTTCAAAATGCTTTAGAAGGTATTACCTTCCTAGAATAAGGTGTGATCTAAGGTAAAACTTTCATTATTAAAACTGCTTCCATTCATTTTTTTCTCTGTATCACACACCAACTATCTACTGACAGTTTTCAAAGCTGTGAATTAATGCATGCAATCGTATTTGGATGTTCAGGGTTTTTGTCCACCTCAGAGTGAAAGGAAGTGGAAGTTTAGCTATTCAATTGTCAGTTCTATAAGTTCAATTTAGATAGAAGTTTTAAAGAAAATCACACCTAAGCACTACTTCTAAAATTAATGCTAAAATGTAATTTCTCTGTTCAATTGGTATTAAAATATGCAGACCTTGCTCATGCTGCTATTCACACTATAGAGAGGGAGGTGTCTTAGTTATGTTTCTTCCCAGATGATTCCTAATGCAATAATTTGTTGTTACTGAAAATATTTAATAGATTTGTCATGGTGAATATTAATACTTGCATTTACTTGGGAGGAATATGTTACAACATGTACATAAGCTAAGATTAACGGATCAAATATATGAAGCCACTGAAATCAGTGAAGTTAAGCTAGGAACAGCTTTGTTCCTATTTATTGTAAGCATAATTGGTTCAGAATATAAAACAAATCACACATAATATTGTAAGAATGTCTGTTTGTATCCACTGTCTGGCCCTGGATGCTTGGTTTCCCCCATTGCTGACCCCTGGGATATGAGCATTTGGGGTCCACAGCCCCACTCCTGCTGCAGGTGTTCAGACTTCCTTGCACACATAAACACATGAACACACACACGCACACTCTGGATCCCTCCAACAACCGCCCTTAGACACTCAATCTACACAGCAGCTGGCCTGTAGATCTTCCCAGCTCCAGCTGCCTCACACACAGAGAGTACATGCAGACGGGCCTCCCAGTCAACCCTCAAACCCCACAATACTTGATTTGGACTTCCTGGTCCCTTCAGTAGTCAATTTGCAGACAGTACAGTCTCTCCACTACCTGGCACAGACTTACAGACTCTTTGATGCTTGCCTTCCACACTGTTTACCCTATTTGCAGATTAGTCCAGGTTGATAATCCCTAATAAACACACACATATGTCCATATGTACCTGTGTGATATGCACACAGCCCGCAGAGTAGGTTTGTTCTGTTCAGTGTCCTCACTCATAGTCTCCCACCTGCCCATATTGGGACACCCATAGCACCATGGCTTTCTGCGAAGCATGACCTCAGGATTGCCTTCAGAGAAAGTAAGTATATTAGCAGAAGGGAAGAGGAAGAGATGGGAGTGAATGTACACACGTTGTCAGTTGACTGAGGTGTACAAATTGCCCTGGGAAGTTGGAAGCTCTCCCAAGTCTTATCCTCAAATGTGTATAGAATAAGTGTAACAGAATACAGTTTGCCCATGGAAGGAGCTAAAAACAATCAGGTAAGTAAGCAGAACATTTCTGGAAAAAACTAAACAAACAGATCAGCAAAACCAAAGAACAGCAGCAATTCAAGTGCAATGTGCTGTATTGCATACATTAAGTCTGTAATTCAGTTCCAAATATAATTTTAAATAATCAGAAGAATATATATAAAGACAATCGACCAACTAATCAATCCAAAGCAAATTTTTTGATGATTGTCAATCATTAGAATTTGGTCCATTTTATTTTAACATTAGATGGTCTTCTAAAATAGGTCATTCTACTTTCAAATATAGGTGGAAGTCTCTCTCAAACTACTCAGGGCAATTAAATGTGTATTATTAAGGATTTACTCAGTTCTTTTAATCATTGTACAATTTATAACTCTGTTTCTTTTATCTGTAACTTAAATACATGAACACAGAGCACTTGAGGGATTGAGTATCATTTTCATTAACTATAATTGCTTTGAAGTAAAAACTCCAGTCTATTGCAGTATAATTCCATGTCAATTTAAATCACGTTCTGCTTTGCCCGCAATGAGCTTTATTTTTACAGCACTTGACTGTAATTGTGAGTTACAGACAAAACAGATTCTGAAGATGTAAAGCAGGTGTAATTGGCACAGGGTGCAGGTCTCTTTTTTTGGTTGTTTTTTTGTGTTTGTTTGTTTGTTTTGGTTTTTTTTTACTTTAGCTTGTTTTATGAAAAAATGCTGTTGGCATCTGCACTGCTTGTAAAATGATTAATTCTTTTCCTAGCTTAGAGCTCCACTTGGTGGTTAATTGGACAACATGTAACACTGTCATTAACTTTTCACTATGAAAAAGAATTACAAATATACTCATGGTTATTTTTATACTATAAAGAAATAATTTAAACAAAACTAGGAAAATGTGTTGTCTGCCTGTGCAGTATATTTAAAGATGGGAATACAGTTTCTTAAAGCAAACCCTGATAGAATTTTAATTAATTCTCTCTAATTTCTTAGATTATATAACCAAAAAAAAAAAAAACCAAAACCAAAAAAACTTATTTGTGCTTGGCTGATCTTGGTCCAATGACACAAGAACTACTAAATTTTCCCCACAATAATAAAGATAAATGATTCTGACTTTTTACTGGGATTCTGCAGAGGGAGGGGAGGAGGGAGAAAAATGAAAGATAAATATTTTCATTTAAAATTATGTGTGTAGTTTATTTGTTATACTCTATGTTCTCTGCGTTAGATAGCTAAATACTGTGTCCAGATTTCTCATCTATTAAAATCTAGACTAGCTAATATTTTCAGATCCTGAGATTTATAATCCTAAAACAATAAGGTAATATTTGCTCATCCATGTTACAAACAAGATGGTGCTCACTGGAAAATCTTCAATGGGAAAATTTTCTTTTTCTTTTAATTCACTGGTTTTGGTATCAATTAGCTCCTTTCACTTCATCAAAAACTTTCATGACAGCAACTTGGAACTGGCAAAAGACACATGAACAATGTGACAGAGACACTGGACAAGAAAGATTAGTCAGGTTCCCAATCTCTCTGCCCAACCCATTCTTAAACTATTGGAAGAAATGTAGAATTAATAATAGATAGCTGGTGATCCAGCTACTACTTGCTGTCAGCTCTTTGATCAACTTCCAGTTTACAGAAATCCTGCCCTAATTTGGTTACTTTGTAACAAAATCTCAATAGAATGCCCAATTTATATTTGCTAGTTTAATTTCAGAGTTTCTCTAAAGAGAGCATAATCACACTGTTAACAGCAATCCTCCTGTCACTCTACGGTGACCTCCAGGTCTGAATACCTTCTAAATGAAGAGGACACAAAGACAAATCATGTTCATAGTGCTTTATTCACTATTTATAAATAGGTAATGGGTACAAGCTGAAACACAAGATGAAACACTTTTTCACTGTGAGGATGAACAAGCACTGGCACAGGTTGCCCAGAGAGGTTGAGGAGTCTCCATCTTTGGAGATTTTCAAAAGCCATCTGGACATGGTCCTGGGCAAGCAAGATCTAAGCTACACTGCATGTGCAGGAGCGTTGGACCAGATGATCTCCAAAGGTCCTCCCAACTTCAACCATTCTGTGATTCTGTGATTTTTCTTAAGGGAGAATCTCTGAAAACTTGTATTTCTGAGGATGAAAGATGTCAGAAATTGTAAAAATCCCTATGAATTCTTGTTACTTTTAATGATGTCTTTACTTTTTCTTCATAATATTTTTTTCTTGATCATGATTTGACTGTCACAGTAGCTGATTAACTCTTCTTTCTTTCGGAAACTTATTGTTTATTCTATGACCTGTTCAGTGCAGCTTTTAGAAGACTAGAGTTTGGAAAAGTCAGATGAAAATCTTTTTCTATAAATTCCCACAAGTATTTTTATTCTAGATAAGATTAAAAAAAAAAAAAAAACAAAAAAAAACCACGCAAACAAACAAAACTCAAAAACCCCAAACTTTACATAAGGGTGTAAAGATTTTTTATCTGAGCTTATAGAGGATTTCAAAATGGGTAACTCAGGAAAAAAAAACAAACAAAAAAAACCCCTTTCAATTGCTATCCTGTAGGTTAGCTATGACATTTTGGAATCATTTACTGAAAATCCTATAGCCTGTATATATCCTATTTAGAAATGTGGGCTAAGATCTTTGATAAGGTTCACTGCTATTTAGAAGAAAACAAATATATCTGAGTTATTCAATGCATGCATAAAGAACTATATTTTAAGGTTTTGTTTTGTTTTAATATTGCTTTCACTTTGTAATGCATGCAAATTTATTCTGTATATAGCTGTCTCTTAAACGTAACCTTTGAAGAAGAAATGCATCACCTTAAGTAAAAAAACCCACAAATTCTGCCTGTACAAAAGTGGCAGAGAAACATTCACATATTAGGTGTTTAACTTGGTTCTGAAAAACATCCAGAAACTTATACCTCTTTAACATTTACTAAACACTTTATAAAGCCTGTATTATTTTATTAATCTTTACAACACAAAACTTTAATATAATGATTAAAAAACTTTAAAACTTCGCCAAAAATTATGAATATTAAACTCTTCATGTAGTGGTTTACAAAGTTAAAATATTTTGCATTTAAAGATAATTTCTAAAAAATAGGGAGTTCAATAGCTCAACCCAAACTTCATTTTTTCCCTCAGAGTTCAAAAAAGGGAAAAAAGAACCTGAACCAGTTGCAGATGTCGTTAAAAATCAGATTTGTGAAAGTGCGTATTTTACACAAATCTGAAGAATCAGAGACCAGATGAGATTCTTTACACCTAGCTTTAGTCATCTAAAAGTTAGATAAATATGACCTAGTCTTCCTATAATTCCCTTATCATCAATGGGGAAAAACAGACTGCTTTTGAAATAGGTTGGATAAAGCAGTCCTGCGCATCTACCTAAGAAAAAGGTGAATTGTCTTGGGGAGGCATCTATTTATCTCTGAATGAGAACCTGCATCTCCATCTAGACTACTCAATTCACTGTGCGCATGGCGGTTCTCTGGCCCAGAGGCTGAATAACAGGAAGAGAGTATTTGCTTCCAAATTTGCCCATACTCACTCCTGAATTGTGCTCAGATCATCTTTGGAAAAGGGTGAGTTGCCTTAGAATAAAACCATGCCACGGACTGTGAAATAACTTAAGAGTAGATATTATTAAGTGTTTGTACCCAGGAAAGTACTGTGGCACTATTTAATTTACTGAAATAGATGCAGTTATTAGTTTCTGCTTTCAACTCAGATACCTTTCATGCAGCTTCACCAACTTATGCCCAGAACTGCCACTTCTTATACTATAACACAACACTTCTCAGTGCCAAATTTCCTTCCGTAAATGAGACTCAGTGACGTATGAACCAGCCTGATGAACTCAAATTGTCTGATAAATCCAAAAGGTCAACACAAATCTGAAGAGACTAGGTTTTACTTGAGATTTTTATGGAACTTCATAGCCCAGAATTACAATAAAGCTTAAATGTCTCAAAGTGGCCTACACCTAAAATACCATTTTCATCGTTCTTGTCTGAGCATCATATAATTCTGAAAACTTTTGAAGTGAGATGTTAGCAAAGAATTACCCTCTTCTCTGAACACAGTTATTACATTAGAGAATTAAAAGGTAAAACAATAAAAGGTTATGTCTTAGATGTCTTAGATATTAACTGAGGAATAAGAGACCACCAGGGTTTATGTGTGAATTAGAAAAATGGTTGAAATTACAAACTAGTAAAACAGCAGGATTATCTTCACATATGCGCCAGCAGGATTTCAAAAGGAGATCATGGTTTGCTAATATTTTAGAATTTTTTGAACTTGTCTTTTATATTCAGTTCACAATAAAGCAGTAGATAAAAGAGAAATGAATGGCCTAAGATTTTCAAAAGACTATTGATAGAGTAACTCAGGAAAAAGATCCCTTAAAGCTAAATCATATAGTGAAAGGCAAATAACAGAGATGAGAATCTAGTTGAAATATAGGAAAAAGCAAAAATGATTAATTTTCTGCAGAGCAAAATGCTAATCCACAATATCACTATTTTCACTGAAGAATACTGTGATTATTCTTACATTTACTAATTTTTTTTTAAAAAAAGTTGTTGCCACTGTAGCCGTTTTCATAATTATTTCTGCCAACTGTGTGGTTTAAATAGAAAATCAAGCATATGGATGTCTAAAGAATAGTAATTATACTTTTTCATTAGTATTTTTGTATCGGTTGTTCACTATCATCTCTTACTTTCCAGTTAATACCAGTTGTTCTATGCCGGAATAAGCAAAGAAACAAAACTACAAGGAGTTCAAAGAGAATGCTAATAATTAGAACCAGAGATTGAAATTATATTGAATTTTACTTTATGTGAAAATAAATGAGAGGAAATACAGGTACACAACTATAAATTCTATATAGAATAGAGATACCTGTTTTATTTCATGGCATAGAAAAATTATAAAGCAATACTTACTGAAATTACAAAGGAAATTAATTTGCTATTGGTAAAAGGAGTATTATTCACATACACAGGCACTGGAACATAGAAATCAGAAACAAATTATTAACTACAGAGGTTAATATGGAATAGATGGTATTTCGTAACTGGTTATTTACTGTTTTTCAGTTTCTAAGTCATGATAATGCAACTTGGCTTGCCATTTTTATTTCTGGACCAAACCAAGATAACATCTCATTTTCCAGAGGGAAACAGAAGATATGGACACATATTTTATCTCAGCTGTCACGTGAGAGATTTTGAAGACACTTTTAATGGTTACAAGAAGATAATGTCTTTGATGGCACATCTTGAGCTTCTTCTCCTTCCCCATAGAACTTTTGACTTATTTTTCTTCCTGCCTGCCACCCCCACCGCCACCCCCCCCGCCCCGGCCCCGCCAGAGATTGGATTAGTGCATGTTTCACATGTGGTTAGACATATGTGTTCTAACTCATTTGGTATTTTATTTACAAAGAATGTAGTATCCGTCAAATTGCAAAATGGTATATTTTTCCTCTGAACAGGGTCTAATGGAACAATACAAATCAAACGCACCTTGGGCCAGATCTGAAGCAGAACAAACATAACCAGCAATCTGGAAAGCTCAGCAGTCATCATCTAGTTCAGTCTGTGAGTGTGTGCATGTACGTGCCTTAGAAAGGACCACCAGACACACAGAGTTCTGAAATACCATATAAATAATTTTTACAAAAATTTAAAAATAGTTTTTTTTCCTTTGGTTGTGTGTAGAGAAAGATTAATGGGATTATTTATGATTAAGTTAACAAACTAACAATCAACCCTCTGTCTGTCCTCTATGACCTCTTTATTTCCAGTCTGGGTTTCTGTCAGCATGGTCTTTTGGGGTTTGCTTTTTGGTTTTGTTTTGTGTGGTTTTGGTTTTGTTTCTCTCGTAGTTGCAGCAATCTGAGATTGGTTGCCTTCAGTACCTGGGAAATTCCTCCTTACTGTCCTCATGGCCAGGCAATTTGCTGTCTCCTCTCTGTTGCCTGGTTATCTTCTTGAGGTGCATACTCTATCCCCTCATAGTCACTCCTTGTTTTCCCTTTTTTATACCCCGAAGTATTACCATCTCCTCTGAAGCATCCTTACTTGCTTTCCAAGGCAAGGTATAATCCTTCTCCACATCATAGAATCATTGCATCATAAAACAGTTTAGGTTGGAAGGGACCTTGAAAGATCGTCTGGTTCAACATTTTTGGGAAAATGAGCCTAGATGAGATTACTTAGCACCCTGTCCAGTAGTATCTTGAAAACTTCCAGTGGTAGAGACTCCATCATGTCCCTGGGGAGGTTGTTCCAGTGAATAATTGTTCTTATTGTGAAATTTATTTTTTTTTTTTTTTATCTTAAGATGAAACGCCTCCCAGTGTA
The DNA here is from genome assembly GCA_947846985.1 of Fratercula arctica. Classification (NCBI taxonomy): domain Eukaryota; kingdom Metazoa; phylum Chordata; class Aves; order Charadriiformes; family Alcidae; genus Fratercula; species Fratercula arctica. The sequence continues at coordinate 45,478,407 of CANTUZ010000001.1, read as the reverse complement.
ACTTGCATCCATTGCCTCTTATCCTTGTCATGTGGCTCCTTGGGAAGAAAGAACCTTTGTCTTCTCTGTAGAGAAGAGTGTAGCCACTCTTCAAGTACTGGAAAACTGTGATGAGGTCCCCCTGAGCCTTTTCTTCTACAGGGTTAAGAGATGTAACTCCTTCAGTCTTTCCTCATAGGGCAGGTTCTCCATCCCTTTGATAATCTTTGTGGCCCTACTTTGGACCATCTCCAGTCTGTCTGTGTCTTTTTGAGTTGTGGGGACCAGAACTGAACACAGTACTCCAGGTGTGGCCTGACAAGCAACGAGTGGGATGATCATGTCTCTGTCTCTGCTATTAACAGCCCTATAGATGCAGCCCAGGATCTAATTTGCCTTTGTTGCTGCAGCGGCAACTGCTGACTCATGTTCAGCTTACTGTCCATCAGGCCGCCCAGATCCCTTTCAGCATGGCTGCTCCTCAGCTGCACAGATCCCAGCCTGTACTTGGCTCTCTGATTGTTGTCCCAGTTGTACGAGTTTGCACTTGTTTTTGTTAAGCTTCATACTGTCCTTGCTAGCCCACTCTTTCAGCCTGTCCAGGTCTCTCCGTAAGATGCCTCTCCCTTCTGACATGTCCACTTCACTACCCAGTTTATTTTCATCAGTAAACTTGGTGAGGGTTCTTTCAATCCCATCCTCCAGAGAATTTATGAAGATGTTGAAGTGCTGGGTCCAGTATCAATCCCTGGGGGACCTCACGTCTGACAGGCTGTCAGACTGAGTAAAAACCATTGATCACCACGCTTTGATTACAGCCTATTAGCCGACATGCTACCCATCTCACAGACCAGCCACCCTCTCTTGCCAGTTTGTCTAGGAGGAGGCTGTGGGAAACAGTGCCCAGTGCTTTGCCTAAGTCCAGGGGAACAATATCCACTGCTTGCCCCATACCCACAGAAAATGTTACTTTGTTGTAGAAGGCGATCAGGTTTTGGTCAGGCTGTCAGATGTTGCCATGTGACACATTTCTTCTTGACTGGGAGTCACTGCCACATGCCCAGATGCAGTTATTGAAGATCTTGAACTTCTTGTTGACAGAGTGGACACTGTCAATCTCCTAGACACCGCTGGAATAAGAAAAGTCCAGTCCAGGAACTATTTCCATTGAATAGACGAGAAAAACGGGCAAAGTAGAGCAGAGACAGGCTCCACGGAATAAGAGCCAGGCCATGCTGTGAGTGAGCCCAAGAACAGAAGCTAGCACACTAGCTTTTCAATATAGACAACAATGTATTTCCCTTCACAATATTCATGCACAAAGTCAGGCCCTTAGTAAGATGCATAGGCACCAAGTTTATAAGCAAGAAGTAGGCTGACATCATGCATTTCTGAAGAGTTGTGGAAGTGTACTGAACCTGAACCTGATCACAAACCGACAGCACTTAGAAATTTGGCTGATTAATTCTGAGGGAAAGAAAAAGGGCTGAAGAAGGTTTGTATGCTTGAAAATGTTTTTTGTTTTGACCCTCCCCCCCCCCACCCCCAGCTATTCCTAACAAAGAGTTTTATCTGTACGCATAATTGTATTTTGGCTATTTTGAACAGAGTCTTTGAGGGCTGAAAAGAGGGGGAGTTGTGTCAGACACATCTAAATGAAATAAGAAGAGGCAGCAAGGTAAGTGCACCTTAAGGTTTTCAAATGTTTCTGAGAAAATTGAAGATTTTCATTCTTAAAAAAACAAAGACCAAAGCCAAAAACAAAGCAAATCATAAAAAACCTAACACCCCCCACCATGAAATACAATAATTCTCAAAAAAAAAAAAAAAAAAAAAAGTAGCTACAGTTTAAAAAAGACATTGTGACAGGCAAACATCATTTCAACACCATTTACCCAAGTAATACTTTAATCCGAAGTTTATTACACCTTTCTTTCTCAACAGGAATAGTTGTATTTTTAGGCAGATCCTAAATCCTTCGAGGGGCTGTCACCCAGTCATTCCCCTGCCGCCTGTCATGAGAGGAATGTCCTTTCTGCTGCCAGGCTTTGCCTATAGTTGAACACAAGCACTCACTGACTGATGCTCGCCTGTCTCCTTTCCCCTGGGTGGCAGTGCTATATAACACTTTCCCGACAGATGCACAGAACAGAGCAATGCAGAGTGGCATTGCTATGCTGGGGAGAGAGAAGGACAGTAGTAGCAGTACGTATAAACAAAAGCATACTGTCTGACTGAGGATGGGAAATAGCTCTGGATGCCTAGGAAGGCCATCATGTAGGACCAGTAAGAATAAATTGATAGGGATGTGTCTCAAATGCACTGCAAAGAGTGTAGGATTCAATTCAGCTTCAACAGTGATGATACAAGCAAAACTGATTCAAACTGTACGTGTTTTGGCTGTGAAGAAAACAATGTTAATAACACACCAACAGTTTAGCTATTGCTGAGCAGTGCTTACACAGCAAGATCTTTTCTGATCCTCACACTGCCCCACCAGTGAGTAGGCTGGGAGGGGACACAGCTAGGACAGGTGACCTCAACTGACCAAAGGGATATCCCATACCATATGATGTCACGCTCAGCAATAAAAGCTGGGGGAAGAAGGAGCAAGGGGAGACATTTTGAGTAATGGCGTTTGTCTTCCCAAGTAACCATTATGCATGATGGAGCCCTGCCCTCCTGGGGATGGCTGAACACCTGCCTGATGATGGGAAGTAGTGAACACATTCCTTGTTTTGCTTTGCTTGTGTGTGTGGCTTTTGCTTTGCTTATTGGACTATGTCATCTGGCTGGATGGGAGTGGTGTTGAGGTGCTGGCCCACACATCGGACTATGAAAACTAAAAAAACAAACAAAAAACCAAAAGCTGTGTTGTGAGTTTGGCACAATCTGGCAGTCAGTCTACATTTATGCTGTATTTTTTTTTTTTCTTTGCAATGTTAATATGCAGTCAGTGATATACAGACTTAGTGTAAAGATTGTTAATAAAATCAAGTTGTATGCAGTAATTACTTATGTATTTTTATTAGATTAGGTTTCTCTTAAATATTTCAGCAACAAACAACTGCATCACTATCAGAATCCCACCCATTTTTCAAACAGCCTCTGTTTGCCTTTTTTTGTCCTCTTGGAATCTTTAAAAATATTGTAAATATCACTCATCTATTAATCTTGATGTCAAAAGCAATGGATTAAATTATCAAGGACTACCTTTCTATATCTAAAAGACAGTATTGGTAGCTAGATTTGCTTTTTTAACTTTTACATAGTAGGTATCAAAGAGTTACACTACTGTATGAAATATGAAGTGAGACCTTGTCCTCTTTGTTGAAAGTTGCTTGTCAATCGACCAGTCTAAGTGGATGGGACTGGGTACTTCACTCTGTCTTTTCCCTGGGATACTGAAGACAGCAGGAATCTCTGCCCAGCACTCTCACTGAGGCTAGTTTTGCACTGGTCATTCAAGAGTAGAGATCCCACCCCATCACATCCTGCTGTGCTGCTTAATTACAAAGCATTATGGAAATGAATTCTGGCAACAAGGCCAAAAGGCATCATCTGATTAATACATTACAGACAGATTGGTCTTGGAGAAAGCTAGCTGGAGTGGTCCCAAATAAATCCAGGGACAAAACGAGCTGGTAGTGTTGAGGATCAGGGACCCAATTGCTCAAATTTGCTTTTTTGCCCTTTTTATTTATCAGTATATATGTATTTGGTATCTTTCCTTCTTCTGAGACTGAAATTAAGATGCGAATTAAGACTATTTTCATGATTTACTTTATGATCTTGCCTGTAAAACTCATCTTCTGTGGCTAGACTTCAAAAAAGGATTTAGTAATTGAGACACACAAAGCTGCAGTATTTGAAGTTAGGGCTGCAGTACTTAAAGTTAAGGACTGAACTTCAAGAGCGGTATGCATAATGTGGAGTTCCTAATGTCTGAGACAATGATATGCTGTGCAATAAGAGCACATATGAATGGCATTCAGAATTCAGAATGGCATCTACTACGTTGAAAGATGCCACACTATATAGCCAACAGAAAATGTCATAGAGAAAACATAACTGCCACTCTGTCAGAGCTGTGGATTTTCTCTTTGCAGAGACATAAACAGTTCTGAGGCCAGCAAAGCACTTAGTGTAGAAGGTTTTCAGTGTTGACTTTCAGAAATGCTGAGCATTGGCTGCTTCTAATGACTCTAATGAAATCTGATGTTTCTGCAGCCTGAATCACTAACTGAAGATGGGATGTATCAGTGCGTACGCGTCCATGTGTGTGTGTGTGTGAGGGAAGAAAAGGTTAAATCACTGTTTGTCATACTGCTTTGATGAGTACTGTTTTGATGATCAGACTGTATCTAGAAAAACAGTCATTTCTAGTGAACAGTAAGGAATGAAAATTAGTGGGGGGGGGGGAAGGTAAATTGTACACTTAGGAGGAAGAAATTTATATTAAAACTTCCTGACAAGAAACAAGCCAATTGATGTGCCTTAAAGATCATTCCAAAAATGAAATCTGCAGAAGTTCAGTCTTCTATCATATTCAGCTTCTTAGCCCCAGTGTAAACTGATTATTTTGAAACATCTAACATACAGTTTTATGTATTTATGTACTAACGTATTATGTATGTATGTAACCTATTAACCTACAACAAATTATGTAACTAACTTACAAGAAATTACTTTTTGGTGCTATGCTATATCATGCGTCTTTGAGTCTGGGAATTTCTGCATTTTATTTTATATGATCATACTAATTATCAGCTTCTGAAACCTTTTCCAGTATTCAAAACAAAAATCAAATCTACCAGTCTAGCCACTGTACTTCCTGAACTAACAGTCCAAGGAATACATCAAAAAAGACAAAAGACCTAAATCATTCTGCGGGTTAAAAATATTATTTTATTTTCCCTTGTCTCTAAAATGTATTTTGTAATGAATGACTTTTGTTACCTTATCGTAAACTTATAAAAATTCTTCTGGCTTTCTCTTTTAGCAATTATGACTTCCTGAAAACAGATTTTTGAAAAGTCTAAAAACCTGCATTCAAACTTTTACTAAAAATTTCCTCATAAATTCCATGAAACCTTTTCATACACTGTTGACCCCAAAGGGTCAAGAGATATAGTAAGTTAACAGATAGTTCAGATTAAAAAAGCAACCAACCAACCATACAACAACAACAACAAAACCCCTACACTGTATGGTATGCTTGGTATAATCATGAATAATGTATTTATTTTTGTTAGGAATAATCAATATAGCATTTCAGATCTTACATAAGAACAGATGTTAACATTAAATGTATTTTCCTCCAAAGTAATCATAACATTTCGTGCAGCAGCTGATCCCTTTTGGTACATTATTCTCTTGAAATGCAATTCCACAGCATAGCAAAAACTGTGAAAGAAGAGTGATCTATGAACTTAAACACACTTTAAAAAAAAAAAAGGCATGTCATTGTGGCCAAAAGATCAGGTGCTAAAATACATGCCAGTCTCAGCTCATTAGGAAATACTCCAGGCAGGCAGCTGTGCCCTGCCCTTCTGCTTCAAACTCCCATGTCCTCTGGCAACACGTTGCATATCCATTAGACTTTTTGCAAAAGCTGTTTTTTCAAATTACACCTTTAATCTTGGTTCACAGTTAATGCCAAGGCTCAGAGCTTGAGTTCATTATAGCTAACAATTGACACAAAAATGTCTGGATTTAAAAAAAAAAAAAAAAAAAAAAAAAAGAGAGAGAGAGAAGTATTAATGTTCTTAGTACTTAAACTTATGCTCCCAGCAGTTATTTCTTATGTGACACCCAGACTACTGAAATTTTTTTTAGAGGATGAGCAGTACTCAGACTAGGATAATTGTAATTCAGGCCCTAAAATGTGTAATAGTACCTTGTCTAACAAGATTTGCATCATTTGCAATGAAGTCTCTTGCAGTCCTTAAACAACAAGTTGTGATCTAAAATAGGACTGTTCAAGTTTATTTATCTTTTATTTCTAAGAGGATTTAAATTACCTTTAGGCAGATAGAAAAAGCACTAATTAAAACATACAAATACAAAAGAATGCCTATACATTATTTGTAAGAAGAGGACTTTCAGCTTACCCATGGTCTGTGTCACCCAGTGTTACCTAGGGAAAAAAATGTGCTGCTGCTTTTACTGCTGGTTTACTGTCACGTTTTAACCCCAGTCAGCAACTAGAACCACACAGCTGCTTGCTCACTCCCCTTCCAATTACGATCAGGGGGCATCAGAAGAGTAAAAATGAGGAAAAACCTGTGTGTTGAGATAAAGACAGTCTAATAGGTAGAGCAAAAGCTGCACATGCAAGCAAAGCGAAACAAGGGATTCATTCACTGCTTCTCATCGACAGGCAGGTGTTCAGCCATCTCCAGGAAAGCAGGGCTCCATCACACATAACAGTTACATGGGAAGACAAACTCCATAAATCCAAACGTTTCCCCCCCCTTCCTTCTTCTTCTCCCAGCTTTTATATACTGAGCATGACATCTTATGGTATGGAATATCCCTTCGGTCGGTTGGGGTCAGTTTTCCCAGTTGCGTCTCCTCTTCTTGCACCACCCTCTCTCCCCCCAGCCTACTCGCTGGCAGGGTGGTATGAGGACCAGAAAAGGGCTTGATTGCTTAGCAACAATCAAAATCACCAGTGCGCTACCACACTATTCCCATCCCAAATCCAAACCATAATGCTATATGACCTGTTAGTAAGAAAGTTATCCCAGCTGAAACCATGACATTCTCCTCTCCACCCCTTGTTCCCTACAATTTACATTTTGATCAGGTCCCACACTACCCAATACAACCTCATTAACCACCACCCTCCTTCCTATTCTTTGATATAATACACAGATACCATTCCCTTAGTCCATGGACCACACCTGTGCCATCTCTGTAAAATATCCGTAAATGTCCAGAAAACGTTCATTAAATTCATTCACTCCAGGATCCTGGGCTCCATCTACCACAGTGCTCCCGCGGGACAGGAGAGATGGTGTGTTGTGTGGAGTTCCTGGGCACCAAAACCAGCTCAAGTCAGGTCACTGCTGCATCAGCACTGCTTCTTGTAAGGCTTGTTCTCCATTGGTTCAGGTGGTTCTTTCTATAAAAATTCCTATAACACACAACTCAAATCATGAGTCACAACAATTTAAAGGTATAAACATTGCAGCCTCCACCCCTGGCTCCTTTTGGGCCAAGTTATAGGATTTAACATTGCAATGAACTCATTCCCTTTCACCTAGCCTGTCGAGCAACAAGGGGGTTCTGCTATTGTAATTCCCATAGTATTCAACTTAAATCTCGGGTCTGACTTTACTCCCAATTTCTCTACCTCCCTCCCCTGAGCAGCAGAGGGGGATGGAGAAAGGGGGTTGCAGTCAGTTTATCACATGTTTCTGCTGCTCCTTCTTCCTCAGGGGGAGGACTTCTCATGCTCTTCCCCTGCTCCATCATGGGGCTTCAGTTCCCACCCACGGGCTGCAGTTCTTCATGAACTGCTCCAGCACAGGATCCCACGCATGGGCTGCAGTTCTTCACAAACTGCTCCAGTGTGGGTCCCTTCCACAGGGTCCAGTCAGTCCTTTGGATGTCCACTGTTAACCTCCATGGGCTGCAGGGGCACAGCCTGCTTCAACATGGTCTTCAGCACAGGCTGCAGGGAAATCTGCTCTGGCACCTAAAGCACCTCCTCCCCCTCCTTCTTCACTGGCCTGAGTGCCTGCAGAGTTGTTCCAATTCAAGTTCACACTGGAATTCCAGCCTCTCCAGCCTTTCGGCAGTGCAGAAAACAGCAGCCCCGGCTGTCTGCCAGCCCAGGCTCATGACCGTTGCTGTTATCAAAATGTTCCAAGTCACAGCAGAATAAGATGATAAGCAGCAAGCAGCAAAATCAAGAAGCAGCCACTAACGAGCACAAGACTCTAATTTACAGTAAGGCAAGCAAGACCCATGGCAAGCACAGGAGCCTGCCAATTAATAGCTAAACAGCAATAACAGCTATAAATTCGATCTAGCACATTCCAATCAAACCTGTTGTTATCTCAAACCCTTCATGCCTCATGTTGGGTGCCAAAAAGGACTGTCATGGTTTAACCCCGGCTGGCAACTAGAACCACACAGCTGCTCACTCACCACCTCCCCTCCGGCCCCGCAGTGGGATGGGGGAGAGAACTAGAAGAGTAAAAGTAAGGAAAAACTCGTGGGTTAAGATAAAGACAGTTTAATAGGTAAAGCAAAAGCCACGTGTGCAAGCAAAGAAAAACAAGGAGTCATTCACTTCTTCCCATCAGTAGGCAGGTGTTCAGCCACTTCCAGGAAAGCAGGGCTCCATCACGTGTAACGGTTACTTGAGAATACAAACTCCATAACTCTGAAAGTTGCCCCCCCCTCCTTCTTCTTCCCCCAGCTTTGATATACTGAGCATGACATCATATAGCATGGAATATTTCTTTGGTCAGTTGGGGTCAGCTGTCCTGGCTGTGTCTCCTCCCAACTTTTTGTGCACTCCCAGCCCTCGCTGGTGGGGCAGTATGAGGAGCAGAAAAGTTTTGACTGCTTAGCAACAATCAAAACCAGCAGTACACTGTCACACTATTCCCATCCCAAATTCAAAACATAACACTATACCACCTACTAGTACGAAAGTTATCCCAACTGAGACCACGACATTTACATTGGGTCTTGCGTCATGAGTGTTCTTGATACTGTCTCTGGCTTCACAACTATAAAATAACGTGTTTCTTCTTCAGCAGAACTATCTGCATCTGCTTTTTTAAGAAACAGTACCTTGGCAACAAAGGGGGGACTGACAGTATATTCTTTTAAAAACACATATTAGAGAAAAACGCATAGCCTTACTTTTATAACTGCCTTATTTCCTTAGGAAGCAACAAGGGATGGATGGTACATTAAGGATTTAAAAGAAAGGCTGTGAAGGGAGAAAGGAAAAATACTTTTACCATAAGTTTAGAACCTCATAATGAGTGACAGCTGATGCCATAAACAAACTCTGATTAATGATGCTGTGATGAGAGTAAATGTCCCCTGGAGAGGAAACAAAATAGGGCAGTGACAGAATTAGACAGAGAGAAAAAGCTAAGGATAAAATGAAGAAAATGTTACCGTATAAAGGCTCTTTATTTAAGTAAAAACAAAGCTCAAGTTCATTAAACATCAATGGTCATGCATCTTGCAGTAACTTCTGCTGTTTCTATGGTACTCATCACATTTTGGGGCAACAGACTATGCCTCTGGGGAACCTGGACTAACATGCTTCTCTGTGGCAATAATTAGTGAATTTTGGCTTCGTTTCTAAAAAGCTTGTGGCCATAGGAAGTAAAATACCTTAGGTTTGTTTTTGTTTGTTTGTTTGTTTGTTTGTTTTTTCCAAGTTATGTTACTCTTCATAGGAAATCAAACTCAGATATGGCAGATAAAATTATTTGCAGAGATATTTCCTTCTGCTGTGATTACTTGAATTGAGCAGATTTTAGAACTGTTGCCCATGTCTATGGAGCATTTATTTACATGAATAGTCCCATAGGCCACTTTGTCTCAGCTGCTGTAAGGGAGTGTCTCAGCTTTTCCACCTCTCCCTCCACATCCCTGGACATGAGCCTTGGAAGCAGATTCCTGCATTTCCTGCCTCACGCTCACCCAGCATTTACTGTAGGCATTTTGCAATCCTGCTCCGTCGTTTTATAAGATGTAGAGCCCCCCTTGAAACATATAATTCCTCACTGGCATGCCTTATCTGCACTGGCACTATAGAGAAAGTTGATAAACGTGAGGTTATTAACTCCACTCAGTTTCATACCTTCCACATGTTCGTCTTTTCCTGCTCTTTCAGTAAGGTTTAACTGTGCCTCCAGATCACATAGAAGTCAAGTTTTAAATAAGTTGGTTTTGTTTTTGTTTTTGTTTTTGTTTGTATTTTGTTTTTGTTTTTGTTTTTTATTGTAAGATCATCTGTTGTGAAATAAAGTATGTGATAAATTGTGTAAAGCAGGAGTGTGTGCTGTCCTCTTCAGACTCCAGACACGAGACATAATGGTATGTCCTATAGCCGCCTTCCCCCACGTCCCTCCTGTTTGGCCCAGGCACTAAATGCCTTTTCCTTTTGCCAGGCCCACAATGACCAAAGTGATTATGGTGAAAGGAGAGAGTGGTTTGCTTGTTTTTGAGGAAACAGGGCATGTTATCAAATGTTATATATTTTACCCACATTTTGAATTCCATATCTTCATTATACAGTTTAATTTTTTTTTTTTTTTTTTTTCTGTAAAGAAAAAGCTAACAGTGATCTTCCAAGGAGCAAGGAAAGAAAAACAGATTCTCTCCTTTGTAGTCCTTTGGACGCTGCTCAAGACACTTACTGGAGAGACCATATCTCTTGGCCTAGCTTTCAACACACAGAAAATGATCACTTGCCAGGGGTCTGGGCTTCTTTTGCATGGGTTGCAAGTGGAAGAGTTTGATAGCAGGTGAACGTAAGAAGAACCCTTTCCAGGGCCTTCCAGAAAATCATGGACATTTACACTTGCAAGTGAAGGTGAAGGTCTGCCTGCCTCTGCAGTAAGGCAGCTGTCCTGAACTGAACAATACAGAGCAAGAAGTCACTCTTTAAAGGAAAATTACTCCAAATAACTGCATTATGTTTGTGCCCTCTTTCACTCCTATAAAACTGAAGTCTCAAAAAAAGTTATTTTTAAAACTCAAGTTCTTGGAACATAGTAAGACTGGTCTTTACTTTTTGGACTATGAAGGACATAATGAGCAGTTCTGCCTCAAGAATCTAACTTGTGGTGAAAAGGTAAATTAGGGTGTCTAATGCAGTCACATTAGTTAAATAAACTGTTATCCAATCTAACCTTCTAGCCTGATAGATTTGCCACCAAAACCAGTGTTGCCAGATTGACAACAAGGATCTCTGGGTAAGCAAACTTAACTGTTCTGCAGAAATTTACAGGTAGCTCAAGTGTCTCCACAGCACTTTGAAGTATCAACATATGTTTTGCCAACAATAATGATTTTTTCTTTTTTTTCCAGAAGGCTTACTAAATTTGACGTTTCTGTAAGAATTCCAGATTTTTTAGTACACTGTGAGAAACTCAGCTTTCATGTAAAATAACAATATATTGCTAGCCCTTATAGCATTAGAAAGAAGTTGAAGATATTTAACTTCTACATTTCTAAGTTTCAAATATTTCTATTTTGAAAAATCATCCTAAATAACCCAGCCAAAGTGTTTACTATTTTTGAGGTTGTAACATTTGTATACGTAGTTGCATCTATGCATATTGTACATTGTTAGAAGTTAGAAGGAAGAAAACTGCCTGGCTGCATGGCTGCCTTACCTTCACTGCCTTTTACTAAGTCAGGGTTGGGAGAAATTACACTTCTCTAAAATCAAAACAACATGCTCAAGTGGGAGAAGTTTTGTATTAAATGGTAGAACAGGGAATTTTTTAGAGACTTGCAGGCTTCCTTGAGGAAAAAAAGAGTATCTTAGTACCAGGGAGAGGATCCTCAGTCACCTTCAGAAGTAATCAAGACAAGACTTTCGAAGGGAGAAAAAGGAGCCTATCTGTAATTTATTACAATACACAAAGCCATTAAAATTGCTGAACAGAAAAGTTGAGCAGGGACAAGGATGCAGCAGTCAGACATCTTTCAATATCAAGCCAGTGTCATCCTGCAGGCCTGAGATTCTGGTTTTTAAGTGTTAATATTGTATAGTTGCATAAATTACATAAATTTACAAATGGGGATCAAGGCTCTGGTTATTTAATCAGCCTATTTCTGACAAATGTAGTATTTAGTGAAGTATTCTTTTATATTGACTACTCTGATGAATGTAGAAACCAGAGAAAAATATTATAATGATCCATCTGTTTTTGTTTGTTTGTTTTTTTTTCTTTTTTAAATATATCTAAACAAGGTGGTTTTGCATGTTTCAGTTACAAACGAAAAACATTGTGGTGCACACACCTGGTACTAATTCATGTAGTTCCTCTGTAGCTTCCTTAACTTGTTATCCCTCTCACTTAGAGATTGTTATTTTCCTGACAACTCCTTTAAGCCCAGCTTTCACATCTCATTCAAATGCTTACCTTTCCCACTTTCTCAGGGCAGCAGTGAGAAAATATTTAATACCCAAGACTTCTTTAGAAATAAAACAACCAGTAATCTTCCTTTTTTCCTGCCATTCTAATTGTTTTTTCTTTGTATAAAGGTACAGGAAGGCCAAGTGAGTTACTGTTCCTAAATATTTTGTTAGTTCAAAGCTGACAAACACGTCCAGGCAGATAACCACGTACTTACTCAATCCTTTATGCAATAACATTCCCCATTATCATTTTTCCAGCTGTATTTATCTCTTTTGCTATTCAACTGCAAAGTAAATAAATCTCTGTAGAATGGTAATCCATGAGGAGTTTGGTATGTGAAAATGTGACAAAAGTGTCACTGATATTTAAGAAAAAACATCTGAAAAAGTCAGTGATGTGTAAAGATTTGGATTAAGTCTGTAGAGGTTCATGTCCTTTCTCTGAACTTCGAAACAAATGCTAGCTTCTGGATTTGAACAGCACATAAATTTAAGCTAATCTTCAAAATTTAAATTATTACCTTCACTAATTTTGCCTTCTTTAAATTTTTCTTCAGGGAAAAAACAAAACAAAACAAAACAAAACAAAACAAAACAAAAAACCATATAGAATTGAAATGAACTGTTAATTTGCTTTTTGTTTTAATTTCTTTTCAATTTAAGTATAAATTAATGATAGTTAGCTGAAGTTTCTGCATGATCAGATTGGGAAAAATATCATATAATTTTGCAACCACTTACATTGAATTTGTTTTCCCCATGGTAAATCAGCATACTACCTCAGTTGTGAAATAAGAAGGTTAAATATAGGGCAGAAATGGGGAGGAAATTGGGTTTTTTAGTGTCTCTGAAACAGTCAGAAGAAATGTCAGTGCTGAGAATGGCTATCCTTTGAAGAAAATATGAATTTAATAAGGAATTTAATTGTTTTACTTGCTCCATAAGAATGAAAATAAGAGCAAAAGCTCATTTAACAAAGTCAGGCATTCATTTAACAGCAATGGTCCAGAATTATTTTGAATCACTTCTCCAATTTTGAGATTCGAGTTACGCATAACAACAAAATCTTTCTTTTTCTTTTTTTCCTTTTCTTTTCCTCCTCAGAAAAAAAGTAGATATTTATCAGTCTGCTTAAAACACTGTGCTTTTTTTCAGCTTTGATCAAAATAGTTATTTCTCTAAGCTGTTTTTCTGGCATGATGAATGGGGTGATACAAAATTTGGTTGTGGGGGAAGGAGAAGTGTGAAAGCCACTTTATCACTCTATTTCCCCATCCTAAGTAACATTTAACTTAAAGCATTAAGGGATCTTTCTGCTCTTTAGTTCAGTGGGAGTTTGCCCATTGATTTTATAGAAGAGAAATAAGTCACTAAAGTAGGTGCTTTCGGTATGTTTCAGTAATGTGTTTTGTCAGTTTTATTATATCCTGAATCATGTATTGTCACTTTAAATCTGAGTAATCTGTATCATAAGTGCCATAAAACTTTGCTATATGAAGTCTGCCATTTTGAATTTATCATCTAAGCTGGTAATTCAGCTGGAACTGCTGCAGGGGCTGAAAGCACATTTTGTGACCCCTGCTTTTCACCTTGTCCACTGCCCTGTATGCAAGCTGCACATCCCAATACCCTGCCCTGCTAAAGTAATTTTTCTTCCTTTAGAAGAGATAACAGTGCCACAAGCAGCCATCCTATGGGCATCTGCAGGACTATTACTATTCTCCATTTTGTTCAAGCAGAGGTGGAATGGTCATAGCCATCTTGCTTTGTCTTTGTATGGACATTTTTACATTTTTCGTTAATAGAAATCTACCCCATCAGAAAATATCCTTCAAGGAGTGTTGCATTGACACTGCAACTACATAGAATAAGTTAATTTACATTTTTAATATGAATCTGTACTAATAGCTCACAAAACTTGACAGGTACTGAAGGAAAAGGTAACCTGAAAACAAATATCCCTATTTGTATATGAGAAGGTCCTATTTTTTTCTTATTTCTGTGTGTCATGTATTAAATGAAAAGAGACATGTATTTTAGTTGTAGACTGGCAGGATTTGATGATGCAATAGGATAATCTAGGACCATTTACAAGCAGTCAACTCAAGCAAATATTTCAAAGCTCAAACAAATATCTGTACATAAATACTATTTAATAGCTCTAAATTTTGGTACCTTATATTTTGCAAACTTATAAATAGCAGATCGTTAATATCTACACATTAAACTTGTAAAAGCTCCTCAACATAAAAATGAAAGCTTATCAATATAATTTTCTGAATTAAGGATCTTAATTATCTTGAAATAATACATCTTTCTTGTGGTTTGGTTACTGTCTTGCTGACAAAGTAAGTAAAGGTTAATCCTGTCTCAATCCATTTTGGTCTGAAGGTTTCAGAGTCAGGGCAGCAGACTGTACTCAGAGTGGCAATAGGGATTTTAATTTCTTTGAAGTATTTCTGCAATGATCATGTGCCAGGAAACATATTCTATTATGGACTGTGAAGGGAAAGATTGAGATGCGGAGGTAAAGATTAAGTCCTAAGGTTAGGAAGCAAAGGACTGGGAAGTAGATAAAGGAAGAATCTCTGGAGAGGGGACACTAAAGCTCAGTCTTAATCTCTGCTGTTCCCACCTCAAATTTATGCACTTAACTATGCTGTGAAGTGAAGAGTCAGTTCCACAGTGTATTGAGAGATGTTCCCATCTGCACTGGTTCTTTATCTCAATGTAGTATTTGTTACTTGAAATAATGGACACTGTTCCATTAATCTTCACTTACAGATTAAATACAAAATTAATACATTCCCATGGGTTAGCAGTATTCACCCTGCATTTAAGATGATGTTGCACATGAGAGGAATTTAGTCATGCTGAGAAAGAAATGAAAATATTCCATTAAAGGACTGAAGGCTGACACCTATGTTGCAGAAATAGAAAAGGAACCGTGAAGTAAAATAATATATTTTAAACCAGAAGTAATATCAGGAGTGATATGCTCTTTGAATAATCAATGGGTTTTGCATCTTAGGTCCCCATTGTGTTCTCTTCTTTCTTCCAGCATCATTTTATTTGTATTTAGATATTATTCTTTATATTGTTCAAAGCTAATAGATAACCATATTTCATTGTAGTACACAGTGAAGAAGCAAGTCCCTGCTGTAATGTCTGGCAAGAGAAAATGCAAAGGGCAATCAGAGAAGTCCACTCCAAGGTAAAGATAAAAAAATAAAGACTTGACTTCCTCGTTTTTCCATCTCCTTATTCCTCCCCTTAAGCTTTTTATTCTGTTTGGACTTTTTTTTGTGAATAAAGAGAAAGTCTAGAGTGAACAGAAAACATACAATTTCAAAGCATTTGTTGACCTAAGTACTTAGAAGCCACCAAGGCTTCTGTGGCACAAATAAATCTTTATTGCTAAGGCACTGCTTAGGGAAAGATGTGTTTTGTTCAGACAGCTCGCAGTCTGCACTAATAATTGAGGGAGGCTGCTCTTCTGGGAATGTATATGCTAGGGACAAATGCACTGCAAAAGAAAACTATGTACTATAAACCAAACATGCTCATTTAATCTTAACAGAATTGACAAGAATTATCCGCTGCTTTACAGTTGGTTTTCTTTTGCTTATCTCTTAAAAAAAAGAGAAAATCTTCTCCAAGAAGAAGCAGAAAAAAAAAAAAAAAAAAAAAGAAAAAACAACTTAGTACATTTTGCAAAGAAATTTAAGGAAATAGCTGGGAGAAATACATTAACTGTTACTAGTTTGTAATAAGCTGAAGTTAGCTCCACAATCCATAAACACATTACACTAGCACTTTGAGGTCTTCACCGTTTTTCACTGAGATGTTTGCTCATGGGAATTCTACTAAATACTTTTAACAGTTTAATACTGTGATAGTGATTTAAAAATGCTTACAGAAAAAGTATTTTACTTAACTGCATTCATACTGTTCAATGAGGACAGCATGAAGTTCCAGGCATTTTATTGTAATCTGACACAGATTTCTGATTCCCCCAATTGGATCATTGGTACGATCCAATGGCCCTTTATCATCACGAGTGGCAATGAGAATTAAATTTCTGAGAGAGTATTTATTAGATTGGGGAAGGTGAATTGAGTTTTAAGTGGTACTGATCTTTTTGTTTACTTTTATTTGTGTTTGATATCTGTGATGACTGAATGTCAGAAATATTGTGACACAGGTTCTGTAGTATATGACACAGATCAGAAAGCTCATTTTAGGATTACTGACAAGGTAGAGAAAAATACACCACCCTTGAACTTTCTGAATTGAGCAATAGACTTTCCCTCCGTGGTCAGCTAGTGTTTGTCTTTCTCTTCTGAATCATGGATCTCCTGACTCAGATATCTTGTTTCAGCTGCTTTCCGTCCTGCTCCCTTTTGCAGTCATCAAACATCTGTCTATCTGTTATGAGTGCTCCTGCAATGGCACGATGACGGTGTTCTCATCTGTCGTCACTACACTTTTACAGCTTCCCCTGGGATCAAAACTGGTACTGCTACAATATTGATGAAAGGAGGTGAATAGTTTATTATTGTTTATCACTGTAAGAGAAAGGCTCAGATTTATATTAATCACTTGCTTCTGGGGCATGGAGCATGATGGAAGGACTAGTGATTTGTGTGGCTCTGAATTGCTCTGTCTGTCTCTCTGACCTTTTTGAATTGAAGTTTTATGGACCTCAGCTGTTTGCCCTGTAAAGTCTTACAGAGATTTATCAGCTTTATGTATTTTCCTCTCTCTTTCAGTATAATTATAATTCTGTGACCCAGTCACAGCCAATGCTATTGCAAAAACAAAGGCTTTAATAATCATGGTGTTAAGCACTTTTTGAAAGATAAGAACGAGCATTCCAAACCTGAAGTCTTGAATATTTTGCTTTCACTTCATTTTAATGCCTACCTCGACATTTCGGTATAGATTGGCTTGAAAATAAGAATTCAATTTTCAAAAATAATACATTAAAATTTTTGGTTTTGCACTACATTGTAATGAAAAAGGCACTTTGGAAAACAGTATCATGAACAGTTAATAGCTCAAGGGTTAGAGCACTCAGCTGGCTTATGGAAGACACTGACCCATGTCTCTGTTTGGCATGATTTGGAAGCGGGATTTGAGACCACATGAGAGTTTAGCAGGAGTTTAAAGGGCCTTTTGACTCCTTTAACCTTAAACCCAAAACATATTGACCAAATGTATGCAGCTCCTTTAATCCCAGTTTTGCAGCCTCTCTAACTTCTCAAGGTGCTTCTATCCCAGATACTTCTGGAAAGCCTGCCAAGAAGGAAAATCTGGTAGATGGCCTCCTCCAGCAAGAGGCACACTGAGACAGCACACAGCAACTGCAGTGCCTGTACCTAGCTGCAGGTGCAAACTCCTGCATTGGCCGCCTTCTTATTGTGTCATATAACTCAAAGCAGGGGAGCATTACCATATAGATGGCAGCTGCACCTCATTCAGCACCACTCCTGCAAAGTCTGGGTGACAGCCTACACAAAATTTACCAAATGGTGTGAAATCAGAAAGATTTACGTTGATTTTTGGGTTCCCTCCTATCCTAGATGAGTATATTGGTGAATAAACCACTCTCCATTTCAAGTACTAGCTCTGTCTGGGACACTTCTACAGAAATGTAAAAGGGAAATCACAGTTCATGCTGAAATCCTGTAAACATTTGGCTTCTGTTACTGAACACTGAGCTGTATAAAAAAATTAAGGTTGGAGGCTGTATTTTGTTTATGGTATATTTTTAAATTTGATTAAAGCCTGAAAAACAAGAAGACTACCTGTGCTAACATTATTTTTGACAGATATCTTTTGGAAAGAGGCTTTTACATTATATGTAACAATCGCAAAATTACTTCTTTGTTCTTGATTTGTGTTTCTTTGGTTTGGGGTCGAAGATTAATTTACGTACAAATGAAATACAAAACCTAAGAAATGTAATTTCACTAGAGGGCAGAATATGCCTGAGGTTTGTC
Organism: Fratercula arctica; assembly: GCA_947846985.1. Classification (NCBI taxonomy): domain Eukaryota; kingdom Metazoa; phylum Chordata; class Aves; order Charadriiformes; family Alcidae; genus Fratercula; species Fratercula arctica. The sequence goes on along the minus strand of CANTUZ010000001.1, from coordinate 45,460,287 downwards.
ATCTACAGAATCATGTTTGATTTTTTTTGACATAAAAGTTCTAAAACAGCTGTACTCTGAGCTGTCTAACCTCTGAATCATCATACACCAAGCAAATCAATAATACTCTATGGTATTCACTGTTCAAGGAAAGAACACTGTGATGGAAAGCCCTTCACTTAGACAGTCATGTACTGTAGGTGTACATCACTGAGTAATAATGCTTTCCAAGGAAGTCACCATGAAAAAGAAATAATTTCTCTCCTCAATTCTACTGGGAGTGAGACAAAAAAGGGGGAGAGAGAAGGAGAAAGATGAAAAATCAAACTTTCACCTTCAAAAGTAACTTTAAAATGTTCCTGTTCGCATTTTAATACCTGTGATCAAAACTTCAAAATTATTTTAATTTATAGATAAATATTTTTGGTAGAATTCAACACCTAATGAACATTATTGGCAAACCTAATATATAACTATTATTTCTGAAAGATTTTTTCCATTAAAAACATTCAACAATTTTATATTAACTAACTTATATTTACAAACCTTCATCTCAGTCACAGAAACTATCTATATTTACATATTAATATCACTTCATAATAAAATAAAGATTCTGTATATGAATATAACATAATAATATTATACTACAATGAAATAAAACACACAAAACCAAGATACTGAATACTGTAATTACCTTCTAGCTTATGGGGTCTTTAATAATTTTAATGAAGCCCTTCCTTGCACAGCTTTAATTTTTAAGCCTACAAAAGACAGAAAAATCAATTACACAATGTTTTAATTAATGTTTACATAACTCAATTTCCAACTTGTAAAACCAGCAACCCTTTGTTAGTTCATCAATCTCTTGTCGAATCAGAATACTGAAATGCAGCATGATCTTCACTTTTAGAATCACTGTGGTTTTCCTGTGACATTTTGTTGAAATAAAGCATGTTGAACTGCTTGAGAAATTCATATGGCACACAAATTCATTTCTTGGTCCTGAACTTTAAAAAATATTTGAAAAGGCTCCAAATATTTGTTAATGTATTAGTACAAATAGTACACACAGTGACAGGCTATCGAGCTGAAGGAAAAACTACTCTTTTTTCCAACAGAACTTTGTATTTTTTGGGGGGCAACAATTTTTTGGTATTTTGGTTTCATCGTTTTAAATGTTTAAGCTGAAAATTCAAAAGTAACAAAACAAAAAAAAAATCTTGCAGTTGTTAATGAAAACTGCTGACTAGAGTCTGGAAAATCATTTCCTGTAACTGTTCTTGAGGAAACAGGCAAATTCTATCTATTAACATTATTCCTCACACAAACCTTAAAAAAGACACTTGTTTGGCCTTGCAGATAACTTTACAGTAGGGAAGTAAATGATAATTTTGCTCAGCTTGGCAAGACTGTCAGTCTTCAATGGCAAATTAACTGCTACATGAATAAACTGAAAAATACAGGGAATATGCAACAAGGGAGAATACATTTGAATTCGATTTTTTACAGTTATTTGATGCAGTCAAAGTTTCCTGAAAATAGGTTGTGTAATAACTGTAATAGCTGTTCTGTGAAGCTCCCAAATGACAAGTGCCATATTAATCCTTCTGATTTTAAAAGCATGGGATACAAATAACTTCACATAACTTTGCATCTCCAAGATTTAGATGTCTGTATTTGATTTAGTCAACCTAGCTCCCTTAAGAGGCAACAGACCTCTACTGATTTCCAAACAGCAAGTGTGTGATCTAATTATCTTTGTTCAATTTTGGTATTGAAGGTAACTATAGGATCAACATGTGAATTTTGTATATGAAGTAGGATGGGCTATAACTTGTATAAACACCAAACACATAACAGTTTTGAATCTTAGTCTGAGTCACATCACCTAGTGAAGAGCAGAGTGAAGAACAGTTAATGCCTGTGCCTCCAGGGAGCAGTTCATTTGATGCGTCCTGAAGGATGCAACTGAGATGAAATGAGTTGCCCTCAGAAAGTGTTTATTTCTCTCTGTAAAAGGACTATAAGGTAATTAGGTTGATTTTGATATCTAACTTTAAAGCTATGTTAAATCAATATTATCTACTGATTCTATAGTTACTTATGTAAGAAAGCAGAGGTGCAAAGACAGTAATGTCTTGCACGTCCTTCTGAATGGAGCTTTGGCAACAATCAATGTGATACACAGATACGTATTTATTTAGGAAACAAAGAGATGGCTTGCAACATGTAAGTAGAAACCCCTCAGAAGATCCCATCTGAACTAAACTGTGCAGGAAATCAGATACAGCCTTTGCTTCTTGACACACACCAGCTAAGTATTGTGGCTTATATTTTTTTCTGTTTTTCTGTGGGCACTTTGTCTGATGAGACTAACAGACTTTACTGTATTTCCCATGCTCTGGATAAACATAATTCTATTAATTTAATGAATCAATTCAATTCTATGATATTTACAACTTTAAAAAAATCCTCTGAACAATAATTTTTCCTTCAGTGTTTTACCTCAGATTTTTTAAAATTCTGTAACATGCCTTCTATTATCTGCCCTTTATCAACCAATATCGCACCCGTATTCCTCCATCCTATTCCACTCTTATATGATGTCAAGTTACTCCCACTGAACTCTTTAACATGATCATTTGCATGAGGTCCATCTGAGAGAGCGTTCATTTTCTCCATAAGCAGCCCATACAGGTCTGTGTTTTGGGTCTGTGACTGAAACAGTGTTTATAACAGACTGGTGTTTTACCTATTGCTGAACACTGCATAACATCAAGGCCACCTCCGTTTCTCAGCCTACCCCCCAGCAAGTAGTCTTGGCATGGGCAAGTTGCTGGGAAGGGACACAGCTAGGACAGCTGACACCAATTGACCAAAGGGATATTCCATACCATATGACACCATACTCAGCAATAAAAACTGGGGGGTGAAAGGGAATGCAAGAGCCTTTCCAAGTTATCTATTGCTCAGAGACTGGTCAGGCATTAGTCTGCTCATGGGAAGTGGTGAATGACTGTTTTTGCATTACTTGCTTTTTTAGTTTTCCCTTTTTTCCTCCTCTTCACTTATTAAACTGAATTCATCTTGACCTATGAGGTTTGTTTGTCACTTTTTTTCTTCCAATTCTCTCCAGCATCCTCCTGAGGTTGGAGGCTGACTGAGTGAGCAGCTGGTGGGTGCTTAATTGCTGCCTAGGTTCAACCAGCAACAGCATTTCTAGATATTCAAAACAAAACATCAGGAAACTTAAATACTGACTGAAAGAAAATTGCATCTCTCTCTCTATCTATATATACACGCACAGTTTTCTACTGTTAATAATTGTCCTGAAGAAAGCTATTCAAAAGTTTATCAATTTTTATCACCTGCAAATAAACAAAGTACCAAATCTTCACATAAACTTTATGGATAGGAACAGTTGCCTTGTTAATTTTAGTGTCCTAGTTTCAGCACTGTGTAAAAGTCTACTTCAAACTACTGAGCTTCAGAGCCTGTATCTTTCATTCTATTCAGCAGCAATTTAACCAATTTAGAGATAATAGCAACAAGAAAATAATATTCTGCCTTTTTACCGGTTGCTGTCAACTCCTCAAAAGTTATACTGGAAAAAAGTCTAACTGGCTCCTCAAAGTCAATCTTATTACTTCACTGTTTCAAGGCAGTATCTTCTTCTTTTAATAATTACATTAAATATACATTACAAGAAGCTGTCCTACATAATTTTTGACTGAAATCTAATAGCATGTAGTACTCAGTAATATTATTATTAGAAACTAGCATGGGCCGTTAACTGTAAATTCAATTAATAAAATTGATCTCTACTGTGCATTTTTGTGTGTACATTTGTATAAAAGTACAGCTGAATTGTATCTGATAATACCTATACACTTGTGACAGGACCCTAAGGCTGCCTCAGGTTTGAGGTGAATCTGCCTAGGTTTTGTCCTCTAACGAACAACCCCACAAGTTCTGGAAGGCTTTAAACTCAAAATGTTATGCAGGGGGGTGAATTAAAACTATGAAGTCTTTGCCTCTTTAGAAAGAGAAAAAAGAATGTGACCAGGAAACACAAAATAGAAATAATAACAATAATCATCATCATCATCTAGTGGAATTTAACGACTAAAATTTTTCATTTACAGTTAGAGTTGTAAATTTAATACAATAATTACAATTGAACAATTAATATTAAAATAACCAGGTTTGTTTCATTTTAGTTTTTGATGGCTTTTATGTTTAACTATCATTACAGCTGTAAGGGGGGAGGTTTTGTTGACTTATAATTAAATTAAAGTGAGCTTTTTACTGTAGGAATATATTCAAGTAAGCTGTAACTGAGAAGTCTCAAGCATTTGTTGTTTTCAGGTGGAATGAGCTGAGGTGTATTGAAGATGAGCACTCTCTGGCTTGGCTTCAATAATTTTCCCTTTTTTGAAGTTACCACTATTTCAGTGAAGTCAGATTCTCTGTACTGCTCTTTAGCTTATTGTAATTCTTATCCAAGATCTCTGCTACGTGGTCTCAGCAAGTATGCAAGATCCGGTTTATCTGGTTTCTCCAGTTGCTAAGGCCTCTGAGATCCTTCTATGCATTAACCCAGACCAATTTAGAACTATGCAAATCTATACGTCCTTCGGCAAAACCTTTAGAGATGATGACTGTATCTACTTTTATACCAGCTGCTGTTTCATTCTAAATATGAGGTGAAAAAGTGGACTTTCACACCAGGTTGAAAATATTGTGCCATTTAAGAAGAGATGACATAAATTCCTTTATGTTTTGCTTCTCTCCAGCAATAGACAAAGCACCTCCTGAAAATAAAAATGCAAATGGTCGGAAATGCATGCTTTTAGATTGAGGGACAATCACTGCTTAAATGTCTACTTATAAAGCAGGCTAAAACAAGACTAGTTCAGCAATTAAGATCAAAAATTCAACAGAGGTTATCTAATTATCAACTGAAATCCTCTGCCCACTGAAAATACAGAAAACCCTGAGAAAACTCAGTGCTCGTGCTAGTAAAACTCTAACGTCTTCAATTTTAGCAAAAGCAAGTCTAAACTCAGATAATGAACTAAATAAATCTCAAATTTTCATCAACGAGAGCAGAGAAATAATAGGATTAGCATTAAAGCCTTTACAGCCAACATACTGAGCAATTTTATACTTCATTTCACTTATTACTATACCTCCTACTATTTTCTTTACTCATTTGCCCTAAAAAAGTTCCATAGCTGAGGCACGGAAAAAAACAGGTATGTATATCAGAAAATATCACCTTCTCTCTCTCACAGAGTATCCCCATATATATTGTCTACTGTCACCAGTTCACTAAGAAGATTTGCATGTCCAATGTCCTTGTTTTTGTTGTATGTGTATTTATTTGACTGCATATATATTTGTTTCCTGCAGTATGAATAAAACCCATTAACTGCATTTCAGTATGAAGTCATCAGATCTTTGAAAACCCTTGCAATACACTTGTCAGCAGCAGAGAGTCCTGCAAATACATCAAATATAATACTCTGTGTTCAATTAACAGATCAAACACTACCTAAAATAGCAACCTAAGCCGCTCAAGAGACAACCAGAGTAGTCAGCATTGTTCCTTGAGTCAACAGAAGTTTTATCCAGAAGGGTAATATTACCCTGTGCAGATGACAATGGTGAGACCCCTGTAGGGAGTAAAAGAGCTGCCAGAAATATGAAGAACACTCTTTTGGCATCCTTTCCTAAAGATAACCATTTTAAACTAATAGAAAATTGTACATATTGAAAAAATTAAACTGCAGACCCGCACAATTGCTTTCACAGAAGAACAAACTACATGTCATAGTTTTCATATATATGCTAGCTAATGCACAACTTGGAAAGTGTTCAGACAACACAGTGATGAAACGGGTTATAAAGACTCTGTTTCTAGAAAAGAAAATGTCTTGAATACTTTCTTGAACATTTCTAAATTATTCAATATTATCTTATTCTCTATCCTTATACAATAAAATTTGACCATCTGTATTGCAGCAGGAGGTGCTGAGGTTTTACGATACAAGGAAGAAAAGCATTTAGGGGCACAGAGTCTAGTTGGAGGTCAGTGACAAGTGGTGTTCCCCAGGAGGTCAATACTGGGTCCAGTCCTCTTCAATATATTCATCAATGACCCGGATATAGAGTGTACCCTCAGCAAGATTGCTGATGACAAAGCTGGGAGGGGTGGCTGACACACCGGAAGGCTGTGCTGCCATACAGAGAGACCTAGACGGGCTGGAGAGTTGGGCAGGGAGTAACCTTATAAATTCAATAAGGGCAAGTGCTGCACCTGGGGAGGAATAACCCCATGCACCAGTACAGGTTGGGGGCTGACCTGCTGCAGAGCAGCTCTGTGGAAAGAGATCTGGGACTCCTGGTGGACAACAGGATGACTATGAGCCAGCAATGTGCCCTCGTGGCCAAGAAGGCCAATGGCATCCTGGGGTGCATCAAGAAGAGTGTGGCCAGCAGGTCGAGGGAGGTCATCCTCCCCCTCTACTCTGCCTTCGTGAGGCTGCATCTGGAGTATTGAGTCCAGTTCTGGACTCCCCAGTTCAAGAAGGACAGGGAACTGCTGGAAAGGGTGCAGCAAAGGGCTATCAAGATGATCAGGGGACTGGAACACCTCTCTTATGAGGAAAGGCTGAAGCATTTGGGTCTCTTCAGTCTGGAAAAAAGATGACTGAGGGGGGACCTTATCAACACCTATAAATACTTAAAGGGTGGGTGTCAGGAGGATGGGACCAGGCTCTTTTCAATGGTGCCCAGCAACAGGACAAGAGGTAATGGGCTCAAAGTTGGGCATAGGAAGTTCCACCTAAACATGAGGAGGAACTTCTTTACCCTGAGGGTGGCAGAGCACTGGAAGAGGCTGCCCAGAGAGGTGGTGGAGTCTCCATCTCTGGAGACATTCAAAACCTGCCTGGACATGTTCCTGTGTAACCTGCTCTAGGTGACCCTGCTCTGGCAGGGGGGTTGGACTAGATGATCTCCAGAGGTCCCTTCCAACCCTATCGTTCTGTGATTCTGTGATTCTGTGATTCAGACATTGTAAAGTATCATTTAAAATGCTACTTATTAGAGGGAACACTGCAAAGAAAGAGAGGATAACATAGACAAACATACATCTCTTTAGATGGTGGGAACCCTGAGATGTGCAGCATTGAATAGGTCTCTAGTCCACAGGCAGCATACCATGAAGACCTCATCTGTGGAAAGAGTTACCCCATTTTGATTATTCAAGCTATTACAGAATTTTCTTCCAAGAAAACAGCTCTCTCATATCTACTGTCAAACAGATAATTTTTAGGTAAAGGCAAGGCAACATAGGTAGCATATTTGCCAGTACCAAGTGGGAGCTACCTATAGCTCCTCTGTTACAATGAGCTGGCTAAATTTATCCTGCTCAGCAGGATAGCAAAGTCCTGAAGGCCAAGCTGTACATCCAGCACAGCACAGAAAATGATGGCACAGGCCTGGGCCAACTAGTTGTTATGCGGATCACTAACTCTTTGGTGTACAATGGTCTTCCAGTGAGGATCACTGCAACACCTCCCTTGGACACATGGTTTAGCTCCATCTAATGAAAGAAATTCTGTGTGATTTTTGTTTTCATAGACTCATTTAGCTTGGAAAAGACCTTTAAGATCATCAAGTCCAACTATTAACTTAGCACTGCCAATTGCATCATTAAACCATATCCCTAAGCGCCACATCTACATGTCTTTTAAATACCACCAGGAAACATTATACTTTGTCTAGGAGAAAATTACATTTTTGTGAAGACTATTTTCTACTCAGTTGACAATGTTTCCAGATCGCATGATTTCATAGTATGGGTTAAAATGACAGGGATGGGATTTATCTTATCTAGCTCTACTAATCAAAAAGCTAAAAGCTCTGTCCTTATCTCCCCTCTGTGGACAACAGAAAGGGATAAGCACCCCCACAGTATCCTTAGATAGCTCATGTACATATACTTTTGGAATATTCTGTATTCTCACTAATTTACAAGGGACACTAAAATAATTTAGATTATTCATTTAGTTACAGTTAGGCAAGATGAATGCCAACTGAATTTTCTACAAAAATGATTACATTTTTAAAGATATGAAATGCAGAATTCTGTATGTAAAGAATCTCTCTATCCTGACTGTGTGAAGATTTCTCATAAATCAATTTGAGACTTTAGAAACAAAAAGCAAGTAAAAAGAGCCTTAAGGCATTGAAAGATCTTGGGATTTTAATAGTTGAATTGAAGAATATAATGTGGCTGGTGATAAGTTTTTGTAGTCCATCATCTTTGTATAATTCTGAATGTTGAAGTTAGCTGAGACAAGGAATTATTTATCTTGAGTTTGTATTGTCCTTTGAATGAAAAATACTACTTTTTCCAGAAGAAGACTGAAGCAATGCTGAATCCACAGCACAATGGGCAGGGAATTAGGAGCAGAATAACTGCATTACCATGTGTACCCAATAAGGATATGTACTTTTATGGCACACAAACTTGACAGTATAAGCAAGCTAATATTACTCTTAAAACCACAGAATTAAAATGACTGAGACTATGGAAATAATTTTGTTCTTATTTAAACTTTATGACAGTATAACCAAAATAATCAGCCTTTAAAGCTTTTATTTGGAGAACACTAAATAAATAAAAGCATTATTTAAAAATTTGTTTTGGCTTACACAATTATAGAAAGTTACTAACAACTGTTTGATAAACTCGACTGTTTGTTTAACTTATGCTTAAACCACATAATTCTTTAGTTGTTTATTAAATTTCACAATTCTTCAGACACAGTTTGAAAAAGTTTCGGTTATTTTACAGACATTCAGCTTTACAAAATGATTTGAGAGATAGATTACAAGCTAGTGATAAAGCTCATTGACTCTGTAACTAACTTGACTTACAGCAGCTAAGAATATGACCAAGTAGAAACCATTTCACTCTGTGACGTTCATATTAAAATTGGCTATTTTTTTTTTTAACAGTCAATAAAAAAAAAAAAAAAAAAAGAAAAAGGACACGTTAATGTCTTTCTTCCACACAGAAAGAGTCACTACTGAACTGTAATTATACCAGATAAAAAGCAAGATATATTTTACTAAACCAATTTTATAGCAAAGTGTATCTTAGTTATCACTAGATTGCATTTCCTGAAGAAAAGAAAAAAACTACATTGCTTTTCCTTTATTTAATCTTTCAACAAAAAACCTTTAATTAACTTTTAATTTGGGTTCCACTTCCATTCCAAATGGACTGTCTTTTTACAAAATTAAAGTTGGCCTTCTGTGCAAAGTAGTAATAATTTCCTTATGCCTATTTGGCTATTGCCTGACTTCATACATCTTTTTAAATAGCAGCTGCCTCATAACAATTTAAGCCAATGAGATTAAGATGGCCAAGCTTCAGAAATATATAAAAATTGGTGTCTGAGAGCCATAAGAATCACAGCACAGTCCTGAGAAGGAGACATCTGAAAGACATTCACATGACAGAGATTAGAAACACACATGAAAATCTTATTTAGGACAAAAGGTAATACATGTTGTATTTGGGGTTAAGAATATATGTCAAATTAATGTTTGAGCTATCTAACAAAAATCCAAGAAATAGTTACAAACCATTACAATTCCAATGACAGTAAAACTTACTCAGTAAAAGTAAAAATTGAAAAAGAAAACACTGACTCAATAAAAACGGTTAACATATATTAACTTCCAACTATGTACCCCTTACTTCTTATGTTATGCTCACCCTTTCACTGTCCCAGTGGGTACTAAGGTCAAGAGCATTTCTTAGAAAGAAGTGGGGGGTTATAACAACCCATCAGTGTCCTGAGGTTTTTGCCAGAAATACGTTGTTAATGGTGGAGAGGTTCTTCTGCCTTGGTCTTCAATTTTTTCTGTTCTCTGCTTTGTCTCTGGAGTTGGTTTCGCCTGGCTCGCACAAGTGCACTCCTGCATTTATCAGCTTTTGACCACTATGATTTATTTTCACAATCTCGAAATTCTGGTGTCACCCTGTACCCACACTCTTCCACACCACATTTAAATCTGGTGTCACCAGCAGTTCCTCTCATGCAGAACAGCTATCTGTTACTGCTATATAAATTTGAAACAAATTTAGGTAACACCTGCCTGACTCTTAGACAATTGTTATCACAAGAAAAGCAAGCTAACATTAGCTCAGGACAAGGCAAGTGCAAGCGAGTCTTGAGAGACAGCACTACCAGGTCAATTTAAAGCCTGAGGCTTTTTACAAGTAATCACAAAACATCGTATTTCCTGGGCTACAGAAAGGCTACCCTTCAGCAATCCTGTTCTGCTGTGTACTGATCTGTATACAAAATGGGATTCCAGGGGAACCAGAAAATTTGGCTTCATTGACCTTTGTTGCCCTTACCTCCTTCTACAGCTAAGTGAATTACCAGCCTTTGTGGAAGCACAACACAATTACATGGTCTAACCCTTCACAGAAATTTATCAAGAAATGTAAATCTTTTATAATATTTTAAAATAAATTGTATATATCACATAAAAATAATAGTTATTCAAATACTACCTGTGCAGACATGCTCAAGTAAAAGGGCGACACTTGTCACTTAAAATCTTTAGAATTATGAACCCAAAGCATGAAATAATTTCTTTTCAATTCGTTGTCAGTCAGACAAAACATGAACAAATATTTTCAGTGTTTGTTTATCACTTCAAAAGAAGACATTTCAGACTGTCTGAAGCAATATATGATTAATTGGACAAACAGAATGAACATAAAACTATTTGGGAGTCCTCTACTTTGTCAGAAGATATTTTACTGAAAAAAGGGGGTTACATGTTTTGAATATATATACAGATTTAATGAATTTCTAATGGAAATATTAGATTCATTTTGGTTTTGACCTCATTTTGATACCCAAAGTATATAATTTTGATGACATACAAAATATTTTTTTAGCAACATTTGGTTATCATTGATTAATTGAATGATTTATCTACTTACCCTAATTCCCATTTTTCTGAAACTAAAATTTACAAATGCTTGTGTACAGGCTATATAATTTTCTGGCTGGGCCTAGATATAACTACCTCTGGCCACAGCTTTACAAACCAACCTTTCACACGTGGAAAACACCAAACATTTAACTGACCATAGCTGGTTACTTTATTTTTCCCTTTTAAACTGACTTTGGGTATGAAAAGCTTAATTCTTTTGCAGTCACCTTTGGAAGAATTGAACTTTCTATGATAATATATCCTAGACAGCTCCTGACAATACACATATGAGTATTTCTCAAATATTTTTCAGTCATTTAGAACTACTGTTTCTGAGAGTAATTGCCAAGAGTCAGCAATTAGTAGCTACTTTATACTTTCAGTCATGATGCTATATTGGCTAAGAGCTTTACTACTTCAGAAATACAATAAATTAGTTCTCAGTTTTCCCTGAATAGTATCACTGTAAAACCAAAAACTCCAATTAAGTAATAATGACTAATGTTCAGAAAATCTGGATGAACATGTAATCCATTACAAACATACTTAAGATGCTTTCCTTAAGATTCACAATTAATCAACTGGCTTCTGACTTACTCTTTTTTACAGACATCTCCAAGGATTTAACTATTAACATTTGTAAAGGGATTTAATTGACAATTACCTATATTGGCCTACAGTAAATTATTCAAGAAAAAAATACTCACTTAGAAATAGATCTCCCGGTTCAGAAATGTCATTGTTTCAGTAAGATACTTCTAGCTATTTTTTTTTTTTTTTCATTCTGTATTTCAAAAATAAAATGAATAATTCTTTTTTTTCAGTCTTTGTAAAATATATTAATTTCAGTTTTTACTGTTTTGAATAATATCATCAAGTGCTTACCTTCTGAGTGAACAAGGAAAGTGTAAGAATCAATCTATTCATCATTCATATATTAGGCAAAGCCAGTAAAAATAGTCATGTGTGAACCAGGCACATAAAATCTATATTCTCCAAATATCCTGTGAATATATTTCATTTAAGTCTTCTGTTTTTTTCATGCCTTCTTCTGACAGCTGTAGTAACAGCCTTCTTTAAAATATTTGATATAGAAATGATGTTATACTATACTTAAACTACTGCAATGGTGAAATGGTATTAAAACTGTAGCAACCTGTAGGACAAGCAATTACAATCACCTTTTCATCCAACCTCCATAGTTTTTCAGTTGAGTTATTTCCGTGTTTGAACATTTTACCTCTAATAACTTCTATATTCAACTGGATTTATTAATAGCTGTGGAAGCAATTGCCAGCATCAACATAACTGTCATCATTTTCTGTGCAAACCAATAGATTATTGAACAAAAAATTGAATTCATCTTAATTTGAAAAATTATACACAGAATTCTTCTAGAAATAAAGCCACACGTTGCGTTTTGTAAGCTATATAAAAAACAGTTACAAAGCAGCCTTCATTCCACCTGAGAAAATATATGTATCTCTGTATGCATGCACACGCATAGGTATCATCTTCTAATACATGAACTACTTTTCTGCAAAACAAATACAGAAATGGTTTGAAATCAGATGTGAGGACTGCTCATATGTGTGTATTCTGATGCCATATTCCTTGTAGAACTAGAAGTGGAATTTGCTATTAGAAACAGTCTTATCAGTTTTGCAAAGATGTTTTTTACAAAGATGCTACTACAAAGCATCTATTTAAGCAGATTAGCTATTCAGAATCCATTTTCCAATGGAGAGAATTATCATCATGTTCAGCATTTAAGCTACAATTTTACTTAAAGGATTATTGATGTGTAGTAAGTGTTCATGTCTTTAAATTAGAAACTGGATGGACTGGTTTAGAAATCCCTGAAGACTTCAGTATGCATTTTTCAGTATTTAAAAATATATAGAATCATGGAATTGTTTAGGTTGGAAAAGACCTTTAAGATTACCAAATCCAACTGTTAACCTAGCACTGCCAAGTCCACCACTAAACAGTGTCCCTAAGCACCACATCTACACTTCTTTTAAATACCTCAGGGATGGCTACTCAGCCACTTCCCTGGAATGCCTGTTCCAATGCTTAATAACCCTTTCCGTGAAAAATTTTCTCCTAATATCCAATCTGAACCTCCTCTGGTGCAACTTGAGGTCATTTCCTCTTGTCCTATTGCCTGTTATTTGGAAGAAGAGACTGACCCCCACCTCGCTACAACCTCCTTTCAGGTAGCTGTAGAGAGCAATAAGGTATCAGCCTCCTTTTCTGCAGGCTAAGCAATCCCATTTCCTTCAGTCACTCCTCATAAGACCTGTGCTCTAGATCCCTTACCAGCTTTGCTGTCCTTCTTCGGACATGCTCCTGTACCTCAGTGTCTCGTAGTGAGGGGCCCAAAACTCGACACAGTACTCGAGGTGGGGCCTCACCAATGCTGAGTACAGGGGGACGATCACTTCCCTCATCCTGCTGGCCACACTATTTCTGATACAAGCCAGGATGCTATTGGCCTTCTTGGCCACCTGGGCATGCTGCCGGCTCATATTCAGCCAGTTGTCGACCAATAGTCCCATGTCCTTTTCTGCCAGGCAGCTTTCCAGCCACTCTTCCCCAAGCCTGTAGCACTGCATGGGGTTGTTGTGACCCAAGTGCAGTGCCTGGCACTTGGCCTTGTTGAATCTCATACCATTGGCCTCGGCCTATCAATCCAACCTGTACAGACTCCTCTCAAAGCCATTCCAACCCTCAAGTGTCCTTCCTGCATGCCCTCCCATGTAACCTACCGTGCACACTGCCGTGCCATGCCCTTGCTGATATGCCATGCCCTGTTTGCCCACCTTGCTTGTGGTGCTCCTTGTCACTCACTCTCTTCAGGGTCTTCTTTTGTATGTGTGGGGGCAGGGCTTTGCCAATGTTGCTCTTGGCCCTGCTGAGGTCTTGCCAGCCACTGTCACATGAGCTGCAGGCTCCTGGCATCTCTCCCGGCTCCCTCTGAGGTTCCCCTCATTTGGGAAATCCCCCTGCGCACCTCATTAAATCGTGCCAGCACGAGAGCTGCTTGCCTTGGCAACTGAGTTAATAGGAGTGACCTCAAAATGCAGTTGACATACTTTGTGTCACACTTCTGTTTTAAAAATTTCTTATAACAATTTGAAGGCCAAAGAAGTTTGTTATATTTCTTTGCCAATATAATGATGAAATATTTCATTTCTTACACTACTTCAGTGACACCTATCAAATGACATTTGAAGGAATCAGGATAAGTTATCTATCTTTAAACCAGCCCTGGGACTACTGTGAAGGATGATACCTCTATTCTTTCCCTCCCCTTCAAGAGTAATTTTGACTGTCATATTACCTCTGCTTTCTCTTGTACCTTTGTATGGTGTGAGAAAGATAATCCCTTCCAGGTGGATCACAAGTGAAACCTCCATGGATTTCATAAGGTATTTTTACTGCAAGGTTGGCCTTTATATATGAAAGACTTCCAAATCTCATTTTCTCTTTAAAATGTAGCTCTTGCATTGTCATAAATATTAGTTTAGTAAATGAATAAAATGAATAAATGTCACAAAGGAATCACAGAAGAAATGAACAAAAATAAGGTAAGTGTTGCAAAAACTATCATCACTGTGCAACATTCACAATAGGAATAAAAATCAGTGTCATAGTTTTCAGAACACAGAAGTAAGTAAAGTTTCAAAGAATTTTTTATTATTGGATGGTGTGTGTAAAGGACCTTACTGTTTGTTTACTTTTCTCAAAAAATATATATCTCAGACCAGGAGAGTCGAATACATTTTTTATGTTATGGCAAGTCTTCTTACAATTCCTCATTATTTTCCTCTTGGTATTATCTTCCTAATTTGTATGTTTCTTAAAGAGCATTTTTTAATTGACTGTTTTCAAAGGTATGTGTTATCATTTACATTTAGAACAGAACCTCAAATTATTTTAGATAAATAATAGTTGTCAATTAGACTGCAACAAACTTTCGAGAACCAATTCTCTAATGCATGTATCATCTAATTATTCTACAATTTTCAGCAGCTTTTACTGTTTGGTCTCATATATTAGCTCTAGAAAAAGCTAGTGTTTGCCCAACATCTAATTGAACGTTTTTGTTGACTTGACTTAAATTTCAGGATTTCACATTTAACAGTGGGATACTGTCTGTTTATAAAGCCTTGTTTAGACAGCAAAGGAAGACTCACAGCTGCAGACCCTGGTATTCATGGGGAAAAGTAACCACTTCAATACATACTGTAAAGGCAACGAGTCTGGGTGCAAGCAATCCAGGCAATTTCTGAAGAATGTAAAGGAAAATTTCTTGACTTACATGATCAACAAACCAATGGGACTATATGTACTGATAGATTTACAGCTCCCAAAGCTGGCCCAAGTTGTGTAGGTTAATGGCAGACAGTGCATGCTGGAGAAGTGGATATTGTAGAGTTTAAGATCCTGAGAGGAGTGAGCAATGGCAGCGTAGCAGAATTAGAACATGCTTCAGGAGAGCAGATTTTGGCTTGTTAAGGGATCTGCTCGATAAGATTCCATGGGAAATTGCCCTGAAGAGCAAAGGGGCCCAGGAGAGTTGTTTGATCTTCAGGAACAAGCTCCTGAGAGTGCAAAAGCAATACATTCCTTGCAGAAAGTTAGGCAAGTATGGCAGAAGGCCATCAAGGTCTGGACAGTGATTGCCTGACTGAGCTCAAATGCAAAAATGAAGCACACAGAAGGTAGAAGCAGAGATGGTAGGAATAAAAAAGCATTTCCTGAGTGTCTGGGTGTGGAGATAGGAACCTGAACCTGCTACTCAGTGCCATAGGGGACCCAGTAACACGAAGAAGGATGGCATACATCGAGCTTTTTTTACCCTGGTTTCAATGCAGTTCCATGGGGCCAGAGAAGATGCATATGAAAGTGATGAGTGTTAGGACCCTGCAGGCACCACCAGCCCTGACTGTCCCTGCCCAGCCCTCTTGAGTCTCCCCTACCCTTCTCATGTCCCAGGACCCCATTTCAGCCCCTGTGGGCCATCAGTCCCTGCCCCAGCAACGCTGCAGCAGGGACAGCCTCCAGCTCCTCCACAACCCTGCCCTGCCCATCACCCACATCCCAGACTGGTCTCACCTGTCTCTGTCCCCAGGGAGGTGCCTGATGCCTGGACCTATATTCTACCTAACCTCCACCTCTTTAAAGATATCTGTCATTTGTTAGTGGTGGTTTAAACGTTACATTGTTTTATTCTGTATGCCCGTTTCCCCTCTGTGTGCAAAGTCATGTCAAATCATAACAGTGATAAAACTAAAACTTTGATCCTTTGAAGTTTTATACATCTACCTAAACTGTGGTTAGTTTCACTGACTTCATTGGCTGACTTCAAAGTGGGGCTAGACACTTTTAGTAAAGTTAACCATATGTATCTCAGTGATGCCTTGAACTGTACAGTCTTCTATTTTATTTTTTTAATACTTGAACTGTATTTGAATCTACTAAAATTAGTACAGATTTAGGTTATCTATGTATTTTAAATACATATCTATATGAAAACAATTGCAAAACTACTCTGTTATCTCTTCCTGACTCCACTAAAACCAACAAAGTTGCATAGCAGTAAATGGTACACCTGTTCTGCAAATGCAAAATAAGAAAAATAAATAGTGGTTTTCAGGCATCAGGTTGAGTTTACTGGTCCAGTATTTTTATGTGTAAACAAATTACAAGAGGCACTTAAATTGCTAAGGATATCCACCACAAAATCTTTCAGGTTAAGGTCAAATAGCACCATTAAATCATCAATCCTGGCCTTTTCTCAATTGCAAAACTCTAAATTTTTCCCAGTTATACCTCTTCTGAGCTCAATAACTTTTATTTGTGTGGGCAATAACTTGTGTTTGGCTGAAATGTACCTCCCAGAAAGGCAACCATTCTTTATTTAAAGGTTTCCACAGACAGAGAAATCTACTTCATCGCTTGGTTGCTTGTTTCAGTGATTAATTGTCCTTGCTGTTAAAAAGATGTGACTAAATTCTAATTGGAACTTATCTGGTTTTAGCTTCCAGACATAGGTCCTTGATCGGCCTTTTTCTGCCAGATTGAAGCCCTTTAGCAGTGGGCATTTTGCCCCTGTATAAGTACTTATGACTGTAATCAAATCACTTAATCTTTTTGATCAACCAGTCTACGCTCTAAATCTTCCACCATGAGACATTTTGTTCTTCTCTTGAGTATGTCTCTTTTCTGTACCGTCTACAATTTTTGATCTTTTAAAAATATGGACACTAACATTGTATATTGATCTTATTGTGCTGAGTAGAGGTAATATCACACATTTTTCTCTTACTACTTTCCTGTTTACTTCTTTCAGTATTATTTTCTGCCAACATGGCAATAGATACTCATGGCAGATTGCAGTCATCTTTAAATCTTTTTCAGAATCATTGCTTTACAAATTTATCTATTTATTCCTATTGAATATATTTATTTGAATATGAACACTTTATTTGAGTGTGATCCCTTACTTTGAAATTGCCAAGTGATCCAGACTATTTTTTCCCACTCAACTGTTTCTCCCTATTGTTTATTATTACTATTATTACTCTTATTATCTCTATTTATGATACATCAATCTTGGTTTTATCCATTGTTAGAATTGATTGACTCTATTAATTACTATGAAATGTCCAACACTGGTTGTTTCACAACTTTTTTTGGAAAAAGCATCATCAAACAATGACTTCCCACCACTGGCTACTGTTCCAGATTAGTCACTTGGTCATTTTTTTAATCTACTTAGCTTGTATCATTCCAGAATTTAATGAAATATTTCATATTCATCAGTTTAAAACAACTAACACAAACTTAAATCAGAGGATGTAGGTATCTGAAGCAGAGAACTTTTACATGCCCTTTGTTTATACCCAGCAGTTTTCCCTCTTTCTTCTATGAGGTCTTACTGTTGTTGTTGCTGCTGTTGTTGGTTTTGTTCTACTCAGAATAAATAATTAAAAAGAACAAAACAAGGAGGAGAAGAAAGGCACCTAAAAATCAAACTGATTTTTTTGTGTTGCAAAATGCAGAACAGTGTGGTTTATTGTTTACAACTAGTATAAAGAGAGAGCATTTTCTTCATTAGTGAGTAACTGTTTTGCTACCTGACGGGCAAAATGACTTTTTTTTTTTTTTTCCCCTAACCAATTTCTCCAAATTTAAATGCAAAATGTTATACTGTTTCCTAATCATTCTTTATTGATACAGTCAATAAGTATTCCACATAAATATGTTTCTATGACAAAGATTACTCATATTTTAAATTGTCATTTGATACTTTCAGAATAGAAATGCAGTTTATTTTGTTTAAAATGTAGTTAATTTCTTGAGTGTTTTACTGCAGATTCATTTCAAATCTCACTCAAAAAATCATCATTCTTCTATTTTTGAAAACTTTTTGTTACTTTTTTATCACAGAAGTGTCAGTACTTTAATGTATCATGACATCACATTCCACTTTCACAAGAGTAGAAATTAAAAGTATGTCTAGACAGTTCCAAAACTGATTCTGAAACACATAAGTACTTCCAAATTTAATGGAAGTTAAGAGTCATAAACAAACAATATGTAGAGATAATGTTAGAAATGGCATCAGTGAACAAATGTCTTCACATTCACAACCAGTGTACACCTACAAAATTCTCAGATTCATCCAAAATTTGAAATTTGACCATTAAAATTTCTTCTGAGCTACAGGGGGAAAAGCAGTTTAAAAATTGGTGCCATTTTAAAGAAGCTAAACAATTGTCATACAAGACAGCTTCTCATCGATCTGTGTGGTTAATACAGCTAAATGTTATGAAGACTAATGTACCATACTGATGTTTTAGGAATTTCATTAACGTATTTGAAAAACTGTCATAACTCACTCACCTCTGCTGAGTTTATGAGCCATGGGTTTTCTCCAGCTCATAAAATCAACTTGCTTAACACAATAAGTGACTGATAGCATCAGAGATGACAATTTATGAAGCAAGGTGACTTTTTTTTTTTTTCTTCTTTTTTTTATAAGTTTTGTAGGACAATGCAGGGATACTGAACAGAGAACTAGATAAGAGCCTGACAAAATATTATTCTGACTTAGTGAAAAGTTAATTACAAATATGCTAGCTCTGTTGCTCTTTGTAAGTGTTGATTGTAAACTGGGACACAATGCTAACTTCTGAAATATTGAGAAATTCATTTTAGTTTCTCACTTTTTTAAATGTAGTACACCTGACATGAAAAATCCTACTGAAAATATTAGTGTGCCTTTTTTTTCAGTTGAACCTTCATCTAAAAATTTTGAAATGGGAAACATTTGCAATTTTCCCTTAGATGGAATAAAACCAAAGAGCATATCTACACATTTGTACACATTTTTTTCATTAAAAGCATCAAAACCATTAATGTTTAAACATTCTTCTCACCTCTTTCTAGCTATCTACAATGCAGATATCATCTGAGATAGTCACCCAAGTCTTGTTTTATCCATGGATCAAAATAGGCACCTACAATGTGTGGTTTCTGAAGAAACATTTGTTTCAATTACTGCAAAAGAAACCTAACAGGAACAACCTAGATGTGGATGCTTAATGCTGTAAGTACATAAAGTTAGACCTAGTTAATCTCATTCCAGAATGTACATCTTTAGCCATCACGTACAAGATATGGTAAAAGATATCTCAGACGTGGTTGAAAACAGTCACTCCCTGCACAGAAAGCAACCTACTGAAGAAAAAGTAGCTTTGAGCTTTGGTTACTCTTAGCTGCATTCACATAGCCCAGTGCTATGTGAATAGCACCCTGGAAATTAGACATTTGTGGAGATAGAGAGTAGCATAGGGAATCTGTTTGGCCTTGATGAGACAAAGCTCTACCCTTGAGAGGCACCTTGAGAGAAAAGATAAGCAAGTGTCAGGAGATATCAGCAAGGAAAGGAACGTAAAAATCAAAGCTGCTACTCCGCGTGAACAGACAGAGACGACCAATTAGAAGACACTGAGAAGCACGTGGCAATCGACCTTCAACCTACCAGCAGGATGCTACCTGCGCGTGGACAGTACCTGTACCTATAAAACTCGGGATATTGTTGGATATTGTTGTAATAAAGGTCTTTGGTCCATACCCTGCCAGAGTCCGTGAACCAATGCTCCACAGACATTGACATTTTTTCTAACTTCCACTTCAGACAATTTCCTTAGGAATGTGGGCCTAATATAAAGTTTTTCTGGGATGAAGGAATTACCTCTCAGCCTCAAAGAGACACCTATGCACAATCACAATTCATAAACAAGAGTAAGCTTCTGCAGTCAGTCCCATTTTCTCTCTGTAAAATGGAGCATATCACCCCTTTCTTTTAAAACACAATGCAAAGCAACTAATACTTCCATGTGTGTACAAATATAAGCATAGCAATCAGAGAACTTGCTCGGAATGTGATATACTCAGCTTGAAGACAGTTTAAAAAAAACACATCATCCATCTTGAAAACAGATAACAAAGCACACTACAAGCAACCTTCTCTGTGCACTTATGAAGAAATAATGAGTGGATACTCACTGACCATGAAATTATATCTAAACAAAAGAAAAACCTTTTTACTGTGAGGGTGGTCAAGTATTTGGACAGGTTGGACAGAGAGGCCAACTCTCTCTCTCAAGACGTCCTTCCAGTCTAAATATTTTTCTGATTCTGTGAATACATGTCACAGAATAGCATATTCATGGATGTAGGAAGTGACCGCGGTGGTCATCTAGTCCAGCCCCCTTGCTCACAGCAGAAACAACTAGAGCAGGTTGCTCAGGGCCATATCCACTCAAGTTTTGAATTTCTCTAAGGATGGAGACCACAAAATCTCTCTGACCAACCTGTCCAAATACTTGACCACCTTAACAGTAAAATTGATCTTTTTTGTGTTTAAATAGAATTTTCTGCATTTTAAGTTTTACTCGTATCTTATCCTGTCACTGGATACCGGAGATGCGAGAACAATCTAACTCTGTCTTCCTTACTCCTTCCCATCAGGTATTAATACACATTAATAGGTTCCCCCTGACCTTCTCTTCTCTAGGCTGAACAATCCCATCTCTCTCAGTCTCTTCTCATACAATAGATGCTCCAAGTCCTTAACCATCTTCATAGTCCTCCACATGACCTTTCACTGGACTCACTCCAGTATTTCCATATAACTCATGTACTGGGAGCCCAGACCTGGACACAACACTCCAAGACTGGCTGCCTATGTTCTTCCTAATACAGTCCAGGTGACTGTTGGCCTTCTTTGCTGCAAGTGTACATTACTGACTCATGGTCAACTTTGTGTCCATCAGGACCCTCAGGTCCTCTTCTGCTAAGCTACTTTCCAGCCAGTTGTCCCACAATGTGTAATGCTGCATGGAGTTATTTCTTCATGAGATTCATGTTGGACCAATTCTCTAGCTTATACAGGTTCCTCTGCATGTCCCCACATTCATGTGGCTTATTATATATAAGCTGCAAACTTACTGAGGGTCTGCACCCTGTGCCATCATCCAGGTCACTAATGAAAACGTTTAACAGCATCATCCCTAGTATCAACCTCTGACACACACTGTTGGTGATTGGTGTCTAGCTGGACTTTGTATCAGGCATCACAATCTGCTGAGCCCAACAGTTCAGCCAATTTTTAGTCTACCTCACTGTTCAGGTATTTAGTCTGAACTTCATCAGTTTGTCTGTGAGAATGCTATGGCAGAGTGTTAAAAACCTTACTTGGTATAACATCTTAAACAATTTAAGTCAGGCTATGAGTTTATGTAGGTACAAGGTAAAACAAGTGTTTTGAAATACACTTTTGGATTTGAGCACTGTCTACTTTTAGTCCCAGTTCAGATGCTTAAATTCAGATTTACCTTGTGAATCTTTGCAAAATAGATAGGTCTAATGTCCAGACTATACGTAATTTTTAAGTGAATTTTGCATTATTTCTGCATCCTGACTCTTCTATACATTTGAAGAACCCCTATGAAAATCTATTCTCTTGCATTACTCTTTTATAACATATTATTTGAATGACTACTTTTGTTTTCAGTTATGTAGTTACCTAACTTAGCTCAGTAAAAAGGATCCCTTTCTTTGAAAGATAACTTGAGTAGTATGTTATTTTAGAAGTCTGCTTATATGCTGTTCTATTATTAAGTATATTTCATCTAGTAGTATGCTCTTTACCACTTGACAAGAAGCAAGAAGCAAACAACCTTAGTTCAGATGTCATTCCTGAGACTGAAAAGTTTATTTAGGTACTTTTTATATTGTTTTTATAATTACATTTTCTCAGCTTATTCTCCCAGTTCTTCTCCCTACTGAAAAAGTTACTGTATTTTCACTGTTGCTTCTAATCAAAGCATCTACATTTGTATTATTTTGGGTAAGCCTGCGTGTATAGTTACAATTTCAGTTGTAAGATAAATCTAACTTTCCCTTCTTTTCTCTAAGATTAAAAGTAGAAAAAAAATTACCAACATCTGGTAAGAAATCTAGATCAAGCTTGCCAAATGAAGTGCTATGCCTCCTCTGCATATGTAATATAATTTCAGATACTAATACCTTTATCAGACCCAAGTTTTCACAATTTGTGAGAATATTTTAGTTTGTTGAGAGCTACATTTCTACAAAGAAAATGTGATTATCCTGTATCAGCCATGGACTAAGTTCATAATGCATTTTTTGTTTTTGTTTTTGTTTTTGCTTGAATTTAGTTATGAATCTCAGACAAGCATGATTCTGTAGTTCCCATCCTATTTTCTAAATTATTAGCTCTGAATTACTCTGCTAATAATGATTAGTAATCTCTGAATCTATGAAATACTTGCATGTCAGAAAAAAATGTATACACACTTATGGAAATCAGGTTCTATGATAATACTAAGATACACAACAGGTGAATGAGGTTTTAATTTTTATTATTATGCAAGTTTTTACTTTGAAAAAGTCCTGTATATTACAGTTTTTCCTTCTAGATATTTCTTATGCTTAATACATGTTATCTTTACTTTTCAAAAGTGGTCTCTATTAGTCTAAAATGAACTAGGTTCTTCATTACTCAAACTTACAGAAAATCTCATTCTCTTGGAGGGATCATTGCATCTTCATATAAGGATTTATCTAGTTATAACTATAAAGAAGAATGAAGCCTTCGTGAAAATCTATAGTCTTGGACAGAGTTTGGGTTGCTTTTGGTAGAGCTGAATTTGGCCCATTGAATAGAGCGTATTAACAATGTAACAGCTGAGTTTTCCTGTGCTTTCTGAGTCTGTCATGGATGCAAAAGAATCTGATGGGTATTAAGTTTTCCCTTCTGCACAAAGAGCTGCAGGTATAAAGAACATCTGGAATTGCCAGGAGAACTTGGCAGCATCTTCAGTATAGGGGTTAGTGCTTCAAGTAACCCAATTGCCTAAAGAAAACTCAGAAAAATTACCCAAGGAATGGGGAAGCCAAAGATCAACAATTTTAAGCTATCACCTGAACCAAGATTTTTATGTAAGGCAGAGAAAATTTGGAAGCACTTTAAGCAGGGAATTTTTCAATATCTATATTACTAAATGAGTGCAAACTGGCAGGAAAAGAGACAGCTAGGCACACATTGCATGTCACTATGGTAACAGATGTCCTAAAACAAGTATAATAGCAATAGATTTAGAGGCATTGAAGAATACAAGAGCAAAACACAATAAACAGTGTACAAGTAATACTACTGCATACAGTGGCCACACCAAATTCTCTATTATGCCTGCAGACAGCACGGAGCTTCATCATGTAATTTAAGGTTTGCAGCTGCTGAATTACTATTTCTACACCAAAGATTTTGGAGAGATGTGGAATGATTTGGAAAATTGAAATAAAGGAATAACATTGATTAGAAGGTTAAGACCTGTTATTGTAGTATATGGTCACATAACAGGTACTTGAAATGCGCTTGCAAAAAAAGATAAAATACTTACAAAAACATAGTCAAATTTTATGCAATTTCACAGACAATTTGATTGATGATTTAAAAAAGATCGAAGATGAAAAATTTATATAGTTTGGGGCTTATGTAACTGAATGCAAGGATTGGAAAATATCTGTGATGTTTTGGGACTGCAGACACTGTGTAGCAAATATAAGTCTCCTGCCAATAAGCTTGTTAGAAAACCTTTTGAGGATCTTTAAAGCTTGTTATGAACTGGCAGGAGTGCCCTAACAGAGGGTTGAAATTTTGAACTTAGAGAAATAAAGGGTTGGGCCAAGCAGCTCATTATGTATATATATAAAAAGTGGAAAAGAAAATCCTTGTTTTGCAGAATAGAAGAAACTTCAGAAAGCTACTTGCTCTGTGCATTTCATACTTATTGTGTGAAATATACACATTTCCTGCATACAAATGTGAAGAAACCTGGAGGCACAAAACACACCTGCTCTTTTCCCAACAAGCCTGGGGAAAAAAAAAAGCCCTTGGAGTCTCTAAAGGCAGTCACTGCAGTCACTAGAGGGAGCCGTGTTCACATACAGTTTATTACATGCCCCTGCAAAGCTTCCTAAAATAAACCAGTTGATGAACAAAAGAGCTCTTTTATTTGCCACCGAATCCTTACATAGGAAGGGAATGTAATATGGAAAATACCAGACTCTTTCCAAACTGAATATGCTGTCAAGTGAAGGATCACAGTAATAACAACAGTAAAGGTGCTGCTGCAACATTAGGTTTGCTCTATTGTATGATTTTTATGTACTAGATCCTCCAAGGGATTTAATAACTTAAAAGTAACCTCCTGGGTATTTTAGTGTGCAGACCCAAAATCACAGGGAAGGGAAACACCTGCTGTACTGTTGCTTAACCCTGTCAGTAACTTGGCAGTTGCTTTCATGTTCAGCTTCAAAGTTTCCAAATACTCACATATTAAGAACTGCTGAAATCTGAGTGTTATAGGGATTACCTTCTCAGTAATCAGTGGCTGCTGTTGTTATGACAATATAAATAAGAGGACCTGTAGGTGTTCTCACAGCTGAAATATTTTAAACACTAAAAGACTGACTTCCCAATGAAATGCAGTTGCAGCCATTTTCTTTGAAAACAGCTGGAGCCCTTTCATGGGGATAATGGAGGTGAGTTCTTCACACTGAGAGGAGCATTGAAAAGGGTTTGAGATCTCACACAACAGATAGAGAAGGGGGAAGGGAACACAGTAGGTATAGTACATATAATAATAAATACCATTCTTGCATAAACCCTTCTTCATTTTTACACAGTGAAGTAAGCCATTGTTCATAAACTGTTCCGGTATCAAAAGAATAAGTCCACTACCATGAACCCCCAGCATGCCACTGTACTGTGAGGCATACTCTAAGAGTCACGGCTTTCAGATGTTATAAACACACTGAGATATTAATTGGTTACTGAGTTGCTCTTCAATGCTAAGAATAAGGAAATCCTGGGTAAAAAAGTTGATGCAATTAGAATCACAGAATCATAGAATCTTCATGGTTGGAAAGGACCTTTGAGATCATCGAGTCCAACCATGCACACACACAAAAAAACCCTACAATCTCTGTCACCAGAGCATGCCCTGAAGTGCCAAATCTGCACATTCCTTAAATACCTCTAGGGATGGTGACTCAACCACCTCCCTGGGCAGGCTGTTCCAGTGCCTGACCACTCCTTCAGTAAAGTAATTCTTCCTAATATCTAATCTAAACCTCCCCTGCCACAGCTTCAGACCATTTCCTCTGCTCCTGTCATTATTCACCTGGGAGAAGAGGCCAACGCCCACCTCTCTACAACCTCCTTTCAGGTAGCTGTAGAGGGCAATGAGGTCTCCCCTCAGCCTCCTCTTCTCCAAACTAAACATCTGATGGTGCTTGACAGTAATATATGTGTATGTGGAAAGTGCAGTGGAGTTTAGGAGTTAGCAGAATAAGTGATTTACAAGCAAAAGCTGTCAGAATCGCATCTTCGTTCCTAGGGAATTACAGTGAAGGTGTATTTTAACCACATACGCACATACAGGTGTATTTATCTGTGGGAACTATTTCATAGTTGTTTTTCTGTTCTGATCTCTGGATATCAGTCTTTCTCATATTAAAGGAGTATGTGAATAATTACAAAAGAAAACCCAAAACCAACGCCCAGTATAAACTATGGAAATTATAACATCAGTAAAAAGGGTTAGTCTCATGAGAATAAATAACATTAAGTTTTAGGAAAACAGTTTGTAGCCTAATACCGTAAGTTAAAACTGTATATATGGGTAAGCTATATATCACATTTTATTTCTGCTTTTCCTCCAGTGCTTTTTCTTCTTACAGACATCACTGTAAATGTCAAATTATGTAATTTCACCAAACAAACCTCAGATTTTATCAAAAGGATCAGCCTAACCCATTTTTTTTTCAGATTCTGGAGAATGAAGTTCCTTTTGGTTTTGTGGTTTGTTTTTAGCAGTTATCTTGTTTTAACTGTATCTTATTTAAAGTGTTATGCTAGTATTTCTGTGCCATATATATGAATCTATTCGCATTTCAACGATAAGGCACTTGTAGTACAAATTTTTAGTGCTTTTCTTATGCTGTTCCTCTTTTGGGAGGCAGCTTATAGATCTAGACAAGTCACTTTCTGAAGCTTTTCTCTGCAAAAAGGAAACAAGAAACATGTTTCTTTTGTAACGAAAAATGGGTCTTATGTATTCAGTGTGGATGTAAGCGTTGAGGCTTCAAGGAAAGCAGCAAATCTCCTGTGGCTCATGATGCCATTGTTGGAGTGGACATTGCATTTGTAGCTCAGAATACACACATGCAATTTGCTGTGTGGGGTGATTCATTCCGAGACAAAATATCAAGTTCAAGTTAATTAATTTATTGCATAAATTGGCTACTTTTTTTTTTTTTTTTTTTAATATGAGCTGCAGTTGAGGAAAGCTTTCTCAAATTAGAATTTAACCTCTTGCAGGAAATAATCTGCCTGTGTGTTTTCCAGAGTCTATAACAACGGAGATTCATTCTTACTAGGAACCTTGCAGTAACCTGTATAAAAGTTATTTGCCCACTCTCTATTAGAGTTGTGCATTAAATTTTCATTTTAATAAAGCTACTGTTGACATTTGAAAGGTACAACAATCTTCCTATCTGTGATGCAAACATGAGGCATATGACTAATAACGTAATCTTTTTAGACTAGGCTGGACTGGAGTGTTTTGATTATAGACACATTTTATCTTAGACTTATGTATCATAACTGCAGAATCTTTCCATTTTGAATTCTGGGACTGGAGCAGATGGCAGAGATGTATTTAAAATAATGGTACTTGACATATAACTTCTATAAATAGCTGCACAGCTACAGGGTGCTATTTGTAATCTTTCTCTCCTGGGAAGAAACTAGAAATTCTCTGTCACTTTATTATAATTGTTCTTGAAATTCATCTCAAATGGATAAATTTTTGAAAATTTTACCTTAAGGTAAAAAGGCAGATAGGAAGGCAGATGTTCTTTCACATGTTTACTGGATTCCCATATGTCTTCACGGCCTAGTCATAGAATCAATTCCTGAGGCATATTGTGCCCACATATATAGAAATATACTGATAGAAAAAAATGACGAAAGACATATTTTCTTCAGTTTTGTAAAACAGTTAACAAATTTTCCTGTAATGATGCAGGGGACTACTGGAAAAAATAAATTGTTTTTCTAGCCAAGAAAGACTGTATGTATTATAAAATGTACCACATATCTGACTTAGAGTGAGTTTGTGTGTTAAAAATTTTTCTCTTCAGCTTATTGATGCAATGATTTAGGTACTGAAATGTCAGCTATGGAGGGGAGGGAGCTGTATAGTATACCAAAAATAATGTTTTGGGTTTATGCCACTGGTGGGTGCTCTTTGGGAGAACAGTTAGTTATTGACTCAGGCAGAAGAAAAATGAAAAACAATTTTAGACATTCTAGCAGACCTTATGGTAATATAATATAAAAAATAATGCTTGAGAGCCTTAAGCCAATTTCCATATGTTGTTTTCTGTACCAGTATTGGTATTGTCATGTTTTCATTCAAGATTGATGCAAGCAAACAAAAAAAAAAGAAAACAAAAAAAAAAACACCTCAGAAAGTCAGGTGCAACTAATATGAAAAGTCATGCTGAAAAGAAGTGAGAATGAACAGACTATGTGATTTAAATGTTCTTTTAAATTTCTGGCAGCTTGAGATTTACTTTATATCCAATTTGTTCCTTATTCTTTTAGATACAGCAAGCAGGTAATGCTTCCTTTGCTGTGAAAAATACTGTTGTGGCCAACTTTGTCAGTTAGGCTTCATTTTCACAGTTCTGGTAGCATCAGTTTGTCAACATAAAAGCTAAAATATTCTGAACTCAATCAAGCTTTCTCAGGCTTGTCTCTGGAGGTGGCATTAAAGGGTTTGGATAGCCTTATCTGTTCAATACTAAGGATGTTTGTAGCTCCTGCTAAGTGCTCTCTAGTGATTTCTTTCAAAACTTTTAACAGATTGCAATATGTCTGTCTGAACATATGCGTGCTCCTTACTATATCATCCTGGAGACTTTTTTTTATAAGGGCCTCCTAATATTGCTACCCTCTCAGCCAGTTCCATATAGACCAATAAGAGTAGTATAACAGGGAAAAAAGCAAACATTTGGTACATGCTTTTTTTGGTATAGTTACCATTGGATTTTTCAGGAGATATAGGAAAGTTGTGAAGTAGACTGCCTCCAGCAAAAAAGCATCAAGGGCATCATGCAAGAAAACTCTTTCAGATTCAGAAAGTTAGACAAATTTACTCTAATAAAGAAATACATTTTAGAACAAGACTCAGATTTGAACAACATCACTTATCTTGCACAGCTTTGAAGAATACAATTTAATATTTTATGAGATTGTGTAGATTTGCATTTGGAAGGTTATTTGTATTACGAAATACTGTTTCTGTTGTTAGGTGCATATTGAATTATATCAGTGAAGTGGAACAGCTCTGATTGTGTTACCGAAAAAATAAAAAAATAAAAAAAAAATCTACTTTTAAATGCAGATTCCTGATACAATACATGTGGTTTTTTTTTTAGTTCTGCAGACTTTGTGCTTTCCTTTAGGTTTTTAAATTAGTGCACAGAGAGATTTGAGGTTAAACTTAATGCGAGAGCAGTTCCATTTTATGTTTTTTTTTAAATAAATTATAAGCTTTTCCAATGCCACAGTTGTATTTTTTGTGGTTCCACTGGTGACACTCTCATAGACACTTAAATTAGAACTCTTTATCATCTATTTCTTCAGCAAAATCATACTGTCACATTCTGATATATCACATTTGGAATCAAAAAGGAAGGAAAAGCTAACATTTTACCTTTAGAACTGTCTTTTCCTACAAATTTAATTTTATAATGGTGCCCTCTGCATGGAACATGGAATTTTGTTTTCCATTGAGGTTATAATTTTTTACACAGAAGACACAGCAATATAAAAGTGGCTATACTGGAATAAAGCTATAGCTACTCTTAGCTGATGCAATGCCTCTGGTTGTGGCCTATGTTCTGTCTATTAAGGAAAATGAAAATGACTGTAGTAAAGAAGACATAGAATAATGTGTGTTTCTGACATTAGCTTTTTGTGAGGATAAAAACTTGGATGGAAATTTACACTCAAATTAATATAACTACAGAACGCTGTTAGTGGGTAAAAACTATTGATGATGTATGGAATACTGCATTTGAGCATTGCCCATGGGAATGGCAATACTCAGTTCATCCTCTGTCAGGAATGAACTTCAATCACACAGCAACATACTGCTTTTGGTGAATATGGTGTTATTTGAAAGTACTGAACAGCAACTGCGTGAGCAGTCTTTCCTTGGAAGGAAGGAAATTAGTTATGAGGAGAAAAGTTGCTTTATTTACATAGGCAAAAAAGTACAATGTTTCTGTGCCCAACTACAGAACTAGTTTTATCTTTTTTCCCCCAGGAGCTGTCAAATGCAAAAATACATAAACAATATAAGGAGTAGAGAGACTGTCTTCCTTCCCACTCACTGACTAGAGGAACAAGAAGCACTTTGTCCTTAGCTGAGTCCTTATTAAGTCATACACAGAAGAATTTATTTTCCCATTTATTTTTCTACTTAAACATGCAAGGATTGTGACAGGAGAATGATGCAGTTGTTAGCTTAGAGGCAGTTTGTAGAGATAAAACCATTCTATGCAATGAAAACTATGAACACTGACTTAAGATCTTGAACATGCTTATCCCACACACAACTCCTCCAAGTAACAAAATGCACAGGCCCATTAAACATTTTATGACTTAAAGTGCTATTCAAGCAATCCTGTGGAAATATTTGGGAGAGATTATGCTTAGACCAACTGAGTCAAGGTTCTGATATTGAGAGAATATCTTGACTAAACTAGAACAAGGAGTAAAAATGGCTTTAAAGAAAAAAAAAAAAAAAAGAAACACAAACACACAACCAAAATAAAACACAAATGGATTTCTTGAACACACTCTGAAAAAAACCCACCCAAAACCCAAACAACATCCTCCCTATTTGTGACAGAATTGTTGTTAAATACATATTTGGAATGGACCTTAAGATACTACCTAGTCCATCTCTAGCTGGAGACAGAATCAAGTAGTTTTAAGTAAGTAATTCTTTTCTTGCAGGTATTTTTCTATCCGTTTCTTAAAATATTTCTATTGCTACCTTTATAACATCCAAGACTACCAAAATTATTTTTTTTAGTGATTATTCATGTGCTTCATTAAAAATATTGTGGGGTTTTGTTTTTTGGGGTTTTTTTGTTTTTTTTTTTTGTTGTTGGGGTTTTTTTGTGTGTTTTGTTTGTTTGTTTGGGATTTTTTTGTTTTTTTTTTTTTGTTTTTCCCCTCAACTACTATCTACGCTAACAGTTCTGTGCCTCAGTTCAATTACTTACTTTTCTGTTCTGATTGAAGGGGACAGCTTACCCCTTTGTAGCACTCTTTCTTTCTCATGAAGGTTTTTTTTTTTCCTGTCTATGCCTCAGTTTTCATTTTTCTAGACAAACCCATATATTGTAAGCTTTTCTTCTTTCAAATACAGACAAGAATAATAAAGCATGGGCCCCACAGTGTCACACTGAACTGCCTAGTCCTTTGCTGTAGTGAAAGCTATTTCAGAGAGAACAGTGCCTGGTCTTTCATTGAATGCTGATCCATTGGCACCTCTTGCCTTCACACTCACTGTATAAAAGGGGTAAGGCTAATTTCCCCTTCACTGTACAAATGCTGCCTGGCAAAACTTATTCCATAATAATAATCTTCTCATCTTTCTTAAGTCAAAATGTTATATAGAGTCTGACCCATGTTGCTCAGTTATATAAGAACTTACAAAATAACACTATAAGCACTTTTTTCTCATAAAGCTGACTTTACCGTAGGCAGAAAAATTACCTGTTCCTGGAGCTAAGTATTAATAAAATCTAAGGAGAAGTCAATACAAACACAGACCAATTATTCATCTCATCCATGTATGTGCAACTAAAAATTCTGTCTCTTCATTCATTTTCCTGGGTTGAATGACTCCAAAACATACCTTGTTTTCTGCATTAAAACAATAGCAAACATTTTTTTGTTGTGAATCCCTACTAAGACAAATCAGTAATCACAACACTTCTATTTTTACTTCTAGACCTAAAGAAATTAATTACAAAACTCCTGGATTTAAGGAAAAGATTCCACAACAATACATGTTAAAGCCTGTATTGAAAGATAATCTCCACAATAAAAACCCTAGAGATCTTTTTTTTTTTTTTTTTTTTTTTTTCCAGAGACTCATTGATAAGAATGACTAACACTTGTTTGGGCAAGAATTTTGAAAACATGGAAGAGAGAACTAGGAGAAATTCTTTATTGTGAAAATTGGCACAACACATTGGCAATTTATGTCTGAGCTGGTATCTTAACTGACTTCCATTAATTGAGCTACTCAGCCAGGATCACCCAGCTCAGTTACGGTCCTATTATAATTCAGGTTTCACATAAAAGCAGGAACCTATCTGTGGGACAATAATAGAATTATCATGTAACAAGCTGCTACAAATATAGGAAAAGCTACAAACAGAGCTACAAATAAAGAGAAAGATGAAACTGATTACCTGTCTTTATTGACTGAATAAGTGGTTTCCAAGTTACTTCCAGGGAGTTACCTATATAACAACATTGTAAGAGTCCTACTGTGACTACATGGATTTTACTGCTAATATGGAGAAAATTTATTTGTCTTCAGCAGTGTAGCAGCATTAAATATTTTTCTGCTGTGACAGAGCTTGAGATGAGGGAATCTATAGAACTAAGGCATCTGTCTGTACTAACATGTTGAATGATGCCAAGGGATGGCCCTGACTTTGGAGCATAGCTGTCTCTGCTGCTCATTTGTTATAATGCAATTTTCAAGCAGTGTGTCATGGCCCTGAGCACACCCTTTCCCCACTCCAGAGATTCAGCTGCTGGTGCCCCAGCCTGGCCTTGATGTGGTGCAACTGAGTCATCTGGGATCAGGCTACTGAGAAATAGTAGAGTGAGAAGGGTATTACCCTTCTTCTCGGGAGCTCAGATGCTCCTACCCAGTCGTTGTCTAAGCTGCGTGCCAGCATGTTCCGCAAGGTCACCCACATTGTTGATGCCATTGTTGACACCATTGTTGACACCTACTGGTTGACACCAGCCTTGACTTCCAAGCTTTAACTTGGGTCTGCCTGGACACTGTGGACTTGCCTGGCCATTGCTAGGCTCCTGGCTGGCACCTTTCACCGTCCCCGTCCTGAACCTGCTCTTCTGGCTGGGTACTGTGGGGACTGTGCCCCTCAGTGAGTTGCTGCGCTGCCAGCATCCCTCAAGCTTGTCTTCTGGCTCTCTCCCCTGCTCAGCCTCCCTGACACAGGTTTTGGGAGTTAACATGAGTCAGATACCACTAACGACATGGCATATGCATTAGACAACCTCAATCTGGAGTCTAAGGAATGTAATAGTATGGATGAGGCCAGTCAGCACTAGTGTTACATTTATTAGTGAACATATGCGCAGGAAATCCTAGAGAGGTCTGATGATTTACATCCTACAGTATTTGGAAGTTGGGACATGCAAGGGTCTGACTGTGTTGTCAGGGCACACAGATTTGGCTCAGAAGGGAGATTTAATTGTTGTGCTTTGTTGCAGAGCCGGGACAGGGAGAACAAATTGGGAAACGGACATGGCAGGGAACACTTGGTGCTAGAATTGGGGGTGGCGTTATCAGGTTGCCCATGTTGAGTTCAGGAGGCCAGGTGGGCTCACTGAGGTTGGTCACGAACTCAGCACTGGGAAGGAAAGGCACTCAGAGGCCAGTACCTGGCTAGTCCCTCAGGAGGTGTTAGAGGGGCAAGGCTTTAAACATCTGTGGGTCAGGCTTCATGGTGCTCCACGCTCAGGCTGGACATGGTAGGAGCTGACTGTCAGGGTGTCATGTGGTCTGGAGGTGCTCTGGGGTAGGGAGAGGTGGCAAGGAGCAGCAGGGGTTTTGGGAAAACAGGCAGGGCAGAGCTCAGAAGCCAAGGCCCATCCCATCAACTCAGCCAGCAGCAGGGCAACCAGGGGGCACTGGGACAGCCCCATACATCAGGCACCTCCCTGAGGACAGGGACAGGCTGAGGCTGCACTGGGACGTGGACCTGCAGGTGGGCTTGGCTTCATGGGCACTTTGTCTGGGCAAGGCAGGGCTGTGGAGAGCTGGAGACCAGTCCTGCTGCAGCATCACTGAGGCAGGGACTGGTGTCCCTGGCGTTCTGAAATGGGGTCCTGGGCTGTGGGTAGGGTGGAAGGAGCCCTGGAGGGGCTGGATAGAGACAGCCTGACCTCAGGATCCTGTCACATGTATGTAATATCTGCATTGCTATTAATTTGTGTAATATATGCTAGGTAGTTCTCTAGGAGACCATTTTTTTAATTCTTTCCCTATTTTTCATTTTCTGGGCTAGAGAGCCCAGATTTCAGAGTAACTTTGTATGTGGATTTCTGAATTCTGTATTTGTGGCAGTGATGCATTGTTTTAGGTTTTTGTGAGCTGTAGTCCTGAGCACCCATTCTCAAAAAACACTTCTTAGTACTAGTACACATTGCAAAATGCTGAGCCCCTGTTAGAAAAAAGAATGAGCAGAAATTCATCAGGATGTAAGCGTACACTGTGGTAAGAGGAATGTCATCGTAACAGAGAAAAATAGGAATAGACAACTGACACTGCAGATTAATTCATAACATCATAGAATCAATCACTGAGATGTGAAAAGTACCTTGAAAGGGGCAGACGTCAACACCAGTAGATTAACACTTCTCTTGGCTGTTGATAATTTTCTGTCATAAAATAACACGGGGGGCAGTGTTAAAAAAAAGCTTACCTTAGTCAGTATCTCAGCTCTTATATATTCAGATTCCACTTCCATTTTATAGGCATATATGTATGACATTATTTAAATTCTGTATTCTGATATATTTTTCAATTTCCTTTCTTATTGAAATGTGGTTTGTTAAAGATTTCTAGGAAATGTGTTCATTTTTGGTACCTTATTTTCTTCCAGTATATCTGTTTTTCTGCTGGAAAAATAAATAGCAAGTTTCCAGTTCAGCACAGTTTCATACCTCAGCAAATAATCTGCAATTAAATCATCTGGACAAATGAAATGAGCTCATACTCCTTGTGAAAAAGATGGTTGAACCTCTCCCTAACTTGTAGATCATTTATCATTTCCTTTTTATTTTCAGGATTTTTACAAGCAAAGAATTTTCTGCTTTCTGCTTCATAAAAATTGTATAATTGTATTAGATATGCTCAAGATCACATAATCTTGGAAAATTAATATAAGGAGAGAAAGTACAGACAGTAATTAATTTATCTGTAAAAATGGCTTTTCCCCCTTTTCTTTCTTCTTGTAGACAAGGGAAAATATTGAGGTTTTAAAACCGAAAATCCCAAACTCATAACTGTTCTTTTTAAAAAATATGTAGGAACCAGGAACAACAGAAATCAAAACACTCCTCCGATATTCAAAGACACTCTGAAGATTTTGTGTGTGAGAGAGACATTTCTCAGAGAAATATAAATTTCAGTGTCTTCAAATTTTTCAGTACAACTTCTTTTTGCTTTACTCAGTCAAGAATCTTAACTAACTGCATGCCTTACTGTATTGATTTTTGTGATTTTCTACAAGGGTTCCCTCTTTTTTTGTTTCCATAGTCCACACATTCTGTCATAATAGCATTGTACTAAGAATGCTTTTTCACTCCAGTCTTCTGATTTTATGAAATCACCATATCAAAGACAGAAAGAAAGAAGTTAAAGTATTTTTGAGTAAGGTTGAAAGAACAAACAGATTTCCAGGTATCGCTTGGATATTTTGATGACATAATAATGAAAATGAAGAAATGAGGAAATAATGAGGAAATAATGAAAATTCAAGGAAAATGTCAGGGATTTTAAAGACGACTGGTGTTTCAGATGACAGCTGCTGTCATAAAGGCATGTTGTATAGGTTTTGTGTTTATTTTTTTCCTTATATGATCTTTTTACTTGTTTTGAAATTGTAAGTGCAATTGGAACAGATAACTTTTTAAGGTGCATTTACTTCCTGTAATCAGTGAGTTGCAAAAATATCTAATATAACTCTCTGGATGAGGACTAACCACAATTACATAATACTCTATTCAGTTTAATTTCTCTTGCTTGTACTATATTGTCAATAAATTATATTTTGCTAATCAAATTTGTCCTTATTGCTTGTGCAGTGCATGGATGGGGCTTGACATAATGGAATTCTGTTGGGACAGTCTATTTCTTAAATTATTAATATGTGCTGCTGAGATAATGAAGGGAGTGAAGAAGAAAGACACAATTGGTTTGGTTTTATTTGGATATGAAAAAGATATTCTTCTCATCACCTGTATTTGTTTATTGTCATGTTGAAAATTTTAAGGAAATCTCAACTGTGTTTAAATAACTCATGGTTGTAGTATATCCACTTTAGGCAGGACTGAAGTGGCTAATGTTTCGGTAATCACTATTGTGCAATCGCTTCAAACCTGAACTACTCAGTTCTGTACTTTCAGTATTTACTTTTGAGTGATATCTCAGTGTTATCATCATTACAGATGGTTTGCATAACGGTATGGCTGCTACTTTTGTCACTACTGTTTTGACTTGTTTTCCTTTTTTTCTGGTATTTTGTTCTTCACTTATTTCTTAGAGGTATTATTTCAACAGTTCTTGTGCAATATGTGAAGTCTCTCACCTGCTTGACATCTGTGTCTGTAGTATGCATTTAGTGCATTTATACATTCCAGAAAAGTAACTGTCTCAAACTGCATTTCTCTTGCTATTGCACATACTTTGGGAAATGATGCAATGCTGATTTTAGTCACTGTTTATGAACATTACTCTAAGCCTGCTAAAGCCGACCAAAGCTTTATATGCTGAAGATGATAGATACAGCATTCAACCATATATTTCTTCTTAACATTTACAGCATTGAGTGCTATGATTAGAATGTCAATTATTTCCACTTTTTAACTGGTTTTCTCATTAACCCAATGCCAACGCAATGGGACCATTCTGCAAATTACAGCAATGTTGTATGAGCACTTCAAACACTCCAAACTCTGTCTCTTCCCTTTCCACCTTTTTACCACCTTTCCCTGCATTCAGTATACAGCTATTATCTCCTGTGCTGTCACTTTACAAGAGTAGCAGTCTGAAAGATTGTCATGGATTCTATGAGTTTTCCTGTACTTTTCATGGGATTAGTTTTATCCATGCTTCTATTCAAACTGTGGCTACATCTGAAATTTTAAAGGCTTTGATTTTGTTTGAAGAGATGTGAACACTGCCTTCTTTTAAATTCATACCTACCCTTTCCACCAAAAAACTAACAATGGTAGATCTACCTTATACATTTAATTGACAGTAACAGGTCTAAGGTGTCTTCTTTCCTGCTATAAAATAATAATGCAGAAAAGCTACCTAGCCATGCACCATGACAAATTTTTTAACATATTCAAGGGTCTGGAGCTATTATTTCAGAAGCCCACTGTTCATTGTAACCAAAGATACTATCCAAACTACTCTACGATGGCTTTACATTTCACAGGATAAATGACCTGTAAAGTCTTCATCCTGAAATCTGAAGTAAACTCTGGTTTTATTTCCATAAAGCTAATCTCTTGAATGGCACACTGAAGCATTTTGAGCTATTACTTTAATATTCTGCAATTATATTCTAACATTAACTGAAAAAAAAAAAAAAAACAAAGAAGCAAAAAACTTTTGCAAAGGTTCTATAGAAGTTAGTGCACTAAACCCGTTTGCTTGTAATTTCACAGCATAACACAATGAGTGAAGATTAAAAACACTGGATTTTTTTTTTATTATTCTTTTGCTGTAGTATCTTTCTTGTGAATTCAAATTATTTTACCTTTCTCTAATTCTATCTATTTAACTCCCTCACCATGCAGGTCATCCACAGAAGAAATTTTAAGACTTCTACTTGTTTTAAATAAATTATCAGGTACCAATAGCCCTATACTCTTTCTCCCTGAGTAACCCTGGAATTTTCCAGGGTTACTAAATTCATATATATAAATCTTCACTTCAGTAGATTCTCACTGAATTAGGAAAATATGTGAGAAATAATAGTTTTTAAAAATCTGAAAGGAGGAAATGTTTCTCACTCAGGAAAGAAAACATGTAAATAGTATTTACCTTAATAAAATTAGTCATTTTACTAAATTATAAATGTAGGCAGTTCTTCAGATCTATCATATTCATGTTGCATTTCAAGACTGAGTAGATTATTACATGTTTTGACTTAGCCTCCAAGCCCACTGTTGGCTCAGCCAGTCCTTCTTGAATTCTCATAATCATGTTCCCAAAAACTTTTTCCTGATAGAAGTCAAATGTTCCAAAAAGCAACTCAGTGAAGTACTGAGTAGTTTTTATGGTAGTGCAGTTTCCTCCAGCTCTACATGTTCAGGCTGGTTAACTGGTCCAAGAGAAAAGCAAAATCATTCCGTTTTTCTTCCATTTTAGTTTATTCCATCCCATTCTACTGTAGAGACAGTTCCACAAAAAGGTGTTATTGTCAGACAAAGAGTGACTTTATACCTACCTGGTTTTGTTACTGTTTGCTTGTCATCTCAAAGACAAGCTCTTCAGAGTATGCATGAAATTCTGTCTCCCTGAAAACCGATGAGAAAGCCCCCACTGACTTTACAGAAGTTACAATTTCACTGAAGGATTCAGGCCAGCACTTACC
Source organism: Fratercula arctica (assembly GCA_947846985.1). NCBI lineage: Eukaryota > Metazoa > Chordata > Aves > Charadriiformes > Alcidae > Fratercula > Fratercula arctica. The sequence continues at coordinate 45,421,914 of CANTUZ010000001.1, read as the reverse complement.
AGAAGACCTATAGCAGACTGCAGCCCTAAATGGCTCTTTTGCTAGTGTTAGTACCCCAGAAAATCAGTCTGGCTGCCACAGATAGAGCAAGAAAGGTGTGTATAGTGTTTTCAGTAGTAGTAGTTGACAATCCTATCACTTACAGAAACAGCACAGCTGTCTCTTTGGAGCTCACCCCTTCCAATTCCTACACGTTTCTTTTCTGTAGCAGAAGAAACTGACCTCTGCCCCAGTATCTCATCTTTCTAGTGAAAAAAAAACCCAAACACTGTATTTCATCTAAACAAACATTCAGAGGCACAGATCTTTCTGGAGACTAATCAAAACAAATCAGCCCAGCCAAAGAACAAAAAATACCTGTTTTCACTGCAGATCTTTGATGGAGTTCAATCTGTGGGTTTGTTTTTTTTTCCATCAAGGTGGGTGAAGGCAAGCTCTTCTACCACTATGAGGCTTTTCCATGTATATTTTATGAAGTGCATTGTCTTGCTGAAGTGTATTTGCAATTAGTTATCAAAATTATACTTCATCTCTCCTCTTTTTTTTTTATTGATTTTAAAATATTTTAAAATAAAACAGTGCCATTTTATGTTTATACAATGCCTGGTCATCAGGCATTGTAAATACTACTCCTACTGTCAGTAAAAAGAAAGTTTTCTTATTTTATGAATGTATTTCTTTTTTCCACAATTAGAATGACACTGAACAGAAACCATACTTAGAAGAGCTTCTCTTAGTCACAGGACTCATTTGACATAGCCTGTATTTTAAATGATCCTTAACCTCTAAAAATGACTGAGTTGAGCCCCACACATAAGCACATTTAAATGTCATAACCTACTCACTAGTGGGAGGAATAGAAAGAGCAAAAAAATTCTGAAGAAAGCCTAAGTGAAGACTGATTTTGTATGCACTTCCTCACATATATCTTAGAGCTACAATGCCACAGTTAAGAATAATTACTGAGGAGGAAAGAAAAGGACAGAGAGCTGAGCTGAACTCTGTGAAGTTCAAATGTGCAAACCCTCTCAGCTCCAGAAGTGAAGTGACATTCTCTGACTTGGGTGGGAATTTGCATAATGTGGGAAAGCTTGTTTCTTATCTTCACATACTCGTGCTTGCTCTGGAATGATCAATTTTCAAGGAGCATTTCAAAATAGATGCAAAAAAGGGCTGCTCTTGAACCTCTGTAATCCCATATCCATTTGGAACGCACATCAGGGGACTGTTAAACTTCTGACTCACCTATAACACTGCTTACATTCCAATGATTGACTTCTTAAATAGCTACCACAGACAAATAATTAAACATAAGTTTAGAAGAAACAGAAATCATTAGAGAAATCATTTCAATGTTTGAGGGTAAATCATGTTGTGATACAAGGTCATACTGTGCAATTATGTGTTGCCAACATCATGTTTGTTGGAAGAACTTTTGTTTCAGAAAGCACAGGTGTGCATAAGGCAAAGCCATTTTAACAGTGTCTATCTTTGTTTTTCTGGTAAAACATATTGCTTTTTATATGCCCATGTGATTTCTGAAAAGAACAAGAAGATATAAGCTGAAGATAAGATCAGTAGCTCCATGTATGTCAGAGACCTGAAAGAGTCCTATTGCTTATAACCTTTGTCTCACATTCTGTGATAGCAATGTACATTGTGGATTTGAAGAATGTCTGCTAACAATGAGATTTGTTTTGTTAACATCAAAAATGAGTAGAATTTTACTGAATCAGTGAAAGATTTTTGAATGTTATACAGCTGCAAAATAACATTAAGAAAAGCTTGTCTTGGGTTTTGTGGTTGTTTTTGTTTGGTTGTTTGTTGTTTTTTTTTTTTCTTTTCTTTTTCTCCTTCCCCCCCCCTCAAATGAAAAACAGAATATTCAAAGGGTCTAATTTTCGAAAAGGTGAGTAATCCAATTTCACTCATTCTCTGTAAGTACCACATTAAGAAAAACTTAATCTTGGGCCAAGGAAGCTCTTAGGCATTAAAAGACATTCCAGTATTCTGTTCTGTGGTGTCTAAGTCATTGTACGCTTAAGATTTTGATATTTCTCTAATGCAATTTTCTAATTGTAAACTTGGGATAATGTTTTATTTCTTTCAGTACAGCAGCATTATGATAACAAATACATAAGAAAGGAAAGTTATTTTTATGCTTCAGTAATGAGAAGGATATAGTGCTGGAATACGTGAGTCTAAGACAATTTTACTGGAGGTAAGCTAAAGGATTCAAAGTTATGTACCAAGTATCACAAGGTGTCTGTATAATGACGCTTGAAAAAATACCTTCATGCAGATTCACTTATTTATGCTGTTCAAAAGACTATAATATGACATGCAACCATTTAACATCCACTTGAATTACCATACATAGTGACTAATGCTATTAAATAAAAAAAACTTTTAATGAGGTTTCTCACAATTTTCCAATTTTTACTGTATCTATAATAAAAAAAAATAAATGTTATTAAGTTTTATTTTGTTCCCTGAGCATTTTCAGCTGCAGAATTTGTTTAAAAATATTTAACTCTGAAGCCACCTATGAAATGTAATTGACAAGAAAAGGCACAGACTGTCTTTTTTCGCCGTCTTTGTACAACCGTCCTTGGCACAACGAAATAAGTGAAATGACTCATGTGCTGTCACCATTATTGAGCAAGTCCTGATGGCTTTAGCTTGAGGTTAAGGTTAGAAAATCTCTCTGAATATTATAGCTTTCTTTCTCCATATCTCAGGCTGAAATATACTTTTTTTCAATTCTCTTTCTCCCTGCCTCCAAATCGATGCAATCAGATGTTGCTGAAAAAGTGAAAAATTATTTTTTTCAGCTTTTGTGTGCTTTTCTGAAAACAAATGAAAAATCTTGTCATTTTCTTGAACTCTTAAGGTAAAATTCCATATAATTTATCTAGGAGTTCTGTCCTCACATCTGAAAGCAGACTGTGCCTGGTATTTTGCCTGATGGTAGACTTCTTTACTAATTAGTATTACTGTACTACAACCGTATAATACTACTTTTTATTTCTGCACAAAGTTTCAGTTTTGCATACACAGAAATGTTTTTTTTGTTTGTTTGTTTTTGGGTTTTTTTTTGTTTTTTTTTTTTTTTTTTTTTTTTTTTTTTTTAACAAAGTATGACTAGAGCAGCTCGGTAGCTGTAGTTATTTGTAGTATAACAATACTGGCAACAAATATGATTGCCATAGGCAGATCTGAATCCATTCAATATAAAATGAGGCTGAAAATAAACTCACATGCTGGCAAGTGCTGTGGTAAAATCTCAGGGCAGTCCCTATTCATCAAGGTCAGGAATCTATGTGTACATGTCACACCTCGTCTTCAGTTTGCTTTGACAGGTTGCTTTATGTAGAAACCTAACTACAGGGTAGGAAGAGTAGTGTGGTTTGGGAACATGATGAGAGGCACATTTGGACTTCAGAACCCATAAGGACCTCTATGCCTAGTAATACAATAATATGCAGCCAGAAAAGATTAAAAAGTCAACTGGGAATAGTTATATAAACATTTTTTTTTATGATGTTAATTGAAAAAGGAATGAAAATATCTACAATTTTAAAGGCAGGAAACGAAAATAATCAAAGCAAGAAATAAACTGTGTGAGAAGTAACCTGTGGAAGTTGTGTTCTCTGGTGAAGATAAGAACAGAAATAGTCCTACCTTTAATTTTTAATAAGGTTCTTAGTGACCTGCATTCTGAGTAAGAGAATGATACAAGCATATGTTGATGAATGGTTTATTTATACATCTGTGAATAACTTAGAAGTGTATGTCAGATGAGTTTCAAGATTAGGCCATTTGACTGTAATATAAATCTGTACATGCACATCCAGATTAGTTCCCTAAATACAGGTGTCCAGTGCCATCTTGTTTACCTGAGACTGTCCCATGTACATTCCAGAGAGGAATTGCCTTTCCAGAGAGGGCAGGTCTCCTGCAGTCTTGTGACATATCTGCCAGATTTATGCAGATCTCAGATGTCACTAAACATATATATGTGGACAAGTTAATAAAGCCCCTAATCAGTATAGGTAATGGAGCTTAAGAGCTATTCAGATGACCAAATGAAACTGCCTAATTTAAGATGGCAAAAGCAGCTTTCAAGGTAACATTGATCATACTGACTAAAGGTTTGATTTAGGTGCACACATATAGGCACTTTTGTACCATGTAAGATATTGAGAATATGAGACAGATGCTTAGGGCTGGCAGATAAGACCTGCAGAGAATCCATATCTTTCACACAAGACCTAAGGGCATTTCAAAATTTATTGGGTTTCTATCTATGGGCAAGTTAGCACTGAATGCAGTGATCCTTATGGGGCCCTTCCAACTTGAGATATTCTGTGATTCTATAATTTTATGAAATTAAAGTGACTTGCATACATATCTATATGGAGAAATGTAGGTGTGTGTTATTATTTGAAAAACTCAATCCCCACTACTGTGACTAAAGCAAACAGTCAGTAAGAGTGTGGCAAATAGTTTACATCCTCCATTATACGAATTTTCCATTTGGGTTTCTTTCCCCTTAAATTCCCTTGATGTATATTAGAGTCCATCTTGTTTTCTGCTAGTTTTAGTTAGGACTTGGTTCAGTTGCCTGCACCTAACTGTGTACAGCATGAAGATGTTTGTGGGTAAACTGCTGAGCCTCTAGATGCTTTTACAAAAGGTAAAGGTTCCTGTATAATCCTGCCACATTGTGTGTGGATATTTCAGGTACCTTAAAAGATCTCAAATGGCAATGGACATTTATTTAGGCAAGGAAATTGAACCCTTAATATTTAACTATGGAAAAATACTTAAAGGTCTTGATGATGGCCTGACCACACTAAAATAGTGTTAATTACATGTAACACACCAACAGCATTTATTTTATTGTCATTGCTGCTGTCTATTAAGCCACAACAAAGATTTAGCACAGTCAATAGGTTTCTTTTTCCACAAACTTTATGCATTACAAATTCAAGCAGTATTCTTAACTGATATTCCTGGAGTAAGAAGACACAGTAGGTTAACAAGCCAGTGACCTGATTCTCACTTACACTACAGCATGCCCTTGTACTCGCGTCAGATTCAATTAAAATGAAATGAAACATTTTTAGGGCTACTTCACACTGTGAAATGATGCAAATGAAAATAAAACCTTGGATTTTCACCACGGTATGTTTTTGCTGAATCCTAGCTACAGTTAGGTTCACAGAAATTTGTAAAAAGTTACTGAGACTCTACCCAGTGAACTTAAGAGAAGAATGCTACTCACTATTTCAAAACCTATTTTAAGATTTCTGTTTATTTGATGCTGTGTAGGCTAAAACATAAATCTGTCCTTTTTTTGTATCACTTTTATCCTGTAGATAATTTAGTTATTGGATTTTTTTGCCAATGAAGGGGTGAATGAAGACTGGGTTCTCACTTAGATAGTTGAATGTTACAAGTTAGAAGTATGTTTAATAATATTTTTTCTTTTATTTTACTGTTTCAGACTGGAATGGTTTGATTCCTACCTCCTGAGAATAAAGGCAAATGGAGCTTTGTGGACATTTCAAAACAATGGCCTCATAAATGGTCAAAATTAGGTATCTACAAATCCAGTAAAGAAATTAAGGATCAGGCACCACATCAGTGATCTAAGTGGGCAGAGTGCTGTTTGAAAGGTAGCTTCTAATCTTTTATAAAGTTGGAAGAAATATTATGGATTGTAAGTATTGTAATCTAACATCCCAAAGATTTTTTTCTAGAGTTCTATCAGTTTTTATAACAGATTACCTTGAAATGGAATGGAAAAAGATGTTCTTTTATATCAAAATGGTATAAAAATAAATTTTAGATTCTTCATTTATAGAGATTGCATTTTATCAAAATTATATTAAAAAAAACCACCAACAAACAAAAAAAACCAAAACCACAAAACCAACAAGCAACAAAAAACTAAAGACACTCTATCGTGCAGGATCAATCTGCAGTAAATTTCTGCCATGCTTCAAGTATGTTACTGGTGGACCTACTTTTTAGATCACTGAGGTCTTTTTTTCTTGTCCATAGAAACTGCACTGTCTTAAAATTCAATTTTACTGAAAATAATAAGGAATTATGTAAGAAATATTTAGTGACTGTTCTGCACCAGGGAAAGGGGTGGGGGGCTAGAGAGGCTGCAGGTTTCTTTCTGGCTTTTAATAAGAAGGCCCAACAACAAATGGCAAGATAAAAATGTGAGCCTAATAAGACAGAATAAGAAGAGGAATATAGATGACAAGTAAATCTTACACACCTTCAGATTCTGGGAACCCATTTGTAGAGCATTCATTCAGCATGAAATGGACACAGGATAGATTTTCCCACTTCATGGTGTGCAGATCCGCAGATCACTCAGTGGAGAGAAGTTCCTCCCTTTTGGTCACTTGAGCTATTATATAATTTTCGTACAAGAAACCAACTCTATTCATAAAGGTTTTTCACATCAGAACTTCTTGCTGCACTTTGAGATAAAGACAAGGCCATGCAGGAGGCATAATTGCCAGTACCAAGCAGGAACTGCCTGGAGGCTCCTTGTTCTAAGTTTATCCTGCGACCAAGAGATCTGTGCAACCCAACACAGCCTGAAGGCCATGCTGTAATGCAGCACAGTGCAGCAAAGGCTCGCACCTGCGTAGATTAACTGTATTGTGAATCACTAATTCCTCAACATACAGCAGCTTCCTGGTCAGGATCATTACAGTGACTTAAAGTGTTTTGGAAAGTAAGATCATCTGAAAACCTCCAAGATAATTAAATATTTATCCTATAGGTATATTTAACCTTTAGAGAAAAATATGAAAAAGCTACAAACAGCAGCATGTTTTAGTCAGTGTAACTGAGTCTGAGTATCCCCCAAGATCAATTCCAGCATAAGCAAATAAAATGGACTTAGAATCTTTCTGAAATGCCCCCTGCAGAAATGCAGTTTAATTCACATGAGCTGTGAACGGACAACCCTTTGATAAGGAAAAATATTATTACAGTCTTATAAAGTTAAATATTAAAAAAATCTATTCTCTCCACTGCCATTCACCATAATCATATTGTTGTCTGAATAGTTTGACTGAATACTGCAAGATCAGTAAAGATGGAGGGATCTCACCCTAAATTTCAGTAAAACTTCTATAAGACAGGAGACATACATGCAAGATTTAGTTTTATACCAAAAAAAAAATCCAATAACTAATTTATGCCTTCATCTACAGGAAAAAAGTGATATGAAAAAAGACAGATTTTTAGCCTGGATAAAAGTATCAGTGTAGCAGTCTGAATGTGTACATAACTGTCACTATGCTCCTTGTTATTTTGCAAAAAAAACCTCAGTGATAAATTAGCCACTCAACAGGGGTTGCTAAGAAACTAGGAACTAACGCTGGCAATAATGGAAGCTTACTTGTAACCACCAGAAAAGAACACTAATGGATTTAGTAAAGAATGAGGGAAGGTAAAGAAAATTTAAGATCTAATTTTTCCTTTTTCCTTAGAAAAATACACATATTTTAGATTTGTAGATCTTGTACTTCGACCTTGCCTTTTACGTCAATCTTTGTCTTAATTTTTTTCATTGTTAAAAAGAGATTTTTTCACTAAGTGCTGCCAAACATGGAGTAGCCATATACTTTTCTTCATTAAAGGTTAATTTTTTAAAAGAAGGATTTCTATCCTGTATATATAGACAGCCACCAAAGAATGTATTTAAGAAGTGAAGGCTTATTTTGCATTACAGCTTTCTGGATCAAACCCTTTTAGTATTAGGATTTTAGAGATAGAGAAAGTCACTAATCAGTCAGGTATTGTATTGCTTTGTGAGGTACACATATGCTTCATAAATCTAACTACTTCAAGTAACTCGTCCAATCAGAATGAGGAAGAGATGTGTTTAAATTATCAGTTTTCTGATATGATCTGGATTTTGGTTATACAATTGATATTCATTCTTAGAATTACGCTAGTGTAATGTTTAATGTTAAGATTCAGATATGACTTCATAAACCATAGTTAATCTGGAATAACAGGTCTCAGACAACATGTACTAGTTCTTAAAGGAGTACAAGGTAGAAATGTTAAATATATATCAGTTGATGTCATGCATTTTCCTTCATTGAAATTTTTTATGGAATTTAATAGGCATAAAATCATTAGAGAACAGTTGAATATAGAGTTTTAATGAAATTACTTTGAAACATATAAAACTACATATTAAGAATTATAGTCTTTAAGCCCTTTTCTGTATTTTATGATATGGAATTTTTATCTCTTTTATCTATTTGTTATAGTATTCATTTAACTGGGTCTGAGAAGTCTATAGAACTATGGAGATGAAAATGGGTTTTGATTGAAGTAATCCAGCACATATATAAATTTCTCTGCATCCAAGAAAAATAAAAATAAAAATTGCTTTTTTTAACTTTGGTTCTAAATGTAACTAAAATGTGACAATTATATGTGAGTAGTAATGTTTTATTACTTAAAGAATAAAAAGTTTTATTCCTTAAAGAATACATAAACATTTTTTTTTAAAAAGAAAATTCTTCAAGTTCATATTTTTGCTTATATACAGTTATTTGTTTTATTGTCTACAGGGTTGGATAACATTTCTGTTACAAACACACAGAAGTATGGCAGCTATGTTTTAAAATATTGTTAGGCTTGTCATTCACATACTTCATTGCAGGATGGAGCCCTAAGGAGCTATTAGAGCACTGTGCTGTTTGCTCAGTGGGCTGAAAACATATACTTGACTTATTTCTCCCTATTTTAATATCTTTGTAAACTTCTGGTTACTCGGCTGAAAAGCTCTCCAAAGGAAAAGAAAAAAGAAGAAAAGAAAAAAAAAAAAAAAGATGAAAATGAATGAAGAGTTTTCTAGTAGGAGCTGTGGAACACTGAATTTCAACATATATAATGGAACTGTTACAGAATCTCAACTTCAGAAAACCAAACATTTATTTTTCATTTTTTTTCCCAGTTTTTCTTACAGCTCCAAGAGCTCTGTGCTTACAGGCTGATATAGCATCAGCCATTCATGAAGAGAGCTTGGTTTTATGGATTTTGTGAGGGCCAGGAGGCCAGAAGCACCCATGTTCTTATCTGTCTTTGCCAATGACTTCTTGTGTGGCCCTCAGCCAGTTTACTACTTCATATCTCAATTTCAGCATCTAAAAAATGTGATTAATAATAGCTTCCTACCTTACAAGGATATAGTGGCATTCACTAGCCAATCTTTAAACACTTCCTTGAACATTTAGTTTAAGACATGGAGCTGTGTGGTTTCACTTCATGCTAATTCCAGAAGGGCCTTTGTAGAAGCAGCTGAAGTATTTTTAAGCAGAATGGTATCCTTGAAAAGCTGTGAATGGGGGAATTTTGGTGGGAAAGATGCAAAAAGAGAACTGTAACACTTGGTGACATATAATTTTAAATTTATTAAGCAAGTTGTGTAAAGATTTCTATTCCACGGTGTACACATTTGACACTCCCACAGATCAAGTTTCAGCCCTTCCAGTCTACCGTAGGTCCACATAGCACTTGCCCCAACAGCTTGACCTGTCCAAGTCTTGCATGATGGCCTGGCCCCTGCACAGAAGGAGTCAGAGTTTTACATGAGTCAGATGTCAGTGGATGGGTTCCCTCCAGAGAATGATCTATTACTTCCTATATTAGATTGCAGCATACAGTGCCAATAGCCTCACTAACGTAGCACAGCACAGCACAGCACAGCACAGCACAGCACAGCATAGAATAGAATAGAATAGAATAGAATAGAATAGAATAGAATAGAATAGAATAGAATAGAATAGAATAGAATAGAAAGGAATAGAATATTTTCAGTTGGGAGGGACCTACAGCGATCACCTAGTCCAACTGCGTGACCAATTCAGGGCTGACCAAAAGTCAAGGCATGTTATTAAGGTCTTTCACCCAGCTTTTTTGCTCTTCTCTGGATGAATTCAAGTACCACAAACCCCTTCTTAAATTGTGGGGCCCAATTATTTTTTTTTCCCTTTTCTTTTACTTTCTTCATCTCTAAGGCCACTTTAATGGTTGTCACCATGATTTCTATCACCCTCTGTGTCCTTTCCCAAATTTGTTATAAGAAGTTTGATGTTAGTGACAGTTACCTAACAGATTTAATCTTCTGCTTCTTTGTTTTTCAGCTCACATGAGATTAATCCAGCCAGTTAGAGCTGGGCAGATGTACTTAAGGTCTCATTTTTTTTGAGCAGTGCTTTCAGGTAGGCTTTACCCTTGGCAAATTGCTTGTAAGCGTAAATACACGCCCAATGATTCTTCATTGAAATTACAAAGATGCTTACTTAATTATCTTTTGAGGACATAAGTACGTACCGTTCTGAAATCATACTTGTGCCTGAGTGCTCTTCAGTTGCAGGTCATGGTCACCTAAATTTACCATTTTGTAAGGGAGAAGGCAACATGTGATAAACATGCTTAAACTTCTATTAAAGACAATGAAAATACAGAATGTGATGTGGTTGCCTAGACATAGGCATCTCTTTCATTTTAAACACCCAAGGTGTCGTCCTCTAGCTGCCATCTAGACAAATGCTTCCTGAAGGAAGTTTTCTAAGGTCTTCCTTAGGTCTGCTATGGCATCTCAAATGTTAGCCTTTTTGTGAGGAAGTGAATCATGTCCTAAATCAGTACAGTCAGTAGAAGCTGAAGAGCATTTCTCCTTTTCTTAAATTTGGCATCCAGATCTGGCCAGCAGAATAGTTCTCCACACTCCACTGACTGAATTAACTCAAATAAATGAGGCAGGATAGCTTAGGGTGATCTCAAATTGTGTAACTTCTGTGCTTAGAAAATTGAAATATAGATCCCTATTTTCAGCTCAATAAGAAAGTTAAGCCTATATATTGATTGCTTTTTCTAGTGATTAAGTTATTTTTTGTACCATGTTAAGTACAAAGTAGAGCCAAATTTCTGTACTTCTGTACTTCCAATAAATGTGTTTCCAAACTGGTAGTGTTACACAATTAGCAAGTTGGCGGGGAGGGGAAGGTTGAGTTTGGGTTTGGGGTTTTTTTTTAGCAACTTAGCAATGTTGCTGCTGTCACTGGCCACTCAATATTCATTTTTTCTGTCCACTTGTATGAGGAAATTAACAACTTTTATTTCAGAAGCAGATACACAACACTTACACCAGCTTCCTGTCATACTCCAAAAGCACTTAAATATCTGCTTTGCTGTCATGATGTGAATATTCTTACTGTAGCATCTGGGACAACTCATATACATAGCATTAAACATTTTTAAGTATACCATCTATATATCTATTCAAGTTGATCACAATAAAGATAATTGACTTTATAAAGGTCAATTTCAACTTAGCTTAGAACAGATATTTTAGTTTTGGTAATGGTAAAGTTTTCTAATCCTGATTGAAGTTTCCTCAGTTATTTTCCCACTTTCACAGAACTCAGTTTATTTCAGCTCACCCAAAGTCACTGGCAGGAGTTTTTATTCCTTGAAATAGTGGAGGATCATCAGTGATGTCTACTAATGCAATTCACATGTATCCGCAGAAAGCCATGAGTGTCCATCCTGGATGTGACACTTGAAATTGAACAAGAGGTGGTTAATATGATCCAAACACTGCTTCACAAAGAAATGGCGTTGAATGTTGGAGTTTCAATTGATGTTGAAAGCTGAAGTGAGTAAACTGTAATGCAACATTTTACATTGCATTTGCAAGTGATAATATCGCTGGGGTGGCAGTCACTTGAGCTGTTGTTGCAAAGCTTATAGAAGAATAACTTCTACTGGAATTGTAAACAGTCAGTTATTTTGCTTGAAGAAAGGTAGTTACCAGTGTAAAGCCTATACCACAGTTCTAAATAATCTTGTCTAATATGGAGTTCTGATACAGAAGTGTTTCTATCCATCTGTGTGATAGTTGACTTCATTTAGGATCTGTATTGCTTAGACTAAAAGTTTAATCTCAAACCCAAGAAGCTATGTACAAGAATCAGTATATTAGTTGAAGCAAAGAAAGCACTGACAAGACTATTTGGTTTTCTGCAGATAGTTTGCGTGCTTTTGCATGGTATTATGCTATTTTGTCACTACACTGAACTAAAGAAACTAAAGGTATCATATTGAGTACTGTTTAGCAGAGGCCTTTCCATTTCAGTAGTTAGACAACTGTAGATTATCAGAATAAGAGAACTACAGAATTATCCAGAGTGGAGGGGAAATCAGGAGGTCTCTAATCCAACTTCCACTCAAAGAAAGGTCAACACTGAATTCAGACCAGGTTGCTTAGGGCTTTATCCAGCTGAGTCTTGCAAGCCTCCAAGGCCAGCATTGTCACAGTTCTTCATCCACACACGGACCTTCAGATCCTCCTGTTAATTTCCCAGGCTGTGTACATTTGTGCACCTGCATTTCAGGTGGGCCACCTTCTAAACTGCTTTATCCTTCATAAGACCTCACGTACATCCATCACCCTGTCCTGTGTACCCTTGTCTTACCTTCACTCACTTAACTGCAAACTTGTATCAGCATCTGATTATATGAATTGTTTAAAGCTTTCACCAGCAGTCTGGCAAGTCCCGTTGTCAAGAAAGCTCATACCACACTTTGTCAAATAGATCTCATGTCTTCCTAGCAGTCCTTATTCCTCAAAAATCCCTATCATAAAAATCACAGCACTGCTTGTGACAACAGCCACACATCCACTTGTTATCTCTCAGGATGTATCCACTCCTACCTGAGCCTTTCCTCTCATCCATAGGACAAAGGAGAAAACCACCTTTCCCCTCACCATTCTGTACTTGCTCTCAATTGCTCCAGGTCTTCCTTGGCAGAATTCCTGATGCACACATGGATGAGCAAAAAGTCTGAAAAGGCAAAAAGCCTTTTCAACCTCTATGCAACATTCTGTATCCAAATCCCAGTAAAGAACACACCTTCTGTGGCAGCAGTTCTGGTTGGCAGGCGGGTACTTTCATCTCCTGCAGAACAGACTCTCAAAATGTGGTTCACTGCCTGTTTCAGGCCCAGCTGACTCTGATGTCTTATTCAATGGAGCCTGTTCCCTTTCCTTGGCTATTAATGCAATGTACCAATTATATAAAATCAGATTTGAAGGCCGAGGAACCTTTCTCTTGCTGCCAGAGAACACAAGTTCACATCCACCCCTGTCTTGGGAGTGTCTACCCACATTCATTCAAGTGTAGTCTTTCATGTTCCCTCCTTCTTTGCATTCTGTAGCTCAGCTTCTTGGTTTCATGCAAACCTCTAACTTGTCCTCCCTACACAGTCTGATTGCTTCCCCTCACAGGTGAGACCACCATCACTCTCACTCCACCCTGCCCCAGGTAAAGCAATAGGCTTGAGTCCTAGGAGGCAGCATCCTCCCTCTGCACTCTGACACATGGCCTCCAATGTGCCAGGGTAGCTCCTCCAGTCAAGGCTGGGCACCCTGGTGAGGACACCACCAGTGCTATGCAGTCTTACCCTGTCTGGAGCAGAGTTTCTAGATTCTCTTTGCACCCACTGCCAAGCAAAGTGCCCAGGAAACAGCCAAAGTCACCCTGGTCCCACTCACCAGCTAAATAGGTGTCCCCGCTGCAAGGGAACAGTAGATCTCTTGCTCACCAGCAGGTACAGTTTAGTAAACAACTAAAGAATATGAACACAGAGCAATCTGTCTCCTGTGTTTTGTGTGTTTTGTAATGGAATTAACTACAGAATTTTATTGATTCACATTTTTTATCGGTGCCTTACCTTAACTTCAGAAATAGTTGAGCATGTTGTTATTTATAACTAAAATACCATGATCATAAAAATGTTAATAATGAATAATTAGATAAAAAACATCAGGGGTGAAATATGTGCTTCACAATATCAGAAGTACTGAATATTTTAAAGGACATCATAGAAAAGAGATTTGAGGACTTCAGTAGAGCTTTTTTCTCCATCAGTTTTATAGGATTATTTTGGCGCAGTTTCAAATAATGACTAAAGTGAATCTTCCTGCCAGCATACAATTTCCTGGCAAATTAATTATTGTTCTTGTTGTTCATAGGTGAGACAGGTAGGAATGTCTATTTTTAATTGTCCCCAAATCTCAATTTTGATGACCCTGTTTTCCACGGCTTAGAATTTTGCTGAGTTTCAAATATTTGGGATGAAATAGTCCATGTATGTTGTCTCCTGCTAAATACTTGAGAAAGTTTCAATTAAACTCCTCAAACACTTTTTCAGAATGTGGTAGGGGAGGGAAAATAGTAGGTTGCCAACACAGACACAAAAAAAAGAAAAAAAAAAATCTCTTGAAGCTCCAACACTTTTGACGTCGTGAGAGTCATAAATGTCTTCCTTTTTAATTTCTGTTGATATTCTTAACCATCTTTTTATTGCTCAGTTAATACCATCAAAGTATATGAACAAGAAAAATCTCTCTATATATATTCAAACATTTTTTAGAATGCTACAGCTAAAATCTGATTGGAATGGCAACTGCATTGGACACCTGCTACTTTTGATTGACCTGTGCATGTACCTTTTTCTGAGAGTGACTGAACACTTGCTATCCCAGTAATTCAAGCATTAAGGAAATTTTTCCTTAAATCATTCATTCTGACTGGACCATTTAAGTGGAAGTTTGGGTTCGGTTTTTTTTAGTGGCTTTTTTTGCTTCCTCTACTAACATCCAGAGACAAAAAAGGAGAATGAAAAACCTTCTTAAATAAATTGAAAGATTAAGGAGGAAGTGAGATAGGTGTTACATCTTTCATAAATTTGACTGGAGGACTGAATTTTAACTTTCATTGAATTTTGTTTTCTGGTGCATAACTGGATTCTTTTGTATTCTTTTATATTTTAACTTTGACACAGAAGAATGCTGAAATGTGTTTTAAATCATATATTTCCAGAAAGATTGCTGAGAATACTTTATTGCTTTAAACAAACAAACAAACAAACCAAACAAACAAACAAAAAAGCAAACAAGAAAGTGTCTTTTCAGTGTGTTTTAGGATGGGAGCTTCTATTTCCCTGGGAAGACCTAACATGAAATGCAGCATTTATTTTTTTTTTTGTTTATATATTTACTTATGTTTTCATCCTTTAAATTAAAAGAATACATGCTGTATACATTTCCTTTAGAATAAACATAAGGTTTATACACTGTAAACACACACAAATACTTGTAACTTCTTCGCAAAAGGACGTGTAAAGCAGAAAATGTAAGTTGTCCTTTATTTAGTGTTTACGGCACTGTTAAGATTTTTTTAGGTAAGTCAAGCAAAGTGATGTGCAACTTCTACAATCTTCACAATCTGATCAGTGTAATATTAGGAAATCTTAAAAGAAAAATAAGTTTTTCCCACTTCTAAAGTAAATAATGTATGGACTCCTTTCCAGATGGTATCAAGCAAAGCACTTTTGATGATCTTCTAAATTACATAATTCAAAACTGCTGTTTTGTGCAGAGCAGGAATTCTGTCTTTGAGAGACTATAGCTCATTAATTCTTTGCTGTGAAGGAATATAGAATACTGATAAAGAAACCAATATTCCGTTTCCTAGGTTATCTCAAAGGGAACATATAGTTTAATGAAGTTTGAAATGATTAGGCCTTGATAATGGTTATTATGGGACTCCAAGACTTATAAGGTTAAACAATATACTCAGTGTAACAGTTTAAAAGGGTTAAAACGGATTGAAAATTCTTTTCTGAGAATATCTATTAAAAATGGAACAATTAAAGCACTACAAAATGTTAGATGCTAGTTTAGTGTCTGAAACTGCTGCATCAGACAAACCAGAATAATTTCTTTTTCCCTTTATTACACATATCATGAAAATATACTGCATCAACTATGTGGTCCGAAGTGTAGAAATGTACTAAGGATCAACAGCTGCTGAAAACAACAAGACGTCTGAATGTGAACATGTCTAACAGCCTTTTTTCAGAGCCCTGAGAGTACTCTTCATTCATAATGTGAAATTTAACAGAGGACAATAAATATTATTTTTTTTTTCTCAACAGACTGAAATAAAATTTGTGCTTAACCTGCTGTGTTCTGTCTTTGAACAGCAAAAGCTCGTATCTTCCAGGTGAGATGTGACAGCAAAGTTCACCATGTTCAATAAAGATCAAATTGGTATACTTTCAAGCGGCAAAGTTCCAGACTGAGGGGTGGTCAAAGTTCGCTGTGAGCCAGTAATATAGATTAGGATTAATGTTCTTTTGGCATCTTTGAGACCTTGCTTGGCTTCTACTGAAATCAATGGAAAAATCCTGATTGACATGATGTAGCCTTCAGCTCTTAGAGTTGTGCTCCACTTTGTAAAGTAGGTAATAGCATTACAGAAAAGGTCAATCATATACATTTTATTCATACAGTCAGTTACTTTGCAAGTGAATGTAATTATTTGCATAGCAAAGATTTCTCAGATGAATAATGCTTTGAAGATCAGATACTGCACTGTAAAATATTTCATGAATCCTAAGGATAAAAAGATAAAAAAAATCCATATCACGACTTTCTTTGAAAAATGAATGCATTTAGAATTCCTAAATGAAAATGATGCCTCTGCAACACCTACAACTGAGAGTATGGTGTTAAAATTAATTACAAGTGCCACTCCTTATTTACATTTTTGATAGGGAAAAGTTGAAAAATTTACCATCTTTGATGTTTAGTTCAAAAAGGCATTTTTTAATTAATGATTATTCATTTGTTATAAGTTGACTAGTGAAAGAGAGACTTAAATACTGCAATACTGTATATTATACTGTAGATAAACATAATATCAAGTAAAGGTACTGTACATCTGTTTTTTGCAACTTCTTTTTTTTTTTTCGTGCTGAGAAAATATTCATAGACATTTTATAAAGATAGGGCTCAGACTCCTAAATCTGAACATCCTTGAGCTTTTGGTTTGTAATACAAGTTATTAAAATATTACTGTGATAACTGTGACACTGGAACACAAATATAAAGAATAGGGATTTCAAATTTTCCTACCTTTGCCACAAGCTCAAAATTCAGAACACAAATTTATAACTGCAGAAACAGTATATGGTAAAATAACCAGCGATTAATGCTTATTTCTGATGTACAAAAGAAATAAGAATGTACAAAATATAATTAATAGAAATAAATATATTAAAAAAGCTCTGTTTCAAATTCAATTTCTTAAACATCTTTAACATTCCTAAAAATTCTTAAGCAATATAATCATCATTAATAAAAAGAGCCACAGTGAAGACAGTGATGACATCACCTTCTTGGAGACATTGTGGAGCTATTCGATGTGGATTTTCGATGTCAATGGCATTCTTTGGATTTCCCCTCTGTAACCTAAGAAAAGAAGTTCCTATGAATATTACGATGGATGACTATATTCTATTTATCCTGCTGTTTTTCTAGTAGAGCATAAGGTAAAGAATGGAAACAAATAGCATACAAACTGTACTTTAGGATGCTTATAAAGATAACCTCAAACACTTTCTTTCTGCCTCCACCTTTCTGATATATATTTGATATATGACCAAAGTAACAAATATATGATCAAAGACGTGATCCGCAAACAATGAAAGGAGGAAAAGACTTTAGTTTGATGGTGATAGTTTACTTGGGTTTTTTTTAATATTTCCGTCATTATGCTTTTGTGCTATTTCACACTATAAGATTTTTAAATAAATTTTAAAAAAATAATTATGTGTTAATATCTAGGTTACAGTAAATCAAGTGCATAATAGAGCAATTTTTTATTTTTATTTTTCACCAGGAAACATGACTTATTTTCTCTAGGAATGGCTGATCTTTTTAAACAAGAGAATTTCAAGATAAACAAATTAACCCTTTCAAAGGGCTAAATCATTAAAATGTAAACATATCCTGAATATCATCATCTACTTAATTCCAAAAGTGAAAATAAATGTAGTATACTGTTGATTTAAGTGAAATTAGATGAATGTTTTGAATTTAAGTAAAAAAAAAAAATCAGTAAGTACTCACAAGCACTTTAAATAATTTCATTTCTAAAACAAATGTGAAATTATCAGTTATCTCAATTTTCAGTCCAGAATAAGTGTTAACAACACAGAAGTTGTTTCTTTACCTAGGCATAAATTTTGAAAGATAAAAAGTAGTGGAAAATTATAAATTATCATATGCAAATCTGAATTTTGATTTTAACTGGGGGTCATTGATAGATGATGTCTTAGTTTTACCCTTTCCTTGTTTATTTCATATAAATTTTTATTATACAACATAGTAAGAGGAAGGCAGACACAACATTGATCATAAAAAACTGCACATTAACATTCACCATTTTCAGTTACTCCTTTCAAGTCACTGAAATGTGATGGTGAATATTCTATTAAGGCCATATATAAAAAAAAAATACAAAGCAAGCAGTATGCCTGTTTACCTACTGAAAGAACAGACCACATAAAACCAGAGTAAAAAAAGACTTTTATCCACATTTTACAGGCCATTAAGACTGACAGATTAATATATTACTAGGGAAAAACAACGTTGTTGAAGAAAGTTAATCTGTACACAAATTCATATATGGAAGCTTGCTGTATTTCATTAAGTCACTGTATCTCATTTTTATGAATGGACGTGTCCTTATCTTTAGCTAAATCATTGGAACAGGAAAAACGGGGGGAGGGGGGGAAAAGTGCAAGAGAGAGTTTCAGACCTGAAGCATAATGTTAATGTTTAGCTTAGTTCTTTTCATAACTGAGTGAATATTAATCGGGATATTCAATGGTTTGTAGGTGAAGCAGAAGCCTCCTGCGCTCCTAAATTAAAAGCATACCAAGTGAAATTTAATAGTAGCTTATTGTGATCCCCAACAAAATCCGGCCAATTTAGTATAACTGCATAAGCATTTTTGCACCCAGTGGTCTCATAAAATGTAGGATTGGCATTACTATTGAAAGGCCCCAGGCAAAGGCCCCAGGCCTTGTACGCACTGCCCGTTATGGTGACTGTGCAAGGCCCCAGTCCTGGCCAGCTGTTATCAATTTATTACGGGAATTGGCTGTTTGAACTTGGTACCAGGTGTCTTACTATAATGTGCAGTTCAAGAGTCAGATAATGGCAAAGACTTTGAAAACAGGTCACAGGTCAAAAACAGAGGCTCCAGAACCATAAACAGCTCAGTGACAGTCAAGTGTTGGTCATTGAAGAAGCTCAACATCGAGAGATGGGAAAAGACAGCTTTTGCTTCAAAGGGAGAAGCAGCGGTTAAGTAAAGGAAAAAGGAAAAATACATAAATAAATAAATAAATAAATAAGCAAATGAAGGAACAGGATAGGGCACCTGCTGGGACTGGCAAAGCAACCTCCATCTCACCCCACCAAGCATGATGCCAAAGGCTGTGATTTGCCTAGGAACCCAGCTGTCTAATAAAAGGACAAGATCCTAAATTAAGGCATGATGAAAAAAGACACACACTTTTGTTCTGGCTTCTCTCCTTGAAGGACTCTTTATCCTGACCCTGTCAATGACTAAGACCGTCAAGGACCATAGCAATCAGCACTAGCTGTATGGCATCAGCTGTGAATGTTGTATGTTCAAAGATAATGTAGGATATGATTTTTAAGGACTAATGACTTTAAATATGCAATGAGAAACACTAACCATTGACAATGCTTGTGGTTAATGAATGTTAGTCTGATAAAGTTATATTTTGAAGTCTGAAGCTTATTTGATTTATTACTCTTTGACATTCCCCTCGCAACAATCTCTAATTCTCTGACATACATATACAAACACTCAATTGCAACAATTGTATCTATAATTGATCATGTTTCTAATTAACTTCTCTTTTATACAATTTGGGTCAACATCTAAGTCACAGTTTTGGATATTATTTTACATTCAGAATCTTGTTATGTGGAAAAAAAAGACTGTTGTGAATTGTCTTTGCAGTCTCTGGTTTCTGTTATCATCCTGTGCCTCTACCCTACCACACCATATTTCAACCTGAGACCACAGACAGTTCACTCCACACTTGATGTTACCATAAACTAGGGCTAAACCTAAACAAATTTAGGAAATATTCACTTCACTCTTAGGCGATTTTTATTATGGCTAAAACAAGTTAAAATCACCTCAGGCCAAGACAAGACCATATTATGGTTGTTTGGTTTTTTTGTTTGCTTGTTTGGGTTTTTTTGTGTTTTTTTTTTTTTTTAGTAGATTAAGAATGTGTGTGACCTTTCATTAGTAATGGTAAAATTCAAATTTATTTACCAAAATCATACAGTTCAGTTTCATAGTTAATACCCCAATATCTAATATGACAGTAAATCTGAAACATCATTAGTGTGGGAAAATTTTCAGAGCACTTTGTCAATGTTAGGTATACAGGTGGATGTGGAAATGGCTCTCTGAGTATCTGAGTATTCATCAGTAGTTATATTATCCACTTTCTCCTTTTGTTGCTTCAATACATAATCGTGTTCACATGTTATTAATAAGATGGTATGACGTGGTTATTTTTAGTAGAAGAGGGTGAATACTGAAGACCCTTCTACTTTTTCATGTTGCATCTTCAGTTCCTACATTGCACTTGACAAAGTAGTTCTAAGAGTGTGCACAGAGATATATTAGACCCAGAGAGGGGAGGGAAATATCTAACATGCTTCAGTCTACATGGGTACCTAATACCATTAAAACCTGTTAGAAGATAATCTTTCCACCATTTCCCATATTTTGAAAAATATGAAAGGAATATTTATTTTTACACATGAAAATTACAATGCATACATGAATTTAAAACAAATATATCCATCATCTTATTGTGGTGGAGCATATGGCAGGATCAAAAGACAAGCTGCATGGAGTGAACATCCCCCTGGGTTGATTTTTTCCCAATATTAACCTTTTTCCAACATTTTTTCCTCACCTTTATTCTCAAGTGTCCTTTTCTTAAATTTCTTCTCTGTATTAACATGATGTGAATTTTTCTTTATGGATAACTTCAGTATTAGTTCCATAATTTCTATTTATATATATAAATATATGTGCTGAAGGAATTCTTTTCTGGCATTACTTACATCACCTAAATGTGTTGTCATTTGCTTTTGTGTCATTCTCTCAATAATTAACTTGTTTAATTATGCAACATGAGTGCTTTAACCTTAGTTCATCAGTCCTTCCTTCTAGTATCTTAATAATTTTCATTGGTTAGAATTACTTTTCTGTAACATGGGGTGGGATTCCAGATTGCACAAATCTATATTTAATGATGGGATACAGCTCCAGATTGTTGACGACTAAATTTAGGTACTTACAATCTGGAGCTGAATCCTATTTCAGTTTTGGGTGAGTATACTGATGATCAAAATATGATTGTGCTTGATTTCTGAGGTTGTTTTTAGCTCCTAAGACTTGTTTTCTTATTAGGGAAGGGAGTATGAAGGAATACATCTAGTTTATTGAATTATACCCTTCTCACACCAAAATCAGCAGATTCTTAACATGCATTTACAGTTCATTAATGTCAAGTATCAATGTATCAAAGAACTAAAGCTAATAGCAGAAACCAATTAGCTGAGTTTTGCATGGATTAATTTACTTGGTTTACCTTATTATTTTGAGTAAGGTGTAATGACACTGCACATAAATTCACAAAGCATTTCCGTCTTCTTCCTCGTGGTGCCCGTGGTATCTGTGTTAGGAGTATATTCGTAGATGCAGAAGACAGAGTCTGGGGAGCAATTTCCTGCGTAAAATCAGTTCTGATCCATAGATCTGCCCATCTATGTTCTTTTCAGGGAATTTAGGCAGTGGATTTAATGGAACAGACCTTCAGCACATGCTCAGGTAGTCTTTTGTCAAGTATGAAATGATACAATCATCACAGCCATTTTCATTAAAAATCCTAGATGTGGGAAACAGCTTATCCTGTTGATTGGACCTTCTACCTTGAAAGTAGGGGATATGGTTCAGTGATTTTTTTAGCCAAAACAATCTTTTCACTTCTAATACCGTACATGGCCTTAAAATATTCTGGAGTGGAGTCCTTTTTCTCGGCTTTTACTGCTGAGTAGCCAGATGATTTGCTGCAGCTAAGAATCCCAGAGTGGCAGGCACAGAAGTAGAACAAATGAAAATCAGCATGACGCTGCTGTCTAGTAGCTCCATCACCTGGGAGAAGACAGAGTAAGGTTCTTTTCCCTGGTTTATCCCAAGTTTGCTTTTGTTTTTAGAGTAACATATATAAGTACATCTATGAGCAGGACTTGGATCCTTTCATCTTCTTGCCAAATGACCTAACCACTTAGAGTATGTCCTGCCATTACGCACCTTGCCTTCTACTAGATACTTTTACCAGAGACAGTATTTTTTAACAAATGAGCTCTTTTGCAAACCTCTTAGCAATAAGTATATTGTTATTAAATATTAGATTTCATATTATTAAACATCATTAAATTTAATAATATGTTCTTATTAAACATAATATTAATTGTTTGTTATAGCTACTATTATTATTATGGCTTCAATTTCCCCCATACAATTTCCACCATGTATTACACTAAATCTATTGACACCCCCTACTAATCACTAAATTTATTAAATGGCCACATCATGAAAAAATACAAGGGCCAGAGAAGGGGAAAAGTCCTCCACTCTACTGGCCATTTTAGGAGGATGTCATGGTTGCTGTTTCCTACAGGCTGCCCAACCAAGAGGAGCCTGTAGATGTAGTGTTCTTAGTCTTATGGGAAGCATCATGTCTGCATGTTCTGAATCTGCTGGGGAACTGCAGTCACCCTGACATCTGCTGGAACAGCAGCACAGCAAGCTGTAAGCAGTCCACGAGACCCTTGGAGTGCGTTGAGGACAACTTCTTAATCCAGGTGATAAACAGCCCAACCAGAGAGGAATCATTACTGGATATGTTGCTTACCAAGACAGATGCACTGATTAGAAAGGTCAAGATTGGTGGCAGCCTGGGGTAAGATTGGTGGCAGCTTGGGCTTCAGTTGTCAGTACTGAAGGAGAAGGACTAGAGGATGCTGGTGGATGAAAAATTGGACATGAGTTGGCATTGTACTCTTGCAGTCCCGAAAGCCAGTCATATCCTGTGTTGCATAAAAAGCGGCATGGCAAGAGAGTTGAAGTGATTCTCCGCTTCTTCTCTACTCTCATGAGACTCCACCTGGAGTACTGCATCCAGTTCAGAGCCCCCAGTTCAAGAAAGACATGGACCTGTTAGAGTGGGTCCAGAGGACAGCCACAATAATGGTCAGACAGCTGGAAAAACCTCTCCTATGAAGAAAGGTTGAGGGAGTTGGGGCTCTGGGGACACCTTTCAATACTTAATAGGGGCTTATAAGAAAGACAGAGAAAGACATTTAACTGGGGCCTGTAATGACAAGGGGCAATGGTTTTAAAGTGAAAAAGGTTAGCTTTAGATTGAATATAAAGAAGAAATTTTTTACATCGATGGTGAGGCGCTACGGCTGGGGAGGTGGACTAAATGAATTTTCAAGGTCTCTTCCAACCCAAACTATTCTCTGATTCTATGATTTTCCAGCTCACTTCAAATGTTGCTAAGTCCCCTAAATACAAGCAGCCATGGTTTTGGGGTTTTGGGTGTGTGAGTTTTGAAGTCTTAAATGTAAATCACTGCAAATTATAAAGACAGTGGTCATAATACATTGAAGAGAAATTATTATGCATGCAAAAAGATTCATTGCACCATGAAACTAGTTGTGCTCTAGATAAAATGTATTAAATTCTGTTGGGAATATTGGTGATCAGTAATAGCTACAGTGCAAAGGTCAGTAATTTTTGCCTTGTCTGCAACAGTTTTACTAAACCCATGAAAATAAGCTGATGAGTTCCACTGTTTGGATTTTTTCATGCATATATTCAATATTCTTTTTTGAAATTTAATGAAACAGCTGTTTCTTAATTTGGTTTATTTTTATTATTGTTGTTATGATTAAATATTTATATATGAATATAATTCTCATTACTAATTATTTAAAATTCTGAGCTAGCTTACATCTCAGTTGATATCAGTCAGATGAGTCAGATTAGAATGGGATAAATCCTTCAATTTGTCCTGCTAAAATAGTGCAATAAGGCATATGTTGGTGGTTAAGATTGTCACTTTTTTTTTTTTTTTTCAGTTCTGTGAATTATATTATTTCATTAAACAGCAATTGATTGAATAAAAGAAATTACCTTAAGAGCAGTGTTTCCTCCCAAGGAAAATCCTTAGCCACGAAATATCAGCATTGTTGTTTCTGCATGGTTTCTGTGTAGGTAAATGAACAATACACTTTCTCCAACATACTCAAAAGCCACAACATGAAGTAGCAGTTATTCCAAGGAAGTGCATGGGCCAAATCCCACTCATCTACCTTAGAAGATTAAATTTTAGGAATTCCATATTTTTGCAAATGCTTTAGATGCAATGTTTTCTTTCATAATTTGTCTCTTCAAAAGAAGTCAATCTATAAAGAGCTTACTCATCTCTTTCTAAAGTTTGCTGTGAGGATGATTATTTGATTAGCCCCATCTGTAAGTTTAGGCAGGGGGATCATGGTCTAAGCAAGGTATGAGCAAAAAACAGTTTTGGTCTATCCATTTAGGGAATCTCTCGAACATTCTCAACTGTAACAGGTTTATTTAATTCCCTAAATATAGACCTCTAGCCTTTTAAAATTCATAAGATATTCATCTGGTTTCCAGCTGCCAGGCTGGAAAGGCACAGTTCTCTCGGTTGTCTTCTGACATATCTACTTCCCTTGTGCAGATGTCTCAGATTCTACAAGGTGTCTCAAATGGCAGTGGAAACTGAACTTAAAGCTGCTGAATAAACCCCAAAGGTCTGAGAAACACTAAACCTCAGTTAAAACTCTCCAAAGTTGGGTAGCAGCTGGTGGTAGACTGCTATAATTTCATGTTTTTCTTTAGTCGCTTGTGTGTTCTAACGTAGCATTGACCTTCTCTGAGAGGTAATTACTGAAAGCACACAAAAGATGAGCCTTTGATTTCTCTCCTGTTTTCTCTTCTGCTGCCTGGTTCCGGATTCACCAAGAATGGCCACCAGAGAAAAAGTAATGGATTTGCACCTGTAATGCTTGGCCAGAAGACAAGTAGCAACTTAGACATTTCTAATAGCTGTAGGAGGCTTTAGAGTACTTAGAGAAACTTATGGAGGTTTTAACACCTAACCTCTATCAAGTCTCTTCTAAGAATATGCAAACTACAGTGCTTCTTAAGCTTATAACTAGGTCAAACAAGGACAGATTTTCACAGGAATGGCAAAAAAGAAATCCATTATGCAAAAGTCAGTTCTCTGCAAAATTTCAAGTCCCTATCCTTCATCTTGGTGCTATAACAGCGTTCCAAAGAACAGATTGCCAAAATTCCTATTAGCATTTGAGGGGAAAAAAAAAACAAAAACAAAAAACAAACCCAACCCCAAAATGACAAACCCAAAAAAGTCTTTTTTTCCTTAGGTTCATGGAGTAGCTGAAGCATTTTTTGCTAGAAGTTAAAAATATCCCCAGCATCATCAAATTTTCAGCTTGAGGTAATTCTTAATTTAATTGGTTAAAATCTGAATAAATCATAAGCACCTGAAACCTGAACCTAAAATCAAAGTTTCAGGGCACCTTGAAAAAAATTGCTAATTGACCTGCTTGTAACAGAACAGAAAACAAAAGACAGTCCAGAGCAGCATGTTTCTTTCAAGGTAAGCACCTTTGAATTGATAAACTCCGTGTATAAATTCCACATTAAAATCAGCATGGAGTTAGAAGCAGAGTCATATTTATGTTAATTAAGTCAATGGGATAACAATAAGACTAAAATTATTAGGATTTTTCTTGAAATCTAAAATAGCAGAGAAACCTTTAAGTGAATAAAATTTAATCTATCAGCATTTTTTTTAATACCAAGAATAAATTTTCAACAGTCTTATCAGTGAAGTCTACATATTTCATTCATTCGCAGTAGTTTGTTTTTCCTCAATTTCAAGTTAATTTTCAGATTTATACACTGCCTTTTGATATTACAATGATAATTTATAGATGAGAGAAATCAGAGAAAGGCTTTCTGTTGGCTTAAGGGAGAACTAGAACCTGATCATGTACCTGATCAAGACATGTTTCATCACTCATTCAGAGCCATGGTTCCTGAAGCATAGCTCCATAAAATTTTTACTGGTAAATATTTCCTATGCATTATATTCATAAAAATAGGTCCCAAACTCACAGACATTACTCACCTGCACAAATGTTTTCATCTCTTTGATTTGAACTGCAGCTACTATTATTATTATTATTATTAATAATAATATTAATATTATTATTATTATTTTGCGGAAAAGGTCCCCCTGTCTTTCGCTTCTATATATGCCTTATGTTTTCAGTGTAGGATGAATGTTAAAACATTACGAGATAAAAAAGTTATGGTTAGTTCCAATTCAGATTTGAGCCTTAAAACTCTGGCAGAAATGATACTAACTTAAAGCTGACAGGTTGGCAAAAGGATGCATTAAAAGATTAAATGATCTTGGCAAGCTAAGACTGTAAATCACTTCCATATCCACTTATTATAACAATAAATGTCTACTATTTTCTCAGAGACACTGAAAGGAATAGGAATTATTTCATGTCACAAAAAAAAAAAAAATTTAAAAAAAAAAAATCAAATACCTCTATTTATTTTTGAATTTTTTGATTGCACGACTCATTACCTGGTGTTCATTTTTCTGGAACATCCCCAAACGGATGAAAAAACAAGTAATATGGACTAGTGTTTGGAACCAGGGTTCAAGACGTTCAGGTTGTTAAAATACACTGTGTATAACGGTATTCAGTGGAAGTGGGAGTGAAAGGGAATTGAAGTAGCTGTGGCTACTAGTTTGCAAGTACAACTGGGGTAAAAATATTCCCACTTCATTGCATTATATAGCATGTTGTTTTGTGCATTGAACATAATCCCAGCTCCTTAATTTCCAAGCAAAAATAATGATGTTTGCTGTCTGCAGTCATCCTGGATTTAGATACTATATCCTAGGGTACTTGCTTTGATTTTGGGGGTCTTTGTGTGTGTGTTTTTTCCCATTTTAGCTATACCTTTGTTTTGTTTCTTTTCATAAATGTTTGTATTTGGCTATAGCTGAGCCATAATCAGTCACAGATGTGACAGACTAATGTAAATATTAGTTGACTTCAGCATTACTGTGGAGTTGATCAATGATATTTGATGTAACTTCAGCCCCCTGCTTTGCACATTCTGTTCCTGGCAGTCTTCTGGCAGTCCTTTTTTGTGAGCAGCATCCAAGGACTACATTTCATTAAACTGAGGTGAAAGGGGTGTGTGTGTGATTGTTTATTCATTTGTTTGGGTTTGGGGGTTTTTTTTGTGTGCTTTTTTTGGTACTTTTGTTAAGTACTTTCAGAAAACAGCAATGCGTGTGGGGGACAACAGCAAAAACAGAATGTCAAACTGTTTAGAAGCTATTGAAGTAGAAAATTCTGCAATAAATTTATCTTGCAGTCCTCTAGTATTCATGCAAAAAAGTGGAGACAGCCACTCACATCAAAAACATCAAAACATCCAAAGGCCATTGTAGCGAAAACTATGTATTTATTTATTCAGTCAGTCAGTGAATTTTGTCTACACTATTTATAAACTTTAAAAGTGTCCTGGCAAAGTGAAAGTCAGTTTGTTGTTGTGGGGAAAAAAATACAAACCCACAAAACCCCCAAACACCTATTCACTTCATTTCAAGCTAACCTCGTAATGCTTTTTTTTTTTTCTGCCATACTGATCCTACTTCTTGAGCAGAAACCAGAGCTGAGTTGAATATTCCAGATTCCTGGATGTGCATCTGCACACAACTGTATCAAGATGTGATAAACTTTAGCCATTTTTGTTCAATACTTCAATCCAAATAGATTGGTGTCAGTAATATCCAGTAAAGTTAATGGATTTTGCCAATCTGACTGAAAAGTCAGATTTCAGGCAGATGCTGATAACAGTATGGATTTCTTTTAATCACAGCATTGAAGAAAAAGACATCGAAAGCTAGTTTACAACTTTCTCTTTCAATAAGATCAATGTGAAGGAGGGATCACTTGAAGGGCTCGCTTAACATCAGTGGTAAGGTGAAAATTGTCACAAGAGTATTATGCTTAGCAACTACCCAAGAGTTTAGATCAATCATGCGGTACACAATGTTAGGTAGAACTATAACTTTTTGGCACCTGATGTCAAACGTACAGCCATGACAATGTGCAGCTGCTATTAAAGTGTATATCCAATTTCCGTGGATATCCAATATCCAAAATCCAAGGATTTCCATGAGTTTGCCCTATTTTGCTATAATGTTCTGGAATATTATTTGATATAAAATATTAGTTGACCAATACAGACACTTGCTTCTGGACACATCTCCCAGTTTTTCAGCAGTCTGAAATAATTTTTCTTGTCTTTAATATACTTAAATTCTCAAGGAAAATACCCTGCAACTCTTCAGAAATTTTTGTCTTTACTTTGCTCATAACCAGCCTATATATTTCAGTTTTCACACCTGCTCTTTTTATGGTATTGACAGAAGCGTACACCGTAGCAGATGATGGTGTTTTCTTACAATATGATGTGTCTCTTTGTATGCCCTAAATGTTTGATAGCTAGGGGAAATAATGACAGTGCCTGAAAGGCACTATGTCTAGACTTAAAAAAAAAAAAAAAAAAAAAAAAAAAAAAAGGCAGCCATTAGGAAAGGAATAACAAAACTCTAGGAAATTTGTGTATTGACAAATTTTGTTGCAGTCTGGAGGCAAATCATGTCTTTAACTTTCTAAACACAAGTGATCTGTGATCTGTAAGACAGAAAAATAAATTAAGGCATATGAAGCCATGTCATAAGTGATTGTAAATGTCAGGTAACAGAACGTTTAGGAATGCAAAACAATGGCAGGACATATGATACATTTGTGCTGTATATGTTTTTAATTTCTTTTTCAGGTAAAAGTCACACGTGAAAAAATGTATGTTTATACATATTAATTATATTATATTATATTATTTATTATATCATATTGTATCATATCATATCATCTCTAGGTGGAGTTATCTGTTGAAAACAAAGCATGTAAACCAATGAGTCCTAATGTCAGAAAGGTAACATGTGGCCTGCAACATGCACAGTCACTACTCTACTTTCAGTAGTCAAATTCCACCAGTCACAATGCTTTGAACAAAATGAAGAAACAGTGAATTGGATATTTTGGGTCATATTTTACAAAAATTATTTGCAAACATGTGAAATCAAATTTCAGGTAAGATTTAGTATAGATCACTTACTGAGAAAAAGAATATTTTTTGATACAATGTAAAGATAATCAGGAATTTACTGTTAGAATGATTTGCCAATGGACAGCATTTCTTTTAAAAAAGCAAATTTTTATTTTCTGTGGGGGAAATATTTTGTATACCTGAAATCCTATTTTTTCTGATTAGCCTAGGCTGAACACTACTAAAAGTTTGTTCCTTGTTATCCAAAAAAGAAAGGCAAGTAAATCTATTTAAGGAACAAGGTTGGAAGATGCAGAAATTCTAAGAAGTAAAAACATTTTTCAAGCACTTAGAAGCTACATATAAAAATACAGTACTATGTGCATACGGTACTGCATATTGAAGTGCATTAGAAGTGTGTTGTATAATGGCAGACTTTTTTTTTTGTATGCCTTTTTTTTTTTTTTTTTTTTTTTTTTTTTCCCCTGAACAAAAAGCTGAGTCTTATATTCTGGGAAGAGAAAATAAAACATGAAGTTCTTACCAAGAAATACTTTTCAACCTACCTGGAAATATTTAGACAAATAAAACTCACTTAGAAACTGGAATATGTTTGACAAATCAAGAAATCAAAATGAAGGAAGTACGACAGACTTAAATCTGAAGTAATAAATTGCACTGAAGAAGAGCTAAAAACCCAGGGAGTTTTAAAATACTACAGAGGAAGAGATGAACTTATGCCCAATGTCACTGGATATTAAGAACTAAAGGTGGTCAGAAACCTTATAGAAATTCAAGAAGGATCAATTTACTTAATGACATCTCCATAGAGAGACAGTTTAGTCCTGAGCATCTTCAGTCTGTAAAGCTCACTAAAATGTATTTCAGGTAGGCATATCTGTTAAAAAAAAAAAAAAACCATGCTCTACCTTGGAACGTGTAAGCACTGCAAGAAGCAGCATACATTTGTCATGCTAACTAGGAGTCACCAAATAATGAAAACCTATTAGGAAAAAAAGAAGTGTGTTCTAATCTGAATAAAACTATCTATTAAAGGAAATTACACTGGAGATTCTTGTAGCAAATAAGCTAAAACGTTTTACTTGTTTTGTGGGATAAAATATTGTCTTAGCATTATACCTAAACTGGTCTACAGTTTTCTGTCCCTAAAACATAATGGTTTCATCAAAAGGTGGTTCGATATTTTCTGAACCAGCACAGAGCTCTATGGATGGAAGTCTGAGCATACTATGTTCCTAAAAAACAAAGATCATTTGAGCTCAGCCATTGTTTCATAAATTTTAGTAGTTGCACTGTATACACTGGGACGCAGAGAGTAAGCTTTGTCAAGTTACCTCTGAATCATGGCAAAGAAGTCGTACTTGAATTTTAATACAGGGTCAAATATTTTGCAAAATTTCTGTTTGAAGTTAGATGTTCAGTTTCATATTCTTATTATATCATGTGAGCTGCTTATCTTGGCAGGATGAAAGGGAAAAGAAGACAAAAACTGTCAGCTTATGAACAATTATGACTATTTCAAAAAATGTTGTGCAATGCTGCGTTTTGTCAGAATTCTCTCTTTAAAGTGTACAAGAACTATTAGAGTAGTTAGATTAAATTTACATGATTCTTTCTTATGAGTAGTTGTGATTAATTTTAAAAGTTATGGCAGAAACTGAATGAATAGCTATCAAGGCACAAAGTAGCTGTGCACTGATTGGGAATCAAGAGACCTATGTGTTATTCCTGGTTCTGTCTCTTTTTCCCAAGGCGCTTCACATCTCTATACCTCATTTTCTGTCAAATGGGGATGATGATGTTGTAGCCTTTTGTAAACTGCCTTGTGACCTGGTCTGTACATGAAAGTACTATATAAGCGGTATTATTCTAACTTCTATTATTAATGCTACCTGCACTGCAGCTGTTGTAGTTATTATATTTATACTTGTTCTACTGACTCATTAAATGCTTTTCCTCTTTGTTTGTATTTTTAAAAGGCAACTTCACTGATTCCTTTGTCATTACCATAATTGTTTATACAAATTAGACAACTTATCTGATCCCTGTTTTGTAGTGTGTACACACATAAACACGCATGTGCAGATATATATGTTTATCTGTATGGATGTACATATATATATACACGCAAATATATTATGAATACTTGCATGAAAGCCATGTACCATCTTTTGAGTATAATGTGTAGGAATGCTACTTTTTCTTTGGTTATTTTCCATTATAAGGCCATATTACTATACTCTTATTCATATTTAGTACTACTTCACCATTAGTCTTATCAGACACCCACATATCATTTTGAACATGTTCTACACTTTTATCAAGGGTGAAGCCATCTAAGTGACACTTTCAGCTATTAGCAAAATGCTGTGTTAACACATTATTTCTACTGCTTTCTGGAAATTAAACATAAGAATAAGCAAAAGGGATCATCACTTAAGAACAGTTGAGCAATCTTGTATATTTGTTTTATTCCCAATTTGTGATTGTGTAGTTTGACTAAAATTAACCAAAGTGGTAAGCAAGAATCTTTCAGTTGCTTTATGTGCCCCTAGAGTTTTCTTCAAAGCAAGAACAAAGTGCTTCATTGCTTCTTTCCAAACTGAATAATGAGAAACAAAATTATAACGGTTCATTGCACTTAACTTCAGAAAAATGTCAGAACTGAAGTAAACCTCAGATTAGGTCTATTACAGTGTACTTAGGCAAACAGAAAACACCACAGGTATGTTTTGGGTTTGTTTGCTGTTCTTGTTTTCATTTTTCAGTTCTAAATTGTTTTAGCTAGTGAGAAATGACATAACTTTTGAGTAATCTGCTACCTTACTGAAATGATTGTGGTGAATTTTACTTTTTTCACGATTTTATTAAATGGCTGAGGGAATGAAGCAACTTTTTTTTTTTTTTTTTCACAAATGGTGAAATTCTGCTAAAGTTTCTGTTGAATCTGTTTACTAAAAGATAAGGGATCTAAGGTCACAATGCCTCAAATTCTACAATGACCTCCTAGTGTAAAATTGATTATGTTGCTAAGTCTCCTCCAACCATTCATCATTACATTTGCACACAGCTGTTTCAGAAGCCACATGGTCATCCGTTTACTTGCTGGGAAACTGATGTAGTACTAATAAAATTCCTGTTGATTTCAGGCACAAATATGTCTAGAGATTTGTGCAAAGGCTCTCCACTGAATTTTGGTACTTTTCCCCTATACCCAGCCAAGGCTTCTCTACAGGCTTTGAAGAGACATGGATTATTCCATTTAGTAATTTCACACCACCAGTACTGAAAAAAAGTACCACAATACTATCAAGTTTCACAAATTCAAAAATATCATTTTCCCATTATATTTTTCATCACCTCTCAATTGCTTTATATGTTCCACTTTGTCTCATTTCTCTGAGGGGTTAAAACCTGGCCTCCTCAGCAAACAGCTGAAGTACAGCTTCCACAAAAGTGGACTTTTAGATGGATAAGGAAATTAGCTTGAAGGCTGCATCCAAAGAGCCATTCCAGTCCATGGCTCAATGTCCAAAGGGAGATCAGTAACAATTGGTGTCCCTCAAGTGTTTGTACTGGGACCAAACTATTTAATGCTTCATCAACAACATAGACACTAGGATTGAGTGCTCTCTCAGTAAGTTTGCAGATGATACCATGCTGAGTGGTGCAGTTCATTCACTTGAGGGAAGCAACACCATCCTGAGGGAGCTTGACAGGCCTGAGGAGTGGGCTCATGCAAAGTTCAACAAGGCCAAGTGCAAGGTCCTGCACCTGGGTCAGGGCAATCACCACTGTCAATACAGACTGGGGGATGAATGGATTGAAGCAGCCCTGTGGAGAAGGACTAGAGGATACTGGTGGATGAAAAATTAGACATGAGCTGGCAATATGCACTTGCCGCCCAGAAAGCCAGTCATATTCTGGGCTGCATAAAAAACAGCATGGCCAGTGGGTTTAAGGAGGTTTTTCTCCCTCCTCTACTATACTCTCATGAGACCTTACCTGGATCATCCAGCTTCAAGGCCCTTAGTACAAAAAGACATGGACATGTTAGAGCGAATTGAGGCAAGCGCCGCTAAAATGATCAGAGGGCTGGAACATCTATGCAGAAGAGCTGAAAGAGTTGGAATTGGTCAGCCTGGAGAAGAGGAGGCTCCAGGAAGACCTTATTGAGGGCTTTCAATACTTAAAAGGGGCTTATAAGAAAGATGGAAAAAGACTTTTTACCAGGGCCTGTAGTGACAGGAGAAGGGGAAATGGTGTTAAGCTGAAAGAGAGCAGGTTTAGATTGGATATAAGGAAGAATTTTTTTACAGTGAGGGTGGTGAGACGCAGGAACAGGTTTCCAAGAGAAGTTGTGGATGCCCCACCACTGAAATTGTTCAAGGTCAGTTTGAATGTAGCTTTGAGGTACCTGACCTAGTACAAGATGTCCCTGTCCATGACCAGGGGTTGGACTAAATGATTTAACCCAAACCATTCTAGGATTCATTCTAAGATGAAAAAATACCTTTACCAATTTGCACTCTTGGCTTTAGTCTGTCCCTTTGCACTGTCAGTTTGCATTTCCTCATTTCCCAACAGGATACAGTCAGGTATGAATGATGAGGCAAATAAAGGCAGAATCTCAACAAGCTAATTGAAGCAGTGTTGTACCATGCCAAAACATTTATAATGGAACAAAAAAGGGCAACAATTTGGATACTTTTTGTATGTGTATATATGTATAAATTTATAGTTTGTATATACAGTATATAAGGTATATATATTTACATAGTTCCTACACAGATTATAGCATATAGCATGTACAGTATGAATACATAGTAAGCATATATAGTAATACAGTACTTAATAATGTTGATTTTTTTTGTTTACTAGTGCACGTGCTGTTGTGCATGACAGCTCTAAAAACTAAGTAGTTTGATAAATTCTCTCAACACCATTATATCCATTATAACCATCTTAGATCTCATTATCGCTAACCTGAATATGGCTCTTAGGTATGTGATACTCAGACCTGAAGTATCCACCTTCTAGATGCTTCACCTGGTGAAATTTCTGAGCTAAATTCATATCATCAGTAGCATTTTTATCAAGTAGTTTTATAGGCTATTATATTCATATTATGTGGCAAGATTTTGGTAGAAGGGCGGGGTGCAGGGGTGGCTTCTGTGAGAAGACACCAGAAGTTGCCCCAATGTAGGGCAGAGCCAGTTCCAGCCAGCTCCAACACAAACCCACCACTTGCCAAAGCTGAGCCAATCAGTGATGTCAGTAGCACCTCTGTAATAACATATTTAAGAAAGGGTAAAAAACGCTGTGCAGCAGCTGTGGGGGAGACAGCTGAGAAAATGTGAGAGAAACAACCCTGAAGACACCAAGGTCAGTGAAGAAGGAGGGGAAGGAGCTACTCTAGGTGCCAGAGCAGAGATTCACCTGCAGCCCATGGAGAGTATGGTGATGGAGGTTGTCCCCCTACAAGCCATGGAAGACAATGGTGGAGAAGAGATCTACACTGCAGCCTGTGGAGTGCAGATCTACACTGAAGCCAATGCCATAGCAGGTGGATATTCCCCGAAGGAAGCTGCAGCCTGTAGAGAGCAGGCTCCTGGCAAGAGCAGCAGTCCTTGGAGAGGAGTCCATGCAGGAGCAGGTTTTCTGACAGGACCTGTGGCCCATCTGGGGACCCACACTGGAATAGTCCATTCCTGAAGGACTGTACCTGTAAAGGACCCGTGCTGGAGCAGTTCTTAAAGAACTGCAGCTGGTGGGAAGCATCCAGGTTAGAGAAGTTCATGAAGGACTCTATCTGATGGGAGGGACACATGCTGAAGCAGGGGAACAGTGTGAGGAGGAAAGAGTGGAAGAGACAAAGTGTTCTGTACTATTTGCAACCCCCATTCCTCATTCCTTTGTGGTGCCTGGGGGAAGGAGATAGAAGAGTTAGGCACGAAGTTGATCCTGGGAAGAAGGGAGGGGTGGAGGGAAAGTGGTTTTAGTTTTATTTCTCAATATCCTACTCTGTTACAACTAATTGATAATAAATTAAATTAATTTCCCCAGGTCGAGTCTGTTTTGACCGTGACAGTAACTGGTAAATGATCTCCACATTATTATCTCAACCCATGAGCTTTTAATCATATGTTCTTCTCCTGTCCTGCTGAGAAGAGGGAGGGATGGACTGGTCTGCTGGACATCCAGTGGTCAGACAAGGTCAACCAAGCTCAGCTAAAGTCGGGTAAGTGCTTTAGGACTATGAAGCAAAATAAAAATCCTATTAGCAACAGCATTACACATTGCCTTAGACTTTGCATTGCATTTTCATGATGTACTTATCTTCTGAGCCTAAAACTGGATTTTAAATTGTTAGCCTTCCTTCCATTAAAAACATGGGTAATCTTATGCTTCCATTTTCCTTGTGGAAGGTTTTAGTTGCCCAAATATAGATGTTAGCGACATTTGAGACAAGTTGGTATGTGAGACAAACTGCATGAGGCTAAATTGTGATTTTTGTCCTTACACCTGTTGTTCTCAATAATCACAGAAAAGATAAATTCTTACTTCAGAATCTGGAATAAATCTAGGAAACATCAGAAGTCTCATGAAATGCAATCAAAGGAGAAATTTAGGGGTAAAAGTGGAAAGGACTTTTTTTTTCAGTGCAATTCAAATTTAAACATGGATTTAAACAGTGCTTACAATTACAAAATACATTAAGGTACAAGAAAGGCTAATAATAAATCCCAGTTGGATCACATTACCACTTATAGATTGCAGTATGTCATGACTGAATTAATTAAAAAGATGAAGTCACCTATTTAATGAACTTTAAAAACCTGCAATCACCTTTCATCTCCCAGGCTAATTGAACCTGGATGTATTTATGGTATTGTGTTGTAAGCTGTTAAATCAGAAATTTTAGAGCAGAGTCGTAAATATCTTATTTTAACGCAGCACTACCACCAGTGCAGCCAGAAATAATTATTTGTGGGAAATTGTTATGTCTGCTAGGTCTTCTACTGCTTGCAAAACTATTTAATCTACATGTGTTACTTTTTTTTGTTTGTTTGTTTTCACAATAAAGACACTGTAGAGTCTTATATGTTAAGGAATTTAAATTGAAGATGTTTTTTTCAGAGAGAAATCAGATTGGAGATTACCCAGGAACAGAAAATGTCTAGGTGATGAATAATGAGTAAATTCTGCCTATATAAATCTGATGCTTTCTATCCTTGCATACATTATAGAAAAGCACTGTGTAAAAAAACACAGAAACAAACCCAGTGCAAAACATGGTTCCTGGAAACTTGGAAAGGTCAGTGATGTTTAAAAATGGATCACCATTTTCTTACTAGCTTTGTCCTCATTCTACCTAAGGGCAAAACTGAGTTTCACATTGTGCTAGTTAAGGTATTTCTTAATGTTAATTCATACAAACTCTGTATAGCAAAATGTATTCCACATTTTTTATTACATGTTTCTCTTAATTACCTTTCTAATACATATATGTTTCTCATTACTTCCCAAGGTCTGCCCTAAAGAGATTGTTGGTGATGTGCCCAGCAACAGCTGGTAGAAAGTTTGCTATCGTCTTTCTCTTTGCTTTCTCTGATGTGCTTGACTGGAAGGGTACGCTATTTTAATCAACCAATATAATGCTTCCTTGGTATTGTTGCAATCCATCTTGATTATCAGTACCACCATGGCTACTTTATGTGATGAATCAAGGCAGCTTTTAGAAACCCAGGAGTTAGGAAGTACAGTGATAGCTTTACATATATTACTGTTGAAATTTGCAATTTGACAGGATTTGCAGAAATCAAGAAAGGAAGATTATGGCAGGTATGGTAGAAGTGTTTTGAAAATGGCTTCTCTAAGCATAAATATCCACAAAGTAAAATATTGACCTGAATGCATAAGTAGCACAGACTTAGTTGAAGAGGAGACAGAGGGTAGGATAACAAAACAGAAAATTGGTAATGTTTTTTGCATGAATATTATATTGATGTTGTCAATCAAGACAATCCTGGTATCACTCTTTTAAACATTTCTGTGGCTGATTATAGACCTCAGATTTGAGACAGAAAAATCTGTTTTTTCTACATAATAATCCTTCCACTAACATTTTGTTGCCTTTATTCCTGTATTCCTTATGTGACAATGCCTTTGATATATTGAATCAAATTCAATATGGAATTCTGAGATTAAAACAATAGCTGCAGACCCCAAAACTGCTTGACAAATTTCATGAAACTTTAAATAGTTCTAAGCCAAGTTATCTGTAGAAAGTAGTTTTAAAGACAAACATTGGTTAGGGACAGCTTATATTATTCAGAGTGGGACTGGACTTTAGTTTCAAACGCTTATACACTGATGTATAACATAGGCGTCCCCAGCTAACCTCAGTGTCTAGGCTGCAAGACATGAAACATGGGGGATTTGGTTGCCTAAACATAGGTATGCAGTGTCACATTAGATGCTCTGGGTTTTACCAAGGTGCCTGTACAGGGCTGGCATACATGACATTGTATGTCCAAGAGATATGCCTCCTTCTAGAGTAACAAGGAAGGCAGACCCAATACTTAACAGGACCCAAAATGGTGTTAGATGCCTATGTTTAGGCAACTGAATCCTACACATTGTCAACACAGTCATCGAAGAGTTCAGAGAGCTATTTAGCAAAACAAATATAGTATTTCATACTACTTGAGGATGATATAACACCTCTCCTGACCTCACAGCATATAATTCAGTCATCTAAGAATGGACAACTAGTGTTATTTGAATTGCTATAGGGAAACTTTCCTGGCTACTGATCCAGAATGACATGGATTTTTGTGTTGTATGTACCTGTCCAAAGAGGATGTCTCAGATAACCAAGGATTTCCCATGCAATGGTGACAAGCCTTAAATGTCTATAGTCAAGCAAGAAGGCTTTATTGGCTAAAACAAATTAAAATAAAGTTATTTTGGAAACAGAACTAAAGGACTCAGAACTAAAGAAAGAAAGTTTTTACAATGAGGGTGGTGAAACACTGGAATAGGTTGCCTAGAGAGATGGTGGAGGCCCCACCCTTGGAAACTTTCAAGATCAGGTTGGACGGGGCTTTGAGAAACCTGATTGAGCTGAAGATGTCCCTGCTCATTGCAGAGGGGTTCGACTAGATGAACTTTAAAGGTCCCTTCCTACCCAAACCATTCTACGATTCTATGCTTTTATGACTCTTCTTTGGAAGGCAATGGTATAATAAATTCTCTACCTGGAAGCTGAAATTAGACAAAGTTAAGCTAAAATATTTTCTGTCATGAACTGTCATGAATGACCACAAGTAACACTGGAACATTATGCCAATAATTAATCTTGATTCCCTACTGCTAGAATGTGTATCTTTGAGATTTGATTTATATTAAGATATGCTCAAATTCAAGTCCAGTTACTGGACTTCAGGAGAAAATTAATTCATTAGATTTCATTAGATAATGAAATTACTATGCAAGAAATCAGATTAAGTCAAAGGACTCATATGTGGATTGTGACCCTGCGGCCTATAGTGTGTTTCAGATTTCACGGCCTTTTGGGGTGGTGTTAGAGAGCTAGAGGATGACCGGGAGCAAAGATACAAAAGGGAATAAAGTGTAATCTTCGAAGTAGGATCAAGAATTTCACATTCCCAAAGAATGAAACAGCACTTCTTGTTGGAGTAACATGAAGAGAAAGAGGAATCTGTGTGTCCTCACTTCCATTGACATCTAACTGGAAGATGCTGCCACTTTTATTACTTTGTGTATCACAGCTCCTATTTTTACTATAATATCCCTTCAGTAAAGGTGAAAATTCAGCAATGACAGGATATTTCTTTTGCAAAATATAAAGGGAGCCATCTGCAGAAATTCTATCAACAGCCCGCATGTACCACACGAACTGCTCACTAAGTATCATTTCTGAAATACCTCAGGAAAAGGCGGTTTTCCTTTTATATAGGCTGGCACTAACAGGAGACAGCCAAAGACTTTGTGCAACTTTGAAAACTCTTTCTCTCCAGTTGAGGTGTGGAAGTTTGAGGACAAGATTGAGGACCATGCTGACCATTTGTGTCTGCTCCAGCTACTTATTATTTCTGATAAGAAAAATTTGGTGCGTGCCTTACAGGATATTTTGTGCAAATGCCATCTTTTGTTTACGGTTTGACTTTGACAGTCTGTGATTTCCTAGACAGAAAATAAGAATGTAAGAGGAAAGTTAGCTATTACTCACAGTCTGCTGTCAGTTTAAGCATTCACAACCTGTCACATCTTGTGAGAACTGAAGATGTAAATCAGTCTGTCTCTGCAGCAGCTCAAAGAAATGTGCCAGGTGGAATGCATTCCTTTATATGTTTGAATTGCTTGAAAAGCAACATAAATCTATTAATAAATGTACATTACTAACACTAATGAGTTCCTCTGTACCATTGAGAATACACAGTATTTGAACTAGTTCAAAAAAAAAAAAAAAAAAAAAAAAGAGCCTAATTAATTCATAGGACTTTCCTACAAATTTACATTTTTCTAAGTCAAAATTACATGGAATTTAGCTTTTTCATTTCATTTTCTCATCCACTGATTTTACTCATCTGTACTTCAGCAGTGATACAAAGATGACTTAAGTGATGTATATATGACTTTATATTGCAAGGACCTTTCCAAGACACACTTTTCTAAATAAATTATCATTAAACATTGTAAAAACATATCTGTATCTTTGTCTGTTGATCTATCCACACTTCTTCATACAAATGCGCCTAACACAAAGGGTTCCCACTGATAAAAGAATAGTCCTTTAGCAAAATATAATCTCTAAGTAAACTCTCTAGTATAAAGCATTAAAAAATAGAGAATATATCATTTTATATTGTTATTTTTAAAACAAAAGACATTGGTTTATGCATATTAAAGTTTTATGTTTATTTTGTTGTGTAGCTTTGTAAGATACACTTTGATTTTATGGGGTGTTAATCCACTAACAATATCCCCTACAATGCCCCAGACTTAAAGTCTGAGTAAATTATTTGTTTTGCCATCTAGTGTCTCTATGACCATATGCCATTCCATTTATGAATTATTAATGCTGCAGGAAATAATAGATGCTTCAAAGGTCTATGACAATAGAGCAACATTTTGTTTTCTCTGAAGGATATCTGTCCATACCACTTACGCAATCCAGACTAAAGACCCTTTCCTTTTATATTTCACTTTCTCTGTCTTCCAAACGCATCTTTTATAACTTGAGTTTAGCTGGTTCCATTTGATCCTCTGATCACCGGCCTTCCTCACTGGTTCTGTGAAGCTTAACTCTGAACTTTATCTTTGGTCTTACATTCTTTAATGTGATTTGTACATTTTTGCTAACAGGGTTGTTACACATTCCTTTTATAGCAAAAGAGAATGATTTAGACTTTATGATGGATAGGATTTAACATAAGCCCGGAAAATGTTTCAGCCCCATCTGTTTTTAAAGAATTTAAATTGTCACTTAAAAAAAAGACTGTAATCCTTATGCTTGT
The DNA here is from genome assembly GCA_947846985.1 of Fratercula arctica. Taxonomy (NCBI): domain Eukaryota; kingdom Metazoa; phylum Chordata; class Aves; order Charadriiformes; family Alcidae; genus Fratercula; species Fratercula arctica. Next base: position 45,381,029 of record CANTUZ010000001.1, on the reverse strand, counting down.
CATGATGCTCCGAAATACCACAGTGAAGTGCATAGGATATGGACAAGAAAACACTGAATGTAAGCAGAATTAGCTCTAAATGTAAGCAGAATTAGCACAGAAATATAACAGCTAAACAAAATTATGGTATTTTTGCTAGTGTTAATAGGAGTTCATTTTCTTCATGAGCTTTCAACACAAAAGTTTAGATTTTCAATAGAAACTAAGGAAACGAGACTCTGACTTTTTGAGTATAAAAAAGGGATCTGTCTTTCTAAACATCTTTTGATAACTTAATTCTCATCACACCAAATGTGAGTGGGACTACATTTCAATGGATTAATTAAAATATTTTTAGTTAAATGAAATCAAAGTTAAATATTATTTTTACATTCTAATTTTATTCTTTAATGTTGACAACTGCCAAGTACTTTTTGAAAGCATTTTGTAGACATATGGTGCAGCATGCTTGTACCATTGAATACCATCTGCTGTCTAGGCTTAAATGCACACTGACTTTACTTTTAATTCACAATGAACATGAAGAATGAATGTGACCCATGTACTGCAATTTGGCTCAGCCATTGGCAGGTCCACATTTAAGGCATAAAACATATTTGTAATTATAAAATGGCTATTTACAAGTTCCCAGGTGGGTAAGTAGCCATTAGTAACAAATAATTGCATGCCAGCCCATTATGCTCCCAACCACTGTACTGGAAAAAGACCTAGAAACATGAAAGGATAAAGCATTCTGTTACTAACAACTTTATAACAGTTATATAATTTATACTGCTGAATTTAAATCTAATAAAGACGTTAAAAACTTTGGTTAACATGTAAATGGAGACCTGCAAGCATGGAGTCAGGAACATTAAGGATGTCCGAGTAAAGTTATAAAATACTCTGTGATGCTTTTATTATATTTGCCTTCTGTTTTTCTATTGATATTAAAGTTCTTCTATTGAAATGCATTTCACTCTTCAAATACCTGCTGAACAGAAAAGCAAATGCCTGCACATGCTCTAATTTATCACCCTCTACACCAGAAAATGAAAAATTATCCGGAAAAAGCCACAGTCTGAGTGTGGATAACTTTGACCCTCCTCCAGAAAAAAAAAAAAAAAAAAAAAAAAAAAACCACCAAAAAACCAACAAAAAAAAACAAAAAACAAACAAACAAAACCCCCCAAACAAACAAACAAACAAACAAAAAAAACAAAAAAAACCCCAACCCTTACTGATTAAATAAATTCCTGAATTGTGAATGATTCCTCAAAAATTTCATGTAGAATCAGAATGATGAATTGTGTTTAGATGTACAGTCTTGTTTTTACTGAAGTCAGTGACAGAACAAATCTTATGGGGAGCAGCTGAGGGAACTGGGGTTGTTTAGCCTTGAGAAAAGGAGGCTCAGAGGAGACCTTATCGCTCTCTACAACTACCAGAAAGGAGGTTGTAGAGAGGTGGGGGTCCGTCTCTTCTCCCAGGTAACAAGTGATAGGATGAGAGGAAAAGCCCTCAAGTTGCTCCAGGGGAGGTTTAGATCGGATACGAGGAAACACTGAAAGGGTTGTCAAGCATTGGAACAGGCAGCCTAAGGAAGTGGTTAAGTCACCCCTGGAGATATTTAAAAGATATAAAAGATTGTAGATGTGGCACTTATAGTGGTGGAGTTGTCAGTGTTAGGTTGATGGTTGGACTTGGTGATCTTAAAGGTCTTTTCCAACCCGACAGATGTCATTAAAAAAGGAAAAAAAAAAAAAAAAAAAAAAAAAAAAAAAAGAAAAGAAAAAGAAAAAAAAAGAATTCTCCCAAATTAAATTGGAAAAAATTCTTCTTGTAATATTTAACATTACAGCCATGATTTGCTAGATTATAGTGTATTTAGCAAGAAATTACTGCTGTTCATGTAACTAATGGAACTATGTATAGAATAGAATTTTTCTTTCTTTAGTGTTTTGCCTGAATATTGTTTTTATTCCTCTTTCCTTTGAAAATTAGGCTTAGTCATACTGTCTGTGTTGTGTGTATGTCTGGCTTTGTGTTTTCTCCTAGAAATTTATTTACTCATTGGTGGCTGTGAAATTTAACATAAGGATAGAACTTCTGAGGATACGCCTATACTGCTTTTTTGGGGAGGAAGTCCTATATCTTGGAAATTTTCCATTTTAGGGAAATTTCTGCTTTGTGGTCTCATGGCTTGTTAGGTACTTTACTCATAGCATCCCCTCATGTCAGAAGCATAATAGGGAGAACAGAGAAAATTCTGGGCAGTGTGCTGGCACCCTGATTTTTAACTGCTGATGAGCAGTGCTTTTTACCCTTTCTTAAATATGTTATCACAGAGGTGCTACCAACACCACTGATGGGCTCAGCTTTGACCAGCAGTGGGTCCGTCTTGGAGCTGGCTGGAACTGCGTCTGTCAGACATGGGGGAAGCTTCTGGCATTTTCTCACAGAAGCCACCCTGCAACCCCACTACTACCAAAACTTTGCCACGTAAACCCAATACATGTATGTTTTTACCCTACATGCTAACACAATGCAGATTCATGTATCTAGTTGAGGCAAGGGTGTCCTTAGTCTGTGTCTGCTCTACAGAGCTGTGCTGCTGATAGAAGGGCTGTATCTGTCCTTCTCTTAAAAGAAAATGTTGCCATTTCTATTATATGCATAAACTTCATTTTCATTAGTGAAAACTATATGAGACATTTTATCATCATCTGTATCTCTTCCCTGCCCCAACTTTTTGCAACAAGTAAGTATTATATTTCTCATATTTGATTTGCACTGAATAGATTTTATATTTACAATACCTTACTACTGAGAAATCACCCATTTCTGACAGAAGACAATAATAATAAGAAAGACTGATTAAACTGCATCCCTGTATAAGTACTGATACCATTCCTCAGATGAACATATGGCTGAGTTTCACCAGACCTGAATATCTTTTATTTCAGTGTTCTGTGAGAATAAAGCTGTGAAACTAGAACAATGTATGAGTCAGATCTTTGGGATGTCTGTAAGAGAGGTTTTTTATTTGTTTTTTTCTCTTGTAATTGGAAAGTAGAAAGGATCTTGAAGATGCAATCATAGGAAAAAAGTTAAAAAAAAGAAAGGGAGGGAGAGAATAGTCATGTATGTATAATATTTTGACCAATGTATGAAAATATTTGTCCAGATGCATTGGATTGGTGTGAGGGTGGTACGGGGCTGTCTTCTCTCTGGTTCAGGCATGCATCAGTACATCCACCAGCCAGAGCAACAGGACACCTGCAATGATACAGTCAGAAAGCGCTGATGAAGCCATAGAGGCAGGAACAGGCGTGACTTTGTCCCCCTTTCTTTGGGAAGTACAATGTGAAAGGAGTCATTCCTGACCAAGAAGAGTGAATCCAGCAGCAACTACAGTATTACTTTGACCCCTTCTGTAGACGTGCTACACCCTCATTGCTGCAAGTTGACAGAGATGTGCAGTGTGCCTTTGCCAGGCAGTAGGGCTCAGCAGAGAGCCCCTGAGGAGCTGTATGTGGTCCTTTCCAAAACTGGAGCAGCAGCATCCCCAGCTGTCCCTTGTTAGCAAACCTGGCTTGCCAAGTCAAATGTGATCCCTTGGGCAGAGCCTCTGAACCTTCTGGGACTGTGTGGCTTCCAGGACTGCGCTCCTCGTTCTGCAAAACACTGTGCTGAGTTGTCCTGGGCTGCTTTGCTCTCTGGTTGACACTGCAGGGGAAAAAATCTGAAGGCACCAGGCTAGATCCCTTCAGTGCAGGGCCTAGGTGGTTTTGCTTCCTACATCAGCCTTACATTTGAAGTAAGCTGCAGTATGGTGGATGACCTTGCTCATCCCTGCGGCAGCAGTTCCACCTTCTGAGGGAGGAGGCTATTGTTGTCATGCTGTTTGTGGACCTTACATACCTTTGCTGTTTCTGCTTCTGCCCCCAGTGCTGGTGACTCCTCAGCTGATGTGCAGGCAAGCCCAGCCACCTCATCCCCAAAGAGTCTGGAAGACTGTAGCCAGTTGGTAAACACAGCATGCCTTCCTGCTCACCCACACCGGGATGCCCAGGGGGAGCATGTGCTTCTCTGCTGGGTTGGAGATTTGTCCCTATGTAGATGGCCAAGTTGCCAACAGTCCTGCTGGTGTGGGCATTCCTGCTGATGTTTTGGAGCATGGACAGCAAGATCTTGAGCAGCAGGAGGTTGGCATTGGGCAACTTGCTGCACTCTGAGGGAACAAAAACACAGTGTTTTAAAGTAGATGTTGTAAACACAAGTTGCCCAGGCTGGTCTCACCCAAAACCACCCAAGTGAAGTCTCCCTGGATACACATCGTCTACAGCAGAGGGACTGCCTTCGCTGACATATGGTCACCTCCCTCCCTGCCCTTCTGGCAAGAGTCCCTTCATGGAGGAACCCCCATTGTCTGTGGGAAGTGTTTCAAAGAGGGAAATGTTTTTCTGTGCCACTTTCCCCCAAAACCCAACCTCAAAGTAGCCAGAGGTGGCTGAAAAAGAACACAGCTTTTACAAGAAAGCCGTCACTTCCCAGACAAGTCCCTGTCTCTTCCAGTCCCTGCGCAGCAGGCAGGCTGCTGGTCACACTTACTCTTTCAGTGCTGCCAGCTTCTCCTGCCCGCTGGTCTTCTGCAGGGCACTCATCCAGTCCTCGTAGAGCTGTGCCTCCAGGAGTTTGGAGGGGATCTTATGGAGGAAGTCCTGCAATGCCAAGGGCTGTGGGTGAGGCTTTTACCACTACTGCCAAGAGCACAGGCAGCATCCCTGGCATTCTGGCTCATGAGCAGGCTGCTGCATATTAGCTCCTGCTCTCACAGATACCAACCAGAACCGACAGAGCTGGGAGCTGCTGGACTACAGGTCAGCAGAGTTCATGAGTTCACCTTCAAGATGACAGCCAGCAGGTGTGCAAGATGGCTTTAGAGGCGGAAGGCCTCCACTTGGCTGTTGAGGGCCCCTCTCAGCTCCCAAGAGATGTGCTCATCAGCTGCAAGCTGGAAGATCCCCCCCGGGGATAGTCCTTGCTCTTGTGGGAGAGCCAGCAGGTCCTGCAGGGGACAGAGGAGGACCGTTGCTCAGCTGAAGAGAGGCCCTGGGGCAGGTGAATATTCCTCAGGGGCAGGAGCAAGTGTGGACAGCTCTGTAGCTCTTATGGGGGTGGAAGAGAGGGGTGGCTGGAGGTGGATGATGTGGGGAGGAGCCCCCTTTGTCCCTGCTCCCCTCCCTGGGGTCCTTCTGCTGAGGACACCACATCTCTGGAGGAGACAGTGGGATGGGGACCCCCTCAGTGCTGTCCTGCCACCGTTGAGTGCAAGGGAGAGAGGTCGTTTGGGAACAAGGGGTCCTGGGGCCTCAGCTCTCTCCTGCTGCAGACTGATAGGGATGGACATGGCCTGTGGGAAGGGCAGCAGCAGTTCTAGTACAGCACTAGTGTCCATTTGTGGGAGGAGGAGGGAAGGACCATCCTGCCTGTATTCTCCAAACTCACCAGCCAAGTGTCCAAGTCCACCTTCGCTGCCTGAGGGGACAGGCAGTAGCCGCTGCTTGGGACCAGCCTGAAAGAAACGTGCTATGCTCACCAAGCAGCCCCACAGCAGAAAAGGCCCCCAGTGAGATGCATCAGCCCCTGGCCATGTGTGCGAGGATGGCCAAGAAGCTTTGCTGCAGCTAGCAACTCAAGACGTGCCCAAGAGGGCAGGATGCCAGTGCAGGGGAGGCTGGGACAGACAGCCCTCCCACCAAAGCTCAGCCCACTGGCCTGAGACACCTCACACACCCTGAGAAATCCTCACCTTTGCCTGGCCCTCGACTAGCCTCTCTAGGCTGATGGTGTGTAGTGTCATTGCCTGGTCAAGGGGAAAAGAGCAGAAGGTGAGAAGCAACGCACCTGGTGCTAGGCTGGAGCAGCATCTGGGCACAGCAGGGAGACACTGGGGAGCCCAGGCCTGGGCACAGCACTGTAGGCATGGCCTCACCAGCACTGAGCAGTGGGGAAGGGTCACCTTTCTGCAGCTGCTGGCAATGCTTTGCCCAGTGAAGCCTAGAGTATGACTCTGTGTTTGCCGCAAGGGCATCTTGCTGGCTTCTCTTCAACTTGGTGTCCACCAGGACCTCCAGGTCCTTTTCTGCCAAGCTGCTTTCCAGCAGCTTTGTCAAGCTGCTTTTGGTCACGAGTATGTGGGATGCTTTGTGCCTATACCGGTGCCACTCACAGTTGGTCCCACCCTCTTTTTGCAGATCTCCCTGTGCCGCTGCCATGAGGGTGAGAAGGGCATGTTTCCTTCAGCCAAAGCAGGGGTCTAAATGGAAAGGTTCTTTCTTCTTATGGGACAGAGAGAAAGAGAATGTGCATTGGTGACAAGAGTTCAGAGATGGATTTTCCGCAGAACTCCATCTTTATCTTTTTTTCCACAGACAGCATCCCCAGCACTCTGGCTTATCCAGAGACAATAAATGAAATTAATTTTTGAGTCTGTTTTGCCCATGACAGTAATTGATAAGTGATGTCCCTGTCCTTATAACACACAAGCTTTTCATTGTATTTTATCCCCCTATCTTGTTGAGATCAGGGAGTGACAGAGTGGCTTGCTGGGCACCTGGCAACCATGCAAGGTTAACCCACCAAAATAGAAACAGCTCTGTAAAGTGAAACAGGTGGTGCTGTGGCTGAGATATCCATACTGCCTACAAAAAGGGACTGATTTCTTTGAACAACCTCTTATCTGGTCCTGTAGACAGCATGCCTACTATACGCCAGGAGACATTGGATGCACTTCTTTTTGTATAGTTTTATTTAAAAGGAATATAGTTTTCCCACTTGTAAACTATTCTGTGACATAAATATGGTATGTGAGAAAATTCAGAAGACTTAAAAAGTGCATTTCTGATTCAAACTAAAACAGTGCTACAGATTTCTACAGATTCCTACAGCAGTTTATGTCTCACTTTTTCCATCATAAGGGTACATTTTTAGTCTGAATACTTGCGTAGATTCCTGGTACGGTAAATAATTAGAGGTACCACTAGAGAGTTGGTCACTAATTCCAATCTGCTCATAAGAAAGTTGGGTGAAATGAATCCCTACCTAGGCTAAACAGCCATCAAAACACATACATGGCTTTTATTCCATGATCAAAGCAGTTACATTCCTTAAATACAGTTGATATGTTTTCTCAGCAGAAGTACTGAAGTCTTAATCCTGAGCTGAGTTCTGCCTTTGCCAGAATAAAAATACTCCAGAAGCAAAAATGTGAGCTGGTTTTAATTAAAATTTTTAACAAAAATATTACTGATGTGCTTATTAAAAATAGATATAACTAATTTTTCAAGAAATGAAGTAGCTAAATGCATATGTATTCAAATCTTCTAATTTATTTTTTCTGTATATAGTAGAACTCTAAGCAACATCTATATAAACATGATTTTTTTGCACTTAAATTTATATCTTTAAATCAAGAAGCCTGTTAAATGAATAGTACTCCACACTCACTTTACAGTAAGTAGAAAGAAATAAAAATTGTCCAGAGGGACACTCCTTCTAAGTTTCTTTCTGAGAATCTTATGAGGGACAGTGTCAGAGGCCCTACTGAAGTCCGGTTAGACAGTATCAGCCGCTCTCCACTCATCTACCAGGCCAGTCATTTTGTCGTAGAAGATTACTGAGTTGGTCAAGCATGTTTTCCCCTTTGTGAAGCCATGCTGACTATTCTTGTTGATTTTCTTTTCCTTAATATTTTCTTTCCTATCATTCAGCATCCATCTTGCTTTCATTACTTTTGGGACACTATACAAGAAAATATTTTTTCTAGTGTTCGAGTTGTTGTTACCATCATGACATTTAAGTCTTTCCTATATGCTATATTATCAGAAGCAGTCATGAGATATGATTAAGTGATTATGAAGATTAATCAATAATGCTATAAAGTACTTTATTTTGCAAGGTTTAGCATGGCTGGTACTTCTTATGTTTATAACTTTCTTTTCATTTTTCAGAAGGTGAAAATATTTTGTGGGAACATCGCTACTTATACGTGAAACTACAGATATTATGGCATGGTATTTTTTACAGTGGATGGAAGCAGATGTCTAAATGTTTGAATCATAGTTTTGCTAAATTTCAACAATGGCAAATATTCTGCAAGACAACGATATAGTTCTGTTTGTGATTGCAGAAAAAAATACTAATTCCACTAACCTCCTTGGCTCCTGTACTTCTAAGTGTAGGAATTGGACTTGAAATAATCACTTTAACAAATATTAACTGGAATAATTGAATCATAGAGTTGGAAGAGACCTATGAGGATCATTGAGTCCAACTGACTACACAGGGCAATGTAAAAGTTAAACCATGTATCTAAGAGTGTTGTCCAAATGCTTCTTGAACACCAACAGTCTTGAGGCCGTGACCACTTCCCTGGGAAACTTGCTCCAGTGCTTTACCACCCCTTCGGTGGTGGTCCCTGACACAGCCTTAAAGTCATTCCCTAGTGTCCTATCACCAGACACCAGAGAGAAGAGATCAACACCTACCTCTCTACTCCCCCTCAAGAACAAGTTGTAGATAACCATATGGTCACCCCTCAGTCTCCTCTAAGCTGAACAAACCTAGTATCCTCAGCTGCTCCACATAAGTCATTCTCTCTAGTCCTTTCACTATCTTTGTTTCTCTCCTTTGGACACAGCCTAACATTTTCATATCCTTCTTATATTGTGGAGCCCAAAACTGCACACAATACTTGGAGGTGAGGCTGCACCAGTGCTGAGTACAGTGGGACAACCACTTCTTTTGACTGCTGAGCTATACTGTGCTTAATGCAGGATATCGTTGGCTGCCAGGCTTTTGGCTGCCAGGGCACATTGTTAACTCATACTGAACTTGTCATCAACACAAACCCACAGATTCCTTTCTGCAGATCTGCACTCCAGTCTCTTGTCCCCCAGTCGACACATAAATCCAGGATTACACCATTCCAGGTGCGGAATCCAGCATTTCTCCTTGTTAAATTTCATACAGCTGGTGATTGCCCAGCACTCTAATCTACCAAGACATCTCTGTAAGGTCTCTCTACCCTCGAGGGAACCAATAGCTTCTTCCTAATTTAGTATCACCAGCAAACTTAATTTGTGTGTACTTAACGCCTGTGTCCACATCATTGATAAAAACACTGAAGAGAACTGTCCTTAAAACTGAGCACTGGAGAGTATCACTAGTGACTGGCCACCAGCCAGGTGTTACCCTATTTAAGCCTGACCCTTCAGACAGTTGTTCACCTGTCATATTGTATACATGTCTGACTGTATGCTGGACAATTTGTCCAGAAGGATATTCTGAAAGACAGTGTTAAAAGCTTTGCTAAAATAAAATAAAATAAATAATTAAATACATAAATAAAACCCACCACACCCACTACTACTTTCCCTTCATCAACTAGTTGGGTGACCTTGTCATAAAAGGATATTAAGTTAGTAAGGCATGACTTTCCCTTCATGAAACCATGTTGGCTTTGACCGATGACTGCATTGTCTTTAAAGTGTTTTTCAGTAACTCCCAGAATAATCTTCTTCATAATTCTACCAGGCACCAAACTGAGTCTAACAGGCTTATATTTGCCAGAGTCTTCCTTCTTGTCCTTCTTGAAAATTGGAATAATATTTGCTATCTTCCAGTTGACTGGGACCTCTCCAGATTCCAAAGACAATTATTCCAATCTGTGTGTAAGGACACCTGGGAAGGCAAAGTAGATATCCAGTGACAGCAAAGTGTGGTTCCACAAGTCAGTCACCTCCTCAGACTCTCAGAGGCTCCTCAAACAGTCCAATTCCCCCCAAAACTCAGCCACCAAGCAGAGCAGTTCTTCCACCTCTCACCTCTCACAGGCATTCTTGCTGCTGTCCTCAGCAATAAAAACCCAAAACCCAAATCTATTTCAGTCTTTTCAAACATTTTGTAAACAATCTGATGACATACATATGGATATGTGTGCAAACAAAATCTTCAAATTATTAAAAATTTTAAGAACCAAGTCCCAGACTTTGTTAACTGCTCAAAAGATCCCATTATATTGATAAAATTCCTTAATAATGCAATAAGATTACAATGGGGCTTGGAACATTCTTCTATATTTGTGTTTTACCTTTTTGATAAATTTAATTCAAAGGTTATTGAAGACTAAGGTTTTTCAGTGATTTAATACTTGAATCACTGTGTTAACAGCATCCACTGACAACTTTATGATACATTGCCATTATGACCAGGAAGAAAATAATAGGAAAACATCAAAGCACTCTTTGTTCTTCATCAGACATAAGAGTCTACATTTTGTTATGCTTATTGATTTTCATTTTAAGTTGAATTTTATGGTTGGTGGATTGTATTGGACTTGGTTTGGGGGAGGGGGTTTGCTTTATTTTATTTTTCATCAACATGTGTAATAAGTATTTCTCCCACCCCACTGGGAATGAAAGTTGCTTAAATGTCTTATTGTTTGAAAAACTGTAAGCTTTTCTTATTCCCTCTCCTCTGCTCTCTCTTTCCCTACCCTCCCTTCTGCCTACCTGCTCTTCCTCAGGCTCTTGGCTTTGTAATAGTCCAGCTTCAAGTAGCTGAGGCAGACAGATTGTTTTTCATGGTCTGGTAGCTAAGATAGCTTTTAACATGTTGAAGATGTACGTTCAACCTTTCTCAAGATGAGAAAATTCTAGGATTCAATTCTTTCACTTCCACTAATCTATTACCTAAAAAGTGGTCACATGCTTGGCTGTAGCCCTAACCACATCAAACTTTTTGGTCAGCTCCAAATAAAATATTGGCATCTGTCACTCCAGAACAGTCATGTGTGACTACAGCTAGATGTTCAGGGAGCTTTCAGGCTAAATAAGAAAATGTCCAATGAAATTAGAGGCCTATAGATCTAGGAAGTCTTGAAAAGAAGACAGATTAGAGTGGTGTTGTGGATTCAGTCATCTAAAGCCCACCCTAAACTGGATGGGGTTTAAGCAGACTGCAACGTCAAATTATTAAATTATTTAATTACTTTATGTCAAAGACACTGGCATCTGGCCAAGTTGAAAAATCTGATGATAACTAGCTTTGTTCTGCCTTTAACAGCTCATTACAGCATGAGAAATGAAACTGCAGTATTATTTCCTGCCACAGATGGTATTCACGGGTTGAAATTAGTATTTATTAAAGTAATATCATCCTTTTTTTCCCCCATACTTTCCCTTTATTACAAGGAAAGAGGCAGATGACTGATAAATTTTAAAAGAAGATGGACTAAGCCTCCTCCCCCTCACCAAATGGCTATATTGATAAAAGAAAATTCCTACCTTTAAGACACATTTTTTAAAATGTTTCTTAGAACAAAGTGGGGAAAAGGATTGTCATTTTTAGGTAATTCAAGTTTGAAAATAATTGAAAGTGGCTGTCATATTACACAAAGCATAGGAACGCTGCTGAATACTTAGAGAGTAGCCATGTAATTTCCTGAAAACAGTCTTTAAAGAATGTACTGTCAATCAATGCTCTGATTTCTTTATTTTGCAAAAATTAAGATTATGAGTCATGTTTTTTCTCTTAATCTGCTATTTTTTTCCTTTCCAAGAAAGAGCAAGTTTGTACCAGATCCTTCATTCTTCCTACTCTCAAGAGGGTATGGAGTATACTTTGTGAAAACAGAGTAAGTTTGGGAATTTTGTAAATCTGGAAAATTTACATAACCTCATGAACTCCTTTCCTCTTTCTTTCGTCTTCTCAGCTGTTATTGCATAATCTCACTCTAATTTAATAGGAAGTTAGCCCAACTGTAGAGTGAAAATTTATGTTATAGAAATCAGCATCATAGGCAAGTACAGTGAAAGTCAATTTCCAATTCCTTTGCTCACTCAGTAGTACTTCATTCAACAAGATGTTCGCTTGGGTTGAATTCTTGTCACCTAGCTTTGACCATAGACAATTTAAGCATGTATTCCATCCTTTTTAACTAAACTTAGGGGAGAAAGAGCAATTGGTGGAATGAAAGACTTCTAAAGACAGAATTGCTCTATCCTAAGATAGACCAAATGTTGGAGGAGAGGATTCATCTGCACCAATTCTGAACCTTTGAAAGTTGGATGTGTAATCCGAGCTAGCATATCAGACCATTATTGGTAGTGGCAAGAAAAAGTGCATAAAAATAAGTGCCTTCTTGAGGTACGATGGTATATACTGGCCTCCAGGTTTCTGCTTCAAAAGGGCACATTTATTTAAGCTCTATGTCATACAGCTTACTCCCATTCAGGTGTATTAGAGTACCAGAAACCACATTAAGCACCTTTGTGTAAGGAAGTGAATGCCTTCTGAGCAGACCAGTATGGTGGCTGCTTTACGCTCAGGGTCTAATTGTGATCTAGCATCTAAGATTTCTACCTGTAGATACATTTCCCAATATAACAGATATATGTATAAAGATATAAAATCTTATACCCGTAGTGTATGTATAGAATTATACATTATAGGTTTTTTTATGTGGAATGTTACATTACATTTAAAACATAAATATATGATACTATAAACAAAATAGGTAGATTGGTAGATTTTTTTTTTTTTTTTAAATACATCAGTTGAACATTGTGAATAAGATATTGGGTTTATGTGGCAAGGTTTTGGTAGCAGGGTGCTGCAGGGATGGCTTTGTGAGAAGAGATCAGGCTCCTGGCAGGAGCTGTGGTCCTTGGAGAGGAGCCCATGCAGGAGCAGGTTTTCCAGCAGGACCTGTGTCCCCACGGGGGACCCATGGTGGGTTAGTCCATTCCTGAAGGACTGCACCCTGTGGAAAGGACCCATGTTGGACCAGTTTTTGAAGAACCCCATGGGAAGGACCCACATTGGAGAAGTCTGTGAAGGACTGTCTCCCATGGGTGGGACACTATGCGGGAGTAGGGGAAGAGCATGAGGAGGAAGGAGCAGCAGAGACAAAGTGTTCAGGATTGACCACAACTCCAATTCTTCATCCCCCTGCACTGTTTGGGGAAGAAGATAGAAGAGTTAAGCATGAAGCTGAGCATTGGAAGAAGTGAGGGGTGGGGTGAAGGTGTTTTTAGCTTTGTTTTATTTCTCACTATCCTACTCCATTACAATTAATTGGCAATAAATTAAATTAATTTCCCCAAATCTAGTCTGTTTTGCCTGTGACAGTAATTGGTAAGGGATCTCCTTGTTATTATCTCAACCCAAAATCTTTTAAACATATTTTCTCGCCCTGTCTTGGAGAAGAGAGGGAGTGATAGAGAGGCTTAGTGGGTATCTGGTAGCCAGCAAATGTCAACCCCTCCTAGAATATGGTCTTCTGCCTTCTTATTTTTTAAATTTGTTTTCAAATAACAAATTTGTTTTACCTGAAATGAAGTTCAAGTCTGACTTACTATTATATGGACTAATATGTGAAATCAAATCTACATTCCTCCATCTTTCTTAAGATATAACTTAACAAACATTCTGAAATAACTTATTTGTTTTTGGAAAAAAAAAAAAACAAACAAAATAAAGTAAAATAAATGTTCCTCCTTTAATAATTCAGCTGTTGTTTCAGCTTTTTTTAATAATTCAGGTTTTTTTTTTTTTTTCTTCCTTTTTCAGGAAGAAAGTGGTGAATATTTTTCTCTGAGCTTTAAAAATTATACATACACACCATCAGATTAATATCTGAGCTACACTTAATGCCATGTGTTAGACAGTACCCTTTCTCATGAACTAATGTAAATCCCTCTTGCTATAAACAGGATGAAAAAAACCATCATTGCTGAAGCATAATGCTGGCATTTTTAAAGATAATAATAATAGTAATAGTTTCCAGTGGAAAGATTGGTCTGATTTAAATGGAATTGTTTTCTTAAATTGCAGAGGAGCTTTTGGTATACTCTGTTTTCAGATTGCTTTGTTTTTGAGACTTTGACATTTTCTCTGCTCAAAGAAAGGGGTCACGATCAGCTGGTCCCCAGACTGGCCCCAGTGATGGTGCAGGGGTGCCCATGCCTAGTCCTATCTCTGGCCCTACCTCCAGCCAGGCCTGGGCTCAATGCCATGTGGAATTTGTCTCCTGGATGGGCCCCTTGGGCTTGCACCACTACTTTTTTCTGACCAGCTCTGTCTCCATCTCTATTCCACTCCCAACAGGGCCTTACCTGGGCCTTGGTTCATCCATTTTCCCAGGTGCTGTGGGACTTCACTCTTGTCAGTGAAGGCATTGCCTGTGCTGGTGTCATCCTCAGCTCTCATTCCCCCTCCCGGAGCAGCCTTGCTTTGTGCTCCCTGACAAAAGGTTAAAAATATAATTATGTAATATTCCTATATAGTAGTACAAAAAAATTACCTTCCATCTCACTGTATAAAATACAATAAAAAGCATGTATTTAGCCTAAGAATTACAAACAAGGTAAAGATATATGTTTTTACTGTAACTATTATTATCAAAACTTGTAACTATTATTATCAAAGCAGTCACAAGAAAGAAATATGAATATTTGTAATGACAATTTGTTCAGTAATGATCCAGTCAATGAAGGCAATGGGTTACACTTCACATTGAAGAGCTTTTGTTTTTTACAGAGTTATATACATGCTGAAGAATAACACAAGAAAGTAAAAAGGAGGTTAAACTAATAAATGTGGTTAATATTCCAAGTAAGTGTTAAATGTTAGATGAAATGCTTTTGTCTTACTGAATGAGTGTCATTCTCTCTGCAGGACAATAAGGTGAACCCAGGTAACAAGCTTGTGTCCTCTGAAACAAGGAGCTAACTCTTGTGACCAGGGTGGCTGATCTAAAGGGGCTCAAGAAGTTATAAAGACAGATCAGCAATGCCACAAAAGATGCATTTGAGCAGACCAACATCCAGAAAAATAGAAGTGCTACTGAGGAAGGAGCAAGGGAGATGTAGAAACTTATCAAGGAAATGTTCAAAGAATGGAATAGCTTTTTCTTCGGGCTAACATACTCAACTTCATGTAAAAGGGACTTCAGGGAGAATTGAAGAACAATCAGTTGTGGTGTCAATGTTCACCATTGTAAAGTGGCAACATACGTCTTTGCACTGGCTGTATCTACCAAAAAGCAGGAACATTTTTGTTTTAGTTATCAAGCTATTACATAGGTTTGAAACAGCAGCACGTTATATCAGCCACATCCAAAAGTGAATGGCTTTTTGAAACACCTGAAAATACTGCCAGTAAATAACAGAAATGCATTTGGTGAATCCTATTTTTAAGTTAAGATAATGACTTCAAAGCATAACAGAAACTTTGTTGAAAATATACAGGAGACAATCTGTAGTGCACTCCGTGCAAAATATACAATGGAAAAAGCTTCCTTTGGCCAATGAAAGAGCGTTTCTATTTGTAAAAATAAACACAAGGATATTCCATGTCAACAACATTTAAATTCCTGTCCTAATTAGGAAAAAGTAATATTAGTACAATTTTATGAGAATTGTAACAGAAACTGTGACACACTGAATCTGAATGAAATCATCCATGCTATGGAAGAAGCAAGCACAATGGATGTTGATGACCATCACATGAACAGGGATAACTAAAAACTAAGGAACAAAAATTAGACTGAGTTTTTAGACAGTCCAGGAATGGAGCAGATAGATACCTGAAAAAGAAAATAAATAAATAAATAAATAAATAAATCTGTTTTGTCCTGGATGTGGTCAGTACCATAGATTTATAATATTACTATCAAAATCTGATCTGTAACAGTGACTACAATGTACTTAGAGTCAATGCCTTTCCAGGATTATCAAAACCCAAAAACTCCTATGTCTTTTGTGTTTAATATCAGGGAAAAAGGTATGGACTACCTGAAAATTAGGAAGCTTATGAAGAAAATGATAAAGCAAATGTAGAAAAAAAGTAAAACCTTTTCAAATGTCAGGAGCTTTGAGAAGATACTGTACTGGAGGTTCAAATGCAATTTATACTACTTCAGGATAGTGTCTGAAAAATGTTTCAAGGAAAGCGTCCTAGCTAAATAGCAGGGAAAGTAAGTTATTAAATTCAAGTTAAAAAAAATAAATCATTAAATGTCTTAAAATCTGGCAGGTTAAATTTAAAAACACAGTAAGTCAGGACAAAAAAAAAAAAAAAAACATTGAGGAAATACTAGTAGAGTGAATAAAAATAACAGTAAATCATTCTTCAAGAAGATTAGGTGAACAAAGCTTGATGGGAATTTTATAAGGTCAGTAAATGATCAAAACCTGAGAGAAGTGTTCAGAGAAGATAATGTCAGAGCAGAAAAGTATAAGGATTTCTTTTCCATCTTGATTTACAATGAAGAAGATTAAAGTTTCATCACTTTTTTTTTTTTTTTTTTTTTTTTTTTTTGAGTAGAGGGGAGAGGGATTGCACCACAGACTTGGCTTGTATTTTAATGTCAGTAAATTATCAATGAAAAAAAAACAGCGAAAAGAAGGAACTTTCTGTAACCATATGATATTTATTCCAAATCCTATAGTAAGTGCAGGACTAAATACCTGAATAATTTGTGTTTTATGTTTGGTTATGTGATAAAAGCTCATATGCACACACATAAAAGAAGCACAGAGAAACAATGGCAGACGAAAGAGCCCAAATAATTGAAGGCCCATTTCCATAAGCTTAGAGAAGTACAGGGGAACAAAGGCATGTGGGAACCCAAATCCCTCATACTGTGGGAGGATTGAGAGCAGCCCTGCAGAGGACTTGAGGATACTGGTGGAAGGAAAATTGGACACTGAGCCTGTAATGTGTGCTTGCAGCCCAGAAAGACAATCATGTCCTGGGTTGCATAAAAAGCAGTGCGGCCAGCAGGTTGAGGGAGGTGATTCTCTGCCTCTACTCTTGTGAGACCCCACCAGGAGTATTGCATCCAGTTTGGGGCTCCCAGATCAAGACAGACACAGATCTGTTAGAGTGGGTCCAGAGCGGGGCTATGAAAATGATCAGAGGGCTGGCACACCTCTGCTATGGAGAAGGGCTGAGAGAGTTGGGTTGTTCAGCCTGGAAGAGAGAAAGCTCTGGAGACACCTTTTTGTGACCTTTCAATATTTAAAGGGACTTATAAGAAAGATGGGGACAGACTTTTTACCAGGGCCTGTAGTGACAGAACAATAGGCAACAGTTATAAACTGAAAGAGGTTAGGTTTAAATTGGACGTAAGGAAGAAATATTTTATGCTGAGAGTGCTGAGACACAGGAACAGGTTTCCCAGAGAAGTTGTGGATACCCTATCACTGGAATTTTTCAAGGTCAGGTTGGATGTAGCTTTGAGGATTCTCACCTAGTGAAAGGTGTCCCTGCCCATGTCTGGGGGGTTGGACTAGATGATTTTTAAAGGTCCCTTCCAACCCAAACAATGATTCTATGTTCCTATTCTTGCGGGAGGGGGTACTGTTCAGCATAACCATAAATGTTACAAAAAGTGGTAAATAGTGAAGTGACAAAACCTGCTGCTATTAAGGCAGCAGGCAACTATGAAGAACTGCAGAACAACTTCAGAAAACCAAGTAGGTATTTACAAAAAAAAAAAAAAAAAAAAAAAAAAAAGATGAAAGTAAATGAAGATTTGTAAAGCTATGTGGAAAATCCCATCTTTTTACACACAATAACTGGTTCTGAGTGGATCATTACCATATTTAATGAGGTCTTGAGTTTCTAATTTTTAGGAGTAGACAAGAATATCAGTACAGTAGTGCTTAAAAGATTCAGATGTTAGGAATTATTGGGGAAAGCTGCCCAGCAGAAAAGAACCTGGGGGTATTGCTCGACTGCTGGCTGAATATATGCCATCAGTGTGCCCACGTGGCCAAGAAATCCAGCAGTATCCTGGCCTGTATCAGGAACAGCGTGGTGAGTAGGTTTAGGGAAGACATCGTCCCCCTGTACTCGGCACTGGTCAGGCCCCACCTCAAATACTCACTACAAGAAAGACATTGAGATTTGGAGCATGTCCAGAGAACAGCAGTAAAGCTGGTGAGGGGTTTAGAGCACAGGTCTTATGAGGAGCGACTGAGGCAACTGGGGTTGTTTAGCCTTGAGAAAAGGAGGCTCAGAGGAGACCTTTTTGCTCTCTACAACTACCAGAAAGGAGGTTGTAGAGCGGTGAGTGTCAGTCTGTTCTCCCAAGTAACAGGTTATAGGGCAAGAGGAAACGGCCTCAAGTTGCACCAGGGGAGGTTTAGGATGGATATTAGGAAAAATTTCTTCACCGAGAGGTTTATCAAACATTGGAACAGGCTTCCCAGGGAAGTGGTTGAATCACTGCTCCTGGAGGTATTTAAAAGAAGGGTAGACGTGGTGTTTAGGAGTGGACTTAGCAATGATAGGTTGATGGTTGGCCTTGATGATCTTAAAGGTCCCTTCCATCCTAGACAATTCTGTGATTCTATTCTATGAAGTAATTGAGAACAGAAAAAAAAAAAAAAAAGCCTCTTTATCCTGCTTTAAACTCTGCAGCAGAACTGAAGAAGTGCATGCAGGAGTATGAAAAATGAGTAAGTTTGTGTTTAAATATAAAAGTATACTTCACCTGGAAAAGAGCTAAAGGAATTGCATATAAGAGGTTGTTATAGTAGTAATGCCACAGAAAATTAGTGGCATGGTTAATGTGGTTTAGAGAATGAGAGCTCATTAAGTTTTTTGTTACAAGAACACAGTTTTCCAGTGAAAGCAGAAAGTGTTAAAATCAAAATAAATTAAAGAAAATATATCTCATAATGCGTAGTTGTGTTGACCTTTGTGAAAAATGGAAAACTCTCTAATTTGTTTTATTTTCTAAAAAGTAATTTGTTTGCATAATCAGGTTCTGTTCAACAACAGTGGGACATCAATATTCTATTCCTAACCACTCTATCTCATTAAAATAGGACCAAGTCATCTGTTATCTACCACATAGAAGGGGAAAAAAATATTTTGTAGTCACTAAGACATGAGAAAACTTTCTCAAAAATTCATGTTGACAACCACAAAATATACTTGGTACAATAAACAGAAAAAAAAAGGTTTCCTAACTCAAATTCTGGCATTGTAAACAAAGTAAATCAAAGAACTTCTCTCATCTGACATAAACATCAGCCTTAACTTCTGAATTAGAAATTATGCATTATTCATTTTTGATTAATCATAGTCTGGTTTAATTTCTTTTTTTAAAATTCAAGAATGATGTCAGCAGATCATATGACCATATATCACAAGATACAAAGTTGTAATAAAGGTTGGAAATACTGAAAGATCTTCCACTAAAACCAATGATTCCACAGATCTTCAATTCAAAGTCAGAAATAACATCCCTTTCTCTGTTCCCTATCCCCAAAACCTTAATTATGTAATTTTTATTTAGAATATAGGATGACATATCAATGATATGTTATTCAAATAGGATACAAAACGTTTGCAACAAATAAAAAGGTTTAAAAAGTCTGGTAAAATTAAACATTTTCAAATCAATAAATGTGAGACCTTGGATGCAAGAATTGCAAAAGTAATTACAGAAAATCTACACTAAACCACAATTTTTATTTATGTAAATATTATAAAATATTTTAAAGCATGGGGATCTGCCACAGTTTTTAGGTTTGTAATGCTAAGTACAGTGGTTCATCCTGTCGAATGTTAGGGGCTATAGTAGGATGACTTCATTTTTTAAATTAAAATTTTCTGTGCCCTCGCTCAGTATCAGCTGACTTCATTTATAGGTAAAAACTTCTGGGCCCTTGTCAATTCATAGTCATTGGAAGATCTTGATGAGTCTGAAAAGCAATACACAGAAAAAAGTCTAAATTTTGTGTTCTGAATGACTCTCAGAACTAGAAGATGTCTATAGGAGGTTCATTCTCTTTTGATTATTCAGGAAATCTAAAAGTGGGACTCATAACATGAAATTTCCTAATTCTACATATTACAAGTGAGATTTCTCTGACTAAATGTAGATATCTACATCAGACATAGTCACTCTTCATTTATACTCAATGCATATAAATAGCCATTTTTAGAGCATTTGGTTTCTGAAATGAATTGAAATGTGAGGAAGCTTATTTTACTTTATCAGCTCTCAAGGGAGGATGAGAGGAGTAGCTCAGATGCAGTATGTGTTCATATACTGGATAGCCTATGCCTATATACTGGCACTTCAGAGAGCTTCAAAACTCCTCAACCACCTACATGTATCTAATGTCTGTATTCCAAATTAATATCAGAACCAACTTGCTCATGTATCATTCCTTCATCTTTCTTTTGATGTCCACGGAAAGAAAAGCAGGCTCCCTCAGCCTGCTGGGAGCTGCAACAGACTCCAATAGGATTTGTCTTTTATGTCACCAAGTCTCTGGCATGTGCCACATAATGTATTTGCCAGGAAATTAGTAAGTTTTGAAATATAGTCAATTACAAGGAATAATTCACTCCTTCAGTTAAAGGACAGATTCTTTGTTCTCCAGAAGGATTTCATCAGCTGTGCAGGAAGTCTAAAATACTTTTACAGGACTAAAGTTAGATCAAAATTATTCTTCTACTAGAATTGTATGTCTGATGCAAATTGTAAGATCAACACTTCTAACTCCAATACTTAAAAATTATAAACAGAACCACAATCTAGGACATTGAAATTCAAAAAATTAAAAAAAAAAAAAAAAAAAAGGCAGAACAAGAGGTCAGCTATCCCCAACTATTAAGAGTTAGAGGTAAAAATAAAAATGAGTGCCTCTCAGAAGGACTATGTGGATGCTAAAAAGGAAATACATTTTTTTAACTCAGGAGCGTGCAACTCTGATTAAAAGGAGCTAAAAAGTTCAACGTTATTCATTGTTCTTTATCAGCATTATAGGTTATCACTGATGACAAAATTTGCTGGTGATGTTAAGCAGATAGTTCAGAAGGAAGACTAACCTCTGGAAGCCTAGACATTCTAGTTAAAAATCTTCCCTTAGAGGAAAGAGAGAGGAGAGAGACTCTTCCAATGGATTACTGTGTCGTTTTTGTCTGGGGTAGAGTTAATTTTCTTCATAGTAGCTACTACGGGGTTATGTTTTGGATTTGTGCTGGAAACAGTGTTCATAATACAGGGATGTTTTTGTTATTGCTGGGCAGGGCTTACACAGAGTCAAGTTCTTTTCTGCTCCCCATACCAACCTGCCAGAGAGTAGGCCAGGATTGCACAAAAGCTGGGAGGAGACACAGCTGGACAGCTGACACCAGCTGACCAAAGCGATATTCCAGTACTGTATGATGTCAAGCTCAGCATGTAAAGCTAAGAAGAAGGAAGGAGTGGGATGTTTGGACTTAGCGCTTTTTGTCTTTCCAAGTAACTGTTGAACGTGATGGAGCCCTGCTTTTCTGGAGATGGCTGAACACCTGCCTGCCAATGTGAAGCAGTGAATGAATTCCTTGTTTTGTTTTGCTTGCATGCAGAGCTTTTGCTTTACTTATTAAATTATCTTTATCTCAACCCACGAGTTTTTTCCTCACTTTTACTTCTCTGATTCTCTCCCCTATCCCACTGCAGGGGGCGGGGGTGAGCAAGCTGGTACTCAATTGAGTGCTGCTTAGTTGCCAGCTGGGGTTAAACCATGAAAATTACTCCCAATTTAAGAAAGATACCCTCTACAGGTGAGTTAGACCCTGCCTTAGATGAACAACTTTGTGATGGCTAAAGATGACCTGAATATATATGTGTCTAAGTAGCTGAAAGTTACTGAAGACTCCAATTTCTTTAAATAATAATATGTAAACTGTTAAGTCAGTTTGGTGTTTTGAAAGTATTATCTACTTTTAATTTTATAAGATATGAAGCATTTCAATGGAAAAATCACAGGTGTCAGAAAAAACAGTTTGGTTAATGAATTGTCCTACGGGTCTCAAAAACATAAAAACCCTGGAATATTATTTGAGTTTCTTTCACAAGATGACAAGTGCATGTAACGTAATTGAGGACCTCAGTAATTTCTACTGAGAAAAATAATAAATTGACATTCCATGTGCATTTTTTTCATTTATTAAAAAAGTAACAACATAGAGTGGGACCTCTATGCAGTCCTAAGATATAATTCTGTTCAGGCTTTGAAACTGATGTTTTCATTGAATTTGGACTTTTAATTACCAGCTTGTTTGTTACTATCTTAAGGTAGATGCCAGCTATTGGCAGTGAAGGAAGCAGAAGTTTATTAGTTATTACTTAACCTGAGCAGTGTTATTACTTAAAAGGCTGTAAAAAAAAAATAACAATGCCCTAAACTGAATTAATTGGATCATGTTATTTCTCTTGGGCTCATATTAATGTCACCAAACAACTTTTAAATTAATAAAGAATCCTTCTATTCAAAATACCATACCAGTGCCTATTCTTACTTCAATAAATTTCTAATATAAATTTGTATTAATGTGTATGCCAATATGTCAGCATATCTGTGTGTGTGTGTGTGTGTGTGTGTGTATGTGAGTGTACAGGAATGAAAAGAATTCACTGGTTGACTTGTGTTTCTTATGTCTGCTTTTCAGGATAACTGTGAGGAATAATGATAAACTGCCAGAAATATTAATATCAAAAGCAGGGAAATGGGGAGATTTCCTCTTTCTTGGAATATCAATGTGATTAGACTGACATTTTTGTCTTTTATTTTTTCTTTCATTAAAATCAGTAACTACATTTTGCCCAATGTGTTGCACAGGTAGGAACAGCAAAGATGTCACATATGCCAAAGCCTTAAAAACAGATATCTAAACATAGAACTTTTAGATTGACCAAAAAGCTGTCTTCAAAAAAGTGTCGTTATTTTCTAAAGTCATTCATTGGAAAAAGTCTGAGGTCTCAATGTTTGGGGAATAAAGCAGCAGCCTTGTAAACTGGTTGTTTTCTAGATGTGTCATTGACTTCTGCCATATGCTCTTTTGCTCCAAGAATAAGATATTCTCATTCATTTTTGAGGCTATCTTTGTATTTTGAAGTTTCTTGGTTTAGGACAACCCAATTAACTCACACTGTACAGGTTCTCAGGTCTGGTATTTTAATATCAGTTTTACAGGAACAACAGAGAATTTTTAAGTTCTCTTTCTTATTTCTATTTTATCCCCCTTTTTAAAACAAGCAAACAAACAAACAAGCAAACTACATCTTATTCTAAGATGGAAAGAGCCTGATCAGCTCAGGGGAAATATAAAGGGCTATCCCTTGGCAGAATAGATTTTGTTGCTACCATAGGTTCCCTGTATATATTTGTATGTATTCAGTATTAGCAATCCACATTTGGAAGCTGTTGTGGTTTAATCCCAGTTGACAGCTCAGCCCCACACAGCCACTTGCTCACTCTCCCCCAGTGGGATGGAGAAGAGAATCAAAAGGGTAAAAGTGCAAAAACTCATGGGAAAAAAGACAGTTTAATAGATAAAGCCAAAGCTGTGCATACAAGCAAAGTGCAATAAGGAATTCGTTCACTACTCTTCATTGACAGGCAGGTGTTCATCCATTTCCAGGAAAGAAGGGCTTCATCACATGTAACAGGTACTTGGGAAGACAAATGGCATAACTGCAAATGTTACTCCTGTCCTCTTCCTTTCCCCCAGATTTATTGCTGAACATGACATCATATGGTATGGGATATCCCTTTGGTCAGTTGAGATAAACTGTCCCTACTGTGTCCCCTCCCAGCTTCTTGTGCACTCCCAGCCTACTCACTGGTGGGGCAGAATGAGAAGCAGAAAAGACCTTGAACCTATGTAAGCACTGCACAGCAATAACTAAGCCACCAGTGTGTTATCAACACTGTTTTGGTCACAAATCCTAAACATAGCACTGTACAAGCCTCAGTGAAGAAAATTATCTCTATCTCAGCCAAAACTAGTACAGGCATTAGAGGATGACTATGATAATCCCAGATCAACTTTGGCTGTGTCTAAACTTTTCATACTGTAAGTGTTTTCCAGCTGCTTGCCTATGTCTTCCTGGATCCACAATGATCTACATTAGGAGTCTCCTGTTTTCACACAACCTTATTCTTCCTTAGAGGAAGAAGTGACTATGGTGCACTCAACCCATATGGGTTGGAGAACCAGTAATGAAATATGTACTTCATACAATTTTTCAGTCACTGCTAAGATAGTCTCAATGTCCACAGTTTCACGCTTCACTCTTAGTTCAATAGATAATTGTTTATTAGCTGCATAACATTAATTATATGCAGATTATTCAGTATATAATGGTGGCTTTTTTCAGTATTGTTTATAGTAATCCCTGCACACTGAGTGTAAATTATTTTACTTAATTTTAGTCCTGATAAAACTAGACTTCTAGGTTTAACTGGTCAACCAGTCTCCCTGTTTAAGCAGTAGGGAAAGCTAAGAATTTTCATAGGGTGATTCATCCTGTCACAAAATCGTCCAACATAGGGTGGTGACTTCACAGAATCAAAGGATCATAGAATGGTTGAGGTTGGATGGGACCTCTGAAAGTCACCTTGTCCAACCCAAGCAGGGTCACCTCAGGCTGGGTGCCCAGGATCTTGTCCAGATGGCTTCTGAATGTCTCCAAGGATGGAGACTTCACAACCACAGAGTCTTCTGCTTTGGAGTGTCTGTCAGTAATTAAAAAGAGAGACTTAATGATTATCACTTTTGAAGTCTTCCAAAATGACAACCATTCCACTTAAATTGGGTACTTACGCTATTGGGAGTCAGCAGCAAGATGTCTACAGAAAAATTAAACTCACTAGCTTTAATTTTCTGAAGTTGATGCCTATGGAAGATTCCGGCATATATTGCACCCTAGAGTCGTCTAATTCTCTCTGTTGGCAATAAAAGCATGTTTGAGTATCAGACTAAATATTAAATGTTCAAAATGCTTAATTTATGCTAGAAACTCTCACTTCCTCATAGTTCTGGAAATATTGCTATGTATCAATTATTTTGTTTCATTTAAATATAAATAGTAATTTTTAGTAAATTACTATTTTCTACAGCACTGGCATTTTAAAATATAAGTTGATAAATATGCTACTAACTCTTTCTGACTGTAAACAGAATTCCAAATGTTCAAATGGAAAATTGATATCTAATTCTTTTAACTCAGAAAAGGAATTTAATCTCAACTCATGGGAAATTGGGATTGTTTGGTAGGTCTAGCAGGAAAAGAAGTGTATTTTGCATATAATAAACAAAAATAACTATAATAAAACATATTGTAAGGTGGATGTAAGACTGGAATCCTTCTTCTTGTTTTAAGTTTACATGAACAATGGCAAGCTGAGTGATGAAGGACAATATGGTTTACACAAATACATCCATTTTCTGTTTTGGAGGGAAATGATGTTTTCCATTTAGAAAATAGGAAACTAATGACTATTTTTATCATTGAATCCTAATTGAATTCAATTTGGAAGTAATTTATCTTTCTCAAGCAATAGGAGAAATAAGAGCCAAAGAGTTGAAATGATCAGCTGGTTTATCTGTAGAGCCCATCTGTACAACTTTCTCCTGATGTTATACATAATCATATGGGAATGTTTCAATTCTCTTGCAATCAGTTCCAAACATATGGAAGAAAGTCTTAAATTGAGGCTTGTTTGTTTGTTTGTTTGTTTAACCTACAGGCCATTTGTTATTATTTTGGATTAAAAAAAAAAACCAAACCAAACCAAACCAAACCAAAAAAAACAAAACAAAACAAAAAAAAAAAAAAACCAAAAAAAAAAACCAACAGAACAACCAAACGATCCATTGCCTATTGGGCCCCAACAGGCAGTCTGCCTGGAGACAAGATTTTCCACCAGGATAAATTGTTCACAAGTGCAGGAAGGAAAGTGGTAGAGAAATGTTATGAAACAGATTCAGTGATGCATTACGTCTATCTTTAAAATTCTTCTGGTGGGATTCCTACAGCACTTAGCTTACAGCCTTCCTTAACCACTCTCTTTTTACATGAAGTAAAAAGTGCTGTGTGATCAAGGCTGAAATGTATATTTGTAACAGCAAGAAGGCAGTGATGGTCAGGTGTATTTATTTGGTAAGATAAACATGTGGCTTTTTTAAACCGGATATATTGTATAATAAAGAATAATTCTGTTTAAGACATTTCCTTATTTGGTGGCCTAAAATATCCTTCCAGTAAAAATTTAATTTTCCTTGAAAAATATACATGGTTTGCTTATTTTCTTAGAAGAAACTATTAGGTTAAATGTAAAATGTATTTATAACATACTCCTAATTACTTTATATCTCAGTTTGAGGTATTGTGATCAAAAAATGCATACGTTGAGTGGTTTGTGAGTTGTGGTGAGGACTGGGAGGAAAGCAGAAAGGGGAGAAGTTCAGAAATTGAGACTGCTGCTCTAAGGACTACAGACGGATCTGCTGAGCATAGTATTTAACTGCATCTGTGTAAAGCAAGATCTTATATGTAAAAGTTCTAGTTCTTCATTCAGTGCTTTCTTGAGGTGTCTTATTAAAAATAGAAAGTCAACAGGAAAGAATGAGAGCTTGTAGAATATTTGGTATTTCCAGTGGATGTGTAAGACAGGCAAAATTCATTGATAAATTAGAAGCATATTTTTCAAACACATTATTCCTTTGGTTTGGAGATTTTCTGGTAAAATTAAAAGACTAATAGTTTGGCCTCCAGAAAAATGTTTCTTTTGTGAATCCTGGATTCTGCTATAGCTTTTGTCTACCAAAATTTAAAATTTACAAACAAACAAACAAACAAAATAAATAATGTTATCATCCTACTGATATATTTGAGTCAAAGACTTGAGGATTTCTATTGTTTTTTATGAACGCTGGATAAGGATTTCCCAAGAAATATACTTTATTGACCAAGGAATTTTATCAGGCATACCAAATAAGGGAAATCAATAGGTTCAATACCTTTCACTGATACTGAGAGAAAAAACAAAACAAAACAAAACAAAAAACCCACACAAACACAAAACCAACAGAACAGCAACTGTTTCCACAACTGGAAAGGGGGGAGGGAGGCGGAGGGGGGAAAGCGGGGGAAGTTAGTACTCTCAGATATAGGTGATCAAGGAAGGAAAACAGAATTTGAGACCATAATGAATTCATATGAAATGGTTTCTGCATACTGGCAAAGAAATATTTGAATTCCATATGTTGTGCTGTCAGATATTTTGAAGTGTAGGCATAGTGGTATATTCGAGATTTTCCAGACAAAAGTTTGCAGCCTTTTTAAAAGTCAATATATCATAGTTTTAAAAATTATTTCCTATAATGTACTATGTTAAGCACACACATACTTAAGTTTTATTTTTATAGTCTTTTAAGATCTTGATGACATACATTGGTTTAAAAGATGTATATGTTTATCTTAAATATTACATTTCTATTCAGCACTAGATGGCACTCTGAATTTAAACTGTATTATATTTTTCCTTTTCTCCTTAAAATACAGGGAACATGTTACCTTTGTTCTATAATTAAAATCTGTCATACAGATTAATCAAATAATTTAACTTTTTCCTGATTGCAGTAGTAGGATGTCTCCTAAGGCCTATTACCATGCTATCAAATAATAAAGAACATAAAAGAAAGAATCAGTCAACTTATAATATACTGAGATACTCCCATTGAAATTCAAAAGCTTCTTTAATCTAAAAAAGCAAAGCATTTGAGGCTATTTAAATGCTTGTTACAATATTTTAGTTTGCTTAATATACAAAATTAAAAATATTCAGGATTTAAATTTAAATGTAACAGCTAACGTTGTAAAATAGTGGGAACTGTCAAATTCTCAGTGCTGTATATCTGTAATTCATATTTAACATACGAAATTATCTTGGGCAGCTAGCTTTAAACTGAGATACTCCATCAAAAATGAGCTTTGTATGCATAAATTACATAAAGATAATTAAATGGTTATAATAATTTTTAAAAAATAAAGTAGACAAAGAATACTCTAAACTCCTTAAGCTTCCTATATTTTATAAAAGATCATCTCTCTTTTTCTTCTATTAGTTAGTGGGAGATAATAAACCTTTCTTCCCCCTCCCCTCCCCCCTGGGATATTGTATTGGATGTCTAAGCTTTATGTTGACTGCTGCTAATTTTGTAAGACAATGTTTATTTCTATATGCTCAGCTTTTGGAATATCCATTTTTCTCTGTGTATTTTAGTGGAACTTTCAAATAAATGAAATAGATTTTTTTTTTAATAGAATTTTGGAAGATAAATAATTTCAACTGGAAAGTTACATACGCAATTTTGTTTTTTGAATACCATACATTAACAACTTAGAGACAGCTGAAGAGGTATGCATACCTCAGAGTTAAAATTTCAGAAGAATACATGGAAAGGCAAAATATTCAATTGTCAGATTTAGAGGGGTATAAACTTTGAAATCCCTAGAATATTTTTAGAATGTTTTAGAATGTTTTTAGAATGGTTATTACATCCCATGGATATTATGAGCTTGGATGAGCTCTCCATTAACTCAGCTTCTACTCACAATTGCTTATTTTGGTCTTTCAACATTCATCCTAGTCATACAGCTTCCTAGTACCAACAGGATTGTACTATTGTTATGTTTCAGTTTCACTCTTTATATAGATTACTAACCCTAGTATAACCTGATGTACACTCTGTTATCTGCTACTTGTTGCTAAATTAGGTTCTTAAATTATCTGTAAAGAAATATGCTTTATGTTAGTCAAAGACTAGCTTTCACAGTATAGTATGTTACAGATTACGTTCTAAATCAAGTACATCAGTTTAAATACCCCAGAAGCCAATGGAAATCTAAGACAATGGGTAATCAATGTGTATTAGCTATTCCTTTATTATATTAAGATCATAATTTTTTTTCCTTAGTCCTGGGAAAAAACACCCCGTTGACAAACCCCAACAATGTTTGTTTTTATTTATCCTTGATTTTCCTAAAACTTATGAAGAAATGTTCTTTTGATAAATGAATTGCTGCAAACCTTGGGGCTTGTGTTCTCTCTGTAAGATCAAAGAAGATGTGAGATCACTGTTAAGATACCACACTTATAACACTATATAAAAGAGAAGTCTATCAGTAATGTTACTGAAAAGACATGAAAATCAAATCAATCTATAGAATATGATTGGTATTAGAACTCACATAGTTAGGAGAAATTTTGTTTACATCCAGAAAATGCATGAAATATGCATATTCTAGATGAGCTGATTCTTATCAAAAATATCTAAGATCGCTGATAGCTTACTCAATGTGAGCTTCTTCTCCAGGTAATGTAGGATATATAGCATAAAAATGTATGTGAAATTTACAAGGATGTGGAAAATTGAGTTCATTTTGAATAATATTTCAAGGAGTTAATTTTACAAGAAAGTGCTGTTACTACACAAAATATTATCCCCCAGAATATTTGAAGGCAGACATTAAACTAAGTCATTTGTGGAGGCAGGAGAGAGAAAGACATGAAAATAAATTTAAAAGTTCCCAAAATAAATAATCTAAATGTCTGAATATCTATTTATGTCTATGGGATCAAGGAATGGTTTGGGGTGGAAGGGACCTTTAAAGACCATCTAGTCCAACTCCCTTGCCATGGGCAGTGATATCCTTCACTAGATCAGGTTCCTCAAAGCCCCAACCAGCCTGAGTTTGAACACTTCCAGGGATGTGGCATCCACAGTTTCACTAGGAAACCTGGTGCTCTTTCTCTCCACCCCATTGTAAAAAATTTCTTCCTTATGTCTGATTGAAACCCTTCCTCTTTCGATTTAAAGCTGTTGCTCCTTTTTCTATCATTACAGGCCCTGGTGAAAAGTCTTTCTCTGTCTTTCTTATAAGCCCCTTTTAAATATTGAAAGGCCACTATTAAGTCTCCCCAGAGCCTTCTCTTCTCCAGCCTGAAGAACCCCAACTCTCACTGTGAAGAAAACCTTTTTCATAGGATAGGTTTTGCAGCCCTCTGACCAATTTTGTGGCCATCCTCTGGACCTACTCTAACAGGGCCATGTCTTTCTTGTACTGGGGGCCCTGAACTGGATGCAGTACTCTAGGTGGAATCTCATGAGAGCAGAGTAGAGAGGGACAATCACCTCTCTCAACCTGCTGGCCGCACTGCCTTTTATGCAGCCCAGGATATGATTGACTTTCTAGAATGCAAGTGCACAATGCATGTCCAGCTTTTCACCCACCAGTATCCCCAGGTCCTTCTCCACAGGGCTGGTCTCAACCCATTCATGCTCCCATCTGTACTGATACTGGGGATTGCCCTGACACAGGTGCGGCACTTTGCACTTGGCATTATTGAACTTCATGAGGTTCACAGGGGCCCACTCTTCAGGCCTCTCAAGGTCCCTCTGGATGTCATCCCATTCCATCTAGCAATTCAGCTGCAACACTCAGCTTGGTGTCATCTGCAAAGTCACTAAGGGTGCACTCATTCCTACAGTCTATGTCATTGATAAAGGTATTGTACAGCACTGGTCCCAATATAGAGCCCTGAGAGACGCCACTCATTGCTGGTTTCCATTTAGACACTGAGATGTTAACTGCAGCTGATTAGATAAGATCATCTAGATAATTCTTTATCCATCTAACAGTCAACCTATCAAACGCATATGTCTCCAGTTTAGGGAGATGTTGTGTGGGATGGTGTCAAAGGCCTTACAGACTCCAAGAAGGATGATAGCAGTAGCTCTTCTTTTATCCACTATCAAAAACACTCCATCCTAGGCCACTAGATTAGTCAGGCACTATTTGCCATGTTGTCTCTCTCTAATGACTTCCGTCTTCCACATGGTTTGATAAGCTTCCATGATCTTACTGGGCACAGAGGTGAGGCTGACTAGTTGTTAGTTCTTAGGGACATTGGCATTGAAAATTGAGGCAAAGAAGTATTGAGTACCCCAGCCGCCTTCATGACATTTGTCACTAGTTTTCCTTTCTTAAGAATTGGAGAGGTACATTTTCTTTAATATTCCTTTTCTGAACAATGTTGCTGTAGACCCCCTTATTATTCTTTGCATCCCTTGCCAAATTCAGCTCTAACTGTGCCTTAGCTTTCCTGATCCCATCCCCACACATCTGGGCATCATCCCTATATTCTTCCCAGGATACTTGACCTTGGTTCTGCTTTTCCTTCTTACACCATAGTCTGATCAGGACATCCTTACTCAACCATGCTGATCTCCTGTCTTCCGTGCCCAATTCATTACGTGTGGGAATTGAGAACTCTTGGACCCTAAAAAAATGTCCTGAAAGAGCTGCTAGCCCTGTTCAGCTCCTTTGCCCCTGAGGGAATTTTCCCAGGCAGTCCCATCCAGTAATTCCTTAAAAACCAAAAGTTTGCTTTCCTAAAATTCAGGGTCCTGACTTTACTCTCCACCTGGTCCACATCCCTCAAGATTGTGAATTCCACCAGGGCATGATCACTGCAGCCCAGGCTGCCACAAATCTTAACCCCTCCAATTAGTTTATGTGTGTTGGTGAGCAGCAGGTCCAGTAAAGCTTCTTGTCTGGTCAGGCTGTTTATCACCTGGATTAAGAAGTTATCCTCAATGCTTTCCAAAAGTCTTGTGAATGTCTCACAGGTTGCTGTGCTGCTTTTCCAGAAGATGCCCGGGTGTTTGAAGTGCCCCAGCAGGATCAGAGCCTACAAGCATGATGCTTCCTGTAGTTGAAGTAAGAACATTTAATCTGCAGGCTCCTCTTGGTTAGGCAGCCGTCAGTAAACAGCAACTATGAGGTTTCCTTTGTTGTCTTGGCCTCTAGTTTTTACCCATAAGTTCTCAACCTGTTCATCACTGTTTTTCAAAGACAGCTCTGTGCAGTCAATCCAGTTTCTTACACAGACGGCAACCCCCCCATGCCTCCTTCCTTGACTGTCCCCTCTGAACAATTTACAGCCATCAGCTGCAGTGCTCCAGTCCTTTGATTCATCCCACCACATTTCAGCAATAGCTATTAGATTGTAGCTTTCTAGCTGCACAGTGGCTTCCAGTTCCTCCTATTTGTTACTAGCTAACACACATTGGTATAGAGGCACTTCAGCTGGGCTATCCACTTGGACAGCTTTTTAGAGGAACACACACTAATTTATTTGAGACATTTCATAGGTGATATTAATTCATCTACAGACAAAAGTACCAGACCAGTTTGTTTAAAAATACAGCTGCTATAAGCATCATTATCATTGTCATCCTCATCATACTTTCAGTATTAAGCCTGGTCTTTTACATCTGAATGAATTTTAGAAGGTGATATAAATGTTTGATAGACAAGGTATAATTTCTTTTTAATTTAAAAAGATAATAATTTCAAGAAATGTCAGAATTACAACAGTGAATAGTGTTCAGCTCCTTTCCGTAATCTGTTACCCAGTGGAATGTGATCTCTAGAAAAATCTTAAAGAGAGTGATTAATTGGCTGCAGGTACAGAGGGACATTGAAGTGTCAAACTGCATTTCATCGTCTAAGTACATTTTTTTTGCACTGAGTGACTTCTTGTTGTCAGAGTGCCATTTTTTGGACCTGTCTTTTGGTAAACTTCCTAGCAATTATGGCTTTCTGAATAAAAGCTCTGATGTTATTGTTTACACTGAGAAAAATCAATATTCTTTACTAACTATTACTAAAAAAAGGAATGTAAAGAAATATCTATAAGACTACAACGCATTGAACATGTGTTCGGTACAGTGTAATAAAACTTAAGAGATTCTTTGTACCAAGGAATTTACTTTTACAGAATGATTATTTTTAAATATAAAATGTTTGTTGTGAATATGTGAACTTTATATATAGATTATCAAAATCTTATTAGATCATATTCTTGTAGTCTTTTTATTTATTTATTTATTTATTTTTTATTTTTGTATGATTTAACTCCTGGCCTACCTATATTCTGTTGTCAGTCAAGTTTCTGCCAATATTATACTCTATGCTCTATGTGGGAAGCATCTATAGCAGCCTAAGTTGTATAAAAAGGATATACCAGTCAGTCAAGTGATTTGTACTACTTACTGCTGTCAGTTCAATGCTGCGAGGCATATCTGTAATATCTAAATGTGCTACTATGCTATCCTGTTAACGGAAGATTATGTCCCCTACAGAAAAACAGGCAGAGGAGGGTCTGCCTATTTTTATGTATGTTTCTACTCTTCTGCTACACCAGAGGACAGTTCAGTTATACATCTTATCTAAATACAATGCCGAGTCAGGACCTTGGCTCCCTCTGCAGTTACAGGGAGTTGTGAAAAAATCTGAAGAACCGTATCATTAAAGTGAGGTATTTTCTTCATTTATTGCACAACAGGTTTAGATGCTTTCACAAAACTCTTTAGTGCTCACCAAAGAAGGCAAATGTTCAGTAAAACAGTAAGAAACAGAAGGTGCCAAGGTGTGTCAGATTAGTATGCTGCTCACTCCGTGACAGTTCACAAAATAAAGTGCCTGAGGGACTGGAGACTGGCTCATCCCACTGAGTTAGGAGAACCAAACCCCAAATCTGATTCAAGTGTTCTAACTACTAGAATATCACACTTCTTATAGTGAGTTGTGGTGAAGCTCTACTTTTTATGCCTCAGGCTGTGTTTTGAATTGAAGTTAATGTTGTCTGAGTGAATTAAGTATTTTATATCATGCTGATCATGTCAAGACCCCCAAGTGAATTATAGAGATTTTTCATATTTCTGTGCTTATCTCTGAATCATATTAAAGTGTAGACAGTAAGCATCTAGCATGAGCTGTGATGCTTCTAAACATGAAGCAGTACATATGAGTAAGTGTTCAGGAAATGAAAGCAAAATGCCAATTAAATGTGAATATCTCCAGTACCTGGCAGTCTTGCTTAGTAGGTGGGCTGAATCATGTTCTTAAGTCGGTAAGTAAATTCCTCCTTACTCTGTCCTAGGAACTCTAACAGCCAGTCTGAACAAACACAGGATGTTTAAAGATTTGCTTTTAGCTATGTCAGAACTAGTTTAGGATTTATAAATTGACATCATATAATCTATGAGGCCTGATTTAGCAGGTATGCTGTTAGCTTGACTATCAGCTCAAGCCTTGCAGAATTTCTGTGGCTAGTTAAAGTAAATATAAGCATGATGTCATTTTGGAAGACAGGAGGGATTTTTTGTTTGTTTGTTTGTTTGTTTGTTTTTAATGTAGCATTTATCCATATTTTCTTTTGTGACCCTAAAAAATATGACCTTAAAGGATATTTTTTCCTTAAGATAATCCCTATTCTTTCCTATTCAGAGCTTACTATACTTTTCAGCACATCTATTTATTCCAGATGATCCATGCAGATGCAGCTGTACCAATTTTGGCATCCAAATTATTTCTTCATTATGATGCACAGCCAAATCTCAAAAAAACCCATAGTTTAAAGGCCACTTTAATACATAGAAAAAGCGTAAGCTTCAAACTAATGTCTTCCTCTTCTATTTATAGCCTAATGGAACCACAATAATTTTACTGCAGGTTTTTATCAGTTTATCAGTTCTAGAAACTGTCTAGTTATGTGATTTTTCACCATCATTTGTTTTATAAAAGTGACTGTTAGCTAAGTTAGCTAGGAGTTTTCAATGTCTTTTTTTATGTTGACATAGAGACAATTTAAATTAATGTCGATGGACACATTAAAAAAGTGCAATGAGAAACCATGCAAAACTTCTCATAAAAAATGAGCAATGTCATGATCAGGCGTAAGAAAACAAATTACTTTTTCAGCCTAACTGATACAGCCCAAATTCAATGAAAATATTGCAAAAGTAGACTATCCATTCCAAAGATGTAGTTCATTTACGAAAGTGACAAATACTGTATTATACAGACAATTTATTTGAAAATTGCAGAAAAATGAGAAATGACTCACAGAATATCAATGTATGCAAAGGATAAAATTTATATAAGTGAAGTTTTAATTACATCTCCAGTAACTTGTTCCAAGCAATATTACAGGACACGAAGTCCAACAAGTTTCTGGAACATGATGGAAGAAACTTGCTCCTTTGTTTGTAAAATACTAGTTCACAAAGATGTAGCTGTTTATAATTTATTCCAGTTACAAGAGAACTAATTGAAAATCTAAAGTTGCAGGTAATTTCGGTGAAAGTAATCACAAAGAAGGACCTCACTATTTTGATAGAAGGAAGGAGTGAAAAAGCCATTGAATAAAGATAACGGAATTCAAAAAGCAGTCTTCAACAAACTTGGAGGAAAAAAAAGAAAAAGGAAGTTCAGGTAAAATGTAGCTCAATCAACTTTAATATCTATAGAGATTTTGAAAAAACTATGCAATTTAATTATACATTTAAAAGGATGAAGAAAAAATAGAAAATGGATATATCAAGACAAAGATGAGTCAAAGAAGAGTCTCTTGAGCGATATAAAGATGAAAGTCCTACTTCTTTAACAATAGCCATAAAAGTTAGTCATTGATGTCTTGTTATCAGACTGGTAGAGCATTTCAACTGAGATCCTATGGACTATGTCTTTTGAGATGGTTTTATTAAATATTTTCTCTAACAAGCTGAATGATGGAACAGAGAAGACGCTTATAGAATTTGTGGATGACATCAGGTTGGCAGACGTGAAAGCAAATCAGAGGGTGAGATCAAAATTCAGAATGATAAATTTGGGACATGGTTGATAACAATAATAAATCAAATAAATTTTAAAATAAATAATAATTTAAAAAGTAAAAATTATTACATTAAGGGGGAGAAAGCAAATAAAATTTAAATGGGTGATAACCCAAAGGCAAAGTGTCAGTATTTGTGAAAGAGATCAAGATGTTATCAAATATAAAAACACGTGAATCAGAAGTCTAAAGCAATGCCAAAACGAGTAAATCTTCTGGGATTTGTTAGGAAGAACCTTGTATGTATCACATAACACGCAATTTTTTTTCCTCTCTTTTGGGGCTGATGATACACTAACTGGTATGCTACATTTGCTTCCAGGCACTAAAATAATAATTTTAAAAGTCTCAAATGATAACAAAAAAAAACCAAAAACAAAAGCAAAAACAAATCTGGACAAGTCAGGAAAAAAAACACAGGAAGACACAAACAGTGCACAAAAATCAAAAAGGAACCCTCAGCTACGGAAAAATCTAGGATTTAATCTACGAACTAGAAGAATAAACCCAGGGGGAAAAGGAGAAATGGAATGGGTATTTGATAATCTCACATAATCTCAGCATGTGATAGATAGTTAGAAAACAGCCCACTGAT
This sequence comes from Fratercula arctica, assembly GCA_947846985.1. NCBI lineage: Eukaryota > Metazoa > Chordata > Aves > Charadriiformes > Alcidae > Fratercula > Fratercula arctica. The sequence goes on along the minus strand of CANTUZ010000001.1, from coordinate 45,344,840 downwards.
TTGTTGTGCTTCATAACCAATGGGGTAGGAGTAGAAGAAAATGTCTGATTTACACTCCTCCCTTTATTCCTATAAAGCAAGCTTGTGGCTTTGCTTGAGTAATAGCATAAGGTAAAGATACTTGCTCATATCTTTCCATCTTTAATATGAAAGATCTCCACACAGGTTGTTATCAACATCTTCAGTTACTGTGACAGAATATCCAGGTCTTTGTCCATCCTTCATTAAAGGATAAAAAAATATTTACTAGAATGAATAACAATTTTTTAAAGCAAATTGATAACTTTGTGTAGCTATCTATCTCCTAACATTGGGTACTGGGGGATAAAATCTGGACATGAGCCGACAGTCTGCACTCACAGCCCAGAAGGCCAGCTGTATCCTGGGCTGCATCAAAAGAAATGTGACAAAGAGGTTGAGGGACCACTCTGATGAGACCCCCCCTGCTGCATACAGCTCTGGAGTCCTCAGAACAGGAAAGACATGGACCTGTTAGAGTAGGTCCAGTAGAGGGTCACAAAAATTATCAGAGGGTTGGAACACATTTGCTATGAGGAAAGGCTGAGAGAGTTGGGGTTATTAGGCCTGGAGAAGAGAAGGCTCCAGGGAGACCTTATTGCAGCCCTTCAGTACTTAAAGGAGGCTTATAAGAAAGATGGGGACAAACTTTTTAGCAGGGTCTATTGTGATAGGAAAAGGGGTAATGGTTTTAAACTAAAAGAGGGTGTATTCAGACTAGATATAAGGAAGAAATGTTTTACAATAATGGTGGTGAAACACTGGAACAGGTTTCCCAGAGAGGAAAGATCCCCTCTGGTAGATCTCCCATCCCTGGAAACATTCAAGGTCAGGTTGGATGGGACTCTGAGCAACCTGATCTAGTTGAAGATGTCCCTGATAATTGCAGGACATCTTCTACTTATGTCTTTTCCCCTATTTCTGCTTGCTTTGAGGAAAATCTTTCATATCCGTTGACAACCTTTGCATCAGCTAGCTGTGCTCAATGCAGTGCTAAAGGGCAGAACCCTAGCACGCTCTTTCTGTAAGAAAATGTTCAAATAGGCAGCTATGGCACAGTTTGTACCTCATTGTGCCCAACCTTGTGCATACTAACTTCTACAGGATGTACTCTAAATCATAGTCTACATTAGTTTTCTTTCCTTTCTAGTGCACATGATTAGTGAGCTCTCTAAGCCCTCAAAAGAAAGTTAGTACAAAACCAAAATGCTAGTTCCCAGACTTGTTTTTCCTAGATTTTTCAACTTTTGTACTACAGTGCCTAATTTTTACTTTCTTTTCACTGTCAGAGGTCAAGTATCTACTCTGAGAATGGGATATTTATATCCATGTATTTGCTGAAGAATAATTCTGTTAGTGTTCAATACTAAAACTGGTAAATAAATAATCATATGGAAGAAAGAAAATTATATGTACGTGTATTTTTCAACAAGTATCAGTATTAATTCAGTCAAATGTTCCTAGCACTTAAATTATTTACATAACTAAAATACAGTTATTTTATACCAGAAAAAATAATTTCAATTTAATTTTTTCTATAACAATTTTTTAAAAACACATTATCTCCCATTGTCTAATTCAAACAAAAAGCCAGGACTTGTTAGGCTGGGATTTGTTGTAGTCCATCAAATAATTGTTTTGAATAAATAGTAGAAATTGAAGAAATTGTAAATATTTTAATTAATAACAGTTTAACAATAAATAATTAATTACATTATTTTCATTAATTTAACAATATTGACAATAAAAGATTTATTAATGATAGTAATATGTGTCATTAATAAAGTAAGCCTACTACAGCCTCAAGATACAAGTATTTTGGCTATAAAGTTCCATCACAATTTAATATATATACTGCCAGAACAAGACAGGTAACAAAGATGAAATTTAATATTTCTCCAGCCAGTCAAATCAGGAAAAACTTGATTTAAAACAAAATACTTGCAATATATCTCAACTTGAGCATTGGCTCCAACTTTGTCAGAAAACAGTTGCTTAAATTTGGGAGAAACCTGTGCACTCTTTATCTTGAACTTAATGATTTTGGCATGGAAACCATATACTGACGTTATTTTCTGATGAAAAATTATTTTTAATATTTTAAAATAGAAGATAAGCCTGACGATGCAAATATTTTAAGGGCCAGAGCAAGGATCTACCATGAACCTATAGATTCTGTTTTGTTCTTGTGATCCAAAATAATTACGAATGGAGCCTACTAGGTGAACAGAGGCTTTCTCTAGAATGGGAGAATCTTCACAAGGGTTTGGAGTGCTATAGCTCTAGATCTTACCTTAGACCAAACTAATGTGCCTAAAACAGTAAAAAAATTATATTCCTAACAGTGCATAGTCATAAAACTGAACTGTAGAGCCTAAGGACAGAGGAGTTTAGATATGAAATTGCTCTACCTAATTACAATGACCAGCTGCTTCTCCAGCCAAACAAAGGTTTGATGAGATTGGTTTCACTGACCTTTTTCAAATACCAGTTTCAGCTTAAGTAAAATAATGAAAATATATCCACTATAAATTGTTTTGTAGTATTTGTTTTTAATGTAAAATGTTACACAGTATTACTTTAACAAGTGTAATTGTGAAAATTGTCTATAGAAAAGTAGAATGAAGCAAACAAATTATAAACAAATAGATTCTAAAAGGTACATACTCCTATACCAAAAATTAATTCTCCAGAAAACTGAAGTATGGGTGAAATACAAGTGTACCATTATAAGGTCCTATTTCAAACTCCAGGGACAAGAAAGGAGTTGCTTTCAGAATTTATCACCTCAACTAGCATATCGTTTCAGATTCTGAATCTAAAAAGTCATATTAACTAGTTCCTAGACAGAGGCTGCAGGAGACATGCAAGAACATTTATATCCATAGTGCATAACAAACATAAATCTTTTGTGTCCTGATAATCTGAGTCAATATTCTGATATTCTAAAATCTAGAACTTTGTAACATTCCAGATCTGACCAAAAAAATGCAAGATTTTAATTTACTGATTCCAATTTAATTTTTAACTTGAATTAAATCACAATTATATTTTCTTACGTCTTTTACTTCAGGTACTGACACTTGAGTTTGACTGTCACGTATTTCATTATAGTTTTATCAATATGTGCCTTGATACAGCTACATTGTAAGAAATGGTGGCGGGTAAAGGTATCTAGCAATAAACCTGTGCCTGTATTTTTCTCTTTCTAAACACTCTCCCTTAAACCTTCTGAACTTTGATCATTAGAATGAACGGTCAATTGTCCAACATGCTGCCTTGCGTTCAGAAACTCTGTTTTGGAAGTCAATGTGTGTGACAAGCACTGATATGAGCTTCTTCCATGATACATGGTCCCAGCGTCCAGGTATTTTCTCAAGCAAGTTTAGATGTATAGGATGATGCAGCTCCTCTGAAACAATATGAAAAGTAGTCATTATTTCTGTCAAGAATTTCTGTTGTTTCCATTCTCATTTTTGTGAAATCGTTTTCTATTCAGAAAGAAAGACAAAGAATGTGGGGCAGAAATAAACCCTCAAAAGAGAAAACAACCCAAACTAGACAGCTTCTGAAAACAGTAAATTAAAAAACTATTTTATGCAGAATAACACTCTACTAAAAATAATGAAATCTTGAGAAGGTTTTCTGCTATCAGTGTCTCTACTGAAAAATGCAGAATGGCTTCTTCATTAAAGAAAAAGTTTTGATTAACATGACAGAAATTAGAGTAGGCTTTGTATAAACTCCTAGGGGTCAGGGGAAGCTGCATTTCCAATAGACGATTACAACACTCAAAACATATGAAAAGATAATACAGCTCAGCAGTCACTGGTAAAGCGATTCATTCTTTCACCTTCCTCTATTAACTTCATTAAAATATTGAAAAATACAAATTCTGTGCTCAGTTCTATTGGTATATCATTAAAACAAGGCCAGAGAAATCAGTCATTTTAATCAAAAATTATGACAAAATCCTCCTGTCAGTTCTGGTATAACTCCAATGCCATGACTAATTTGCATTAAAATCCATGTTACATTAATAACTGAATCCAGATTCTTCTCTAACTGAAGCTAATTTAAGCTGAGTCTATTTACAGTAAATCAAAATCCAGTCAATTATTATGTTTTTGCAATATTAATTACTGTAATTATTACTACATATGATAAAGTAATTTAGCTGTTGAAAGAACATTTGTTGAAGTAGACAAAAATTCAATAAAGATAAAACATTTTACTGTATGCGTGCATACAAAGCAAACGAAATGGTCTTACAGGTTTACACTGAAAGAATTTCCATAATTCCTAGTTACATAACTTGCTGGAATAAAGCTCACTGCTTTTAAAAACTGGTGCATACATATGGAATCCAAATCAAACAACTTTATTTAACCGTTATTTTCAGAATGGTCATTTAGTGCTTACTTGTTTTGAAGTCAAATGATGGTAGTGCAGAAGATACAGAACAAGAAATATTTGTGGATTCAATGAGACTTTAAATAGTTGTTTTCTATAATCTGTATACTGTATTAGAGTTACATGGTCTAGGAAAAGTGGAAAACTTAGGACAGAAGAAAAATTAAGTTTGTCATCCCCAGTGTTTTAGTCTAATCAAAATTCATGTCATGCAAGCTTTCTACATTAAAGTTATATCATAAAAATACACTCTACTTTTCATCCCAATCCATATGGCAGTAAACAGAGGTAATTTTATGTTTTTGACCCATTGAAGCGTAAATTGTAGTTAATATTTGTGTTTAATAAAAAAGTTCTTGTGAGAGTTCAAAAGTCATACTTAACTGAACTCTTCCTGAATTACCATGTTGAACCAGCTACTTAATCAATATCTCATGAATATTTTTCTAATCATGAACAAAAATACCATAAGATATTTCAACCTAGCATTTTAGGGTTGTGCTTCCATCTATAACCTGTTTTAATTTTAATCCTTGAAGAATCAATGATTCTATTGTAAGCCATTTCATCAAAACCTACTTTTTCCCTTCCTCTGGCTCAACGCTACCTGTGTTGAATGGTGACCAGCTATTTCAGATGAGTATTTTCAAATTTGATTTCCTCTTCCTATAACACAGATAGTATAGTACTGGTTATTAGTAATTCGAAGTTCAAAATAATTGTAACACCAATATACTTTTTACTTTTCTTCTTGTGTTTCTTCAGATGTCAAAAGGTTAGGGTTTTTTCAGGAAACTCATTAGGAGCACAAGCTCACATATGAAAGCTGAAAGATCTAATCTCCTTGGTATAACTTTGTTCAACAGACTTGTCTCCTGTCAATATAAATTCATACAGGACAACATTCACAGATAAGTGAACTTGCTTCTTCAAGTGTCTTCACATGTTCATGCTAAGAGTGGATAACTCAGAATATCCACAATGCTATCACGTGTCTTCTGAAGGATCTCAGATCTCCATCATACAAACAATGTTTGCATCACTGCTCTGTTGAAACCTGTGTCTTCTCTGGACATTCACTGAGAATATAGAACAATTATACATATGTTACACAAGCAATATCAAGAAATAGAGTGTTGTGGTGGGCTAAACTCCACATCTAATGTGTTGATGTTTTCTAGCTGATGCTCCTGGTCCTGTGTAAGAATGTTCATGGCTATTTAATCTGTCCTACTGTCTGCTGCCAGTGTTTTGGCTAGACTGTATTAAGGTATATTTTTGATCTGAGGGTCTGTCATTGATTCTCTCTCAATTTGATGAAAGTCCACCTGTCACCTCTACACACTGTCACCCATGAATCTCAATGAATCACTTTCAGGATTCACAGTGTATCATTTACAGACTGCACCCAACAGGATTAAATATCACAATGGCTGCACAATTCCACAATTAAATAGCACAATGGCTACAGTGGAAAAAAAGGAGTGCAAATGCAGTAAAACCTTCTATACGGACATGTTTGTAATGGTTTTTTAGTCTATATGATGACATTTTTGATTGTTGGTTTTCTGTTTAACTTGATTTAGCTTCCTACATAAGACGTTGCTCCATCTCAGGGTTGATTTCACAAACTTTGGATACTTTAGTGTTCAGCATTTGTAATTTATTTTCCATTTACCAGTTTTGAAAATGTTATTTTCAAAAGAGTAGTAGGTTTTAGTGATGTTTTTGTATCGAATTTTGTTCTCCTATTCATCTATGAAATACACTACTCTCCAAAGTGACTTTTGGCTTCTGTGACAGCTTGCTTCCTAAAACTCAGTTTTCCTATTCTAGAAATTTTCAGGTAAGAGTCAACCCCTCACTAAACCCTGATTAATCTTAAAAAATTCCTTCCTAAAACCTTCTTTTGAGCCTTTTGAGCTCTGTGACATGGGAGATAATGTTATGCATATTTTTTAAAATGCCTACATCTCACAACAGTTTGCTATCTTTAAGATTCCTAATGCTACCAACAGCACTGGCCTCAAGAAGTCAGTGCAAAGATCAGAGCATCGCACATTACTTTGAACTTCTGGATTAACTCAAGTGAACTACAATCTAGCCCAAAGGGTTTACTTCTGTAATTTCAATAATGTGTTTGCAGAAGCTTTAGTTGTGTCTACATGGCTGGTTTGTTTTAGTTCAGAACAGAATATGGTTTTGAAGGGAGTATGTGATCACCTCAGTAGTAGTGAAATGCAGTAACTGTATGAAACTTAACTAGAATCTATGAAGAGAGCATGAATACATCCTAGGCATTAATGGGCATTTAGTCTAGGGGAGCAGACTAGGGCTATTTTAAATGAAATAAGTAGGGCAGGTGTTATATATTCACAGCTGTTTTATTTTTTTCAAATTTGTTTCTGTTAGGTTGATATTGTTGATTTAGACACAGCCTTTGGTTGCCTGTATTACATTTACATGATTTCATGGTACCTAATTTCCTCAAACTTTATCATTTCTCAGTGACAACTGGGAGAGTCTCTTTTACAGGAAATCCTGAAGAATATTGGCATGTGTGAGCATTCTTGTACATTTGCATAAATATATGCATGAATATTCACACATACAGTTCTGGATTAAAACAGACCAACATTTTGATGTTGGGGTTTTTATTTTGGTTGTTGTTGTTGTTGTTTTGTTTTGTTTTGTTTTGTTTTGTTTTGTTTTTTAATGGGACCAGGTTAAGCAGGACTTACTATATTTTCTTTAAAGGAAAGTGAACTAACATTTCAGAGCTTTACAAAATTACCTGCTTCTCTCTCCTTTCAGCCCATTAATTTCAGATGCTCTGAGGCTAGAACAACTAGATTTACTGTTCTTAAACTAGGAGACAGACTGCCTGAGCATTTTGGGAAAAGAACTTTAGAAATCTTCCAGCCCTTTGTCCCTGGTACGAGTTAGAAAATCAGGTAGGACTGGATAATGGAAAAAAATTTTACCGGCAAATTCTGATCAGTTCTGTCCTCAGTGCTCTGTTTATGCCCAGATGCATTTGTGAAATTCATCTCCCTTGTATATATTGATATGACAGGGCATCAGGGCTTCAATGAAGCACTAACAGAGTGTCACGTCAGTAATTTGACAGATCAAGGACTCCCCAAGGACTCTATAATGAAGAATGCACCATTCATTTTTCTCTCGCATATGCATATTTGTATTAGCTTGTTCAAAGTTTCTATGCAGTGTCTGTTAGGACTGTAATGATGTTACTGAAATTCAGTTTATTCTGTGTAGATTTCAAGCTGTTGTTATAATTAAGTCAAGTTTTGTCTAGATCAAGCATAATTTCAGCCAAAAAATAAACTACTTTAAGTTTAAAAGAATAAAACGCTTGTGCTGAGTGATGTTTCTTTTAAAAATAAACCAAATAATGAGCATACCAAGTTGAATTTACATATAATAAATAGTCTATGTCAATGAAAACATGCATCTTTGGAATTAAAGCTCTAACATTCGGATAAATTCTGCCCTTGGTTCTCAGCAGACAAACTTACTTCATTGGGGATTTCTATCAAAGACTATACTTTAGCGACTTGCACACTATCAAAGGTAGGATTTATGCCTCTATTTGTAACTCAGATGTACCTACTGCTGCAGAGAGCATTCAACAGTGTGTGATGTTAAACTGACAATGCCTCTGTGAGTGCAGGAACATGTATTTCTAAGTAGTCATATATCACAAGCAGGATAAGACACAGACAATGCCATAACTTCCTGTGGTCTTGTCACCCTACATGGCAATTCTAGAAACAGAAACTTTCCATCCTTCATAGGTTTTTGTTCCTCACAATTACTCACTTATAAGTTCCAGCTCATGGGATTCAAGCCTTGTGGTAAGTTTGTTAGCACAAGTTCATTAAAAGCTTTGTATATCAGATATTTTAGGGCAATCATAGTCTCACATAATTTAATCTTCACTGAAGTAAGTATCTCCCTCCTTGCTCTGAATATGTATAAGGGAATGGCTGTTGGCTTCCAGACATTTTAACACTTACATTAACTTACTTTGCATTAAAAAGATGGATATCCTTAAGCCTTTAAAAGACTGTGAAAGATACAAGTTGAAAAATGTGACTATAATGCTGTTGCCCTAAAATGCGTAGCAATGACAAAGTGACCCACTTTGTGGATGAGGGAAAGGATGTGGATGTTGTTTACCTGGAATTTAGTAAGGTCTTTGATACAGTTTCCCACAGCATCCTCCTGGAGAAACTGGCTGCCAATGGCTTGGACAGGAGTACTCTTCACTGGGTTAAAAAGTGACTGGACGGCCAGCCCCAGAGAGTGGTGGTGAATGGAGTTAAATCCAGTTTGCAGCTGGTCACGTGTGGTGTTCCCCAGGGCTCGGTATCGGGGCCAGTTCTGTTTAATATCTTTATCAATGATCTGGACAAGGGGATTGAGCCCACTCTCAATAAGTTTGCAGACGACACCAAGTTAGGTGGGAGCATCGACCTGCCTGAGGGTAGAAAGGTGTTGCAGAGGGATCTGGACAGGCTGGGTCAATGGGCTGAGGCCAATGGTATGAAGTTCAACAAGGCCAAGTACCGGGCCCTGCACTTGGGTCACAACAACCCCATGCAGTGCTACAGGCTTGGGGAAGAGTGGCTGGAAACACGTCTGGCAGAAAAGGACCTGGGGGTGTTGGTCGACTGCTGGCTGAATATGAGCCAGCAGTGTGCCCAGGTGGCCAAGGCGGCCAACAGCATCCTGGTCTGTGTCAGGAACAGTGTGGTGAGGTAGGACTAGGGAAGTGATCATCCCCCTGTACTTGGCACTGGTGAGGCCCCACCTGGAGCACTGTGTCTAGTTTTGAGGCCCCACCTCGAGTACTGTATCTAGTTTTGAGCCCCTCACCACAAAAAAGATATTGAGGTGCTGGAGCGTGTGCGGAGAAGGGCAACAAAGCTGCTAAGGGGTCTGGAGAACAAGTCTTAGGAGGGAGCTGCGGTTGTTTAGCCTGGAGAAAAGGAGTCTGAGAGGAGACCTTATCACTCTCTACAACTACCTAAAAGGAGGTTCTAGCAGGGTGGGCATCAGTCTCTTCTCCCAAGTAACAGGCAATAGGATAAGAGGAAACAGCCTCAAGTTGCACCAGGGGAGGTTTAGACTCGATATTAGGAAAAATTTTCACACAGAAAGGGTTATCAAACATTGGAAGAGGCTGCCCAGGGAAGTGGTTGAGTCACCATTCCTGGAGGCATTTAAAAGATGGGTAGACATAGTGCTTAGAGATATGGTTTAGTGATGGTTTTTGCAGAGTTAGGTTGACGGTTGGACTCGATGATATGAAAGGTCCCTTCCAACCTAGGCAATTCTGTGATTTTATGATTCTGTAATATCTAAATAAAACCACAGTAAGACATTATTAAATGAACTTCATGCAGTATTCTTACTGAATTAGTATGTCTAAAATACATCTATTCTTTAAAGATATAATAGTACTTTTGTGAAACGAATTTAGTATACATGTTAATTGAGCTGTGAATAGAAAAAATGCTTCACAAAACAAGTGATATCTTGTACTATTGTTTCAGAGATTTTTTTATTTTTTTTCTAGATAAGTTTCTTCCATTTCAGTATGGATAATCTGACTGTGAATACAAAATGAAGACAAGGAAAACTCATGGATATGTCCACAGGACTTAATTAGTAAACTGGTGTAAGGGTGTTTGGGAATGATAATTTCACACTGGTTTTTGTGTCTGAATAAATTTGTGCAGTATTGATCTTTCTTATAAAGTGTCATCAACGTGTGTGACATTAATGTTCAGTGCTACTTAAATAATTATTTGCATATAGCATATTACTTCATCATATAAAAATGATTATTAGATTTTTCATGCCTTCAAATCTTATACCTATGCCTACTACTCTTTAATTTTATGGTCTGCATTAGCTCTGAGAATTTAAACTCTGAAGCAGAGTTATTTCCCTTCAGCCTTCTTATTCAATTACGTGCAGTAACTGCAGAATACTTGCATGTTTTCTTCCCACTTTTTATATCTTTTCCCTTATCGAAAAAATCAAGTCCCTCCCCAAAATATAATATAATCCATCCGCTTCTGTGTTGCCTAGTGTTAGTATAAGTGTTATCTATTTTTTGTGGTGCTGGAAGTGAAGGCAGATGTTGGCCCTCTATTTACTGAAGATATGGCATATCACCTTGTTATTTGGAATATACTTAACCTCACTGAACTCTAGGGAATGGTGTTCTGCTCATCCTGATTTAGATGTTTACTATATAAGTAGATAAATGTTAACTAAATATCTAAGCCTCCATGTGTTGCATAACTCTCGTGCAGTATGTGTGTTAGAGAAAAACAGTTTACAAATAAAGCCAACAATTTATTCTTAGTTTCAATAAAATCTGAATGAGAATTCACATGCAGTCCATTTACAGTAATACTAACAATTTTACTCCAAATTATCAAATTAAAAATCTTCATTACTAGGAGAATTTATTGTCCTTCTCCCTGTATAAGGGCAGTTAATACCCTTTCCTCTGGTGTTATGGCCACCTTTTCAATGTCTCTTTGGGTCCTAGAGTTGATGGTGCAACTCTTCTTCATGAAGAATGGAGTGGTTTGTAATCGTCGCACTTTACTGACAAAAACATGATGTTTATGGTGGAAGGTTCCTTCTTGGATCCTTCCTGTGATCCTGGGATCACCTGACGCTGTTTTTATTTGTTCTTAAGGCATCTGTTCAGAGCTTCTTTCTTTTCTTATTGCCCAACAAGTTCATAACTGTTACTCCGTTTTGTTAGATTTTTACCATGTATGCAATAATATGTACCATATTATTGCAGAATCAGCACTAAGCCTTAGCAAAATAAGCCTGATAGCTTGAGCTATAGGAAATAGATCATTACAGAGTCAGCTTTTGGCTATAGGATATAGTCTTCTTGATCCTTTCATAACCCCTATCAAATTTTACAGTTTCAGCTAAAACAGACCTGCAGCCACTGAGGACAATTCCTGATTAAGTCCAGAAGCCTGAGAAAAGTTAATACAAATCCTGTGGCCTGCTGATAAAAATAGCAACATGGTATATTCTGATCCATACAAAATAAACTTCAGAGTTGTTGTTAACACCTGCAGGAATTCAGAGAAGTATTCAGCTCACTGTAAGCAGACATCTACATTTTACCAGGTGAATATCTCTCTCTACAATGGAACTATACCCCTACAGACATCTATATTGCAGATATCTCAAATGAAGCAGGCTGTCTCATTACAAGGGTTTGATTCAGCCTACACACAGGTGTCTACTCTTACTTGACACACTGTATGGTATCTGAAAAATCCTTGTGTGCTAAAAGACATACATGAGACTTTCAGCCATTTTGGCATCAGACATCGGTGCTGAGGCAGTTGGAAACCTGACCCATTGTTGACATCCAGAGCTCAATTCGGTTGCTTACACATAGGTGTAATTTGGCATGCCTTAGGGTCTTTCTCTTGGCTTCCAGCTGCCACTCCAAAATGACATGGCCAACTACAAGCACAACCTGCCAGTCATAAGGTTATGGTAGGGTACGATAGAGCATCTCTGATGGCAATTAGGAACTATATGTGTTGACAACTGAATTCCAGTTTTTGAACTAGTAGGTTATGCTCCTCTTATATTCATTAAAGAACAATATTCACTTACTGGTAATGATTCATCTCTTTAGAAAGCAGATGTCTAAAATGTTACACATTAAATGTACAGAGTGTCTCTGCACAAATGTAAAAAAGTGTCTCTGTTATCTACAAAATCCTTCAATAACTGTAAAGGCAGCATGAGCTTAATATTGGGTGTGGGTACCCTACTCATTACCTCTGTGAGAAGAGACTCAGTATGAAGAATTCTTCTGAAAGATTTGAACTCCATGGTTGAATAATATTGTTAACAATGATTATTGCATATTTACTAATACCATGGTCATATTGGACACGAAATTATGTGAGTTTTGTGCATGAGATGCATACAGAAGCCCATGGGTCCTGATGAGATGCATCCCAGGGCCCTGAGGAATGATACCGTTACCAAGTCAATCTCCATCTTATTTCAAAAGTCATGACAATCAGGCAAAGTCCATGGTGACTGAAGAAAACTGAAACATCACGCTCATTTTTAAAAAGGGTAAAAAGGAGGACCCTGGGAACTTCTGACAAGACAGCCTCCTGGTAGCTATCAAAGCACATGGAAGACAGGGAGGTGATTACAGACAGCCAAATTGGTTTTACCAAGGGCAAATTGCGCCTGACTAACCTAGTGGACTTTAAAACGTAGCGAATGAGTTGATGCATAATCGAAGAGCTACTGGTGTTGTCCACCTTGATATCTCTAAGACCTTTGACATGGTCCCACTCAACATCCTCATCTCTAAATTGAAGAGATGTAGGTCTGATAGGTGGACTGTTAGATGGATAAGGAATTGGCTAGATGGCCACATCGAAAGAGTTGCAGTCAACCACTCAATGTCCAAAGAGAGATCAGTAATGAGTAGTGTCCTTCAAGGGTCTGCAATGGGACCTATATTGTTTAATACCTTGTCTTTTTAATACATGTGCCTTGATTTTCAATAGCTTTGTCTTTCAGGTCACTGCAAAATGTGTGTGAAATTACAGTTGCAGTATAAAATTGCTCTATTTAGCTCCAATATGATGCAAGTGGCCTAGTCAATCACGAAGGTATAAATTTGGCTAAATTAACCTCCTTGATGTGTTCACTTAGTGTAATTTGAGTATGTCTAATTCTGCTGTGGCATACAGACTGGAGTACCCAGTCATTCTCTGACCTGGTGGCACTTGCATTCATTTTAACATTAAAAAGTTAAGACTTGAAGTACAAGACAGTGAGGAGCCATAATCTGTTCTCCATGAACAAATATTGAAATGCTTAAAATACAATAGTGTAAAATACTTTTTTAATTATTTCTTTTCCTACCATTGAAGTTAATCGTATAAAATGTCTAGGTACAGTGCATTCCCTTTTAGTTTTTGAAAGGCTGACTACCTTGCTGGTAATTATTTAGCAAGAAGATATTTTATGCAGCCTGGAAAATTGTAGTGATTTATGTTAGAATGTACGTAAGTTTCAATTTAATTAAGAAGGTACCGGTTTCCAACAGAGTCACAAAAAGGATGAAAGTGTGCTTTACTGTTAACCTGTGAAGTCAAGAGAAAATATTGGAAGTTAGTATGGAGTTCTTCGCTTTCCTTTCTTGGTCAGAGATATTCACAGTCCTCATTTCTGCGGTGTGTTGACCTTGGCTGACTGCCAGACCCCCACCCAGCTTCTCTCTCTCTCCCCCTCCTCAACAGGACCAGAGTGAGAAAATTAGACGAAAAAACCCTCACACCTTGTAGGTCAAGGTAAAGACAGGAAGAGCACTTACCAATTACTGTCACAGACAAAACAGACTAGACTTGGGGAAAATTAATTTAATGTATTGCCAATTTAAAATAGAGTAGGATGGTGAGAAGCAAAGAAAAAAATAAAACCACCTTCCCCCCACTCCACCCCTTCTTCCCAGGCTCAATCAACATCATTCCTTCATTCCAAACTCCTCTGCCTTCCCCAGCCCGCTGAGTTGCTCAGGGAAAATGGGACACGGGTGTTGTGGTTAGTTCATAACAGCTCCTCCCTGCTGCTCCTTCCTGCTCACTCTTTCCCTGCTTGAGCCTGGATCCTCTCCATGAGCCACAGCTCTTGGCAGGAGAGCCTGGTCCTGTATGGGGTCTCCACAGGCCACAGTTTCATTCAGAGCATATCCACCTGCTCCAGCATGGTGTGGATATCTGCTCCAGCCTGGGCTGCAAGGAAATCTCTGCTCTGGCACCTGAAGCACCTCCTCTCCTTCCTTATTCAATAACCTTCTTGCTCACAGGGTTGGTTTACACACATTTTCTCATTCCTCTCTCACCACTGCTTCACAGTGGTTTTTACCTTTTTTTTCTGATAGTTTGCTTTTCAACAAGCAGCATTCCTGACCACGTCAGCATCTTGCTAGTATTCCCGTCCATGTCCATGGCATCTGTTCCACAGAACTTCCAGTACTTTTACCGTAAATCACACTGTGATTTGTATGTAAACCTTACACAGAACTGAAAATAACTAAATGGACTGTCCTTGACAGCCCACCACAGAGCCCTGCTACAAGTGAAAGAAGGTGGCAATGACCTGACCCCAGCTGGGCTCTGTGGTTGCCTCTCTCTGCCTGACCGGCTCTTGTTCTGTCAGAGGAGAGCCCACCAGAACACTGTCGGCTTCTCTCTTTTAAAAAAGCTTTCTAACTGATACTTTTGTCATGGGGACAATGTTGTTAGTTCCTAAAGTGACATCTGCACCGTCACACAAAACAAGGGCAGGAAGCAGCATTTAGTACTGTGTGCACCACTCATTCCCCAGCATAAATCTCATTTCTCTGTAGTACACACAGTGCAAAGTGTGTAAGCACAACATGTTGTACTCTGAGCTCGTTCATCTTCAGGATTTCCTTTGAAAATTTGATATTTCCTTCAATTTCCTCCTTGGAAGAAGGAACCATTCTGAGATGGTTTCAGATTCTCCTCCAGTCTATATATACACATTCTTTGCAGTGTCCCCCTGAGTCTCCTGTCTCCTGCACACATGGTATGTTCCTATTAATTTCTGACATTGTACAATGAATCTACAATGTCAAGGAGACTAAGCAATATTGTAGTGAGGAGATTTAATGTGAAAGCTTATTGAAATGGTCACTACATGCATCCAAGGCCAGAATGATGGATGAGCCAAGGTACTAGACAGTCTAATATTTTTAAATGTATAATATGCTTTTAGTATGGACTTGGCATACTAACAGTAAGGAGATTTCAAAGGATTTGAAGAGCCTTTATCCAGATTTGGATCTTCTTCCACCAAAAGAATTCCATCAAAACAGAAGATACCCACAAAATTAGTTTATGGGATTGCTGGGTCTTTCTGCATATTGAATGAATATGACTTGTCAAAAAAGATTTCATTGGAACATACTTAATATATGTCTTCCTATAGGTGAGAGTGAATAGTTATCACCTATAGGTGATAGTTACAAAATACATTAAAAAATTGTTTGACCTATATTGCCATTGATTTAATTGTTTTTAATATTAGTAGAAGGTGTAGTTAGTAATGAGGCCAACTGTCAGCAGTTGTTGCTCAAAATAGTTACATCCATATTTTTATTTAAAGAAAATAAAGAAATAAATTTTCTCATGGTTCCAAGTTGGCTTTGGTAAGACACGAAGATTCATGACTACAACAGTGGGTTGAAAGTTAGGTTTGCTAAAGACAATAGCTTCTTATTGCTTTAAAACATCAAAATGGAGCTAATATGTATGTGTCTTATCAATATCTGGGGAAATTTTGTATCAGTGCTAACAACTTTTTTGGTTACAAAGCACACTAGTATGATTATCTCCATTATATAAGTGGAGAAGTGAAGCATAAAAAGTATGCTGAATGACCAAATTGATTTAGTAGACCAATGTGAAACTAAATCCATCATCTCTTGTGCTGTAGTGTAGTGCTTCCTCCATAAGTCTGTTAAAAAAAATGTGTATTTTTAATTTTTTATTGCAAACTGAGTCGATGATGGCTTCCACAAACTGAGGTTATACATTCTATACTTTTCAATCTTGCCTCTTAGCTTTTTTTCTTTAGGTCTTAAACCATATAAGAAGAACAATAATCCACATTCCTTAAGAGTTATAATAACATTTTTAGGAAAGATTGTATTCTGAGCTATGTTGTCACAGAATCAGAATCACAGAATGGTTCAGGTTGGAAGGGACCTTAAAGATCATCTAGTTCCAACCCCCCTGCCATGGGCAGGGACACCTCCCACTAGACCAGGCTGCTCAAGGCATCATCCAGCCTGGTCTTGAACACTTCCAGGGATGGGGCATTGACAACTTCCCTGGACAACCTGTTCCAGTGCCTCACCACCCTTACAGTAAAGATGTCAGGGGATGCTCCACTGCGACTCTTGAGCTGTGCTAATTTGATTTAGAGTTTTGTTTGTTTGGTTTGGGTTTTTTTTACAGTTTTTAATAAAACTTTCTATGGGAAATTAAATGCATTTTTAAAATTTTTCTTTAGAATTAGAGATGCATTTTTCTTAGGAAGTAAATATGAACAACACAGCATACTACCTATAAAGTGAGAATTATTTTTCCAACAGGTTCTTACAAAAATGTGAACAGAAGTGTGGCTGTGACTGTTCATATAATTTCCTACTTCCTCTCTTCTTTATTACTTTAATTATACCAGTTATGACATGGAAACATTGAACAAAATTTGAACTTCAGAAAGTATCCTTTATTAAAGTACAGAATCTTAATAGAAGTCTAGTATTGCCAAATATCTTTTGCTATTTTAGTACTTCATGGCAAATACAGTAACTTGCCAGCTTTCTGACAATAGGAAACAAAATGAACTTAATGAAGACCAGTGTTAATATATTTGTCTATGTACGTTTCTTAACATACACATGTCTATGGAGAGCCAGAGAAACTATTTTAATAAAAACCCAATGAAAAAACACATCCTATGAGTAAATACCAGTAACATTAAAAAAAGTTCTGATGATATTTCAAATTAAGTAGCTAAGATACATGAGCTTGATGTTTATTTTTGGTGCACTTGTTAAAGATCAACTACTTCCTCAGGCCAGTTGAGAAAAAAAAAAAAAAAAATGGAATTCGGTAACATTTTTGATAATATACCTCACAAAATCATACTTACAAAATTAATTTTCCTTGAGTTATTAACATATGTATTGAAATTGAAACATACAAAGGGTAAATTGCACTGTATAAAATAGGTATGAAGGGTTCTATAACACCACCTTTATTAGATTTCATTTTTGTAAACTTCTTAATCAGGCAGGACTGGAAATAGAATCACATAGTGTTAAATTTGTTGATTGTTCCAAGCTTATTGAGAAAAATCTAAAGGGGCTTAGAGAGATCATAAATATTGGTAGAAACAACAAAACTAGATTAAACCTTGAGGAAGGTTTCTCCAGAGGAACAATAATAAGACAGACAGATGATTCTGGTAAGGCTGTATCTAGAATATTGCAAAAATCATTAAAGGACTAAAGAAACTGACTTATTATAAGATTATAAGGATTAATAATGTGTATTTCTAACCAAGCCTGAAGCCCAGCCCTTAATTTTGTCTTGTAAATTTGTTGTGTTATGATTATGCATGTAATTGATTTGCAAGAAGTGAAAAGTGAAGGGCAAGTCTTTACTACCATTGAGTCCTCTATTGTGCAATATAACTTTTTATATAAATGTCCTGGTTTTGGATGGGACAGAGTTAATTTTCTTACTAGTAGCTGTTACAGTGCTATGTTTTGGATTTAGGATGAGAACAATGTTGATAACACATTAATATTTTAGTTGTTGTTAAGCAATCAAGGACTTTTCAGCTTCTCTTACTGGCCCAATAACAAGAAGGCTGGGAGTTTACCCAAGAAGCTGGGAGGGGACACAGCTGCGAGAGCTGACCCCAACTGACTAAATGGTTATTCCATACCACATGGTGTCATGCTCAGCCTGTAAAGCTGTGGAAGAAGAAGGAAAAGGAAGAACAGGCATGGGGCTCTGCAGGAGGAACTGGTTGCAAGCAAGGAACAGGGCTCTCAAAGACCAGAAGAGCCACCAAGGCCGACTCGCCTCAGGCCGGACATCAAAACTGACCGTGAAAAGAAAAATCGAAGGGTCATTGTTGTAGGTGACTCTCTGCTGAGGGGAGCAGAGGGCCTGATATGCAGACCGAACACGCTTCATAGAGAGGTCTGCTGTCTCCCTGGTGCCCAGGTAAAGGACATCGTAGCTAAACTCCCCACCCTTGTGAGCCCTTCAGATTATTACCCACTTCTGGTCTTTCAAGTGGGAAGTGATGAGGTAGCAATGAGAGGCTCACAATCATTTAAAAAAGATTTCAGGGCCTTAGGGCAACTGGTAAAGGGATCAGGAGCTCAGGTTGTGTTCTCCTCCATCCCTCTGACATCAGCGATGGATGAGGGAATATATAGGAGTCAACAGGTCAATTCATGGCTCTGGGACTGGTGTCGTAGACAGGGCTTTCAGTTTTACGATCATGGCTTGGTATATGAGGCACCAGAGCTGCGTGTAGCTAATGGGATGCACTTATCCCAGAGGGGGAAAAGGATTCTGGGGCAGGAGTTGGCAGGCCTCATTGATAGGGCTTTAAACTAGATTTGAAGGTAGAAGGGGTCAATAATTTCATGCTTGCCCGTGACAAACAGTGGGGCAGCACATCAGGGGCAGAGGGATGGAGTCCTAGTAAGGGCTCTCAACTTGTTGCCCTGAGGCAAGCCAGAGATGACGCACCTGGACACCCCAAGGGAATCAAGGGAGATTCGCACAAGAGGGTGACACGGCCAGCCCAGATGAAGTGCCTCTATGTGAATGCACACAGCTTGGGCAATAAAGACGATGAATTAAGGGCCACTATGCTGCTGGAAAGCCATGACGTAGTGGCTTTTACTGAAACTTGGTGGGATGATTCCCATGACTGGAATGTAGGGATAGACAGATACAAGCTCTTTAGGAAGGACAGGCAGGGTAGGAGGGGAGGAGGTGTTGCCCTGTACATCAGTGACCAGCTAGAATCGATGGAGCTCCACATGGGGAAGGACGATGAGCTGGTTGAGAGTGTATGGGTTAAGATTAAAGAGAAGACAGGGGAAGGTGATGTTCCAGTAGGGGTCTGCTACAGGCCACCTGACCACCAGAGCCAAGCAGATGAGGCCCTCCATAGGCAGATAGAAGTGGCTTCACATTCACAGGCCCTCGTCCTCATGGGGGATTTCAACCACCCTGACATCTGCTAGAGGGACAACACAGCAAGGCACCAACAATCCAGGGTGCTCCTGGAATGCATAGGTGACAACTTCCTTCTCCAAATGGTAGAGGAACCAACAAGAAATGGTGCTATGCTGGACCTCGTTCTCACCAACAGGGAAGGGCTGGTGACCAATGTGAGGCTCAGGGATAACCTTGGCTGCAGTGACCGTGAAGCGGTAGAATTTAAGATCCTCGTTACATGACCTAGGGTACAACGTCTAGTATCAACCGTATCTCTCTCTTTCACAATAGGATACCGCTCAGATTTGTAATTATGCATGTGGTTTTCATTTAATCTCTTTATGCAAGTACTGGAGATATACTGGAGACTTTCTAAATTCCAGTCCAGGGCTTGGGTTCACACACCATCCACATTTCTTCTATGTATGTGATTCAGAAAAACCTGAACTCACTTACACCCTGTAAGTCTTCATTTCTATGGAAATAAATCTGGACATGATCACAAACTGGAATTGTCTTCAAAAGGTACCCAGTAAGGATAATAAGGGTCCAGTATACCCAAGTACATAAATACAGACGTAGCCTCAAAGTACCGATCAATGAAGAATGACAAAGCATGTGGGAGAAAGTCAGTAAGTTAAAAATGTACTCCTCTGGGCTAGTTCTGGCTGGGGAAACAATTTTAGTCAATATTTTAAGATTTTTTTTTCATTTATTTCTGCCTTTTTTTGTTTGTTTGTTTGTTTTTCAGAAAGTCTGAAGCAGCAGGTAAAACAATGCATTGTACAAAAGAAGCTGTTGAGGAAAATATTTAAGAGCTTGCCAAATGCACCTCTTAGGTCTATTCTCAGTGATGTATTGAGACTGTAGACACACATCACATCAGTTACTGTTTTTTATATTCTTTCTTGTACATGAAATTTTCCGATTCTCTCCAAGGACTGCTAGAAATTGGGTTAGGGTTTAACCATGGTGTTCAATTTCAAGCAAGGCATTTTTGACAAGCAGAGTGGAGAAAGAGAACATTACACTACGCCATTTCTAGAAAAAAGCCTCCTCAGAGAGGAACAAATGCAGCTGTTTCACTACTATGGAACCTGATCTCAGATGTACAAATGACTTATACTGGTCTAATTAACACTGTCTGATTTGTTTGCGCATTTTATTCCTTTACAATGACAATTGAAAGAGCCAGGTTGACTACTGTTCCAGAGTCTGCATTGAGAAGCTGAATGAAGGAAAGGAAGAAGAGTTAAAGCAAGGAACTGGAGCTCGCAGAGCATGTGGCGACAGAAAGATGTCTATGAGAAACAGTGAAGAGATCAGTCAAACCTCAGAGATTATGGAAAGAGCCTTCCTACAAAGAAGACAGTGCCTGCCGCAACCCAGAAAAGTATTGTCTTGGCTGAAATTAAGCCAAGAAGTAGGATGTCCCTGCAAGGACACAGTCAACAGGGGCAGATTGCTTATAATGCTTTTTGTAGTCTTACATAGTTACTTAACAATTCTTTATTTAAAAAAAAAAAAAAAAAAACACAACAATGCAGACTAATGCTGAAGATTTGACATTGTAACCTAAAGAATAGACAGGGGTTATGGTCAGTTGTCAAGGTTATGGAATTGGTTGCTAGGAAGATTTTGATGTTAGAGCTGGGTTTTCTGTGCTCTTAAGTCTTGGGGTTATTTGTGTATTTCTCTCTCCCACCAGCTGCCTTCATGGTGGGGTCCACCCTGGCCCATGAACTAAAGGGTTATTTTTTGTCCAGCAGGGAGGTCCTTGGTCTATCAGGCTGTTGTCACAGGCAGCAGTGATAGAGCTGCAGCTACAAAAGGGCAGGAAGTAGACACTTGACCGCAAGACAATTATCACAGATGGTGGTCTTGTAAGAGCAAAAATTGTATCCGCTAAGCTACACTTTGGAGGAAAAAATATTTTCAGATTACTCTTAATTGGGAGCACAATTGCCTGAGAGAAGCCTGTTTGGTCATCTGATGATAGAGGTTGAACATCTTTTTCATGGATCAAAAGTTATCAGGGGAAAAAAAGAAATGAGAGAGAAATAATTCATCTTTTTAATCTGCTTTCATCAACCAAAGTGGAGTGGTAAATGTTTACATTAGGATAACAATGACACACATGGAAGCCCTGCATTTATGAATTCTGACGAATTCCCAGAGGCTCTCTAAATTATACACCTGTTGTTAGAACTTAGCTCTTTGAAAGATTTTTTTTAGGGAAGACTTTCCTTTGGTTTTGTTTTTTTGGTTTGTTTTTTTTTTTTTTTCCTTTTTTTTTTTTTCCTTCTTCCCCCTGAAATCTCCTTTGAGCTTTGACTTTAAATAAAATAATGGCGAGTTAAGAAACTCAATGCAAAGCCTTTCTTGCAAAGCTGTTATAACCTGTTACAAGTTGAACGTAAAAAAAAAATAAATAAATCAAATCTATGGTGAAAATTTGGGAAAGAAAATCTCACAGTTACAGGTTACATCAAGATCTTTGTTCCCACCACCATCATCAATCTGTGTTACTTAAGATCTGATAATGAATACATATGAAGTCAAGTGGTATACTTCACACACAGACTCAAAGTTTGTTGACACAATTGGAAGTATGTGTATACTTACCTGTTGCCTTCCACCACCCCTATTGTCACTAGCAAAACCTATCATGCTCCTTTTTATTTCCTTTTTTCCCTGTTGCATCATATACTTAACTTGAAGGGTAGAGAAGAATTAGTAGAAAGATGGAACCATGAAGCCAAATACAACCAGTCTTATTAATGAGAACAAGAAGGACTTAATCCTGATGAATTATCTGAATTACTGTTTTAGGCAAAATTGTCTATATTTTCAAGTAGTAATGTGAAACTATGCTTATGTCAAGTGCAAGCAATAACTCTTTCTGCATCTCTCTCTGGCCAGTGATATTTGCCCTGTTAGCTTCTCTAACTCTATGGAAATCCCTTACATTTCTGAAAGTTTAATTCTGTAGCCAAACTTCTACCAGACAAAGCAACCTAGACCTGTCTTTTTACAGAGCAGGCCATAGTTGCACAGATTTTTACTATTCCTAGATTGAGAACTTCGGGAATAATGACTGCAACTTTTCTGCTGGAAAAGTTAAAAGCATGAAGTTTTACTATAAAATGCATCTTGAAAACAAAACAAACAAACAAAACTCCTCCCTATTTAAAGTTCTGATAAGCTTTGAAAAGGAGGCTAGATGATCACGTGGGTCATTTACCTGTAAGAACTTTCTGCCTGTATTAGTTTCTATTGGGTGTGTTACTCTGTCCATACAGTCACCTGCAACCTGCCATTGTATCAGTGGGTGTTCTCCATAGACTGCAGGATATGCAGAAGGTAGGTTGCAGAGGTCAGGCATTCCAAGGGAATCAACGGATGTTGAACATATCAGAGATGACAGATTTGAAGTTTACATTGAAAGGGATAGTTGGAAGTGTCTAACTCCCCAGGGCCAAATTTGAAGTTAGTTCTAGTTTCAGAATTAGATCAAGTTGCTCACTATCCTATCCACCTGGGTTTGAATGGAGATTCCACAGCCTCTTTGTGCAACTTTTCCCAATATTTGGCTACCTTTCTTGATTAAAAAAAAAAAAAAAAAAAAAGGAAAATATTAAAAAATATTAATATATGACTGACAAGTCCCTTACTGGAACTTGTGTCTGTTGGCTTTTGTTCTTTTGTTGTATACCTCCCATCAGCTTCTTTTTACAGATGATGAGCTGCAGCTCTCTAATGATCTCAGTCACTTTCCATTGAACTTGCTCCAGTTTGCTGGTATCTTTCTCGTAATGGCTAGCCCCAAACAGGACAAAGTAATTCAGATGTGGTCTCACAAGTGCTACATAGAGGGGATAACCACTTCCCTCAATCTGGTGCCTATGTTCTTGCTAATAAAGCCTAGTATGAATTTGGCATGGGCACATGCATACTCATGTTCTACCGGTTGTCCAGGAGGACCTCCTTATTATTTTCTGCAAAACTGCTTTACATGCAGCTGAAACATAGCCTGTACTATTGCATGGGTTTATTCCATTTGCCTTGGGGGCACTGCAAGTGATTGACCATCAGCTACACTTCAAAACATTGACCACTACCCTTTGAGCCCAAGCAGTCCAGTGAGTTTTCTACCTGGTTTACAGTTTTCCACTGAATCTTACAGTCCACCCATGCTGTTGCTAGCTTAACAACCCATGGTTGTTAAAGAATGCTCTCTTCTCTGTGGGAAAGCACATAATCACTTTGCTTTATTCTCTTTTATTACAGGCTATTTGTTCATGTTATTTTTCTCTTGACACCCTCTAAGATGTACTTGTCCTTGGCTGCCTAACTTCGACTACAAGAGTTGAGACTTCATAGGAAAGATGTGATTATTTTTCTCTCTCATCTTTGGTTACTGTATAGAGAAATAACCTTTTTTTTTTTTTTTTTTTTTTTTTTTTCATAAAAGTGAAGACCCCATCTCTAGTTATTCTTCACTGCATGGGATGATATTGGTGATCAGAGGTTCTATTGCATACTGAATTGAGTGGTATGGGTTGTTCTTTAAATGAAGAAAAGAAACAAGGACATGGGTCAGATCTACTGCCCTAGACATAAGGCAATGGCAATCAATTGTGGCTGAAGATTTTTTCAGTTCAGTGATGAAGCATCGTTCTTGATTGTGGCTGTGTTTGTGCAGTCCTGGGGCTCCAACCTCAGCAGAAAGAAGTGAATCAAGGAAAATCACTGATACTTTTGACCCATTGCAAGCAACCAATATATTAGTCAGTGTAGCTCCAAATTGGTTAAATAATTTCTTCATTTAAATCCACAAGAGACCAATGAAAGAAGTACTTGAGGAGTAACTGATTTTTTACAAGAAAAAACAACCTTTGAAAGGGCATCTCTGGGTCTGCCAGGAATGCTAATCAGCTATTTTGAATGCTTGTTCCGTTTAGCTGAAATTCACCAAATGCATTTTTGATTCTCATTCAAGAATTTGTTCTAAGTCCATGTCTGTTTGCAGATTCTGTTTTGTTCTGTTTTGTTTTGTTTTAATGTTGCTGGAGTAAGGTCAAATGAGAATATGTACATAGTGTAGTAGTAGCCAAAGTCTCTGTGATGAGATATTTTGGAAGGAATTATTTCTAACCTCAGAGTTACTCGTGGATTTTTTCAAAATGAGGATCTGAAGAGGTTCCAGTTTCCTTCTCTCACAAAAATCTAACCATTCTTCCTGAAGTCTCTGTCATGGAAGAGATGAACTTGCATTTTACAAATCTGAAAGTGTCTGCCATTGGCAAAAGAGCTGGTAAACTTCCTTGGTGTATGAGCAGGACGTCCTCCTGGTTCTAGCTTTCATCGGAATCTAGATAACTTGCAGGTCCCTTTGCCGCTCTTGTTGAAACGTGCATTCAATTGTGGTAAGTTGTGATACTAATATGTGTGAACTGTAAGGAACAGTGACTTACCTTGGCAAGATGACTTTGATATATTTGCCTTGTTCCAGTTCAGTTCATAACAGATATCTCCATAAATGTGACTCAGGATGGCACAGATGTGTTTTACAGCAGGTCTGGGTCTGAAAAAAGACTAGAGTATAGACAGCACTGAGATGTGTTTTCATGCTAGGTACTGGCTGCTGAGACAATGCTAAAAGGTCCAATACCATAATTTGTTGCAAGAGAGCACTGTGTCCCACATCTGGATCTTAAGAAGGGCAGCAACCATCCTCAGAGACATTCCACAGCAGTAAATTTGAAGAGTGAGTAGTGTGAGTAGGAAGCATGTATGAAAAAAACTAGCTCTGAAGAGGCCAGTAAACTTTTAGAATAGACATGAAAAAATGGAACCAGTATAGACATGGCGATATAAACTTGTAAAAACTCTATTTTCCTAAAAGGAAGACCAAAGTGTCTTCTGCAAGCAGTTTAACTTCAAAATCTTGAGGCACTCTTAAATTTGGGGTCATATTTTTTTTTATGGTCAGTATGGTAATATGACTGTGCTGTGTAGAAGATCTCCTATTGACAAAGGAGAAAAAACACTCCAAAGCAGCCTAAAATTGAATAATGACATAGTGAGAGTAATTCATTATAGAATTATAGAATACCAGTTTGGAAGGGACCTCAAGGATCATACAATCATAGAATGGTTTGGGTTGGAAGGGACCTTAAAGACCATCCAGTTCCAACCCCCCTGTCATGGGCAGGGACACCTCCCACTAGACCAGGCTGCTCAAAGCCCCATCCAGCCTGGTCTTGAATACTTCCAGGGATGGGGCATTGACAGCTTCCCTGGGCAACCTGTTCCAGTGCCTCACCACACTCACAGGAAAGAATTTCTTCCTAATATCTAACCTAAATTTACCCTCTTCCAGTTTGAAACCATTACCCCTCATCCTATCATTTCACTCCCTGATGAAGGTCCCCTCCCCATCTTTCCTGTAGGCCCCCTTTAGGTACTGGAAGGCTGATATAAGGTTTCCCATGAGCCTTCTCTTGACCACGCTGAATAACCCCAACTCTCTCAGCCTGTCCTCATAGGAGAGGTGTTCCAGCCCTCTGATCATCTTTGTGGCCCTCCTCTGGACCCGTTCCAACAGGTCCATGTCCTTCTTGTGCTCAGGACTCCAGAGCTGGACGCAATACTCCAGGTGGGATCTCACCAGAGAGGAGTAGATGGGTAGAATCACCTCCCTCGACCTGCTGGCCACACGTCTTTTGATGCAGCCTAGGATTTGGTTGGCTTTCTGTGCTGCAAGTGCACATTGCCAGCTCATGTTGAGCTTCTCATTCACCAGCACCCCCAAGTCTTTCTCCTCAGGGTGAGGACATCCTCATCTAGTCCAAACCTTCTTGGCAAAAGCAAAGTCCAGACAAGGTGGTTCAGTACCCTGTTCAGCTGAATCTTAAAAGTCTCCAGTGTTGGGGAATCCACCACTTCCCTGGGGAGATTATTCCAATAGCTGATTTTTCTCATTGTGAAAAATTTCCCTCTTGTATCCGATAGGAATCTCCCCAGAAGTAATTTGAACCCATTACCCCTTGTCTTTTCCATGTGATTCCTTGTAAAAAGGAAGTCTCCATCTTCTTTGTAGCCACCCTTTAAATACTGGAATGTGGTGTTACAGTTTGAGAAAACTCACAACAATTTATTGTCTTTTAGACAATTATTCTATCATCCGATGACCCCCTCCCCACCTGGAAAGGGGAATTGGGAAAAAACAAGAAAACACAAGGGCTGAAATATAAATAGATTTAATAGGATAAGGCTAAATAATTAAAAATAATACTAAAGAACCAGTATTAACCCCGATACTAATATAAGATATACAAGAATTATACTCAGTCAATCATATTAGTAGGAATCTGTGCACTCCCAGCACGGGACAGCAAATGTCGGACACTATGAGCGCAACAGCTTCAGGAGGAAGGGAAGGGGTCAGGGGTCCAGCACTGAGGCAACAAGTTCTCTGGACCACTGCCATCAAGGGAAAGAGAAACTACACAGCCAACTTTCTAACTTATATTGAATGTGGTATTCATGGTATGAAATAATCCCGGTGGCCAGCCTGGATCAAATGCCCAGGCCTCACTCCTCCTCATCCCTGCACCTGGCAAGGCTTGAAAACACTGAGACCTTGAATCCCTCATAGCCTAGCTGGCTATAAAGTAAATATTTTCCTGAATTCAGACACTAGAGTCTTCTAACAGTGCAGTTTTCCTCAGCATCAGAAGATAAATTATTCCTGTGTCGCTCAACCCAGGACACATGGTGATAACGTCTCCCCTAAGTCTTCTTTTCTCAAGGCTGAGTAAACACACTTCTTTCAGCCTTTCCTCATATGGTAAGCTTCCCAGTCCTTTGATCATCTTTGTGGCCCGCCTCTGAACCCTCTCCAGCCTCTCCACAATTTGTTGTGTAGCAGGAACCAAAACTGAACACAGTATTCTAGGTGTGGCCTGACAAACACTGAGTAGAGTGGGATAATGACTTCTTTATCTCTGCTGGCACTGCCCTTGTTGGTGCAACCCAGCATCCTGGTAGCTTTCTTTGCCACTGCAGCACACTGTTCACTCATATTGAGCTTGTTGTCTACCAGGATCTCCAAGTCACTTTCCACAGAGCTGCTTCCCAGCCACGTATATCCCAGTCTGTGCTGCACTCCTGAACTATATTTTCCCAGGTGCAAGACCTTACACTTGTCTTTGTTGAACTTCATAATGTTCTTGTTAGTCCACTCTTCCAGACTATCCAGGTCTTCCTGCAGGGTGGCGCTCCCTTCCAAAGTGTCCACATCCCCACTCAGTTTGGTGTCATCAGCAAACTTCATCAGGGTACACTTGAGCCCATCATCCAGATCGCTTATGAAGATATCAAACAGCCTTGGGCCCAATATCAGTCCCTGGGGAAGCCCATTTGTGACAGCTTGCCAGTTTGAAAAGGAGCTATTTACCACCACCCTCTGAGTGCGGCCTGTCAGCCAGTTCCCCACCCACCACAAAGACCACTTGTCTAGAGGAGGAGGCTATGGGGAACCGTGTTGAAAGCCTTGGAGAAATCCGCCGCTTGCCCCACATGAACTGAGCAGGTTACTTTGTTGTAGAAGGTGATCAGGTTTGTCAAGCACGATTTGCCCTTGGTGAATCCAT
This sequence comes from Fratercula arctica, assembly GCA_947846985.1. Classification (NCBI taxonomy): domain Eukaryota; kingdom Metazoa; phylum Chordata; class Aves; order Charadriiformes; family Alcidae; genus Fratercula; species Fratercula arctica. The sequence goes on along the minus strand of CANTUZ010000001.1, from coordinate 45,316,846 downwards.
GCTGGCTTTTCCCAATCACGTGCTTCATTTGACTTGTGATAGTCCCCAGGAGGATTTGTTCCATAACGATAGCCCCCATGAGGATGGGGTCAGGCTCTTTTCAGTGGTGCCTGGCAACAGGACAAGGGGCAACAGGCACAAACTGTAACACAGTAAATTCCATCTCAACATGAGGAAAAACTTCTTTACTTTGAAGGTTAGAGAGCACTGGAACAGGCTGCCCAGAGAGGCTGTGTAGTCTCCTTCTCTGGAGATATTCAAAACCTGCCTGGATGTGTTCCTGTGCAGGCTGCTCTAGGTGAACCTGCTTTAGCAAGGGGATTGAACTAGATGATCTCTAGAGGTTCCTTCCAACCCCTACCGATTCTGTGATTTTATGATTCCAGGAGAGCGTTCTTGAAAAACTCCCAACAGTCATTAGCTCCTTTATCCTCCATGGAATCTTCTCATGGGATCCCTCCCAAGTGAACTCTGAGTCATCTGAAATTTGCTCTTCTAAAATCTAAAACTTTTTTCTTAGTACTAACCTTTATCATGCTCAGCAGGATCCCAAACTCCACAATATTGTGATCACTGCAGCCAAGGTTATTGCTAACCAAGATATTACAAAGCAGGTTTATTTGGTTTGTGAGTAGCAAGTCCAGCAGTGCCTTATTCCTGGTTGGCACATGTAACGTTTGCATGAGGAAGTAGTCCTCTACGCTTTCCAGAAACTTGATGGATGATATGTGAGCTGCTGTATTGTTCTTCCAAAAAATGTCTGCGTAGTTGAAGTCACCCGTAAGAGCCAGATTCTGTTGACCCGAAGCTTGCTTAAGTGACCCAAATATTGTTTCATTGGCCTTATCATCTTGGTTTGGAGGTCAGTAGCAGATACCTACTCTAAGAGCCCCCTTGGTGATGACCCCTCTCATCTTGACCCAGAGGCATTCGATAGGGCTTCCACAGTTGTCATAGTTGACTTCTATACATTCAAGTTTCTCCTTAACACACAGTGTGACTCCTCCTACCCTTCTTCCCTGTCTGTCTTTACGAAACAGCCTATCCATTGTGATCCTCCAGTCATGCAAGTTGCCGCACCATGTTTCAGTTATTCCTATGATATCATAACTTTCTGACTGGGTGCAGAGCTCCAGTTCCTCCTGTTTGTTCCCCAGGCTGCATGCATTGGTATACATACACTTGAGGTGGTTTGCCTTCTGGTTTTCATCTTAGGAGGTAGCTAAGGAACATTTGTCACTGCTCTCGTTGGCCTGGTTTATTCTCCAGTTGATTGCAATGGTGTTAGTGTTGCAATTTTGGATGGCCCTCTCAGCTCCCCACCCCCCAGGTCCTTCAGTTTAAAGCCCGCTTGTCCAAGTTGGCCAGCCTGCTGCCAAAGGAATTCCTTTGCCTTTTCTAGACAGGTGGATCCCATCCCACCCTAACAAGCTACAGTCATCAAAGAATGTCCCCAACTAATCACTACTGTTTCTCTCACCTACTTGCAAAACTCTGTCGTGTATTGTAGCTCAGAGAATTCCGTTGTGATTTTTTTAGTTTTATGAGTCTTCTTGAATTTTACTAATAAATGTAACATGGCAGATGGTTTGGAGTTGAGACATCCAACTATAAAAAGGCATAAGGAAAAGTTATGGTGTAAATTTTATACTCATGATGGTACTGTATGAAAAAAAAAAATCTAATAATTGTGAGGATGAGAGGGAATGTAAAGAGATTGAAACATTAGTGTGAAGATAGAAACAGTCAAAACAGTAGCTTTCATGTGCTAGTGATTCAGAAATCATTAGGTGGATCCAAAATAACATGCTTATATGAGACAGAAGACAAATCTTGTCTGAATGTAGTGGTGGACATATTTTGAGTAGGAAGGTGGACTAGATGGACTTTCCAATCTGAATGATTCTGCAATTCTGTGACTCTAAGTTGTGGAATTTGTGGAACAAGAGATGAAGCTCAGTTACATGGGAAATCATTAAACTGAAAGATCAAGAAATACCATAAGCAGGATATGTTCCAGAGAAAAAAGGCAAGTGACAGTAGAGCTGAATTGGAATGATGTGTTTTCATATTTTTTTGCCTTAGGGACAGAACTTTGCTTTGCCAACATCTACCTTCTGACTTCACTAAAAACCTCATTGCGTTCCCGCAGTATATGACTGGATTATGTAAAGATGTAAAGATGATGACTGCCTGCTTAGTCAAAAGGATAATGCAGTTGAAACTTCAAGTTACATTGTTAAAGAAGGAGGCAAAAAATCCATCATAATAAACATTTAGAAAATATTAAAAAAGCACATTATGGTAATCCGATCTGCTCCCCGTATAACAACCAGCACAACTAAGAAAAGACGACCAGTGATAGTAGTAAGCAACTCTCTTCTGAGAAAGTCTGAGAGGTACAGAGGCACCCATTTGCTGACCTGATGCACTATCTAGGGAGGTGTGCTGCTTACTGGGGGTCACAGGGAGACTACCAAGCCTTGTGCAGTCCCCTGACTATTACGTGCTGCTGTTGTTTAACGTGGGCACCAGTGATACAGCCAGGAGAAGCCTGAGGACTATAAAGAGGGATTATAGAGCCCTGGGAGCAGTGCTCAGGGAATATGGGGTGTTAGTAGCTTTTTCATCAGTTGTCCCATCAAAGGGAAGGGGGTTGATAGGGCCAAACAAATCTGGCAAACCAACAAATGTCTACAGGACTGGTGCTACAGCCAGGGGATTGGCTACTTAGACCACGGGACTCGCTTTGAGAAACCTGGTCTACTCGGGCTTGATGGGGTCCACTTGGCAGAGAAGGGCAAGAGCATTTTTGGTCAGAGGCTTGCCAAGCTTGTAAAAAGGGTTTTAAACTAGAGTTTCTGGGGAATGGGAACCTCAGTCCATCCCACTCCTACCAGTATGATGTCAATGCCAGTAATAGATGCCCAGAGCCTGGAGAAAGGACATGGGTCAACAGCAGAGTGCCTGGAGAGCAGCACAAAGGAATACCAGCCACTCCAGCTAGTAAATTAGCTTCACCAGGGGCCCAACTTAAATGCCTCTATGAAAACACACTTAGCATGGGGAATAAACATGAGGAATCAGAAACATGCGCACGCCTACAGGGTTATGATCTTATTGACATCATGGAGACATGTTGGGATGGCTCCTGTAACTGTGTTGGAATGGAAGGATACAAGCTCTTCAGGAACGACAAGCAGGGAAGATGAGGAGGGGATCATAGAATCATACAATCATAGAACCATAGAGTTGGAAGGGACTTCTGGAGATCATCTAGTCCAACCCCCCTGCCAGAGCAGGGTCACCTTAGAGCAGGTTGCACAGGAATGTGTCCAGGCGGGTTTTGAATGTCTCCAGAGATGGAGACTCCACCACCTCTCTGGGCAGCCTCTTCCAGTGCTCTGCCACCCTCAAAGGAAAGAAGTTCCTCCTCATGTTTAGGTGGAACTTCCTATGCTCAAGTTTGTGCCCATTACCTCTTCTCCTGTCCCCGGGCACCACTGAAAAGAGCCTGGCCCCATCCTCCTGACTCCCACCCTTGAAGTATTTATAAGCGTTGATAAGATCCCCCCTCAGTCGTCTTTTTTCCAGACTGAAGAGACCCAAATCCCTCAGCCTTTCCTCATAAGAGAGGTGTTCCAGTCCCCTAATCATCTTGGTAGCCCTCTGCTGCACCCTTTCCAGCAGTTCCCTGTCCTTCTGGAACCAGGGAGCCCAGAACTGGACACAGTACTCCAGGTGTGGCCTCACCAAGGCAGAGTAGAGGGGGAAGATGACCTCCCTTGACCTGCTGGCCACGCTCTTTTTGATGCACCCCAGGATGCCATTGGCCTTCTTGGCCACAAGGGCACATTGCTGGCTCATGGTCATCCTGTTGTCCACCAGGACTCCCAGGTCTCTTTCCACAGAGCTGCTCTCCAGCAGGTCAGCCCCCAACCTGTACTGGTGCATGGGGTTATTCCTCCCCAGGTGCAGCACCCTACACTTGCCCTTGTTGAATTTCATAAGGTTTCTCTCTGCCCAGATCTCCAACCTGTCCAGGTCTCTCTGTATGGTGGCACAGCCTTCCGGTGTGTCAGCTGCTCCCCCGGTTTTGTGTCATTGGCAAACTTGCTGAGGGTGCACTCTATCCCTTCGTCCAGGTCATTGATGAATATATTGAAGAGGACTGGACCCAGTACTGACCCCTGGGGAACACCATTTGTCACTGACCTCCAACTAGACTCTGTGCCCCTAATCATGACCCTCTGAGCTCTGTCTTTCAACCAGTTATCTATCCACCTTACTGTTCATATCTATCCACCTTACTGTCCCCCTCTATGTCAAGGACCAGCTAGAGTGCACGGAGCTATGCCTGGGCATGGATGAGGAGCTGACTGAGAGCTTATGGGTCAGGATTAAAGGGAGGTCAGGGACAAGTGATGTTACAGTGGAGAGATGCTACCAGCCATCAGACCAGGAAGACTGAGTGGATGAGGCCCTCTGTAGACAGATAGGAGCAGCCTTGCATTCACAAGCCCTGGTCCTCATGGGGGAATTCAAGCACCCCAATATCTGTTGGAGGGACAACAAAGAAGGGCATAAGCAATCCAGGAGCTCCCTCAAATGCATCAATGATAACTTCCTTCTCCAAGTGATAGAGAAGCCAATGAGAAGAGGTGTCATGCTGGACCTTTTCTCACCAATAAGGAGGGGCTAGTGGAGAATGTGAAGCTCAAAGGCAGCCTTAGCTGCAGTGACTATGAGATGGTGGAGTTCAAGATCCTTAGGGCAGTGAGGAGGGTGCACAGTAAGCTCATTACCTGGACTTCAGGAGGGCAGAATTTGGTCTCTTCAGGGGTCTGCTAGGCAGAGTACCATGGGATAAAGCCCTGGACGGAAGAGGAGCCCAAGAAAGCTGGTTAATATTCAAGGATCACCTCCTCCAAGTTCAGGAGAGATGCATCCCAACAAAGAGGAAATCAGACAAAACCCCCAAGAGGCCTGCATGGATGAGTGAGTGAGGAGCTCCTGAACAATCCCAAACAGTAAAAGGAAACCTACAGAGGGTGGAAGAAAGGACAGGTAGCCTGGGAAGAATACAGAGAAATTGTCCAAGCAGACAGGGATCAGATTAGGAAAGCTGAATCCCAGATATAATGAAATCTATGTGACAAGTTCAATACTAGCATTCCTAAAGCCAGATTTGTCGTCTCATGAGATGAGGTGTATACCCTCCAATATTTATCCCTTGATTTTCGTGAATCTTAGGAAACATATACATAAACTTTTCTAATAAAATTAATTATTTTTGTTATTTAACCTTTGGTGGACAACTTTGTTTCTATGTCAACTAATGTATAACTTATACTAGTGGAGTCCTTGTCCAAGACTAGAGTTCTGTGATGCTAATATGAAACAGATAATCGCACTGTAAAATATGAACTGTGTGGCACTGTAGAAATAAGTTATTCAAATACCCTTTTTTTCTTTCATATTCTCTCATATTCTTACATTAAAAGCTGACTCCAATACCATCCAACAATGACAGTTCAAGGGGTTTCCAGTTTGGAAAAAAAAAAAAACAAAACAAACAACTGTAATTATGACCCAATTGCATGACACCCTAGATGTAGGCTGTTAGTTATTTGCAGGATTTCAGGATTTGTATTATTTGTTCTATAAATGGGTTTCTCAAGTCCCTTTCATGTGAATTTTCCCAGTGCTAGTTTTGAGACTCTGTATACGCTTCCTTCTGTCATCTTCTGAATTAAATGTTTATTTCAGACACTTCATATAAACTGTTTTGATTTTCTCCCTATTCTCAGTTGTTTCAGTTAAAAAATTAATAATGCAGTCATAGCTAGGATGTCTTTTCTGTCAGCAATGTTCTTATTTGTGTTTGAGTGAGGTGATGGAGGGTAGATTAATTTAAAATGAAAAAGTCAAGCAAGCAAATTGCAGTTTTCCAATCCACCACAGAACCATAGTGTAATAGATGGGTGAGACACAGAAACAATGCTTAGGAGAAATCTTAAGTTGTAACCATTCTGGGTTATAGAAAATTTTGCTCTGTCAAGGCAAAGAATAGCTTTCACTGGAATGAGAGAACCTTGTTTTCAGTATAGGTGATATGAATATTTAATCTTCAGTTGCTATGAAAATAATAATATATATTTACAAAAAAAAAAGAGAAAAAGTCTTCTCAAAAGAGAAAACTGTTTTGATAATCAAGACTTGTTACTTTTGTTATGATCGTTATGGTTAGAGTTGAACATGATCTGAAGAGTGTGAGCACCTCTGGCTTCTTCACAGTCATTTAATGTGGTTTAATTTGTCTTTTTTTTTTTTTTTTTTTTTTTCCCCTGCCGCATTAAAAAACAAGGGAGAAGGAAAATAAAAGATTAGTTTAGAGAGCAGATTTTGAATTGGATTCATTTGTCAGCTGTCATAATTTTCTCCTGTGTTCATCTCCCCTTGTTCTAACATCCAATCTTCCTTACCTGATTAAAAGCAGCATCCCTCCAGCTACATTTTCTTTTGTTTTGTAACCTTCCCTGTGTTTATGCAGAACAGGTTTTGTTTCACTTCATTTAAATAATGACCTGACTGTGTTCTGAGATGTGGGATCATGTTTTTCTATACTGATTGACCTGTCTGTAAGACAAGAACTTAGTAATGCTATCAGACATATTATCACTTTTTCAATTCAGAGGGAGAAGCACATATTAAAACTACTAGCTCATATTCTCAGATGCATCCATGAAAAACGTAGTCAGCATTTACAGGAGCTCGGTTCTATTTCTACTGTATACCATTTCACAGACTCAGGTCAGGCATGGGATTTGGTGATGGCTGGTATTTGGATGAGTACAGACTAGATATTTGGACAGTTACTTTGCCTCTATAGATGACAAGGTAGTGAAATGGATTAATTTTGGGGTTCTGAATTTTGCCTTCATTCATAACTTAAAATGATTGCAGTTACTTTTTCTTAACTACCATAAAGCCACTATGTACATTGGCAGGTTGACTTAGATATTGTCCTCTAGAGCCACGCTGGTTCTATAGACAGTTGAAATGTCAGGATGTCCAGTCTGTTCCTTTAGGTGCTTCCTCACTAATTTTAGCATTCCAGGTCCCCCTGTCTGTAAAGAAAAAGTAAGACATACATATTGTTAGATCAACAACAGATTTAATGTTCTGCTCCAAATAGCAGTGTTCATGTGCAAGACTGCTTGAGAAGGGCCCTGAGCAGTACTGATCATATAATTTGTTTCACTTGATATTGTCTTTTGCCTCCTTTATTAACCTCCCAGGTTCTTCAACTTAACAGCTCCACACCTATTCCCAAAGAAATAGCATGCCCCTGTTTATCCCTTCCTATTGGTCCTTCTTCTGTTGACTTTATGTCCTTATGTGCTATCTGAAGTATCATTGCTCTGACAATTTCTCCCTCAGTCATCCATTAACCAGTCACTAGCAACTGTTAACTGGAAAGTCTCTTATATTTTCTGTAGTGGTTTGCTCTTTCCATGTTGTTATCTTGTTAGTGGTGCCACAGAGTGGGCGATCTTCAGATGGGGAGGGACTCTTTATCAGGGAATGTAGTGATAGGATGAGGGGTAATGATTTTAAACTGAAAGAGGGTAGATTTAGATTAGATATTAGGATGAAATTCTTTACTCTGTGAGTTGCGAGACACTGGAACAGACTGCCCAGAGAACTTATGGATACCCCATCCCTGGAGGTGTTGAAGGCTTTGAGCAACTTGGTCTAGTGGAAGGAACCCCTGCCCATGGCAGGGAGGGTGGAACTATGTGACTTTTAGGGTCCCTTCTAATCCAGACCATTCTATGATCCTATGATTCTATGATTAAACTCTTTTTATTGTTTGTAAAATCTTGAAATTCCTTTTGTTTCTACCTTGTCAATGGCACCACAGGTCACAATTAGCCACCAGTATGGATACAAAAACTGTTACACAGAGATAGTAATGCATCTTTCCTATTGTTCCTACTTCCATGTTTTGATTTTGAAAAAATTCTTAACTGAAGAAATTTTTATTTTTTTTGTAATTCCTTTTTATCACCTCATTATCAGATCAAATGTCAACATTTATAGACATTCTGAAACTTCACTGACATAAAACAGATTAATAAATTGTCATGGAAATTATTACTGAACTTTATTTAGCTTGCATTGAAGGAAATTTATGAAATATCTGGCTACTTAATGATCATCATCCCTTATGTTCATGAAGACTAAATTCTCTTGGACTGTTACTTAAAAAAACATATAAATGTCCTTGTCATTTTTTGCCTTATCCCAAGAACAACACGTATTTGAAGTGATAAGTCTGAAGTGTTTTTCAACAGCTGAGTGCTTTTCTTAAAGTTCAACAGATGGTAATTTCCCTTGGATAAGAAAACCTTAATTTACTGTCATCTAATAAGGGAGTAAGTCTTGATTCAAACATCACTGCATACATGTCATCCATAAGCTGCCTTGGTTCACTTGGAATATCAGAAGATTCCTATATCAAGGAATGGATACAATTTGGAGATCATGAGATAAGCAGCAACAATTTCATGAAGGACTAACTATACTTTCTAAACCAGTAATATTCCTTATTCTGGAAGACATAATCTGAATATTAATGTAATATAAATCTCAGTGTGTCAGAATATTCAAATGCAGTTAGTTGTTGAAACAATATATAATTTTGTTTACAATATAGCTCATTTTCTTGAGGACTGATGGTCTAAGCCTGCTATAAATACTGACAGGGAGGATTTCTCTCTGAAATTTTCTAAAGTGTGACACCTGCCCAGTGCTCCAAATATTGGTCTGTATTCTTGCTTTTTTTGTATAGCCTTAAAATTTTCATGTGATTAAAACCAAGAAGGAGAAATCTTTTAGTGCAATTTTCTGAATTGCACTGAAAGTGCAATTCTGAATAACCTGAAAGTCTTTCTGTCATTTATAACATGATTTATTAAGTGTTTGTATTATCACCTTCAAATAACTTCTTTTACTCTGTTATATGGCTCCACATTGATCATTTGTCAGCAGAACTGCAGCTGTGTGCATCATCACATTTTTGTCCTTATTGTTGAAACACATTGTTGTTAATAGTTTACTACTAAAATAACAGCAATAAATGAAAACATATTGGCATATATACTATTTTTAATTTCAACAGATGAAATGCTAATCTCTAGACTGATGCATTCGAAGTAGTAAAACACCCTGAAGATCTGTTCTTGCTGGTTGGTTTATGAAGATTCAGAGATCATTGATACTGAATTAAATATAGAATAAATGAACTTCTATGTAGTTTCTAATTGTCTGAATTGACAATTGTTCAAACCTTTACTGTAAGGATTCATAGAAAATACAGTATCTGGAAAAGTCTAGTGTATACTTTTATACAGATGTCTCAAGTGCATATCTCATCAGTTTTATGGACAAGAAACAGGACAAAGCAGGTGTCCTAGAACTTCAAAATGACCATATTGCTATTACTAAACTTGCAGGGCTTTTTTTTTCTTAATAAGTAAGATGTGACAAGTAAGTTTTATCAAGCTGAGCTTTTTTTTTTTTTTTGCTTTTTAAAACTATTTAATTTTCAGACTGTTTGTTCAGCATTCTCTTACAAATCAAGCCTATGCATACTTAACATATGTAACTATTTCTCCATCCTTAGGATAAATGCCTTTATAGCTATATTTTTACATCTCTCAGCCACACATAAGAGAATTTATTTTTTAATCTTTTATTTTAGCAAAATTATCTGAAAATTCATATAAATTCATACTATTTTCTACATATTTACAAGTTTGGATTCTGTTCCATGACTCTGTAGAAGAAAAAGAACAGAATAAAGTTCTTGAGACTTTAAATTCAGAAGAGACATGCACCAGTCATTTAAATTTGCAGCAGAAATGACCTAGAGTGTACTCAAATAACTTTACCAACCTTTTCCTCACACATTACTTACGTTGTGGTAAATCTGTTAATGCAGGGTACCTTTTAGAAGATTTCTGAAATACATCATAGTTCATATCATTTAATATTTCACTTTTTTTCTTCAGTTTCAATAGCAGAAAGCCCCAAATCCTCAACTGAAAAACGTTTTGTTTTCAAAGTGTTTCTTTCATGTTTCTGTAAATTATATCTTTTTTGGTCTCTTATCCATATTATATGTCACAGGCTCAAAACCTCCAGACACACCAAAATGATAAAGTACCAGTACTCTTAATAGCATAGAACAAATTAAAGACAATACAAGTTTACAAAAAGTGTATGAAGGTGTCAATGCTTTTGTATAAAGAACTGAACAAAGACCATATCTTTCATAAGACAAAAGATATGCATGAATTGATACTTTGTGGACAAAAGTGGAAAAATGAGTATTTGTAGATGTCAGCTGTAAATAAATAAAGGTAAATAAATATGTAAATCGCCACAATATTTCAGAAATTCATACATAACAAAAAGTGGGAAATATTTATGTCCAATTAGTAGTTAAAATTTTCCACTTCAGTCAGTTTCTGTTATGTTATACACTTATTATCCTATCAGCATTCTGTAGTGAGCTTAGAATGTTGGGGTTTTTTTTAATAATGCAGTTTGACTTTAAGTCATAACAATTTTTTTAAAGACACTGCTATATTTGAAAGAGTTTAAAAGATTTTCAGGTGAAAAATGCATTTAACTAGTATAATGCAATGAATTAAGAGGATACTGTGTAATATATGTGCTTATTTTATCTCACTTGGGAAGTAAGAAAATAGATCTGAAAAAACTCCAATCTATTGAATGTATCAAATACAATAAGTTTTCAAATTAAAATGTGTTTTGTGGAGATTTTTATTTTCCATCTACAAGAACATGTAGGCCTGTCTGCTTCTTAATTATACAGAGTAATGAACTGAATGTCTTACCACGTATACTAGATATTAGATTGCAATGTTTTTAAATATATCCCAGCCTTTGTTTATCTTAAAGGATATTTCTGTTGTAGATATCACTTAATAAATCTTATCTTCATTAGAAATACATAAAATCTTCACTCTAGTTATCATTTTGATGTAGTTTATCTACAGCAAAGATACTGCATTTTCTTAACTTTCATCCTGTTTATAAATCATGTAATTTAAAAATAAATAAATAAATTAAGTCTTGAAATGTACTACAGTACATCATTTCAAGTCATTTTCTGGACATATATGCTTTTGCTCAAAAGCTCTCATATCTTCTGTTGCTACATTACAAGAAAGGGAGAATGGAACTAAAAAAAAAAAAAATTAAAAAAAAAAAAAAGATTCCAGGCTAATTATCATATGTCTTCAATACAGATGTAAAGACTGTAAATGTAAGAATTATCTTCTCCATATTATATGTTTCTTAATCAGGTAATTTAGATTCCATATATCATTGCTGTGTTGAATAGTATTACAGGAGGGCAAAATATAGTCTTCCTTTGTCAGGACATGAGCTATATGTATTTTACTGTTCCCAGTGTGAGAATAAACCATTCTTAGAACAGTTCCAAGTAACTTGTCGTTTTACATAGTAAGATTTTATTCCCCCCCTGGAATACATAAAATTGTTTTTACATGCTTTGTGGGAGGTCTTTACATAGGCAATCACCTGCAGTGAATGGAGAGGGCTGATGAATGATTCCACAGAGTTAGTACCTGAATATAATTCATCTCTGGGGATCTAGGACTTCTAGTTCATATTGCTAAAGAAAGGATTGTCATATTTAATAGGAAGAATAGGTTAAAAAAAAAAAAAAAATGTAACCAGGACAGGTAACTTTGCATAAATATAAATTTAGAGAATGCAAGGTATTCCTTCCTCCAAAAGCTCTTCTACATAATTTGCACAGTGGGCACATACTGACAAATTTAGCCATATCAAGGAGTCATTAATTTCTGGGGTAAATGTTAGTATCTGAACTTTTTTATTTATTTTCCTAGATAGCAGCCCATAAAAAAGGTCCAATTTTGTTCACTTGACATTTTATAACAAAAATATTTTACAGAAAACAAATGAACAAGCGAAACAAAAGAAACAAAAATACTTTTTGTGTGTGTGTTTCTGTTTTCTTTGCAAAAACCAGAGTAACATAAAATTGCACCTATCTCAAATGTATACACGTTTAAAACATACAGATTGAGATCTAGTTTTTCTTTTTCTTGAGGCAAAAGAAGATTTGGGTTTTGCTATTGCTAAGAATAGTGGTCTCACTCAACTACAGCTGTATAATCTCTTTCACACCATTTTTGCAGCCATAAACTGGTGTTTCTTTTTCTGCCTATTTGCTGCTGAACACAGCATTAAGAAGCAGTTCCAAGAAAGGAAGGGTCATTATTTCGCAATTTTTGTTTAAAATCAAAATTCTCTCAACAACATTTGCCCTATACTACCAAAAAACTTCCTTGAGGAAAACCACTTTGTCTAGTGACTGATAATTTTCTGTAACGTAGGTTCCCAGCATTTCTACCCTTTTCCTACCCTTTGGTAGTAGTTTTTGGTTAACATTAAGGGACCAAGTGATATGTATGAACAAAGCTTAACAACCAGCAGCATGTTGCATATGCCCCTGTTCAACAAGTCTGTGCTGGTTTTGACTGGGATAGGGTTAATTTTCTCCTCTGTTTTGGATTTGTCATGAAAACAGTGTTGATAATACAGGGATGTTTTTATTATTGCTGAGCAGGGCTTCCACTTTTCAAAGCCTTTTCTGCTTTTCACACCGCCTAGCCTGCAAATAGACTGGGAGTGGACAAGGAGTTGGCAGGGGACACAGCCGGGATACCCTACCCTAACTGGCCAAAGGGATATTCCAGCCCATATGCTATCACACTCAGTATATAAAGCTGGGGGAAGAAGAAGGGACAATCTCTGGAGTTATGGTGTTTTGTCTTCCCAAGTAGCTGTTGCATGTGATGGAGCCCTGCTTTCCTGGAGGTGTTTGAACACCTGGCTGAGGATGGGAAGCAGTGCATGAATTTCTTGTTTTGCTTTGCTTGTGTGCACAGCTTTTACTTTACCTATTAAACTGTCTTTACCTCAACACGTGAGTTTTCTCACTTTTATCCTTCCAGTTTTCTCCACCATCCCACTTCTTCATAATTGAAGAAGACTGTACCTTTACAGTCCTCAGCAATGTCCTGTGGACTTGCTATGACCATCATACTTTATTTCTGTAACAAACCAATCCACCTGCGCTCTAACTTGGTTATTTGAGTGACACAGTTAATGCAAAGGGCACATCCCAGGTAGGACTGGTAAAATAGGCTGTACTCTTTTATAGTGCAGCCTATTTGAGGACAACTATTTCAGTTGCAGGAGTGCAAGGAAGAAAGAGGGAGCTCACTGTATCACTCCAGAACATGCAAGAGTAAACAAAACTGAGAGATAAGAGTCTCATGCAGAAAATTCCTATGCTTACAGCTATCATGAGTTGTCAAAGTGTTTACAAAAAATGAGCTAAAAAATAACCATGCTTTACTCTCCCAGGCAATTCAGAAGAGAGCAATTCTTATCTAAACTAGTTCTTTAAGAGGCCAGCTACCATAACAGAAAAAAAAAAAAAAAAAAAAAAAATCAAAAGTATGAACAATTATTTCCTGTTTATGACAAAACACTTTTTTTTTTTTTTTTTTGCATATCTCAGTGTTTACAAAACTAAGAAATTAGAAGATTCCTGCACAGTTCATTCAGATCAGCCACACTTGACCATAAGGAAGGTAACAAACAGAAACCTCTCTCCCCATCTCCAGGTGCAGTGTTTAAGTAGGCATAGACATAAACAAAAAAAGGTTCAGAATTGTCACATCATAATGAGAGAAATTGGTACAATTATCTCAGTACAATCAAAACTGTCATGCAGTAGTTAGTGATGTTAATAAAGATTTTAGCATGCCTGAGTTTCATGTTGAAACAAAACATAAAATGCTAAATAAAATAAAAATTTTCTTTGAGTGTAAAAAAAATTCATCAGCTGCTTTAAAGGAGATGTTTGGCACTAGCAACCATCTGAAATACAGTATTGCAAACACTCGCACTTGGCCTATCTTATTAAAAATAAACAAGTAAATTTTAATTAGACATTTCATCATTTCTTAGCATTTCAAAATATATACGACAGATTGAAAGCAGGAAATTGAAAGAAGGGAGTATTCACTGTCACCATTTATACATACCTCTAGCTGAGGGGAAAACAAAGACTGTGTCTATTTACAGTGCCATTAAAAAAAAAAAAAAAAAAAATCATATACAGAAGTCGATTCCTGGCTCTAAATATAATGATACTGAAAGAAAAATCTGTGATGAATAGAGTATGTACATTAGAGTGAAAGGAGGAAATAGCACAATTTTGTTACAATAAAATTTCTCAGTAATTTTGTAAATGTGGAACTTTTATGCAAATTTTAAACAATGATTCTTTGCAGATTCACAGTACCATTTACAAAACATTGAACAAGATAATTCTATGTTTCCTTAGCTACAGCGTGTCAGTTGTGGTTAGAATACAATTAATACACCATTTCAAACTTGATGCATGTAATTTAATTTGCTTTAATTAAAAAAAAAAAAAAAAAAAGCCAGCACAAACAAACTAACAAAACCCCCAAATCTGGCTCCTTTCCAGGAAGCTGTGAGAGATCAGAATTATCATTACACAGACAAAGACTATTAGTAACCTGGGAAAAAAATAAACAAAAATGAAACATTTGAATTTGTGTGTTTTTTAACAGAAAATAGGTAAGCAAGGACCATGGCAAGGCCAAAAATTGTCTGAAAGTTGGTAGTTGTATTCTTAACTTAATCTTTTGTTACTGCATTTGCAGAAAGATGTATTTGTTATTTCACCAAGTTGATATATATGTTTATTTCACCCTTTCCCTGTCAATACTTCTAGCTATATAGCTACAAGAAAATGATAGAAAATCTTACAGAGAGGTTCTTAAACAAATAGATTATGCTTTAAAAGATAGTATCATCTGAATACACCTTCTCATCTTTAGCAAGTTTTCCTTGTTTTCTTTGCTATTATTATGACTCTGACCTGTATTTTGCATATAGAGTCATATGGCCATAGGATAGCTCAGGTGGGACAGGATCTAGTGAAGTCACTAGTCCAACTTGCTGCAAGGGTAGCTCTGAAGTCAGATCTGGTTACTAAAATCTGCTCAAGTTTGATCATGCTACATCCACAGAGATCTTGAAAATTGCCAATGTTTTACAATCTTCTCAGGCAACCTGTTCTACAGCTTCACTATCCTTTTGAGAATTTTCTTTTCATCATACCCAACCTGAATGTCTCCTTTTCCAACACACATTGTCTCTTATCCTCTCACCACACACAGCTGGCGAAGAGCCTGGGTCCGTCTCCTTGCAGACCTCCTTGCAGGACTTGGGGGCTGCTGACAGGTTCCCCACCTAGAGCCATCTCTTCTCCAGGCTGAGCATCCTTGATCCCTCAGCCTCTTCTCAGAAAGCAAGTGCTCCAGCCCAATACAGACCCTGTGATACCACCTGATAACCAGTGCCCATTAAGCCCAACCATCTAACTACCTCTTTTACGCTAATTCTGCGCTCATCCAGATCATAATGTCTCAACTTGGATACAAATATGTTCTGATGTGGTTGAAAACTTCAAATCTACCTGAAATACTAGGAAAAATTGTTAAAAAAATTATTCTGGCCCTTTTTACTAAATGCTCTATATTAATCAGTCAAACAGAGACTTTATAATGCTACTTTGAAGAAATGGATCTGTATCACTGTGAAGGGATTAACGGGGCAAAAATGAAATAAGAAGGATTACAACCCTGGACTTCAGGAGCTTCTTCAAATAATTACTTGGAGAGTAGTAACATCCCTGTGAATAAAAGAATCAAGCAAAGGATGTAGAAGATCTGCATTGATGAGCAAGGAGCTTCTGGAAAAACTCAAATGGAAGAAGGAAGTTTACAGAATGGGGAAAAAGGGACTGGCCATGAGGGAAGAATATAGGCACGTTGTCAGAGTGTGCAGAGATGCAATGAGGAAGGCTAAGGCCAATTGGAAATAAATCTGGCAAGGAATGTCAAGGACAACAAAAAGGGTTTCTTCATCGCTACATCAGTAACAAAAAGAAGACTAGAGAAAATGTGGGCCCACTGCTGAATGAGATGGGTGCCCTGGTGGAGGAGGATACAGAGAAGATGGAGCTACTGAATGCCTTCTTTGCCTCAGTCTTTGCTGCTAAGGCCAGCCCCCAGGAATCTTAGACTTTCCATTGGTTGAGGAGGATTGGATTACAAATCATTTAGGCAAACTTGACTCCCACAAGTCCATGGGCCCTGATGCGATGCACCCACAAGTGCTGAGGGAGCTAGCAGATATTATTGCTAAGTCACTCTACATCTTCTTTCAAAGGTCATGGAGAACAGGAGAGTGTCTGAGGACTAGAGAAAAGCCAATGACGTGCCAGTCTTCAAAAAGGGCAAGAAGGAGGATCCAGGAGACTACAGGCCGGTCAGCCTCACCTCTATCCTTGGATAGATGGTGGAACAGCTCATCCTGGATGTCATCTTTAAGCATGTGGAGGAACAGAAGGTTATCAGGACTGATCAACATGGATTTGATCATCAACAACACAAGGGGCAATGGGCACAAACTGGAACACAGGAAATTCCATCTCAACATGAGGAAAATCTTCTTTACTTTGAGGGTAACAGAGCACTGGAACAGGCTGCCCAGAGGGGTTGTGGAGTCTCCTTCTCTGGAGATATTCAAAATCTGATGGGATGCGTTCCTGTCCAGCCTGGTCTAGGTGAACCTCCTTTAGTAAGGGGATTGGACTAGATGATCTCTAGAGGTCCCTTCCAACCCCTACCGATTCTGTGATTCTTTGATTCTCTGATTCTGTGAAATGTAAATTCTATAATCTACATAGGGCAAAGAATGACTTCTTGTCTTGGTTTATCCCCCGCCAGCAGCTAGGACCACACAGTCCCTCGCTTATGTCCCCCAGTTGTGATGGGGAAGAGAATCAGGAGTGTAAAAGTGAGATAAAACTTGTGGGTTTACATAAAGACAGTTTAATAGGTAGAGCAAAAGCTGCACATACAACCAATGCAAAACAAGGAATTCATTCACTGCTTCCCATCATCAGGCAGGTGTTCAGCCGTCTCCAGGAAAGTAGGGCTCCATCATGCGTTACAGTTACTTGGGAAGACAAAATGCCATAACTCCGAAAGTTCCCTCTTTCCGTCTTGTTTCCCCAGCATTATAGGCTGTGCATGACATCATATGGTATGGAATATGCCTTTGGTCAGTTGGGGTCAGCTGTCCTGGCTGTGTCTCCTCCCAGCATTTTGTGCCCTCCTAGCCTACTCGCTGTCTGTGTGGTATGAGGAGCAGAAAAGGCCTTGAGTGCTTAGGAACAACCAAAACCACCGGTGTGCTATCAACATTATTTTTCATCCCAAACACAAATAGTAGCACTACACCAGCTGCTAGGAAGAAAGTCAACTCCATCCCAGCTGAAACCATGACACCTATTGAACCATTTGCCCACTTTTTGCATTGAAAGGTGATACCGATGAGAAATAGATCACTAAACCATGCAACAATTTCACCCCCTTTCCTCCTCAATAAACCAGGAAAACTTATAAAAGGTATGGCAAAACCAAGCAAATCTCAACTTTACTCAGTATAAAAGCCCTGAAACAAAGAAGTGGGAAAGGTTTTCCCCGCCCCCTCCAAGCCTTCTTGAGGAATGGAATGTCTCAAACACTCAAAAGTAAATAAATAATGGAGGCCTAGTGTTCAAAGAACTGATAAGGATTACACTAAAGCTGTGGGAGGATTGCCTTGTGGGGACAAGACAGCCCTGCCACTTCTTAGTAAGCTTGTTAGTTCTCTGTTGTAGAGGCCATTGTGTCCGATGAGTGACCTTTGTCTCATTATCCGCAAAATGCATGTGAAAGCGCACACCTCTGCATATGCTAATGAAGATGATAGAGATCGTGCTAGTATGACTATATGGCATTCATGTCTCCACCCAAATCTTGCTACACATCACCTGAGGGAAGGGAGAAACCTGAAATGAGAACTGCCCTTTGTCAGTAGGGCATAAAAGGGAGGAAGACTAGTACAGCGGGGATTAGGGGATTTGCAAAGAGGGGAATACACAGAAGAACGCTCCTACAAGACAACCCGCTTGCCCCCACGTTTGCTGGACCAGTGCTGGAACCAGGACCAATGATCTCTCAGTCTCTCTCTCTCTCTCTCTTTTTCTCTATCTTTTTCTTTCTCTATCCCTCTGTTTATCTTTTCTCTTAGAGTTGTTAAGTAAACATTAGATTTGTGAAGTAATGCAAGGTGTACCTTACTGCTCACCACAATTTGTTATGCTGTTATATACCTAACCAATTATCGTGGACTTAGTTAAGACATATATTAATCACTGTGGTAATCTAATAAATGTTTGTATATGGATTTTGAGAGTTGTCTCACCTTAGTCCTCATCATTGGGGATTTGCAAACCTGAGTCACTTGTCCCTCGCCCTTCTTCTGAGTGGGTCATGGGTTGTGACACTCAGAAGTCTAAATTTTGGCTTATCCTTGAGATAGGATATTTATGTATATGCTATCAATCTTGGTTAGATTTTAAAGAGTGATATCAAGCTGAAGTTCTCTTTTATAAGGTTAATTTCTATTAAGTTACCCAACTACTAAACCCAAGATTATTGTCAAATTAAATGGACTATTAATTAAAAAGTTAGTAGAGGAAATACACACAGTAGAAACCAATTAAATCGACTGGTGTTCCAGTTAGCAGTAGTGATGCTGTAGTTCCATGTGCCATGCCAGTCTGGCATGATTGTATCAGAAGACAGAATTTAATTTTTTTTTGTGATGATAGAAATAATTTGATCCTCTCTTTAAGGAAGAAATAAAGGAT
The DNA here is from genome assembly GCA_947846985.1 of Fratercula arctica. NCBI lineage: Eukaryota > Metazoa > Chordata > Aves > Charadriiformes > Alcidae > Fratercula > Fratercula arctica. The sequence goes on along the minus strand of CANTUZ010000001.1, from coordinate 45,297,888 downwards.
AGAAAATTTGTCTTTTTGGTTACTTTTATGTTTTGTTCACCTTTATGATTTTTGTGTCTGAGTTGCATATTTATTTACATAAACACCAAATGTATCTTACTTTTGTAAGAAAATGCATCTATTCCAAAACACTGGGCTAAAGTGACCATAAAGATCTCATTCTGTATTAAGCCTGACTTTGCTCTTAATTTTTTGATGAGATAGTTCTCTTAATATTTTATTTTGTACTGTATTAAACTCCTGAAATTTGTTGTATAAAATTCTTTCCATTCTTCTTGTCTCTGTGAAGCAAATGTATTTGCCTTTGGTAACAACTATTCATAATGCATTTTTAATATGTGATGTTAATGGCAATTCAGTTATGGAAATCATTAAAATATCAAAATAATAAAGTTAACACAAAATGCAAATATCTTTCTAAGGTATACTTGAGTATCTGAAAACACTATATTGTTTCTTTTGTGTTTAATTTTAGTGCTGTGGAGAAAGAATAAAAAGCACAGACAAAACACTGTGAAGTAAATGAAACAAATATTTTTAACAGCATTAAATTAATCCCTTTCTGGACCCTGTTTAATACTGGGATTATTGGAAAATATTTAATAAATATAAGGGATTATTATTTTTAGCAATTGCATCAAATGAAAAATAACTTTATAATTAAATCGAGGAATGATACTTTAAATGATAGCAATGGACACACAATATGTACTTGTTGCAGATGACTTTATTAAATCAAACTGAGGTTCTTAAAATACAGGATGATAGGAATACAATATTCTTTTGGCTTCCTACATCATCTCATTTATCATGTAAAGAAATTGACAATCGCATTCAAAAAATTCATTTTTTAATAATAACCCAATACAAAAAGCCATCATTTGCAAAGGCTATGAGAGGTTGTAGTACACAAATCACTATTCACTATAGAACAACCATTTTTTAAAAAATAAGTAAACTGTAAAATCATGTACTGTAAATTTTACACATGCAATTGTTCCAGATATATAACAATTAATGATGTTATCATTTATTTATTAATGAAAGCTGTTTGTCACAACATAAAGATGACCTCAGACTTCTGTTTTGCCAAAGTGAGTTAAAGTCTGATGAAGCTACAAAGAGGAAGACCTTACCTAGAACAAAAAGGATTGAAACATGTTTAAATTGAAGTAGGTTCAGCGTAAAATTGCATTCTTTAGGTTTTAGTTCTGATAAAAAAAAAAACAAAAACAAAAACAAAACACCCTGAATTAAGACTAGAATACATTAATTGGAAGAATGAGAAGTGGCAAATATCTGTACATAACCATTATATATATCCTTTAAGACATGATGGTTTTATGATATTTTTTATTTGCAAGATTCCAGTGTAACTTACATATTTGCAAAAAAAAAACCCAAACCCAACTTACTCTGTGTGTGTTACACAGAGAAATTACTTCGCTGTCATAGAAACAAGCATTTCTGAACAGGACAGTGACGTTGTTTAAATGTATATAGGACTGATCAAGAAATGGAGAATAACACATCCAATCTACAGAGGCTAAAATCTTGATTAAAAGATGGATTGAAATATATATGAAAATAGTTGAGGTTAACTTTTCTATTGTGAAAAATCATTAAATCTTTACATATTTTAATTACTCCAGAAGTCGTTCTTTATTCTGCATTGAAATGCCAGACCTTTAAGTTTTCTTTTCTTCCTGTCCCTCTTCTCTTATGGAGGGGTATTTCTATAATAAGAAATTAGAGAAAGTGTGTTTTTCTTTATCACCAAAGCTAGTGGCTGTGTAATTAGGGATTTCCTTTGAAGGTGCCTCATTCTGACACCACTTTTCTTGTGAAAACTGACAAATGCACAGCCAGAGCTGCTCTGACTCCAGCCATAGTATTGCCATTGAGGATGACTCACAGTTCTATTCAAGGAAAGTATTAATCAGTAGATCCTGTCAGGTCTTTTTCTTAAAATAAAAGGTAATGCTTTCTATCTCTGCTGCAATCACAGAATGAACGGCAGCTAATCCTGATGTGTAATTCCGGACAAAAATGATTATTCTTCTTCCAGTAATCCACCATCTGATGAGTTACTTCTTACTTTCTGACTGTTCGGTAGGCAGATCTCCTACAACACGGAAATGTTTCACACACCAAGGTCAATAATACTGATATTTCAAGCCTGTTTAGGAGCGTATTGTCAGTTACTGTGAATGAGACTCTGTTCTCATTACATCTCTGTCCCTTCTTAAGGACTGTTCTTGTGACAGAAAGCAGTGATATGGCTTGCCATTGCTTAATGTTGGGGAATGTCACAAAATTAAACTTACTCATTGTCACCAGTTTTACTTACTATGAAACTATCAACTAAGTAATCATTGTTAATTTCATGATGCCAAGGCTCAATGTCAATGCTAGCCATTATAGTCACTGTATGTTTCTAATCCACTGAGAGATCATATTTGATAAACAAAAAGATTGTGAAAATACCATTAATTAGTGCAAATTGATAAACTGAAAATTAAGTGTAACTGTATGTTTAAGCAATGGGATCATTACTAATCATTCTAATGATCCCAAGTTCTAGAAACTGTAATTTAGCTTGGAAGCTAAGAACTGAACTGGACTACTTTAACTTAGTACCTTCTATCCCTTCAAATCTCCTAAAATGTACATCATACAACATAACATCATTAAGTCAATGAGCAAGAGTCTGAGCAATAACCCAACCAAAATGAAGCAGAGACGCAAATCCAGACGACATCCAGAGATGTCAGCTAAATCCTTAGTTTCACGTGGAATATCTAGCCGGTGTGTCCTACACCAGATTCCCAGTATCTAACATCAAGTATATAACACAGCATTTAAAACACAAATTACTTAATCGCCCACTGTGATTTACTCAGGTAAATTTCTAAAGGATAAAGGAGGGAAGCTGACTTTCCTCTTTTGTGTCTGTTTTGTTTCTCTGTTGCCTCCTTTCTCTTTGTTATTTTTAATTTGGTTTTAATAACCCTTCAGCTTAGCTACCAAGAGTATTCTCTGACACTCTGCTGGGAACTGCTGAGGAGAGAAGCACCTAAAAGCAATGTATTACACAGCTTGATGCTTCTATGAGTTTGCTTGGTCTTTGCCAGGCTGATAAAAGAGAGAGTGTGCATGTGTACTTCCCTAACAAAAAATTTGCAAGTTAAATGTCATCTGTCATCACTACCAAGAAGTACTACAGCTTAATCTTTCTGCTTTAATTTTCCTTTTATCTTGTCTTTTCTTGGAGAAAACTGGACGGCAATTAACAAAAGCTACAATGGCTCCAAGCTGTCTTGCCTGCCTTCTCTTTTCCTTAAAAAATAGGATTTTTTTTTTTTTGCATTTTAATACATTTTAAACTAAAACCAGGCAATATGTCATACATTATATCTAAATATTACATACATGTACAGAACTGCAGGAAAAAAGGTATACTGTTACTGTGAAAACTATATTTAATATTCAATGTTGTTATCTCATGTTTGTTTTCTGCTCTTTTTTATAGTTCTGATGAAGTTTTTAAAGCAGTTCCTAAAGAAAATAGCTGAAGTAGAAGCACATATCTATGTCAAAACCATGAATATATGTAAAAAAGAAATTTTGTTCTGTAATATAACATGACATGAGTACACATTCATGTTCTGTGGTGGTTTTCAGATGCTTTATTAGTATGGATATAAAGCTGTACTGACACTATGAGTAGGATCCATCTCAAGAATCAGATACCTTAGCATAGGTATTTGCTTGAATATCAAGATGAGATCCCTTTTCCTTTGGCACTTTTCCAGGTTTAAAAAATATAATGTCTCTGACAAACTTTAAAGGAAGTAGCACTTTAAAAAAAGGATGAGTTGTTTGTTGTTTTTTTTTTTTTTCTTTTTCTAATGAAGATATGACAGCTGAACATTAGGTTTTCATAGACAGAAAGCTTGTCTGAAGTTTCTCCCTCAGTTCACCATCTGCAAAAGGAAGATAGTGCTGTTCTTTACCTTGCATTAACATAGATACATTGTGACCTGATGTTCTTAACTGCAAAAGTACAGAATACTATCAATAAGAAAATATGGCTTATTAGATATATTTTACTGTAAAAACAGTGTAACCCATATATATAGGCTTACTTTGTCAATAAATCCTGTCTGTCATTTCTTATGTATTATGCTTGCAAGGATCAGATTTTACAAAACTGCATATATTTTTAAAGCATCTCTTTCAGTAAGCTTGCAAAGCAAATCATCAAGTTCCACATCATACAAATAAATACTTCCATCAAATATTGCTGGATAATATTTACACTTTACATTTTACAGTTTTTCAGGACCATCCTTTCTTAAAAAATTTGACTGCAAACTAATGTCTCACTCTACTCATAGGTGGTAGGTAGGTATATTTCAAACCTAAGTTCTCTTCAGTAAATGATATTAAGGATATGAAGGACTCCTGAGATTTTTCTTTGTTTTCATTTTCTTTGGAAAAGCCCAATCCTAGTTATTTTTTTTCTGGTAATACTGTTAAAGCAATGCTCTAGCACAATCAGTTGGTAACCTCATGTTTTTATATTTTAAAGCTAAAGATTTTTAACTCTTTGAATCAGCTTTTTTGTTTGCTTTGTTTGTTTGTTTGTTTATTTTTTCTTTTAATTTATCTTTTAATGAGGAGGTACTACTCCTTGAATTATGTGTCTCACATCAAGAAATTACTACACCACCTACCATGAGAAGTTATTGCTCTTTTCATCTACTAACTCAATGTGAAGGCCTTGTTGTGCCGAGGGGCTGCAGAAAAAATATATTTAAATATTCCAACATACTGCTTGTTATTTTCCAACTTTTCTGATCTGTTAAATTACACAAATACCTTAACCACATCATAATATTAAAAATTTGGGTGCCATACACAATACTACTACTACTAAAAATAATAATAATAATAATAATAATAATTATTCCATGTCCTAGAAACTTAAAAGTGTTGCCTTTTTTTTTTTTTTTTTTCCTGAAAGATCTTACAAAGGCATTGTATGGTGTTCAGAGGATCAGTGCAAGTGGAAATGGAAATAGAAAAGAACTTTGATAGTCATGTTGTTTCTCCCTCTTTGTCTTCATTTTTTCCCTGTTCAGATATCAATTTAGATATATAACAAGGCCCAGCTGCTTACTTCAGGTCTTTTCAACCTTGTTTTGTACAGGGTAATAGAGATTTTGGGTATGTTTAAAGGATATATGCAGAGATAAGCTCCCTATGTCCATGCTTCAAACAGGCATGAGTTGTTTCACTTGATCTGAATAATATAAAAAAACATAGTATTGGTGTGATGTTAACCTGAATTAATAAACTGTATTTGGAAGTTTGAGTCCCTCTGAGACAGTTTGATTGGCTCTTGCAAGGACCTCATAGAAATATGATGCTGCAATTTGTGAATAACAGGTAAACATAAATGCCAAGTCACTTATGACTGGTATTGCACTGTGTCACACTGCACTGTGTGGACAAGCTTCTTTTAGTCTTGACATGTAGCTAAGGCACAGATCGGAAAGGCATGTCTGTATTGCTAAAAAAATGAAGGTCAAGGAGAGTCGCCTGGCACTGAGGCTAGTAGGTTGGAATGACTTTCCCTCACATTGCCCTGGCTCCACTCTATGAAGGGCTAGTCTTTTTTGCAGACAAATTTCTGAGTCCACATTGAGTCAACACTAGATGAGGCACTTGTCTGATCTGAGTCACACTTTTATGGCTTTACTATAATTTTATAAATGTATTATAATCATTAATGTGTTTCTTCTGTTGCATGGCAGACTATCAAGAAGATGTTCTTATAAAGTGAAAGTGAGGGTATATGCTATTACAACCAGGCTTGCTAACCTGGTTGGGAGTTTTGGAAGACAGGAATTGAAGCCCAGAAGTAAAAGATGGAGTAGCAAATGGAGAATACATGTGAAGAGGAAGGCCAGAAAGGAGTGCTTTCATGCCACTGCTCAAAGGGGGGAAGATTTAAAGGGTTCCCTTAGATTCCTGTACATTCATGTGCAGAACACAACCAACAGACAGGGGGAATTGCAAGCCCAGGTGGAGAGCTACAAAACTGTCAAAACTATCAGAATCATCGGGATTGGGCAGGATAGCATGTACAACTGTGACATGGCTATGACTTCAGGGCAAATAGGCAAGGAGAAGAAAGAGGAAAGGAAAGTTTTGTCCGGTGTTAAAGACTTCCTTGACTTTACAGAGCTCATGTACAAAATGGGATATGTGTCTGTTGGCAGTCTCTAAACCAAGATAAGGAGGAAGAAATCCTAGGGATGTTGTGAAAGAATTAAATTGTGCACAGTTCCAGACTGCTTACCCAAAAAGCATGTTCAGTTTAGAGAAGAGGAGACTGAGGAGTGACATCATTGCTTCCTCATGAATGGGGAAGGGAGAGGGAGGTGTTGGTCTCTTCTCTCCAGTATCTGGTGACAGGACACTAGGGAATGACCTCAAATCTGTGTCAGGGGAAGTTTCTATTGGATATTAGGAAAAAGTTCTTCACTGAGAGGGTAGTCAAGCTCTGGATCTATCTCCCCAGGAAAGTAGTCATGGTCTCAAGCCTGTTGGTGTTCAAGAAACATTTGATCAATGCCCATAGACAGATGGTTTAACTTTTAGGTTGCTCTGTGTGAAGTCAGGAGTTAATGATCCTCATGGGTCCCTTACAATGCAGGATATTCTCTGATTCTATAAGAGGTTATGTACAAAGCTTTCTAGAACTGATTGGTGTAAGTATCGTGGTCGTAGACACTTATCTGCCTACAAAAGTTCCTAGACAGCACTAGTGATACTGGTGCAAATGCTAGATCATAATGCTTTTGATCATAATGCTGTGCTTGACCTGCTGCTCCTAAACTGGTGTGAATGAAAATATATAGGTCAGCCCGGGCTTCAGAAACCATGAGGCGATTGAACTCAGGTTCTGAAGGGAGTCTGGGAAAAAAAGCAGCAATTTGGACTCTGGGTCTCACAAGAGAAGAATCTGCCTTATTTAGCCAGGAAAGCTGATTGATTTGTTATTTGTGTACTTATTTATTTTAATAGAACTTAATATGTTTAATAAAAAAACTCAACAATGAACAATTCCATTGTGCATGAAGACAAGGACTTTTAGCAGAAAATCCATTTGAGTAAGCAGAGACCTCGTTGGTAAACTGAAACACAAACACAGAGCATAATAGGGATGGAAACTAGGGTAGGTAAGAAAGAGAGTACACTAAAATCATTATTTGATTAATCGGGAATTCTGTTTCCAGAACTCTGTGTGTACCATTGTGGTTTGGGAAGGACAGAGTGACAAGCAGTGGGGCAGAAACAATATTATACTTAGGTTTATTTAGAGAAGCTGGGCATACTCATATCCATCGGATTGAGTAATCATCACCCAACGGTACTGAAAAAGTTGGCTGATGTAACTGAAACCAACAACTGTCTCCTGCAAAAAAACTTTGGTGACTAGGGAATTCCCTGATAAAAGAGAAAATCTTTTAAAAGCACATAGTAGGACCTGGAATTGTAGGCTGGCCAGTTTTATCTCAGTTCTTGGAGATATTAAAAATCATATTCTCCTGGAATCCATTCCCAAGTGCATAAAGAGGATATTCAGAATATCAGTTCAGTGTACCAAAGGCAAACCATGCTTGACCAAATGATTGCTATCCTCAGTGCAATGAATGGCTGTGTGAACGAGGGGATAGTGGTGTTTCTTGACATCAAAAAGGTTTCTAGCCCTGTTTCACACAGTATTCTCTTTTGGAAAATGGACAGGTGGATGGAGGCGAATTTTAAGTTGTTTGAACATCTGGGCCTAAAGCATGTTGAACAATGGCTGGACATCCAGATTGCAGCTGGATGAGAGTTCCCCAGTCATCAATAATGAAGTCCATATTGTTCACCATCTTCATCAATGACCTGGATGATGACAAAGAGTATACCCTCAGCAAATTCAGAAATAGCACTATATCAGAGAGAGTGGCTGACACAATAAATGGCAGACCTTGGCAGTTATTAAGAGTGCTTCATAAACCTCTTGAGAAAACTCATGAATTTCAGTGAGAAGAAACAACCTTGATATAGACGAATGAACTAGTGGCTGAATAGGACCTGGGAGACACCGTGGACACCAAGCTGAGTATAAGCCAACAGGTCATTCAATGCAAATGGAATGAACTGCTTACTACAGTAAGTGCAAGCACATCCTATTGTCCTTCAAAAGGAGTGTGGCCAGCAGACAGATGGAGGGCCTCTCTGCTCAGGAGGCCTGGAAGGTGAAGCCTAGAATATTTTGTCCTGTTCTGAGCTCAGAGTTCAAGGGAGAGGTGGAAAAATTGGAAAGGACCCAGCAGAGAGCTATCAAGACAATCAGGCCTAAACCATATGGTTTAGGATGAGGAACCGAGGGTACTGGACTTGTTTGGTCTGGGGAACAGGAGGCTAAGGGACACTCTAGCAGGAGATTCAATTTCTTGAAGGTTAGTTCCAAAGATAACAGAACAAAGCTTTTCTCGGTACTGCCAGATTATATAACAGGGGGCAATGGCCAGAAATTTTATTTTGGGAGGATGTGATATAAGAAAAGGTTTGTTGTTAGAAGGACAGTCTAAGACTCCTAAGAAAGGAAAAAAAAAAAAAAAAAAAAAGAAAAAAATATTTTTTGAGTATCAGTCTCTTTCACATAAACACCTATGCTTCACCTATAGACACCTAAGGGAATGCATGAACTTTGCCATTCTTCTCAGTCTTACTTTGACCATAGAACTTCCAGAAACCCTTTTTTTTTACAGAAAGAGGGTTTGATTCTCCAGGCCTGTCATTTATACCTATGCAAAGTTGATGGATTTCTAAAGTAGCGAAAGCATTCTTTTTACATGCAGTCCAGATAGACAGATATAAATGATACAATAGGTCAAGGCAGTTGTGGCTCAGTGCTTTAAAAAGAGCTCAGTACCCAATGTACCATGTAAGAGTCAGTCAGTCACCTCCAGATACAGCTTGTAATATGTCTCTTATTTAGGTTAGATTCAAGGTCTGTATCTATAACTGGGTAATTGCTTTCATTCTAACTTCTTTCATACTGCATCCCACTTATTTAGTCAAAATAAATGTAAAAAATGCAAAGGACTGGGATTCATATAGTCAAAGAGATATTTCAGTGAGGAAGAGTTGGTATGTGGTACCTTTATCTCCTATTTACTCTGTATTAAAAATGCAGTATTTAGTGAACCTGATAGTGATAAAATTGTTGACTTTAGTATGGCTAGTATTTCAGTATGTGATTTTAACCAGCAGCCTCTGTAATCCCCTGTTTCTTTTAAAAAATATGTGTATAAATTACTCTATTTGTATAGTTCATGATTTTATGTGTTCCATTTCTAGAGACTCTCTGAGGCATGATTCTACTAGCAGTTCTTAAGCTATATTTGAACAAGGAACTTGAATGTCATGTTTGAACACGTGATAAGGTCAAACAAAGTATAGATTTTTAGGTATTTTTTCCTCTCTTTTTGTACACTATTTAGTTGATAGATAGAATCACCAGAACCCCTGTTATAACCCATTAAAATGGGAGTACTCTTACAGTGCTTTTTTTTCTGGTTAAAAAGAGCACACAACTTTGCTAAGGAAAGGATTTTATTCAGAATTACTAATAGGAACATGTTAATTCATTGCAAAATGACACTGCAAGAGTCAACAGGAGCAGGAGCCATCGCTCTTCAGGGCTGAAAAAACCTGCCAATCATCTGATCAGTGGCAGGAGGTGATTTGTGACAGCCAACATGGCTTCACCAAAGGCAAATCGTGCCTGACAAACTTGGTGGCCTTCTACGATGTTGCCACAGCATTGGTAGATAAGGGGAGAGCAACCAACGTCATCTACCTGTATTTATGCAAGGTGTTTGACACTGTCCCGCACAACATCCTGGTCTCTAAATTGGAAAGGCATGGATTTGATGAATGGCCCCCTTGGTGGATAAGGAACTGGCTAGATGGCTGCACTGAAAGGGTTGCGGTCAGTGTCTCAACGTCCAAGCAGAAACCAGTGACGAGTGGCGTTCCTCAGGGGTCAGTACTGGGACCAGTGCTGTTCAACATCTTTGTCAGCGACATGGACAGTGGGACTGAGTGCACCCTCTGCAAGTTTGTCAATGACACCAAGGTGTGTGGTGTGGTCAACACACTGGAGGAAAGGGATGCTATCCAGAGGGACCTTGACAGGCTTAAGAGGTGGGCCTGTGTAAACCTCATGAATTTCAACCAGGCCAAGTGCAAGGTCCTGCACTAGGGTCACATCAGTCCCAGGCACAAATACAGGTTGAGAGAATGGCTTGAGAGCAGCCCTGAGGAGAAGGACTTGGGGGTGTTTGTGGATAAGCTCAACACGAGCCAGCAACGCATGTTTCCAGCCCAGAAAGCCAACTGCATCCTGGGCTGCATCAGGAGAAGTGTGGTGAGCAGGTTGAGGGAGGTGATTCTACCCATCTACTCCACTCTGGTGAGATCCCACCTGGAGTACTGCTTGCAGCTCTGGAGTCTTCAGCACAGTGGAACAGATCCAGCGGAGGGCCACGAAGATGATCAAAGAGTTGGAGCACCTATGCTATGAGGACAGACTGAGAGAATTAGGGTTGTTCAGCCTGGAGAAGAGAAGGCTCTGGGGAGACCTTATAGCAGGATTCTGGTACCTAAAGGGAGTCTACAGTAGTGATGGAGAGCAACTCTTTAACAGGGAGTGTAATGATAGAACAAGGGATAATGGTTTCAAACTGAAAAAGGGGAAGTTTAAGTTAGATATTAGGAAGAAATTCTTTACTGTGAGGGTGGTGAGGCACTGGAACAGGTTGTCCAGGGAAACTGTGGTTGCCCCGTCCCTGGAAGTGTTCAAGATTAGGCTGGATCAGGCTTTGAGCAGCCTGGGCTAGTGGGAGGTGTCCCTGTCCATGGCAAGGGGGTTGGGACTAGATGATCTTTAAGGTCCCTTCCAACCTGAACTAATCTATGATTCTATGATTTTGCATATATTTTTTCTTATTCAGGCAAGATCTGGTTTCTGTAAGCAGCTAAACCTATGTCTCAGCTGAGGCTATCAACAACAGGGTCTGGGTCTTCTAACTGTTCAGACAGATTTTTTTTTTTTTTTTTTTTTTTTTTTAATGTAATCTGCAACACAACTCCTTTCCAAGACACTATAAAGGAGAAATGAGAGAGTACTGATATGTGCTTGGGTCTTAATTTCAAAAAGAGTTAGGGTGAATGAGCCCAGAGGCATGAGATCCTTGGAGTCCTCCAGGGTCTAGGGAACTCGTCAGCCTCCTTTTACGCCAAAATTTAGTAGAACCTGTGATCCACAACTTTCTGTGAGGGGTCATGATTGATGAATTCCCTCTCATGCTGATTTCACAGCTCAAAGGCGGCCCAAAGCTCCTACCTTTCAGTGTAAGAAGATCATCTCGTGCAAATGATGTTGCTTTTAATTCCCTATTCTTACTGAACTCAACACTCAGTATGAATTTCTGCCACACAGAGAGAGACACACATATGAAAAGCTGTCATAAATCCTTCCTCTTTTACTAGTTCTCACAAGGATCCTTGTCTCACATAAAGCAGATTATTGTCAGCAGAAAGCAGCTGTCCCTGGCTCCCAGATCATGCTGAGCTCCATAACAGCTGACCTCCTGTTGAGCTTGGATCTGTATCCTGCCTTTTGCCCCCACTTTGCACACTGACGATGCACAGACATGCCGTGCTTGTCCAGCTTGCTCCATAGGCAATCAGGTCTGGGAGGACAGTGAAACAATATGTCTTATGGAAATAAATATCATAATAGAAAATATTTATTATTTTAATTTAACTTTTTTTTTTTCAGCTGAATTATTTCATATTCTTGCAGGGTATGACCAGGCAAAAGAATAAAAGTGTCACATTGTTTCAGAGTTTTATAATATATAAGAATATTACAAATAGTAACCATGAGAGTAACCTGCAGCTTAATTCAGTATTTACTTTCTGGAGAGTCAAGTACAAAAGTGTCAGGGAATTGCTATAAAATAGAGTATTCTCTGATGAAGTGGACCTTGCACAGACTACTCATTAGAAAATGCATTATTTAGTGTGAAAGACAGGGAGGCATCACTAGTGTTGTTTAGGAAAAGGAAGGTAAATAAGCTGTTGTTTAAAGTTTACCTAAACAATATTCTGTTAGTACTACACAGTGCTTATTATGAGCCAGCTTTTTCAATGATCATTTTAATTAATCTATTTTAATTTAACTTTAATTTTATGTTTTGTTTTGTTTGGTTTGTTTTTTTTTTTTTTTTTTTTTTGGTGCTACAGTAATACAATGCGCACTTTCTAAACGAGACCAATGCTTGACCAGCCTTAGGAAGTGACAGAAAAAAGAAAATGTCATCCTTTCAGGCAACTATACTGTACACCACGCATGATGAATATGTTACTTCCCTTTATCAATCAATCTTTGCAAATCAATTTGCTTACATTCTGCAATGAGCTGTATTTACAAGGGGTTCAATTCTTAAGAGGATTATGTGTCAAAATAAGATACAGTCCATTAACAAACAGCTTTGTAGGAGCAGCTCAGGATAACAAGAAGCTGAACAGTTTATTGTATCACTGTTCTTTGTGTACCTGTCTCTTTCTCTCTCTGTGTGTTCTACTTAATATTTTAATAAAATTAATTGTAGTAATCTATACTTTGTACAATCATATATGAAATTGTTAGCTGAGCAGATTTTTTCCACAGAAGCTTACAGATTCTAAGGACTTTCACTCTTTGATAGTAAATATGTTTGCATTTAGAATTATTCTGTGAGCTTTGCAAAAACATTAAATAACTAAACAAAGGCAAGGAAGCCATACAATACTGAATGATGAGAAATGGTATTGTAAAATAAAGTGTAATTATTACATTCATAAATGAGCAACAGATTACATCCATTTATTAATCCTGCTCCCATATCCATTTAGCAGTCAGTGGGATTTTTGCTAATGACTTCTAAAAAAATTGGATCAGTCCTGTAATGAATACAGAAAACAGATACCTGAGAAAAGATGATTACATTTTTTATAAAACATCCTATGGTTTCATTCATTTCTAAGAATAAATTGCAATACCAGAAACATTCAAAAGTAAGACCCATGGCTTAGCCAATGGTCTATAAATAGAACCAAAAGCCTGCATTCATAAAAGGTTTTACCATATGTAAAGTTTGAAGATCCAGTTTTAGTCCTTCCTGGTCCTATGTGATCCCCACTGATACTCAGCATACAGCATTCACGTCACACATTTAAGAGAACATTTTACTTTTGGGACATATAAGATTGCCTGTAGAAAACTCATTACACAATCACAACCTAAATGTTTTTATTAAATTCAGCTTTGTATTTTACCTTAATGATACTAATGATAAAACAGAATAATTCTTGATGAAAGCACTTATTTTTCTTATTGTTTAACCTTTTCTACTGCTATATTTAATTTTCATTTCTAATTCTACTGAATAGCAAATCTTTTTCTGAATATTTATCTGAATTTCTAGATTGTTAGTGGTACATATTTTGTCAGTGTTTCTGAGAAGCTTTACTTATCCTTTTGATTAGAATTTTTATCTGCCGGTACTTGATATTCCACTCCTTGGTTGTTTATTTGTGTAGCTTAATAAGACATCATTTAAGATAAAATTGAGGAGACTAATAAAAATAATTAAATCAATGAAAATTACTTTTCAAAATTTATCTAGGATCTATATCAAAGTAATCTGCCATCAGTTCAAAACAACCATAAGTTTTATAAACTAACAATACAGCAATATCTGTCCCTTTAATTTGCATTATAAAAATATTATGATGCAATATTTAAAGATTATATTCAGCGGACAAAATGTAAAAATCTGCATCTAAGCTAGACAACAGAGTTTCCCCATATAGTCAATTAAAGAAACAGGCATCTCTAGAACATCATTGGCCTCAATATGAAGCAAAACCTCTTAAATTTCAGCTAAAGTATAAATGACAAGCACTTACTTCTGTCCATTGTGCTTGTAATCTAATCACTTGGTAATACATAAACATTTGCATGATCAATATCTAAAGTTAAAATGAAATTAACAGCACATAATTATCTGATTACATATATTACAGAGACCAAAAAATAAGCTGTCTGCTCATGAATGCAAAGGACTTAAATATTTAACTTATTTTGCCACAGTGATTCTGATATTAAAGTCTTAGCTTTCTAACTCTGCTTCTTACTAACCACGCAACCTAAGATTGCTCTACACATCTCTGCCCAACCGGATGCATTTTTTTTTGGTCTGACAGCTCCAAAGACAACCCTGGAGGGCAGTACGCTTGTTCTTGTCCAGATATTCTGGCTCCCTGGCAAACTGATAATTAGAAGGAAGACAGAAGATGATGAAGTATGCTAAGGCCGTCCTCTTGCTGTTCAGACAGGTCTTTTTATATGATGATCAATTAACTTAAAACAAGTACATTTTAAATTATTCAGAAATTAATAAAGGGAAAACATAGCATCACTCCTTTAAGAGCAATGAACTGATGTTCCCCTCACCCTGCCCCAGACCCTTTCTCAGAGTAGCCTGTGCATAGTGTCTTTCTCTGAGGACCAGTTTAGAAATAAGTCATAAAATCGGATTTGCTTCTAGTTAAATTAAGAAAAGCACAACTGAAAGTCATTTTTGTGTATCAGTGACTTATTTCACAATGTTTATAATTAACGTATCAACTCATTCTGAAAAAAATCCCTCTAGAGGGTTCATCACAGTGATATCCCAGTCCAAAGAGAAAACAGCAATTATACTCCCAGCAATGAGTGAATTCATGTGAATTAGCATTAAACAAAAATATTAGCTGTTAAGTGAAAGGAGAAATCGATCAACTCTGAGGTAGTACTATGTTATATCATCGCTGGAAATGGCAACCTCAGCAAGACACCATTTCTGTCCTCAAATCATTATCACCTACCTACCTATGTAAGGACGCTTGCTATGACCATCAGAGACCAGATGATGTTTGTGTTGCATCTCAGTGATTTTTTCAAGACAGCGTGAAGATAAAGACAATGCCATTATTTGTCAGAATGTATCTAGAATACCTATGACTAAATTGTTTCTTCTGTATGATGGATGATGCTGTTTCTATGAGGACATTACGACATAGGATAGTAGCTTATGCAGTTTCACCTAGTGAGCTGAATTGCGGACAATTTCAAAAGACCTACATTCAAGGTAGCTTTCACTACTTTGCAAGTAAAATAAGCTACCTCAGTCTTAGTGAACTCAAAGTGTACACACTTGGGAAATGAGTCCAGAAAATTTAGCAGCATCCTGGCTTGTTAAGCAGTTTTCATTTAGCTAATACACAAATGATTGAGATTCAAAGAATTCAGTCAACTGGCTGAATCATCAGTTTCTCTACTAAAAGTTGATGAAGATCATTATGAGAGAACTGATCTATTGCTCCTTAGTTTCTCTGGAAACACAAGCCATAAAAGTGACCTCCTTTAGCTGTGAGGTAGTTGGCTGTACTGTTGCTAAGCCAGTCACAAATATGACAAAATATTATATTGATGCAAAGGAGGAGAAATTAATCAATCAAATATGTCTGAGCTAATTTCCCTGTGCTGCCTTAGTAGTTAACAGAATAAATGAGAGGGTATATTTCCAGGACATAATTAATCTTGCCTTAATGTAGACATCTAAAACAGTTCAGATGAATTTTGCCCTATATGTGTCCATTTCTCCCTTCTTAATCTGAAATACAATTAAGACAACTAGCTCATCTACAGCACTGGTGCCTAAGGATATGTAACTGTTCTCTAATGTTAATTATAAATCTTACAGTTTCAAATTGTTTTGTTTCTGTCCCTTCAACAGAATAATACAATGCTTCAGTTTCTAAGAAGATGTCTCAATAAAACATCTATTTCTTACATATCTTCTAGAAAAAAACCCAAATATTTTTCCACTTTGGATTATATTCTGAAATGATGAAATATATAGTAAATTATATTTTAACTTTTTATTATTATTTTGTTTTTCCTGTTATAGCTTTTAATTTACCAATAATACTTCAACTGATAGCCAGTCATTCAAAACAAGAGCTCTAAGCTTTTTCTCAGAAATGTATGTCTTTCAAGTAACAACTTTCAAATTTAAGAATCACAAGAGAAATAAACATTCTTTCATTCTAATTGAGTTTTCAGCAGTACGTGGTATTAGTCTATAATATATTTTTTTTTTAAATAATGACCACATATAAGCATGCATCCAAAGCTTAGGACTTCCCTTGAGAAAATAGTTTTAAAAGTTATGCTGCAAGTAAAACACGTCTGATGACCTCACATTCCAGTAAGAGATAAGAACATTTAGATGATGCCAAATGGATTTATGCTTTTTTACCATGCTAGGAAAAAGTGGGTTAACATCACAGAATCACAGAATGGTAGGCGTTGGAAGAGACCTCTGGAGATCATCTAGTCCAACCCCCCTGTCAACCCACCTAGAGCAGGTTGCACAGGAACGCATCTAGGTGGGTTTGGAATGTCTCCAGAGATGGAGACTCCACCACCTCTCCGGGCAGCCTCTTCCAGTGCTCTGCCACCCTCAAAGGAAAGAAGTTCCTCCTCATGTTTAGGTGGAACTTCCTATGCTCAAATTTGTGCCTGTTTTACCTCTTGTCCTGTCACTGGGCACCACTGAAAAGAGCCTGGCCCCATCCTCCTGACACCCATCCTTTAAGTATTTATAAGCATTGATAAGGTCCCCCCTCAGCCGTCTTTTTTCCAGACTGAAGAGACCCAAATCCCTCAGCCTTTCCTCATAAGAGAGGTGCTCCAGTCCCCTAATCATCTTGATAGCCTCACCCAAATATACTATTTACTTGTGACAAATGAATTTGCTCTTCTGTATTTCATCTATGGAAATCTTTACTTCCATTACAGAAGTCCAACTGACATTCTTCTAATTTTTTATAATACATATACAATTGATATAAGGATTCTAAAAGTTGGAAATAAGTTACTAAGCAAACATTAATTCCTCATCCTCTGAATAAGAACAGCAAAGATTGGGTATCACACTAATTTTACATACTATATGTTTCTAAAACTATGTTGGGTAACAGAATAAATAAAAAAATCCTCATTTTCAGACCAACTGCTGAATGAAGCTGCTGTATGAAACTATATGAAAAAATATATATATATATATTGCATTATATACACTATTACCATGGTCAATTTGCCTACAGAATGTTGTTTTCTTTTGAATTCAGCATTAAGGCTAGATTTATATTCATTCTTATCAGAAGAATATTGCAAGCAAACTTAACTGGGAGTGGCTCATAAGATAATTTGGGTGTCTAAAAAAAGTCTGGCTTTCCATATTTATACACATATTTGGTTAAAATATCAGAAATAACTATCAAACAGATAAACACTGATATAATCCAGCATATTAAAGTCTGAAAATGTTGAATTTTTTACACAGATTTAACCATGCAATTTTCCTGAGATTGAATCTTGAACAGGTATTTTAGTTCAAGAAAAACAAAAAGGAAATTTTTGTTCAATTACAGAGCAATACAAATTGGAATGATTATGTGAAGTTTCATTAGAACTTGAATAATGCCAGCATGAAGAATAAATACTTCCAACTTTTGATCCTGCGTTCATTGCTCGTGGACATTAATCACATTCCACCTAGTATTTTTGTTTGGAACATGATCAGTTGTAACATTTGAACACAATAATGGATTAAGAACAGATTTAAAACTAGTGTACCTACTATGCGCTTAAGGAAGGTTTGATCACTTCATTGTGTTTAAACCGATTTTCTGATCTAAGCACCTCACCAAAAAAAATGTATTTTTAATCAAAAAATCATGAATACTCCCATAAAATATTCTGATAAATCCATATCTGATTGTCATGGTTTCAGCTGGGATAGAGTTGACTTCCTTACTAGCAACTGTTATAGTTTTATGTTTTGCATTTGGGATGAGAAATGCTGTTGATAGCACACTGGTGGCTTTGGTTGTTGCTAAGAAATCAAGGCTTTTTCTGCTCCTCACACCACCCAGAGAGCAGGCTGGGAGGACACGAGAAGTTGGGAGGGGATACAGCCAGGATAGCTGACCCCAACTGACCAAAGGCATATTCCATACCATGTGATATCATGTTCAGTGTGTAAAGCTGAAGGAAGGAGGAAGAAGGTGGGGGACATTCAGAAACACGCCATTTCTCTTCCCAAGTAACCGTTACACATGATGGAACCCTGCTTTCCTGGAGATGGCTGAACACCTGCTTGCCGATGGGAAGCAGTGAATGAATTATTTTTCTGCTTTGCTTGTATGTGCAGCTTTTGCTTTACTTATTAAGCTGCCTTTCTCTCAATCCACAAGTTTTCTCACTTTTACTTTTCCAGTTCTCTCTCTCATCCCAACTGGGAGAGTGAACAAGCAGCTGTGTGGTCCTAGCTGCTGGCTGGGGTTAAACCATGACACTAATTTTACAAGGCTTAAGTCAATTTATCATAACAATTTATATATTATTCAATTCCCACAATATAGTTACATGTACAGTTATATATATAGTTACATATATTCCTGTAAACTGGACTGAGGTGAAAAGAATTTCCATTTTCAGTTAGAGCTGGATGAAATAAAAATGTCTACAGCACAAGAGTTCCAATATTTAACTTCAGTTTTGCCCAATATCATAAAAAAATATATCTTTTGTTTCTACATGCCTTATTGGGATATTTAAACACTAACAGATTGTTGTAGTTTGGGCCAGGTTGGCCAATGACAAGATGACAGATGCTCGCCTCACATCTTGCCCCAAGGAGAGGAAGAAGAGAGATAAAGGGATTTATGAGTTTATAAAAAAATAGACTAATAAAATGAAAAAGGAAATAATGAAATAGATACAATATATACAAAACTGTATCAAGCTGCCAGGGAAATGTCGCTGGCAGGCACTGGGAAAGTTCCAGAGTGGACTCAGGAACAGATGGGAACTGGATTCCAGAACACGCTGATGGGGATCAAAGGCAGAGACACTGAGAGGGTCCTCCTTAGACATCAGCCATTGAACAAAGATAGCAATTGAAGAAGGACCAACATGACCACTTTGACCCCTCAGCTTTTATATTGAGCATGTCAGATGGGATGGGATACCCTATTGGTCAGTTTTTGTCACCTGACCTGTCCACTCCTCCCCACAGGTGCGACCCCCTCCATAGGGTAAGCAACCAAGTCAGCTGACCCCGGTTGCCACAGCAACAAGTATCAGCAAGAGCCCCTCTCCTCACTGAACAGAAAGTTGGCTCTGCCCCACCCCAAACCAGAACACAGATCTCAATGTTTTATTTTAATACATTGGTTTTAAAATGCACCAAAAAATCTTTTGTAATTTCATGCAGAAGTTTGGTTATGATTCTTCGAATTAATATCACATAACTTTAGACATTTGCATTATAGATATCTCCCTCTAAGCTCCGTATATGAACTCTCTAAAACCAGTGATGAGAAATAAATACTTCAAATTGCATGAGTTTTAAACTTCTACTTAAGATGACGTGAATCATGTCTTAGATACACCTGTTTCTCTCCATTGACTGTAGAAGGAGCATATGTAACTAGCTGTGACAGAGACATCTACACTACTGACATTTGCATTTAACCAAGTGGATCAGCATCCCTCTGTCCTTTTTTGTCTCTTTGGACTAGGCAAGATTCTGGGTTTTATTTATGGCATGTTATACTTGTAGAACCCTGAGACTACACTGAGTTTACTCAGAGAAAAAGGAGATCAAGGAATGATAGGACATGCAGTAGACATAATTTTTCACTGGAAATTTAGAAAGCTCCCTTCTTGATGCTTTTTTTGCTAGTTCTCTCTGATGAACATAAATTTCAAATGAGGAAGAATGAAAAGATTGGAGAAAAGTTCCTGCTAAAATAGTTTTCTTCTGTGTCTGTTGATCTTCATTATGTGAACCCAGAAATTGTACTCCATAACACAGATAAATATTCCAACAATTTAGGTCTCAAATTTTTGTTAAAAAAATCAAATTGTTTAATTTTTATTTCAGATTCGCATTTAACCTTTTAAAGTGCTAATTTTTAAAGGATACGTTAACCAATATTTTCAAACAAAAACTTTCTTCTGCTGGGAAAAACAATTTCCACATTGAGTTACATCTCTTACAGTTTCTTTTGATTTAGTTAGAAGAGTAATTTAAACTCTTTCTTACAAAATTGTGATTTAGTTGAAATCCTTTATTATGTTATTATTAAGTTATTGTTTCTGATCCAGGCCATAACTCTATGTAAGACTGAAGTTAATGGCAGCTGACCATTTACAAGAAGGGAGGATATAGTCTCAATGGAAACAGAGGGTAGTAGGAGAGACATAAGCATCTCTTTTTTGCTATCATAACAGTCAATAAAAAGGGCACCATGGTATAAACCTGCCACCAAGGACAGGCCTCTGTATAGGACCACAGTTCCTCTGCATACAACACATATTGTGGTGAATGGAGTTAAATTCAGTCAGCAGTTGGTCACAAGTGGTATTCCCCAGGGCTCAGTACTGGGGCTGGTTCTGTTTAATATCTTTATCAACAACCTGGATGAGGTGATCGAGTGCATCCTCAATAAGTTTGCAGATGACACCAAGTTAGGTGGGAGTGTCGATCTGCTTGAGGGTAGGATGGCTTTGCAGAGAGATCTGGACAGGCTGGATCGATGGGCCGAAGCCAATGTTATGAGGTTCAACAAGGCCAAGTGCCAGATCCCGCACTTGGGTCACAACAGCCCCATGCAGCATTACAGGCTTGGGGAAGAGTGGCTGCAAAGCTGTCCCACAGAAAAGGACCTGGGGCTGTTAGGTGAAGCTGATTGAATATGAACCAGCAGTGTGTCCAGGTGCCCAAGAAGGCCAACAGCATCCTGGCTTGTATCAGGAATAGTGCAGTGAGCAGGACTCAGGAAGTGATCTTCCCCCTCTCCTCAGCACTGGTGAGACCCCCCTTGAATACTGCGTTCAGTTTTGGGCCCCTCACTACAAGAAAGATATTGAGATTCTGGAGCGTGTACAGAGAAGGGCAACGAAGCTGGTGAGGAGTCTACAGCACAAGTCTTATGAGGAGCAGCTGAGGGAACTGATGTTGTTTAGTCTGGAGAGAAGGAGGCTGAGGGGAGACCTTATCACTCTCTACAGATGCCTGAAAAGAGGTTATAGAGAGGTGAGTGTTGTTCTGTTCCCCCAAGTAACAGGCGATAGGACAAGAGGAAACGGCCTCAAGTTGCACCAGGGGAGATTTAGACTGGATATTAGGAAAAAATTCTCCACTGAAAGGGTTATTAAACATTGAAACAGGCTGCCCAGTGAAGCAGTTGAATCACCGTTCCTGGAGGTATTTAAGAGACGGGTAAACATGGTGCTTAAGGACATGGTTTATTGGTGTTTTTTGTCAGTGTTAGGTTAATGGTTGGACTCGATGCTCTTAAAGGCCCCTTCCAACCTAAACAATTCTATGATTCTATTATTCTATAAAGATGAAGAGATAAGACAGTCCAGGACAGACAGCTGAGAATGGAAAAGACAATAGAAGTGCAAATGGGAGAGGAAAATCAGAGAAAAACTAAAACATCTTTAAATTTCTTGTGCCTTCTCTCTAGCAAATATATATTTGTACTCGCTGCTTTTAAATATAAAACTTTTTGATATAATTTGTGACCTCTATACTGTTAATTAGCTGAATTTATGATATCATGAGAGGAATGAGACCTATTATTGAGTAAAGAAATAACATATATGTACATGAACACTAAAGTTGTGTTCTTATATGTAATAATAAAAAATGAAACGCTTGGTTCTTCTGGGTTGTAATAATCATCCAGATATTTGAAGATCTCTCTCAATCATTTGAGCATTTGTTGCTGTTTTCAGCAGAAATTATTCTGCAAGCAAAGACAAAAAGCAGACTTCATCAGGTTTATGTTCCTAAAACTGCATTAATCCTTATTTGCCAGATGATATGAATTGTTGTCAACATAATGATCATACTTTGAGACCCTGTGTGCCATACATAATTCCAAGATACAGAGAAGATATTTTAGCTGTTCAGTCTTAATTCTAATTATGAAGCAACATGGAGAGCTGTTTATTCTTTTTTGTGGCTACTATTGTTTTTAAAGCTGACTTATTCTGAGATAATTATATAGCGAAACTTTTTTAAGGAAAAACAAAAGCACTGTCTCTCTAGGTTTTAAAGATATTAAAATATTGAGTAGATGAGGTGAAGATTTTTTTTCAATTACTAAAATTTTTTTAGAGTACCACATAAAGAAAAATATATTAAAAATAACATTTCTAAAGGTGGTGTATTTGAAGTTTTAAGTCTGATAGAGAAATCAACATTTTCTATGACATTCTTTACAGATTTTATACATTAAAGCAGCTCAGATAAAATTTATCTGAAACTTTCCGATGGTGAGTGGGGATTCTAGGGGAAAAAGAGCCTTTCTTTGCCCAGCTTTACAATTACTTCAGTGGAAGAAAATTATTTTTGTTTCATGGCATAGAAAGTAGCATTTAAGAGACAAATGTGCTGAGGATATTTGGCTAGCTAGAGTTTGTGAAAAGAGAGGGAAGGGCAGGGAGAAATGACCAGCTAACCAGGCAAGTCAACTGGAAGAAAGGAAAAACTGTCTCAGCCTTCTCTACATTTACACCAATGACACAACTCTGATTAATCTCCCAGGAACCAGCTGGGTGATGAGTTTTTCACTGGCCTACGTAAGACTTGCAGAGTTTTAATTCACAACATCATAAATACTGTGTTAAAGTACTGTAATTCTCCTCCTGAGACGTAGCCTTTGGGAGAATGCAGCTGTAAACTTTGCTGCTCCAGAAAGTCTGATCAGTCAGTTGCCACTCTTTGACTGTGCTTTGTAAACAGATGGACTACTTTCTCCTAAGGCTTATATACTGCTTTTTATCTCACAGAACCGATCTCAAAGCTTGAATAAATTCAAAAGTACTGTAAATACAATACTAAAGATCACAATTTTAATACATGAATTTTGATGTAGCTATGTTCTCTGGAGATACTCTACACCCCATTAAGGACTTATGCAGAGAATCTTTTGCTTCTATCTTCTACATCCCCAGGCCTGTTTTTCTGTACATGGTGAAATTGTTTTAAATACTTTTATTACACACAAGCGTAACACCCACATTATGTAGCAGAAACATTTGTTTGGTTTGTTTTTTTTTTTTTTTTTAACTCAGAGGCATGAATAAAAAACATCTCCCTCATGTTATTTCTACATGTCCCAACAAATCGGGGGGATATAGTTCCAGTGTGACTGTCAGTATATTTAATTCTTACCATTCAGTTGAGGACTCTGATGCTATAATGTCTGTGTGATCATTTACAATTCATTTTCTCAAGTCTGAATGTTACAAAGACCAACTGCAAACCATTGGCTTAAAGAAGACAAATAGATTAACAAACAAATAAATCCTGGGACATATTGTCTTCTTTCAAGTACGTAAATTACCAACACATAATATGATGCTGGTTTTAGACATAAAAGTATAATCTCCAACAGCACAGTAGTAAGAAATGAAACCATCCCTCTCTCAAGAAGATACACGAAGGTCTGTGTCATTACAAAAGTCTTAAATTAGAAAAATTCCAACACTAATTGTTCACAGAATTTTTTTTGCAAAGCAATAATTTATTATAATCTAATTGCTCTATTTTGAAAATTTGCTAAATGAGTTTCCATATCCTCATTATCTGTAGTTTTGATGCCGCAGGGTAATTCAGGATGTCTAAGTTAGAAGCATAGCTTTCCATCTCCAAAACAGTTTGCAAAACACATTGCTCTAGAGAGAACAGTGCAGTCCCTCACTGCGTGGTGTTCTACTAGACAGGAGGAAGAGGGATTCTTTGTAGAAACTGTCATGAAACTCAGTTAAGCTTTCAGATAAGCTGCAGAACAGTGCTTTGAAGGTTTCACCAAAACTGAGAAATTTTGCAAGACATTTTGCTTAGAGGAAATTAACTTTTATTTTCCTGGTGTTTCAAACTTCATAACAAAACTTTTAAATAGTCCTGAAAGGATTAGATGGTAGTTTGTAAGACTGTCTGGGCATTCTGGTAATATTAAAGCTTTCCTCTACTTTGACTGATTTACTGTCTCAGTCCCTATTCCCCATTATGCACGTAGAAAACATGTCTAGATAATTCTGCTTCTCCTTCATACCCATATTTTGTAAATAACCAGGGGACACACGTAGAGTCTAGATGCAACTGGGACTCATTATCAGGCGAATAGCTACCAGTTACTTGTTCAACTCCTATGCTTGACAGTCTTGAATCAATAAATACACGACACAGATGAAGAGATGGAAGTAACACAATAACCTTGGTTTAGGTAGTAGAATAGTAACCTGGTCATGTAGTAGAAATAGTTCAACTTTCAAGTAAAGTATATTTTTGATCAACGTTTTTTAAAGTGTCACCTGGACATTGTTTTATTTTTTTGCTTTATATAACCCTGAATATTGAAAACAAAGGTGCTTTAACTGAAATCTTAGATATGATCTTCAGTGAGGGTATAACCTGGCTTCCTTCCTTTCTGTGTTTCTGGCTAAACCCAGCCACTTTTATTCACGCAATTGTCTACTAGAATACATTAGAAGGGGTTTGTTTTGTTTTGCTTTGTTTTGTTCTTTTTGTTTTCACTCTAAAGATCTCCTGTTTAAAAATACTTGCCCCCTAAGCATTTTTAGTTATCAGCATACTTGAGGTCTACTCTGTTGTGACTGGCTTTAATCTTCTTTGGATCTCTTTGGTCTTCTTTGGATTTCTTTGGTCTCTGTTTGGATTGAAATCAAAGTTTTCTGGGCAAAGAGTACATCTAGAAAGGAAGCAGCTTCTTTTGTGTAGATAACAAAGAGTATATTAACATTCACTATAAAATGTTTTGTGGTTGTTTTTTGGGGTTTTTTGTTTGTTTTTTGCTTTTTTTAAATTTTTATATACATGTATATTGGCAAAGGTGTTTATTTTTTAAAATGCACAGTTTATCACCTTGATAGAAAGCTTTACTGTAACTGCTGAAAAAAGCTATTATTTCATATATACCAGTTATCTTACAGATGTTTTTTATCAGATGATACTAGCTTGTAAAGTATAGTTAGTTTTTATTTAATATATTTGTGGTTCAGTAAACTCAAAAATACAGGTCCTTTCAAACTAAATTTTGCAAAAACTGTCTTTGCGTGCAATGCATTTTTAAGTCATACAATATTGAAGAGTTCTTCTGTTTTGGTTTGGGTATTTTTTTCTGTTTTCTTTTTTTTCACCCACTCTCTCTGGGGACACGTAACTTCACTATTTTCTTTATCATTTACTTCGTGAAGGTAGAATTCTCATTTATCTCTGGAGATTAAGACATTTCACAGTAGTCATATGAAATAGTAATACAACCAAACTGATTTTACAGGTCTTTGGATTTATCTGATTTGATTTTTTAATTCCTTGGGGGATCTACATTTGACCCAATAGCTTATGACACAGTTAAAAAAGGCACCAAACCTTGCAGATCTTCTGAGGTGTGAAGAAATTTCTTGTACTTCTGTGAGTACAATGCTGAGTTGAATCATGTGCAATCATCAGTGCACCATAACGTTCATAATTCTCTAACACAACATATCTTGTACTTTGGGCTCATTTGTTTGGTCGTGGAGTAAAGTGCTGCAGCCTTTGGTTTTGTATCTAGTATTTTGCGCCCTTCCTTTTCCTTTCCATTTTTCCATTTTTCTTTGGGATTCTGACCTATTTCCATATTTAATTCCCCCAGAGAACACTATTAAATATTTTCCTGTATAGTACCATGAACAGTATGTTGCAAAGACAATTTATTGAATTTCACCTTTTCAAATACACCTGAAAAGGCTCTAGCATTCTTCACTTTTCATGGAATAAAAAGTATGAGGAAGGTTTTAGTACACTTTTTTGCCATCCCCAAATTGGAAGTGTTTCAGGTTCTGGTTTTAGCTCTGACAACAACTATATGAGTAACTGCTGTCTTTCTTTGTGCCCTATATTCTCTTCTTGCAATATAAGAATAATGACATATATTTTATCTAGAAATTGCTCATTGCCCTTCAGTGATCACACAGTTACATGTGAGCATTATAAATAGAATTCAAGCCTACATAGTTGTTTCCTTATTTCCATTACCAAACAAGACCACATAGTAATATAATTGCCTTCATCCTGGCCTACCTTAATAACTGTTATTGCTCAGCAATGCTAAATGTCATGGCCATTTACATCTTCCTTGAATTTAATAAATGAAAATCTGTTCTATTGTGCTGTCTTGTGCTTGATCTTTTAAACATGTTACTTTTGTATTTTCACAAGCTTTTACCAACAATATAGAGATGTAATCATGGACAATTCTAAACTCCATATGATTATAGATTTTATATTTACTATAAACACCATGTTTTGTACATTATTTTTTCCTAATGGGTGGATAACAGCTCCATCCATTCATGCTGAAATTGAGTGTCATGTAGAATTGCATTATTCAGAATCTTGTTTCCTTATTTTTTTTTTTTTTTTCCTTTTCTTTTTGGGGAGGGGGAGCGGGGGGAGGGGGGGAGAACAATCCAGTTTTCTATTTAATTAAAGAACAGCTCTGCTGCCACTGACTCTGAGACTGACAGTTTTGTTGCACCCTTTAGAATTTATGATACTCAAAAAAGCATGACTTTGGGGATTTTGTTTGTTTTCATAATGTACATTAAGGAAACAAAGAGAGAGATCTCAAAAGAGGCAGAAAAGGTAAAGTAAGATACATGACAAAGTCCATTAGGGTAACTTGTCTGATAAGATACAAAACTAAACAGACCATACCTGTTTTCATAGCATAAACATCTTTACCTGTGACTGATTCAACACAGGCGGTAAAAGATATCAGGGATTTGAGCCAGTCTCAATTATTTTGAGTCCCTTGATCCAATTCTTCTGGTGCTTCTGAACTTTGGTAGGGTTTTTATACCAGTGGAGAAAGACTATAGCAAGACTGTACCACAAACTTTCTTACTCTTAAGATATGTCTTTTCCCAGCGAAGACATAAAACTATAGTGCCTGGGAATGATATATATATATGTCAGAAGTGAATTTGCCGAAGACAGGAAATCCTCTGCCAGTGATTTACAGCCAGGTTATGGTTCATTTGTAGCAGCTGAGTGGCACAGTGGGATCATAACCCTATTTGAGAATCTGGCAAAATATTTCCCTGAGGTATTTCCATTACTGCAATAGCTGAACCACTATACATTTTATATATTCCGTGATCTACTATAGCCCTAGAAAACAAAACAAAAAATGATATGGAAAGATTTTTTTTCTATTTATAGATATTTATAGACATTATGTATATTTACTGTACATATAATTTTTTTTCAAAACTTTCTTATACTTCTTCACTGTATTTATATGCAAACTATGCTTTCTAAAAATAGTTCTTTGAGTTCACACCATCTAGCTATAAATGTCTAATATCTTGGAGCTAGTCCTAATCTATAGAAAAGAGGTATGCTCTGGCATTATACCGATTATATTTCTGGAAAGATTAGATTCATAGTGGAATGGTGTATATTTCTGCTAGTGATTAATAAGAACTTAATGTTATTCTTTCATATTTTGAATACAGATTTACAGTGCTTGTTTGGCATTTCAAGACACCAACATGTGTGGTAGAAACTCTCTACAGTGCACATTTTTCTTGGATTATTAATATTGACTCTAACTTTAATTAACAGTAAAAAAAAAAAAACAAAAACAAAAAAAAAAACAAAAAAAAAAAAAAAACAAAACAAAAAAAACACAAACAAACAAACAAAAAAAAACCACAAAAAAACCCACCAAAACTAAACAATTTACAAAGAGTAGAATAATTATACCAAAGAACCTTTCGTATTTTTTTTTTTTCTTCTTCCTGTGGCTGGCTCCTACAGTGCTGCATTATATATGTCTAAGAAAAGTACATATAGCTATCTGATTTACAGATTCTTAGGCTTAATCAAAAGTTTTATTATATTTAAAAACATGAAATACATATTTTTTTTCCATTCATTACAGAGGTATGCTAATGATTAATACTTTATACGTAGCTGGATAGAATATATTCTTATTCCTTGAGGTACACATGAAATAGCTTCAAAGATGTGAAAAGCTTATTTTACAGCAATGTAAGCATCTTATGGAATACTTTGGCTATTAAAAAATGAAGCAATCATGTTGTTACTTTTACTTCTTCCTATTTAGAGCTTTCTGTTTGCATTTCTAACAGCTATCTTCTCTAAAGTAGAGATTTGGGTTTAGTTGGGATTTATGGCAGCATAAGGGAAAAAGCTGCCAGAAGTGATTTTAATCCATTAAAAGAAGCTTTATAAAATGGTAGAATCACAAATTACAGATGCCTTTTGCCAAGTATAACTTTTCTCTTACAATTTAATCATAATGTACAGTTGTCCTTGTTATTTACTAAAAAGTCTAACTTTTATTTGTTTACTTTGCAGAATAGTTTTGCTTATTACTATTTAAAGCTGTTACTAGATATCATATTAAGGCAATAAATAGCTTATGAATAATATGCCATACTAAGAACGAAAAGGGAAAAAGAGGATTTTTTTAAAAACATGGTTCTTATCTCCTGTAAATTGCTGAGCTCTTCCTGAGAGTTCCTAAGCATCCTCAGCTATCCCTGAAGTCAATGGGAGCTGTAAGTGTTCACGACCTCTTTTGCATCCTAACCCTGAGCACCTGGTACTCTTATGTATTTTATTTGTCTAGGGCTTAAAAGAAGTCAGCTCCAAACATTTGCTGACCTTGCATGTTGTGCTGCAGTGTAGAAAAGTATGAGTGGCCTGCAAAAGTGCTAGTTTGAGCACTTGAAGCTGTTTAACAGAAAGGAATTGGGAACTTAATTTCCTGATGTACCTTTGGGTGTCCTACTTGTCACTAGCAGATTCTATGATGCTTCTATTAAAGCCAAAGAGAAGCTGATGTTACTTTCAGAGGCAAATGACTACACTAACAGGAGTTTTCTCATGAGGCAGGTAAGTCATTACAGTGAATGTCACAGCTGTGAAGGAGGTCTCACCTTGCTGTTCAGGGGCTAGCCAAAGCAGTTCACTGAGAATTACTCTTGCTTGCCCTTTTTCCCAGGTGTTCCCTGAGAAATGACTATTGGGGAGGTTCATACCTAGTATAGTGACAAACCACAGGAGGAGGTATATGGTGTATATATGTAGCCAGTGATGTATTAGGGTAGAGAAGGAAAAATAAGATAGATCTAGAGGCACGCTGCTAATAGTAAAATGATTCATGTGGTCTGTATCTTACTTTCTCTCTGTTTTCTGAAGAGGAAGAAGGAAACCAGCTCAGAGCACCCTACGTTATTTTATCAACAGAAGCTTATTTCAAACTGTTCCTTTGCAGGGAAAAAAATATTTCTGAGCACAAACCTGTGCATCTGGGGGAAATGTGTTAACTCTACTGCTTCTAGAGAGACCCTAAATGAAACTACACGGTGTAAGTAGTAAATTCTGCCATGTAGAAGTGCTGGGCATGTGGTGTTGAAACTCACTGTCTCACCTAGCTGCAGTTCTTTAGTCATAGTCACTATTCAGGTTTTTAGACCTTGATTCTGAGGTTCATTTGCATTCAGCAATTCAAGGGATATCAGTAGCTACCAGCACGAAAATAAAAAAACGAGTCCAATCATTAAGAGATAGAACAACAAAGAATGGATTAATCATGAGGAATTCTCATTTTGCTTTTTTCTGTTTTCTGTCTTTAACATTGTCTTACCAAGCAGAAAAATAAATACCACCTCTTCTTACTAATGCTGATCACGAAATTACTTATTTTCACAGAAAATAGTGAGAAATTTTCCAAGCCATTTTCTTAAGAGAAAGCTGTTTCCATTGTTGCTTTTATTGTTGTAGGAAACAAAACAGAAAGCTTATACCTTACAAAAGCAGATATGTCAATCAGAGTAGACTGACTGTTTTTTTGAAGGATTAATACTCAATAACAATCATTTTCCTGTGTCTCTGTTTTATGGACATGATCTGGGAAAATAAGAAATGAAATTATATTGCATTTGAGATACCTTACTAGGAAGAGATCCATTCTGGTATCTGGAAAAATTTCACTGTCACTGAAATAAATCAGTTCTCCATTTTTGCTTGTCATTAGGTCCAATGAGAACAAAAGCACAGGTAAGAATTATGACATTCATGACAATTAAATATGTATGTGCCTCACAAGAAAAATATGAGCTGCAGAAGTTACTTTCTCTCTGAACAGTATTTGTTTGTGATCACTGAGAAAGAGTACCTCCTCCAAATATTGGATAGACATAATTTCATGTGGTATTTGTAATTGCTATGAAAACTATGGGTTTATTTTTCTGTTTTAGTCAATTGTCTTATGTGACTACTATGTTTCACAGTTTTATAGAGGTTTTTTTTTTTTTTTTATATATTTTCAGTTTCAGAAACCTCAAAGGACAGATGAAACTTAAATTATTCTAATTTTCTTTTTAATACCTTCACCAGTTATTGAGATTATGTAGTAGTTCTGAAACTTTATGATTCTTCACTGAGTCTTCCTAGTCTCCACACAGACATTTTGATGAGCTTTCATTATGGTTTTCATTCATATGCAATGTGTTTTGTTTTTCTGAATTTGTTCTGACTGGAAAACGATATTTATCTAATTGGTGACATAAGAGGTATAAAGTCCTGTTAAGCTGGAAACTTTACTAATTATTATTCTTGCTATATATTTATTTTATATCATGCCTAGGGAAGCAATCAAATGACAAAGTGTGTGATAAAGTTAAATTATCATGTGGTCACTCAGGTTGTCCCTCAAAGAGGTAAAAATTCTGTGCTGACTCTATAGTTTACAAACTTGTATCACTATAACAGTTAATTAGGATAAGTAGTTTCTCAAATAACAGCAATGCAAGGGTGGATGTGGCTCAGACAACATTAAACTGATAGGGACTGAATTGGTGATGACTTTCATGGAAAAACAGATTAAAAATCTGTAGTAACTAATAAACTCATCATTGAACATTTTTGTTTTTATAGCATAACATAATGTCCTTGATATTGTATTAGCACAAAGTTGACCTCTTAGTATTCCACTGATTTGAATTAAATATCAGGAAGAAAAAGACTACTAATACTAAAGATCACCTTTGGCTCAAAAGCCAGGCTAGAAGCTTTAAAAGGATTTCTAACTGTTAGATTAGAAACTGAGTGTCTAAAATAACATTTCATAAAGACTACAGAATCATAGAATTGTCAGGGTTGGAAGGGACCTTAAAGATCATCTAGTTCCAATTCCCCTGCCATGGGCAGGAACATCTCCCACTGGATCAGGTTGCTCAGAGCCCCATCTGCTCAGAGCCCCTTAAAAACTTCCAGGGATGGGGCTTCCACCACCTCTCTGGGCAACCTGTTCCAGTGTCTCACCACCCTCATGGTGAAGAACTTCTTCCTAACATCCAGTCTGAATCAACCCATCTCTAGTTTTGATCCATTCCCTCTAGTCCTACCATTACCCGACATTCTAAAAAGTCCCTCACCAACTTTCTTGTAGGCCCCTTAAGATACTGGAAGGCCACTATAAGGTCTCCTCGGAGCCTTCTTTTCTCCAGACTGAACAACCCCAACTCTCTCAGTCTGTCCTCACAGGAGAGGTGCTCCAGCCCTCTGATCATCCTCGTGGGCCTTCTCTGGACACGGTCCAGCATGTCCACATCTCTCTTGTAGTAGGGGCTCCAGAATTGGATGCAGTACTCCAGGTGGGATCTCCCGAGAGTGGAGTAGAGGGGGAGAATCACCTCCCTTGACCTGCTGGCCACGCTTCTCCTGATGCAGCCCAGGATACAATTGGCTTTCTGGGTTGCTAGTACACACAGACAGCTCACATTGAGCCTCTCGTCCACCAGCACCCCCAAGTCTTTTCTCCAGGGCTGCTCTCAAGCCAGTCACTGCCCCGCCTATATCGGTGCTTGGGATTGCCCCGACCCAGATGGAGGACTTTGCACTCCGTGTTGTTGAACTTCATGAGGTTGGCATGGGCCCACCTCTCCAGCCTGTCAAGGTCCCTCTGGATGGTACCTCTTCTCTCCAGTGTGTCAGCCGCCCCACACAGCTTGGTGTTGTCTGCAAACTTGCTGAGGGTGCTCTCAATGCTGCTGTCCATGTCGCTGACCAAGATGTTAAACAAGACCGGGCCCAGTACTGATCCTTGAGGAACTCCGCTTGTCACTGGCCTCCACTTGGACATGGACCCATTGACAGCCACTCTTTGGGTGTGGCCACCAAGCCAGTTCTTTATCCACTGAATTGTCAGTCCATCAAACCCGTATTTTATCAGCTTGGAGACCAGGATGCCATGCGGGACAGTGTCAAAGGCTTTGCTCAGGTCCAGGTAAATGACGTCAGTTGCTCTCCCCTTGTCTATTGATGTTGTGACCTTCTCATAGAAGGCCACCAGGTTTGTCAGGCACGATTTACCCTTAGTGAAGCCATGTTGATTGTACCCAATCACCTCTTTGTTATTCTTCTGCCTCAGCAGTGCCTCCAGGAGGATCTGCTCCATAACCTTACCAGGCACAGAGGTGAGACTGACTGGCTTATAGTTCCCTGATTCATCCCTCTTTCCCTTTTTAAAAATGGGGATTATGTTTCCCCTTTTCCAGTCAGTGGGGACTTCACCAGACTGCCATGACTTTTGGAATATAATAGAGAGCGGTTTAGCAACCTCATCCACCAAGATGGTAAAACTACAGAAGTTGAAAACAGTATTAAAACTCGCATGACTCCCCCAATAATAATTAAGACCATAAGTCAAAGAAGCCACATTATTTTTCTAGCACTATTATGTGATTCCTAGAGCTCCAGCACTTGTAGTATTTCTGGATAAAATAATGCAACAAGCAATGATTTGAAATCAGGATGTACTGTCTTTCATAATTCTAATTGTCATATCAAAAAGCTTTTGAATGATAACAGTAAAAACAGCCACTCAGTGAGTCACAGTGGAAAATATTTGTTTATCTGAACTGAATTGTATTTTTTTTTTCAGGCTTAAAGTTTCTTTCCTTATGTTTTTACATTATATGAATCTTCAGGTTAACTTTTAGTTATTTCCAAAAATTATTAATTCAGGTTCCAGTTCATCAAAAAAAAAAACAAAAGAAAAACAAAACAAAACAAAACAAAAAAACCCCTTTCCTTGAATTTTAAAACAGTTCTTGAATTCTTGTTACTTTGTTCTGTAGGAGCTTCTAGGCACATGAACTTACATACATGAAAGAAGAGAAGGTTAATCATAATGATATTCTGGTTCTTGCCTTTAAGTATCTCTTGGTTAATTTAGACAACTCTGGGATACTAGGGTATGATGAACAGAAATTACATCCAAAAAGCACAGTGCTGTACAATCTCATAAGGCTTTCATAAATAAAATAAGCTACTTCTGCAGACTTACTCTTTTATCTAACTAATGGGCTATGCATGCCCGGAATTACTAGCGTTCCACATTTTCTTTCTGTTATTTTTCTATTATGATGTATCAGATTAAAATATGTTACACATCTTATTGTGACTGTTTTGCCTGTGGGAAAAGAAAGTAATTGCATGCATTTTGGTCAAACTTGTCAAGTAGAAATGAAAGACACTTGTAGCACAAGAAAGTTCTACTCCAAAACTAAGCAACAATTACAATTCCACATACTTCTCCTGCTTCTTTTCTTTAAGAGCAACAAGGGTAACAACAGAAATGTTCTACATTCATTTTAAGCCAGCAAAAAGACAGAGTGGCTTAGTCTATAACTTGCTGATCAGATAATCTTAGTTTCATTCTTTTTGCTGTGTTATGGGTTTTCTCTGTTACCCGGTGTAAATTTTCTAGGAATTTAAGAGTTAGTAAATGCCTAATAATGCAGTTTTTAGCCTCTGATAACCACACTGAGAATAAGGTGCATGACAACTAGCTTGCCTGTTCAGCGACACAGTTTCACAAAGTATTTCATATAAAGAACGTTGCTCAGCTTGTCCCATTTCCCAGCCTTTTTGTGTGGGAGTGGACACTGCAAGGTCTATGTGATATCCCACAGGCAATAAAAGTCTACTCGGCTTTCATTCTGAGATACTGGAAGATGTGCTGCTATTTCTGTATGGCACAGCATTTAAACTCCACCACAGAGAAGGACTTGCTAGCATCAGCTAAGTAACAACTGCAGCAGCTACTCTGAAGTGGTTGCTGAAGAGATGGGTGCATATGGCTAGCTTATGCCTGCCTTCAGAAAAGATCCCCTCAAATGCATGAGTCATGGTACTGCATATTTTCACAGCCCAAACACATTTTTTTTTTAACAGATAGCCTATATGCATATTGGTACATAGGTAGATATGTGTGTCTGTGTGTGTATGTGTGACAGAACTCCAAAGGTTAAAACCAACCTACAAACTTTACTGAGTGTGCACTGTTGAAATTAATTCAAAACCCTTCTTTCTTAGACTTACACGTTCACCGAAATACAGTACCGTTGTTGTAAGTTCATTCATTACAGCAGTAACTTAGAATTGTTACATGGCATATTATCAGGTAAAGTATTTCCCCCAAGCTCCCTCTGTTTTGCAAGCAAAGGAATTATTTTATAATCTGAAACTGATGTTCATTGGAGAGGAGAAGAGACTGAGAAAAGGACAATTTTATGTGACAGCTAAGCAATCTCACTTGACATCAGTGCTGTGCTGTGTAAAATCAATGGCTGTTATCACTGGTATATGGAATAAAGTTCTCATGACTCTTCTGCTATGCTTATTGTTTTATTTCACCAGCTGGCTTATATCTGTCTTGTTATGCTTTATGCTGTCACACATCCTTTCAACCTTTGTGTTTGTTGTTCCAAGCAGGCTACTTCATTGGTGACATCCTGTAATTTAAAAACTCAGAATGAATCAAACTATGCCTCCATAGCCCTTTTTAGAAGGTATTATAACAGTTTCACTCTAATTTAGCAGGATTTATGGGTGCTTTGGATCACAGTAATGGGACCAAAAATTAGGAGCACCTCAGTTTAAACCTCTACAAGTAGACATTTGAGACCAGAATGTGTTTAATCTGATTGTTATAGATACTTACATAAGAATAAGATTAATCTTTCTCAGGAAATGCTTATTTATCTCCAAAGAAAAAGGTGGTTGATCAACTTGTAAATGATAAAATTATTACACTTATGCATCAACTTCACCTCATCATATCACTATGGTACTAGAGGTGTAGCAACCTTTCAAAAATATATTCAATGCGTCTCACTATCTATCTAAATGTAATATTTTTCTTCCAAAAATATCTCTGTGAAGGGAATATTACCAGTTAGAATGAGTAAATAAGAATCCAAAATTTTCCTCTTCCCTGTGTAATCCTCAGGGGTTCCCTTGCCTTGTCTGCTCAACAATTATATCACATAACAGACATATTGACTAATTCTTAATCTTCATGCTTATGTGCATTTTTATATTTGTGGGTTTGTTTTTTTTTTTTTTTAATATAATTTTGTAAGATGTTAAATCCCTGAAAAGCTTCTCTTTTTTTGTTCCCCCTGCCACCTCTTCCTATTAGGTGCAATTTGTTCTCAAAACTCTGTAAAAAAAAAAAAAAAAAAAAAAAATAAAAAAAAATTAGGAATTACTGAAGTTACATTATCAAATGTATTTTGGTAATAACATTAACAATTGCTTGTGAAATTTTATTTTTTCATGAAGAAACACAAAGTAGATCTTGAAGAAAAAAAAATACAAATCAAATAGCTTATGGTCGGTTATTTTGTTGTGCTTGTTTTTTTTTTTTTTATTTAAGAAGTACTAGATAAGTCATATCTGCTTCTTTAGGAATATAAATATATCTGCAAATTATTTCATAAAGGTACTGTCCAATTCCTATTAACTTTAATGGCTAGATTTTTATGATAAGAGCTTATGTCTAATAACAATTTTGATGGGTATGTGCCCAAGAAATTAAGTTAGTTAAAACTGAGTTACTGTCTTTTTAATGTCTCAACTTTAAAAAAAAAAAAAAAAAAAAAAAAAAATCAAGAAAATGATCTTGCGTCCTTCAAAGGTTTATATAGTTTCCAGATGGAGGCACAAGCCTGTTTTCCAGATTGAAATGCTAGACAGTTTGAACCGGTTTATCTCTAAGATGGAATTCACCTAGCAGAAGAATGTAGTTGTGCAATATACGGATTATCAAGATGACCGTAAAATATGGTGGTATCGTTAAGAATGTCAGCTTTGAGGCTGTTATTCCTCCTCTTCATTTAATCTGTCACTGAGAAATCTACATAAACCTTTCATAAGAAGTTTCAGTTAAGAGTGAGAACCTGGCAGGCATTCATTTTACTAGAACTTAGAAATTTTCCCAAGCTTAAAACCAAGCAGAATATGCAGGAAAAACCTATGCAGGAAAAAAGTAATTATTTTATGTTATATTCTGAAAATAACCCCTTCATAAATTTAAAAAACAAAACCAAAACAAAACAATAATTTTTACTTTTTACTTCCATAGAACTGCTCAAAGAAACTTATGTCACTAAGAAAGCAAATGAGCTGTTGGGTGGGTGTGGGGGTGTGTGCGCAGAGGAACAAGTGAAGGGAACAGAAGATAAGACAGAAGAACCTCAATAACCAGTTAGTGGAGACCTCTATATACATAGGAAGAAGCCTGGATCCTGAGCATAATTTCCTCCACTGGGGAAGAATATTAAAATACAGGCTGTAGTCAATGTCATTCTCAAGGACAGCAATTCATAGCCACCCTAGAAATTAAGTTTCAAAATATGATCAAACTGTATTTTTCTTGTCAACTCAAACTCCTTCAAATGACTATTCACTCTTTGGGTCATATTGCTATTTACATAATTGGTTGAAGCTAATATATACTAGTCAGAAATATTTTGATACACTGCATTTCTTTTCTTTATGACTCATCCTTCATGCCTTGATATTTATCATGGATTCAGCTGCACACTCTAACTGTTGAGTTTGTGCCTACTTTACTGATTAAACTGAATATTTTAGTAACAGAATTTACATATACACTGATTGCCCTGTGCACTTGCTTTTTTTTTTTTTTTTTTTTTTTTTTTTAATGAGGTGGGAAAAAAAAAGTAAGGAGTGTTACTTTCATGGCTTTTTATAATGTATACTCTGTCTGTCTCCCTGATGTACATGTGATTAAATCTTGTTCAAACTATTCACAAACCTTTCTCATTTTCTAGGATACAGATACAGTGTATTTAATTCCAGAATTTGGACCCATTAGGAAAACACAGAAATGAATAGTTCTCTTAGTAGTAAATAGGAACATTGTCTATTATGACGAAAGAAGAGCGATGTTTGTGAAAACCTGTCTAACGTCTACTGATGAACAAACACAAGACCTACGCTGCCAGGAATCATATTCTCTAAAATTTGGGGACCCTAAAGGCAATACTGTGAAGGTGATAGGAATGTGATTTTGCCTGTTATGTAAAGCAAGCATCACACTTCTCTGTTATAAATCTATACTTTGATGTTCATTGCTGATTTCAGTGAAAGCAGGTCATTGGTTGGAATGCAAAGCTATTTCTTTCTCCTGATAAATTTGAATTAATTTATATTTTCACTTCCACCCTTTATGTTCTCCAGTGTTTCTGTGAACATGTACATGTTTTTGAGCTTATTCATGCCTTCATAGGAAAGTAAGTTTCTTGCTTTTTTGCTTGGCAGTGTTTACACCTATGGGATAATGCAAATGAGTCAGAAAAGATAGTCCTCCATCTGTGTCTGGATATATAGTGTGCTGAGTAGTTCTAGGGCACAAGGGAGTATAACTTTTGTGGAGTTAAGAGCCTGAATCCCTTATAGTTGAGGGTTGTTCAGAACCAAAACCTATTAACTGGACTATGACGTTATCACTCCCACAAGAAGCCCCTGGCCCTGTTTGTTATTTCCAGAAGAGTCATAGCCTCAGTAGACTCATACACAAAGTTGTCAACCCTGAAACAGAAATGGTCTTAAGTGTTAGTGTTTACACGTAACATTTAGCCAAGATGGTAGCATTACTGAACATTTGTTTAAGATGACTTCAGCAATTTAGTAAGAGTGTTAGTCTGTAATAAAACTATTGCCTATGTTTTATGTATCTTACTTTAAAACAAGGAAACAAAATGGAAGACATAGGAGCAATCCTTCCAATTCACTCTGTCTTTGGGGACAAGTTTCCATGTAAGATTTTTCCTTCCCAGAACAGAGCATTCACTTGAATGTCAGTGTTCTGTAGCTATGAAAACACTTGGAATATAAGGACTATATGTATGACCACAGACCTGCTTTACAGCTTCTCCTTCTAGATGGATTTCAGGTATCAGGTGTAGATCAAAATGTTATTATTTATACGTTGAGATGAAGTTGATTAATTAGGTATCAATAAGTAAGCTTTCAAGTATTAATCTTTTGTGTGAATGTCAATAATTAGAAGACAATGCATTAGAATCAATATATTAAAAATCATGCAACCAGTGCATGCATCAAGACCATGGTATTCGTCTGATTCAGGAAGTTATGAACCAGGAAGATTTATAAGCAAGCTAATATTAGCAGTGATGTATTTAAAGCCTCAGCAACTACCTTTGTTGGAATATCAACAGTTCAATCAGTACATTCTGGAAAAGTTAAAATGTTACTCCATGCAGATGAACTGGGGAAAAACAAAAAACATTTTTCTTGATTAAAAGCACCTGTCTATGCTACAAATTCATTGTAAAGATTAAACCAGTAAACAAACAGTGAGAAGTGTGAAGTGGAATAAAAACTAGCTGAATGATTGGGATCAGAAGGTCAGCAGCAGCAGCATTAAAGCCACTTGGAGACCAATGACTAGCAGTGAACCTCAGGGGTTAATACTGAGTCCAGTCCTGTTTAGCCTGTTCATTGATGATTTGTATGATGGGGTAGAGTGGTCTCCAAACTTTGAGGGTACAAACTGAGAGGAGTGGCTGATATGCCAGAGGGTTGTGCTGCCATTAACAGACTCCTGGACAGCCTGGAAAAATGGGCTGACAGGAATCTCATGAAAAGTCCTGCAACTGGGGAGGAACAACTCCACGTACCAATACATGCTGAAGACCACCCAACTGGGAAGCAGCTTGTCAGAAAAGGACCTGAAAGTCCCAATGGACACAAAGTACAGCATGAACCAATAATGTGCCCTTGTTGCAAAGCAGGCTGGTGGTATCTTCAGCTCCATTAGACAAAGTATTGCCAGCAAGTTGAAGGAGGTGGTCCTTCCTCTATATCTAGTGCTGGTGTGGCTACAACTGGAGTACTATGTCCAGTTCTGGGCTCCTCAGAGATACAGACATACTGGAGAGAGTCCAACAAAGGGCCATGAAGATGATGAAGGGATTGGAGCATCTCTCCTACGAGGAAAGGCTGAGAGCTGTGACTGTCCAGCTTGGAGAAGAGAAGGTTCAGTGAATCTTATCAATGGATGTAAATACCTGAAGGAAGGGTGCAAAGAAGACAGAGACAGGTTCTTTCAGTGGTGCCCAGTGACAAGAGGCAATGTGAGCAAACTGAAATACAGGAGGTTCCCTCTGAATACCAGAAGACAGGTTTTTACTGTGAGGGTGACTAAGCACTAGAATAGATTTCCCAGGGAGGCTGTGGAGTCTCCCTTCTTGGAGATATTAAAAACAAAACCCCAACATCTAGACACTATCTTGGACAGCTGGCTCTCAGGGGCCCTGCTTGAGTAGTGGGGTTGGACCAGATGACCTTTAGAGGTTCCTTTCCAACCTCAACCATTCTGTGAAAAACATTCACTTAGGGGTGAATGCTAAAAAAGCATTGAATATAAACAAAATCATATTCTAGTATCTACTGTTGACTGCATAAACAGACAACAAGCTAGAGTGACAGAAAGGAATTGTATATGCCTTGGTTAAGTATACATGACAACTTATTACTTGGTAATTGCTTGGCTTCACCATAATTAGGTGAAACGTACTTGCAAAATTACATTATTACTGGAATATAATTTCTTAAGAAACAAAAATAATTCTTATAACAAAGGGGAGGGATTAAATGGTATTGGAGGAAGAGGGATTTAGCTTTGGTATCCTTCTGAATCCATTATAACTATAGTGTTTTTAGGGGTTTTAAAGCACTACAAATGTCATACTACAGGATGATCTCCAAGACACTGAAGGAAATCACTTGTACTGACATCATTCCTATGGTGTTTGATTGTACAATCTAACTTCCGATTCATACGGCAGTACATACCAAGATTCTAGCCACCTTATCTTTTCATGTTAAAGGCCCTAATTGAAAGATGCACTTAGGTTTTCTATCAGTAGGAACAAACACAGGAAGATAAGGTAGTTTAGGGAAGATAATGAAGAGGACAGAGAAAGGAGGAGTTTTTTGGAGGTTCCCAATCCACCTGGAGTTTGGAGGTATTGAAGCACGAGCCTAGATTTGAAAGCCTCAGAGATATCATAATGTGCTACTTTCCACGTAAAGCAGCAGTTGTTGTTTGAGCCTGCTGTGCACATAATGCCATGAGAGATCAGTGAGATATCGGTAATGTGCAGAGTATTAAAAGCCTCTGCATTATTTTAATTAAGAGGTAAGTAGGTCTCATTTATATATATATAAATATATATATATTATTTTTTTAGTGCTATTTTATTATTGGTTTTCATGGCTGAAGAAATAATTCCATGCCTAAAACCAGGAAATAAGATGTTGGCATTATTCAGATGAGTATGTCTGTATTGGTACAAAGAACTACAAAAATCTGAACATTAGACTGGAGTTACTATAACAGTTCAATGAAAGATGAATGACTGCGTATCAAGTTTTAATGAATACCTGACTGAGGAAGCATATGAAAACAGTATGAGCAGAATTTAGAACAAAGAATTTTCTCAACAGGGTATTAGTGATAAAAAATCTGCTGCTTAGGATTGAGACGGAGATGAAGCCTCATACTCATCAGAACACAATACTGCCAATATGGACATCAAATATTTTGTTTTTCAATTCCAACCCATAAAACTTTACATTCCAGTTGAGTAATAAAACCAGACTTGTTTTGAAAAGCTGTCCTATGTCTCATCATAAATCTGCTGCTTGTATAAGTCCCAAAGTAGCAAAGTTTGTAATAAAAATTTAAAGTACTTTTGGAATTGCTGTTATAACCACAGTGAGAAACACCGATGTACAGATGAAAGCCCACTTTCTGAACAATGGAGATGGATCCATTTCCACTGCTCAGAGATACAGTCAAGTTTTCGTTAACTGGGGGCAGAATTTTACCCCAGAAATATTGAATAGTTGTCTTGGAAGACTATTCAATCTTTACAACACCAGAGAGACAGCTGGGGAGATAATCATCTATTTATTAAAATCCAAATATCTTAAGTATTTTTATTATATGCTAATACCTTTATTTTAATAATGTTTTTTTCATTTATAATTAAATTTATGTTACCCACTTGAAAAATGCAGCTACATAAATATTAAGGTTTTTTCAATGTATAACAAAATGTAACAGCTTAGGGCAGGAAGTTAGGCCTAATATTTCAGTTAAATATGATATAGTTTTTAAACTATTAAAGTGAAATAGTTAGTTAGCAAGATATAGAAGTTAGAGTCACACTTGGAGGATGTTATGGAGTTTGGCACAAAATTTAGAGGAATATGATATGATTCCTCATTCTGAATTATCTTCCCCTGCTGTGTTAAGGAGGGAAAAGAAACACAAGAGCATGTTACACTGCCAAGGTCAATATGTGAAAAAGATCAAGAGAAGTATAGGCTGGGACAGGAAAAACTTGCACTCACATACGTAGAGGTACACACACTGGTACGGTTAACTGGTACAGTTCCCCAGTCCCCAAACTAGAGAGCTGGTACAGCCCAGCCTTCAGCAACAGGGCACTTACTCCAGATAGTTTCTGTGTAAGTCTCTGGGCAGGGCTTCCCACCAATATGTTGGGTGTTGACACAGTATCACCTGTTGATCCATAGTCCATACTAAGGCTTGTCACACTCACTTGTTTGCATAGCCATGTCAGCCACAGTTCATTCCACTCAGTTATGCAACTCTTGATCAAGGCAAATGCTCCTGTGACATGATGAATAGTAATGCAAAGGGAGTTTCTTTATACACCAAATCCTCTGTGCTACGTACATGCTTCCAGATGTATTTCAGCTCACCTGTAAGAAATAGCAGTGCAGAGATCATAGGCACTTTAGTGAGAATGTTGGCTATGTTTATGCTTTCAGTAAAATTATTTAGTCGTGTGCTCGGTCCAACTAATATGAAACTGCCTACGTCCAAGGCTTTAAATTGTCAAGCCCATCCCCGTTAGGGTGGTTATTTGCAAATCGTCTATTGGAAAAAGGTTATGACAAGTCTTGAACCAAGCTTAGAATTTGTTTGGGAAAATGTTAATTGTCACAGGAGATTTTTATATAAAAAACTTTTTTTAACATTTTAACGACATAAATGACCAGTTCCAGTGACAATCTCAATGCGAACATTCCTTATAATTTTAAATTCATTAGTACAGAGGTAGATCCTGCATAAGTACATACACTCAGAATCAGATATCTGGAAAAGTAGGTAAGTGGCGGGGTTCATATAGAATGAGCTATGGCAATCATCTGAAAGGCACTCCATATGGTAGACTGATTCTAGTGGTCCCTCTAAGAGTCAGTCTACAATGAAAGACAGAGAGCTGAGAAGTTATTCAACTCTAGATAAAAGTTAAT
The DNA here is from genome assembly GCA_947846985.1 of Fratercula arctica. Taxonomy (NCBI): domain Eukaryota; kingdom Metazoa; phylum Chordata; class Aves; order Charadriiformes; family Alcidae; genus Fratercula; species Fratercula arctica. The sequence continues at coordinate 45,254,836 of CANTUZ010000001.1, read as the reverse complement.
GTCCCTTTAACTTTACCTACAAAGGAAAACCCTCCATAGAATATTTAATCCACCAGCATGGATTTACGGACTCAGACATGGATTTAAATCAGTTCTAAGCTCTACAATTCTCATTCGGTATGAAATTAATAACTATTGTCTCACTGATTAGAAGATAAAATTTGGGGTTTTTTTTGTTACAGCTAGTGTGAAGCAGCGCTGAGCTAATCTACTTTCAGCAGAGTGAAACAGGCTTGTGAAGAGAAGATAGAATCTGCATTGATCTTGTAAGGATTATACTGTGTTCATTGAGCACAATGCCTGTGCTGTAGGCTGCAGCTTTCCATTCCACCAGATGCTGAAGAGATTACTTAGATACTATTCTAATGCCTGGATTATTTTTTCTAGCTGAGAGGACATAAAGTATCAGTTTACAACTATATTCTGTAGTGATTAGAAGCAAACTGAGAATGCTCATCTGCACTGAGAATATTCTGTTCAACAGTGAAGAGTCTGGATCATACAGATTACACGTTATGGTTATGCTATAAATACTGAAAGACCACTTCTGAATGAAGGCTAGAGGGGAATCTGTTTGTTACACACCATGATTAAATGATTTTTGAAGTAAAAAAAAAAAAAAAAAAACAACAACAAAACCACACAGTAATAACAAAGAGAAGAAGTCTGCATAAGAAATCCCAACGCTTTTACTCTCCGCGTCTTTCGAAATTCTCCACAATATTCAAGATGTTATTTATGTTTTCTGTATTGTGTTTATAGGAAACAGTGTGATGGCCTTTACTTGAAAGTTATCTTGAAGACCCACACGGTTAAAACAGAAATCTGGTTTATCCTTCAGCAAGGACTTAAGCTGAAATGCATCACGAAATACAATGCTATATTTTCACATAATATCGTCTCAGCATCTTTCTTTCCTCTTATGTCCCTTGCACCTGTTTCCCCTGTGTATCCATAAATCTGCTGCTCCAGCACAGTATTGCTTATCCTTTAAAAATCTGTTGAGAATACTGGTTTAGCAAGCTGAGGAAATAGTGATAGATCTTTAAAAAATATTTTGGTTCATTAGATACAGTACTTTAGGTTGATTTTTTTTTCCATGTGGATGTAGAATAGAATACAAATACACATATTCTTTTTTTTCCTAGTAATTCTTATTCATGTACTAGCTGCAGTTGAAGCGTTCTTCATCTTCAGAATTCCCCATTAGTGTCTTCTGAGGAATGTTCAGTCCCCAAGGACTAAAGAGTCCTTGGGTCCTGAAGGACCTTCGTCCTGAAGTCCCCATAGGGTCATCGAGAAACCCTCGAGGCATAAAATTTCCTAAAGATCTGAAGTGAGGGTGGGGTGATTCTGTAATCTGAGTGGTGCAGTAGCTAAAAGTAATAACATAGTGCTTGATCAGCACTTCACACTCAAACAAGCTACCGGAGCAGGTGTTCCAGGGTCTGAGATCTGCAAAAGCCCAATTTCTTAAAACCTCATTTGCTGAATCTGCCTTTTCTATCATAAAATTAATTGCTTCAACTAAACAGAGAGAAACAGTGCATGGTGCATTGTGAACCATGTTACAGTTTATTTGAAAGTTAATATGCTTGAAAGTTAAAATATTTAAACCACATAGAACTGTTATACTGATAATTGTTTATATATTTCTAATACCAGTAAAATGAAGAAACAGAGACTGTCTTCACTACACTGAAAATCAGAGTGAAAGCATTTCGTTCCTATTTTGCAACCCTGTGAGATACAGTACAAGGTACAGAAAAAGACAAACCAGACCAAAGTTCATATAACCCGGTTCTCCCATGAGACTTTACAAGACCCTTTACTTTCAGCTATCTATCCCCGTTGTTATAATGGACATGGGATGTTGCTATCCAATTATTTTGCTCCTGTTATCAAAAGCAGCATTTTTTCCCACCCTCTCCTCTTTTGTTGACTATAGAGTAGTTAAAGACTGCTAGTGAAACCTAGGTAGGGATTCAGTTTCAGATTAAGCTGTCTACATGTAAGTGGCTGCATACTTTTTACTTTTCAGTTAAGTCTCTTCTAACTGACTGCACTCTCTGAAATTAACAGCATATTTTTCAGACACTGTTGGCTTCCAGAGTGATAATGTTTGATGTTTATAGGTAATACCAAGAAATGGAATGCAGAGAGGATCTTGCTTATACTTATTGCTATAACAACCAAGGTCAGCTGACTTTGTTATGTGCCCTGCTGGAGGGTCAGAAACAGAAGAGCATAGAAGGGTCACATCTGCAGGGCAAGCAGACAGGACAGGTGATCCAAAACTGACCAACGGGATATTCCATCCCATCTGCCCCATGTTCAGTATAAAAGCTAAGGGATCAGAAGGGTCAGCCCTCTTTCTTCAATGGCTGGCATCCCAGGAGGATTCTGTCTGTTCATCTGCTTTTGATCCTGATCCATGCGTTCCTGAATCCAGTTCCTGAATCCAGTTCTCGTCCACTGCTGAGTCCAGTCTGGGACTTTCCCAGTGCCTGCTGGTGAAGTGATCATCATCCTGGGAGCTTGGTATGGGTTGCATATATTGTATATATTTTATTATTTTCTTATTAATATTATTATATTTTCCTTTTATTAATAGGTTTAGTTTCATATTTCATTAAGGTAGTTTTAGTTTTCTTTTCAAACCATAAGTCTCTCTCCTTTATTCTCTCTTCCTTCTCTTTTGGGAGGGAGAGAGGTTAAAGAGAATATCTGTCATTTATTTAGTGGCCAGACCTGCCTAAACCACAACATAGTCACATGGACCCTGGACCTTAGGCCACATATAAGTCTTATCAGAACAGCCTCTTTTTCTTCCAGAGAATATTTCTCTTGCTAAAGTGTTACTACAAATGTGCTAGAAAAACTGTGTATACAGTATCCAATACTTTGAGATTATGTCTCAGCGGTGGCTTCCTAGAGGCAGTAGCATGGAGTGTTTTGGATATTAAGCAGGAATAGAAGGTAAGTGGTATATGACTGCTACCAGCTGCTTCATGACAAAGGTCTTTGATCTTTTACTCTCACCAATGCTTCTTAACCACACAAAATATATGTCAGAGAGATGCAGCAGAGCATGGTATCACTGTGGTGGCTTGTTCAACCACTAGGTGCAAATTATAACTTTGTGGCAAAGTGGTCGAGTTCAGTGGAGAAGAGTCAGCTATACCTGAGATAGTCGCTTAGACACCCACAAGTTCTGAAAAGAAATTGCTAGACTTATTGCAAGAATTTCAGTTAAAAGTGGACCTGCATGGATGGGTACATTTTTCACTGTGAGACATACAATATATAGAATTCAAAATGCAAATGTTCTGTAAAACTACAATAAAACAATTAAAAATTTCCAGCTCTACTCATTCTTCAAGCTGATTGAGATGCCTGTAAGGTAGTAAAAAAAGCTCAGGCAAGTTCAAAAAACCATGTCCCATATTTAAATCCTTTTCCTCCTCCAGGTATATCCAATTTAAAATAAACTTAATAATAACAGATATTTTAATACTGTAGAGACACAAAGTGGAAAAACTAGTGCTAAGACTACCACTTGACAAAATTATTGAGAAATTTATCTCTTACTAGTAAGTATTCTTTATTCAGTTCAGCTATTATTTTCCTATTCCACAAACACCTTTCCCTCAAATAACTTACAATTTGGCAATATAAATAAGATTGACTAAAAGCCATTGCATTAGAAAAGATGGTCTACTCTGTCCATGAAAAAAACAAAACACAAACAACCAAAAAAAACAAAAAACAAACAAACAAACTAATGAAGGTTTCACAAAACATCCTCTTAGCTTGGCTTGAAAGAACAATTCTTCTTCTGAATGTCCACTTACTAGGCTTGTTGACAGATGGGTGAACAAAATCTTCAAATCTATTTCATTTGACTTGAGGGATGCAAGGGAAAGACAATGAAAATGCTATATTATGTATAAGAAGGTGCTGCTTTGCAGCTTTTTCCACTAAGTTAATTAGTAATTTTCTATATTTTTCACAGAATGTCAACCATGGGGGTATTTTAGTGTGACAACTCCACATTCAGGTTTAATGAATGATGCAAATTAGTTTAGTTCTTTTTTCTGCCCCAGAAGGCTGCAGTTTTGTAAATCTGACATTTTTTGTGTCCTTAAAACACTGTAACGCAATAATTCACATAATCATAGAAAAATGTATGCTGAAAGAGATGTCTGTAGGTCCCCTAGTTCAGCTTTCTGCTCAGTTGTAGATCTATCCTCAAGATGACATCAGATTGTTCAGGACTTTATCCAAAGAATTTGTTAGTATAGATTCCACATCCTCTGTGGACATTGTTGTGAATAATTGCTTCCTCTCCTCTCCTCTCCTCTCCTCTCCTCTCCTCTCCTCTCCTCTCCTCTCCTCTCCTCTCCTCTCCTCTCCTCTCCTCTCCTCTCCTCTCCTCTCCTCTCCTCTCCTCTCCCCTCCCCTCCCCTCCCCTCCCCTCCCCTCCTCTCCGTTCCTCTCCCCTCCTCTCCCCTCCTCTCCCCCCACCCCCCATACTCCCCCAACTAAATAAACCCACCTATCTTAGACTATTTTGTACTTGCTTTACCCATGCCTCTCTGCCCTTCGAATCTCTTTTATGTGTGAAACCAAAACTGACTACAGTAATTGAGATGTGGACTCAGAAGTGTCTAGCAGAGGGCAATATTAACTTCCCTCCATGCCCCGGCTGTATGCATGGTTATGCTAATGAAGGCAACATACCAACATGGCTACCTGGTCTCTGTGTCTGTGAGCACTTATTGTGTGCTATTATTATAAAGCAAGCTACGAATGAGTTAAAGCGGATGAATTTTCGTTGTTTTTCAGTGCTATATTCATTATTTCAACAGAGCAGTTAGTATAAATTCTTGCATAAAGTCATCTCTCAAAAATTCTGTTAACTAGTTTAACAATCTGGCTTTAACTCAAATACAAAAAGCAATTGGACCCCTACAAAGTCCAAGAACTACAAGGGATACACTGTTTAATTTTTGAGCAACAATATGAAGCAGTATATTATAGTATGTTGAAAGGAAGAATCAGAAGGCTAACAACATTACTTCAAAAATCAATTTCTTTAGTGTTTTAAAGTCAAAGGTCAATATGATCTCTGTGTATTCAAGCGTTTTCTTTTTACTGAATGTAATCTCTTATGAAATAAGTTTAAAAACAAGAAGATGAAAACAAATAAACTTTTTTTTAAAAAATAAAGTACTGGAATTTCACAACAGAATACAAACCTCACCAAATGTATTCAAACAAAAGCTGTTACATTGGAAAAAATAATGCTAGCTCTCCCCATCTCTTTCAACAACACTTGAACATTATGTACCCTTTTAGTAATATTTATCTATAATATTGTGGATGCCATTTATCATAATGTGATATGTCTTCCAAATAAGAATGAACCTCTGCAGAAAAAGCTCACATTATGTATTGATGCCACATTAGGAGGCCCTGTCTCCAAGCTGTCAGGAAAACTAATAAAACAGCTAATACAGTACACTTTCAGAAATACTGGCTTTGAGGACAAATGTTGAGGACACTTCATCTTAGTAAGTAAAATAATTATGTTCTCACTAAAATAGGAAATTGAAGTAAATAATCATCTACTCAATGTAGAGCAGAAAAAAATATTCATACTGAAGTAAACTAAAAAAGGGTTCCTTGCATTCAAAGTTAAATTCAACAAATACACTAGTTAACACTTTTACAACTTTAACAGGTGCTTTAAACTGAGTCAAAAACTTTGTCTGGGTTTCAGCTGGGATAGCATTAATTTTCTTTGTAGTAGCTGCTGTGGTTTGGATTTAGTATGAGAATAATGTTGATAGCATGTATTGTTTTAGTTGCTGCTAAGTAATGTTTACATTAGTCAAGGACTTTTTTAGCTTCCCATAAAAGCTGAGAGGGAGCGAAGACAGGATGCACTGGCCAAAGGAATATTCCATACCATAGATGTCATACTCAGTACATAAATGAGGGTTGGTCAGAGGAGAGGAATCTGAGATTGCTGCTAGGGACAGGCTGGGCAACAGATCACCAGGTGGTGAGAGCAACTTGTGTTGCCTCACTTTATTTTGAATATTATTTTACCATTATTATTATTACTGGTAGTAGTAGTAGTATCTTTTGTTACTGTTCTATTAAACTGTCTTTGTCTCAACCCATGAGGTTTTTTTCCCCCCTCGTTTTCTCCCTCTGGGAGGGCAGGGAGTAAGCGAGCAGCTATTTGGTCCTAGTAGTTGTTGTCTGGGGTTAAACTATGGCAAATTTTAATAACATTACAGAATAATGAAACTCCCCTACTTCTGGTATACTGAGTAAACTAATTTCTTACTGAAATCAGGAGGAGGTAATGACATTCAAAATATTTACAGATTCCATTTCTAATACAAATGTTGCAGCATGAACCCAAAGAAAGAGATTAAATATTTTTTTTACTTATAGTGACAGAATTTCATGCAAGTTCCACCTACTTTTGTTTGAATTAATGTTTACAAATCTTAATTTAAAATTCCCTGTTTGGATCCGATTCTAGTAAAAAAAAAACCCAAAACCTCTCCTTTAATTCTAGATTGAAGTTCACCTCTGCAATAATCATACAAAGCCAGTCAATAGCATTAATTCTTGGATCAGATTCACTGACACTCCACAGCAAATTTGTAATGGTTCAGTGCAAAGAAGTCATAAAGCTGACTCATTAAGTTCCTGAGGATTCCCTATAGAGCTACTGTAATGGTGTATATTTTGGTTTTATGCCCAGAGAAGGTTTCCTCATAAAATGGGATTAGTCAAAGATCTCTTGCTGCCAGAATAAACCTATGGGTTATGAGCATAAGCACAAACAGAAGTAACCTTAAGGTAGGTGACATTGTATCTATGACTGAACTGAACTGTGACAAACCTCACTTCGAAGAGAAGACAGGCACCCAGATACTGCTCAGGCCCAGGAAAGCAGGACTAGCAGATCTTGTCACATAAGTAGATGGGATCATTTTATGTATTCTTTTAAATTATGTGGGAAATTAACAGAATTGAAATGGCAAAACATACTTCCCACAAGGAATCTAAGGTCTAATTTATAATGTAATACTTAGTAAGACATCCAAAATGCTTATAACTCTTAATAATGCAATAGCTACTGTTAGTACTTGATCTTCAAAAATAACAGAACAGTACACTCGTTATCTTAAAGAACAACCTTATTATTTTCTTTGAAATGTACAGGAAAGTGGAAAAGGTATTATCACTTCTGTCTTCATTGATTTACATTTTCACTTTGTAAATTTCAAAGAGGTTTTTACCTGCCATCAATTCCTTTAAATTCTTCAACATTTCCATTAGCAGATCTGAGAACATTAGCCTGGTGGATTTTCTTTTCTTTTATTCCAATGTTTTACTTTTTGTAATATTACTTCTTGTTGTTTTGTTCTTGTCCCAGTTCATAATGTCCAAAATTTATTAATCTTTGATATATTTTTAGCTTTTTTCTAGTTTATGAATCATTCAACTACAGCTCCTAACTTTTTTTTTTATATTACACACATATATAAACATATAAATAAATATATACTTATTTCTGTAGATTTGAGTTATCTTCTAATTGTCATACATATGAAAGTCCAGACTTATTCTGGCTATCTTCATTTTTGTGGTATTCCTAAGCAAAAACTTTAAATTCCATCTATAAAAATGGAGAAAGATAAACACATCCACAAAATTAGTGTTTAACTTAAAAGTTAAATTGTCAAGGAATAACACTTATTACAAGCAAAACACCCTTTTTTAAAAAGTTTTTATAACTAGTCTCCCTTGCAAAATTAACCTTGTGATTAATTACCCCAGTTTACAAATAATCTATTTATATTTCCCTTCTGAACTGGAACACTTTCTCTATTTATTTCTTGTTTCCTTAATAGAGTAGTTCATGCAAGCTCCTTGCTCTCAGCTGGCAGACTGAAAATTTGTTGTAAATAACTGAAGATTTCATTATTTTGAAGTGGTATTTGAATTGGTGACTGGTGCTTCTTTTTATGGTTTTGGGTTGGGTTTTTTTTTCCTGTTTTCCAGATGTTAAACTGGGTTTTGGGTGACCTCTCACTGGCAAGTACTTTGAATGAAAAGTTCTAATTACTGTGAATTTTAAAAACCCTTCTGGTGTGTCAGTTTCAAAACCATGAAGCATAAGAAAATGTTATCATATTCCTTGTTTCTCATCCTTGTTCTTTTCTTTCTCAAAAGGGAAATGGTTTAGAAGTGGTGAAACTAGACTTTTCAAAGTAGCTTCAGATGGTGGTATAGTCGATATCAACACCCATGTGCATGGAAGAGATATATTGCCAAGTTAGATGTTTTTTTTTTTCTTAGAATACTGACAAAATCTGTCTGCAATATTATTGATAGTTGTGGAAGGATTTCTAATAGAACGAGGTCACCCTATGAACACTCCAAGCACTGAGGAGTTGGTAGCAGCTGTGTAGGCCTGCCTTGACATGAGTTTAAGAAAGGTTACTGTCGGACATGAGATAAGGAGGTGCTGACCAGAAAGAAGTGTAACAAAGGAATTGAAAACATCATACGTCAAGAAAGGTCGACCAATGACAAGAAAGAATTAAGCGCGTGGACAGCTCGTGAGGATAACATGCAGCCAATTAGTAGGAGTTAGAGCGCGTGAACAGAAATCATAATACTATAAATGTAACGCTTAGGTTGAATAAAGTGGCATTAACCTGATCACATTGGTCTGCGTGTTATTGCTCGAGCCTTCCGCGTCAACAGATAGTACTCTGGGGAACTGGAAAGTTCCACCAACTATGTAAACTCCTGTAGGCATATAGAGATCATGCTACTAGATTAACCATTAAACAAACAGCCCAACAGTAACAGATGGTAGGAAACCAGAAGTTGACTAAAATCAAGTGATCATCCATTTAAATTTCAAAAATAAATTTATTCTTTAATCCTGAGAGTTTATTGCTGTAACTTGTCTACATTAACACAGCAAGGCTTTTTATTTTACTTAAGAGATGGAGATAACATGCTTGATACACAAATGCCCTGCCCCAGAGCAGCAAAGAGCTCTGGGCACAGCCTCTCACTTTCCTATTGAAGGACCGCGAATAGATACTTTTCCAGAGTTATGGCATTAGATGGAGAAAAAGGGAACAATTTTCCTCTGGGACTAAATAATGGCATATGTTTTGCTCTGAAAAGACATATGATGTTAGAAATATTCTGGCTAAACTGCTATTCTCACCAACCTAGCTTGGAGCTGCAGTGGCACGATTTTCATACTGTGGCTGATTTGTGATGTATCTTCTTATTATCATATATTTCATGAAGTTATATTAGTCACCTGTTTTTATGCTGGTCTGTCGCTCTCTACCAAATAAGTAATTTCTTCATTTCTCCCTATATAAACTGAACTGAACGTATATATTTTCATGACCTTGGAAAGAAATCCGATGTTTAATCACAAATAACTAATCTTGAATTCAGTAAGACTCATGGATTGTACAAAGGACAAACCCCTCCTTTTCTTTAAAAGTAAACCGCTCTCTACCTGACAGTGATTAGGACAATGCCTTTCCCTTTTTACCCTCCCACAGCAGTGATATACTCTTATTAACTGTTACTTAGAAGTGGGTTTGCTCTGAAATAGATGGGACTCAGAGGTCCCTTCTGCCTTTGGTAATGTTATTTCGTGATTATTCAAATAAGGGGTTTTTTTTTGCAATGTCATCTAAAATAATAGTGAGCAATTTATGATCCGTGTTAATTGGGATCTACATGCTTTATTTGGTGGGAAGTTTGGCAGGGAGAAATAAGATCTCCAATGCAAGGCAACAAATCTGCTGCTAGTTTAATTTGTTGTATTTCAGCATTATACATCACTGTAGAGGATTTGGAGCTATAAAGTAATATGTGTAGTATTTTGAGACTATTTGGGAAGCAGAGATTTTACAGTAAACACATTTCCTTCTATCACACAGTGTTACACAATATGAAAATGTGAAGTACCTTGATGCTGAAAAAACAGTGGAGCGTTTTCTGCCTCTCAGGCATACATTGCTTTTCCAGCTAAAGCAGAGCTTTAGATTGCCTTCAAGGAATATTTGCCTCAGGCGTTTCTCTTGTTATTGTCTGCTGTTTGACAGTGAGCAGTACAATGCCTGTATGTCATGAAAAATGCTAAATGTTATAACTACTTACAATTTTGATATCCTTTCTTTTGTACTTGAAAGGCATTACTGAATGTATTATAGGTTATGAACGGAAAAGCAATGACTGAAGCAGATACTAACAAAAACAAAATGTAAAGCCTAGTTTTTTCATCTAAACCGTTTCTGGAACTTACCACTCAACCAATATTACTGATGAAAATGTTAACAGTTTGTCTGGTTTAAAAATAGTAGGAAGATAAAATGAATGGTAAAACTTTTCCATAACAGTGTCCAGACAAGAAAATTTAGTGAGGTCTTTTCATCCTAAGAAAATATTTATTGGAAAACATATGTTTATGTATGTAAAGCTACAACAAAACAAGTTAGACTCAAATGTATGACCTGCACATTTTGAATTAGAGTTGAAAGATTGTTGCTGATGATTTCTCAACTTGAGAGAAGCAAAATAAGTGTTGCAGATTATTCAGATCATGTGGTACAGACTGTGAACTGTTCTTTTAAAAAGGGAAGGTAAACCCACTTCAAATTTGAGAAAGGAAGAATTTCCTTTACATTTCGAGTCAACATGAATGTAAATGGTTTGCTTTGCTGGACATTATAAGGACATGGTGAAGCTCTCCAGTTTTATGTAGCTTGATTAAATGAAGCATAATTTCAAATATTGTGTAATTACAAAACTATGCAATGTGTGTTTGAAAAAAAAAAAACATCATTCCCAGGAAATTATTTGATGCTACCTTGAAATATTAATCTTCAAAGACAAATGGATTGATTTACATATTGTTCTGTCACATAAACTCAAAAGTTTGAGTTTGCTACTCAAAGTTGTAAAGAAAGCATAAATGTATTTAACTAAAAGATTCATCTGGAGGGGCAGTCAAGGAATATATATTTTATTTTGGATTATTTAGCATTTTTATCTTTTAGGAAAGTAAATTAGGAAAATAGAAAGTTAATATTTGATTTCTATATTGAGTGATAGTGAAAACACTAGCTAAGACAAAAAAAATAATACAAATCTACAAGTTAGAAAAAAATACTTTTTACACTGGAGAGAAAAAGTCCTGAATTATATTGAATCTTTATTTGAAGCACTGGTATTCAACTGAAAGAGAAAAATTGGAGAACATGAAGACTAAAGGAGAATCAGAGGTGACAGTTTGCTGGAAATTTGACTATGAATTTGCAGTCGGGCCTGCACCACATAAGCAGTAGTGTTCCTCATAAAAGTAATAATGAAAAATTATTTTGCACACAGCATTGTGGTAAATACAGCTAAAAATACTGCTGTGAATTCTAAGAAAGTTATAAACAAAATCATAGTGATAAATCAAAAGGAATCAAGAAATAAATCAAAAAATGGTCAGGAATTTGTGCAGATAGATAACTGAGGGTAGACAGGAAGGAGTCATGAGTTGCCCAATATTTATAATTAATTAAGTGATAAATACGGTTACTGATTAATACTTCTGCCATGATTCCATGGAAGTCTAATGCTAATTTTTGCTCCATGAAGACATGATTTTCATATCAAACAGCTTGCCAGAGAAGACACTTAGTTATGACATGGGCACTGAATTGGTAGTGGTAGAATAGAAACTCAGAAATGAAAGACACTTACTTAGTATGTTAAGATACGTTTCTAGAAATAAAGATATTGAATTAAAAAAAAAAAAAAAAGACTGTGCAGAAATCTTTTATGACTGGTTGATGTCTTTGGAGGTTGTAAAGACTCAGAAAGAAAACTGTGGCATATATTTGTAGCATCTGTGTACAGACTGCTCAAAATTCCAAGAGCAGGAGGTAGGGAACAATTATGGAAGATTATTAAGAAGACAGGATGGATGAATGATGAGATTATTACCATACAAATGGCTAGGTATCTGTATAATACTTGTAGGTGCTTTTAAAAATCCAGTACTGCATACCTAATCAGTATTTCAAACATTAATCAGAGGAAGGAACTGTTACTGATTCCCTTTACTCAAGAAGGCTCATCACATAGCTTGATTGTAATATTAGAACTACCACTGAGATGTACCAGGCTAAAAGCTGAAGTGTCTTGTCTGCTAGAGGAAGAAATAAAAGTTTGTGATTTCATTAATGCATATTATTAACTTTTGGCTTTAATTGCAAGGGTTTTTTTGTACTAGAAATATAAACATGGAGGGGGAATGTTTTAATGTTAAAAGTAGATTTCATAGAATTGTCTAGGTTGGAAAAGAGCTTTAAGATCATCGAGTCCAACCATTAACCTAACACTGCCAAAACCATCACTAAGCCATGTCCCTAAGCACCATATCTACCCATCTTTTAAATACTTCCAAGGATGGTTATTCAAGCAGTTTCCTGTTCCAATGTTTGATAGTCCTTTTGGTGAAGAAATTTTTTCCCAATAACCAATCTAAACTTAGAATCATAGAATGTGTTGGGTTGGAAGGGACCTTTAAAGGTCATCTAGTCCAACCTCCCTCCAGTAAGCAGGGACATCTTCAACTAGATCAGGTTGGTCAGAGCCTCATCAAGCCTGGCCTTGAATGTCTCCAGGGATGGGGCCTCCACCACCTCTCTGGACAACCTGTTCCAGTGTCTCACCACCTCATTGTAAAGAACTTCTTCCTAATGTCTAATCTAAACCTACCCTGCTCTAGTTCAAAACCATTGCCCCTCATCCTATTGCTACATGCCTTTGCAAACAGGCCCTCCCCAGCTTTCTTGTAGGCCCCCTTCAGTTACTGGAAGGCTCCCTGGAGCCTTCTCTTGTCCAGGCTGAACAATCCCAACTCTCTCAGCCTGTCTTCATAGGAGATGTGCTCCAGCCCTCCGATCATCTTCGTGGCCTTCCTCTGGACCAGCTGCAACAGGTCCATTCCATGTCCTTGTGCTGAGGTAATATTCTTCCACTATCTGTTCAGTGCCTATGTCATAACATACAAACTTCCCCTGGTGCAACTTGAGGCCATTTCCTCTTGTCTTATCACTTGTTACTTGGGAGAAGAGACTAACACCCACCTTGCTACAACCTCCTTTCAGATTGTTGTAGAGAGCGATAAGGTCTCCCTGCAGCCTCCTTTTCTCCAGACTAAACATTCTCAGTTCCCTAAGCTGCTCCTCATTAAAATATACTCCCTCTCACGCAAGATTTAAATATATTAAATAATTAATATTTTAAATAGTTTTAAAATAATAATATCTAAAATAAAATAATATTTTAAATAATTTTTGAGGGACTCTAATAAGAAAGAGTTCAATATCACTGTGCTATTTTGTCAATACGAGGTTTGCTTATTCTTTTATCAACTTGGTAAAGATGTATTTAGCCTGATATCCATACATTCTTTGCACAAGACCTACAGAAAACTCTGGTGGTTTAGTTAGTATTTTCTGTGTATTTTGTTCAATGTCCTATACAATATGATGCATAAGGATTCCTAGAAATACAGACAAGGATTCCTTTCTTCATGTAAAAATGCTACAACAGTAAGTGAAACAGCTAATTTTGTTCTTGTTTATCTTCTTTCAGCCCAACTTCAACTCCTTTTCAGCATAATGTCTTGTCTGAATAGGAAGACTAGACAGTGGTTTAAATCAAACATTCCCTTCGCTGTAACCTGAGTGCTGGTGTATAGGGTGTGGCTGGGATGGAATTAACTTTCCCCATAGCAATCCTCATAGTGCTGTGCTTTGTATTTGCAACCAGAACGGTACTGATATCACACCAGTGTTTTGGCTACTCCTGAGGAGTGCTCACACAGCATCAAGGCTGTCTCTCCAACCACCCCCTCCCCCTGCTACAAAGGCCAGTAAACTGGGGGTGGGCAAGAGGTTGGGAGGGGACATAGCTGTGATTGCTGACCCAAACTAACCAAAGAGATATTCCATATCACATAACATCATGTTCAGCAATAAAAACTGAGAGAAAGGAGGAGGAGGGAGGTATTTGTTATTAAGATGTTTGTCTCCAGGAGCAACTGCCACGTGTACTGAGGCCCTACTTCCCAAGAAGTGGCTGGACATCACCTGCTGTTGGGAACTAGAGAATAGATCCTTTCATTTTCCTTTGCTTCTACGTGTGGTCTTTGTTTTTCTTCATTAAACTGCCTTTATCTTGACACAGAAGCTTCTCATCTTATTTTTTTCCCCTGTCTGGTTGAGGAGGGGAGTGATAGAGCGGCTTGGTGGGTACCTGGTGGCCAGACAAGATCAGCCCATCACAGTCCTTTTTAGTGCCCAAGGTGGGGTATCTGAAAAATTTGAGATGAGGACAGTAATTGGGAGAGATAACATGCAAAACATGGATAGAACATTGCCAGAGAGCAGAATAATTGTGGGTTAATATTATTTTTTTAATTGTGATGAAAGCACAAGGAGTGGAGTGTGTTTAACTTGTCCACCTTTGTCCCTGTTGTTATGATGTTATTTTCACTTTGGTGTAGGAAATTATTTTTTTCTGTTTGTATTGGGTTTCCACGGCAAGGTTTTTGGTAGTGCAGAGGCTGAAGGAGTGGTTTCTGTGAGAAGACACTATAAGTTGCCCCCATGTGAGACAGAGACAGATCCAGCTGGCTCCAAAACAGACCCACGGCTGGCCAAAACTGAGCCAATCAAGTGTCGGTAGCATCCCTGTGATAACACATTTAGAAAAGGTAAAAACCACAGTGCAACAGAAGCCAGGAGAGACGAGTCGGAAAATTTGAGAAACAGCCCTGCAGACACCAAGATCAGTGAAGAATGAGGTGGAGAAGGTGCTTCAGGAGCTAAAGCAGAGATTTCCCAGCAGCCCATGGTGAAGACTATGGTGAAGAAGGTTATATCCCTGCAGCCCATGGAGGTCCATGGTGGAGCAGATATCCACCTGCAGCCTGTGGAGGACACACTCAGGAGCAGGTGCATGTGCCCAAAGGAGGCTGTGACTCCATGCAGAGCCCACATTGGAACAGACTTTCTGGCAGGACCTGTGAACCCATGGGAGACCCATGCTGGAGGAGTCTTTTCCTGAAGGACAGTACCCCATGGAAAGAACCCATGGTGGACCAGTTCTTGAAAAACTGCAGCCCATGGGAAGGACCCACATTGGAGAAGTTTGTGAAGGACTGTATCCTGTGGAAAGGATGTCACGCTGGAGCAGGGGAGGAGCAGCAGAGACAACGTGATGAATTGACCACAACCCTCATTCCCCACCCCTCCTACACTGCTCAGGGGAGGGGTAGGATGTAGATGAGTCAGGAGTGAAGTTGATCCTGGGAAGAAGGGGGTGGGGGGAGTGTGGTTTTAATTTTGTTCTTATTTTTCACTATCTAAAATAAAATCATGCCATTGCTGTCTTAGCTAATCTACCTCATATTTGCTTTTTTTTAAAAAAAATATATTCTTGGATGAACTATCATTAGCTAAATGATGACTGTGCATATGCAGATACTGAGAGTGCACATTCCAAGAAAGAATGAAGGTATAAGAATACATGAGAAATATACCTCACAGTTTGTGATTTCATGTGCTGAACCAGATCTTCACCTGCTGTAAATCAGTTCATAAAAGACTAAGTGGAAATCCTTGGACTTCTCTGACTTACAACTCATATAGACCTGCCTTAATCACACCAAAGGCTCATGACCAAACTGCATGACAAGTCAATCTATTTTTCACGCCTATTTTAACATGTTGGCAAGTATAGTCTTATAATTTTAGTAAATGGCTGAGAATTCAGAATAATATGTCACCAGCTTTCTACAGAAAAAGGACCAAGAATACATACATGTTTCAATCATGCATTTGAGCAATTTTTTTTAAGAAGTAGGCTATACCATTACTGTACTGTAAAAGTAAAAATGATGTGAAGGAATTAGAAACAAATATCTCTGTTAAAAATAATCGTCACAACTTAACTGTCAGTGAAACCCAGAAGAGGGGTTCAGGCTGCAACTGGGGAAACTGGAACTGTGGCTGTAGTGGGGGTGCAGGGTGTTACTGGTGGACCCCATGGTGGGGTTTGAGTTCAGTGCCATGGGAGAGCCTCGCAGCAGGCCCATGGTATTCAGCTCAGGAGAGCCAAGGGGGCCATTATTCATGTAGAAATAATTTCTAAGTCATAACTGTTGTGCAGGAACCATGTCTGAATATTCAGTCTGAACTGTTATTCTAACAGCCTTAATGAAAGACCAAGTATATTAGCCTGATGGCATATATTTTGATGAGTACCATTTCGAATGCTGTAACTGATCTAAAACATTTGGAACTGTATATGAAATGCAAAGTTCTTAAGTGGCTGAGAACATATAAATTCTGGCAGATGTGGAGTTGTTCACTATTTATCATAGCACTGAGTGAATGTCACAGAGAATTAGCAGCACCTGTGATTTATGCTATCTGCAATGCAATATTTCTTCATTGTAGTCTGTAATTTCCAGTTACTGTGGGTAATGTTGCCTTTTGCTTTTTGTTCAATACTAGAAGTAAGACTCTTATCTCTAAAATAATGTTGGTCTTTAAACAGATGCAAAAAAACAGCCAAGTAAACAAACAAATAAGTGAAACTGAAATAAGATAAGGTACTTGCTCCACATTGGCTTATTCCTTGTTTGACTTTGTTTTCAATGGACTCTTGACATTTCAGACTGGATGATCACTACAACTGCTGTAGCAAAGTGTAATGTTACAATCATATCAATAGGGTGACATAGATTTACAATGGCAAGGATTTAGCTCACTTTTGATCATATTTCTGCCACTGCAAGCTTAGAACAGCCATTAAGTTAATGGAAGCTCCTGTATCCTTTAGAAATGCTTGAACACACTTTATCATGGAGTGTTACTATTCAGCATTTTGTCAGTCTATGGTGTTTTACAATGCATTGAACTTAGTGTGCCTAGGTGTCCTTCTTCAGTATGCATTAAGTCAACAGAAAGATTATTTGGGAACAAAGGTGCTTTGACACTGTGTGTTTCATCACCATCAGAAATGAAATTTACTATTTCTGTTTCCAAATATGAACCTGAGAGTTGTCATCTCCTATACCCATCCTTGCTTCTTTTATCTACTTATCACCACTGGGGCAGACAAAAACAGCTACAGGGAGCACAGGAGGGAAAAGCTCGGAAAGAAGGAGGAGTCACAGATGGACATCATATTTGAGAAATAAATTATTATCTTTTCTTAAAAGATGGGCAGACTGAGTTAAAAAACAAACACATATTTTTCATCATTAAAAAAAAAATACTTTTAGCATTAAAATCAGAATTCAGATCTTCCTATTCTCTGATCCTCATAACTTCTGAACAGGAGTCTCTAGTCTTTTGAAAACAGAGAGGAGAAAAAGGCAGGAAAAATATAACTGGTGGAAAAGACCTTTAGTTTTTCCCTTTCTTTTTCTGCAGACCATTTCAGAAGTGGGAAAAGGAGGCAGGGAGCAGTCCTATTTAAGTTTTTACCTGTGAAGACAGGTGATTCAGTAATTACTACTCTATCATTTCCAATGGTGTACATAAGGCAAGAGAAGTAACAGGGAGGAAAGGGATATCTAAAACAGAGTTTAGATGGAAATGAAACATGGATAAGAGCATATTTTACCTCTTGATATCTCTGCTTCCGTGAAAATAAAGATCTCAGGCTTACCACAGCCTCTTTCCCCTCCTGTCCTGCAGTTCTGGCAGCTACAGACTGCCATTAACACCAGGATACTAAATGAAAAGCTGTGAGAAGTCTTGGTGAAAGGAAAAAAAAAAATTAGTTATTAAGGGAGACAAAGCAAGCAGTGACACCACATAGTGAAACAGGAGATTGTAGTGCTTGTAGGTAGTATTCTGGCTAAAAGGACACACTGTCACCACTTGCTGGTTCAAACTGCAGCTTCCTTCTGACTTTCTAGATGCAGCTGCAGCTTTAAGCAATTAGAGGAATTTATGAGGACTGTGAGTGTGAGGGCACAGTGTGAGGTGAAGCAATGGTGAAGTGATGGTGAAGCTGGGACAGGGAGTTGTAAAGGAAAGGAATGATACAGAGGTAACATGTTCCAGGCACCAAAACAACATGCTCTGTCATTACTTAGAATATGGCACTTAGGACTGAGATTTTCAAAGTAAGGCATGTGACTAAGTCCCTGAACTGATTAGAGAAATCTCAGCCCTCTATATTTGCAAACAAACATTCACTTGTAATTTTTTTTTTTTTTTTTTTTTAGCAATTAGTAAAACAAAAGCATGTAGACCATGGCTGCATTTCTCACCATTATCTCAGTGTAATTGGAAATGACACACATTATTGTTATGGTCTATGTATATGGTGGGACCATCTGCCAAACTGATAAACTAATGCCCCTGTATTCAGATGGGAAAAAGCAAGGAAAGCAATAAGGACAAAACAATTGGTTTATACAAAGATTATGACTAAATTCCTGTCTTTACAGCAATAATTTAAGAACCTTATTTATGTATCATAATTTCCTTCTTAGGACCCTACTTTTATACTTTTTTTTTTAAAAAAAAAAAAAACAAAACCACAAAAAAAGTAATTTTTTTTCCTCTTTCAAAGAAAACTATGTTAATAGGAAGCTAAGAATGAATATGTTTTACAAACATGTACACATGAAAAAATGTTATTGCAGAAATCACTGAATGTACTGAGTACTTAAGTTACTAGTTGCACCATTATGTCCTCTGTGGCTATAAAAGTCTTCACTTTCAGTCACAGGCCCACAAGTTTCAGAGGTAACAATGAGTTTGGGAGGGAGGAAGAGAGGAAGATTTGGGAATATACAACATGGACAGTCAAAACATAATTCTGCCCTATCATGAATCCCAGCAACGTTATACTCTCGTGAATAATACATATCCCATCTGAATCTGGACTAGATGCAGAGATTTTTTGCCTGTCAGGAAAAAATATGGTACTGAGCCAAACCATAGTCTATGAAAACAGATACTCTTTACCTAGGTGGAAAAATTGTGTTTTTAGCATACTCAAAGTAAAGATAGGTTTTACACTTAAAATAAGTGGTTTGTGATTAAAATGCAAGACTATGAAAGTTACAAAAAGAGTTTGAAAACAGTGACTTGTGCCAATGTGTCTTGGGATAAATGACGATTTTGATCGCTTCTTTAACTGGAGCATTTCAATGTCAGTGTCTTCCCTTTTGAAATAGAATGGAATATTTTGGTTGCTCAATTTGAAATTATTTTCTTCTGTGAAATGTAGTTCACATTATGCAAAAGATCAGAATTAAACATAATGGATCATCTTTTACCTAAATATGTTGTTGGTTTTTTTATTAGCAATAATTATTTTATATACATTTGTGAAATTCCAAGACCCTTTGCGTGTTTGTTTTTTCCTTTTTTTAATATTTTACAGAGGAAAAAAATTGAAATGACAAAACTTTATAAAACCAGGAAAGCTGTTTTCTGTTTGTTTGACATTTATAAAAAATACCGTCATAATAACCCAGATCAATTATTTACAGCTCTTTCATTTCCGAGTGTTCAAGAAAAAACATTGAGATTAGTCAGTTGTCCAAGCCTGCGGTCAGAGAATAAGTAACACCAGTTTCCAAGAGCTACCTAGCAAAATAAAAGCACTAAAATAAAAACATATCCTCAGGGAGCAAGAGTGCTGGCACAAAATCTATCCTGAGGCAATCAACTGCATAAATGTAACTAAACATGTACCATCTGAGGAAGAGTTTGTCCAATAAAGTCAGCAGCATTTCTCTCACAAAACACCCAATCGCTTTGGGATGCGATTCTGTGTGGGTAAATTCAGGATATCTGAAGCTGTTGCCAACCCGTTATTCTAAAAGGCCTGAAACTGTAACTGCATTTTGTGTGGTGGGGATTACTGCAAAAGCAGTAGCACAGAGTAGTTTCTCGATGCTTGGTCCAGTGTCCAAGTGACTGGTTTACTCCTGAACAGATGGTCTTTCAAACACAGCGTACATCAGCTGACACCTCTATTGCCCGAATAAGTAACAGGAAGAAACACCAACAGGTTTTTATCTTGTTAACACAGTTGGATATGCAGGCTAGAGAGGAATGCCGCTAAGTGCCAATGGTATCAAACTAGACGGATCCACCAGGAGGAGCACAGCAACTGATTTGTCTGATTATTGTCAGAGCCTTGCTCTTCCTTGCACTGCTACTTCATACATAAGGCCTGTGTTTTTCCCCTAACAGGTTTACTGAGCTGCAGCATTTGTTTGTATGTACATCTCTTATTTGAAAGCAGTCTTGATTTTTAACCCATTGGAGACTGTTTCTCAGTGTAATGTCTGTCTTTGGACTGTTTGAAAATGGAGAGAAGGCTGTGGGTTTGAGGTTTTTTGTTGTTTATTTTTATTTTATTTTATTTTTCTTTGCTTTTCCAAGGTTATACAGTATATATAGCTCAACCGCGGGCCACAAAAATTGTGGGAAACAGAATACTCATGGTTTGAATGGGATCAGTTCTTTGAATTACACCAAAAAAAAGGATGGTAAGATTTGTGGTGTAGGTACACACGTAACTCGGGCAGGAGCTGCTGCTGGCCTCACAAGTTCTGCTGGCCAGGGGCAACAGCCTGACACTCCTT
The DNA here is from genome assembly GCA_947846985.1 of Fratercula arctica. Lineage (NCBI taxonomy): Eukaryota > Metazoa > Chordata > Aves > Charadriiformes > Alcidae > Fratercula > Fratercula arctica. Next base: position 45,234,069 of record CANTUZ010000001.1, on the reverse strand, counting down.
GGGGTGGGGGGAAAAACAGCCCTTTGATTCATGTGGCAGGAGGCACCTGCCATCTCCCCATGAAGTCCCAGGGAGCAGCCAGCTGCAGGGGTGGGGGAGAGACGCACCCCCAGAGCCATCTGGTGGGCACAATACCAGAGGGAAGGTCTGGGGCTCTTTGCAGAGCCCTTTAGACTCTGCCATTAATGAGGATTTTCTGTATCATTTAGATATTTGGGCTCTTAGGCTGTTAAAACATTAACTGGACTAACAGTAGATTCATAGCTCCATCTGTATGGTGTGTTCCTTGGGCCCAGAACAAGATTTGGGGTGTCATAGTCGCTTTTTGTGAATACATCGAACGTTGCACTGCTCAGAACCAGCCTATAGTCAGCCCAAAGAAAGAATAATACTGGAATATCTGTGGTGGGGATTCTTGTCCTCAGTTTCACCTATTTTGCTTAACAAAATAACTTTTGTTGGTTTGCATTGCTCTTTCCTGCAAAGACAGCTCTTGTCAGGCAGCAACGTCTGAAGCACAGCAGCCTTCCAAAATTAATAAAAAGTATATTTGGCTTGATACGAGGTCTTGTCCCCTTAAATATACAAAGGTAAAAGGTTTTAGGAGAAGAAAATGCAAACAAATTTCTCTGCCTAGCATCTACAAAAGACATGACTAAGGCTACATGCATACCATTTACATTGTTCTTACCTTCTGTCGAAAGGCAACTAGCAATCTATGTGACCATTTTGACATACTCCTTTTCCAGCACCCATGCTTATAGAAATGATGCAACAAGTCTAAAACAAAATGTAAATTGTGGCAATCTATATGTCTAAAACTGTCTAAATACCTATTTGTATAATTATTTACTGTAATTACTTTAATTCCATTGAAATGTAATTGAATCATATTCCACCATGCTGTAGTTTCCTGCTCAGCTAAAAAGCAGGTACAGAGCAGCCTGCGGCAGTGTTTGCTTTCTTCTGTCACCTTGTCAGTATTTCAGCTCTGAAGGTGCATCATTGAAGACATCTTTTCTCTGACATTTCTGTCAAAAGGCAGTTTTATTATTTTTTCTTTTCGTTTTTCTTTTTTTTTTTTTTTTTATTGTTATTAAAACAGCATCAACAGCAATCAAAATATAAGGAAAAAAAAATCTGTCAAGTATGAAAGTAAGATTTCCCTCACAGGCAAAATCTGCCCCAGAGGAATTCCAAGCACTGAAACTGTGTTAAAATTACTGTAACGCATCAAGGGTGAATATTTAGTGGTTTTAACAATAAAACCGTATTCCAGAAATAGATTTATAGACATGTCCAATTTTATATATTATATATCTCATAAATGAGGAACACCAGCATTGACAGCAGCAGTGACAATGTGGTAGATAAAATATTCTCCTAAAAAGATAATTATTTATCAAATCCATAAAACTTTGACTAAAATCAAAAGCACTATTGTGATGTGCAACATGCTTCAATGTATATACCTCATTAGGCATAATACTGACATCTCCCTGACCCTAGATGGCACTGTTTGAGTGAAGTGGCCCGAGGAATCTTCCTGCATACTGAAGATACTCAAAAAGCAAAGCATTCTAAAAGAAATTAATAGCAACACTGATATTTTCTGTCTAATTAAAATTATGGAAAAAAATCAGAAACAGTACTGACAGATTTCAGTTCCAATGTATTATACTACATCCTCGTGACTGCTCCTTCTTAAAAATTAAAGTTAGGTCTAGATTTAACTTTCATTCATTTATTTGTTTTTACTGAAGAACATCCCACATTTACAAATTGCAACCAGCTAGGCTTTTATTTCTGATAGTGCTTCTAGGACTTGCTTCTAGGGCTTGCTGCCATCATTACCTGATTTTCCCTAACAGAGCAGAGGGTCTTTATTTTTGCAGTATTACTCAAATGAGAGAATCTCTTCTACAAGCCCTTTTAGTCCTGTATTGATACTCCTCTGTATGTATTTCTACATGGGTATACTATTAGGATGTATGCCTTTCTTTTCATTAAAATAATTTATTGGAAGAAGAATGTCAATTTTACACAACAAAAGATCCGCTGAAGTACATAAAGTGTATTTTTGTAACTGTTCCCGTTAGAGCAATATGCCCAATGTTATGAAATGTTCTGTCTCTGCAGTATTGAAGATACTTGTACATAGCTAGCAGGTAGGACACAGTTTCTATACAAGACCTGTGTCCTTCTGGAGAGTAAGTTTTAGGGCATCTCAGATGGGCCAGGGAAACTGTTTAGGTGACTGAATCAGGTCCCTAGGTGGTTGGTAAGTGACATTGCTGTCTAGGACTCACTGATCATATTATTTCGATTTCTGGGGCACAGTTCATTTCCTAAACATCAGTAAGCCATTAACAGTTGGAAAATAATGAAAGCATATCCAAATGCCAAGTAATATTCAAGCATCCAAAGATCATCACAGGGTTGGAAGATACTGCATGGGCCTTATGGGAGTTCTGAGCAAGAGAGACGACAAGCATAATAAAGACCAGTCTCTTCTTTCTACCAGCTGCCAAACTGACAAATACCTCTTTTGGAGACAGTGTTAGAAGTCAGATGAAGCATTTGGACTGGGAGAAAAGCAATACATCATATAAATAGAAATAACACACTCAGCATCTGACAAAAAATGCCTACAGTACATTTCCCAGTCACAACTGATTCTGTTAGTGGAGAATGGGAACATACATAAAGACTTTTAGTCCTTCAGTTGACCACAGAAAATAAAAATGGCTTAATTCATGATAGAAAACCACTGGCATATGCAATATGGATTTTCTCCCCCTAAAAAGCATGATTTTTAATGCAAAAGAAAGGCAGAGAGCAGCTGTAGGATTGTTTAGCATTCCAAGCTGACTTGCCCACTTCTGAATGTCTGTTCTGAGTGAATATTTAGTAGTGCAGCTGGCATTGTTACTGATTGAAGAACTCCACTTATTGCAATGAGCATCTTACTTTCCTGGAAAAGTATCTCACAGCTTCCTACTCAATTTATCCATCATCCAAACTCAAATTTCTTGCCGTTTTTCTCTTCTCACTTTTTTCTTTGGTTTTCCTTCCCTCCCTTGCCCCTCCACCTCCTCTTCCCTTCCCAATTACACTTTTCCACTCCCTTCTCTTTCCCTTCTCCCACCCTGACCCTCTCCTCCATCCCTTTCCTCTCCCTTCCCCTCAATTTTTAACAGCTCTGAATATTTTCTTTCCAAAAAACAAATGAAAAAATATGGAAAACATAATTAAGTATATTACAACAATTATTCTGTAGAAAATTTTCCAATAAAAGGAGCAGCCATGTGCAATGTTTTAGGGACACAGACATAACTATTTGTATGCAAACAGAATCTGAAGTAATAGCTACTGTAGACACAGACTGCAGCAGAAATTGGTATTTTTTATGCATTTGAAAACAAGCTATTTTGCTTAGCACAGTTAATGATGGTATGGAAGCAGGTGGAAAGGTTATGTAAGTGTAGAAGAGGAAGCAAAGTCTGGAATTGCAGAAGAATAAATAACTTTCACCAAAAGGTAACTTTTCAAAGGGCATAAGAGAAAAATATTTGCCAAATCTGTATCAGAACATTTTTGCATACATGCTTAGTTAGTATTACATCATAGTCTACTTATTCTGCAGTACTTACATGCCTAACAGTTACAGAATGCTGCTCTCGTTAGCACTTATCATGGGTAATATAATTTGTATTTACAATGAGACACATCAGCAACAAAATAAAACTATCAGGGATAGTCCTCTCAACAAATACATGTCCAGTATAGGTAAAATATATGTTCAGTGTGGGTACAGCATCCTGCACTTTAATCCTTTAGTTTCAGATAGACGTTATCTCAGTTTAAACAGTTTTTATAGGTGACTATTACTGTCTAATCACCAGTTTCAGAAATAAGTTTTATATTATTACACATATCATGTATTAATTCCTTAGTGAAGCAGAGATCCAAATGTAGCAATGATCCCAATAGCACACATACATGATACTGTCTAATAAATGAAAAAAAGTTAAAAATTCAAGTTCTTATGTTGATTCCTTCTTTTTCCCTTTTTCTCCTCCCTCCTGCCTTTTATTTTTCTTAAGCAGAATATATTTAGTAAGTTATACCCTCAGCATCCTTGCTTTAATTCAGAGGTCTGCATACCATACTATGCCTTAAGCCATTTTTCCTTTACCCTAAGTATAAAAGTAAAAAACCTACCAAAATACATCTTGTTGCTAAGTTCTTATTATTGATGTAGATGATTCAGAGACAACTTTAAGACAATGTTTTTGTTACATATTTGGCAACTCAAAGAAAATCTCTCTCTTTTGTATGATAACATATTGCTTTAGTACATGTGCATTTTACTTCAATATTATTATTTCATACATCATAATAATGATAATATTAAACAGGCACATATAGATTTCATTACAATATTAATATTTAATGTATCCAAAGCCATTTACAAAAATTAGTTAAGGTATTATATGTACATGTTAAACAGGCAAAAGCCTTCTCCTCCCAAGAGAAAATAGTAGAAACACTTCTATGACATCATCTACGCTTCAAACCTGATTGCTAAAAAAGCAGATTCTTCATAGGGGACTTGAGGTATCTCTTGCAGAATTTGCTGTGCCCAGCTTCCACATTGTATTTTGTTCTTTGTAGCAGTACAATAACAGGCACAATAGGCCTTTGATTTTAGAAGTGTTCCTAGGAGCTACCTTTCAAATACTCTTAATGATTATTAAAAACTTCTCCACCTTAATGTAGAAAAGATACATTTATACCCATCTTCATAGATAATAGTCTTCTTTTGTAAAATGGAATAATGGGATGTAAAAAGCAAGATCAATTGCTATTTTGCTATGAATTATTTTACGCAGGTCCTGCTTTTGCAAACCCTGCTGACTGTACTTTTCATTTGTACAGGAGCAATTTCATTTTAGTGGTAAAGGTTTATTTAGTGCAAATTCAGAATCTGATAGATGGTTAGAATCTACCAATTAATCAGAACGGAAATACAAAAAAAATCAACATGTATAACCTTCCTTCATAGATTCCTTTTCTGTTTGTTTATTGAGTTGGTTGTGTAATTTGGGAAGGGGTGTGTGTGTGTATTTTCTGGATGTCCTTTATGAATCATCTTCATTAGAGAATTAATTTTAGTACCTGTGGCATAGAAAATAGGACTTCCTTTCTGACAAAAGTGGAACATCAGTCATGACTTCTCTCTAAACTATACAACTATGCTTTTGAATACAGAATTGTAATCTAAAATCCATTTGTCACATAAGTAGTTCTATGCTTTAATTGGTATAAGAATAACAAATACTGCACTTTCTCAGAAGCAAAAGATTACAGCGACAAAAGTGTATTTTGCTTCAAGGTGTATGCAAACAATGCAAACAATGCAAACAATTTAAACTCATTATTTTCTTGTATTACTGTTTTGTTTTGTTTTTAATTTTGTCTGGGTTTGTGGGTGTAATTTCTGTAGTCGTGTTGAAAAAACAACAGTGTAACAGAAATCTTTTTTTGCCTGTATGTAGAAGGAATTTTCATTGCACTTTGGGAAGTTCATAGAATCATAGAATCTTCGTGGTTGGAAAGGACCTTTGAGATCATCGAGTCCAACCATACACACACACAAAAAAAACCCCCAAACCTACAATCTCTGTCACTAGAGCAGGTACTGAAGCGCCAAATCTAGACGTTTCTTAAATACCTCTAGTGATGGTGACTCAACCACCTCCCTGGACAGGCTGTTCCAGTGCCTGACCACTCTTTCAGGAAAGTAATTCTTCCTAATATCTAACCTAAACCTCCCCTGCCACAGCTTCAGACCATTTCCTCTGGTCCTGTCATTATTCACCTGGGAGAAGAGACCAACACCCACCTCTCTACAGCCTCCTTTCAGGTAGCTGTAGAGGGCAATGAGGTCTCCCCTCAGCCTCCTCTTCTCCAAACTAAACACGTCCAGTTCCCTCAGCCTCTCCTCATATGGCTTAGGCCTCTCCTCATATGGCTTGGAGTTATTTCATATAATAGTTTGAAAGTAGAAAGTGAAAAAATAAAATATAAGAATCAGTTTGTTTTCACTAGCTAATGAACTCAGTAAATCAGAACTCTCCTCTGTAATCTCCTTAAAACTATTTTCTTTTAAAACTGTCTGCTTCCAGCCTACCAGTCTTCATGTCTGAGGCCTTTTCAGACAGTGTATTATAATGTCATTTAAGATTAACTATGGACAAAATTTTAAAATTTTTATTGTACAATTTTTTATGGTTTTGGTTCTGTTTTGTTTTGTTTTGTTTTGTTTTGTTTTGTTTTCAAATGGTAAAGCTCTTTTAAATTCCTCAAAGTTAGACTGACTAGCCAAAACATTTCATAGTAAAATACCCTAAAGCCTGGATTTTTGGCTCATAGAGAAGTAATGAATATAGGTAAGATAGAAATATACGGGTACACAGGGGGATACAAAAGTGTCACATGGTCAAAAAACCTTTTTCTTGCAGATTTAGATAGAAGTTGTATTTCTCTTCTATTCAGTTTCAATAATTCAATAATTTAAATAAACATATTTAGGAGTGTTATCTCACATAAATACATTTAAAACAGCCTTCTGCCATATTACAGTGGTTTGTAGCTCTTCTGTATTTCTTATCTGATCAAGAACTTTACCTTACACTCTAATTTTAATACTAACTGTGATATTTTTGAGTACTGGCTACATTTACATTTTGGCATTATCTAATAAAGACCCATATATATCCAACTGTTTTGTTAGATTCTACATTATGGAGGATGATGGACTCAAAATTTTAAGGTATTTGTCTCAAGGTGATGATTCACCATATACCAACATAGGCATGTAAGTTAATCAAAACAAATCACCATTGCTCTCTTTTGGCTACGGAGTCAGGAATAAGTATCTCAGAGTTAAATTCTACTTTTAAGACATCTCAAATTATGTGAGATGATTCTACCCTAAGGATGCATCTGTCAGATTCACAGAAGCAGCAATAAACTACCCTTTACTGAAATTCTGGCTGTTGTGGTTAGATTGCTGTAGGTTTTTATAACAGGTCAAATAGATCTACTTAAGTGTATATCTGGAGTCGTGTACTACTGAAACGTAGCAATAAGCAACCTAGTTACTGTCAGATCCAGTGACTGAGGACTCCCACTCTGACCAGGGTTAAAATTGTGGTTATGGCTAAAATTGTGAGCAATAGCCCTTTAATATATACCAAAAATTCACCGTTACATTGTGACTTATTTTTTCCAGCCTCATTTCTTTCATAATAGAATTTATTTTTCTTTAGCAAAAATGCTTTGAGCAAATGGCAGTTTTGACACTAATGCATCAGAATAAGGTTTTCTGATTAAATGAACAGCCAAAAATAATTTGTCCTTTGTCACATTAATACAAACAAAACTGGAGGAAGCTATAAAACTCAAGAGATTTTGTAATTTTGAAAGGTATATGTAAAAAATGCAATTTTTATGTATCTGGAGAAGAAAAAATAAATCACCAGTTTCCTCGTTGAAAAGATCTGTAAAAATTTCAAAAAGGAAGAAAGTAAGAAGTTTGATGAAAAATACAGTCTCTACTAATTGCTGGGGAAAAGAAAACAGTCAACTAATTGCTGGAAAAATACAGTCTATACTAATTGCTGGAGTATGACAAGGTTTTTTTAGACCCAGTTCTGTAACAGGCTATTGTCAGAGACAGACAACTAAGATAGGTGGACTGTAATTGAGAGAAATAGATAGGTACCTCCAGGAGGCAATCACATCATCCTAAAGCTAACCTCTAAATTTGATCAGATGACTCACTCTAAAAGATGCCTCCATTGACATAAATGAAGGCATGGAGGAATAACTTGGGTGTAGGGCTTTAGGTACCTCACTGTAGGACATTTCAGGTCAGGTAAATTAATCATGTCCTTAGACTGACTGCATATGTGAAGTTTAGGCTCTTAAAACATGAAAATTAAGCATGATCTTAAATCAAAGAGTGAGTTAGTAAATTGATTTTGTTTATATAATACCTGGAATAGGTTGATTTTCACCTAAGGAATTCTTACCGGCTTACTGTCTACTCAAAATTTAAAGCATGTCATCTAATTCTCCCACTGAGGAAAAAAAATAATTTAAAAATTATTCTTTGGGCAGACATTTTTATGGATTTCACACATACACATACATTCATATATATATCTTGATTTCCAGTGGTACTTGGTCATATAGAGCTCAATAGCCAGTGGAGGAAAGAATTGTTTTTACACAAAAAGAGTCGAGTCTTTAGTTCTGATCTGGGTGCTTTGTGTAGACTAGTGCTGTAAATAGACAGTAGAGTGTATTCCCTGAACAAAATCCTAATTTGGCATACAGATACCATAATTCTTGTATTTCTCTCCACGTACTCTTAAACCTCAGAGAGAGTGAAACGAAATATCAAAGAAACCTTATTTGGAAAATTCATATTTTTCAGATACCAGAATGATCACATGAACAACATTAATGAGGTCTTTTCTTTCAGTTTAAGTTGCATCAGGAATCTGCAACCTCTGTGATCCTTATTTGATACCTAGATGTGGAAATCATGATAGCTACATATCCTCCATTTTTTTTTTTTTCTCCCAGCCTTTACCTCCCTGCAATTATGCACTAAAGAGAATTAATCAGAAAATTAGGAAAGAAAATTTGTACCAGGCCAATATTAGTATGCTGTGTTTCATTCTGTTTATAAAAATACTGGCAGCTTCTTTATAATATTCTGTCTTTTATGAATCACTGCTTACCACTAAAAAAAGCAAAACTATTAACTAAATATAATGTCTTTGATTTCAAAGTGTTTGTATGAAAACCTTCTCATCATCCAAATGTTAATCAGTTTTTAACCTTATTGGCATTCACTGTATTCCAGATGAAGGTTATCCATTCTGTTTAAACATTTCTATGAAAACTTGTGTTGTTTCCTTAATCATTCTGTTGATGTGAGTAGTTGTTGATGGGATTTTTTTTTTTTTTTTTTTTTTGGTTTTGGGTGAGGGGGAGGTGTTGGGTTTTTTGGTTTTTGTTTTTGTTTTTTTGTGTGTGTGTGTGGGGGGGGTTGTTTTGGTTTTTTTTTTGTTTTGTTTTTTTTTGTTTGTTTTGTTTTTTTTTTATTTGTTTCTGCTTTGTTCTTTTTATTTCAGTGATTCTTTCAGATGTAAAATAACAAAAATACTTCAAGGATAATGTTTTTCAATAATGGCTGTAGCTTCATGCTAGAACACTTTACAAAAGCAATTATTGAGACAATTTTGATTCCATTGTATTTTAACAGATTTATTTTTCTAAAATTATTTTTGTGTTGCTAAGAATATTGGCATGAATGTTTCTTTTTCCTTATTTTTCATGTGTCTTTTTTACTTTTAAGAGAATTGGCTGCTTAACATTATTATTAACCTTTCTATTGTTAAGTTTCAATGCTGAAGCTACAGACAAGTTCTGCCTTTGAAGTAACTAACTGAATAGGAACATATTGGAGAAGGAGGAGTTGAGTAGTGTGGAAAGGCAGATAGGAAGTAAGATGAGTTGAAGCCTCACAGCTGTACTGCCTGGCGTTTCAGGTGCTCTCTCAGGTGCATTATAGAATTGAATCTGGGTCTCTGCATACCTTCTTGTTTATACTATATTTGAATCAAGCCTTGCAGGGCTATAAGGAGGAATTCTCACAAAGAAGCAAAATTAATATATAGGGTTTCATATATATATAGGAATATATAGGAATATGTAGGAAGTATTACTTCCTTGATGACTGAACAACATCTCATCTTTTGTTGCTAGCTCCTCCTTTGGCATTATGATACTCACAGCGTTTACTCCACCATTCAGATGCAGAACTAAAAGAAAAAAAAAAAAAAAAAGAAAAGAAAAAGCAAAAAATCCACACTCTCAAGTGTTAGATCTATCAGAAGAGGATAATAATTCTTACAGATCATCCCATTAGATCTATGTGTAGTGAAAGCGTTAAATAAGTGTTACTGTGTACCTTCGTCCCATTTCTAGCACTGGAGACCTCACCCTCTGACTCTCTTCTTTGACACTGAAGACATCATCTCTGCTGTAGCTGTAAGGTGCAAGCATTCACACATACAGGCCTGGGATATCCCTTCCACCTTCTTGGTTTCCCATGCATGATCATGGTTTGTAGTACTCTGACCTCATCCACGCCAATGTGCACATACTGATATTTGTGCTAAGTGGGAGATGACTACTAGCAGACAACTTGTTACTCAAGTGAGAAATTTTTTCTTACGATGTGCACATACTGGGTCTCAGTTGATCCACAAGCCCTATAAACACTTTAGCAGAGTATTTTGGAATGTTTAGTGCAGATGCTGACAGACAAAATTCTAGCTGTGTTTCATATTAATAAACATCTCAGGGAGTTGTCCTTCATCCTGGAAAATAAAATCAGAAACTAATTTGTTATACAATAACTGTCAGCAGTTTATCTGTGTAGTTTTGTTGTGCATGTAGATTCATAAGCTAAGAAAGTACCTCTCCTGAATTTCTATGTGGGAAATCAGGGACTCTATATGATATTTCTATATTAGGCTTATACCAGAAAGAATCTTTTCGCAACCGAAAGCAACAGAATGTATAAATATTCTAATTAGAGATCTAAGTTTAGGATAACTATCTTGACAGTACAGATGTGTGACTGAGTCATTTTAAACTCTAACTGTTCATTGCTGTTAAATCTGTGCAGTCATTCCTACTTTCGTAACTAATCAAGTTGACATTTCATGTTTGAGCCTTATGCAGATCTGAAGTCTAGCTGCTGACTCCTTTAGAAGTGTAATAGTTGTTTGTGTGATGAAATATTGCAGTGGGATAAAAGATGTTCATGCTGTATGCCATGTTATAAAAACTGAAACGAATGATCACTTAACAAACACAACAGAGTCAAAATGCAGAGCGTTTTTTTACATCTGCATGTAGTATTAGTTGAAATAGAACTTTTTAAAATAAGAAAGTAATTAAGATATAATAAAATTGCAGAGTTTCTTTGGCACCACACAGGTTTGGTTTCATTCCTACTGAACTATCATACAATATCATCATGAAATAGAATACTACTTGGTAAAAGAGTTTGATAGGTCTTGTGTGTCAGATACAGTTTTGAACTTTAAAGTTTCTATGTAATCTATGCATCCAGGTCATGGGCTACTTTTGCTCCTTTATCTTTTAATTGGAAGAATAGAAGAAATCGTCACCAGTACTAAAGTCATTCCATCTTCAAAATTGCAGTACTAGATATTTTTCAAGTGTAAAGGGATTTTGTTAGAAATTCTATGTCTTGGATATGAGTAGAAAAATCTTAAGGTGACTGACTTACCTAACAAATCCGATGATCCTTTTTCTTGATTCGTAGATAATATGCAGTACATCATTTATGCTTGTCATTGTAGAGTATATTCTGAAGCTGAATGAAAAGGACCAGTCTCTTAATTTGGTAACAGTTCACTGAGATGACCCTCCACCAAAGCACAGATAAAACACCAAAGTGCTGGTTCCGTTGCTATTGAAGTCCAGTTCCAAATGGATGACTCTGAGTTCAAGGATATAAATTGCATGGTCTGTCACAGGAAAATATGCATGTACATGAGGCATAAATAAATTTGGTTATTGCAAAACAAAAAGCTTTTCTTATTTTAAGAACTTTAATGAATATGTTTAATTTTCAATAAATAATATATATAGTAATAAATTAAAGAATTTTATATTAGAAAAGTAAAAAAGGAAATCCCAGAAACCTGTGCTTTGGGTTTTGACGAAGCACAACTTTTTATTATATTATGTTGCACCTGGATTATGTTATACTGAGTTTAGAGATCTTTCTTCTTCTGTCCTTCATTCACGTATTGTTCAAACCAGGAAGACGATGTGACTGGTGGTTTTTTTTTTTTCAAACATACTGTGTCTGCTTCAAACAGAATGTTTTAAATGACCTACCAGGAAGTTCCTTGTATTCAACCTGGTATGTTTCTAGGTGCCCCAGGTACAGAATTGTCTTTGGCACTAGATGAAACAGAAGATAGTGACACAGTAAAATTTGTCTGAACAGCTGTAAGAACAGCCTGTAGCAATGTAATACTGTCATGGCAGCTTCATTCAAACCCATGAAAATGTCAGCTGCACCCAATGTCTTCAGTTTAGTCTCATACAAGGCTGCTGCATCTCCTCCTCAGTTGAAGATGAGCATAAAACTTTCTGGTATAGTCAGTGCTGCCATGCACTTGAAATCTTAGAAAAAATAATAGCACAAACCTCATTTTTCTATTTATTGATATGAAAAGACAGAGGACAAGATAGCACTGTGTTGACAAACAGCATAATACTGGTAAGACAGAGTGAATGACTAATCAAAGACACACAGTATATATAGCCTTGTAGCCCCCCAAAGATATTATTGCCATTGGCCATCACAGATCATCAGATTTGCACTGACTTTGCAAGGCCTCAGAACCAAGATTCACCAGCTTCTCTGAGCTGTCTTGACCTGTCTGGAGCTTTGTTTTGGTATGTCTAAGTACAACTGCCATTCTTTTCATGACTGTTCTTTTATTGCTTGGATTTGTTTTTTTTTTTCCCTTATTTTTACACTTTTGCAAATTTTTAAATAGCATTACCATATTTTTTATATAGTTAATAGAAACATATAGTTATGCTGTGTAGAATGGAATATTTATGACTAGTAAAACAATTTAGTGTACAAGAATATGGGCATAGTATGATAGCAGATCAAGATCTGAAGGCATGGGATGTTAAGAAGGGCGTATAAGCTGGCAAAGAATTCTCCAGGGTCACACAGAATTCATCAGTGGTCAGTTACAGAAATGCAGACTTGAGAGAAGGTGGTAACAAGTGGAATAAAAAGTGCTGTGGTTTGACCCCAGTATGCAGGTAAACAACACACAGCTGCTTGCTCACTTTCCCCCAGGTGGGATGGGGAAGAGAACGGGAATGGTAAAAGTGAGAAAACTCATGGGTTGAGATAAAGTCAGTTTATAAGGAAAGCAAAAGCTGCATGTGCAAGAAAAGCAAATAAGGAATTAATTCACTACTTCCCATTAGTAGGCAGATGTTTAGCCATTTCCAGGAAAGGAGCACTTCACCGTGCATAGCCATTACTTGGGAAGAGAAATGCCATAACTCCAAACAGCCTCCCTTCCTTCTTCATTCCCCTAGATGTATTGCTGAGCACAACGTCATATGGTATAGGATATTCCTTCGGTCATCTGGAGTCAGCTGTCCAGGCTGTGCACCTCGTAATATACACCCCCAGCCTACTCTTATAAGGTGCACAGCATACATAGCTATAACACAGCACCATACAAGTTACTGTGAAGAAAATTAACCCTATTGTAGACAAAACCAATGCTATCTCCACCCTTTACTGTATATACAGTAAATTTGGATCTGCTGTGGAGTTGCAGATCAGTGAAGAAAAAGTGATATTGTGAAAGAGTGTTAGAAAACATAAAAATATCCCTCACTGAACCCTACAGTGAGGAAGAGGAAACCATCAACATCATGTACCTCTTGGCAAAGAAACATCATCATTAAAATCACATTTCTGGCTAAGAGCTGTAAATACTGGCATCTGGGAGTAACTCTTCCCAAAACTGAAGCCTTTGACCTTAGGACTCAGAGGGGCGATGGAAAGGTGAGCGTAACAACAAAGGAAGGGGTATTCACTAGGAAGTTTGTGTGAAGCAGCTCTAACGGTATTATTTATATTTTCCACAATATTATTACTTTATTTTCTTTCTTTTCTTTTTTATTTCTTTAATATTTACAGTTGAATTAACAATGGTTTCTTGGTTTGACTGATATGATGTTCATCACTTGTAAATTGTTGACTTGTCTTTTGTTTCTTTTTTGCCCATTTGAAATTTTCAGTGTAGCAAATACAGATAATCTATTACATTGTCTGGGACAGGTTCTACCTACCTGGGTCATCATATCCTGTGTTATATAGGTAAATTAAGTGAATCAAGATATGTAATCACTGGTCGCATGCAAGAATTTGCACACAATTCATATAGAAGTATGTTCTATGGATTCTGCAAATAAAATGTGAAAAACCCCCTTTCCACAATATCCCCAAACTATGACAGGAAGCAGCTCTGCAAACACAACCTTTCCAAGTGACTCGTACCATATAATGTCAATTTTCAACTGTGCTCCTCTTACACCTCTTACACACAAAGAACAGTTCCTCTTTCCTCCCCACAACCTTCTCGTTTATGCACAACTTGATCCTTAGACTTATGTCTTCCAAAATTGATCACCAAAGTATCAGAAGAGTTAAGGAAATTTATTCTTAGAGTCGAGTTAGTCATCCTGTAGTATCCATAGCCCTCATCTCTGTCTCATCCTCTCCTCTCACTAATACCATCTAAGAACATTCTCATGCCATCTAATTCCACAAACAGCTGTTGTAGTTTGTGGAATATCCTGACAGAAAATATGCCAGATGGCAATCATAGCAGGTAGTAGAGCTGTCAAACAATGTACCAAAAGAAATAATTTTTTAATCTTCTTTTCCAGAGGGTTCTATTAAATATGGAAAATAAATAGGAAAATGATAACATAAAATGGTAATATCATTCTGGATAAGAGTTGACTCTAGGACAAATCTGAACAGTGTATGTGCTAAATTGCACACCTCCACATGTACACACATACACCCACATCCCCACGCACTGACACTTATGAAAGTTACCGAGATGGATTCATGTATCATCTAAGAGGTACTCACACTTTTTTTGTATATGCAAATGAGGGAATGCGGGTAATATATAACGGTACACTTTTTAAATTATTGAATAGTCTTTTAAGTATGTTTTCAATCAGCTGTGATTATTTTTCCTTTCTAAGTTTCTGTCTCAAGGATAAGCTGCCTTTCAGGATGTCACCCTTCTGACTATTTTATTAATCATTTTTCATCTGTATTTTAATGAATTTTCAGAATTTAATCTCAGAGGTGTCCAGTGGTTACGCTCCTTCTGACTTCTAGAGCATGGTGTCTGAACTTCCTTGACAGGAAGAATCAGTACTGAGTTTGTCAAGCTATATAGTGATGAAAATAGAGAAGGCTTCTCTTGTAGACCTATTCTTGGTGATGTTGGCGTTAATGCATAAAAGTAACTCTTTTCAAAGCTAACAAATTGCTCTACCATAGTCATAACTTTTCTGTACCAAGGACTTATTTAAATATACGATATGATTTTCCTTACCAATATGTATGGTTAACTCTTATGGGTAAAAGAAGGTGGAAAATGCAGAGTACAAAACAGATTTTTCATAGTTTGAAGCTGGGTGGGAAAGAAATAACCGTATTTAATTTTGAAGGGTATTGGTCTGGACTGATTCTCTTTAACACTAGCAAAGCACAGGATTACAAGGGAAACCTTTACTGATGTTATTGCTTCGTACGATTTCAGAAGAAATGCACCCACAAAGATGTCCTTGCTTATGGGACTTGACTTGCTCCTTGTTTAGAGCTTATGCTGTCATACATGGAAAAGTAGCAGGGGTCATGGGTAGAGAAAGCTTTGTATTTCCTGGCAGTTATATGGCTTTTTAGGCTGACTCCTAAAGAGCCTGCAATCAAGTCTTCTATAGGTGGTTCCTGCTACAGCAAGTCAGATGAATGAAGTAAATCAGCCGTGTTGTCCAAACTAGTAACACATCAAACATGTACTTCTACTGCTGCACACAGTGCTTGAAAATTGCCTAGCAGATCAAAAAATCCCTGAGTAGTGAAGGATCTGCGTGAAACAGGTAGAGAAGAAAAGCAGGTCCTTGGAGACAGGCTCTGACACACAGCTCTGACAATCCCACAGTGATTCTGCAACAGCTATTCCCATAGTGACAGTCCAAAATTAATGATCTTGTCCTTTTATTAGATTTTTGTTTCTAGATTGTTCCTAGCCATTGTCCTTCACCCCCTGAACTATGTACTGCATGATACTGAAGGACTTTGCTTTCCTAGGCCACACAGTTTTGTTGCATTATTGCTTGGGTGTTTCTTTTGTGCCTAGATTTCATTTTATGTTTTTGTATGCTTAAGGTGGTCTTTTCCCAGCTGTCAGGGCTGTGCCTCTCCCTTGACCAGTAACATGACTGAGTTGTTTATACTCCTGAGGCCTCTGCTTTCAACGTGTATCCTGCTGTTTGCAAGGTGTGAGGCCTGTTACAAACAGTAAGTCCAAAATAGTGTCCTCGGGGCCTGATACAATGTTAGTGTAGAACAAATTTACCCTAAGTCGCTGTGGCCTGTGGCTGGCAATGGCAACAGGCTTTTTACTGGGACATTAGTTGACAATCCTCCCTTTGCTCGTGGAAATTGGCATTTGCAGGTTATTGCTCACAAGTCTATCAAAGATGTTGCATGCCCTCTTAAGACTCAAGGCTCCTAGTCAAGCCTAAGCAATGGAAAGATTTTCTTGAACATTTTTCTTTCTTTTGTCTGCTCTTTGCTCCATGATAACCAATATGGGTCTGCGGGTGTACTGTAATTCTTCATTTTGCTCTTACAGCCACTTACTGTATGCCAATGTAGCCATTATTCAGTTTGCACAGCATTTGATTGTAGAACCAAAACAATTTTCCCAACTAATACATACCATACAATAAAATAAACTATATTAACTAATAAAATCATATTGTTATTTCCGAGGGCAGAGGAAAGTTGAAGACACATCCTTTGACAGCAACAATGTTACATTAAAAATAAATTATCAGGTAAATTGCAATACTATATGATGGGATTATAGTAATTCATGCAAAGAAAAATAGTAGTTTGGAGTAACAAAGCATATAGAAAGGCAGTAGCAAAATCACATAATAGAATAATGGCAACCTTCAGAATAACATGGTTACTTTCACACATGTTCTCTAATTAAACATGTGCCTCTTGATTAGCTTTTACTCAACTTGAATTTAGTTACTTATTTCCCAATAAACAGTATAGCAAATGGCTTCAATATATGAGAAACTTATGGCTCTATAAATAACAACATGATATAGTATATGATTATTAATACTACAGTACCGGGATAAAGTATGAATTAAGAAAACAACTAAATACCAGTTTTGATATGCATAATTATCTACTTGATCTCTTGTGACTGGGTGTGCAGGACACCAGATTCCTTCTTGTTAAGTATTGCTTTTCATTTTACCTCTTTTAACTTTTAAAGGAAATCCTGAGTTTAATGCATTAGTAGAAATCATGTCACATTCTTGGAAGTGTTCAAGGACAGGTTGGATGGGGCTTTGAGCAACCTGGTCTAGTGGGAGGTGTCCCTGCCACAGCATGGGTGTTGGAATTAGATGATCTTTAAGGACACTTCCAACCTAAACCATTCTATGATTCTGTGCTTCTATGTATGGAAAACATTAAATTTCTTATTTTACTCTTTCTCCTTTTACTTTCCTTTCTGTCACTGGCATTGTAGCCGTTGCATATACTTCGTCTTTAAAGATTCTGTCTTTACACTCTTGCTTGAAAGGACCTCGTTGATATAAAAAATACTATTAGTAGAGACTTTTCTTAAATTTGTTGCCCTTTAGAGTATCAGTCTGTAAAGCAAACCAGAAGGACTTACTGAGGCCTTTAGGATATTATCTTTCTGAAGCACTTTTCCAAACCTGTAACTGCAACTCATAGTAAGTAGTATTACTTTTTCCAAGCTTGATTTTTTTATTTATTTAGTTATATTTGCCTGATATACTATAGGACTGGCTTTTTCCACAGGTATATCAGAGCTAGATGTGATCTCCTAGAAAGTCTCCATAATTAAGGGGTTTTCCAAACCTTTTCCATGTTTATTTTTAAGGTTGCAGCCTTGGTGGATAGCTCTTTATTTATTTCTGACATTTCTTGGTAGAGGAAATGCCATTTCTTGTCTGCTATTCATCAGGTGCTTCACTATCAGCATTACCACTGCCAAAGGTGTTCTCATTTATCAACCTGCTATTGCTATGTGAGGAGAAAAAAACAGGTACGGCAGGAAAAAACACATAACTGAAAGAACGAGTTTGGGATATTCAGAATTCAGGGCATGAGTTTTCTTCAATTGCTGACATCTTTTCATCTGTTCTTGTCCCCCTCCCATAGTACATGATTCCTGTGACATAACAGCAGAACATTTGCTGCAAGGAATTTTTTCTAACATTTTCATGTTTGTGATTGTGTATTGGGAGCCGCCTTCTATTTATTCTCAATACCTACATTGTATTTGTGCTGGGGATTCTGGACATCTCCCTAATGTCTGACAATTATTTTTTTTCAACGTATGAATTTATCAGCTTCCAAATCTTTCTTGATAATTTCACATTTCTGTATTTCTAGAACCAAGTGCCCCTCTCCCACACAGCTAGGCTGCTTTTGCACCAGTGTAATCTCTTCAGTAGATACCTACCTTCTTAGGTTGCCCTATTATAACACTATGAATACCTATGAAAGAAAGAATGTTAACCTCCACATAGTTCTGCCTCTGAGGATGTTATGAGAAACAGTGTCAAAAGGCTTGCTACACTCAAACATCCACTTCTCTCCCTGTATCTATCAACCCAATAATTTAATCATAAAAAACTATCAAGTTGATCACGCATTATTTCTCCTTTGGAAACCCATGCTGAGTAGATACAATCACCTTGTCTTTCATGCAGTTGGAAATGATTTCCAGGAGCGTTTGATCCATTGCTGTCCCAGGGATCCAGTAGAGGCTGTGGTTCCCTGATTTTTCCTTTCTGCCTTTCTTAAGGATAGTAGTGACTTTTGCTTTCTTCTGGTTCTCAGGAACCTCTTCGGGTAACCATGACTTTTTGAAGACAGTTGAGACCAGCCTCACAATGACATTGACCCACTCTCACAGCCCTTGTGTGCGTCCCATCAGGTTCTACGCACACTGCCCACTGCAAGATTTTAGTGGTCTGTTGACTTGTGCACCCTTGTTTTTCAGAAACCAGTCATTTTTCTCTCTTTAATGATTCACTAACTGGGAATAGTCCAGTCCATCCCTTTTCTGATATCTTACATTGACACTCATACCAAAAAGTGAGGCTGTAATTAATCCACATTTTTAATTTCCTGCTTTGGAATTCGGACTTTGTTTCTAAAGCTAACAGGCTCTTTAAATTCATCTTTGGAAGGCATTGAACTTCTGAACACTACTCTATTTGTTGTCAATACCTTTATATGCAATAATAGGTTTTGAATACTTATACCCTTTCAGGCGTGAACTGAAAGATGGAGCAAAGAGAATGTCATAGGGGCTGCCTTACCTGTAGAAACCCTGGTGCCTGACAGGTAGATAGATTAGAATGGATGGAGTAAATGCAGGCCTTCTATAACCTATAAAGAGATGGCAGATTGATTTCTTGTAATCTTCCCATTAACGTGACTTTATTTTTGGGTATGGCTTATTTTTTGCTGTTCTTGAATGACTGGTAGCAGGGAGTGATCTTCAGCACAAGAAGTCTTCCTCATGACTGTTTTGTCTTCAGTGAGAGAATTCAGGTGAAAATAAAGCTGATGTAGATGAAGCTGGCACTGAGCTGAAAAAAGGGAAAAGGAAAGAAAAAAGTCATGAAACAGGAAGAAAATCTTTGTCCTGTACTATTTTGGAAGGCCCTTCAAAATAAATATAGGAAATTCCTGAGCAGATTCTCTTCCTCTGGACAATTTGAAGAAGTGTCATCACATACATAAGATATGGAGATGGAAATTAAAACCCACGTAAAGTTTAGAGGTCATTATGCCGTTTGCTCGGTTGTTTATGATATTCTAAAAGCCTCTTTAAAACCTGAATATATCAGAAGTGTATATTATAGTATCATCATGCTTTATTGTGAATGAACCTCATTCTCTTAAACATAGTTTGTTTTTACAGAGATTATTATCCTGAAATTATTATATAAATTTCACACATGATCATTGCTGTTCAGACACATTTTAACCAGTTTTCTTTCACAGAAACACACATACAGAATCACAGAATGTACTCTGGAGAGTTTAAAAAAATATCAATGACCTTTATTTTTTGAATTTTATCTGTCCCTTCCAACCGTCTCCATGTGTTTTCTCTAATTATTCTTCCATTATATTCAACTGCAAAAAGAACTTTATACTTCTAAATTTAATGCAGACCCTAAGCATACTATACATTACTGTCTAAAAATAATAGTCATCTTTTTGGTTAACTCCAAGATGGAGGAAGAAGCTTTCAATCAAAAATAGCAATCAGCGATGAATAAATAATCTGAACATTGACTTTTATTATCATTTATGTTCTTCAGTGATACTTAAATGCCACTGAAGTGTGTGTCAAAGAAAGGGCTTCCTATGAAAATAATCATCCATAAATAGCTAAATAGATGATTGTATTGTTGTGCAAATAAAAATCCCTTTTCTTGCCTGATTAATCTTGTTTGAGTACTGAAAGACTGCAAACACGAAATACTATCAAAATTCTTTCAAATTTTCCAATAACTCAAATACCAGTCTCTTATTTTTTATTTCACTCAACTTCTGGACTGTGCAAACTGAAGTTCACAAGATGCTTGGTACTTCCATGTCAGTATTGACATGAAAAATAGAACAAGGAATGGAGGCTGACCATCATATTACTTCTAGTTAAGTATTAACATGTTCCCTTCCTTTATTTTGGACAAACCCAACTAGGTTTGTTCAATGTGGAATGTAGGAACAGTTGTGAAGATTGGTCACTCTAGGGAGTGTTTCCAAAAAGTGAAATGACCAAGTCTGCACCACATTCAATTGCTTGTATCTTACGTAGTCCTCCAAGTGAATCTGACCAGACAAGTTGGACTCTCACACCCTCAAGTGCTGCATGTATCCACATGCTCTCCTCTCCTTCCAGCTGTGCAAAATGCAATCAAAAGTTCATAGTTTACAAATACCAAAGTAGTTGGACTGCTGGTGAATAACAAACCCAAAAACCAGAAAGACAGTTTTCTCTTAGCATCAAAAAGGTTTTAAAGAGTTGTGTCTCTGCCTCTTGTTTAACAGCATAGACACAGCCTTAGTGTCTCCTTCTGTCTTCTTATTTTAGGTGTATCCACATTTAAAATTAGCATTCTGCTGAATGCCATCTGAAGTTTTCACTTCAAAAGTTCAGGAAAGAGGAAAAAAAAATAGCCCCTACTCCTCAAAAAAAAAAAAAAAAAAAAAAAACAAAAAACCAAAAAACCAAAAAACCAAACAAACTTTAAAAGTTATGGAACAAATATCCTTTAACAGACTTTTTTTTTTTTTTTTTCCAATTTCTGTAAAATCTTTATTTAAAGTTAATGTTTTAGTATTGTAGGAAGAGATCATTCAGTCCAATCTACTGCTCAAGGCAGGACCAATAAAGTTAAACCAGTCTTCATTCAGTGAAGTTAGGAATAACTCCAAGGGTAGAGATTGCACAGCCAGTCTGGGCAACCTATTCCAGTTTTGTTTTTTCTGTGCTCCTCCAAGAAGACTTTGACTCTATCATTTGTATAATCACACATCAGGTAGCTGAAGACAGTAATTAGAATCCCCTTAGCATTCTCTTCTCTAGTCTCAACAAACCAAGATGAAGCTCACTAATGGCTACGGGCTTTGTTCAGTGTAGGGACTACTTCCAATTGAAGTAAAGTAGGCAGGTGATTTTAAATAAATATTGAAGAACATTTGGCTGAAATGCATAAGAAAACTGTGAAACACATCCACATATGCCCTAAGAACTCTTTTGCTCCACTGACAGTGCAAGAGGGGCTCTATGCAATTTAGATGTGATTTGAGTATTTTACACTGTCAGTATGATGCAAATAAGTCCCATTGTAAATTATAATGTTTCATCTTTTCATCTTAAATATCTTACCTTAGGCAACTGAAGAAGCTAGTAGACATTCTAGAATGGTATCAATAATTCTTTGTTGGAAGGTCGTGCAGAATTATGACATCATCTTCTTTGTGACATCTTCTTCTTCATGACAATCTTTTTCTTTAAAGATTTGTGGAGATGGCTAACATTGGTCTACCAAAAACATAGTAACGCCATTTACTCCAATTTGGAGTGAATAAACCCACAAAAATATTGCTTGGTGGTTTAGTTTTGTGGTCTTTTCATCTTTCCAACATTTTGTTTATAATTGTCTTTAAAAAGACTGTATTTCTGTGAAGGAAATCCTACAGGTACTGATAGAATACTTGTAGTACTAGCGATGACAATATTAGAAGAAAGAGGTTTTTGGTTTTTGTTTTTTTTTTTTTTAAAGTAAGTCTTTGACTATAATATCACTGTGGAAGACTATTTTTATACGCTGATGGATTTCTTGAAGTTCAAAAGTAGAGAGTTGCTTGCTCTTTGCATGAGACAAGAAAATTTTCATACTGAGTTTAAGATACTCTGCTATATATTGCTCCAAATAGTAATTCTTAAATGAGTATGATAGGGGAAAAAAAGACCAAGAACCTACTTGCACAACTGTAATGTAAGAGCTTCCTCTTCTGTCAGTAGGCTTGATTACTTGTTAGATACTTCACAGTGACCACCACATATTTCATGTGAACGTAACTGATGCTGACTGATTGACACTGACTGCTACAAAATTAGCATTTCCATGGAAGATAACATCAATTACTATCAACTATGGGATGCTCATCTAGGAGATTCTGAACAACATTGCAATATAAACCAAATCATCACTTAGGTTTATAGCAAATACAAAAGAAACACTAGCAAATAGAGGAAAAAAAAAAAAAAAGAAAATTAAATAAACTAATAGGACTGTCACTGCAAGCAGCAAGTTTTCTGCTATAAACAAAAAAGTATCAGCAGGAAGTAACAAAACGTAAGATTTTTGTTTCTTTTATTTTCACCAATATCTATTGTGAATTTAATTTTTTATGTTATAAAAAATGTGTTCCAGAAATATTTATGCAAGGATTATGTTTTTTCAAAGACAGTGTGTTTGGCTTTTTTTCTTCTTCAATTTTGAGTTTCTGGTAGGTCTGAGAGATTAATGAGAGATAATGAATATATTCAATACCTTCATGTTCTTTGAAAGATGTCTATGTGAAGAGGAGATCTCTAAGATTTAAGAGCTTCTCTAATTTACTACTATTCTAGCCTGCTACAGTTCTGTAAACTTGCAGTTAAGACTTGGATACAACATCTGAGACTAAGTAAAGTCCTGAGCTACAGTTTTCCTTTAAAACCAAAACTGCTACTAGAGGCTGGAGAAGTGCTGCAGCATACTCTACCAGATTTCCATCCAGACATGAGTCTAGGATGCCAACAGAAGTCTACAGTTCATTTTTGACAAACCCTAAACAGGGAAGTTCAAACTCATAACCAATGCCAGGTAAAATATTTCTATGTTTAGATGAAAGTGTTGGGGAAGCAGAAACAAAGCAAAAAGACTTTTTTTTTTTTTTTTTTTTTCTATTCACTTACATTTTCCAAATTTTGTTTCTTCCTTTTTTTTGTTTTAATTTTGAAAAATAGCTGAATGTACAGTAACTGTTTAAATGAAACATGCCTACAGTAGCCAAGGACAATAAGAAGGGATTTTTATAGTTACAGTTACGAATAATGAAAGTAGTTAAAGTGGAAAATAAAGTTGGACTTGAGTACTGAGTATATGAACAGAAAAGCTAGAATTTTCCTGGGATAACAACACTCATATGTGTATAACCTCACTGACTCCAGATCATTCACGTTTTTGTTTTAACTACGGCTAACAACGGTTTTGTGACCTACCTATCACTTAATGCGCTGGGGTAATACATAGGTAGCATGGTTATTAGGATGGCATTCTTCTCAATTGGCCAGAAATAAACCCAGTTCATCACATTCATTCCCCAGATGTTGAGCTTTCTGAATTATTTTCAATTTGTCAGGTAGATATAAAAGTAATAGCTTGTTTGGTTAATACTGAAATATGAGTCTTTATTTGTTCTATTTTCCAGTCTTGCAGGAAAATGACAAATTATGGGCTCTCTCCCCTCCTCATCATTTGTAGCTGGCAGAAGCGGTATTCAAGGCATAAATGTCTATAAAAACATGCATAAAATGTTTTCCTCAACTTTGATTACAATTTGAAATATGCCAGGAAATTACTGATGTCTATAGCTTCTATCACGTGTTTTAATTCCAAATAGTTTAGTGAAGTTACATCATTATTTTGTGTTGAATCTCAAACAGAGAACACAGGATCTGAAGGGAATACATTCCTCTCAGCAGAGTCTATATGCCCAAGCAGTTTCATAATCACATACATGTACATCCTCATTCAGTTACTAGGGAGAATTATAGAATCATAGAATTGGAGAATCATAGAATCATAGAATCATAGGGTTGGAAGGGACCTCTGGAGATAATCTAGTCCAACCCCCCTGCCAGAGCAGGATCACCTTAGCAGGTTGCACAGGAATGCATCCAGGTGGGTTTTGAATGTCCAGGAACATGTCCAGGCAGGCTCTGGGCAGCCTCTTCCAGTGCTCTGCCATCCTCAAAGGAAAGAAGTTCCTCCTCATGTTTAGGTGGAACTTCCTATGCTCCCATTACCTCTTGTCCTGTCGCTGGGCACCACTGAAAAGAGCCTGGCCCCATCCTCCTGACATCCACCCTTGAAGTATTTATAAGCATTGATAAAGCCCCCCCTCAGCTGTCTTTTTTCCAGACTGAAGAGACCCAAATTCTTCAGCCTTTCCTCATAAAAGAGGTGTTCCAATCCCCTGATCATCTTGATAGCCATTTGCTGCACCCTCTCCAACAGTTCCCTGTCCTTCTGGAACCGGGGAGCCCAGAACTGGACACAGTACTCCAGATGTGGCCTCACCAAGGCAGAGTAGAGGGGGAAGATGACCTCCCTCAACCTGCTGGCCACACTCTTCTTGATGCACCCCAGGATGCCATTGGCCTTCTTGGCCACGAGGGCACATTGCTGACTCACGGTCATCCTGTTGTCCACCAGGACTCCCAGGTCTCTTTCCACAGAGCTGCTCTGCAGCAGGTCAGCCCCCAACCTGTACTGGTGCATGGGGTTATTCCTCCCCAGGTGCAGCACCCTACACTTGCCCTTGTTGAATTTCATAAGGTTCCTCTCTGCCCAAATCTCCAGCCTGTCCAGGTTTCTCCGTATGGCAGCACAGCCTTCCGGTGTGTCAGCCGCTCCCCCCGGTTTTGTGTCATTGGCAAACTTGCTGAGGGTGCACTCTATCCCCTCATCCAGGTCATTGATGAATATATTGAAGAGGACTGGACCCAGTACTGACCCCTGGGGAACACCACTCGTCACTGGTCTCCAACTAGACTCTGTGCCCCTAATCACGACCCTCTGAGCTCTGTCTTTCAACCAGTTGTCTATCCACCTTACTATCCATTCATCTAACCCACACTTCCTAAGCTTCCCTATGAGGATGCTGTGGGAGACCATGTTGAACACCTTGCTGAAGTCAAGATAGACCACATCTACCACCCTCCCCTCATCTATCCATCCAGTCATTCTGTCATAGAAGGCTGTCAGATTAGTCAGACATGATTTCCCCTTGGTGAATCCATGTTGAGTACTTCTGATAACTTTCTTTTCCTCCACATACCTTGAGATGTCGCCCAGAACGAGCTGTTCCATCATCTTTCCAGGGATGGTGGTGAGGCTGACCAGCCTGTAGTTCCCTGGGTCCTCCTTCTTGCCCTTTTTGAAGACTGGAGTGACATTGGCTTTCCTCCAGTCCTTCAGGCATCTCTCCTGTTCTCCAGGACCTTTCAAAGATGATGGAGAGCAGCCCAGCAATGAGTTCCGCCAGCTCCCTCAGCACTCTCAGATGCATCCCATCGGGGCCCATGGACTTGTGAATATCTGATTGATCTAATTGATCCCTCACTTGATCCTCCTCAACCCAGGGGAAGTCTTCTTTCCCTGTTACTTTCTGCAAAGGCTGGGACTCCTGAGGGCTAGCTCGAGCAGTAAAGACCGAAGGAAAGAAGGCATTCAGTAACTCTGCCTTCTCTGTATCCTCCGTCACCATGGCTCCTGTCTCATTCAACAGTGGGCCCACAACTTCTCTGGTCTTCCTTTTGCCTCCAATATATTTGTAGAAGCCCTTCCTGTTGAGCTTGACATCCCTAGCCAGGTCTAATTCCAAGGCGGCCTTGGCTTTCCTTGTTTCATCCCTGCACGCTCTGGCGGCATTCTTGTAATCCTCCCAAGGGGTCAGTCCCTTCTTCCACTTACTGTAAACTTCGTTCTTCCACTTGAAATTTTTCAGAAGCTCCCTGCTCAGCCATGCAGGTCTCCTGCGTCCCTTGGCCAATTTCTTTCTCTTAGGGATGCACTGATCCTGAGCTTGGAGGAAGTGGTCTTTGAATATCAACCAGCTTTCTTGAGCCCCTTTGCCTTTCAGAGCCCTAGCCCACGGGATCTCTCCAAGCAGTTTCTTGAAGAGGCCAAAGTTAGCCCTCCTGAAATCCAAGGTTGTAATTTTACTTCTTGTTGTTTTGTGCGTAGTACCCATGATCGTGAACTCAATCATTTCATGATCACTACAACCTAGGGTGCCCCCAACCTTAATGTCCTCCACCAGTCCCTCTATGTTTGTCAGTACCAGGTCCAGGAGTGCTCCTCTCCTTGTTGGCTCCTGTACCACCTGTGTCAAAAAGTTGTCATCAATGCACTGGAGGAGCCTCCTGGACTGTGCGTGCCTGGCTGTGTGGTCTTCCCAGCAGGTATCGGGGTGATTGAAGTCCCCCATGAGAACCAAGGACTGTGCCTGCGAGGCTACCTTCAGCTGTCTGTAGAAAGCCTCATCAGTTTCCCCATCCTGATCCAGTGGCCTGTAATAAACACCCACAACAGTGTCCCTCATGTTTGCCTGCCCCTTAATCCTTACCCAGAAGCTCTCAACCCTCTCCTCATCCACTCCTAGTGAGAGCTCAATGCATTCCAAATGCTCTCTCACACAGAGTGCAATTCCACCACTACGCCTCGCTGGTCTGTCTTTCCTGAAAAGGACATAGCCATCCATGACAGTATTCCAGTCATGTGAGCTGTCCCACCACGTCTCAGTAATTGCAATGAGATCGTGGCCCTGCAACAGCACACAGACCTCCAGCTCTTCCTGCTTATTCCCCATGCTGCGTGCATTGGTCTATAAGCATTTCAGAGAGGGAGTTGTGTGTGTAGTTTTGACCCTTGAGATGTGGTGTGCCTTCTGGCTCTCAGAAATACTGGCACACTGGCCCACGAGCGCCGAGCACCTATTCCCTGGCGCCTCACCAGCAAGACCAGTACCGTCCCCACCCACCTTCAAATCTAGTTTAAAGCCCTCTCAATGAGCCCTGATTACTCTTGTCCTAGAATCCTTTTTCCCCTGGAAGTCAAGGTATTCCCGCCTGTTACTAGCAGGCCTGGTGTTTCATAGATCAGGCCATGATCAAAGAACCCAAAGTCCTCCCAGCAGCACCAAGCTCGAAGCCAGGCATTGATCTGCTGGCTCCTCCTATTTACCCCCTCATCATTCCCCGCAACAGGGGCGATAGACGAGAACACAACTTGCGCTCCTGATCCCTTGACCAGCTGTCCCAGGGTCTTGAAATCTTTCTTCATTGCCCTTGGACTTCTTTCTGTTACCTCGTCACTGCCTACCTGAAAGAGGAAAAGTGGATAGTAGTCTGAGGGCCGTACCAGGGAAGGAAGCATCCTCTTCACATCCTTGACCCGGGCCCCAGGGAGGCAGCAGACCTCCCTATGTACCGGGTCCGGCCTGCATACTGGGCCTTCCGCTCCCTTCAGTAGTGAGTCACCTATGACAAGGACACGTCTTTTCTTCTTTACCAGAGAGGTTTTGATGGGGGGGGAGGTCTGACTAGACCTTGTTGACACTTCCAAGGGGAGATAGTCTCCTTGACAGTATCTATAATACTAAACAAAAAAGTGCCAGGAACCTGTGCCTATCCTTTTTCTAATGTGAATCCAGTGACAGTTTCTATAAAGGGCATGAAAACCTTGCACTAACAAGTCTTTGTTATCCTCTCTGATTTCCTTGAAGGACAGAGCAGAGATATTCTGGTAAACAGATATTGACTGAATGTCCAGTTTGGACAATATATGCTGCTGGTTCTTAATGGGTTCAAAATTTAGTTCAAAATTTAATAGATTCACAAACAATCAGAACTCTTTATTGTGCTCCCACTTCATATTGTCCCCTATGTCATATCTTTGTTTGAATAATAGTACAATAAAGTAGCAGAAGAATATGAAGTGTGGGAAAGTTGATGTGTCCTACACACTTCTTATTCAAAGTAATTGTGAACTTCTACTGCTGAAAGATTGGCTTCCTGAAAAATAATATTGCTTCAGAATTGATTGCAGCTTTAGTTAAAGTACATTTGACACCTCTGGAAAGCTAGTTTGTGCCCCAGGCATCTCTGTATGTGCCTGCAATCTTGACAGTACGAGTTATGTGGGTGAGTATTTACATACATTCTGCAAAATGTGCTGAGAGGCAAATCAAAAAGCAGAGCTTTCTCTGCTGGAGGTGAAGGAGGACCTGATACAGAGAAGTAGTTGCACTGATCAGGCACAGCATGCTTAACGTTGAAGGAATTTCTCTCTCTGCCCGTCCTATATTCCCTTTCCTATAGGGATTGTGACTCTTTTATAACATCTTATCTCCTTTGCATTTTCACCATATATGAAAAGTTTTATGTATGCTGAGCAATTCTTTGCTTCCTTTTTTTTATACTGTAAAACCAGTTCTATCCACTTATCAAGACTGAATTCCTTTAAGATCCCCTGGTTTTGATCCTGGGGCTTTCATTGCCTTCTCTATGCTTATGCTTTCAGGAATCCCTGTTACAATATATTCCTTCTTTCTTGCAATAAGATGGATTAAGGGTTTGGGTTTGGTTTGTTTGGTTATTAATTATGTTATAAATCTCTTTGTCCTACTCTCCTCTCTTTGGAGAAGAGGTGGGGGAGAGCATCTGTCATTCTCATTGTCCAATCCATCCCAAACCACAGCAGGTTGATTTCTTTTTTTTTTTCAGATTTTAAAATGTTTCTTGCTTTCAAAACTGTATTAACTCTTAAAATTTGATTTTCAAGTTTCCCTTTTCATCTCCCACTCATATCCCATAGAAAAGTAATGTGCTTGGAATTGACATGTCTCTGTGAATGTATTTGATCTATCAGATTTTGTCCCAGCTTTAATGTTCAGCTTGCATAAGAAAGGATTTTTTTTTTTTGCATTAACTATAATTTTCCTTATGAATTAATATTTGTTATTAACTGCAATAAAATATAAATATGTTTATATTTATTAATATTTATCATATTTCAGCCAGATAATACAAGATTGGACTCCTTAATTTGGATATATGAACACTTATGGTGTTTAAACATGAAGAATGTTAATTGACTCGTGTGTCTTTATATCTTTATTAAAGAGAAATTTAAAGCCTCTTGTTTTTTCTGCTGTTTGTAGTTTTATTCTCTATAGAATTAGATCTGATTGATGGAAGTAACTGAAGATTTAATATATCTGGATATCTGCAGAGCAGATGACTTACTATTACATAAGATTAAAAATGTAAATTGTGTGGAATTGACAGTATGTGTATTAAATAAATTAATTAAATGTGTATTAAAAAACAGCTTGCTGACAAATAGCCAAGTTAGTTATAATGAGAAGATATCTTACTCTCATGGAGGCCCTGAGAATTTCTTTGCTGGGCTAAGTTATGTCTGGTTTGGTTTTGGAAACTCTTTGCTGAAAAACTTTAAAAGTGATTCAAAGGATGTAGAATTGTTAAAAATAAGCAAACTAACCAATTAAAATGATATCTGTCAGATTAGTGGTTCAGAATAAACCAAATTATTTGAATTAGTTTCTGGTTTAGATGAGGAAAATATAACGTGACTTAATATGGGACCAGGAATATTTACTACCCCTAAAAGATTACACACAGACAGACAACCATTTGACTTGACTTACACCTAATGGGATGAAAGTCACATCTGCTCTTGAAGCTTCGTCCTTGCTTGAGGGAAGAAGGAAATTCTTAATAATCAGCATCTTCTCAGAGGGCTACATTAACAAAGTCATGTGGCTTCTAAGCCAAAGCTGGCTTATGTCCTGGCTGAAGAAATCTGGTCTGTTTATACAAATACAAGTAAAAATACCTAGTATAACTTGGCTTAGTATCAAATAGGTGCAGGAACTATAATAGTATATTTTATATATATATATAAAATAGTATATTATATATTAGTATATTCACAAAGTCAAATTGAATAAGTTGATATTCTCTGTTGACCTGGATTTCCATGACTATATCACCAAAAAAAAAGAACCAATAAAGAACTTGTTTCAACCACTGATGCCAATCAAGACTGACTAGGTTACCTTGCAGTTGAATAAAACTAGTCCTGTGTATAGCAAATTTGCTCTAGACATAATAATTTTGGTGTTCCAGAATGGAGCCAAGAGCCAAAATAGCTGTTTAAGACAGTGGACAGTTGGGGTCCACTGTTCTAGCTTGCTTCCTGACCTCATTTTTCCAGAAGTTTAGGTGTACCTTTTGGATACAAGTAAAAAACTGAGATCAGATAACATCCTGTTGGATTGTGTAGTAAAAGCCAGTTGGATGTTAGTGAAAATTAGCTTAGTTAGGCAAAGAATAATAATTTACTTCAGCAACAATCCATTGCCAATAGATTTTAGTTCTAGAAAGAGAATTTAGTTGTTCAAAGGCTGAATGGAAAAGCTGTGCAGGAATGTAGTTGGATATTATTAACAGTTGTCCAGATGGCTGAACTTTTGTATCTCTACTATGAACTGTGAAACTCAAGTTCAGTAGTAGATATAGATGCCAGTACATGAAAGCTCACAAGAGAGCATCAATCTTGAGGCAAGGGCTTTCACTTCTTATCTTCTATGTATATTTCCAGCCTCACATATGACGTGGTTTTGGGCTGACCTTTTTGACAGGTCGGTCCAGTGAAGGTCTAAGAGACAACTGGGCAGTAATTGTGCAAAGTGATCTTGACGCAAATTCCTGCTAACAGCAAATCAGAAAAAATGAGTGGGTTGTGGCATAAAGTAATTACCGTATTCTTCTCTGTGAGCTGTAGATACGTTTTCCCACACACAGTGTGCAATCATTGAACACTACTGTCTTCACTATTATGAAAACCATTTATGCATAGTTACAACTTCCATGTAAAATTGACCAAATAATGAAATGAAAGCTGTTCTGAGTAACTCTTTGCTTTATTCTAAACGAGCAGCTAATTGCTTCCGGATACATTAGAGTTTATTGGTATTGTACAGATGTGTATAATCACTGCCTTGGCCTGCTTGAATAGCAGCCATCTGTTTGTCTTTGGATGACTGCAGCTTTTAATAAATACACTTCTGTTTGTATCTGAGAAGCAGCCACTCTTACCCTGCCAATGTAAGCAGGATGGCATGACACATAATGAGATTCATCTTTTAATACACTAATGTATGTCAATATTGTAACTGGCTGTACTGGTTTTGTCTGCAATAGAGGTAGTTTTCTTCATAGAAGCTACTATGGTGCTATGTTTTGGATTTGTGATAAAAACAGTGTTGATGATACACTGATGATTTAGCTGTTACCGAGCAGTGCTTACGCCCTGTCAAGGACTGCTTCTTCCCAGCGAGTAGGGGTGCACAAGAAGCTGTAAGGGGCCACAGCTGCGACAGCTGACCCAGATTGACCACAGGGATATTCCATGCTATATGACATCACACTCAGTAATAAAAGCTGGGAGAAGAAGGAGGAAGGGGGTAACATTCACAGTCATGGCCTCTATCTCCCCAAGTAGCTGATATGCATGATGAAGCCCTGTTTTCCTGGAGATGGCTAAACACCTGCCTGAATGAGGGGAAGTAATGAATTAATTCCTTATTTTGCTTTGCTTGCATGTACAGCTTTTTCTTTCTGTTTTAAACTGTCTTTATCTCAAGTCATTGGTTTTCGCATTTTTACCCTTCTGAGTCTCTTCCCCATCCCGCTGGAGGGGAGTGAGTGAATGTCTGTGTGTTGTTTACCTGTCTGCAAGGGTTAAACCATGGCAACACTGGCTTAGACAAATACAATCTTTTTTGAAAGAGCTCCTATGATTCAGTTAAGTCAACTGTACTAAATTGACATGTCAATTAATTGTAGAATTTATAGCAATTACAGTTGGGATTCTTTCTCTTTTTGTCAATAAGACATGATTTCCTAAGAAGTGCTTAGAAAACTGTTGCGTTATCTCTGTGTTATTATTTAGCTACAGAAAAAAAAAAAAAAAAAAAAAGAAACAGAATTCTAAGTCATTTCACTAATAAATTAACAGGAACCTTCGAAGCCAGAAAGCTATGTTAACCAGATACAAGAGTAGATATTCAAAGAGTATGGAGTTGTACTATGTTATTGTTGTTGCTGAGAGCTTTTATTTTAATGTTGCATAATACTTGAGAAATATGAGCGAAATATGACAACAGGCAATACAGGATTGTGAATAAATTAAATAGCAGTTATTTGATCTTTACACATTTTTCACCCTGAAAGCTGAGTGTATGAGAAAGAACTCTTTATGCTACCTCTAACTTTCTAAGTACAGACATTGACAAGGATAAATCATATGAGATACCAAGCAACTGCTTTTAAAATTTTGATGGTTAACAACGGAACAATGGAAGAAGATTTCATTTATATTAATTTTGAAGTGTGGAGTAAGTTGCAATAAAGATCTCTAATTTGCTTTTCGCTTCATGAATGGTTGCAGTCAAATACAGAAACTCCATTTACCATTTTGGAAGTAATTTGCATAAGCTGTAAGAGAATCATGATGTGCCTTATAAAGTATGATGGACAGTGAACCATTTTATGGTTGATGCTTTCATATAGTTGCTCTTGATTTCAGAATTATTCAGTATTATTAAGAACTACTGAACCAGACTCTTCTGAGCACCCTGTTGTGCTTTGTGATGTTCAAATCATGAAAATGGCAATTTTTCCTGATATAGAGAAGTTCTAGTCTTTAAGGTCAGTCTTTTTCAAAATGAATTTACCTGTCAAAGAGACCATATCAAAAAAAAAAGAACAACAATTAATGTCAAATGAGAGCTGCTCAGATGCATATAGGTATCTGCAGGGGTAATCAGTGGAAGGGTCCTGAGAGCATTCGATGCCCAGCCTTCTCCACAGGCTTGTTTTTGGGGGCTCAAGGACAAGGTAGAACCAGTGCAGGCAAGGGTGGAGCCCCAGGCAGTGCTACAGGATGGTTGCAACCAGGATCCAACCCCAGGCCCTTAGAACTGCCTTCAGCTGAGGGTCTCCCTGGCCCTACTTGAGCTGTGGTGCAACCCTGCCCTACTTGGCCCTGCTGAGCCAGGTCCCACTGGTGGGCTAACCTGGCCTTGCACATCCCCATCCCCATGGCCATGCATGGCCATCCCCGGAATTGGTCTGATCTTGGTTCCCCTCACTAGGCCTGACCCTGGCACTATAGGTCTCAGCACAGCAGACCCAGTGAACTGCCAGCCAATCAGCAAATTGGAAATTTGCATGTGTCTGTCCTCCATGTCTGCAAAACAACATTCACAATTATCCACAGTTTTTGCGAAGGCTGAAGACCATATGTAGTATTTCAGAGATGCCTAAACCTTTTGGATGAGATAAGTGGTCCTGTTTTTAACTTTTTCCTGTGTTTGATCATGAAGTTCATATCATCATTTCAACCAAGAGCTCTATAATGGTGATAAAAATGATATACTGTTTAACCTTGTTCTATGAGCCCTAGTACTTGATACATCTTACCTAACTTGAGACACTTCACTGACAGCCACTTCATCTAAGCTTCCAATATGATGGAGGAGGGTAGATTCTTTCAGGGAACAATTCAACCATCCCAAAGATGTTAATTCCTGTCCTGAGGTGGCTATTTTGCTACACGAACTGTCTGTTCTGAAAAAGACAATGGCTTAAATTTGACATCTTAATGCTTTGAGATGTATCTAGGTTTTTCCTTTGAGGACAAGATGAGCTTTCTGAGAATTTGCAAGTGATTATGAGTTAAAAGAATTAAAAATGTAAATCCTTCATGAAATATAGCTACATTATCAATCTTTCTGTTTCCTAAAGAAGAAAATAATCTTTTATTTGAAAGAAAAAAATACCTCAAATTTTATGCATATTGAGAATTTATTAAGCTTTTATACCCAAGCTATATCAGAACAATAGTGATTTTTTTTTTTAAAAGTAAGGTTATTAATTACTAATATATTTAATAATCATAATTACATTCCCAGACAGAATAAAACAATAACAAAACTCATAACTGCAAACAGTGGTCATGACAGAAGTTGAATACATAACACTTTATTTAAGGAAGAAAACCCTCAGAACTTTAAAAGCATGAAGCAATTAATTCTTGGAACATTCAGGATTAGTTGAGACCTAAGGAATATGTGAGCATGTCAGTAAATATCTGATATAATGTAAAACAGAATGATTGTTAAAGCACCTCGTGTTTGTAGTCTTAAATCAAATTGTTCTTAAAATAACTAATGTGGTACATTTTCATCCTTTAGCATGTTTATGCTTTCTAAAAATAGACATATAACTGAAATTTCCAAATCTGGTTTTATGTGTTATGCAATAACTGCAATCATTGTTTTCTAGGTTTGTTTTTTTCTTTAAGTTATTGATAAATGTTCTGGACTCAGTTTCATCTGAAAGAACTTTAGGTTTGGTAATAGGGCATTTCATTTCACTAGCTAGGTATTCTGAGGAGCAGAAATTCTGCCTGAGTTTCCAAAACGTAAGAAATGCCTTTGCAAAATCCATTTATTGATAGAATACACAAGCCATCAATGATTAGCCAGCTGTGCATATTACCTGCTCTACTCCACCATTCTGACTGTTAGTTTTCTTTTTAAGGGAAGAGTTTTTAGGATATTTTTTTTATATGTGTGTGTGTAGTTTGGTTTTTTTTGGTTTTTTATTGTTGTTGTTGTTTTGTTTGTTTTTGTTTTTGTTTTTTTCCCTTTGTTCCCTTTGGTAACAAATCAGTTACCAAAAGTTGCTCATGACCCTCATCTTATATACTTCTTTTTGATTTAGACTTATGAAATAGAATACTGTGGTACATTGAAGGACAGAATAAATTTTACAGTAAAGCTGGCTGGACATTGTCAATGAATGTGAGGCTTGGCTTAACTCAGGGTGAGTGTGTGTGTTTTTAGTAATTGCTATAGTTGGTATTGATTTATTCCACATAAGAATACAGTTTGGCACTGCCAGAGTTCTCCTCATAGCACCATGTCCTCTGTCTGGGCTCGACAGAACATCCTCCACTGTGAGCAGTCTATGCTTCCTTGCAGGATGCCACAAACAGGTACTCACATCCTGGATGTGTGTATTGACTTCATTGGGGGTCTTTCTCACCAGCTTGCTCATTAGTAGATTGTTTGGAGCGACGAGGGCCAACATGAAAGTTGCTTGTAAACATAGGAGGTGTGTGTAAACAGGGGAACCTGCACTCCAGAAGATGGTTTTGTGATTGTAACCCACTTCTGTTTGGTAAGGAGTGCATCTCTATGTGATTACGTGTATGGGAGGAAGGTGAGTTTAGAACTTGAGATTAGTCATAAAAGGGTGTTTGAAATCTGTAGGTGTATATTTGCATTTTGTGAGTAGCTAGCAATGTAGTTTATCTGTTGTTCTTAACACTGATCCTGAATGTACAGTTCATTGATTTTTGGTTAATTTAATGTTATAATTAATTAATAAACCACTTTGATCCTGATTTGATTTAAGCAGTGCAAGATGAACAGCTTTCCCCTGTGACAATGTGTAGTTGTTTAAGTATCTGTGAGTCCAAAATGTACTTTAATGTAATTTAAACTAGTTTGATTCTCCACATCTAATGACTGAAATTATTACTGGAGTTCTGTGATAAAGAGGCAACAGGTTATGACTTTTCTTACTTCTGTGTCAGCTATTATGTATGGATTTTCTCAGAACTGTACATCAAGTTATTTCTGTTAATATGTGAATTCTGAGAAGGATAAGAATGCACCACTTCTAGCAAGGACTTAAACACGTTATATATACGAAAATGTCTTTCTAATATGTTATCTCTTACAAGAATAAGTATGGTGTACTTAAATGTTTCTGTAACCTGAAATAGTACTGTATGAATCATAGAATCATAGAATGGTTCGGATTGGAAGGGACCTTAAAGATCATCTAGTTCCAACCCCTCTACCATGGGTAGAGACACCTCCCACTAGACCAGGTTGCTCAAAGCCCCATCCAGCCCGGCCTTGAACACTTCCAGGGATGAACATCCACAACTTCCCTGGGCAACCTGTTCCAGTGCCTCACCACCCTCACAGGAAAGAATTTCTTCCTAATATCTAATCTAAATCTCCCCTCTTTCAGTTTGAAACTGTTACCCCTCATCCTATCGCTCCACTCCCTGATAAAGAGCCCCTCCCCATCTTTTTTGTAGGCCCCCTGTAGGTACTGGAATCCTGCTATAAGGTCTTCCCAGAGCCTTCTCTTCTCCAGGCTGAACAACCCCAACTCTCTCAGCCTGTCCTCATAGGAGAGGTGTTCCAACCTCTGATCATCTTTGTGGCTCTCCTCTGGACCCGTTCCAACAGGTCCATGTCCTTCTTGTTCTGAGGATTCCAGAGCTGGATGCAGTACTCCAGGTGGGATCTCACCAGAGCGGAATAGATGGGTAGAATCACCTCCCTCAGCCTGCTGGCCACAATTCTCCTGATGCAGCCCAGGATGCAGTTGGC
The DNA here is from genome assembly GCA_947846985.1 of Fratercula arctica. Taxonomy (NCBI): domain Eukaryota; kingdom Metazoa; phylum Chordata; class Aves; order Charadriiformes; family Alcidae; genus Fratercula; species Fratercula arctica. The sequence continues at coordinate 45,197,153 of CANTUZ010000001.1, read as the reverse complement.
TTTCTGGGTTGGAAGCATGCGTTGCTGGCTCATGTTGAGCTTCTTGTCCACCAGCACCCCCATACATAGCTGCATATGTGGATCTTTGCCTGTCATGTCACCTTTTGCAATACTCCAGGTGTGGTCTCACCAGAGTTAACCAGACAGGTCTATCAAGGCTGGTGGAACTATGACAGGTTCTACCTTCTGATATAGTCAGAACCAGGTGATTTTTATTATGGTAATAAAGGTCCTCATTCTACATGCTCTTTCATGAGAAACAACAGATGATACAAGGTTGCTGACCTCAAAATTACTGAAATGGTGCAAAAAGTAAGGGCTCAGATGAGTTTAAATGCTAAGCACTGGATTCTCCATTTAAAGCTGAGTGGCTGTTTCTTTCTTTTATTGCAACTATTCAAAGTACAAGAGGAATACACACACAGGGGGGCTGGGGCGGGGGGCGGGGGGGCAGAAGAAAAAAGAAAGAAAAAGAAAAAGCTTTCTCATGATAATAGAATGTATGGGTTCTTATTCCTCTTAGAGGCCTTACCTTTTCTAAGGCTCTCAGCAGTGACTTTCAGCAGGCTTCTCATTAATATAAATTCCTGTGTGTTTCCAGGGCTTTAAATTACACTTGTTAATGCACATGCTGCTCTGCATGTGAATTTTGTGGGATCAAGCACAAGGAGCAATTCTGAAGATAGATGTAAACACTAGAATGTATGGAGGCCATTAATTAATTGTGTGGACACTTTTTATTCAGCTGCTTCTTATCACATGGTTTTGTGTGTTTCTTTCTCTCTTGTAGCTTCTGAACTAATAGGCTTTTACTAATTAAATTAGGCAGAAAGGTAAAAAATCTAAAAGAAATTGATTCTTTGTACGTTTTGTGAAAATAAGCTTTCAGGTAGAGAATATGAATGTCAGTAATACTGTTACTGAGAGAAAGGATTTTAAATTCCACTTTTCAGGGCAACACATACGCACACACAAAATCACAACTACAGAGCAAAATTTCAGTCTTAGATTGCTCCATGATAAAAGTCACACTAGTTAACCAGACTCAGAATCATGAGAAAGAAAGCTTCCCTTAATTCTACTGTGTTCAGGATAAATGTTAATATCAGTATGTATGGTGTAGGTGTATGGTGTGAATATATGTATATAAAGTTGACAGCAAAACAAACTAATCCTACAGCCCTTTTAGTGAGGATCTGCCACACTGGTCTTACGAAAGAAGTACTGTTTTTCTACAACTTTGATTCACATTCTGGCTATCCCTCTGAGATGGAACTATGTTCAGAGGCAAAAAGCTCATTTCCCTTCAAAATAAACATACAGAGAGTAGCCATGCAGTACATTTATAGGGTGCAATATGGCAAGGTGCCTTAAGCACTTACAGTGTTTAAGCATGTCAACTGCCCCTTTATATGTCTGGACTTTTAGATCATTGAGCATCTCAGCAGACAGAATCCATTTAGTGCATAAGGAAAAGACTAACTATAGCCTTTAGCAGACAACTAGCACAGACAAGCCTATACAGCTCCAACATACAGCTATTTTCCTTGCTAACATAGCACAATTTGGTCTTTTTTAATGTTGCCAATGCAGGATGATTCTGCTAGAAGGCTTTATTTCGTATTCCGATATTATATTTTTTGATTTCTGAAATTGCTCAATTTATAAACCATGTTCTTTCTTACATTTTTCTGTCACTCTCTGAAAAAGAGTGGATGTATCATTACAAAGATATAGCTTATGGATGTTTCAAGAGGTATCCTCTTTAAGTTCTAAAGGCAAAAAAACCCAACCCAGATTTTTTAAATTGTACATACTCAAATTCTGATCTAACAGGTTTTACTTATTTGATCATCTGTCTGTATTATTTGGTTGTATTCCAGTTCATGGTTTATGTGTTCTCAGGCCATCTGAGCTAGGTCCAAATTGTGTTTCTGGTTTTGGCTTGTTTTCTAGAAAGTTTTTAAATATACATCTTACAGTTTAACAGGCAAAGATGTCACGTACCTAGCTTAACTACACATGTGCTTCTGCTTAGTATAACTTAACCATTCACAGATGTGTATTAGGTGTATTAGGTAAAACACATATTACACACATTTACCAGAGTATTACTGAAACAAGGTTACATTACCTGTTGACAGTTCGCAGAAGAGACATAGACATTGTCAAAACAAATAAATAACCTGTCTCCCCATCCTGTACACTTCCATTTCCTTCACTATTTTCAGAATTTTTCAAGAATCCTGACATTTCTTTTTCCTCCCTGTACCTTGCTCAATCAGCTTGATTTTTTTTTTCTTAGTTATGGGTTCTGACTGGGTTTTTTTTTTCCCAAGATTTACTAAACCTGCCTAGTTCTTCTATCTCAGAAAGTTTGTGCCTCTAATGATGGTAAAAAATAATGGAGATGCAATGTACCTAAGTTCATTTACGTCTGAGCTTTATCAGCAGTGGGATGTAGCTGTTATACGTGGAAGGACCAATCAATTATAAAGCAAGAGAAGATATTGTAAACAGGTCAATTGAAAGGATTTCTAAAATTTCTACATGTCTCTCTTGGCTGTAAAGATAACTGAGGGTGAGTAGCTCAGATATAGATCTATTCTGAAGATGTCTAAAATCAGATAAGTTGATCTCCACCTCCACTATTTTTTTAATGCCCATGTAGGAATTCAACTATTGCTTAATGTCCAGTATTATTTAATTTGCAGACATCTACAGTTGAAAGGTATCTCTCTCTCTCTCTTGTTTTAACTCTTGCCAGTGTCCACACATACCCTCAAATGCCTGCCTAGGCAAGTGAGCATAGTGATGACTTATGAATTAAAGTTAGATGATTAAAGCATTTATTTTGGATGTGGAAGACTTGATTTCTGGTATTATCTCTGAGGAAATAAAACTCTCAACCTAGAGCGAATAACGCTCTCATCTCCCACATTTTAGGAACATGCTCTATTGACTAGACATTCAGATAAAAACAAAAGCCACACATCCAGGACAAGTTTTTGCCTTGATACTAGTGTAGTGCATTCCCAACAAAACTTTAAAATACTCAGTAAAATCTTTCTGAATGTATTTTTTTTTTTTTCTCAAACTGCAGACTGTACCCGTACTAGCACCATGCCCAGCCTCCCCGTCTACTAAGCAACAAATATGCACTGCAACAGGTGCACACTGTGCACACGCTGTAGCCCTTGAGGGCAGGGCACCCCATCAACTAAAACTAAAATCACTATTTCACAGAATCACAGAATTGCAGAATGATAGGCATTGGAAGAGACCTCCAGAGATCATCTAGTCCAAGCCTACTGCCAGAGCAGATTCACCTAGAACAGGTTGCACAGGAAAGTGTCCAGGCGGGTTTTGAATGTCTCCAGAGATGGAGACTCCACTACCTCTCTGGGCAGCCTCTTCCAGTGCTCTGCCACCCGCAAAGTAAAGAAGTTCCTCCTCATGTTTAGAGGAGGAACTAATGTTTTCCCTCCTCCTCAGGCTGTGTCATGATCAGCCAGGAGCGCAAGAAGAAGGGAAGAGGAAGGTGAGTCTGGTTCTAGTAGTTTGGGCAATCAGCTGGGAGAGTGACAGTTGTGATGAGACATAAGAATCCCATTCAACCAACTAGGTTTTTTTTCACTTTATTTTTCATACAATAGTACTGTAAAATTGTATGATAAGGATCATGCCTGGACTATCTGTCAGCTCCTTGTCAGCGGATACTCTCTTCTTTTAAAAAAAGACACAAACTTTCTCCATTGAGCAATAATCCTCAGATAATTGGTATAGATAAACAGAATCTAGTTTGCTAGAGGTGCTGCTTAGCTTTTGATATATGTGACTATTACATGATTAGTGTTCTTGACTGACTTCATGTAGACATATTCATTTGACTTTGAAGAACTTAATCTTTTTTTTTTTTTTTTTTTTTTTTGGAGGAGATAAAAAAATGCTTGCTTATAAATGTAAAATAGGTAGTAAGTTAAATGCGTAATACTCCATTTCTGCTTCCTTTTATTTTTCCCATTAATGGGTATTTTTTTTTTTCATTAGACTTGTTGAAAAAATAGGAAAAGACATATTTAATTGCCATTCAGACATTCTGTTTTCCATTGTGGGTCCAACTTACCTAAACAATGACAATCACAAATCACAGAATGGTTGAGGTTGGAAGAGAACTCTGGAAGTCATCTACTCCAAACACCCTGCTCAAGCAGACTGCGCAGAATGGTGTTCAGACAGGTTTTGAATATCTTCAAGGAGGTAGACTCCACAACTTCTCTGGGAAACACGTGTCAGAGCTCAGTCACTCTCACAGCAAACACTATTTCCTTATGTTCAGAGGGATCCTCCCGTGTTTCTGTTTGTACCCACTGCCTCTTCTTCTTTTATTGGATACTTTGAAAAAAGCCTGTCTCTTTCCTCTTTTCACCTTCCCTTCAGGTGTTCATACACACTGATAAGATCCCCCTGATCCTTGTCTTTTCTTGACTATGCAGTACCAGCTCTCTCAGCCTTTCCTCATGGGAGATGCTCCAGTTCCTTAATCATCTTTCTGGCCCTTTGCTGGAGCTCTCCGTAGTGTCCATGTCTCTTTTGTACTGCAGAGCCCAGAATTCCAGGTGTGGCCTCAACAGTGGTGGTTAGATGGAGAGATTCACCTCTCTTGGCCTGTTGGCAATATTTTGCTGAATGCAGCCAAGGATACCATTAGCCTTTTTTACAAGGGCACTTTGTTGATGTTCCACTTGGTGTCCACCAGGACCCCAAGGTCCTTTTCTGACAAGTTGTTTTCCAGATGGTAGGCCCTCCAGCATATACTGGTGTGTAGGTTGAAATATCATCTTCTTTATACATAATCATATGAAATATGGAGCAAAGAAAACCAGAAAATATAATAACATTAAATGAATATATTAAAAAACTAATTCTATTTTACAAAAACAAGTTTCTAAATTTCCTTTCTTTTACTTTTTTAATTTTTTGCGACAAAATTCTGCTGTCATTTATGTATTAGTGAACTTCCAATTATTTTATTGTCTTTAGTGTGTTAGGATTTCAGGAATGATGATCTGAAAGTTTAATAAAATTTACAGAATGATGAGCTAAAACTATATTCATTGCCTATAACACAGAGAATCTCATCTGCTCAAGGACAGGGAGATAATTTTACCAGAAGATGTATGGCTACTTAACTCATTTTCTGCCCTCTCTTATACCTATCCCAAGTGCATTCCCTGACCTTATGTGTGGATAAACCCTTTTAGTAATGATTTATGTTTGAACCAGCATTTCTAAATTAAATATCCATCCCTAAAGTATTCTGTTTCTGGTGCATATCTCAAAACATTGTAACATTGTTGTGCTCAATTTTAAAACAAAGATAGTTAAAAATAAAGATAATGTCTTAAAAATTTTATTAATATTTAAATGAGGATTTATCCTGAGGTCAGAAACAATGTAAGGAGTTAAGATAAACACACATAAAATAATAATAATAAAAAATAATAAACTTATGTGGCAAAATAGAAATAAAAGCAGTAGCTTTACCAGAAGTTTTAAATCCATAATGCAGCATAGAGTTGCAGTTTCTGGAGGAGAAGTTTTTTAACAGGAACACGGAATCTTCACCTGGAAAATTAAGAACAGAGTTTTTTTCAAGAAGCTTTAATAAGAAACACTTATTTTAGAATAACATACATTCTTTTTCCAAATGCTTTCTTCCATCCTTCAGAAATATAATTATCACAAAATTACATTTGATAACACTTTTAATGTATTTACATATATATTTATAGCTTCTTTTTTTTTTTTTTTTTTTTTTTTTTAATCACTACATATGTTATTCAATCTCCAGAACTGGATTTAACTTCAGCTTGAAACTCAGGGCTTCACAGAATTGATATTTTTAAGTTTTCTGCAATACATCTAAGGTTTTTACATATCCAAACAGACTTTCTAATTTTGCATTATGAGTAGCAGTGCACATAATAAATTCTGGTTTTTAAGAAATTAAAATAGCTCAGTTTTCATGATATTGTAGTATAACACTTTCTTGCCAATATCTTCTAAATCATGCATACACATTTTATTAAATATCTCTTGAGACAGAGAGGTAGATTATTTGTCATACAGTCTATATGTAGCTTTTTCTCAAGTTTTAGTCATTCAACATGGTTTCCTGAGAAATCGGCTTCTATCTGTCAAACTCTTCACAAGAAAAAAGTCTTGCATGGGTTAGGGAAAAGTTATTTCCTAAAAGCAAAATGTAGATTCTGGTATTTAATATGTGAATTAAATATTCAGAAACTGAAATTATCTTTTTATTGTAACTTAAGCATCATTGTCATCATAGAATCATAGAATGGTTTGGGTTGGAAATGACCTTAAAGATCATCTAGTTTCAGCCCTCCCTGTCATGGGCAGGGACACCTTCCACTAGACCAGGTTGCTCAAAGCCCCATGCAACCTGGCCTTGAACACCTGCATGGATGCGCATCATGAGCTGCTCTCTGGGTACTGGTTCACACCCTGCATCATTAAAAATTGCTTACCTAATGTACAAGGCTTACCTATTGTACAAAAGCAATGTCTAATAGCCAAAAAAATATCCTGAGTTTCTTTTGATCAAAATGATGGTAATGTGACTCAATGTCCTTTATTTCTTTTGCGACTGACAAAAAAGACGACTCTAATTATGGAAGATGAGGAAGAGGGATACAAATAGTGTAAATATATATAAATATATATAGATATACATCTAACTGTAGTGGAAGCATAGCTTCTCAGTTTCTGTTTTATGCAATATATCTTTGGACTAATTAATTGGATAAAATCTTGATTCTCACTTTTCTTTCTTCTTAGATGAATTGATTTCTCCCAAAGTTATAAGTAATATTTTTTGTTCAAGTGGTTATATAATGCTGAAGTTCATACAATTTGACTGTACAAATTTTGCGTCTTTTCAATATTCTTTATACACTTCAGTTTTGTCTTCCCAATAATCAGCTGAGCAAGTGTTACTACTTCTAGTTGTGTAGTAGAAAGCTAACATGCATATTTTGACATTTAAATTGGGTCATAACTAATCATAAAAAAAAAAAAAAAAAAAAAAAAATCTGTTTAATTCCTTTCCAAAGTGAAAGACCTATGGTAACACATAAAGATCTTGTCATACAGATGTACACAAGCAAGACAGTAGATGAATCATGAGAAAAAAAGAAACCATCTACTGCCAAATAATCTACTGAAGTTACTACTGCAGTTCAATTTTGTTATTGCAGACCTCTCATCATTTTTTTTTTAATTTTTCCCATTTGCGTTCAGTTGCAAAACTTCCTAGAAGCACTATAGAATATTTTTTTAGTATGTAGTCCATTTACATAGATGACTTCACATCTGGTGTTCCCCCATGAATAAGGATAATGGCAACCGCTGCTATCTTCTTGTAATTCGGGGGGGGAAAAAAAAAAAAAAACAAACCAAAACCAAAACACTTGATGCTTCCTGTTTTAAAGCCTTGTATCAAAGCTCATTTGATATTATTACCTTATGTCATTTTCATGATCTGAGGCTAACAAATAAAAAAAAAAAAAAAACCTTAAAAACATACACTGGGGTCATTGTCACTTTATCTGCCAGCAGACTGAAAATACCACGCCTCATTCAACGTGTGGAATTTATTATACTGAAGATACCATGTGAAGTAAAAAAAAGACACTTTTGTAAACTTACTTCTTTAGGTACAGCATTGTTGAGCATATACATGTAGAAATGTGTAGAAATACATGAGTTTATTTTTTGCATTTTATCAGCGATAAAGTAATTCTGTTTAAAGATGTGAAAAATATGAGTAGCGGTGAGTAATGTCGACAGGCTCTGTAGGGTTCTTGGTGCTAAACCTGATGCAGTCTCATTGACATTGTTTTATGATAGTGTTCCATGGAACTAACTTGCCTCAAAACTATGCCTTGTACTGTCTTGGAATGAAACCACTGAAGTTGTCCAAATAGCCAAGTATTGAGCTAACGGCTAAGCAAGGGTCCAGTTGAAAGGACAAAAGCCCACTCACTGTCCCTCTTTATCAGTGTAGATGCATCCAGAAGTTTTATTTCTTGTATTCTATATATTTGTCTTGTCTACTTGAAATTTATATATATGTAAACATATATGTATATATATAATAGGTAAAAATTCTAATTTTTTAAAGAAAAACATACTTCTTTTTTTTAGAGGTTCAATCAAGTACAATCATCTGACAAGTGAATGAAATGAGATACATCCCTTAAAATAAAAACTGAGTCTTCACCTTTTGGACAAAGCAAAGATATTGAGAATGTTCCCTTGTAGGCTGAATCCTCACTCTGCCCACAAGTAGAATAGAGCAATGACTTTGAGGTGACCTGGAAGTAATAATTAGCAGGACTCAATTGTCCATGCTTGGATATCTAGAGTTGTGTTAGGTTCTATAGGTCTTGCCTTCAGTAGCTGCTCCAAAAAAACTTCTGGCCATGTGACAGCCCTGTGTTGTATCTGTCAGTTACATTGCTATCTCAGTCTGAGGTGTCTCAAGCAGCACTAGATAATTATGTTTAAAAATCTAAATCCTGCTAAATCTACTTTGTGGGGTGGGATTCAGGTCATACATCTCAAGGTACATGTTCAGGTATTAGGGGGAAGATGTCTAAACTTGTATTAAAACAGTAGAAATCCACAAAACCAAACAACCCTGAAATGCCCTAGGTCACCTTATACATCTGTCCAGGATGAGTGAAAATGACATATGACTTACAAAAGAGCTGTGTCATTCAGGAATCTGGAGGCCAGGAATAATATTCCACAGGCTCTAAAATGACACTAGATTCCTATATTCAGGTAAGTGGATGAGGTCTTCATCAGTAGTTGAATCTATTGACAGTTGTGGAATTTTAGACACCCACCACATATGTAAGAAACTAAATTTAGGTGAATTACTTTGGTACTCAGTCCAGTCTCTAGGGAAACAGTAACTAATGTCTGCTGTGGTGATATCCCACAGGACTTCAGTGCTTGCTTTATCATTATGAGGTCATGCTAGCTGGTACACCAGAGGAATTGTAGAGAACATCTTTTACTAAATATGCAGAAGAGAGAGAGATCCATAAACCAATAAAAGGTTCTATGCCCTTTTGTCTCCTATCTATGAAACAATGAGAAGGGAGTGTTGAATCCACCAGCCCTCTTAAGCAGGGTTGCTAGAAGACAAGTTTCACATAGCTTTGTGTTGTTCTTTAAGGATGTGTGTACCTTTGCTATGTCCTAGTTGTGGGTTGGTTATACGCTGTGAATCCCACACTGATATCCCCCTCTTAAGTATCCAGACCAGGACAGCTATTGCAGCTGTTGTGGTCCCTTCCTTACCAGCTATCAGGATTATTTTTTTTTTCAAAGGGACATGAGTAATCCAGACCTATTCCTAGTGTGAGGTCAGGATGTAGTTAAGCACCTAGGGAATAGGAGGTAACATTACCTTGCAGTATAGACACAACCAGCATGAAACAGATCTAGCATTTAAATAATACTGCATAACTTTTTTGGTGTTTCTGTTATCCTTCCACCTAAAGTATCAAAAAGATTGCACAAATGTGGGGCTTCCACTGTTTAAATAAATATGTCATGTTAAGTTTTTGAATCCAGGATTTAGAAACTTCTCACCTGGTAATTGTGTAGCTGTGATAGGTGAAAGGAGAGCAAGCAAAGACAGGGTGAAATACAGAGATAAAAAGAGATGATTAAGACATTTTTTACTTCAGGCTTGATTCTATAACCCTAGGGAATCTCATGCTTCTTTAATGAGTGCTGCTGCTTAGCCATCTTATTCCTGCCTAATGAGAAGGATAGGTCCAGAGAGATCAGTTCAAAGATAAGTGCTTCAAAGATAGGTTGCATTTAAAACCATTTTGCCCTCAGCTTCCCTAGTCGGTCTCCATGGCATTTTTTTCTTCTGTCATCTAGTAATCTTGAGCATGAACTGTGGGAAAGGCTTGAAATTAACAGTCATATTATGCAGAGAAATATTTCTCGGCCAACTTTTTCAAAGAAATGTCATTCACTGCACTTAATGTCTCTGTCCATATTTTACGTCTCTCTTCCATTAGTTTTTTGCATCCTGTTCCGTTACCTGCTTGTTTCACTGTGTGACAACTGGCAACTTATATTTCTAGTGGCCAGGCAGCACCAGTGGCTATGCATATAGTTCTTGTACTTCTGAACATCTAAGATGATTCCCCATTCCCTTCCTGCTCCATGTTGTACACAGAAGAATTGTGTTTTAGTGTAATATGTAGCCAGGACATACTTCAGATAGTCTGTATGGAAATGTGATTGATTGTTCAGTTACAGCCTCTCTCTCAGCTCCCTAATTAAAATCAGAGTTGTATCCTTATGTGAGAATTACACAGATACATGCACAAAAGCATATAAAGTTATGAACAATTACATATTTTCAAATACTTTAAAAACTAAGAGGAAAAGCTTACTTTCAGAATGATCATCATCATCATCATCCTGTAAACAAACAAACTGAAGAAAGAAACCCAAGAATAAATCTAACTAGAAAGGATTTATGAACTCTTCTCTAATGGTTATTTGGATAGTTAATTTGACAGCTACAGATTTCAAGATATATTGCCTGTATATTACTTTTAAGAGAGTAGTACTTCCCCCTCCCTGCAAAGGGGGAATCCAGTGCTAGTGTTACATACAAAATTCTGATTTATTCAAAGTCATTAATTAACCTTAGGCTTTCCAGGCATATATTGACCCACAGGTATATTGGTAATTTCGTTAGTTGGGAGTTTGTCTACATGAGGGAGCAAAGCTGTACCTTTCTTTAACAATTCCTGTAAGTGATGCTTTCAGTATGCAGTAATTCTGACATGGCCTTTTTTAGGCTGAAAATGCTGATCTGCTAGCTTCTATAAAATCATTCTCAAAAGTGCTGCCTTAAAAAGGCACTACTTCTGTGAATAACTACTTAATTGCAGGACTTAAAAAGATAGTATGGACAGTACTTGAACCACAAAAAAGGTTGGCTCTCTTTGGAAGTTTTGGACTTACCATAAAATGTCATCGGCCTAGTCTTACCTTGTATAATAGCATCAGTTACCTAAGTTTGATTATGTCTAAGACTCATAACACTTCTATAAAATATTAATTTGCAATATTTTGTGTTTCATCACTTGTTAATGTGCTGTAATCTTTTAAAATCAATTGTCTACAATGTCATCTTAAAACATTTTTACTATATTTACCTTTACTGTATTAAGTTAATATCATACATTGAGAAAAAGTGTTGTATGGCAGTCTGCCTTTTGTTTACACAGGTCTTGCAGTGACAATGTTACTATGACACTTGTGTTTAATGGTATGTTTCTAAGTCACAAAATATGTCAGACTTCTCAGAATATCGCCACCTGTTTGCCATCCACACCACTGCAGCTGCAAGTCGGTCTCCCTCTCACAATAGAATCATAGAATCATAGAATCATAGAATCATAGAACCATAGGGTTGGAAGGGACCTCTGGAGATCATCTAGTCCAACCCCCCTGCCTGAGCAGGGTCACCTAGAGCAGGTTACACAGGAACACGTCCAGGCGGGTTTTGAATGTCTCCAGAGATGGAGACTCCACCACCTCTCTGGGCAGCCTGTTCCAGTGCTCTGCCACCCTCAGGGTAAAGAAGTTCCTCCTCATGTTTAGGTGGAACTTCTTGTGCTCAAGTTTGTGCCCATTGCCTCTTGTCCTGTCCCCGGGCACTACTGAAAAGAGCCTGGTCCCATCCTCCTGACTCCCACCCTTTAAGTATTTATAAGTGTTGATAAGGTCCCCCCTCAGCCGTCTTTTTTCCAGACTGAAGAGACCCAAATCCCTCAGCCTTTCCTCATAAGAGAGGTGTTCCAGTCCCCTAATCATCTTGGTAGCCCTCTGCTGCACCCTTTCATAAGTGATTTTGGATGTAGGTCTATTTTCTGTGATGCAAGGGATCTTGCTCACAGTCAGTGAAGAACTCGAGAAAGTAGAGGCAGCTGATCACCACTATGAAGACGTAATAATTTGCAACAGATCTTTAACCTGTGACAAAAGTTCATGTTGTAGAAAACCAGAAAAAGTTATTCAAATCCAGGGAACCCCACAAACATATACAATAGAATGTACAATTTTTCATAGTGCTGCACTGTTGTAATCATACTGTATACCATTGTACTCATACTATAGGTGGATGGATTGAACATGCTACATTTCCTATGAAAGACAAATGTCAGGAAAAAGTTTTTATGTATCATGGTTTTGGCTGGAATGGCCACTAAACAAATGGCCACTAAAAATGGTAGATGTTCTCTTTAACATCTCTCCCTTCCCAAAAGGTAAGGAAAAGAGAATAAGAGAGAGAGACTTACAGGTCGAAAAGAAAACTAAAAGTACTTTAATGAACTATGAAACCAAAACTAAAGAAAAGATAATAATATTAATAAAAAAAAATAATAAAATATATACAATATATACAAAACAAATATCGAGCTCCCAGGATGACAATCACATCACCAGTAGGCACTGTGAAAGTTCCAGACTGGACTGAGTGATGGAGGATCTGGAGGGTTCCTGGAGTGCTTTGATGCATTTTTTTTCCGGTGGCTTCTTTATGGCACTGCTAGGGAAGATGTTCACTTAGGTCTGCTACTCACATAAAATGAGGAACTGCTCAGAGATGTGATTGCCAACAGCAGCCCTGACTGCAGTGACTGTGAGATGGTAGAGTTTAAGACAGAGAAGGAAGTGGGGAAAAGTAGTAAGAGAATAAAGAACATGAACTTTAGAAGAGAGGACTTCGGCTTGCCCTAGTAACTGGTAGAGAGGATGACATGGGAGGCTGCTCTGGAGGACAAAGAAGCCCTTTACACCGAAAGTAGTTAAGCACTTGGACAAGTGACCCAGAAAAAAAAACATTATGGTCTTCATCACTGCAGATATTTTAAACTTGACTGGATAAAGCCCTGACCAACCTGATCTAACTCTGAAGTTTGCCTTGCTTTGAGCAGGAAATTGAATTTGAGAACCCCAGCAGACCCTTCTGACCTAAAATATTATATTAGTCAGAGATTTGATTTCTGGAATATTCTTACATTCATGTGAAGCTTTAAAAACCAAACAAAACCAAACCAAACACACAACACCCCCTACCAGCCAAGTAAATAAACAAGTTCCTATGTCAGAATTTGGCATCCAGTTATGTTATAAGAACAGTTGTATAATAAATTTAATACACAAGGTTAGGCACTTTGCATCTTCCAGAGAATAAAGCAGAGTATTTAAGTAGGATATACGCTCAAATTTATACTTACGCTTATTATTTTGTCTATAGGAAGATTCATTTATATTCTAAATTAATGAGTCAAATTAACAAGAGTTTGATCACAGATGATAAATTATGTAAAATTCCATCCTGGATATCTAAATGCTTAAAAAAAAATAAAATATATGTTCTCACCAACATATTTTCAGTATCTGGTTAATAGAAGTGCAGAATCTTAGGGGGAAATCAAATCACTGTATTTGCCATCTAAAAATCGGACATATATCCCATGTTTGATAAATCACCTTTAAAAAGTTGCTATTTCTGTTAGTCAATAAATGAAGTCTGAGCAACTGATGTCTGAGCAATGAAGTCTGAGCAACATGTAAGGAAGATGTCCATCTTTTAGATGACTAAACTTAGGTAAGACTAATCCCACACAAATGACTGAGGATCAAGATATTCTTTGCATACGTATTTTAGTTACATAAAAGTGTATGTTACTCGATGGCTTATTATGAAATTATTTTTAGCTATTTGGATTCACACACTTCACAGTTCTTTTTTATTGTGTAACATATAAAAGTATTTCTCTACCTTAAAAGATGAAAGTTTACTTCTAGACAGTGAAGTTGTTGAGAAGTTCTATTTTAAAATGTGATTCCAGTCAGCAATATAGATAGTAGTCGATATAATTGAAAAAGGTCTTTGTAAGTTTATTCACTTCCCATAGATTCTGCTGTGTCATTCATCTCACCATACTTAGACGTTGACATTAGGCAGCTACTGAAAGGATGACAAGATTAGTGCATGATTTCCTTCACTCACTAGCATTTTAGCTGAGCTTTAGACATCTGAAATAAATAGGGTAAAATGAATCCCACTTTTACTGTTCTGCAAGTGAGCAGCCTGCCTAAAACTGTGGTCTTAAACCAACATTCAACATGTTCTAGTGTTGTGCGTATAGCTATTCCCAACATGGTCTGATAGTATTTATGTGTATAATTTAATAATATACTTTAATATATACTACATGCAACAAATATACTAAAATGTATATTAATATTTAATGTTACACTATTTATAAAGCATATTCAATTCCTGTATTAACATCATAAATTAATTCTCATTGGAAATCTCACCCAGAGTAGGATATAAACCAGCAGTATCTGTGCTGACCAGATCTGACAGAATATTCAATCAATCAATCAGAACAATTTAGAGGAAAAAATAATAATTTTTACTAATTTTCCTGTCAGAATTATCACACCAGTTCAAGTCTGATATATCTTTTACATTAAAAGCCAGCAAGTTGAGGACAAAAATTTTTTACCTGTGGCACCTTTTAAAGGTTAGCTTTTAGGTAAAGGTTCTTTCTATTTACATACTGTATATGTTAGTATAAGCAGAGAATGGATTGGAGAAAAATGCTGTTGTATATCCCATTCTGGCTTTTGTATACAATCAGTTGACCCTCAGTATGCACACTTGGATCCAGGAATGCTGAAGCAGTCCTGTGTCTGCAGATATAGATGTAGTCTTACTCACCTATCTTAAAGGACTTAATTATTTTTTAGTTAGAAAGCTTGCATTATTGAACATAGAGAAAGTCTGCGACACTGGCTTAAGCTGGACACCTTAATTTTAAGCAGATAAATGTTTACAGGATTAAGTTGCTTCTAATTTTCACATAGAACTGAATTAATTAATTTGGAAGTTAACTAACTAAATGAATTAGTTAATTTGGAAGACACCATTCACATAGCCATGCCTGACTATATTTAGTGACTTTGGCAGTCCATTATTTCCAGGAATCTCTTAGTATGATACCAAAAGGTTATGCAAAGCATCTATTCAGAGTCTTCACTGAAGACAAATGATTACACTTTTCTGCTTAACTATGCAAGGCTTACCACTGTTCCAAGGGCTGCTCAAGCATATTAATATCCAAGCCTCAATAAACTGCAAACTCACACTTTCCATATGGCAGATTTTGTTTCAGCCGTTGTTTGCAGGGTATGTGCCAAACTAAAAAAAAATAGTATCTACAGATTTTACATGCATGAAAATTGGAAAGCATGGTGCACAATCATAACTACCAGTAGTTTCACAGCATTCATTTTGTTCGCTCCATTATGTACTGTGAGAAAGCAGAGAGTTTGGGGAGTTTGAACTGAATTATAGGACCACCTGCTGCTGCAGCATCTGTAATGTGCAATCAGAAGGATAAAGCAGGATATATGAGAACATGATGTGTAGACTGTTATGATAAATATGGTGGTACATGTCTACCGTGGTATTCTTTGCCATTAGCTTAGAGAAAGGCTAAATATACAACATCTTTTGAATTTAGATATAGAATAATTAGTGCTTTACAAATATTATTTGTAAATTATTTAAGTCTATTCCAGGTGACATTTTGAAAGTTCCTATTTTTTCCTTTCTAAAAAAAAAATATCCCTCTTCCTTTTATACCAGTGAAGTAAGGGATAGTTGCCAATATTGGAATTTTTTCTTACATACCTGTGAGTTCCATGTATCTGGCTATTTTCAAGTGCAATATAAAGGTTTCTGCAGATGGTCTTCATGTGTTGGACTAACAGTTGTAGCACATCTTTTCTGGGACTACAGTGCCAAAAGGTGCTAAGTCAGCTGAAACTGTGCTTCAAAATTCATCTGTGTTGAGCCAGGAACAAATAAGATGGACAACATTGTTAGGTGCTGAAACGTATATTTTTTTTAACCACCCATCACCCTGTGTTGATTAAAGTCTCCTATATTGTGTGTAAGAAAATTCAGCATTTCACTAAATTAGTATCTGAAGTAGCTAGCATTCTGACTAGGAAGCTGATTAAGTTTACATACTGTGGAAATAGTATGAATTGGCATATCCTAAATTCTCTTCCTTTATGGAACTTAGAACCCTAGCTTGTCTTGCTCTTCCTTTCATGGATGGATTGATGTCCATTTGACTAACAAATATCCCATCCTACATTTGTAAACAGTTTTAAGACTTTCCTTTCTAGGCAAGTATACTAAATAATGGGCTGTAAGATTACTCTCCTTTGTGTTCTCTACATCTTTATTTATTACCTAATTCATCTTTTATTCTTTTTTAAGAACTGAAATACTTTTGAGAATATTTATGCTGTGCTTCATCTGTGAATGATCCGTATATTGATGCTGAAGTATTCGTAGGAAATACTCTAAAACAGAAGTGAGTAACTGAATTTATGTTGCTTAGAAGCTGTGTAACTGTAATAAGCACTGTAATGTTGTATAAAAGCAAGAAGCACTCTCTACGCAGGTTTTGAAAGAAAGTGGCCATTCCAACTGCGTACTGTGTACAGCTTAATTGATTATTCATGCACAGGGCATGCCCGTAGGTTGAAATCTATGAGCTTCTTTGTGGATGAATGCCCAGTTTCTGGACATGGACTCTATTTAGTCACTATAGAAATATGGAATTCTTCTGCCTATCAAGGTGAAACACTTTTGAGCATGTATGAAAAGAGAAAATTTGATGCCTGAGACATTTCACAATGAAAACCTGAGATTTCTATGGAACTTAAACTCCTACATTAATAGCTGTAAATTTTTCAGGATCACAGTTTTGGTCTTAGATATTTAAATTAGATAATCTTACATATCTGCTAAGCTCTTACTTACTAAACTTTCAGGCACCCCACAGATTTTTTTTTTTTTTTTTCTCTTGTCCAGCATCCAGATGCTACTCTTGTATGCAAATGCTCCTTGTCTAGCACAATCAGGGTTTTTGGTTTGTGTTTTTGTGGTTTTTTTTTCTTCTTCTTCTTCTACTAATCCTGACTTTAGCTATTTTTACTTATATCTAGAAACATGGTAGAAATGTGTAAGCACTGATAAGAAGCTGAAGACTGATTAAACCAAATGGGACTTTTAATATCCCTGCTGTTATAATCCTGTACTGTCTAAGCAGTTTGGGGGAATGAAAGACATGGAAGCATGGCCAGCTTTAAATTATTATGAGATTTATGTCAATCTAAGAGTGATAATAGTTAAGCCTTAGAAAGCACCCTTATTTGATAATTACTTCAGCTTGTAATATACTAAAAATTTAATAAATTTTTGTTTTCAGAAAAAATCTCAGTATGTTGTAGGATATTGCAACTTCTCCTGCTTTCATCTCACACTACTTCTATAAACTTTTTAAGCAAAGTTGACAGTTTCAAATTGTCCAATTTGTTACTCACAAGACACTAGGAAAAGAAATCTGTAAATTCTCAATAATAACCCAGACCTTTGAATTTTTATAAAACAGTATACTACGGCCAAAGTATCTTTGCATGAAATAGTTTTATGAATCATCCTGTTTTCCTTATGTAATCTTAAATTATTACAGTAGAGCTTTTTGAGTGTGTATAACAAAGCTGCAGCTTCTAAGATCACTTTTTCACAGGCCCTTATTTAATAGTATAGATATACTCAGTAAGTCTAACCTACTCTCAGTCCCCTAAAGAGAGAGACTAAGACTCTCAGACTGAGACTAGAGAATTTCAGCCTCTCATTTTTTAAATGTAAGCTCCACTTTAAAAGCAGATAGAGATAATTTCGCTGCTTTCCCAGCAAACAACACTGCTACTTATTTCTAGATTACTACCACTTAATAATTTTGTTTGGAATCTGCTTCTAATTTGGAATGAAAATTTATTCTTGGCATTATATACCTTCCCATTCTCATGCCAGCACTGTTCATTTGCTTACATTGGCCTTCTTTCTTCCCTGGTGTTAATTCTGCAACTATATTTAGAAACAGCAGTCATGTTTTCTCTCCACCTTTGTTTTTCCAGTTTTAACAAAACAAGTGTTTTTTGGGCCATGACTGTTTTCTACAGTGGATGATGATGCAGAAAGCACTGAGGCTGCTGTTGACTGAAATCACAGAATGTTTGAGGTTGGAAGAGACCTGACTTGCACTTGCTCAAGTACTTTTTTTCAGGCTTTGCAGACTCTTTCACCCAAAATTCAAAAAAAATTAGCATGATAAAGGAAAAGCTGGTGCAAAAAAAGTGAAAGGAATATTGAGGTGGAGAGAGGACTATTTTAGCTGAACAGCAAAGGGTTTGGCAAATACAGAATATCAATATTGATATCATTCAGTGTCTCAATTCCCTTTTGTCTCCTCCAGTTGTTCATGACTTAATTCATTTCTCTAGCCCAGCAACCAAGTAAATACAACATTGCCATTACTAATTGCCAGCCACAGGCCCAGTATTAAGTTTGTAAGGCCTCAGTCCTGCGACTTGTCAGGTTTTGTCTGAGATTTGTTTTTACTTGATTTAGATGAAAAAACATTTTTCTAATTAGCAAGTGGTCACGCTTAATTTTTTATAAACATGTTTTTAATATAGATAGTGGCAAGTTGTTATTCAGTGTAAAACAGTATTTATGGCTCTAACAGATATTGATGTAGCACAGAGAATTAAATGTTTGGTATGATAGCAAGGGCCTTGAAAGTACGGTCACAGCATGCAGTAGAAATGAGAACAGGCAAGGGATGATAAGATGGGAGGCACAGGTTGTTACTGGAGATAACAAGGCTATGAATAACTCATCAGTCATCGGTGAAAAAAATAGATCTGGACAAAAACAGTTATAGGAATAACAAGAGAACAAAGAAAAGTATTCAAATTATGTAAAATGCATCTGGTATACTATCAATGCATTTGGATGCAATGTGGAGATGCAGACCAGTAAAAAAAGATCAGGGTGTAAAAGTGTTTTAAACAAATAGTCCAAAGTGAATCCTAGGGGGAGGAGGAAGAAAAATCTCTGTCATACACATCACACTCCTTCCAGCAAAACACACTTATGACTTGCTAGAATTTCCCCCTTCCTGTGCGTTAATGACCAGTACAGTAAATTCTTGTAACCTAGATAGGGTACCATAAGGGTGACCATAACATCAGAGGAAAAGTAACAATAACTTGGAAGCGTGTGTGTGTGTAGCATTTTTAACCAAATTATTGTTATTGAGAGTTTTTCTACAATAGTATACTTTCTTCTATTTCTTCCCCCCCCCCATTTCTGTATTAACTATATTTGGAATAATAATACTCCTCTAACTAAACTGTAAAGGCCTTCATTACACTATGAATAAATTGTTGACTTTCCTTCTTGGTGTGTTTTCTTCTTGCCCGTAACAAGATTTTAGGTGTGACATCTCCTACACATATACACAAAGTGTTGTTTGAGGTATCCTGTGGTGTTCAACCTGGCTTCCAGCTGCTGCTCTGTAGGAGGAAGAAACCATCATGTCTTGTGAATCAAATTTATCAGCTCCACTTGAATGCTTTTCATCTCTTGGGGCAGCCAAAATGGCGTTAAGTACTGATGTATGGACAACTGAATTAAGCCTTCTGCCTTTAGACTCTATCCTGGAAAACAAATACATTTAGTCTGGGAAAATACTATCTTACCCATGAAATTTTAGTAGTTTTAATCTTCTTGACATTTCAGAAGTAAGAAGGCTTCTTTTTAATTTTCTTTTGCAGATCAGTAACATTACTGAGATAACAATGGTAGTATTCTTCTCAGTTATCTTCTCTTCTCTTAAAATTAGCTATTTAAAAAGAATATATACTCTAGACAGATACCTTAGAAAGCCAAAGACAGGCACCCTAGAGGGTATTTCTCTACTATCCTATCCTATTCCAAGATTAATTTGCAAGATATGTGGGAGGAATTGCCCTCAGCAGAGGTAGCCTAGATGACAGACTTAATACAGGTGCTTGCTTAAATAGGTCTTTCAAGTACGGCAAATCTTAAGTCTGTAATTAAAATGATGAATTTGAAAGACTAGTGTTTGCATAGACACATATATAAACAAAGATGTAGATCCAAATCCCCAAAATGTAGATAAACTAGAAGATGTGTGACTGAATAGGCATGTACTTAGGAATTGTTTATCCAAAAATTCTTTAAATCAACAAGCAACATGTCACATGCCAGTGATTAAAAAACAGACAAACAAACAAGCAAAAAAAACAAACCCCAAACTTGCTTAAAATACTATCTGTAGGTGGTGGTGCGGGGGAAATGTCACTTACTTTCTCTTTTTTATTTATATGCAAATAAGATGAGGTAAATTCTAAGGGATATGAATGTATCATCTCCATTTTCAGTAAAGATATTTGCGTAGAGCCCAGAGATAAAGGTAGGATAATCAAAACAGCCTAATGCAATTATGTGAAGGGATCAAGTAATCTCCATCCCTGGATTCTGAAAATACACGAACATGGTATTTGAGGTCTGGTAATTAACATTTTTAATAAATCTATAAAGTTAAGTTCATCACCCAAGAATAGCAAATATATTGAGTATATCTGAAAGAAAATAAAAAGACATCTGACTAAACTTACGTATCTGACCTCAATGTTTTACAAGGCCTTAATATTTTTTTTTTTTTTTTTTTTTTTTTAATAAAAGTGTGATTACGTATTTGAAGATGAATGAGCAATGGGCTAAAATACACTGTGAGTTAAACAAAAATTTTGCTAGATTGTCTGACAACTTCCTTCATAAGATAGCAACTTTATCAACTACTAGAATTCATTTGATGTCACCTATCTGAATATTACTAATGCATATTTTGCTAAATAAGAAACTACTAGTTATACCAGAGACAACTGATATTTACTAATTTCAGTTATGGAGGAGTTACAAAGTGAATAAGGAGTATGCTTAAAGGCAAACTATCAGAAAACATTGAATGGAAGATTATAGTGCAAAGAAATTATTTGCATTGAGAATCAACTATTTTTGAAAATAATCTTGAGTTTCATCTTTTATTTTCTATAATGAACATTCATTTGTGAATGATTGAAGCTTGAGAAGAACCATAAATATGAAGAGAAATTGGGTTATTGAGTGGATGAATTTATATGACTCTGAGGATGACAATAGCAGAACGAGAATGAACTTTATTCTGAAAATTTGAGATCATGACAAGGAAACAATATGGGAGATGGAAATTTTTTTGTTTATAAATGACGAGAAAATTATGTAAAGCAGCTGGAAGAATGCAAACATTTCCCAGAATTTATCAGGAGCAGAATTGCCATTAATGTGTTAGTGTGACCACAAAAACTTGTGAAACCTCATCTGAATAATCATATAATTCTGATAATTATTTCCTTGATTGGGAAAATAACCAAAACACATGCTGAGATGGACTATGGCAAATATGACAAAATTGCATCAAGAGTTATAGATATAGGAAGGGAATGAGCCATGCAAGTGAAGAGCAATTTTTTTATTTTTATTTTTTTTTTTTAAAGATCAGACATGTAAATTGATAGTAAATACATTTAGATGGGAAAATTACACACACACACAGAGACACCCCTAATCCTCATAAGAGTATTTTTCCTTCTTGGACAATGTCTGATGATTGAAGAGTTAGAGTAAAAACAAAATGTTTTGAAGATGAATATCAAAAAAGTTGGTAAACTTCTGAAAAAGGATGATACTGTCAGAGTAGGACACTGGGTGCCACCACTGAGGAGGTGTCTTTCAATCCTACATTTTAGCTATTTCCAAAATATTTATCTGCTCAGGTGCCCTTCCCTTCGACTAATGCTCATGTACAGACAGAAGAAAGTGGGCTAAGGAATGAACATTCAGGCAGAGATGTACATAGAATCAGGAATCCCTGGAATGGATCACACATGCTTATGTATTTGCTTGTTTGTTTTTAAATTACAAATATTTTGCAGCCAATTATCTTAAACTAAATGCATAATTTAAGATGTGTAAAATTAGTTGAGATTAATCCCATGACTTGTTTCGGGCATCCTTTGGAAATTAGATCAGAAGCTGTGTACTGAAGATGACTGAATCTTAAAGAGGTATCCCTCTGCTGAAGTCCTCTGAAACATTCAACATTATTGGTGCTCCCAGGCTACATATAGTGGATATATAAGTAGGGCTTAATGGATCATTGTTCTCACAAGACACAGGTGTGATGAACATTAATTTTGGTTTTAGTAGATTCAAACCTTCCTTTCTACCTCTCTAGCTGGGATACTAAACATCAGGCCCAAAATAAGCTGGATAGGAATGATTAAGAACTCATCTTTTTGATGATGTAGCAGTTCACTGTAGAAGATGAAGTTTTGGGGGCATTTCAGGGCTGTGAAGGAAGAAGCTGTTTCACAGTGGCTAGGACACATAGAAGGAAATGTGGATTTAGGACCATTCTTCATTGGCTATTTCTGTTTTATCCCATAATTAATGTAAAACACAGAAACAGCTCTGGGAGACAGAGAGATCTCTTACACATCTGACATAAGTGGAATATAAGTAATTAGCCTTCTGCATCTGTTGTACCCACTAGACAGCTGCTCCAGGAACTTACACATCTGTTTGGGAAGACTTATTCTAATTTTCTGACTGAATGTGTTCTTACAGATCATTGTCCTTCAGATGAAAAAGCTTGTCTCATTTCCTGATTCTACACCCTGATATGGAAAGAAAGCACATGTCTGCTTAACATTCATTCTGCTAGGCTAAGTAGCGCTGTCCCGGTGTACTTTTACATGAGGAGTTGACCTTCTCCGGGTCAATTTGGTAGCCCTTCTTTGTATGTAGGCTAAGATGACCAAAATTATTCAAGGTGGTTTTTGGTTTTTTTGTTTGTTTGTTTGTTTGTTTTTGTTTTTGTTTTCCCATCTCTTTTAACTCTTACCCTAACTCTAACACTTTTTCTGTTAGGTTTGTAAAGCCAGGAACCTTGAATGTGTATTTATACAGCACCTACTGCAAGCCCTTCATGTAGATCTAATCAATTGATGGGGTCATAAAAGAGATAGCATCTGACACCATTTATATACTATCAATCAGTTCTCTTGCTCCTTTCTGTTCTGATTCTCTGAATAATAGAAAATATTTGTTACTTTACTATTCATTTATTTATTTATTTTATGTAAGAGGACCTCATTTATCTCTTCCTTTTTTTTGTATCTTTTTTGTTCAAGACGTTTTTTTCTATTTTTGTGAAGTCTGAATTGTTTCCATTTGAAGTGCAATGGCTTATTACTATTATTTCTTTATTAAATAGGTCTTTGTTAGAATTATATCTGCCCTGTGAGTCAATCTTATGATGAACTGAAAAGGTACGTTCTTTAATAGAATGCTCTTCTGCTAATAGGGCAAATACAAGGTTCAAATGTTCATCCCACCCATCTTTATTATCTCTATTATTGTTTCATTTAGAAAAGTAAGATATGTTTGGGGTTTTTTAGTAGAAATGAAGAAGGCTTTTTATAGTGTTTGACTGTTCTATTTATGCTATTCCACTGCAGACTTCTTTAGCTCTTCTCCACAATTTCATGTAAATAATACTTAAAATATGCTAATTATTTCCAAAACATCAAAATGCCAATTGCACAGTAACTCATGATCAGAAAAAGTTTTCATGACAGATATAATGACTACTAAATTACACAGTGTTGTGGTTTAACCCACCCATGATGGGAGTCGTCTGTTTCTGAAGGTGTTGGGGCACTGGCTGCTCAGCTCCTTGTTTTCCACCCCTTATTCTATGCCATCTATGTCATGCCCAGGTCACACACTTTCCAACAAATCCTAATTAATCACCACCACCTTTCCTATCTTTTGATATAGACACAAAGATATCATTCCCTTAGTCTATGGGCCATTCCTCTAAAATGTCTGAGCTCATTTAGTCCATGACTTTGGGATCCATCTGTCATAACAGTCCTTCAGGGCAAGACAGATGGTGTGTGGTGTTGGATTGTTGCATTCTGAAGCCAGTCCTGGTTCCATCACTGCTGCACTTGTTCAGTTTTATCATTGCTGCACTTTCCCCAGTTTCATCAGAAGTCATTCTTCATTGATCTGGGCAGTATTACAATTGATATGGCATATAGCAACTGTAGTAGTGATGACATACAGCATTATATAGCAATTATCATCATACAATCAAAGTCATTTGCTATTCTCACCCAAAATCAAATCTCCTTGAGATACACGTTGGACTTCCCCATTCTTCTGCAACACCCACCAAGTGCACCAGGCCCTCGAGCAAAATCAATCGCACGGATGGGTTTGCCTTTGCCTGTGGCAGGAATAACCCAAACTGTCTTCCCCAGCATATTTTTATGAGCATTACACAGACTTTATCCCATTCTACAGTATGTAAATGTTTTGATTCCGCAGGGAAAGCTTGATTGGCAGATCCCCTAGTGTTGACTAAGCAGCTGTCCTTTGCTAAATTTGTATCCCCATGTTTGAAAGTCCAAGCCACCCATTTCTCTCACTGTAGTTTTTAACAGCTCATTTTATTGTTTGATTTTCCCAGAGACTGGTGCATGATAAGGGATATGATATACCCACTCAGTGCCATGCTCTTTGGTCCAGGTGTTATGAGGTTGTTTTGGGAAATCAGTCCTGTTGACTGACTCAGTTATCTCTGGGGTGCCATGTTGCCATAAGACTTGCTTTTCAAGGCCCAGGATAGTGTTCTGGGTGGTGGCATGGGGCACAGGATATTTTTCCAACCATCTGGTGGTTGTTTCTGCCGTTGTAAGCATATGGCGCTTGCCTTGGCAGGCAGAGTGTGACATAATCCATCTGCCAGGCCTCCCCACAGTTATATTTCAGCCATCTTCCTTCATCCCAAAGAGGCTTTAACTGCTTGACTTGTTTGATTGCAGCGCATGTTTCACATTCATGGATAACATGTGCAGCGGCGTCCACAGTCAAGTCCACCCCTTGATCACAAACCCATCTCTATGTTGCATCTCTTCCTTGATAGCCTGAGCTGTCATGGGCCCAACAAGCTATAAATAATTCACCCTTATGTTGCCAGTCTAGATTCACCTGAGCTACTTCAATCTTAGCCAGCCTGACCCACCTGCTGGTTGTTCTGATGTTCCTCAGTGGCCCAACTTTTGGGTACATGAGCATCTATGTGACATACTTTCACAACCAGATTCTCTACCCAGGCAGCAATATCTTGCCATAGTTCAGCAGCCCAGATGGGTTTGCCTCTGCGCTGCCAGCTTCTCTGCTTCCATTGCTGTAACCACCCCCCCAGAGCATTTGCCACCATCCATGAGTCAGTATAGAGAAAGAGCACTAGCCACTTTTCTTGTTCAGAAATATCTAAAGCTAGGACAGCCTTCACTTCCGCAAACTGTCTTGGTTCACCTTCTCCTTCAACAGCTTCTACAACTCATCATGTAGGACTTCACACAGCGGTCTTCTACCTTTGATGTTTTCCTACAATATGACAGGACTCATCAGTGAACAAGGCATATTGCTTTTCATTTTCTAGCAGTTTATCATACAGTGGGGCCTCTTCAGCATGTGTCACCTCCTTCTCTAGTAATATTCTGAATTCTTTGCCTTTTGGCCAATCCATGACCAATTCCAGAATTCCTGAGTGACTGGGGTTTCTCATTGGAGCCCATTGTGTGATCAGTGCGACCCACATATTCTACATAGTGTCAGTTGCATGATGTGTAGAGGGGACCCTTTCTTTGAACATCCAGTCCAGCACTGGCAGTCAGGGTGCTTCTGTACCAGCCACTTCTGAAGCAGCTTGAACCCCTTCATATGCTGCAAATATCTCTTTTCCAGTTGGAGTATCGAGAGCCTTGGATGCTCTGTATACCTGACTCCAAAACCCTAGGGGTCGACCTCGAGTCTCCCCTGGTGCTTTCTAGCAGAGGCTCCAGGTAGGGCCATTCTGCCTACATGCAGTGTAGAAACACATTTTTTACTTCTTGTCCTGCCCAGACTGGCTCAAGGGCTACTGTGTGAACTATTTCCTGTTTAATTTGTTCAAAGTCTTGATGTTGCTCAGGGCCCCATTTAAAAGCATTCTTCTGCTGGGTCACTTGATAGAGTTTACAATAAGACTGTAATTCGGAATACACATTCTCCAAAAACCCACAACGTCTAAGAAAGCTTGTGTTTCCTTTTTGATAGTTGGTGGGGACATAGCTGTTACTTTATTGATCACATCCATTGGGATCTGATGATGCCCATCTTGCCCTTTTATTCCTAAGAACTGGATCTGCTGTGCAGGTCCCTTGACCTTACTTTGTTTTATGGAAGAACTGGCTTTCAGAAGAATTTGGACTATTTTCTTCCCTTTCTTAAAAACCTCTTATTCTGTGTTGCCCCATACAATATTGACAATGTATTGCAGTTGATCCAGAGCTTCACCCTGTTCCAGTGCAATCTGTATGTCAACTGGTAGGGCTATGTTTCCATCCCTTGGGCAGTCAATTCGAGGTGTACTGGATGCCCCTCCAAGTGAAAGTAAACTGTGGCCTGCACTCTGCTGCCAAAGGGATTGAGAAAAACATATTAACGCATACATTTACATCACTACTACAGAAATGTAAAGAAAGGTGAGAAATTTGCTGTTGCACAAGAAGAGAAGTAACTGTGATACATGAAATATAGTTGTTCCCCCCCCCCCTCCCCCCCCGGCCTTGTACTCTATACCTCTCATTACTCCAACTTATCACTATGCTTTAAATTTATTTAAATTCCCATAGATTATTCAAACATTCTGCAAATGCCAGCTAGCAAAATACGTGCTAATGGATACTCTCTCATTTAACACACAAGGAACTTAGGTCTCAGCAGTTCCCTATTTTTAAACATAAGTCATATTTATATTCCAGCAAATTCCTGTGCCAAGAAAGGTTGACCCTTTTCTGTCTCCACAGTGCCTAGTTACCAACTAAAAGGATGGAGGTTTGTACTGATTTTGGCTGGGATAGGTCTTGGATTTGTGACCAAAATGGTCACAAATAATGATAATAGAGGGATAGTATTGCTGAGCAGTGCTTACACAGCATAATTTTCTGCTTCTCACTGCTCCCTGCCAGCGAGTAGGCTGGGGGTTCACAAGAAGTTGGGAGGGGACACAGCCAAGACAGCTGACCCCAACTGACCAAAGGGATACCCCATACCATATGATGTCACACTCATCAATAAAACTAGGGTGAAGAAGTAGGAAAGGAGGATTTTCAGGGTTATGGCACTTGTCTTCTCAAATAACTGTTACACATGATGAAGCCTTGCTTTCCTGGAGATGGCTGAACACCTGCCTGATGATGGGAAGTAGTGAATGAATTCCTTATTTTGCTGTGCTTGTGCACACAGCCTTTGCTTTTGCTATTAGACTGTCTTCATCTCAAACCACAAGTTTTCTCTTTTACCTGCTGTTGCTCTCCCCCATTCCACCAGGGAAGGAGTAAGCAAGTGGCTGTGTGAGGCTTATCTGCCTATTGGGCTTAAACCACAAGGTTTCGGTTAAATCAGACAAATCACAAAACAATAGTATGGATGCATTACCTTCCATACAGCAATATCTTCTTCAGAAAGCAACAAATATTTGTGGTCTGGGTTTTGGATATCTGGAGAGACCCATTATGCTTGAGAGACTACAATGTAATAAGAGGATCAAAGTGAGATTTCTGTGGATGGAAAAGAACAAAAGATGGGAGAAAGTTTTTTTTTTACTAGAAGATCAAAACAAGACTTCAAACTGGACTTGAGTGATGAATAGAAACTAAAACATTAAACAAAACTAATATTATAATGAAAAACCTGAAGGTTTGTTCAGCCTTGAGAAGAAGGCTGGGGGGATTTGTTGGACAGCTGTTTATGCTCATAAACTGGCTGGGAAGAAAAAGCAAAGACATTTCATCTTTGGTGGCTTCTCTGACTGCAGAAAGTGAAACCAGCAGAAGCTGACAGTGCTATGATAAGATCCTCTTAGAGTCCCTTCAGTGGCCTCTCCAAGATTAACTGCAGAGTTTGTGGTTCATTTAGGAAAGAGTCAGGTGGGAAATAATAACTTTTTTCAGTAATCAATCTATGCGTAAGTGTGTTCAAAATGTAGTGGATTAAAAAGCCCTTTGCAGCTGAGATGGCCTGAAACAATTCTTTTACCCTGAAGCACAAGTACCCTAAATTTAGAAAAGAGGACATTGAAGGTTTGCCCTCTGAAGGAAGAGATAGTTCCCAACAGTTATTTAAAAGTGAATGGTCTTGATAGAGGAGCCATTCCTTATGTTAATCAGCATATTGCTCATTCAGTGCAAGTCTGTCTCTATTCCTCTGAGAGGGAAGGACTGAATGCAAAATCATTTTTTTACTTCTCACCACTTTCCTCACCCTCTTATAAATTCCCACTAGAGTCCCTTGAAGTAGTCTCTTGACAGTTCTTTTAAGTGAATCTTGATCTTCGGATCACTGAATATCATTTAATCTGATTAGAGCATCTCTTCATACAAAGATATACTTCCCCATTGCAGATGTGATTTTTTTTTAAATATATTGTTTTATCCTACTCTTCTCCAGAGATATTTATTGTGTGGGTTTGACATGTTTTTTTTGTTTGTTTGTTTGTTTGGGTTTTTTTGTTGGTGGTGGTTGTTGTTGTTGTTGTTTTGTGGTTTGTTTTGTTTTGTTTTGTTTTCTTTTTTTTTTCCATAAAGATGTATTACTGACCTGGAACACTGAAAACAAACTACTAGTCCGGGAGAGTGTGAGCGATTACTGATTCCTTCAGAAGATATAAATAATTCAATGAAACAACCACTGAATCTTAAGACTAGATCGTTGTTACAAACGTTACTGATGCATCACTGACCCATTCAAAACTAGCTTTTTAAGAAGTGCAGTGTCATCAAAAGTAATTCTCTGTGAAGTGGAGCAGTCTACTTGATTTGGGTCACTCAAGATGACAGAGGGAGAAGTCAATGCAAAATCTTAAGTTTTGTCCTCTTAATTTGGCTAGGTCAGCATGCTAAATGAGAGCTCCAATCACACAAGACCACACGATACTCAAACATGGAAACAGGCACAGTCACTTTGATCTCCTTTTTATATTCATGTTGCTAAAACATTGTGTTTCTCTCAGACTACCAGTACCAAATACTTTGTTTGGTGGGCTGCAAAATAGTCCTTTCATTCCCTGGGAAACTACTCTGGCATCCTTTGAATGAGGATTCAGGGTGAGACACTTCAGAGAGTGAGAAACAGGGGTCCTCATCGATGAATGCAAGGAATATACCAATTTATTGCTATAGGTTTTCTTTCTTTTCACAGTAACTAACCCATGGGACTAGGAAGGATCAAGTCACAGAATCACAGAATCACAGAATCACAGAATGGTAGGGGTTGGAAGAGACCTTGGGAGATCATCTAGTCTAACCCCCCTGCCAGAGCAGGGTCACCTTAGAGCAGGTTGCACAGGAACACGTCCAGGTGGGTTTGGAATGTCTCTAGAGATGGAGACTACACTACCTCTCTGGGCAGCCTCTTCCAGTGCCCTGCCACCCTCAAAGGAAAGAAGTTCCTCCTCATGTTTAGGTGGAACTTCCTATGCTCAAGTTTGTGCCCATTACCTCTTCTCCTGTCCCCGGGCACCACTGAAAAGAGCCTGGCCCCATCCTCCTGACACCCACCCTTGAAGTATTTATAAGTGTTGATAAAGCCCCCCCTCAGCTGTCTTTTTTCCAGACTGAAGAGACCCAAATCCCTCAGCCTTTCCTCATAAGAGAGGTGTTCCAATCCCCTAATCATCTTTGTGGCCCTTTGCTGCACCGTCTCCAACAGTTCCCTGTCCTTCTTGAACTGGGGAGCCCAGAACTGGACACAGTACTCCAGATGCGGCCTCACCAGGGCAGAGTAGAGGGGGAAGATGACCTCCCTCGACCTGCTGGCCACACTCTTCTTGATGCACCCCAGGATGCCATTGGCCTTCTTGGCCACGAGGGCACATTGCTGACTCATGGTCATCCTGTTGTCCACCAGGACTCCCAGGTCTCTTTCCACAGAGCTGCTCTGCAGCAGGTCAGCCCCCAACCTGTACTGGTGCATGGGGTTGTTCCTCCCCAGGTGCAGCACCCTACACTTGCCCTTGTTGAATTTCATAAGGTTCCTCTCTGCCCAACTCTCCAGCCTGTCCAGGTCTCCCTGTATGGCAGCACAGCCCTCCGGTGTGTCAGCCGCTCCCCCCGGTTTTGTGTCATTGGCAAACTTGCTGAGGGTGCACTCTATCCCCTCATCCAGGTCATTGATGAATATATTGAAGAGGACTGGACCTAGTACTGACCCCTGGGGAACACCGCTCATCACTGACCTCCACCTAGACTCTGTGCCCCTAATCATGACCCTCTGAGCTCTATCTTTCAACCAGTTGTCTATCCACCTTACTATCCATTCATCTAACCCACACTTCCTAAGCTTCCCTATGAGGATGCTGTGGGAGACCATGTTGAACACCTTGCTGAAGTCAAGATAGACCACATCTACCACCCTCCCCTCATCTATCCATCCAGTCATGCCATCACAGAGGCTAGATTAGTCAGACATGATTTCCCCTTGGTGAATCCATGTTGAGTACTTCTGATAACTTTCTTTTCCT
Source organism: Fratercula arctica (assembly GCA_947846985.1). NCBI lineage: Eukaryota > Metazoa > Chordata > Aves > Charadriiformes > Alcidae > Fratercula > Fratercula arctica. The sequence continues at coordinate 45,166,365 of CANTUZ010000001.1, read as the reverse complement.
CCACATAACTTGAGATGTCGCCCAGAATGAGCTGTTCCATCATCTTTCCAGGGATGGTGGTGAGGCTGACTGGCCTGTAGTTCCCTGGGTCCTCCTTCTTGCCCTTTTTGAAGACTGGAGTGACATTGGCTTTCCTCCAGTCCTTCAGGCATCTCTCCTGTTCTCCAGGACCTTTCAAAGATGATGGAGAGCAGCCCAGCAATGACTTTTGCCATCTCCCTCAGCACTCTCAGATGCATCCCATTGGGACCCATGAACTTGTGGATATCCAGTTGACTTAACTGATCTCTCATTTGATCCTCCTCAACCAAGGGGAAGTCTTCCTTCGTCCAGACTTTCCCTGTTACTTTCTGCAAAGGCTGGGACTCCTGAGGGCTAGCTCAAGCAGTAAAGACCGAAGGAAAGAAGGCATTCAGTAACTCTGACTTCTCTGTATCCTCCATCACCATGGCTCCTGTCTCATTCAACAGTGGGCCCACAATTTCTCTGGTCTTCCTTTTGCCTCCAATAATGAACCTTACTGCTGAGATTGTCCTTCAAAGCTCCTCTGTCATGTCAGTGCAACTTAGAATTTTTTTGCCCTTTGTTTCAAGAATCTGGTTTTGGTTCATAAAGTAATCTTTGCATCTGAATAAAATAATATTCTCCCACTTAGTTTGCTGCTCAGATGTAACTGAAAAGGGAAAAAAAGCAAGCATGCCAGTCCTTGCTACTAAAGCCCACCCCTGTGACACACTCACACCCCGAGGATAAACACTGCAACTTGTATTTGCATCCCTGCCTTGGGATCATCTCTTCAGATCTTTTATTCCAGCACTACTGGTTAGAGAATATGGATAACACAGTGGTCAGCAAATGGTGAGCGCTTAAAAAGCCCAGCGAAGTGGAAAATGAAAGCTGGAAAATGAAAGCTGCTTGATAGGTAGTCTATGTCCCTAGCAAAAAAAAAAAAAAAAAAAAAAAAAAAAAAAAATTATTCAAGAGAAGTTCTAGAAAGAAGGAGTTACAGTTAGTACTTCTGTGCTTATGCATTATCAAATCAGGATATGGGACTGATTCTGTTTCAGCAGCCCTTCAGTGTTGTTGATAGTAAGAGTCCATGTTGTGATTGCTTGCATTTTAGGCTTGTCTTATGCCAGTTTGAAACAGAAAAGCAACTCCAAAGCACTTGTCCAACTGATTTACCACCAGGAATTAAGAGACCTATTTTTTTCCTGTTTTTGAAATGCAAGCCGAGCCTTCCCAAAGAAAAGGAAAACCAGAAAAGGCTTGCTTTTACCCCTTACTTTTGTTTTCTTCTGAACCAAAATATTAGCCACAGGAAAAAACACTCCTGTGTGATTCATTTGGATGTTGTTAAGTGAAAGGAGACACGGATATGCTGGGTTTTGGTTTTTTTGCTTCTCTGTCAGACTCCTTCCCAGGTGTTTTTTTGTTGCCCTCTATATAGAAAGTCACAGTGGTGTACTTTCCTTAAATTTATACCATTCATTACTTACGCAATAGGAAAAAGTTTCTTGTCCTGTCTGGAAGCTATTAGCTTTTAAGTTAATGTCTCAGACTCCTATAGGGACAGAGTTGCTTAATCTTTGCTGTCACTTGTTTAAGTTAACATGTGACGCATATGTGTTCATATATTTTAAAGGTTTCCCTACTTGGTATTTCCTGATATTTCTTCTTTCTTTAACCAACAGCCAATTATTTCAGAATAAAGGACAGTCATATTTCCTCTTGGTGCCTTTCTAAAACAAAGAAATGAAGGCCAAGAGCTAGGCAGTTATTCTCTTTCTGAAGAGAAAATTTCTGGATGAGCCAAAAGCAGTTTCCTTCTATATTCACCTGAACAAAGAAACTGTGAATCTTAACCCTTGGAAAGCCAAAAACTGAGAAGAAAACCTCTGTCTGTTTTACACTACAGAGAAAAACAAAACAAACAAATAAGCAAACAGAAGATGTCGTATCCCTGGGGTAAGGAAGTTTTGAAGGGAAATAGAACAGAACAGAGGAAAATTGTTAATATGTACAGGTTTATGTGTGACTATAAAAAGTAGTGTATGTGGGAGTGTATAGAGAAGACAAAAAAAAGATATTGGAATCTACCCATGAAAGTTAAAGACTACCAAATAATATAAGCAAATATGTCTGTTAATATGCATGCAAGTAAGTGCTTGCTGGATCAGAAAAGTCATGAATATTCAGATGATTATCAGATGCTTTAAACTTGTAAATATTTAACTTACAACCTTGTTCTAGTTTTGTGTTTTCATTTTCCATAAACTGTTTGCTGTTCATTACTTGTTTTATGTTATAAAGCAGAAATATCAGTGATCTATCATGCAGTTCAAATAATACTGTAGAGAGTCCAAGCAATCAATTCATGAACAGCTTATGAGCAGCCCACAGAACAATTGCTTTTCTCGCAATTGTTTGAATTGTTTGAAAAGTTTGAATGCCAATGAACAAAAGACATCATAAGCTTCACGACTAGCTTGTGCATAACAGTACTAAATAATTTAAGTGCTGTATTCACTAGTACTACTTGACCAGTTTTAATTGCAAGGAATCTGGCTTGCTTTTCTTTGCACAGGAGGAGAACTTATTTCACATATTTTCAGATCACAATATTAATTAATGTTTGCCTTTTGCATCCATTGTTTCTTTTTTTCACCTGGAGCATCCTGTATGAAAGAATAAGACCTCTTCCCCAGTAGGACATACCCCAGTGTCCTACAAGGATAGGTTATGCTTTAGTCTAATTGGGGAACATAGTGAAATTTATGACCTCAGAAAATGAGTGTGATGATATGTACTGCATGCCAATGGGGATAAATCTGTATCTGTATACAGGCCAACTAATAAAAGCAACCCACAGTACAAATAATATTTAAGGTATTTAAATGTTTATTAAGGAAGAAAAGACATAGACTTTAGGTTAGCTTGTTCATAAGAAGTTAAATTATGAAAAATGTACATGTGTACAGTGGGAAAAGTCACATGTGAGAGGTGCCTTTTCTCATCTGGCTCTATGACAATAGCCTTGCCTTGAAGAGCAATAGTATCTCTCTTCAGAGAGGGTCATCTCGATATATCAACCTTGGAACAGCTCCTGAGCAACGGGCAATGTTTCTGTCACTGTAGCAGGGAGAGCTTGGGGTTGAGTATAGATTGCAATACAGTCGCTGGGCATGTTTTTGTTACATGCAGTTTTAGTGTGGACCTTGTGTACAAATGTCCGGTTACTCTTTGTCTATGCTGTACATTCTTCTCAGTAGTTTGCAAGGATCCCCTGAGATCTCACTGTGGAGGCTCTTGCCCATCCACTTCTTGCAGGAAATTTCTTGTATTCTGTTCTTTCTGCACAGTGAATCCAGGTCTCTTATACACTGACCCTAAGACATCAGTGAATGTTAACAGGCCTGAAAGTAGCAAAACCAATGTGTCTATAGATAATTCAAAGAAAGCAGAGCCATTGCTGGGAGGTTTTTACACCTTCTGAACATGCTACAATCCTTGATACAGCCTTGTTTAAATATTCATTTTTAAATCACATAGCGTTGATAAGTTCCAAAACTAGAGAAAGGTGTAAACAGAAGTGTCAACCAGCACTTCTGTCTCTTGAAAAGACAGCTTGAATTAAAGTGAGAGACTCTAAAAAGTATAAAGACTGCCCAAGGAGGGAAATGTCAGAATGCATGCCACCTGACAGTGTAGCTTGCTGGTACTTGCAAGACCAATTTTTATCTCATGAGGGAATAAGCTAAAGAACAGAGTGACTCTGATGGAGGTCAGCACGAGATGAACACCTTCCCTGGGAAGTGAGTAGCAATATCAGTGAACCCATTGCCCTGCTCCTGAGTGTGTTATGGCCTTTAATATGAGACAAAAGAAAATATGAACAGCTGTTAACGTTACAAGCATTTGAGAGTGTTTCCAGTTGCAAGGCTCTGAAATGAGTGTAGAAAAAATATATCACCTGAGACGTTGTAGTTCCCATTGCTGTCAGGTACCAGTAGCATAATGCATCAAATAGGTGAGCAAAATATCAAATCCAATGCACTCTGCAAATTGACATTTATTGTAAAAGACAACTTCTTTCTTTATTAATAAACAAAAACATTAAATGTGAGTTTACATTAATTACTTAGGGTAACAACAGCTCAGCCAGAATCATAAATTATTTTAAGTGAATATAGCTGCTCTTGGACTTAAATACTAATGCAAGTTATTGAGCCAAATCCTCAGACAGTATATTTGACGTAGCTACCCTGATGTACGATTATTGCACAAGCCACATGGCTGGCTCACTGTATAGACAGATGTGGTCTGGGCTAAAAAGCAGATAGCAAGATTCTTTTCTGCTGATTTAACCATTGCTTTCTCATGGATCAGATGATGCGTTTGCGGATCATTTGGGAAAATAAGTTCAAAACTTTTTTTTTATTAGCTTTTGCGCAAGCACCATAAAAAACTTATTGCAGTAACATTCATAAAAAGGACCTGAGCTAAACCTTATCAAATTTCCCATTGATCTCAATAGGTTTTGTAGCCTAAAGGGAAGGAACATAATCCTGCATGAAGTGAAAGCCATTCAGGTTTAGATTTTATGCACCTAAAAATGGCTATAGTAACTTACTAGTTTCTTTTGTAAAAGTTGCTAAAAATTTAATTTATTGGGTTTTATTTCTTTTCCTCTGAGGGAAAGAGCATTGTGAAATAAGCCTTTTATGGACTGTATGAGGATAACAAAACAGCAAAATTATTTGAAATACAATGGATTGTAATGGGATTTTTGCATGTGTACTATCTGTTGCTGAATACCTGTTAGAAGTACTAAGAGATATATTTAAAAAAAAAAAAAAAGAAAAAAGAAATCATATCATTGTTTTGCATCCATCGCATTCTATAGCAAATAGTAATCAAAATAATCTTCTTTGTTCATTTGTTTGTTCAGGCTATTATTCCAGTTTCAGTTGTGTATCCCTATGATAACTATAGAATGAATACCAGTATAGTTGTTAGGGCTATCAGCTCCAAACTTACAACCTCTTACACAACATGTAGTTTTGTAATTGCTTATATTTAATACACATCACATTTGTGTTTCACAACATACACTGGTGGCTCATTCTGAGTAAATAATTATTAGATATATTTTAGGTTGTCGGTTCACATATGCTATCATAATGATGTCCATCATTAAAAACAAGTGAGAGTAAAGCTTTATACTTGTACTAGAGTAACTGTCACTAGAGTTACAGTTTTTCAAAATTATTTCATTAGTTATGCTTAGGAATTGATTTATCCAGAGGTATAACAGTGAACTGTTGCTAATAACTCCAAATAATGACTGTAAAATCTTATCTGGTAGAAACTAGACTAAAAAATATTTGAACAGAAGCAAATGAAATTTATTACTTTAATAGAAAACAGGATTACAGGGAAGCTGACTGGAGCTGTGATACAAAGCCGGAACACAAGGATGTGAGGAACAGGTGTAATGTGCAAGGTTAGTACCGAAACTTTAAATATTAGATTTCTTTCATAAAGGTAAATAGGAGCAAGAGTTAAACATGTAGACATTATGTGCAGGTCATATATTTCCTCCAGGCCATTTCGTTCCAGGGGAGGGGAGGGGAGGGGAGGGGTGGGGAGTTGTGATGCGGCAAAGATGCAAAGATAATGCTAAGGATTGCATAGGAATGAAGTGTTACCTTTCTGCATCCATTCATGAGACATAAATTTGAATCTTCCCCAAAGGACTAGTACATGAATTTGGAAGGCACAAGTGGATCCATTTTGAAATATAGTGGTAGTGCTACCATTCATCTTTCAAATAATCCAGTAGTCAGGAGTACGTACATTGGAAATAGATATATTGATTCTAGATCCTCTTCCAGCTAATGAATTTCAGACCCACAATTTCCATAAGCCAAGGGCTAGGAACTTTTGGATAGTCAGGGAATCCTTTATTCAAGCAAATAAATATGAGGCATGATACAGCCGAAACAGTAAGATTTGTAAACCAAAACCAAAATTTTTAAAGTTTCTCTGTTTTAGTGTCTGGGGTATTAATGTAGGAAGTCCTCAAGTGCCTGATTTCAGGATTACCTGTATCTCTTGCTTGTTTTTTTGAGAGAGAGGGTTGGTTTGGGGTTTTTTAGAGATATATTTTATTCAATCATTTTGATTTCAGAGGGACTGGAGCCCTGGCTTCTGAATAGCTGAACGCTCCAGCCATTTCAGTACACAGTTGCATTCCCTCCTCCTCTTTGATCTTATCTGTGGTTTTGCACCAAGGCTGAGATTCAACAGAAGTCTTGAAAAGTAGCTCCTAACCAGAAATGCCTAAAACCTCTCTCCTCTCATATGTGAGTGAACTATATGGGAAACTTTTTTTTTTTTTTTTCCTTTTCAGATCTCAGAAATCCTCAAATCTTCATTTTCCACTTTGTCAATGAGAGCTACAACTGCCAGTCTTCTGTAGGAAAAGGGAGAAGATATCTGTTCCTATCATATTTTATAAAGAGCTTGCTCTAGTTCATTAGTTTTGCTCAGATGATGGCAACCGGATTTTGGACCTCGTGTATTTGGTCTGTTGCATTATCATTGCACATAACTGAATTAGCCTGTACTATGCTTGGCAGAGGACTTGGTGGATGTTATAGCTATGTTACTCAAATTTAGACCAAACAGTAGGGAAAAATGCCAAGTTTTACAGAAGAATTAGGTGCATGCTTGTTTGTTTATTTGTTTTGTAGTGCAGGTGTGAATGTATTCCTGAAGTTTTTGTTTCCGACCCTTAAATAATTTTTTGGAAATAATTCTTAGTGGATAATAGGTGGGCTGGTATTCAAAAAGCAGCCTTCTTCAGTGTATCTTTTTGCATCTTCTCTCAAACAGATTTTTAGACCTTGAAAAAAAGATTAGAGGGAGGTTTATATCTGTGCTATAATGGAAGAAGAAAACATTTATATATATTTATTGTAATATAAAGGAATTTAAGAACTATATTTACCCTGACATTTTGGATAGATTTTAGACTAAGCTACTTTTTAAAAATTATTTTCTTTATTTCTCTTTTTATTTTGTTTCAACTGATATGCTCATTTCCTACATGTATTTACAACCTGACATTGGATTTTCTTAGCATAAGCAAAGAAATTGCAAATGTTTCAGTCTTTAAAAATTTAATTGGATCTATTTTTGAATCTTAGTTTTACTGTACAGTGCCCAGAGGGAGGCACAGAAATGTCTTTAAATGACCTAAAATAGCATTTCTATTCATAAAAATGTCACAGCTTTACACTCCCGTATCTCATAGTTCTTCAGGCTAAAAGTGAGTGCAAGTCTCAAGGGGACAATCTTCTTCCCAGTGGAACAAAGAGCTTCACTATGGTCTTACAGAATCAAAAGGTATAAAACTTCTACTTTAAGAAAATAAACAAACAAACCAGCAAAGAGGGGAAGGATAGCTATAAGAAAAACTAGATTTTAATTTTACTTATCCTAAGCTTCAAACAGGTTCATGTAGGGTGGGAAGACAACAGTTCAGGGATTGCTTTTTGGCACAGAATGAAAGTTCCCTTGACAATGTGGTCACTGTCTTATAAACAAGACAAACCGTTAAGGGATCTAATTATAAGAAAAATACTATCAAGCTAAGCCAAAGGGCAGTTACAGCTGCCAGAAGCGTATGTGAGATATGCTGGTATACCACAACACATATAAAAGGATCAGGGATGCTATTTGTATGTAGGTGGTATGTATCAGTACAGTTTCTGGGATATCACTACACAGACAATAGGAGACATATTATCTTGAAAAAAAAACAATATTTATGTGTCTCATTCCTTTTTCTCCTCCACTTCCCAATAGCAGAGGATTGGCGCCTCCTCTTTCACAGCAAATTTCAGTGTAACATTAATCTTTAAGGCACCCTGACTCCTGTTCTTGTTTCCCACAAATGTCTTCATCTTGAGCCAGCAGCTATTCTGTATACAGTGTATGTTTTGTTTTGTTTTTATTCTAACTCTGCTTCCTCTTCCTTACATTTTTATATATAAAATTGTATTGTTTTCTTTCACATTGCATTCAAGTATCTTTTCACAGGTGTTTTAAGCCCTCTTTTACTTTCAGACTTTATTTGAACTCTCTGCACTAGTTCTTCCTACTAGATGGATCTCAGCCACTGATTGAAGGCAGATCTGGCAGCTTTCATAAGTCTTAGTGGTAATTGAACAAAATCAAGTACCAGAACTAAAACGAAACAGAAAAAGAAAGAAAAAAACAAACCAGCCAGACAAAGAAACAAACAAACAAACCCCCCAACAGATAAATATGACACTCAAAGGAGTTTGAGGGAGTAGTTTAAAAACTCAAAAAATTTCAATTTTTTAGATAATTCAGGGATATCCAAAAGCTATGAAAAAGCATTTTACTAAGTGAAGAGTGGGTGCCAGTAGGAAAGAAGACAGCTGTAAGGTAACTTAATTTCTGACAAGCATGCATTCACTGGAAAACAAGTTAATTTTTTTTTAACAGTTTCAGCTAATTCTGACAGAGGACTTTAACTATGAACCTATAATACATGAGGAATATAGAACAAGAGAGCATTTTAATCTGGGAAAAAAAAAAAAGAATAAATTAAAAAGTGTTACGGCTTAGGAAAAAACAATCAGAATTGAAAGGATCTTAAATATGTTTGAGATTAATTAATAGCCAGTTTAAAAATTAGTCTTTGAGAAAATCTTTCTGGATGAGAGTTAGCTTGACTACCCTGAAAATTGTGCATTAGCCATGATAGTGCTCTAAATAATCAAAAGTATTAAGACAGCAAGATACACTGAGTTCACAAAACAACACATATGGTTATACATTTCAGTTACATCCATGAATTAAAAAGACCATACCACAGTCTAAGCACTGGCACATGGTTGTTTATCTTACCAAATTATTACCATGGACATCAGTACTATTATGGCCTGTGACAAACTAGCAGTCTCCCACAGGTGATTTCATTTGTGATATACAACTTGGATGTTGCCATACAATGTAGCTGTTCAGACTTGAGTCACACCATTCTACTGACCCAAAGGGGTATCATATCATCTCTGGCCAGTTTTAAATGCTAGTATGGGTGTAGTACTTTTGATACATAACACTGCATAAAACAATGACCCATTTCCAGTCTAGAAATCGGGCAAGAACCGTAAAAAGGAAAGTAAAAACTGTGGAAAAGGAGGAAGCTGTACAGAAATTCCTATGGGAGTAGTGAAGACGACAGAGAATGCATCAGAAGACAGATGGTTTATTATTCTGAACAAAAATAGGAATCTTATTTAATTAATTGTTTTTACCATTGTACACAGATGCACAAGCTGGTCTTTGTCAGGAGTTTTTGTAGTAGCATTGAAACAAAAATAGTAAATGTAGGAAAGAAAATGGGTAAAATACATTGCTTAGAATAAGTTTATCCCCACTATAGGCCTATATAAACTATTTTTAGAATATATATCAAAATGCTTAATGAAAGAATTTGTAATAGTATCTCTGAAAAAGTTTCCACACCTTCAGGGATCCAACACAGGTTCAGGGATCCAACACAAGTAAAGGTTTAAAATTATTTCTAAGGCCTCAGGACACTCTCCAAAGAGTGCAGAATAAAGCTGAGTTCATGGCCAAGGAGAATCTTTTGTCTGTAATACATAGCCTAGAAAAACAGTGTATCTCTGAGAATCTTAGATGCAATGGGCTAGGTAAGAAAGTGAACACTATCGCTAATTGTTATAGGGAAACAAGCCAATATAAAAAAATATATTAAATGAAGTGTCGACAGGAACATTTTTATAATAAATAAAACAAGGAAATATGTGTCTAATCAAAGTCCCCCAAAACTCCAAGTGTCAAATAGTTCCAAAATGTTCAATAATTTTGAGATGCTAGTGTTAACAGAAAGTTGCAGAAGCTAACTGAAACAGTCTGACCCTCACTAAGTGCTGTCCCATCTTCTGACAAGAGTTTTGAAAGTCCAGAGGCTATCAGTTAACTTTCTTCCAGCTCTTATTTCATGTCTTCCAGACTAATGGTTGTTCATGTTCATGAGCTATGATTCTACATTAGGTCAGGGATCATGAGGAGCTCAGCTCTTCCTAGCCCAGAAGGCAGAACAAAGGGGTTTCTTTTCCCTGCGCCCACATAATCTAACATTTTGCATGGTATTTTGTGTTGATTTGAGAACTATACTACTTACTCTCAGAGGTCAGCTATGTTGCTTGTTTCCTTTTTTTAGGCAAGCGTGTCCAATAACCCCCTCTGGTTAACTGAGCTCTACTCTTTATAAAACTGTCTTCCGTTACAGAGAGATAAGTTATGGCTGATGCCTTAGGCTACAGAAGGCCAAAATATGTTTTCTTGAGTCTGTAGGGCACTAGCAGATGAGCAGTGCCTGTAGCCATTACTCCTTTACATCTGTCCTGTCTTCTTGATATGTTTGTGAGTCAAGTTGAAGTCTCAGAAGTGCTTGGTATCTTCAGTCAGTTAAAGAAAGTGCTGTTTGGTGTCCAGATGTTACATTTCTTTTTCACTGGAGAAAACTCAGATAGCTGATCCTGTTAGTATGATCAAGTGGTATATCTTTCTGTTGAGACAGAAGTTAAAGGGGCAATCAAGTGGAGAAAGAAAAAAAGAAAGAAAAGAATAACCCAAATGACCTGTATACCATACATTAAAACTGAGCTAATTTTCACAAGGACTGTTTATCTCATCTATTGGGGGGAAAAAAAAAAAAAGTTATTTTAATATGAGTTCAGCTCTAAATTTGCTGCTTTTTGTTTTTTTTTTTTCTCAAACTTCAATATCTAAACCTACAAAGTGTCTATATTCTTAAACCTGCCGCTCCTCATTACTATTGGTTCAAGCATGAAACAGATTGATCTGTTTCATTTAGAAATTATGTTGTTGTTTATATCATGTCATTGTCATAAACCTATATTTTCTACAATTAAACATGAATTTTACAAACTGAAAAACATCAACATAAATATTTCTCAATGTATTCCTTTACTTGCAGGCAGGACATTCATTTATTTATGTGATTTAAATACACATACATACACACACAGCACACATGCAAACACACACTGAGTTCCTTCACTGAGATAATGTTGTAAAAATGCATTAATTGATAGGCATATCATAATTCATTTTCAGTATTACCTGCATACAACAGAACATGCATTTTCTGCCTTTTGCTCAATTATTCAAACTTATTTAGAAGCTTATTAGAGAGATATAACACTGATCTTCTCCATATCCCTACTATAATACCTTAATTTAAATATACATTTTAGTTTTTTACAGAATGACAGTATTCTTCAGTTTTCCTCACTGGCATGATAGGGATTTCAATGACGGAAAATTGCTGAGCTTGGTGGGATTGGGGGGGAATGACTGTTTTATCAAGGTTTTTGCAAACAGCTATGTAAGATGTTTAAGGTTTCAGTGGGACTCGGGTTTATAATAATAAGCACAATTGTAAAGATTTAGAGCATTGGATGTACCTTCCTTTTCAACGCCTGTGTTTTTTCAGACTGTTTTCCCCACTGGACATCTTGTAAAAAATAAATACATGTAATAAGTAAATACTCAAATACTTTCTTCAACAATGAAGATAAATTAAAAGAATGCATTTATACTTCTCTTCAAGTGTTTTCTTTATTAATTCTTCATATGAGCTAGGAATCTCCACTCTTCTTATAATGAAAAGAATGAAACATTCACTTCCAGAGTACAAGTCATTTCTAACTAACATTTAAAAGAGCTCTGATAAATCTCCTCTTTTTCTCCTCTGACTGAAAAAATTACATTTCTGTCTCAAACACATCTATGCTGTGGTATCTAAAGTTAGGTAAAATTAATCCCACTCCAAATTTTTACAGAAGTCACTGGAAAATATACAGGATCAAGCTTATGTTGTTCAGTTAATAGAATTGGCAGTTGTCATTTCTAATTTCTTTCTTTTGTTAAGACTAAAATGGTGTGTAGGCTTCGTCATATGGGTCATCCGTAAATCAGCCAGGAACGAAAAAGATTTATTACTATATTCTATGAGTATCTATGAAAATCTATTCTATCATTTTTGTATAATAATGATCTGCAAATAATCAACATCACTGGTCAGATTAATAAAGTTAAGAGATCAATTAGATATAGTATTTTGATGACGTTTGCACAGATTTTGAAGATTTTTTTTAGTTGTCATATAAAATATCACGGGAAATGTGGCTGTGTAATTTTGTAAGAGCAGTGCACTGTATCCTACTTTACAGGTAAATCCTATACACCACACTATATCTTGCCATATTTTCTGTTTAGGTTCTCTTTTTTTTTTCCTTAACACTTCTCATAGCTATTTACCACAGTCATATGTAAGGATTGTATTACATATGCCTTAGTAAGATTCTTGGTTATCTTTTTGCAGTTCATAATAAGCATGAAAAAGATATCTTTTGAAATGTCTGTCACTGAGGCACAGGTATTACACTAAGCCTTGGCTATCATTCCAAATATGTTTCACTTAGAATATTTTTTTAAATCTGTAAGAAATGAGCTTCAATTATCCAGTACTGTGACCTTTTTTTTGGTGTTTGGGTTTTTTTATTGTGTTTTTTTTTTTTTTTTTCTTACAGTAATAAGTAAGCAAGCTTTATTTTTCCAGCTGGGAATGTGTGCCTTAAGAAGTGTTCACCACTAAGATAAAAACAACATTAAGACCTCAGACTCCTTTTTCTTCTGATACATGTTGCAGACTTAAAAACTTAAAAAGACTTAATTGGTCAAATCACAGCATAGATTCATTGTCCTTTTCTGTATACCTTAGTGCAATAGTTGACACACAAAAAATAAGCATGGAACAGTACAAGTCTTAATACTTATATAATATGGAGGACAAGTCATGCTTTGCTGCTACATCAGAATTTCCTCTTGTAGAAGTACAACTACACAACATCATTGCCACAGTATTTTAGATAAAGTTACAGTAATCATAGGATCATAGAATGGTTTGGTTGGAAGGGATAATCTCATCCAGCCCTGCTGCCCTGGGCAGGGACATCTTCCACCAGAACAAGTTGCTCAAAGCCCCATCCAACCTGGCCTTGAACAATTCCAAGGATGGGAAATTCACAGCTGCTCTGGGAAATGTGTTTCAGTGTCCCACCACCCTCAACATAAAAAATTTCTTCCTTGTATCTAATCTAAATCTACCCACTTTCAGTTTAACACTGTTGCCCTTTGTCCTCTCACAACAGCTGAAAAACTATACTCATTACTATTGAAAAGTCTTTCTCTGTTGTTCTTGTAAGCCCCCTTTAAGTACTGGAAGGCTACAATCTATTCTCCCTGTAGCTTTCTCTTCTTCAGACTGAACAACCCCAACTCTCCCAGCCTTTCTTCATTGCTGAGGTATTCCATCCCTCTGGTCATTTCCATGGCTCTCCTCTGGATCTGTTCTAACAGGTCCCTGTCTTTCTTGTGTTGGGGACCCCAGAACTGAACACAGTACTCCAGATGGAGCTCTCACAAGAGTGGAGTAGAGGGGCGGGGGGGGGGGGAACACTTCCCTCAACCTGCTGGCCACGCTTCTTTTTATGCAGACCAGGGTACAATTGGCTTTTCAAGCATGCATTGCTGGCTCATGTCCAATTTTTCATCCACCAGCATCCTCAAGTCCTTCTCTGCAGGGCTGCTCTCAACCCATTTATCCCCCAGTCTGTATTGATACTGACAAATACCCTGACTCACCTGCAGGACTTTGTACTTTGCCTTGTTGAACTTCATGAGATTCATCTGGGCCCACTCCTGAAGCCTGTTAAGATCCCTCTATATAGCATCACTTCCTTCAAGTGAATCAACTATATCACTCAGCTTGGTCATCTGCAAGCTTGCTGAGGATGCACTCAATTCTACGCTCTATGTCATTAATAAAGGTATCGAACAGTACTGGTCCCAAAACGGACCCCTGAGGGACAAGGGTGATTTGGAAGTAGAACAAATTCCTGCATTCTTACCCTGAACTTCTCTTTGTTTCTTCTGAATATCTTAGAAAGGGAATAAACTTATAACACTGCTCTGGAAATACTCACTTTATCACCAAGTGAGCAGGTATGTCTACATGGCATAACGCCATGGCAGAGAAAGTAGCTTTGTCTCAGGAACCTATTGCAACAGAATTAATTAGCTCAGGTGGATTTGAGGTTTAGCATTTCTAGTTTTCTTCTAGTTCTACAATTAAAAATCTAGACCTAACTTGTTCATTTTTGAACAATGCTCCCTTGTATACTATTGAGGACACCATAGATACCATTAAGTTTTACATTTTTTAATATGATTTTTTCTTACATTAAAACTTACAGGCTCGTCTTGTCCATTATATGCAAAAAAAAAAAAAAAAAAATCTAATGTTCTTGTTTAGTGTATAAGCTGTACAGTATGCAGGAATGTATAAGAAACAGAAAAACTACAGGAAAAAATCTCTCATTTAAATGGCTGTTAGAAGATTTCTGATTTGTTTTTTGTTCCCTTCTTCAAGCAGAAGAATAACTTAAATTGTAAGGGCTTCAGTAAATGTAGCAACTCTGGCAAGTTGGTGTCTCTTACAATTTTTCACGATGACAGCTTATAATGACATACACTGTTATGTTGCCAACTCTCATTAGCGTAAGCTAGCAGAATGTTAGTGCTGTCATTTTCTTAAGCCACCTTATTTTTGCTATGGCATGGCATTACATCCTTGTTTTAAATCGAACATCTGTTCTTTGTGCCTACAACCAAGCTGAAGAATGATGGCTATATAGTATAGTAAACAAAAGCCAATATTTTGCTATTTATCCAGATAAAGAAGTTGATAATGTGAAAAGGATATCTGCTTTTAAGCTTTAATGCTTGTACTATATCTTTTTTCTAATATTTGAAACTACAATGTTTTATAAAATACTTAATTGTTTTAATAAGTAATGAATCCATTAAAGCTTATGAAAAGAAATTATTCATTAGTCTACATTGTAATACATTTTTTTACTTGAATTTAACCATCTTGCTCTTTTAATTTCATTCATAAAATTCCTACTATTCATCCAACCTGAATCTTATTAATGTCAAACTGAGTATCTATCTCATTACTTTAACTTCTAGGAAATAAGAGAAGTAAAATATGGATATTTTTTCTGATAAGTTGTAATCTTGAAATGAAGTCTGATTACGTGACTCATTCTTAGGAAATCAAATGCATCTTCAATGATTTTATGAAGAAATTACCAGTTGTTGTGGTTTAACCCCAGCAAGCAACTAGGACCACACAGCCTCTTTCTCACTTTTCCCCCAGGAGGGTAGCAAGAAGAGGGAGAAAAGGAGGGGAAAGGGGAAAAGAACCCTCATGGGTTGAGATAATGACTGTTTAACAGAACAACAAAAATGGAAATAATGATAATCATAATAACAATGGTAAAATAATATACAAAATAAAGTAGCAGAACATAAGTCACTCTCACCACTCAGTGATTAGTTGCCCAGCTTGTCCCAAGCAGTGATCATGGATCCTTGCCTCTGGCTAACCCCCATTTATATACTGAGCATGACACCTATGGTATGAAATATTCCATTGGCGAGTTCATCCTGTCTATGCTCCCTCTAAGATTTTGTGGGAAGCTAAAAAAAGTCCTTGACTAATGTCAACATCACCTGGCAACAACTAAAACAATATGCATTATCAACATTCCTTTCATAGCAAATATGAAACACAGCAGACACTAGAAAGAAAATTAACTTTATCCCAGCTGAAACCAGGCCACCAGTTAATCCCCTTCTTTCTGTGATATTGTCATCTGCCTAGAACTACCAAGAATATATTTCCTATTCATGTATGGGTAAGAACACTATCTGAAGTGCTTAAGAAAAAAAAAGAAAACAACACCAAAATCTTTTAATACAGAAAATACTGATTGCAATTTTTGAAAGATTTCCAGCAAGAGTATTCTCTATATTAATAGTAAATTTAAAATTTAGGAATGTTTGGAACAGATGAAATGTAAGAAAAATTAAAAAAAAAAAAGATTAAAAAAAAGTTTTTACTTTTTTTTTTTTTTTTTTTAAATGCAGTGAGCTTAGTTTTTAAGATCATGTTCACATTTCAACTTTGGTATTTCCCTGAAAATACTCCAAGAAATATGATGTCCATGGTATGTACCTTCCTAAACAAAACAATACTCTATGATTTATTTGATAACTACACAATCAAGAAAGTGTGTTTCTGGATGGGAAAGGTGGAATGATGTTGAACTTTTAGGAGGTCTAAGCAGTCAGCAGTAAAAGATCTGTATAGTGGAATTAATTTTAGTTCATTGGGGAGCTTTTAACTAAAGCTGAATTGTTGAAATGTGAACTTCTATGCATCTGGGAAAAGAACAGTTTCAACTGATTTTTTAGTAGGACTTTTTTTCATAGACAGTCTTCTTAATATACAGGGCTGCAAATGAAAAGCCCTAAAATTAAGCCTTTGTTTTGAATGTCAGACTTGTCATATAGTTCCATAATTTACAGATTATTTGCAGAATATTGGGGAGGGAGGAATTTGAAAGAAAGATTTCTGGGCAAAAAAAAGAAAACAGACTCCCATGTCATTGTTTTGTAAAAAGATTTTTTTTACTTTTCTTCAGACCTGACCCAAGACAGAGATCAGTGGAAAAAATGACATTTAGTTCCTAAAGAAAAAAATCAAAAAGGGCACAGTTCAGACCCCAGCTAAGGTCTAGCAACCATCATGTTGCAGCTCTTCTCCATGATATTTTTTTCTCTGTGGGGGAAAAGAAACATAGAATCATAGAATGTCTCAAGTCAGAAGGGGCCCCTAAGGATCATTGAGTCCAAATCCCTGCTCCTCGCAGGACTACCTAAAACTAAACCATATGACTAAGAGCATCATCCAGATGCTCCTTGAACTCTGACATGCTCGGTACCATGACCACTTCCCCGGGGAGCCTCTCAGAGGAGAACCTTTTCCTAATGTCCAATCTGAACATCCCCTGACACAGCTTCATTCCATTTTCTTGTGTCCTATCACTGGTCACCAGAGAGAGGAGATCAGCACCTCCCTTTCTGCTGCCCCTCTTGAGGAAGTTGTAGACTGTGATGAGGTCACCCCTCAGCCTTCTTTTCTCCAAGCTGAACAAACCAAGTGAACTCGACCACTCCTTGTAGGTCTTGCTTTCGAGGCAATGGCATTTCGGTTTGACCATTTTGTTTTCTCCTCAGTCCCCACATGAAAGTGGACCAACTGCTCATGTCCATCTAGAAATTTAAAAAGAGGAAATAGTTTCATCACCCATGTATTTTCACAATTACTAAAATGCAAAGTTATTTTATGACAGTATGATCTTTATTTTGTCAAGTATGAGGGAAATAATAGACTACGATTTCTTCAGCTGACGTGCTATATTTTTTTCATGATCTGCAGTTTGGTGAAGTTGATGTATTAATTTATGCTGATTTAGTCTGAGGATGTTTTCTGTGCAGTCTGTTTATAACAGTGTTGAAGGTGAAAAATTTATTTCTCAACCATGGATTGTGGCGGAGTTACTGTTCAGTGAACTACAGGCTGTCAGCATGCCATCCGCAAGCCAAGATGGTGCTGAAGTGTATTTATTTCCCATTTGTGTCTCACTCACTCACTGACAGCAGCAGTGATACCAAGCTTGCAAATGTAGCTGCAGGAAACTGGAAAAAAGGGAGCTAAAAGTTGTAATGACTACCATTTTGAACTAAACAGATCTGAAAAAAAAAAATTGAAATATAATAACAAGGCCTTGAAAGCTGTCAAAATAAAAACAGAAAATAAGGTATGACTACAAAATAACACAGAGAATGGGACATGTCAACAAAACTCTACAGTGTGAAAGGACAGCAAATTGGATTAAATTAAAATGAGTATAACTCTATTTAGAGTTCATTGACTAGACACCCCATATCTATCTCACACAATATACTCCACTAGATTTTTATTCTACAAACTTCAGTTCTCCTAAAAGCTGTTATGGAGCTCTTTCTTTTGATATCACTATACCATATATAAACATATACATATTAAAAATAAATAAGAATTAAAAAAATAAAAGTGGGTCCAAGACCAAAGAGAAAAAAATTGCCATCATCAACACCATATTCTTCTGAGGAAAAAAACAAACAAACAAACAAACAGGATACTGGTGACTTGTCATAATAACACCCTGGTCCAATTTTTTTTGGAAAACAAAAGCTGTAGACTGTAGGACTCAAAGGACCCTTGGAAGTATAAACATAACACTAGAGAAAAATACACCAGTGGATATAATATGTATGTATTTGAATTTGTATTACTGACTCTAAGTGTTAGCTTCAGTGTAACCAGAATAATAACAACTCCTTGCTGCATTTTGATTAGACTCCTAAGGCCTTAATTAGACTAATAAAAAATTATTGGTTCCACATATAAGGCATGTTCCTTTTTACTCTTAACAAGATTTTGAGTGTAACAAGGAAGGAAGGAGAATTTACTAATAGAGATGCAGGAGCTATTAATTCCCTATTATCCCATTTATCACTGAGTTGTACTATCTACTCCATCCTTCATGCAGATCCCCTTTAAGGTTTCTCGAATTGATTTACAGAAAGCAACAGCTTATCAACCTTATCAAAACAGTAGAGAAAATCAAACGAATATCTCACAGACAGAGGTTTGATTTCTAGGGTGCTGAGCTATATGTTAAACCCAGAGTTAAAAGGAATTCTATGGGAGATGGAACGGCTTATGAAAGATGGTTTTTCTTTTCCATTCATATGTTAAGTACTTTGCACATACACATTTGTGTATATCTGAATTAAAATGGGAAAATATTATTTGAGAATGCAAAACTATATTCTATTGAAAATGGGTTTTGCTTTAAACCAGATCTCTTTAAATTCACTACCTCATAAGAGTGAATTTAAAGATCATAAGAGTGAGAATTAGGAAGTCCCCTGTCCCTTACTGATCACTTGTCAATTGGGTTACTCTGATATTTGTTGTTCTGCAACTTTTAGCCTGAGGAATTATTGCTGCCCTCTGTAGCAGCTGCAGAAGCAGATGCTGGATCTGGTTTGGTGGCATGCATCCAAAAAACTTAAATGC
Source organism: Fratercula arctica (assembly GCA_947846985.1). Lineage (NCBI taxonomy): Eukaryota > Metazoa > Chordata > Aves > Charadriiformes > Alcidae > Fratercula > Fratercula arctica. The sequence continues at coordinate 45,147,170 of CANTUZ010000001.1, read as the reverse complement.
AAAACAAAAATTATTTCTGGCCTATTGCCAGGTGGTCCCACTTTTCCATCTGCTAAAGAGATTTTAATTTGCAATCACTTTTTTTAAAATGTTTTTGGGCCTATGCAGTCATATTTCCTTTAAAATTCTTGCTTGACTAGCAGCGAAACTTCATTTTGGCAGCTCTCTGAGGTTAGATCACCTTCTCTCAGTATTGTTGGGACCCCCTGCAAGCAAGATTGAAAAGTATTTTGGGTGGGTGTCTAGTGAACAGAACTGACATGTATGATAAACATGGCAAGAATTTCAAGCTTTCTCCTTTAAAGCATCACACTTGTAATTTCAACAATAATATGGAGTCTTTCTAGACAGCATGACCTCAGCACTGGAGTTATGCTTGGAAAATATTCAAGAAACAAAGAAAAAACATTTTTTTTTCTTTTCTATTCAGACTATAAATCCAAGAAAAATCTTTTAAAAGCTAAATTTTCAGATGTAGTGATTTCATGGAATAAAAAATTATGACTGTTAAGGAGCTCAACATTGTTTTTCAGCATACTAACATAGAAAGAGAGCAACAATATATCCCCTGCAAATTCCTCAAGACTGTATATTTAATATCTCCAAAGGACCCTGTCACACAAGCCGTGTGGCAGCTTTCTTGATGGCCATTTAAACTGATCACATTAATAAATAATATGTTAAATAAATAAATAAATAAATAAAATAATATCCCCATTAAATTAAGATAAAACAAAACAAAACAGAGATTTCATTTGACAATTTTATTTGCATGAGCTAGATGTCATCTGTTGGCAGTTGCTGTTGTTTGCAGTTATTCACGTGTCTTTCCGATGCCATAATCGCAGAACCTTGTATTTCCACACATCTACATTCAGACATTCCAGGATGAATCTTGTCTCTTAAAACACTGTTGTGAGTTAAATTTCTCGGCAGAGACTTGTATAGATTTATTGAATATAGAGTATTAATCTAACATGCTTGTTCCAACAAGGTGTTTGTATGTATATTTGATTTAAAAACTCTCAATGGTTTTTATTTCTTTTAGATTCCTCTGAAAAATCTTTCTGCTCACACTATAACCCCTTCTTCAGGTGGTACCATGACCATTCCTTTAATATAACCTGGGTAAGGTTTTATAATCCATGTCTAAAAAGCAGGACCTAATGATACACATTGCTGGAAAAAAGAAGGGGAGGTATTTAGGCAGGGAACAAGGAGAAGGGTTTTCTAACTATCAGGTGATTTATCTAGTGCCTAGAGTTTTGGTGAATTCTTTTTTGGAAAGGGAATTTGGTGAACTCCCTTTCAATAAGAATGTATGCTTTCCAAAGAAAGGCCCCTATAGCTTTATTTCCAGCTGATAAAATTCTCTGTCCTTGATTTTAGAGATGAGGGAGAGACAGTGGTCTTTTTTTTACTGCATTTGCATTGGTGCAGATGTGTATTAAGGCACTAACAAAATTGTCTGTTCTGATACAGAGCAGGGTCGCTTTTCCTCAGTGTGCATAGCCTGCAATCCACTCATCACTCCTGAGTGTGGGTTTGGTGAGGCAGTGTGTTGACACTGAAGTAGAAGTGGTGATACTCACCTAAAATCTAGACAGGTTAAGCAGCTATGGTGGTAGAATACCCTCCCGTCTCATTAGGAATGTTTCACTGAAGGAGTCTCACTTATACTTACACACAACAGAGAGAAAAGGTAGGTTTTTTAAGTAGTTCAGTGGCAGTGGGCAGTACAATATGATAATAGCTTGCTTTCATGCTAGAAGGTCTTTGAAAAGGCCTGAGTGTCTGATTTGTGTAATGATATTGTTAGAATTGAAGTTAAACACTGTGTAACTGCAAGAACTGCAGAGCAGTACAGGACAAAAATGCATTATGTGCTGGTAGATATATAATGGACACACCAGATTTCGTTTGTGTTCTCTCAATAATTCAGAATTTAACCCTGCTACACATTTCTATGTCCTTCTTCTGTAATAATCTGTCTTCCAAAGATGGATCGGCTTTTCAAGTTTTAAACTTTGTTTCTCTTACAACTGATAAAGCATCTACATATGAAGATTTGTCCATTTCTGTCACATTCATAAAGAAAAAAAAAAAAAAAAAAAAGAGCATTCTTTCTGCCCTGACACAAGAGACCATATGTCCTTCAAAATATCTCAGAGGAATAGTCATAAGGAAATGCAAATGCCTATATATGTCTTAAGTACTACTATACATTGCTTAAGTACTACTGCTACTATACATTCTCTGATGAATTGTATTCATTAGAGAAGCTCTTAATGTTATTGAAATAGGGAGAGCTCTTCAAGTTATGATTTTTTTGTCCCCTTCTTTTGTTCCCTCTGGGATTGGTACTCTTCTAATTTATGGCCAGCTAGACCATTCTTGACTGTCTGCCATTTCTACTGCCTTTGTAATGCCTTAAATGATTCCCCATCTATTTTTCTAAGGGTTAACTAGTCACCTCCATTTGCTCTAGGGACATAACTGTTTAGATTTCTAGAATGTGCATTGTCTTCCTTTTCCTCTCTTTTTATTGCAGGGATAACAATGACAATATGTCAACAGTTTCACATCCAACAGATAACTAAACTCTTTCATTTGGTCTTCTCCCTTGTAACATCAGTGAAGGGGGAAGAGGTGATGACAGACCCCACAGGACATATTGTACTGCTTTTTGGCTGGGATAGAGTTAATTTAATTCAGAGTAGCTTGTACAATGTAATGTTTGGAATCTGTGACCAAAACAGTGCTGATAATACACCAATGTTTTAGGTATTGTTGACCAGTGTTTGCATAGAGTCAAGGACTTTTCTGTTTCTCACACCGCCCCACCAGTGAGTAGGCTGGGAGTGCACAAGAAGCTGGGAGGGGACACAGCTGGATAGCTGACCCCAACTGACCAAAGGGATATGCCATACCATATGACGTTGTGCCCAGCAGTAAAAGCCGGATGAAGAAGAAGGGAGGGATGTTCGGGGTAATGGTGCTTGTCTTCCCAAGTAACTGTTATGTGTGATCGAGCCCTGCTTTCCTGGAGGTGGTTGAACACCTGCCTGCTGATAGGAAGTAGTGAATTAATTCCTTATTTTGCTTTTCTTCCACATACAGCTTTTGCCTTACTTATTAAACTGTCTTTATCTCAACCCATGAGTTTCTCTTGCTTTTTCCTTTTCTATTACCTTCTTAGTCCCTCTTTGGGGGGAGCAAGTGAGTGGGTGTGTGAGGCTTAGCTACCAGAGTTAAATTACAGCACACATAAATCAACAATGTCTGTGCAGAGACCCTGCAGAGACAAAAGCCTGAGCCCCATTCTGCAAGGAATAAGCCACAGGTAGAAACCACTCTGAAAGTACTAGTAGGTACAATGACAAGGAAGACAGGAAGTATGTACTTTATGGCAGCGGAAAGGACTTATTCTCTACCTGCATATCTGCAGCTTCAGAACAGATATATTACCCTAGGAACAGGTGAGGAGGATCAGCTCTCAGAATGGAAACACCAGCGTCAGCTGAGACGGAAACTAGTGTCTGCACCAAACATGGTGGCAGATGATAGTGACTGGAGACTATATCCTGCAGGGGATGGGAGTAACCATCTGCTAACCTGACTGGATGTCCTAAGAGTTTTTCTGTTTGGTGTGGGATGCTGCTGAGAGATTGCTAAGGTTTTTCTGGTCCTCAGACTATTAGCTCTTGCTGCTCACAATGTGCCCTTGCAGCAAAGGCCAGAAGCATCCTGGGTTGCATTAGCAAGAGTATAGCCATCAGGACAAGAAAAAAGAATCCTCCTCTCTGTTCAGGTCTGAGTCAGCATATGGAGTACTGTGTTCACTACTGGGTTTCCTAGTACACAAAAGACATGGACACACCGGAGTGAGTCCAGCAGAGATTACTGAGATGGTCAGGGGCCACATAAGGAGTCACTAAGGTAAATGGGTTTGTGCAGGCTGGAAAAGAAAAAGTTAATAGGAGGTCTCATTGCTGTCTACAGCTACTTAATATGAGGGTGTAAGGAAAACAAAGTGGGACTCCTCTCAAAGATTCAGTGATAAGACACAATCTGGAACACTTAAAAATCTGACTACATATAAGAAAACACTTTGTCATATGGGTGATCAAGCCCAGGAACAGGCTACTCAGAGATGTTGTGGAAATTCTATGACTAAAGATATTCAAAGCTCCACCTTGGACAAGGCCATGAACACCTTGGTCTAATTTGAACAGATTTGAGGAGGGTGTTAGAATGAATAACTTCCCGACGCCCCTTCCAACTTGAATTATTCTGTTATTCTATGATTCCACCTGCTTCTTTCCAAATTATACACCACTTACAGCTATTCCCCCAAAAAATATATCTTACATTGGAGGATGTCTCTGAGTGAGTCTGGGTGGTAGTTGCATTGTCTGTGTATAATGGTGCTGCATTACATTGAGTCAATTAGTTGTTCAGTTCTTAGCCTGAAAAAAAGTTTCCATATGTCTTGTAAGAGGTATTGTGTGGCTTCATTGTGGAATTAAAAAAAATTATTCTTTTGTTGTCTTATAGACTAGAATGAATGAGCACACAGAATACACTGTATGCTTAAATTAAAACAGCCTAATCTGATTATATATCTAGTATAAAATTTTAGCCTGTAGGTTTTGTTACATCCTAGTTAAAGCTAATAATGACTGTCTCCTGGTTCACTTAAACAGAAAAGCTGCTTAAACCATGTATGGAGTGGCTTCTCTTTAACTATATATAGAGAGCTGTCCTCTAATATTGTGAGTTTTGTGTTCACTGGGTAAGAAACAACTCAAATTAAAAACCTCATAATAAAGCAGATGTTCTTCTCACAGAGCTACTCAAGTCAGTGAAAAACTAAGAATAATGTACATAAATGGATATATAATTAGGATTTTCTCCTTTACATGCATGGCTAAATCCTACTAATACTATGAATTAAATGTGCTACCCCCTTCTAGCTACATATAAAAATAGGAATGTTCCAAAATGCAATTTGTTATTTCCCCCTTTTCAGATATTAACCTCATTATAATATGTATATTATTATACAAATAAAACTACATGTATTTAAATAAATATATATTAAACAAGTAGTACCCAAGTGCTGTTTTGTTTTGTTTCGTTTTGTTTTATTTTGTTTTGTTTTTTTTTAATATAAGACCCATTGGTGACTTGGTGACCAATAAAGCAGTAAGGTAGAATGAGCTGCTTTGTTACCAAATGTCTCAAAAAATAGGGTAGGAAGCTTTTATGGAACAGTTTTCCTAAAGGTAAAGTGGATTTAGATGTTATTTCTGGAACAGTGTATCTCTACACCATTTTTAATATCAGCTAGAGATCATGCAAGTTTGAACCTAACCTACTTTCTGTTAAATAAATATGCCCCAGGATACTATTAATGCATAAATATAAATTGAACTTAACCATCATGATGGCTCTAAATCTCAGCAAAGTGCTTGTGTTTGTAATGATTGCAAATTGTTCCCTAAAAAGAGATATTTTCATGAAACCTGTTCTCAAATCTCTTTAGCCAGACAAGATGTTGGAGTCATAGCTGCTTCATCTGGTGTTGTTTTGCATATCATCATTTGGCAAGATTCTGTCCTAGCAAAGTCCAGGTTTAGAGATAGAAGGACTGTTATAATTTTTATCTGATATAAATATGAGTTAGATCCATACAAACCACGGAGTATGCTGTTTTCTTCTATCTATCTAGCACAGTAAATGCAATATATCCTCACAATAACACTCACTGGATTTACACATGCTATGGAATCTGATATCACCCATAGAAAAGAAACACTTTTTCATAAACTGCATCAAATTGAAATATTTTCAAGGCTTGACTTGAAATTTCTAGCAGAGGGAGAAATGGCATTAAAAGTTATTGAGTAGTCCTCATGAGAATGTGTCTGGCAGGGAAAGATTCACTTTCAGGCTGTGATCCTTTCATTCATATATCTAAGCATAGGTTAGTACAACTGAGCAGGCTTTCAGTTTCCCAGTTTAATTACTGAAGATCTTGTCTGTTCAGCTGGTAGAGGTTCGTGAGAGATCCAGCTCTTGGCCATGCAGAGGAGATTGTCACCTGAGTCTCATTAGGCCCCCCACACTAAGCTGATCAGAAAAACAACCACTATGTTAGATGTTAAACTCACCTCTAGGTACAGCAGGCTCAACTTAGTAGCTAACAAACAGGTCCCCAGAGTAGTTGAAGCTGCCCTAGAATACACTATCTGACCTGCAGATGCTGCTAAAGAGAGCACAACTCTTCTTTTGACCCTGTGTCCTATCTGTTGACACCTACACAGACCAACAAACGTGAGGCTATTAAAAGACCTCTGCCTTTTTGGGGTGGCAGGTGAAGATGAAGTAGAAGGCCCTGGGACATTGCAAATGGCTCTACATTTGCCACTTATGTAACTGAATTTATACCAACATGCTGACAGCTGAATTTTAAAAGTGGTTTAATTTCAAACTGATTCCCACTTCTACCATAGAAAAAAATATAGCCTTCCTCTCTTAAGTTTAATTAATTTGCTTATTTGGGTTATTTTCAAGATCCTACATATTAGTATTTGTTTCCAAATATTCTCTTATGCTTGCTGTAACTTTATAAATTACAGAAAATTTTTCATATTTTTCTATTTCAAAGTAATACATGGTGAATATATTCTTAAATTCATATAGCTATTAAGCATGCACAAACACACATGTAAAATATCGCGCTGGTCTCGTTTCATCTTATTCTGTATTCATCATAGTTACTGTGAAATACTTATTACTGTATTAGGCAATGAAGTCATAAATGAAATTTGCGTTTCCTGTAGGCCACGTACTTTTTTTACAGTATTAATTGGTGGATCTAACCTTGAACTCATACCCTCTAGAGGCACTTCTGTCTTAAGAACACATGTAATTTTAAGTTGACAGAACAAAGTCTGAACTCCTGAAAGGAAATACAGAACTGACTCTCAACTGTAACAATGAACGGAAATACCATCACTGGCTCTAACCCTCCTCTAGGAGAGGAGAACTCTTAAATAGAAAATAGGGTACTGAAGACAATATTTTTTTTTTTATGTCCACTGTGCATTTGATAGTTGATTGTGTGCATTTAAGCAAAAAAGCAACAGGTGGGGTCAGCTATTCATTTTTGGGTTTTGCTTTGTTTTTTTTTTTTTGTTTTTTTTTTGTTTGTTTTTTTTTTAATTGTGGTTAACTCTAAAATAGAAATGAAAGTGTTCTTATTAGCTAATGAGAAAGGATTTTTAGAGATGTGTAACGTTTTTGTATTAGACTAAGTATAGCTGGGAAAAAAAAAAAAAAAAACAACAAGCTTTTGAGCATGCAAGCCCTTCTTCAGGTTTAAAATAGAAACAGAAGCTTTCAAGCTAAATATTAGGTAAGAGCAATTGCTCTGGTTTAAACTTCATTATGTTAATCATTTAGACAACTTGAAGAAAAGGCATCTAGCACTGGTGGAGCTGAGGGAGGTGTGGATGAGATTCCTAGCTCCTACAGGAAAGAGAAAGACAGTTAATTATTACTTTTGGTGTAGTGAAGAGGAGGATGAAGGCTAGGCAAAATCAGTAAGCTATCAAACTGGTGTCTCTACTGAGTCTGCAATTTTTAGTACCAAGTAGAACTATAATTTAGTTCACAGGCTTGCCTTTTGAGAATACTGTGTACATCACCTTTGAATCAGGATTTGGAGGCTAGAGGGTGAGATGTCCTAGCTGTAATTATTTTAAATTCCTCTCTACTGTTTGATTTGCTTGATTTCAACATCAGAGATTACATTAAAGCATTTGCCACATGGAATTAAGTATGGATTTTGTTCTGCTTCTGTTGACAACGAGCTGAAGGAGTAGGCAATGGAAAAGGATGTGAGAGCTACTCTTGAGAAGACATCAGAAATTAAAAACTTTAGGAGAAGAATAAGATTTCCTTAGATTATATTGGATCATGCACGTCAGTCAGACTATTTCAGGAAGCTGTATTTCTTGGGTCTACTTCTAGGATTTCAGGATATGGGTTAAATTAGTAAAATAACCTGTGATGAGTTTTTTTCAGTCTGAATGTAGGGTAAATTTTGAGTGAAATCCAGAGTTCAGACTAGCATTTAAGGCCTGTGGTAAGCATAACTGAAGTTTTATAACCCTCAAAATATATATCATTACCCTGCATCCCACTGTCATTTTGCTAGCCCCTCTCTTCCATCTCATTAAATATAAACTACTTCAGAAGCTGGTATGATCTCTTGCTCACTTCTAAAAGTTGATAGGTAGGTCCATTTGTTCCATTGCACTAGTTTCTATAACCTTCACCTTCCAAACAGGCAAATTGATGTGTTTAGGATTTTTGTGCTGTACTTTTCTGTCTTCAGGGCTCAGTGAAGGCTCACAAGTATATTTTCACCACCACCAGCAAGCTACCAGAAGCCCTCATTGGTGTTCAGGCCACTTCATTGTTGTTGTGATGACTATGCTGATGGTTAAGCTATCTTCATATGCCATTGTGCAGATCAGTATTGTATGGTTTTTGTCTCCATATTTTGTCTCTTTTTTGCTATCACGTCTTATACTGAATTTTTAAATAAACTTGGGATCTAGTTATTCTTTTCTAATTTCATACAGTTCAGTCCTGGTCATATATACTAAAATAGATTTTGATTTTCACAGTTAAACATTGCAAGAAATAATCAGAATGATGCTATTACTGGAAGTTGCTGACACAAATCTTTGGAGAGTTTCTTCTGATTTGCAGATTTTTGCCACTGAAATTATCCTTGAGGACTTAACAGGAAACTTAGAAATGTATGTCATGGGAAACCTCTAAAATATGAGGACCAATATTAAAACTGGCACATCATGCACATTTAAGCTTTCTAAAGTCTATAGTAATTTGCGTCTAATGAACAAATGCATCACATTCCAAAAAGATCATCTACCATCTATGTAACAGTTAGCTTTTCAGATTTTCTATTGCAGGCAAGATGAGGAAAAAGAGGAAACCCTGAATGTTAAAGAAAATGGTGGATCTTCTTTTGTAGTATGATCCATCCAAAAGAGATACTACCAAAGCAAACCCAAACACAAAATAAATACCTCAGTTGTTGATGGAACTCTAGTTTGTAGGTTTGTTTTTTGGGTTTTTTTTTATCTCTAATGAGTAATTTCTAATGTTTGATGTGCATAAATATGAATAAAGATTTCACATATCATTCATCAGTTTGAAAACATTGTTAGAAAATTATGACATTGAGATGAGATCTCTGTCAAGACACTTGATAATTTTACTGGTTTAATACATAATAGAATTAAACTGATTTGTAAAAATTAATTGGTGGATTTTGAGAGGCAGTGAGGTAAAAATTTTAATCTCCTAAAATGGCAAGTATTGTTTGCTGCCCATTTGAAACTACTGAGTGGCATATAAGGACTAGTGAATCATGATAAAACAACAAATTCTGCTTAAAATATGGAATTGCACAAAGTTTGGGAATAATACCTTTATTAACTTTCTATGAATAAAGCCAAAAGAAATGACTCTTGTTATTAGTATCTCAGTCATAGCTGTTCATTGATAGCATAAAAAAAAGGTACAAAATGCTTCCAGCTTTCTTCCATCTACTTTACCAAAATAGTGGCAATTAGTCTTGTCATACAAAACTAACACTGTTGATTTTGTATTGTGCAGCTGAAAATTACAAAAAAAAAAAAAATAACAGCATTTAACTGTTTCAAAAGCACCAGACCACACCATGAACCACTGAGGTAGCTTTTTGTTCTCTGCTGTGCTTTCTGAAAGGGGAGAATTTATCTTGGAAATATGCTGAATAGTTCTAAATAATTTAGGTAGCCGCAAATTGGAAAGCATACCAGATAACAAGCAAAGCTTACAGGACTTTTTCCTGTGATGGTGTGCTCACCACCCCGCAGGCGCCAACCTGACCTTTATCTCCCGTAACCCTGCCCAAGTGATAACCAGCTGTGGTGGTCATAATGGGTGCATCTAGTCATGACACCGGCACCTGGTTCAACAAGGTTTCGGTGAGACAGACAACACAATAGCCAAGGGCTAACTTGAGCAACGCTGGTACTGTGGTCAATATGCAAATGTGACTATAGGTTTTACACCCATAAATAGTGAACAGTCCAAGAGATCTTTGAGGTCTCCTGCATGGCAACAGGCTGCACATCAGGATCTCCCACTGAGCAGGGATGCCCACTCAAGGTTACTTCTCGAGATTTAGAGATTCCTTGCTGCAACAGATCCTTGGTAAGTGACTAATAACATGCTAAACCTTGAAATCTTAGCTAAGTGTTATAAAGGATTGATTGCACACATATAATCCTTTAGACATAAACCGTTGATCAAGTCTGGGACTAGGATTGGATCCAGACACACCTAGAATTTTTGAGTGGTATGTCTCATAAAGACAAGTCCTTTGAAATGCTCAGAATGTTTCCAAAGAAAAACACCTTTTTCTACAGTGTTTCTGGTAATTCAAAGTGTGGCTTATGTAACGAGTAGGGTAGGGTTTTCCAGGTTTCAAAGGTAAAAAAGTGATGGCAAAGCCTGCATATTTTCTGAGAATAAATGATAGAATGATAGAATCATTTAGGTTGGAAAAGACCTAACCATTAACCTAACACGCTGCCAAGTCCACCAATAAACCATGTCCCTAAGCACCACGTCTACGTATCTTTTAAATACCTCTAGGAATGGTGACTCAACCAATTCCCTGGGCAGGCTATTCCAATGCTTGATAAACTTTTAAATGAAGAATTTTTTCCTAATATCCAGTCTAAACCTCCCCTGGTTCAACTTGAGGCCATTTCCTCTTATCCTTTTGCTTGGTACTTGGAAGAAGAGACTGAACTCCTACCTCCCTACAACATCCTTTCAGGTAGTTGTAGAGAGCAGTAAGGTCTGCCCTCAGACTCCTTTTCTCCAGGCTAAACAACCCCAGCTCCCTCAGCTGCTTCTCGTAAGACTTGTACTCTAGAGCCCTTACTAGTTTTGTTGCCCTTCTTTGGACATGCTCCAGCACCTTAATGTCTTTTTTGTGGTGAGGGGCCCAAAACTAGACACAGTACTCCAGGTGGGGCCTCACCAGTGCCAAGTACAGGGGGACGATCACTTCCCTAGTCCTACCTCACCACACTGTTCCTGATACAGGTCAGGATGCTGTTGGCCACTTTGGCCACCTGGGCACACTGCTGGCTCATATTCAGCCACCAGACGACCAACAGCCCCAGGTCCTTTTCCTCTGGGCAGATTTCCAGCCATTCTTCCCCAAGCCTGTAGCACTGCACAGGGTTGTTGTGACCAAAATGCAGGGCCCAGCACTTGGCCTTATTGAACCTCATACCATTGACCGCAACCCATCAATCCAGCCTGTCCAGATCCCTCTGTAGAACCTTTCTACCCTCAAGCAGATCAACACTCCCGCCCAACTTGGTGTCATTTGCAAACTTACTGAGGGTGTACTCGATCTCTTCATCCAGATCATTGATAAAGATATTAAACAGAATTGGTCCCAGTACTGAGCCTTGGGGAACAGCATTTGTGACCGGCCACCAACTGTATTTAACTCCATTCATCATCACTGTCTGGGCCCGGCCATCCAGCCAGTTTTTCATCCAGCAAGGAGTACGCCTGTCCAAGCCACAAACAGACAGTTTCTCCAGAAGAATGCTGTGGGAAACGGTGTCACAGGCTTTACTAAAGTCTAGGTAGAAAACATCCACAGCCTTTCCCTCATCCACTAATGATGTCAAGATGTATTTACAGTTTATGCTATTTGGTGGCCTTTTGGCCATACATTTCCTTCATCTCAAGATTTATTCTTAGGGGTGTCACAAGAGTTGCTGAAGGAGTTTTTTAAACAACTTCACATCACCTGTGAGATAATGGCCGCAGCAGACTAGAGTACATCATCAGAGTGATGCAGCTTAATAGTGGCAGAGCAGAGACACAATCTTTCCATCAAGCCATTGAGAAATGGAAAAAGGGGACCAAACCCAGCATTACTTGAAAGTTAGTATCTAGATGATGGAAACACATGTCCAAAAACACTGAATATTTTTCTGTTGCCATCATCTAAAGTGAATGACAGTGGAGTCAGTGAGTACAGTAACCTCAGCAGATGTCTGTTATACAAACTTTAATTTCTCTGCTGTAGAAGCTAAACAACCTGTGGACAATGCAAATATCAAAGTATCATAAAGAATGAGGTAAATTCCTATACGTAACCAGAGCCACAGCTTCTACTCTGCTTTTTGTGGATTGTTTTGGTGGTGTTTTGTTTTTTGTTTTTTGTTTTTTTTTTTGGTTTTGTGTGGGTTTTTTTGGGGTATCTTTATTTTATTTCAAAATATGTCATGTTTAATAGATCAACTACAAAAGGCTGCTTCCCCTCATAAATGAATCATATACTGCTTGAGAGGTACAGCAAAGAATTCATAATTATGAGGTCATAAAAAGCATTCTGCAGTCTCACCTGCCTTCAAGTACAAGTTTGATCAAATAATCAAGTGGCTTAAGTAATCAGGAAACTGATTGCTAAAATCAATTAAAACACTGCTTAATTTGTTTCTCAGCAGCTATCCTTGGCTTTAGATTCCAGTTCCATTCCTCTGCTGCTACTATAGAAAGTATTGGCAGAGCACATATAGTTTATTTAATCTGACTTTCTGATGTTTAACAGTGTTGGGTTCTGGCTTTACAGAAGATTTCAAATGGTGGAATAAAACAGACTTTCCTTGCACTGTCATTAAAGCTCTTTCTGGATATTGAATGGAGTCTCTTCAGGGCTGGCTATGTGATCAGTCTTCAGATTCCCCATTAAATCCTTTATCTGTTCTCTGATTTATTTGAAATGTACAGAGTAACACAATGCCAAAAATTTGGAACAAAAAAATATAATTAGACTTCTGCTGTCTTTCCATTGTTTGAATTCTATACATCTAGCTGTGCCAAAACCAACAGCTTACTGTAGATGTACATTAACAGAAAACTAAGCAAAACACATCAAGATATGACTTAATATATTGTGAATCTAAACTATTTCTAATTTTGTCTGCTACAGAGGAAACTGGAAGAAAAAATATTAACATGAATAAGGACAGGGTTGAACAGTAGGAAGTAAAAATGGTTCTAGCAAAGGTTAGAGAAGTTTCCTTCTAAACAGCAACATTGAGGATCTACAGTTCCTATTTTGTATTGTGGAAACAGTATGTGTTCGAAACTTTTGAAAAAACAATGCTACTCAATTTAGGAGTCTGAATTCAAGTTCTTAATTTCTAGAGTCATGGGAGAACTCAAGTGTCGATTACACTGACATCACTAGTTCCCAGCACTGTATCTTTACATTAGAACAATTAAAATCAAGTCCAAAAATGGCCCAAAACAAGATTCATAAGCAGAAAAGAGACTGAACTGTAACAAACCAAATCTAAAAAAATCTGTGGAACCTGTATTTTTATGAAGTATTTGCAGGACTCACTTCTCAGTTTCATGAATCCCACTTGTTACTTCTAAAGATCATTAGCAAATTCATAGCATTTCAATGCTATCTCAAAAGGAAACAAATAAAAATGAAAATTCCCTTTTGGAAAACCTTTTTAACTTTGGGAAGTGTCCCAGATATAATCAAATTACCAGAAATCACAGTCACTCCCAGATTTCACAAAACTTCTTAGAGACTTTGTAATGGGTATTTCTGATTTCACATTGTCCGTATTGACATAATCAATACAGTGAGTTATATTCAGGTGTAGAAGCATCTCAGAAACACTCTACCATACTTCAAGATCGTCTCTTGATACATGAGAGAGGGCTCAGGGAAGAGAGAGGAAAATTAACTTTCATTGTGCTACATGCATTGTAGAAAGAGACTCTTGGAGCTCATTTTACTTTGGAATGAATTATTACTTTGTCACAACTTTGACACACATGATTAAAAGAGAGATGAGACATATCTACTTCAGGTATTACTACGTTAAGATGAACTGAATGGGTTGGGTATCTGAAACAGAAAAACTGACCAGTAAACAAATTATAATATCTTTAAAACCCAAGAAATCATGTCACAGAACTAATGGATTTTCTCAGGCAGAGAAAGAGTCTAAGGAAGCTTCAGTTGCCCTAGAAGTAATTGAATATGCTGGTTCTGTGATGAACTGTAGGCTGAGAAGCACAAGGATGTACTCAACAGTTTTTCATGGGGGTAATGATTGGTAAGCTAATCTTGATATAGTTGTAGGTAAAAGCTGGTCAGCTCAAGTGGTTTAAACCTAGTAAAGATCAAAGCAGTTTATAGATTTATTAACAATGCATAATTAATTGTAAATCAGTGACATGTATAGTCAGGATCAACAGCAACAATACAAGAGATAAACCATTACATTAGACACTTAAAAGCAAACAGACAAAATGCTAGCATTAAGGAATTTATGCTGCTATGTAGCTAAAGTTGTGCTATTCTGAAAGACATGACAGAAGTTCTGAATATTTAATTGATACTGAAACAGAGACAATAAGGAATAAACCTGAGGGAGAAGATACTCTCAGCCTACCTGACATGCCTGGCTTACCCTAAAACTGTAGGAACTTTGTCAAAAAAAACCAAGTGTTCATATTCTATAACTAGTTAGTGGAAAAGAATAGTGCTATTAAATGCCTTCATAGAGGGTTTCTAGCCAGGTATGTTTAGATATTCAGATAAAGCAGACAGGATAGCCCTTTGGACCTCTTTAAAGTCACCCAACTCTCTCACCATTGAATATGTGATATAAAAGTCGCTAGGTATGTTACTTTAGGCACAAACTTGGGAGTCTAAGTTAGGCATTGTACGTAATGCTCAATATTCTTAACAGTGACATCAATTCCCATCAAACAACTTATTATGTGAGATGATTAGGATAACCTTTTAGATTATGTTCCTTGTTGTTTGTTTGTTTGTTGTTTTTTTAGGGATTTGTTTGTTTGTTTGTTTTCCTGGAAGTAGGGCAAGATTTGCTAACAAATAGAAAAATCCAGTTAAATAGGAATTAATTTGTTATAATACTATGATCAGTTTCTGTGTCTGATTGAAGAAGATGATCACAGTGGTGCTTTTTAGTCTTGCAAATCTATAAACTAACACACTTTTAGAGGAATTCAGAATAGTTATAAGGTTAAGGTCATGAATAGCTGATTTGTACGACCGATACCCCACTGTATTTTATGATAATAGATTTAGGTATACATGACAGCATGTAATGGACAGTGGCATGCATTAGAAAATATCCTTTTATATCTTACATATATATTTCTTTCTCTGTAAAGAAATTCCTGAAATGCCTAACAGAACAATAAACAGATATTCTTTCTTAGCCAGAAAAAATGTGAAGCCAGGATTCTTTCCAAACCAAATGGAGGTGGGGAGGGGTGGGTGGGGTAGGTAGAATTTGAAGAAGATTTTACCACCAACCTAAAGAATACAGTTAGGAGGAGGAAGATGAAAATCTCATTTTCCTGTTGAAGGTAGATGAGAATGACTGTCTCACTGGAAATAAAAGAGAAAGAAGAAAAGACCGGGCCTTCACTGTGTTACATAGTTCTTAGGTTTGGATTTTAAAAAATTCCAATCAAGAAATGCCTAGAACTCTACACATATTTGCCCTACTATAAAAGCCTAAACACTACTTGTGCAAAGACCTTATATTTAAACCCCTACAATTCAATGTGATTTTTAACCCACCTGTCTTGATAGACATGTAGTCTCTCCTGATGCATTTTGAAACTTCCTGTGTTCATCCCCACAGAAAACTGTTTGAAATATAGTTAACAACATAATTCTGATTTCATACTAAATATCCCTATTTTTCTTCTATTCCTTCATTAAAAATAGAAGAATAGAAAAAAACTGAAGTCAGTTTTCCCATAGCTGTTAACACATAAAATTTAATTTGACATAAAATTTCAGTTCTAATTTATCCTTGTGTAGCCTATAAATAGTGTTTATTTTTCTTATATTTCTTTTGGTTTGTGCAGTAGAACATCCTCTCAACATCAAATAATAATAGCTGCATAATCATACAGATTATTCAGACCCTACACTATCTAAAATATAATGTATTGATTGATTGCCTGCAAAAGAATATTCCAAATTGTTTCTAGAAAATATGCTAGATTGTTTTGTGTCTTCTGTCATTTTATGAAACAACAGGAAAAACAATGTGTTGCATTGAAAATATTTCCATTAAACTATCTGTTTTCCCCATTTTTTAGCAACAATAGTTATGGTTATGAAAGGTGATGTTGGCATTTTATTTTATAAAACAAATAATATTGCAATCTAGCACCCAATATATTAAATGTTGTCCTTATCTTGTCATTATTTGTATTTGAAATACTAAAACATAATGCAAAATTAACTTGCTACTGGTGGAAAGAATATACTTCCATAGCAGGTAACACATTTTAAAGAATTCTCAAGAAGTTCACCAATTTAAAAGGGCAGTATATTCATAACCTGAACCAAAGTTCTTGTGCTGCTTTATCTGAAGGTTATCTCATCAGGAAATTGAAAATTCTCTTTCAGGCACTTTTTTTTTTAATTTTCCTGTAACTTCATTTCAATTCCTTTTTTTCTCTCTCTTCAGCATCGGTAAAGGATAAGATGTAGGCTGTTGTAGTCAGAGACATAAATAAAAGTCAAGAGAGGCCAAAGATAACTTCCATAAGGCTAACTTGATTTATTCCATACAGACATTTTTCCATATGCTTTATTCTATGTTTGCTCTTTTCTTGCACTTGCTTTCCATATGGCAGTCCCTCCTCCCAAAACCTGTTTCCTCTTTCAGTAGCATCTGAGGTTTTTGAAAAATGATGAAAATGTGGGTCTACAGTTACAAAAATTGTAATTATGTGGTTGTAAGGACTGGAACTGGTGATGAAACTGCTTATTTCACAGCCTAAATAATAATAAAAGAGATACTTTAAATTTATTCCCATGCAGGTAATATATCAGATTACAATCTTCTTCATTCAGAGTGTTGAAGTACATGGACAAGATCAAAATGCAGTTTGAAAAAGAAAGTTCGTTTGTGGTAGTAAACAAAACACAGGGACAGGTAGAGAAAACAAAAACATCCAGAAATACATACTTGTATCCATCACTAAATCTAGTTGAAGTATGGAGCTTTTTTAACGGGTTGCAAGATGGCTATCATCCTCTTTGAATATCATGTCCTTTACTTACTGCTTCAGTTTCTGAGATTCCTGTTAGATTTATTGCTGCAACTTCCTTGTATCTTGCATCAGTCTGTTGTTCTGCCTCAAAGACTGCAAAATCTTAGCATTATTTCCTTACATGTATATCATACCAATCATCTCAGGTATTTTACATCATCATACATACACCTACAATGTTCTTGTCTTATTTTGTGACCATACTATTAATCTCATTTTTCCTTCTTCTGTTTCTAGTTTCTTTTGCTTTTACCAAAATTGTTTTCAGCTTTAACTTGTCATTATTATTTATTCCACAGTATGTTTGGAGTGCTTGTGTCAACAGAGTTCTACTATGACATATAATATCAACATTTGTCCTTTATGAGAAAAAAAAACATTTTTATTGAATGTCAATTTATAGCTCCCAAATAAAACTTGAGATGCTTAGTCTTGTTTTTATAAAAATTTATTCAAATGAATAATACTGCATTCTTCCACATTAAACCACCTTTAAGTCTTATTTCAAAAGCCATATGCTTGAATGGTTTTATGCTTCTAAGATTTCAGCAGAGTAATTTTTGAGTAATTTTGTCCAAAGAAGATATCTTTTCCTTTTTTTTTTTTTTTTTTTTATTGTTATTGAACTTTTGTAGGTAAGTAAACACCTGGAATAATGTGAAATTAATAATAATCCTTCAAAATGTGTTGATCCTCTTTTTTGGAATTAAAAATAATTTGTCTTCTATGCTTCCAATACAATTTTAAAATTATGAATGTTTACAGTAAAACGTTTCACACAGTAGTAACCGTTCATCTTAATATGAAGAACTAATGGCACTGTCTCAATAAGACTTTTTCTTATGAACTGTTGACCTAAACAGTCCTTGCTGTTTCTACATTTTCTTTCTCTATCTCAGGCATGTTTTTCCAGCTAATATGAAAAACATTCCAGCAGACGGCATTTGAGTTAGAGATACAATGTTCCTTTGAAAATAAGGTATTTTATTATAACATTGGCCTTGGTAGTAAGCATTCTGTTCCCTGCTTTCCCTCTTGGTCTGGAAGTGCTCTCGGGTGTCATATGTATGTTTCTACTGAAGTGCTAATTCTGTCTCTCAAGACTCTTTTACTGATTTCCTGTCCTTTCATACTTTCAAGTACCTCTTTTCTTTAACTGATAATTTGAGGCTTCTCAGAAGCCCAGTCACAGTTAAATCACTTCAGTCCTAATTAAATAGAAACACAATGTTTTAAGTTTTACATAAAGTATGCTTTAAGTAGCTTTAAGAGATAAAAAGAACATACCTTAAAAAAAAGTTTATTTTGAAGTCATTTAAGATGCGACTTTCTCTAGTGGGTTACTTTGTTCATGACCTGAAACTGAGAAGACCACTGATCAAATATTTTTTTTTGCTTTTCTTTAAGTAAATACTATCGTTTGAAAATAGTCCAATGTCTTGGTTTGAGATAGAACAGAACCAATTTTCTTTTCAGTAATTTGGGCCAGCCCAGCTCAAACCACAACAACCACTCCAGCAGCAACAAAAATTGTCAGCTGGCAGTTATCCCAACAAGTAACTTCCATATTGGCAACAACTCTGACAGTAGAGACTTCCTTATAATTACCAGCTACTGTGTGGCTGAAGCAACTTAGAACTCTAAAAGACCCGGCAAACAGAACCAGAAACAAAAAAAAACACCAAAAAAAAAAAAACAACCCAAAAACAAAGAAACAAAACAAAACAAAACAAACCCCAAACCAAACCAAAACCAAAACAAAACAAAAAAAAAACCAAAAAAAAACCCCCACCAATCCACCAAACAACCCTCTCCCCCCCACCCCCCCCCCCCCAAAAAAAACCAAAAAAAAAAACCCAAAAAAATAATTGTGGTGGAACTGGAAAAATAATCAGGGACATTTTTGAGGCTTAAAATAAATGACATTCATTCTACCCACACAGTGTGTTTCTGTACCTATTGTAGTTGATAGAAATAAAAAGTCACTTTGAGATGACAATTCATCCCACGTATTTCAGGATGGAATGAATTGCCTTGAAGGAACGAATCATGCCCATCTTTCCCATTTAGTACAAGGTAACCTAGACAAATGGCTTAGATTATATCCCTACTTCTTAATGACTGAAGTTTAGGTAAGATGAATTCTACACGAATTCCACGATGTGAGTAAAATTCTGGAGAACTCTGAAGTATTGCATGAAAGTACTTTTTGCCATGAATATGAATAATTTTAAATCAAGAGCAGCAGGCACAAAGGTGTCCTTCATTTGCTATAAAGTCTGAATAAACACTACTTTTGGTTTGAGTAAACACTACTTTTTCTTCAAATTTCTATTATTTTTTATTTTTTTATGCACACAGGAACATTTGATTCCTAGACAGATGATATTAGAAACACTTCAATGAGCACTGTTTTCACAATCTCTTGTGGTGGAGTAAATATAATATGGAAAGAGAGAATTTATGTTTGACATCCAAAATCTTAAGATTAAAACAAACCAAAAAAAAAAAAAAAAAAAAACCCTAATTGCAATGAATTGTAATAACAAACACACAAACAAACAAAAAACTCTTTGTCTTCTGGATTGTGAGCCTTCTATGAACTAAAAGTACTTTGGAGAAGCATCTAGGAATACTAGAATATTACTTTTTAAAGACAAATACTGTAACCTGAAAATTATCTCTAAAAGCATATGAATGCAGCAGCTATGACTAAAAGGGGAAAAGAGTTAAAACAAACAAAAAACCCCAGTTCAAAATATATTGAGGTTGAATTTTATGAGAGTGGCCACAGTATCACTTTCTTCTAGCAAGAAATAAATTAAACTAATGAAACAGTGCACATAGTATAGCTATTCCTTACAGTATCAGAAGAGATAGACTTTGTGAAAGATATCTTTGGGATAAAATCAGATGTCTTTCCTATACTAGCTGTATTTTTTCCTCTGACTGCAACAAATTCTGGTTCAGGCCTTTAATAAGTCACTTGATGTATGTTGAAAAAATCATTATCTGAGTGAATTGCTAATTGATTTTTTTTTTTTTTTTTTCAGGTATAAAGCATCCTATTTCATATAGGATCAATCACATTGCTCATATTCAATAATCACAGTGTAGTTTTCCTGTTATAAAATGAATAATACTCTTTAAATATTCAGACCTTAAGAAAAAATTCTATTATGCATTATTCTTGAAGTAATATGAAAGAATAATTGACTGACGCTGATATAATAGAATGCCATCAATATTTTAATTTTAAATAGAATTATACTTCAAATTACATGAATCACTTGAAACACAGGAGAATAGTTCTTAAATGAGTTTAAAATAAAATGGATCATGCTAACTTTCATGTATAAGGGACATTTCCAAATAACCAGCTTTGGTTTTGTGCTCTATCTGCTTGTTTACACCTGGCAGATTGAGAACTCCACATGTGGGGAAATTTCAGCATATATAAAACCTCTCACTCACCCGTTGTACCACTATATTAAAAGGCATGCAAGAAGCAGAAACAAGAACTTGCTTCACAGAGCAAATCTCCACTGAATCACCATCTTTTGGGAAGAGAGCTGTTCTGAACGCTGGCGAGGAAAACATTGGCACCAAAATGCAATCTGGGCATACTAATTGACTGCCCAATGAATTCCCATCTCTTTCTCTCTGGGTATCTCTTTCTTGATGAGACAGTGGAATGAGATGTCACCTCTTACTCATGATGGAACTTTGAATTTTAACCTTGACATTCATGATTAGGAATCTCTCCAAAATTGTCAATAATCTCCAGATACTGGTCAGTGAAGTTTCTGCCCTAAATGAATACTGCAGAGTTAGAGTAAAGCATTTCAGCATTTGATATAGTTTTCTCTTGGCGGGGTTGGGGTAGGGGGTAGAGAAATTTTTTCCAGTCCTTAGCATGTCTTTCATATGGTGGTTTCCTACTGAATTTTATAATTCACATGATTTCAAGACAGAAGGATTCTTTTGTTCCTTTTGAGGGATATCTGGATCCTGACAATGAAAAGGACAGATAATTTGTGGTACGGGTGTGATTACCTTTTTTTTTTTTAATTGATGAATCTTTTTAAGCTCTACTGAGCTACTACTTAGTTTCTGTGAAGAAAATAAATTTAAATTTCAGCTGACATAGATCTGTTTTCTTCATTTCTTGGCTAAGCTTCTCCTGTGTCTTGAGTAATTTATAAACTTCTGGTGAATCTGAAATAAAAGTGATATGACAAAAACTTGCCTTGCATGAATGTCTGACAGGAAAACAAAATGGTCTATAGCCAGTCTGTAGATCTGTCTTACAGAAGTTTTTTACAGTCTTCTATTTATGTCCATGTCGCAAGTGAATTTTAACTGGGTCAGATATTTCTGAAAGTACTTTTAAAATGCTCTCCTATTGTTTCCTTCCTTGTTTGGGTTTTTTTGTTTGTTTTGTTTATAGTGGGTTTTGTTTTGTTTTGTTTTGGAGGTTGGGGGTTTTTTTGGTTTTTGTTTTGTTTTGTTTTTTTGTTTGTTTGTTTGTTTTGGTTTGGTTTGGTTTAGATTATATCAGATTTACTTAGTAAAATGCTTTCCACTATGTGGTAGATTAGTCTTGGCTAACAGCCAGACTCATACCCAGCTGCTCAGTCACTCCCCCTACTTCACTGGCATAGGGAAGATTATAGGAAAAAAGCAGGAATAAGAAAGCTCCTGCATTGAGATAAACACAGAGACTTTGCTTATTCTATTGGATGTAGGTTGCCAGGTCTGTCAGTGAGGGGGGCTGCAGGGGTTGTCTCTGTGAGAAAAGGTCAGGGGCTCCTCTGTGCTGTTCCAGTTCCAACCATCTCTTCAACAGACCCACTGCAGCCAAAGCTGAGCCCATCAATGATGCTGGTGGTGCCTCTGAGAAAATACATCTAAGAAAGGGCAAAACACTGCCCCAAAAGTCTAAGGAGTCAGGAAAAAAGTGTGAGAAAAAATCCTGCATCAAAGAAGGAGTGGGAGGAGGTGCTCCAGGTGCTGGAACAGATATACTTTGGCAGCCCACAGATAGAAAGGACCCACACTGTAGCAGGTTAAAAGTACGAAAGAGAAAGGAGCAGTAGAGAGGAACTTTTATGAACTGACTGACTCCCAATATCCAGTCCCCCAGTGCTGCCTGGGGAGGAGGGAGACAGGGGAATCAGGAAGGAAGGAGTGAAGCTGAGCCTAGGAAAAAGGAGGTGGGGGGAGGAGGTGCTGTTTTAATTTCCCTTTGTTTTTCACTATCCAACTCTATTTTAATTGTCAATACATTACATTAATTTTCCCTGAGTCTAGTCTATGCTGCCCATAATAGTAATTGGTAAGTGATCTCCTTGCCTTTATCTTGACCCATGAGCTGTTTCATCTTATTTTGCCTGTCATCTTGTTGAGAAGGAGGACTGAGAGAGCAGCTGGACGGCTGCACTGCCTGTGCAGAGTTTTTTCACCCTTTCTTAAATATGCTTTTTCAGAGGTGTTCCCATCTTGGATGCAGGGCTCAGCCGTACCTTCCGGTGGGTTGGTTGGAGTCATCTGGCAGCACCAGTGTCCAGCACAGGGCAACCCTAGCCTCTCCTCACAGAGGCCACTCCTAAAACCTCCCTGCTTCCAACACCTGGGCACCTGAGCCCAATGAACACTATGTGTTACAGTTGTGAAGTCAAGCATAAGAGAACTACATGTATTGTTAATGCAGACATTTTAAAACACTCATTGTCTCAGTTTTTCTAGAGGTAATTTTTTTCAATTTGGGGATGGAATTTTGTCTGTATTATTGTAAAAGTTAAATATAGGTTAGTCCATTCACATTAGTGCCTGGATGAACTGCACTTTGGTTAACAACTAATATTTGAATGTTTTAAAAGACCAAAGCAGAATTTTGTACAAGATATTTGTTGGCTTTCATGTTCACTAGTGTTGTCTACTACTCTTAAACTGATTAGACGCGTTCCCAATGACTTTCTTACTATCTGCTTATATGAACCAGGGTTTATATGTAAGGTACAGAAAGAAAAAAAAAAAAAGAAAATGGGAAATAAATAAAAAATATTACTATCTCATTGTTTTCTTAACAGACTTCAAAACTGAGTAAATATTAGTTGCAATACAAGCTCCACAGTTACTTTCTGACTACAACTAGGTAATGCTTTGGAAACTGTTAATTAAAAACTCATCCAATAAACAAATAAACAAGAAAATAAATAAAGTTCTTGGTTTGGAAACATTGCTAGGATTATTTCATTTGACTTTATCACTTTGACCCAGGCTTAGGATTTCTATTCACTGTTACTTCATTTCTAACATAGTTTGATTTTTTTTTTTCAATTTCATTTAGAGTCGGTACTGGAAAAATACCAATTTCTTTGTAGTTTGTCACATGTTATCAATGGTGAGAATTCATTAGTCAGAAACATGTAGCCATTTGAAAACTGCCTATTTTATTTGTTAAGCTGAAGAACAAATTACATCTTCAATGAAAAAAATCATAAGCAATAGTTTTTGGAGAGTAGTTCACTGCTATCACGTACTCTATGGTTCTGACCTAGCTGCTGCATGAGAGAGATAGTAGTGATTTAATTCCATCTGGTTCCATGCAGTATGCTTTCCTTTCTACAACAATTCTTGCAAAAGAGACAAAAAATAAAAAAGCATGCTGTTTCACTATCAAAGAAAAGCAAAGTGGCTTTTTCTGCTGCTGTTGCAGCATGAATGATGTCGCATCATCATTCCTCATAGTGACTGAGAGATGTTAGTGGAACAAGGACACTGACACACGTGGCTGCTTACAAGAAGCATTTTTTTCTGAGGCATTTTAGAAGAAACAAAACAAGAAAGGAAGAGTTGTAGCTTCACAAGATGAAAAGCTGATATCCTACAGCTTTGAACTCCAAGAATTGAAGTGAAATGAGGAAATTTTGCCCAACAGCAGAACATTCTGATGAAGACTACTATTTTAATTAATAACAGTCAAATAATTTAATGGTTGTAAAAATGTCTTTGATGAGGAAAATAGCATATCCACATTTAGTCTAGAATTATACAACTTTTCCTCTGTTAGCCATAATGTTCACAGACCTCAGTTTAGAGTCCATCAGCTCATTCTTTAAGAAATTCAATTCGCTCGGCTACATGTTAGGTGGAAAAAAGAGCTATGAGAGAAAGGCAAAAACAGAGAATAAAGAAGATGGGAAAAGATGTTTCCTTTTACACTGCTTCCACTTTGTCAGATTTTTTTTTTTTTTTTTTTTTAATTTGTAGCTAAAGAATGATGTGTAAGCACGAGCACTGCCTTTCCCATCTTGTCTTCTTTATTAGTTCTGTATTTGTAGACCTTCTCTATTGCAGTGGACTTCTGTAGGATTTTAGTCACTTAAATGAAATAGAATTTGTTTAGTGTGATTTACATAATCTTACCAAAGGTGTCTTAAGTGCGAGAAAGACAATTTTAGATGCCAGAGTCTTTTTGTCACACCCTGGCTAAGGAGAAAAAATCAATTTGATTACAACCGTTAGTCCAAAGCTAATAAAAATTTCCTCTGAAGATGTGTTCTAAATAATGTGGCAAGTTGTCTTATGCTACATTACATTAACTAGATAAACAAAAAGTTTAAAAGTTCAGGCTAGATAATTACATGCAATTTCAAGGCCTTTTTGTGTTTAAAAGGTTAAAGAATAATAGATTTTATTATATTATCAGAGGAACACAATATTTTGTAACAAGTAGAACTCTAATTTAAATAACTTTGTAGCTTTTCAAAGAATCCAGTAGTTATATTTCATTTATGCAGTTGGGCAAAGATCCTTCAGGAGTCTTATTTTTTCAGAACACACTTTTACTACCATAAGTAGATTATTGTCTACCTTAATTTAAAAATATTACAGTTTGCTGCCACTGAAATTACTGAGGAAATTTGTCAAAACCTTGGTATGCAGAAGTAAAACAAAAAAAAACCATTGTCTTCATGGAATAAAAAGGTCCTTTTGTTCATCACTGTAGATTTGTTTGGACATGTAAGTTTATTACGATCCCATTTGGCATTTCAGTTACAAGTGCTGGACTCTGGTGAAAAGATACTGTTACATTCAATTTATTCTCTACACAGGACTGAAGACAAAACTAAAAGTCTGCAAAATCCAGCAGCTTCTGAGTCATTTTCTCCTTGGCAGTGAGCAAGTAGATCTTTCTATTTACTTGCATACTCATCCTTTGTGCATTTTGCTTCCATGACCTTTTTTCTCAACTCAACTATGTTTTCCTCTGTTAATCCGAAACTGTTTTATTAACTGAATTAATGAAGTACTAGTCATCTTTCTTGCAAAAAAATTAAGACTCTTATAATTCATATTAAGTTATTTTGTTTCTACTAAACTAAAATTTTCAGCTCTACTGGAGATGAAAAACCACAAGCAAAGCTACAGCTACACTTTAAATGAAAGGAGATAGGTTGTGGGGAAAATTGTCATGTGCTATTAAGAAAGATTATCTTTAAGGATGAAGTCTCCAGTGATTTTTTCCACCTTTGGGTTTAGTTTTAGTATCTTCTTCTGTCGTCTCATCTGACTGCAAGATACTGCCCCTACATCAGCTGGCCAAACTGTTTCTGTCCACACGTCTGAACTGGATTAGGGAACTGAACCAACAAAAGGAGAGGAAAAGAAAAAAAAAAAAAAAGAAAAAAAAAAAAAAAAGACCAAAAAAACCCCCCAACCACCAAACCATCAGGTTTTGATATCTTTGAAAATTTCCTGATCTAATTCAGTATGTGCTTGCACCAAAAATTTTGCTGGAAAGGTGAAAGATGCATTAGAAGGGAAAGCACAAGCAGCCAGTAGAAAATGAAAAACTTTGGTCCCTGAAATCAGTGCTACTCCCAAAGACCTTTATGTGGAGCTGTACCATCAATACAGGCATTGTTGTATTCATTTTTATCTGCATTTCCTCTTAACATCTTGCTATTCCACTTCCTATTTTCATCATGAGCCCAGAGGATAATCACTTAATGCTACTCCCTTTGCTATACATCCTTTTTGTTCTAAACTAAATGCACTTTTTGTTTAAATGGTTGAATTTACGACATGATTTGAACTTGAAACACTGCCTTCCAATCCATAATCAGCTTGATTTGCTGCTTCTGTTTCATATCTGGAGAGGAACTTTTGTGTTGGCAGCTGATCTATTTTTCCCACCTATATCCATCTAATAAAATTAGAATTTCTTCCTATTTATGCAAGAAAAAAATCTTTTTCCAGAATTTCTATGCTCAGAGGAAGCTGAGGAATTTCTGAAGTAAAAAGTATTTCTTATTTAGCAATTTGATCAATTCAACAGAAAAATAACATTTAGCTCTTGCTAACATCAAATATTTAAGAAACAAGTAAAAAATATGCAAACACATATCCTGTAGAGCTACAATTTAAATAAAGTCTGTCATAGAGTTGGGACTGATTTCAGTAACCTAATTTTATATATACATATATACACACACTATAAAATATATGTGTATGTATAAGATTTTTTTAAACTATATTATTTTATGTGCACAATCTCTCAGACAATGATATTTCTTCTTTGAAATAATAAACAATCATTCTCTCGTACAGCAAGTCCATGCTGCAAGGGTTCTACTGTTATACACTTTATTTTTTAAATGATTACTGGAAAACTAATTAATAATGTCTAATATTTTTAGACATAATAATCTATCTGATACTAAATGTACTGCTTGATGAAAGTTATTTTCTCAACTGGATGTCAGGTCACTCAACACTAGTGATTTTTGCACTTATGACTTGTGTGTGTGTGTGTGTGTGCGCGCGCACACCTGCATGACAACATAGGGCTTTGATTGTCCCTAAAGCTTAGAACTACTTCCAATTTTATAATTATGATTGATTTAAAATAATCTGTGTCACTGACTCTTACAATGGAGGGGTCTAAGATGTACCCTAAAATTACAAATGTATCTTGATTTTCTTCTGCATGTTCATTCATTAACAATGAGAAGTGGTCAGAGACCTAGGAAAGTTCTGAAAAGATCTCTGTGAAGCCCATGGGACATCAGTGTTATGCTGTGGATCATTGTGTTCCGCACCTGTGATAAGCCTACTCCAAATAAAATAAACTGATATTCAATAACCTTAAACTTAAGATCCTTGTCTTTAGTCTTCTTTTAATTATGTACTTTCTGTATTAATTCCTAATGCTTTTCTGTTCATGTTTTGTGTAACTTTTGAATGGGAGAAAAAAACCCAGACAACTATATCTGAAATACTAGAAAAGTTATTGTCATTCTAGCAAAGCAATTGATAAAAGTCCTAAGTAAAACTGCCTCAGGTAATTTGCTTATTAAATAGCAACTGGCAGATAGATGCACAGTACAGCTCTCAGACTCATTCAAGTTGTAAGTCTATTCAATGGAACAGATAGGGACGAGAATGCATATACATATGATTAAGGCATATATTCTAATATAGTAAAAGAAATGTGGTTACATGCAGAAATGCTCCATCCAGTTTCTGCATTTTTTACCTACCACAGCACCCTCCCAAGCAGAGAGATCTGATCTTAACAAAGAACATAATTTGTCAGAGTAATAGAAGGTAGCATAGCATTTCATAACAAAAACCCTGAAGCAACAAGAACTCCTAACAGTAACACACTTTTGTTATGTTTTGTATTTAAACATCACCTCTAAAATCTAACTAAACACTGAGAAGTAGTCGCATTAAATGCAATTTACCTGAAATTAACTAATTATTTCCATGTCTTGTTGCCTTAATTTTGTGGGTTTGTCCAGTTCATAACTCAAGTTTTCAAACTACTTTTCAATGTTTCTAAAGAGTACCAGACATTTTACATGTCAGCATAGAACATTTCCTCGATGACCTATCACCTAGAGTTAAATGTATGCTTTCTTTACAGTCTTGAAACAACCTTTTTCATTTTTTTTCCCCTCAAAGATTCATAATTACTTGTGTAAATACTCAGGTACACTATTCTGTCTTTAAATTCTGTGACTAATATGAATAATGTCAGTGAATATAATAAACTCTAGGCTCCTAAAATTATTATCAAATTTAAATATAGATCCTGTCACATTTAATTGAGGATAAAGATAGATGAAACACAGCCTTTTGAGGAGACTATTTCACAATCAAAATACTGAAAAGTCATTCTTTATCTAAGGAGTTATAAAAAAAAAAATCTTCTTTGTAAGTATATGCCCCAAAATCTAAAATATTTATGTTTTCCTTATGTACACACTAGGCTTATCACATAATTTTGATATGTTAAGTCTCTACTATTCACAAAATAATAAAAAGAAAACCATTTAACAACTCTGGGAAGTCAATTTTCAGTAAGGGAATTCAGACATTTTAGTGCTGTGCTCTCAGTCATCGTAGGAAGGTCACCCCAGATGGTGCAGATGACACACATGGCAAACAGGAAGGCAGGCAGAAAGCAGGTTTGAAGATAAGAGAAATAAAATCTCATTGGTAAGTCTGAGTGATGTAAAAAAGAATACCTTAAAAAATCATTATGCTACACTATTTCATAGCAAAACTATCTCCTAGTAGACTGCTTTCTTATTTGGGCTATAATGAGTGGCAATGAGTGGAGATATTGGCTGAGTGGGATATCACAGGGTAATGGTCAGGGTGAAAATGTAACAGCTGTGTTTTGCTTTGAATGGAGGAGGATCTGAAATGTAAATATATAAATATTACTCTCTACATTTCTGTTAAACTCTAATGTGAATTATACAGGTGCCCTAGAGCCTTATAACCATCTGGGTACTATGCTAGCTTGACAGGCTATGGACAGAAACAACAGTCCTGCCAAGAAAAATAACTGAAAGCAATCTGTGTTTCACCAAGCCGAAAAACCAGCATAGGTTATTTTTCAAGTGCAATTCTCAGTTCATTATAACATTCTGTTGCTTTATAATATTATCTGATTCCATGTAAAGCAACCAATTAAAGAAACTAGTTAGCAGCCCTGTGTACATCAGCTTCAGGCAGTAATTTGTCCTAGAAATCAGATGGAAACTGATGTAAACTGATATGTGCACAACTGCATCTCCTCCACTGATTATTCTTTCTGCTCCCCATCCCTCTGTCTCTAAAGATCAGGTGCAGCATGGTCATCACTTTTATTTTCCCTTTGATTCAAATGCACCTCTGCTAAACTGTTTTCATTTTCAGGAGTGGAATATGTACCTTAAGGCTGTCAGCTTAATTCTTGTCTGGTGGAAACTGGCAGTTACACCAGTTTAGAGCTTTCTCCTCTGTTTTTCTATTGCCTCTCTGTATATGACTATTCACTGCCATGACCCTTCTGTCATTTCATTTCTGTTATGATGAAATCCAAGTATCTCTTTCTGAAGGGCATATCCTTCTCTGCAAGCAACACAAGCTCAAGTTTTTTGGACCCTGTAATGGGGTGCATCATTATTAATTATACTTTATACAATGCTGCCTGTGTCTTGATCCTTATGAACATTCAGACAAATTAGGTCCCTGCCTAAAAATAATTTCTAAATATGAATCTTACAGATATTTCAGAAGAGCATATCTATCTTTACAGAGCGGACAGATGCAGCCCACTGAAAAGATAACGACCAGACATCTTCTAGAATCATAGCAAATTCCACCATCCACAAATAAAAGCATTTCCTCTTACTTGGAGACTATTTAAATAAGAAATCTGAACTCTGGATATTTAATAGCAAATGTGTACATTTTCAGGGTCCCCTTTTATTATTTTTAGCATTTTCACTGCAAGTTTTCATCATGCTTCAATAGGAATTTTGGATCCTAAAGATTTGAGAGTGTCTCTGCATTATATAATAAAGTCCCCACAGTCCTGCTAAATTAAGTCAATATGAATTATTCCAGTTCATTCTGTAGATTAAGCCCAAGGATCTGTTTACTCATGTTCCTGAAAATTATATGCAATTTATAACAATGCCATTCTTTTTATCTTGTCAAAGTTCCTTTTTTATATCCACTGCATTCTACTTTGTACCTTGCTTCCCAATATTAACACACCACTACTTTTTCTTTTTGCTCACAGTTAATTTGGAGTGAAAAGCAGAGCACCTGGAAAGAATGAAACAGATGTGTTTGGAGAGCTGGAGCAGCACAGATGTGCAGGGGAAAGAAATGAAAATTTTAGAGTCCACATAATGTTAGTTAACATATATAATGAGTACCACAACCACAAAGTGTAGATTTGCTCTAAAACTTCCTTTTCAAAGGTGCATAATGGCATTATCTTTTCATATCTGAAATAACAAAGAGGAAAGTGCATTGATTTCACTTCTGGATGGACACAGTACATCTTCCAGTTCTGTCTTTTGCAGTTCACGTTCTAGTCATAGTTAGATGGATTTTATTCACCTTTCCAGTAGGTATTTTGTTCTACTTTGTCTACCATAGTATCTCTTGTCTGACATTGCTTTTCAAGACTATCCACTGCATTATATTTTCTCCATCTTATTGGCAACCTGCTGTGCTGTATTCCTTTAGGAATATTTTATTTGTTCTCTTTTATTTATTTTTCCCTATTTTCCCCCTACATTTTTCTTATTGCAATGGGTCTAATTTTCTTTTTATTTTCTTTTTCTGTGATTTGTGTATATTGTATTTAATTTTTCTTACTATCTTTTATTACTTCCTGTTTGATGACAGCATGCAGTCAGGAAGATTCCGATTCCATTTTCTTGGGTTTCTAAGCCTACATGCAGCTGCCACTGGATAATGCACATTATACCAGGAAACAGTAGTTTTCTCAGACTTCCTCTCATTCCCATGTCTTCTTCCCTCAATATTTTTACACTTTTAAAAAAGTTTGATGCAAGTCCCATTTGGTTGAGGCTGTATAACATCTGTATTACAAGACATGAACCAGTTTTTACACATATTAGATATTCACAACACTGTAGACTCATAAAGCTTATAAACAAGTGACTTGAATGTCCCTTCTTATTAGCAATATAGAACATTCAGTAGTTTTGCTGCATGTATTGCGATGTCTGCAACAGCACAGTTGATGCAAGTGTTTTGATTTGAGGATGAAATTAATTTGCTGAAAAAACAATTAAATCGCAGTAGGCAGTAGTCGTAACTGCAGACGTGAAGTTACAACCAATTACGTACAATTCAGAACTGAAATACTGAATAAATTAATCTAGATAAACAGCAAATTGCTAAGTAGAAACAACACTCTAAAAAGCAAGACTTTTAAAGACATGTAGAAAAAGGGTCATATTATCATTCTTTGTACTATTTGTCTGCTGGCCTCCTTAACTTGTTTTTAAATAATTTAAAATCTGCTTTAAAAATTGGTGTTTGAAAGAGATTAGTAGCTTTCCAGAGCATTTACTGATTAGTCTACTGACAATAGTATCTCTCCTGGTGCTGCAGTACTATTTGCAAGTTCCATCAAAAATTGCATCTGAACTAGCCATATATCAGTATACAGAGCAACAGTTTCTCTTAAAGATGTTAGAGATTCTGTATAAAAAGCTACTAACTTCCTCAAGCTGAACAGCCTGAGATATGCAATTCATTACCTTATATTCATTCAGAGCAAATATCTTACATTATATGCTCTGTATCATCTGTTGAAACAGCCTGGCTTTCTCCAACAGTTCTGAAGAGAAACTAAACTGCCAAGTGAAAGTCTGAAGTTAGATGACATTTACTCTGTCTCATTTGATGCGGTACTTCTATCCAGAGCAGGACTGAAATATGCTTGAGAATCTTGTACAGCCATGAGAGTGTTTATGATACAGATCATACTGCATTAAAAGCAATCTGTGCACGTTAGCCCACAGAAATTCCAAACAAAATCAAGCTCTCCAAGCTGTACCAAATCACCCGTTCAGCCACCCAGCTCCATGGTCTATCCTCCATGAGACTGCAGCATTTTCATACAAAATCTAAATACAATGCTGACATTCATATTTAGATACAGGGATATTCTGAATAAGATCACGTCTGTCATGGGAAAACAATATATTCTCCTAGACCATTGTACATGTGAAATATTGACACGTTTCAGATATACTAGATTTTTTTCAAAGTCGTATTATTACTTCATGGTCTGAAGACAATCAGACTTTAATCAAACCAATTTCCAGAGCTGATTATGCCTCAAAAAGACTGGGTTATGTAAAATTTCCCCTTCATTTAATCTAATGAGCCATTAGCTCAAGTGTTGTAGATGATTTCATTGCCGTGGGAAAGAAGCAGCATGTGGCAGGAGAGAAGAAACACCAAAACAAACAAAAAACCCCTCATAAAACATGTTGAATTCATCAATTCAACAAGGAACTGTGAAGGAGTCATGGAAAATGGCCACTCAGAAAGGTAAACATAGAATAATGCTATGCTGATTGCCTAAACAAACACATGAAACCATTCAAGGTTTTAATGCCTTAAACTTTTACCTGAAGTCAGCCAGTAGATAGTGAGAAAGGCAGGAACTGCTATATTCTGCACTGTGGGTTCTGGGCTTTTGTTTATTGGGGGGGAGGGAGGTGTACGCCAATTATTTTAATTAAATTCCTCTCTGAAAAGGATGTGAGTCTGTGTCTCTGCATGTGTCTGTAAAGGTGGATGTCACTGGTGTTTTTCACTGGAGTAAAATAAACTTTGAGATTGGGGAGAAACAACCACCTAAAATTTTTATTTTTTATACTCACATCTGCCTTTTGATTATTTTCCTCTCTCTTATCTCTGATACAATTTTATAAACACGTTGCAGTGTTCTTCCTTGTCTGAAGATATGATTTTTATTTTACTGAAATTGAGATTTTTTTATACTGCAGAAATGGATCTTTACGTTTCTCATGGGCAGAGGTTTCTTCCTACCTGCAGATTTGGAAGGGAATACCTTAAACTAGTAATGAAAATTTACTTCTAGAGCACTGTTTCTCAGCTCTTGTATCAAGAACACAACAGCAGTGGATAGCAAAAGATAACTGGGTTTCAAAGATACTTAGCAAACTAAAACAAAAAGAAAGCAAAGAAAACCCCAACTCCTACATTTTCATCGCATTTTATTCTTCCAGTTCAACTAGTCTTTGCCAGCTTCATGAAATATATGAAAAATTAACTGAGCTTATTAGCAATTTACTTTTGCTTTCATAGTAAATGTAATTTAGTGGTGGTTGTCTTCAACTAATAGATTGCCACCTTGGAATGGCTGAGAACCATTCATCTAGAAAATCATCAGTGACCCCGCAGTTGGTTTGTGACATTTGTTTACATAAATTAATTTTTGTATGCTAACTGTGTAATTCTGTAACAAATTATTCCATTTTAGCAGGTAATCACAGAAGCTGCTTGAATAGTTTTTAGTGCAGAAGCTAATTCAAGTTTGGTTCTGGACTTCAGTTCATAAGCAATGTTAATGACTCTTTTATCCTTCTTTTATATGTTTAAGGAAAACTGTTGTCTGGGAAATAATGTCAGGCTTCAAGATAAAAATGTATTTCAAGCTTGCTTGAATGATCTTACCATGATTAAACATGACTTCTTTTATAACTTTGCTTGCTTAGAATACACCAGGGCTCACTGGGAGCAAACCTCTAGGAAACAGAAGGTGAGAGATCCCTTCTCCCTTCACTGACCAGTAAGATTGTGGTCATTTTTTAATTTCAGAAACTGAGTATTTAAAGATGACCTCATAATTTTTAAAAACATATAGGTATAAAGTATGAATAAGGCTTGCTTTTGGCAAGGAATACTTCCTTCCCTTTCCTTTCCCTTTCCTTTCCCTTTCCTTTCCCTTTCCTTTCCCTTTCCTTTCCTTTCCTTTCCTTTCCTTTCCTTTCCTTTCCTTTCCTTTCCTTTCCTTTCCTTTCCTTTCCTTTCCTTTCCTTTCCTTTCCTTTCCTTTCCTTTCCTTTCCTTTCCTTTCCTTTCCTTTCCTTTCCTTTCCTTTCCTTTCCTTTCCTTTCCTTTCCTTTCCTTTCCTTTCCTTTCCTTTCCTTTCCTTTCCTTTCCTTTCCTTTCCTTTCCTTTCCTTTCCTTTCCTTTTTCTCCTCAGATTCTTTGTTATAGTCCAAAGAGAATAAAAAATGTGCTGAAATGCTTTCTTCTTTACTTTTCCAAACATAATATAGCCTACTTGAGCTTGAACTGTAGGCTTCAGCTGTGACTTAACGTTTTTCTGGAATGCCAAGGTTCAGAGTGGTTCATACAGCCCTTTTGAAGCTTTATTTTATGCTTCTTCTAAAAGTTATCTCTGAATTATGAATAAGCCTAAGAAAAAGCAAAAAAAAACCAAAACAAAACAATGTTTTTTTATGAATGAAACTCAGGTATAGATAATGGAAAAACAGTCTTATGGAGAAACAAAAAAGTAGTGTTGTTATTCTGACTGACTCCTGTAGTAATGATATATGCTCAGAGGTTAAAAAAAGAAAAAAAGGTTAGTTTTCTCAGTGTTATAACTTTATGCATATATATGATTACAATGCTCTCACAGTTACATAAAATTGGTATTTAAAGTTGTTAATGCTATTAAAATAATTGGTTTTATCTCAGATATTATTTTCTGTAATTGATAGCAATTTCTAACACGCTCTAATTAATTCATTTTCTCAGGAATGTGCTTGTAGACTTGCTGCTTTAAAATTCCTTTATGAAATGATTAAATGTAGTAAGTAATTTCCATATCTATGTGTTAGTATTAAGATATGTAAAGTAGACTCAAGTAAGGTGGTATTTTTACTTAGTAATTTTCTTCTTTGGGTGAGATACTGTTTTGAACAATGTTGATGTTGAAGTAGTTCTTGTTGTATTACAGGACAACTTAAGAACAAGGAACTAGGTTAAGTTCTTAGATGGGAGTAGTTATTTAAGTTATTGACTGGTTGAACTTCTAAAATAAAATTTTAGCTTCAAATATTTCATTCTGGTTTTCCCATTGACTATTCCTACAGCAATACCCTCCAAAAGATCCTAGAGGGAAATCTTTCCAAGCTTGGAAAGCAGCTCTGACTCCAAGATCCAACTTTATATTGACTACAAGGAAATGTCATAGTTGTTCCAGGTTAAGCCAGGAATAAATATTTTTAGATTCAGTTCAGATATTTAAATTTCCTCAAGCCAGAGAAAAGAAACAGCACTATCCAATTAAAGTTTCTTCTACCTCAACAGAGATAAATTTTCTTTTCCTTCCAGACCAGACACTATCATCACAGCGACTTTTGAAAGTACGACTTTCAGCATGTGTGATCATCTATAGAAGGCAAGCTTGAAGATGAGTATTCACCAACACACAGAAGTCACCTTGTTTTTTGAGTAGTGTTTTATAGAAAGAAGATTTTTAAAGTCTTAAAATGAATTAGTCATTATAATTGAGGAGAATTTTAATGCTAGAAATGTAGCACAGGCTATGTTCCTTATTTCCTGAAAACTCATTTTTTTGGGGAGGGAAAAAAAAAAAATTAAAAAAAAAAGCTTACTAAAGATATTTTTAGATACTGGATAGGTATTCTAATGTAGAAAAGTTAAAACAATTTTAAATAATGTCTTGTTATTTAAGGTAACAGCAGTTGTTTCTATTTGAGGGTTGTAGGGCTTTTTCGACCCTATGATTTTTATAACAGCCTAGTTTGTAGTATAGTTAATAGGAAGACTGGATTATTCACTACCATGAATGATGCTGTACAATAAAGACAGGAAATTATTATACACAGATGGCAGTGCAGCCTTCCCCTTTTACACTTAGTAGCTCTTGGGGAAATAGTGCAAGGTGTCTTTCCCCATCTTCATTGCTGTGAATGACTTCACTCCTTCCTTTAGAGATAATCTTCTTTCTCAACAGCTGTTTTTAAGCTTTTATTGCTTTTTGGATTCTGGATACTCTGCTATTGATAGAGTTTGTGTAATCTGAGGGGTGAAATGGAGATAAAAAATGAAGTTGGTTGGACAGGTGACAAGCTCATTAATGTCCTATAAGAACATCCAGTTCCAGAAAAAATGAGGTGTGCTGCTCAACTAGGATTTGGATTTTCTTTCTTTTGGTCTAGAAAGCTGACAAAATACAAGGTATCAATGACCGAAAAATGCCTAGGCTCAGATCTCCAGAATGAAATGGTCCTGTTAAAGTGTTAAAGAAAAAAAAAAAAAAAAATACAAGAAACCAACCACCTCTTCAAATTGTGTTATATTGTGTTATTTGTAAAACATTTTACTAAACATTACTTTAGAAATCTGTTAAAGTGATTAGGGGAAAAAAATTAAAATAAATCAAGGTATAATCAATTATTTTTCTTTAAAAAAAAATATAGTCGTTCTTCAAATTTGTCTACCAGAGGGAAACATGGTCTGGCATTTGAAAATCTGAATGTTTCAACTATTATTCCACGGCTGCCAGCTTCATTTCTTGTAAACATCTCTGATGTTATCCTTGTAATATATCTTCCAGACCAGTGATTTCTCCTCCTCTTTTTCCTTCTAAAATCCACTATGCACACTAGGAAATACATGAATAAAACATAAGATGCCTTTATCTTTTCCCAAATGGTGACTCACTTCTTTAAAATTAACATATTATAAACCATATATATTTCAACTGAGTTGTCTTTAAGGGAAAACCAAAATGTAACAATTCAATGACTTGGAAAATATTGCCTTTGTTGTAAAAGAGCAAGAACCTGATATGCTTAATGTGACATGATTTTTTTTTTTTTTTTTTCTGATTAATACCTTAGCACTATAAGGTGATTTTTGAGTATCCCAGTTCTTATCGTAATTAATTAGATCAGCAGAATCTTGGCTAGTAAGTGATATTTTCCTTCTATACTCTCCTATATCTCTGGAGCCATAAGACATATGCTTGAGAAGAGAGCAAGGCTTATGAAGCCCAAATAATTTCCTGATGAAAAATAAATGTAGCAAAAATTATTACTAAGCTGTTTCTTCTGATAGATTTATTTTATTTCTACAACAATTTTCTTCACCATACTTCAAGGAGACTCATTGATTTCAATGGGAGTCATGCAGTTAAAATGTACTGATCTATTTTGAATATTTATCTGTTAATAGCTGTGTTAGGAATGCCTTAAGACAAATGGGTGTTTATTATAGAAATAGTCATGTAGTATTATAGAATATGAAGCTCCCATCTTCTTTTAATTCAGTGCACTATATATATAACTTCAGTAATATTTACTCTCAAGATATATGTGGGGTTTTGCATAATATAAGTAACACAAAACCAGCTATAAAAAAAAACAAAACAAACAAAAAAACCAAAACAGGTCAAAAGCCAGAAAGTCTTGCATGCTCTCTCATGTCACCATTACTGGCTTTTTCATCACTATGGAAAGACTTCCAGGACAAGAAGTTATGCCTGATTTTTTTTTTACTGTCCTAGGGAAAAAAAGAGAGTTTAAGGCCTTTGGAAAAAGGGGCAGGTCACTCAGGAAGGCTAGAAAGATGTTGTAAGGCTATGTAGGAAAAAATTAGAAGAGCCAAAGCCTAACTAGAACTTAACCTGGCTTTGGATGTTAAGAACAATAAAAAGAGTTTCTATAAATATATTAGTAATAAAAGGAGAACTAAGGAGAATCTCCATCCTTTATTAGATGAAGCCGGTAACATGGTGACAAAGGATGAGGAGAAGGCTGAGGTGCTTAATGTCTTCTTTACCTCAGTAGTAGAGTCAGTTGTTCCCTGAGTACCCAGACCCCTGAGCTAGTAGATAGCAGCGGGGAGCAGACTGAAGCCCCCATAATACAAAGGGAGGTGGTGAGGGACCTGCTCCAACACCTGGACATACACAAGTCTATGGGACTGGATGGGATCCACCCAAGGGTACTGAGGGAGCTGGCAGAAGGGCTCACTGAGCCATTTTCCATCATTTACCAGCAGTCCTGGCAAAGCATGGAGGTCCCAATTGACTAGTGTCTAGCAAACGTGACACCCATCCACAAGAAGGGCTGGAAGGATGATCCGGGCAACTACAGGCCTGTCAGTCTGACCTTGGTGCCTGGGAAGGTTAAGGAACAGACCACTCTGAGTGCCATTATGTGGCACATGAAGGACAACCGGGTGATCAGGCCCAGTCAGTATGGGTTCATGAAAGGCAGGTCCTGCTTGACAAACCTGATCTCCTTCTATGACAAAGTGACCCACTTGGTGGATGAGGCAAAGGCTGTGGATGTTGTTTACCTGGACTTTAGTAAGGCCTTTGAGTATCCCATGGTTTCCCACAGCATCCTTCTGGAGAAACTGGATGTCCATGGCTTGGACGGGAGTACTCTATGCTGGGTTGAAAACTGGCTGGAGGGCCAGGCCCAGAGAGCGCTGGTAAATGGGGTTATATCCAGTTGACAGCCAGTCACAAGTGGTGCTCCCCAGGGTTTGGTATTGGGGCCAGTTCTGTTTAATATCTTTATCAATAATCTGGATGAAGGGATCGAGTGCACCCTCAGTAAATTTGCAGATGACACCAAGTTATGTGGGAGTGTCAGAATGCTTGATGGTAGAAAGGCATTGCAGAGGGATCTGGACAGGCTGGATCGATGGGCTGAGGCCAATGGTATAAAGTTCAACAAGGCCAAGTGCTGGGCCCTGCACTTGGGTCACAACGATCCGATGCAGCATTATAAGCCTGGGGAATAGTGGTTGGAGAGCTGCCTGGCAGTAAAGGACCCGGGGCTGTTGGTCGTCTGGTGGCTGAATATGAGCCAGCAGTGTGTCCACGTGGACAAGGAGGCCAACAGCAACATGACCTGCATAAGAGATAGCGTGGCAAGCAGGATTAGGGAAGTGATTATCCCACTGTAGTCAGCACTGGTGAGGTCACGCCTTGAGGATTGTGTTCAGTTTTGGGCCCCTCACTACAAGAAAGACACTGAGGTTCTGGAGCGTGTCCAGAGAAGGGCAATGAAGCTGGTGAGGGGTCTGGAGAACAAATCTTATTAGGAGTGGCTGAGCGAACTGGGGTTGTTCAGCCTGGAGAAAAGGAGGCTGAAGGGAGACCTTATCACTCTCTACAACTACCTGAAAGGAGGTTGTAGAGAGGTGGGGGTCGGTCTCTTCTCCCAAGTAACAAGCAAAAGGATAAGAGGAAATGGCCTCAAGTTGCACCAGGTGAAGTTTAGACTGGATATTAGGAAAAATTCTTACACTGAAAAGGTGCATTGGAACAGGCTGCCCAGGGAAGTGGTTGAGGCACCATCCCTAGAGATATTTAAAAGACGGGTAGACATAGTGCTTAGAGGTATGGTT
Organism: Fratercula arctica; assembly: GCA_947846985.1. Classification (NCBI taxonomy): domain Eukaryota; kingdom Metazoa; phylum Chordata; class Aves; order Charadriiformes; family Alcidae; genus Fratercula; species Fratercula arctica. The sequence continues at coordinate 45,107,631 of CANTUZ010000001.1, read as the reverse complement.
TAGTGATGATTTTTGTCAGAGTTAGGTTGATGGTTGGACTAGATGATCTTCCAACCTAGGCAATTCTATGATTCTATGACTCTGTGAATAAGGTATATTTCATGAATTTATTTAATGCATTTTTGAACTTTTATCTTTTTATCCTTTGGCAAAATTAGTTTCCACTCTATTTTTTTTTTAATATGTTAAAAGTACTTCCTTGACCATGTTGGTTTTGCCTAACAATTTCACCATTAGGTGAGTTAGGGTTTCCTGAATTCAGTACATCAAAAATAGGAAAAAAATATTTGCTTTGTAGTTTCTCAATGCAATTAATGATTTAATATCCTCTGTTTAAGCTTATCCACAGAGTATATTCCAAAATGAAGAACTTTGAAATGCTCTGTTTCTTCCAGTCATGGAAGCTTTTCCATGTCCCTGAGTCCATTTTCTCTTGCTTTACACATTTTCTTTGTATCATCTTTATAATGATATGATAATAAAACTATTCCACAGTCAAAAGGTGGGTCTATACTGACTGATGAAAACACGTTATGATACTTTGTGGTTTGCTTTCCACTGTTTTTCCTAACAATTACCAATATTGTCTTTACATCTTTTAAGCAAGGATTGGTATTGATCCTTAAAGGCTTCAAAGTTTTCTTTTTTCCCTGAGTATTAATAACTAATTCAGGAGAGTACTATAGTTTCCTTATAGTTTAATTGCTTCCAGTCCTTCCCATATACATTACTTAGCACGTGAATAACTCATTTTATTGTCCCATGTTGCTGGATCGTCTACACATCTATGTGATCTGCGTAAGTTTCACTGTACCAATTAATATCTGTAAATTTTGCTGCTGGAGTATTAACCCCCTTTTAAAGAAATTTTGTATATGCAGATTCACAGATTCAGATACAGGTTCACTGATACTTTTCCCCCACTATGAAGCTATGAAAAAGTCTTCATTTTACAAAGGCCATGTTATTCTCCAGTTTGTTCTGCCTGTTGGGAAACTACATCTCCAAAAGTTGTTCAGGTGTGTAATTCCCTGATTTTGATTGTTACCACTAATGCAAATGAATATGGCTTTTGTGGAATTACATTATCTTCAGTGACTGTATTTTTATCTTACGTCTCTTAAATAGACCACAATATTGAAGTCCATAATATTTATAGATTTTTGAGTGGCTAAGGCTGCATAAATGTATTTAAATCTTCACTGAACAAAGATAATAAAATCATGCTCAACAAATCCAAACGTAAGCAAATAATAATCTTTGAATCTAGGTAAAGATGACTAGTGTCTATCCAATTCATGATAGTGTTAGGCTTTAAAGGGGAAAAATTTCCTAGCCAGTGAATGCTGATTGGTATACCCATCAACAAAATAATTTTGATCTGTGTTAAATATTGTCTTTAAACATTGATCAAAACCAAGGTTCCATTGTACTTGGCAGCCCCCAAACACAGAAAGCAGCAATTATCTCCAAAGGCTTAATCATTTAAGTCCCCAATCCTAGAAATGCTAAGAAATTATCTTAGTTGAAAAACTACTTGCAATTTCTGCACAATTAATGAAGCTGATCTCATACCTAAGTGTTATTGGTTTGGTGGCCTAAAGAGACAGAAGAGGGAAAATTAAATCAAGAAGAGAATCAAACACAAGAGCCCTCCTTTTTCAGGCATAGAACTGATCCTAAATGAAATTCTTTTGACTGTGCAAGTCAGTGTTCACACATAAACTAGAAAAAGAATCCAGAAATCTGTATCCTGAAACTGGTCTTAATTTCCATGTAGTTTGAGATTTCTTCTTTTAATCAAGTGTTTTATCTATAAGAAATAGTTATAAAGTAGGTATTTTGGCTCAATTCAAATCTACTTTAGTTTAGAGATTATTTATGTTTCACTTAATATTTAGGACTAGAACTGGAAAATTAAATTATCTTAATTATAAACTGTCATGAGTCAACTACAGTGCTTATGCTCTGAAAGTAATGATTCTTATGAAGATTCTAGTACAGATAGTGGCAGAATTTATAAATAACTTGAAAAGATAATTGGTCTGTTTGAATCAGGCAGGTCTAGTATGCCATTTGTGTTAGGTAGTAATTGAAATGTTTATGAGTTTTATTCATTCCCTAGTAAGATCGCCTGGGACTCAAACTCAGTGAGACTTTTGTCTCAGTTTAAACATGAGATTTTCTCAATTTATCTCATGTCTGCCTTGTAATTTTCCATGCTTTAAAAAATCAAGGTTATAGCAATTTTCATCTTTTGGGGGGTTAATGTCTCTGACATTTATATTAGATTATATGAAATTAGTAGTTATTTATATGAACAGTTGTTGAAATGTAAAGACTATGTAAGGAAAAGTTTCCAAGGGAAAAAGATTATCTCATTTGGCCAACGGAAGTCATAAAATCAAATGAAGAGAAAGGCATCTTTTATTTCCATGTGTATAAAAACATACTGCGTAAACCTTTAACATGGAAAAGTTTATCTTTATTCCATAAACCTAAAAACTATCATCAGACTTACCATTTCACAAAATATCACTTTCAAAAAGCCATTGTTACTACGTGTAGGGAGAAATGCAGAATTACAGATAGGGAACAAATATTGCATGGCTTAGATATACAGTATGTACTGGATATACATTACAGATTGTAAGTGTAATTAACTATTAAATACTAAATTATATATCTAAGATACGTAAATTCCCAACCCACTGGGAGAAAACTGAACATCCAAAAATGAAATCCATAACAGTCACAATAGTGAAAAACAGCATTGTCATAGTTTAACCCCAGCTGGCAACTACGACCGGTCAGCTGCTCACTCGTTTCATCCTCCACCCCAGTGGGATGGGGAGAAGAATCAGAAAAAATAAGGAAAACTCATGGGTTGAGATAAAGGCAGTTTAATAAGTAAAGCAAAAGTTGTGCATGCAAGCAGACAAAACCAAGGAATTCATTCACTGCTTCCCGTTGGCAGGTAGGTGTTCAGCCATCTCCAGGAATGCAGGGCTCCATCATGCATAACGGTTACTTGGGAAGACAAAATGCCATAAATCCAAATGTCCCCCCCTTCCTTCTTCTTCCCACAGCTTTATATACTGAGCATGATGTCACATGGCATGGAATATTCCTTTGGTCAATTGGGTTCAGCTGTCCTGGCCATGTCTCCTCCCAGGTTTTTGTGCACTCCTGGCCTACTCACTGGAGGGGAGGTATGAGGAGCAGAACAGGCTATGACTGCTTAGCAACAATCAAAAACTTCAGTGAGCCACCAGCACCACTCCCATCCGCAATCCAAAACACAGCACCACACCAGCTTCCAGCAAGAAAGTCAACTCCATCCTACCTGAAACCATGACAGGTATGTGCAATCCAACTGATAGAAAATACCAATCATGCAAGATGTCTTAATTCTAACTTGGAAGCCTAACCTGATGCACTGGGTCAAACACTACACTTGTATGTGTCCTACATAAAAATATTAACTCTTTGATCACAACAACTGTTTCAGTTGTCCAAAGCAAAAAAAAATCCAAGGCTAGTTAACTCAGAGGCAGAACCATTCGGATAAGGTTTAACAACTCCATAGCTGGTTTGGTCAGCACTAGCCCAGCGATCTCAGGACCAGCCCACCTTACATATGTGATATGGGGCTGTCGAAAGAAGGCTGAAAACCTGTATGACCAAATGTAGATCATTCCATCTGCCTTATTTTTCTAGGCCCCTCTTTATAAGGTCCTTTAGATAGAAGGTTAATTTAATCTTAAAGTATGTATCTGATATAGGTCATATTAGTCATATCCTGAAAAAATAAATAAATGTTTTTCTCCATTTTCTATAAAGATAGCCTAACTCAACTAGTTCTGATAAAGATGTCTATATAATGGATACCCAAAAGCATTTAGGAGCGTGTGGAGTTTAGCTCTGTTTAGACAACCAATGCTCTCCCTCACCTGCTCCAGTGTGAGGTGTCTTTTAAGTCCAACATAATATCTGCCAGTTCCATCTTGATACCCTAGAGCACCAAAAAATGATGAATGCAATAAAATCATACACATTCATAACAATAATTACATAAATTAATATAAAATTTAACTTATTAGACACCTAAAATGAGGCAAGATTCATTTACAACAGGTTCTCATGTTTACTACATTTACATCAAATGCCATTAAAAGTTTTGTATCAAAGCTAAGAAAAGTTAATCAAAGGATAAAAAGTCTAAAAATGTATTGAGTACAATTGAAATAAATTCTGAAAAATCCTTCCAAATATCTGTACCTTGTGAATTGATCAGAATTAGTTTTAGGTAGCATACTTTATTTGTGCTCCTAACATATTTCACAAATCTGCACCATTTTAAATTTGCTTTGCTATTTAACATTCTATAAAGCAATGAGTTGGTCTCATTGGAATGTTCACAGTGTTCTTGCTGCTCATGACAGGTATGTAGGGAATAAAAATATCCTTTTTTTCCTTATTTTTTTTTTTGTTATTGGTTGTTTGTTCTTTCAAGGTACTGTGTTTCAGTATTGATTTTAGGATGAGGAGCTGGCAGTACAGTAGTCCACTAGTTTGGAATATACTAAAAAGAGGTACTTGAAAGTGATTTGTCACCAAAGTGACAAAGCTGAGATTGTCTTAAGAACTTCTGATATGGCACAATTTCAACTTGACTACTCAGATCCCCTTTTGAATCATCATAAAGTCAGAGTAAATAAGTATCTTCTTAAAAATCATGTAGTCTTCCTTCTTGGTTTTCTTATCTAGTAATGTCTAGTAGTATCTTGTAGCAAGACTTTCTGACACAGGAATACAGAGGACAGTTCATAGTAGCTACCAGGCTGGGAGTGTGGGAGAGCACCCATTGTGGGCTGCCACCAGTTTTCACTGGTGCCAACCTCTCTATTAATATTTAACAGTGGTGTCACTCACAATTTGGAAAAAATCTTGCTTAGGTGATAATAATAATACTTGTCTGTTAATTTTTTCATAAATGCATATTAAACAGCCGTGAATGGAGGTGGTATATAAGGTGAGGAAAGGGTCTGGCCAGAACTTACGTCAGTAATATCAACCCCTCAAAGTATACTGAATGTAAGTAAAAGTACTAACAAAGATCTCAGTTTCCTAGATGAGGATTCATATAAAAAGCAGTTGATTTAGACAGTGGGGAAGAGATGGAGTTATTTGTTTCTTTTGTTAAATTCAAAACAAATATTTATCTTGCTTTGTTAACATGGCCTAACTGAAATAGACTACTAACTGAAATAAACCGGCCTGGTTCTAAGATAACATTACTTTGGGAAAAGCTCCCAAAACCCACCTTTTCTACTTTACAAACTTTGCATATATATTTTGTAAAGAAGGTAGCTAATATAGAAAGATATCATTCTTTTTTTGGTATGTTTCACAGAAATCAAATGAGCATAAATGCTTATTAAATTATTTTTTTATATATCCTAGATATGTATTAACCTATTACTAGTAGCAACTTTGATTTAGCTTCTTTTTAGTCAAGAATCAAGAATGGTCCTAGTAAGCCACATAAATAGCTTTCTTAATAAAAAAATAATTTCAATTTTATTTTTCTTAACCACTAAATGAGGTCAACTAAGGTTTTAGGTTCTGACAACATAACTCAAATGCTATTTATTTGTGTCTAACAGTTTATAAAACTCAGTAAGGTCAGCAAAATTAATCAAAAAAAAAAAAGATGATTTTTTTTTAAAAAGTTAGTAGTCCTCCAATCTTGGGATCACTTGATTTGCATGGTTTTTACTAAGCCCAGAGATGTAAAGCATGATTGTATGAACAGTTCTTAAGTAAAGAATTATTTTTTTACTGGTATGCACATTAATGTTCTGGGAGAAGCATGTTCTGGGAGAGGTGTACTCTGGACTAAACCACTTTTATGTTCCCTGCCCCTTGTGCCATTAACAAAGACTATGCTGCCAGTCCATGGTCAGATGCTGAAGCCATGACCTTGCTCTTCCCAGGAATGGCCTGACCAGCAACCTTGATGAGCTGCCAGCTTCCACTTCTCTTCCTTTCTGAGGGTTTTATGTCTTATTAAGACAGTGTGGGGTTTTCTTGTTGTCTTTGATGATTTTACATCTGTGTTCTGAAATGCGATTAAAGGACTCTAACTTGCTGGTCTCACCTGTTCGTTCTGTATTTCTTTCTTGTCTCACATAGCTACATGCTCTCTTGCTTACAGAATAAGACAAGAGTGATAACAGATTCGTTCTCTCCTTTTGGCAAAACAGGGCTCTGAACCACAAAGTCTGAGGTGAAAAACATTTTAAGAATGATTTCTCTCCTTTCCATGTTAGACACAGCTCATTGGCATGTTGACCCACATTTAATGGTGACTGGATTAGCGTAACGGAAGAGAAGCTGCAGCAGGCAGCAGGTGGGGACACCTCATGTCTCCATGAAATCATGTGGAAGGTACCCCCCCCCGGTACCTCCCCATCATATGCTATGTTTTCATGGCTGTACAGCTTCCCTGCCACTCCCATCTTCCATATGAGAGAATTAGTAAAGGATACAGTTTCACCAGTCTGTGAATTTAAGTACAGTGCATTAGCTGGAGGTAGACTGGATGAATTTACAGGTACATTCTGTTCCTATTTTTTATAATAAGCAAATTTCTTCCAATCCTCCTGGGAATTTAAATATAGTCAATGCTACCTGTGAGTGACATCAGTATAGTTTTATGAACTAACCATCAAGATAACTTGAAGATGAGTGATTCAGGTCTTACTGTCTTATGAACATAAGCATTGTCCTTCTCATAACATCTCTTTAAGTATAGCAATGTCTCCGTCAATGCAAAACAATAAAATTTGGGCATATGATTATTTAACCTGAAAGTATAATTACTTGTTTTTCATAAGGCAATTTTTCTTGTGAATTTACCTTTTTAAATACGGTATTTATAAAAATGTATTGCCAGTTTAAATGCAGACAACGACAGTAAGACTACTGAAGAAATACATACATAATAAAATCATGTTAACTTTGGTAAAAGAATCTGCATATATGGCTATACATAGTATGGGAGGGAGAGAAAACAGCACTTACAAAAATATGTTTGGCTTAATTATTGTAGAAAATATTGTTCAATAATTAGAATGAAATAATGTTCTAAAAGTAAATGTTTAAAAGATATATCAAGAAAATAAAACAGAAACATAATTAATGCTTAATTTTCCATAATTACTTATTTTACTGTCAATGAATCTCTGAATAGTCTTCTAAAGAAAGATTCATCTAACCCAAGCTAAGATGCCTGCAGGGAAAATGGCAGTGACCGAGCTGGTCACCTTAAACACCAGTGGTAATCAATACGGGGTGGGGCGGGGGAAGCAACAAAAAAAAAACAAAACAGCTTTTTGGTTTTGGCTCATCTGACCTGTTTGAGATACTTTAGAATGAGATCAGTCATATCCTACTGAAGACTAGGGGGTTTTGTCCCAACTATAAAGGAAGTTTAAGATGACTAGCTTGCATTAAATGTCTGTATTGTAAATATCTACTCTTGGTCATATGAATCATGCACACAATCACTGTAACACGTTTTTGCTCACAGCTTTGACTACATCTCTAATGTGCTAAAAGGATTTTAAGCAATGTGTATATTCTTACTTTTATTCTTTTCCTCTCAAATTTATTATACTTACAAGAACATTAGTAGATATGTTTGGCAGAAGAAAAGTGCAAAAGACAATCCCATATTTAGGACACAAGAATCCCACTAGTTTTGTGGAGGTAAAAAGAACTCTCCCACGTGGATATGGCAGTGTGTAATTATGTATCATGTGGATTTTATATTTTTCCATCAGACATCAGTCGATAGCTGCAGGGAAGTGACAAAGCACAATAAAGAAATTAGGTTTGAGCCAGGACACTCCAGTTGTACATTTATACTCTCAGTACTGTCACTTTTGGTACCTGAACACAAACTGCTGCATATTTAACCTCTCTGGCCCCAATTTCATTTCATTCTTTTGGTTCTTCACAGTTCTTCATAACTCACGGCAGAAGCTTTAGGGTTAGGCCTTTATGCACTACAGAAATAATTATTATATGTAGTATATTGTAGTAGAAAGTTTTCTGTAGAACATCTAACTGATATGATTGCCCCCTAGGATGAGACTTCTTCTTGTTGCAACATTAGAAATATAAGCTCCAGATGCAAAAAGTGTGTTGTGCTAAATGAACCAGTGGCCTAATCAAAAGCAACTCTGCACCTGTTAAGAGAAGATCTGTTAATGACAAGTCCCTAGTGTAAATGAGGTCACTTCACCAGCCTTTCACAATATAAAGGAGAAATCAATTTCTTTTTAAGGATAATAAAGAGGGACTCTCCTCCTTTCATTAGCATGTACTTTTAGAGATTGAGACTACATTTTCTTTTGAGGTGCACTCTCACAGCAGCTATCCATAAAAATGAAGTGCTGGAGAAGTTTGTAATATTTATAATGTTTTAAATTTGACACCATTTATATACAGCTCATTTTTAAGAGTATATGCAATACAAAGGTTTCTCTGCAATGGAACAGTTCAGAGCAGGGAGTTTAGTTCAAGCTCTTGTTTGCTTTTTGTATTCATGACTTTAAATATTGCAGGGCTGTTCTTGCTAGTTCTCATTCTGCTGAATCAGCTCTTACAGAAGCATCATTGTTCTTGGAGACTGACACAGGTTACAGACTGCTTAAGAAATGTGAATTAGGTGCAGTGGTGCATAGGAATGAGCAGAAGAACTTGAAAGCTTTTTTTTTTTTTATTTTTATTTTTATTTTGTCCTATCAACTCTGCCTGTCTCTGCAGTGCCTATATCCAGATTAGCCCCAAGCTTCAAAGAGTTTTTAACAAAGCTTCAAAGCAGGCAATTTATGTGTCATTATTACTCTGCTTTGAAAGCACACCCCTTTCTTCAGGGTTCAAACATTTTTTAAAGAAGGATCAAAATCCAAAACAAAATTCCAAGAAATCGAATTAAACTGGACAAAACCTGCTGCATCTATCCTAGGGATTCTTTTCTTTATACCATTGACACAATCTGCTTTGCATTCCTTTTCAGGGCCATTTTGTCCTATCACACAAGATACAGTGAGGTGCATATTCCATATAGGCCTGCAGATTGGTTCAGGAGGTCACTATGCATTTTCAAGTGTTCATTTTCATGCAGTAAAAAAGGGAGTAATTAAGATGAAAGAAGCTGCCATGATACAGTTTGTGCCTTTGCAGGACAAGTATTCTGCTGTGTAGATTAAGTGGGCCACCACATGATATGTCTATGAGATTAAAAATTACTGCAGGGAGGACAGATTTATGGGTTGTCCACTGCTCCCCTCCTTATGGTTATGTATCAGTGGAAATCGGTATTCATGCTGCATCCCCAGGTCTCCTTCTTAAATGCCCATGTTTTACAATATTCTGACAAAGAAGTCATATGAATATTCATCCTGTGTCTGAGTTTAAACAGACCGAGATGTGATTAATGGGTGATACTAGACACTTTTAACCTTATGGTGCTATTCAGCCGAAGGTGACAAAGTGCATCTTTCTGTAATGATTAAAGTCTATGTGGTTCCAAATTCACCAGCATTTCCAAATCATAATGTGTTTGTTGCAGATGGACTATTAGTCAAATAACCTGGCATCTGTACCAGTACAACATAAATGTCTGAATGAGGATGTACCAATTGAGATGTTTTCATCAAATGACCAGACTGGTACAATACAAATATAACCCTTTATTATCCACTGGTAATAGACAGTGTGAATATTAGAGGTATCTTAATGTTCTGACTGGAGAGAGCTGCAATTTTCCAAACATGCATTTGTTTATTTAAATGTGATCGACCAACATTCTGAGCACATATTAAAAAATTAAATATGAACATTAAAAAATGGGGTATGTCTCTGCTTTCAAGAAAATACTTGCCTTTGAATTGACTGTAAGGTAAGTGAATTACAGTAAATCAAATTATGACCCTTCAAATGGTGAATGAGAGTATCCACAGAGGTGGCTGATGTAGCAAAACTAGTCCACTTTAAATTTACTTCTCTAATAAAGTCATACTAATTTGACTGGTGGTCCTCCATGAAATCAAATAAATTTCAGAGGGTGAAACATACAATTATAGAATGATAGAAAGCCTAGACTGAGAGGGATTACTGGATACCCTCTGATTCAACCCTTTGTGGAAAGCGGGGCCTTAGACCAGGCTGGCCATGGCCCTGTAAAGCCATATTGAATGTTTCCAGCAAGGGAGATTCCACCACTGGTCTGAGCAGCCTATCCAATATTTGACTGTCCTAAAAACTTTTTTTTCTGATATCCAAATGGAATTTCCCCTGAAGTGACTCAAGCCTGTTGTCTCTTGTCTATTCACTTTGCAGACTTTTGAAAAGAATACGTCCATCTCCTCTATAACTGCCATTCAGGTGATGGAAAACTCTGATTAGATCCCTCCAGAGCTTTCTCTTCCCTCAGCTAAAAGACCTCAAATCCTGCAACTTTTCTTCACACATCAAATTCTATCATCCTAATCATCTTGAGGGCCCTCGTCTGATCCCCCTCTGTTCAGTTTGTCTTTTACTGGGAGTACCAAAATTGGGCATAATACACCAGGTGTGGCCTAACAAGAGCTGAGTAGAGTGCAATAATCACATGTCTTATGTCACTTGCTGCTGCAATCACAGACGTGGTTCATCTTCAATGCTGCAAAGGCACACTGCTAACACATTCAGATCATTGTCCATCAGCATACCCAGGTCCTTTCTCGCAGAGCTCCTCCCCAGCCAGTTAGTCCCCAACCTGTATTACTGATTGGGATTATTCCATCACTGCTGTAGGACTTCACGTTTGTCTTTGTTAAATCTCATGCAATTCATTTTGGTCTGATTTTCTAGACTGTCGAGGACTTTCCATTTTACCTCTTCTGTCCGGTGTTATCTACCCCTTCTCCCAATGTGATGTCACTTGCAAACTTGGTGATAGTATATTCAATCCCATCACGCAGACTTTTTTTTTAAAGACCCCAAGGAATTCCACTCATGACCAGCTGCCAGTTTGAGATATTTTGAGATATTGACCTTTTGAGTCCAGCTTCTTAGTTTTCCATCCATCTTGCGATTGCTTTGTCCAGGCCATATCTTATCCACTTCAGCAAGCATGTGAGAGATCATGTCAAACACCTTGCAAAAGCCAAGGTACATTTATTATTTATTTATTTATTTCTGGGCCTGCTCTTTTTTTTTTTTTTTTTTTTTTTTGCCGTTTAGGGGAATGGACAGCTCTGAAAATATCTGAGCACTTCTGAGTTCCTTTGCCCTCCCAGACTCCCATGGGAGTCCTTACGGTTTCCTGAGCAGAAACTCTTCTAGGAGTTGAAATCTGCACTTCTGATATCTAAGGTGTCTATTTTGCTACTACAATTTTGAATGAAAACTATAAAGTGAGGAGTAGAAGGAAGTGTGTGTATATGTATCTATATGTGTGTTTGTGTCTATTTGTGAGATTTAAAGTAGTTTTATTATTTTGATTGTGGTATTAATTACATACACACAATACGTATTAGTCACAAGGATTTACCAATACTTCTGAACTCAAGTGTCTCAGGAACTTAGGATAAAGTAAAACTCTCCAAGAATTTTCTGATGTGTTTATTTGCTGCTTCTTCCCAAGCTATGCCACTTTGGCTGATTTTATGTTTAGAAGAAAGAATATTTCCCTGCTAGCAACAACGTCTAATTAAAGAAATAATAAAGAACATTTCATGGTAAAAGCAATAAAGTTTCCACATGGAATTTTCAAAACAGTTTCTTTCCATAGCCGTGAATATGGATAAAACAGTAAAAGCTTGAGTAGTATAATGTAAATTGGAATCATTCTTGGAGAAATTCAGTTCAGTATGGGACAAGTGCCTTTAAATGAGATTAATTTCATTTCACTTGAGTCATTTAAAAGTTGGGCATGCAATGCAAGTTAGGTGTCTATACTTTACATATAATCAATGGGAAGAGAGAAGTGAGACCTCCAGAGAGTGATTAATTCATCTTTAAATAGGTATCTATTAGAAGCATGATAAATATATCTCTGAAGACACTTCTCTCTTGCAGTCTGTGGAGAAAATTTAGATGAATAGCAAAGATGTCTAGTTTTTAGATACTTAAGCTGAGACAAAATGAATCTCATTATCTATGTTAGCCTTTCATGCACAAATATGTTGGATGAGGGCATTGCAGGAACTATTTGCTAGTATATGTGAATAGTATAAATTGGCACACTGAAACAATATGATGAAGCCTAGCAGGTATTTTTGTTCCTGAGAAAGACTTTGGCCATTTTCTTTAGTCAAATTAGATTTGACTGCAAAATTTTTTAAACTTAGATTGTTAGAATTAGTAATGAAGACATTACATTCACACACACTCCCCAACTTTTTTCCACATCCATTCCAGGTCAGAAATACTTTTCTATAGCTAAATGATGTTATTCAGACTACTATATCTTATCTTCCCTTTTGATTGCTCTAATCACTCACTTGACCTTGGAATTTTCGTAACTTTCACTATGAACAATAGAAAAAAAAGAATGTAGTTATTGCAACCATTGTCTGTATTCGTTTTCCTGTTTACATTATCTATGTTTTCAGTCACTACACTAGTTCTCATCCTTTTTTTGGTAGATAAACTTCTGATCTTACAGTTCAGTGTCTTTAGAATTTTATGTCTTTTGCTGTCATCTTACTAATTCCCCTTCCTTATTATCCACTGATTATGTTGTCATACTCCACGCTTTTATGTCCCAATTTTCCAAGTTGCTGCCATTAAGCTATTTTCCCCATTACATAGTGACATTTTTAGAAATAAATAATTAATTGTAATAAACAAAGTTTAATCAAGGAGTTAATTGCTCTGGTAAAAAGAACACAATAATTCGTTTACTTTTGTAACTATTAGATGTTAAAGCCTTAGCTCTTTTATAAAACTATTTGTGTATTATTGTGTATGAAAGTAAGCAGCAGAAAGCTTTCAGAGAAAGTAGGTATCTACACAAATATGCTCAAGCACTTCCATCTGAAACAGACAGTATATGTTACTAAAATAAAAATGAGTTTCAGCAAACACGCTCCTTAGCTAGGCTTATATCTCCTTGCAGAAAAGATGTGTTTGGGGATCACTCAAAGAGAGAAATGGAAATAAAGAAACAAAAGGCTTTCTTAAAAGTTTCACCAAGGAAGGAAGCAGCATATCTTGCAATCAGATAAACTCAATACATATTAACAAAACAAGGGTCTACTCTTGGGTTGCCCATTAAATATTGAAGGCGGAGCACAAATGTTCTGCTTGTATATTTGGAACTGGGCTGTGGACATGATGACCTGCAGTAATCCTCAAGAGATTTTTTTTCTTGTGATTTTATTTTGGCATTTGAACTCTCTAGTTATCCTAAAGCAAGTGATAGAAAAAGAACCTTCAAAAGTATCCTGGAACCTCAAGAATACATAATATCAGAAAAGGGGTGAATCTGTCAGAAAAAGGGAAATAATTTTAAATTTTACAAATGCTCAGATTTCAGGGTTTTTCTTGTAAGAATCAACTCAACAAATATGACTAAACAAAATTAGATTTTTATTCATTAATATGAACTATTTCAGCAAGACACATCTCCTAATCCAAAATGTCGATCATACTAATATTTGATTTATCTTCCTAAAACAAAAATCAATAGAGAATAACTGACAGTGTGAGAATCTATTTTCAGACATTAGTGGTGCTTTCTCATTGCCTATGAATGAACTTTAAAGGGATTAGCTCAGAATTATATTTCTCAGATAGTAGAAATTCACAGTTGGTTTTGATGAATTCCATTTAATGCATCACTTTTTAACAGAAACACAGTACTATGCATTAAATACATTCAAATTGTTCCAAGTAACATGGGAAATTCTTCAAGCCAAATAAAAGGCAGTAACAAGGGGAAAAACACTTATGTCTCTTGCAAAGCAAGCAAGGCAAATCTTTTTCCTGTGACATCTGCTGGATCACTGAAATCTGTTCTCTACAGATCTGCTATCACAATGAATGCTAGTAGTTTTTGTAGGAGTGCTAACTTCCTGTGACTTCCTTTTCACTACTTCATGTAAGCAGTCCTTAGTACCTCCCACTTTAGTGACCCACACTTACAAAGCATGCAGTTTATTTCAGATACAACCTTGGGAAGGCAGGTTTCTACTGTGGTTCACATTAGTCTTGAGACTTGCTGTGCCATGCTGGTGGCTGGCATTCAGATGGTCCTGTCCTAATGTATCATAGCAGCTTTCCTAGAAAGTAATAATGGAGCTAATCCCCCATTAAGCTCCCTCTCCAGTTGAATGTTATTGAGAAATACAACATCCTTGTCTTGCTGCCTTCCTCTTAAGCTGGTGTAGAACACTAGTTTGAACAAAGTTTTTAGTGATACCTCCACCTACCCTGTGTTAATCATTCTGTACTGACAAGCAGCATAAGTACTGGCAGGCACTATTCACTGATACACTGCGCTTGGTAGCAGTTCTGGTACTGGGAGAGTCAGCTTGCTGCATCTTAATTTTCATTCAGCACTTGAAACCCGTATGATACTTCTGGAAAGAGTAACTGATTTGCTAGTGCTAGGTGATATCCCTAACAAACTGATACACTTGCCTGCTATTATCATTACTGTTTGGATATATAATACCTTGATATTGATAATAAAGGTAAAGATAGCATAGAGTGTCTAACAATATATTTTTTTTCTGGCTGCACAGGGGACTCACCAAGTTTGAGTAGCACTAAGCGGTAGTGAACTATACATTCCATAATGCCAGGTGTTAAATAAAACTTGTCCACTGTCATTACAGGAGTTTTTGAAGAGGAATTACATTGTTTGTATAGGTGTTACATATATATAAGTGGTATAGGTTTTCCAGTATGCATCATTGATTACATTATGGACAAACAGTGTAAAATTTTGTGTTTCATTTTGGTATAAAGAACATTTATTCTGTCTAAACTTTGGCAGCTACGAAAAGTTTTATTACTACCTGATCTTTTCTACAGAGCTTTGGCTGGAACCTTAACTGGCAAAAATGTATTCTCTCCAGAGGATCTTAATTTCATGGAATCAGAGAATTCTAGGATACCAGGTTGGAAGGGACCTCAGGGATCATCTGGTCAAAACTTTCTTGGCAAAAGCACGGTCTAAACAAGGTGGCCCAGCACCCTGGCCAGATGAATCTTAAAAGTCTCCAACATTGGGGAATCCACCATTTCCCTGGGTAGATTATTCCAATGGTCGATTGTTCTCATAATGAAAAATTTTCCTTTTGTGTCCAATTGGAATCTCCCCAGGAGTAATTTGTACCCATTACCCCTCATCTTTTCCATGTGACTCCATGTAAAAAGGGAGTCTCCATCTTCTATGTAGCCACTCTTTAAATACTGGAATGTGGTGATAAGGTCTCCCCTAAGCCTTCTTTTCTCAAGGCTGAACAAAGCCAATTGTCTCAGCCTTTTCTCATATGGCAGGCCTCCCAGTCCTTTGGTCATTTTGGTGGCCCTTCTCTGGACCCTCTCAAGCCTGTCCACATCTTTTTTACATAGCAGGGATCAAAACTGAACACAGTATTCCAGGTGTGGCCTGACAAGCAATGAGTAGAGTGAGATAATGACTTCATTATTTCTGCTGGTACTGCCTTTGTTGATGGAACACAGGATGCTGGTGGCTTGCTTTGCCACTGCAGCATGCTGTTCAGTCATATTGAGCTTGGGACGCCCAGGTCCCTTTCCACAGAACTGTTCCCCAGCCAGGTAGATCCCAGTCTGTGCTGCACTCCTGGATTATGTTTTCTCAGGTGCAAGACCTTACACTTGTCCTTGTTGAATTTCTCCACCCTCAGCCCATTCCCCACCATCGCACAGACCACTTGTCTAGACCGTAATGCCTCTAGCAGGAAGCTCTGGGGAACTGTGTCAAAAGCCTTGGAGAAATCCAGGAAATTCGAGGGCAGCTGGTTCAGCTGCATTTTTATCCACTGGTGTATCCATTGGATTCCACTTTTCTCTGTTGACTGTTAAGTTTTCTTGTTCTGCTGAGCACTTCTATGTAATTTTTCATGTAGCTGTAATACTGCATGCTGTATTACATAAGACATAAACAACAGATAGAGGGCCATATATGAGAGTCCCTATAGCAAGAGTTATATGAACTAGCTTACTATTCTTAACCTGCTGCATTTCTAACTATGACATTCAGAAAGTGTTTTGCAGTCAATATTCATGCTCTCTAGGAAGCTATTTACCAGTCAACAATAATTTGTAATAAAAAAGGAATGCTTAAGTATTGTTCAGACAACAAACTCTGAAGGTTTCTGCTTCGGTAAAAGGTTTTTTGGCTTCCTATTCAGTTTTGCCTGTATTGTTTGGTTTCCAAGGCAATATTACTCTACTTTCAAACCCCGTTTGCATTAACGATCAGCCAAAAGGAGGTTTTTTACATGTGGCTGATTTTGAAAAGTATTTGATCTCACATATCATCATCATTGCTCTCATAATTTTCTTGTTACCCTGTGTCTGCAACTGCATAGCTCTTAAAATTAGTACCTGTTACAGCTTATGGACAAAGTTATGGCTTTGCATGGCAGGTTATCATATTACTATTTCTTTTATCAAGATTATCATAATGTACTCATTTAAAACAACAGATAGCTTCCATTCCAGCCCTCTGCTGTGATTTAAGTCTCGTACTTAGGGCAGAAATTGTGGCCATTCTTGTATGTAATTGTGAAGAACAAAGCCAAGCAAGAGCATATGCTTCAAGTTCTATGACTGGGAGTGTTATTTAGTTTTATGATCTCACAATATGCACAGTTTCCTAAGCTATTGACCTCTGGATCATTGGTTACCCATTCTTCCTTTTCATGTGTTTAAATATTCATTTATCTACCAATTTCATACGATTTTAAAGTAAAAATTTACACAGACTACAGCTGAGAACGTGGTTTGTTGTTTCCTTCCTTTTTCCTTTCTTTCTTTTTTTTTTTTTTTTTTTTTTTTTTTTTAACCAGCAGTAGGTCAATCAATCTATTTTCATTTAAACATGCTGGATAGTCATTAAAAGATCTTTCTATGCTGAACATTATGTAAAGTGAATCAATATTGTCTTGCTGTTACAGAACTGATTAGATTATTAAATTATTTACTAAAAGTCACAAATAAACTCTGTATTTAGGTTTTGCTTGCCAGAATAAACATGTAATGTACAAAGACATGCCATTCAACCAGGAAAGATACATAATTTTACAGTATAAAGAAAAATATAACTGCAGTTTTTGTATTATAATGCAAACAACAAAATGATAATTTTCTTTATACTGTAAAATAACTGAGATTCCTACATCCAAGGCAACATCTAATGGAAAATAAATTAAAATATATATTTAAAAGAGATTTTATTAAAAGAGTTACAATATCCAGCTCAAATGCTGCCTATTTGAAGAAAAAAAAAACAAAAACAAACAAAACAACAAAAAAAAAACAACCCAAAAAAACACCAAAACCAAAAGCAAAAAAACCCCACTTCTCAAAATAAGGCTCTTATTAGAACAATATTGGTCATAACCTCTGTGAGTTAACTTATTCATAAAGCAAAAATGTTTTATCCAGACTACCTATTTCAAACAAGTCTCCATGTGAGATATAAAAACATAGTTTATACACAGTAGTCATG
Organism: Fratercula arctica; assembly: GCA_947846985.1. Classification (NCBI taxonomy): domain Eukaryota; kingdom Metazoa; phylum Chordata; class Aves; order Charadriiformes; family Alcidae; genus Fratercula; species Fratercula arctica. Next base: position 45,089,861 of record CANTUZ010000001.1, on the reverse strand, counting down.
AATAACCATCATTGTAGGCTAAATCAATTGCTTGAGAATATTTTACCATATTTTAATTTAATATTAATTGTTAATGTTAGCTTTGCATTACATTTATGAAGATGGCCATTGCTCAATAGTACTGAAGTGAAAGAGTGAGAGAAATAGGACAAAGTAAAGTAATTTGTGTTAAGAATTTCCTAAGGAACTAATATCCTATTGCATAAATAGCATCAAATTTTTTTCTGTTATTGTCTAATCTTAGAACACAGCTTCAATGTTTGACCCTGTTTTTGAAAGATGATCTCTATATTCCTGCCTCTGATATTCAGAACCTAGACATGCCTTCCTACAGGCCATTCATGTTACCTTTTTCCTCATATCTGTTCTTAAGTCAATTCCATACAGCAGTTGCATGTTTTTAATGGATTTCTTCACACTTTGAATCAGATCTTCTCAGAATAGTTTTTATGAAATGGCTATTTAGGGAATGATGAATGAGTCAGAAAGGAAAAGAGACCTTCATCAACAAATAAACTGTGTAAAGGAGAATAAAGGTAATATACTCCTTGTTACCTGCCCCTCAGGCTTCATGTATCTGAACAGCATGACAGAGTCTTCAATGTCACCAGACATCTCTGCATCTCAAACCCCTGTAGTCCTAGTTCACCTTCTAGGCTGTGTGGCTCAACAGCAAGCCACTCAGTAGCATTTTGGATAGAGCTGAGAGTCTGTTGGGAGAGCTAAGACACTTGCTAAGTTTCCCAGAGCCCCAGTTTGTGACAGTGTGGTTAAATATCCTGAATCAAGGATGCTTTGGAGTCATCCAGGTACCTGAAATCACATGCAAGTCAAACTAGATTCAGGTAAAACTAAAAGATAAACCCAAGCCTATTTTCATAACCTCCAAAATAGTTAATAAGTCTAAAATCGCTTGCAGAAGAAATAGGTGAATAAATAAAAATTTCTAAACTGTTTACATGATGATTGCAGAAAATCTGCCTTTCCCTCATGTTTTGTCTTTCCTCTCCTGACAAGGCAAGGTTTTGTGTTTTGGTTATACTCTCCCCTACTTGTTGGAAAAACACTAACGTTTACAGACAGCTCTGCTTCTGAGGTATGCGAGATTAGCTAGGACAGTTTCAAACCAGCTGCTGGTGGACTGTGTCCACATCAACAGAAGAAAAGGCCTTTTTTGGTTTTCTTTTTTAAGAGGATGAAGAACCGTAGAGAGACAGATTGGCATTTAGGAGGAGAAGAGCAATGGACAAAAGGAGTGAAAGGTAAATCACCAAAGTATCTTTTCCCAATAAAGAATTAAGTTATCATTTCTGGAACACTTTATGGATTTTTTAGACATTAAATTCACTTTTTGAAAGAGGTACTGCTCAATTTTTCTTCCCTTTTTTTTTTTTTTAATTGAAAATTAAATGAAGTAGGAAAAAGTAATATTTAATCCCAAAACAATCCATTCTTCAGGAGAACATTAAGGTTCACAGATCAAAAGAAAGAAAGACGACAGAGTCCCAGGGAAGTAAAAAAGAACTCAGTTATGCAATATGTAGAGCATTCCGTGAGCTGCTGGACTTCCTTAACTCTCATTGAACATATAAGTTCATATGAAATCACAAAACATGAGAGGATTGAACCAAAAAGGCACAAAAATAAGAATTAGGAAAAAGAACATTTTATTCAAAATAGAGGAGAAATTCAATTTTCAGCTTTTCCCTTATGTTTTTATTTGGTCCTGTCTTCCATGGCAGAAAGAGGTATGCACAAAACCTATAAAACTATTCACATATACATTTTTTAATGCAAAAGTAATGAATCATAATTGTGCTGGCATAATCCACTTTAGGATATGATTGACACTTCAAAGCTATGTTCTGATTAGTTACTTAGTCCTTTGAATTATATTATAGCTATTCATCAACTTTCAGCAATGTCTTTGGAACATAATCACTAAAAACTCCATGAAAATCCTATAGCTATGATGAATAAAGTAAATGGAAACAGCGAGTAATAATTGCTTCCTCTTTTTGAGTCCTTCCCATCTCAGTATTTACCTTGCAGATCATTCTTTATTACTTCAGTTCCATTTTTTCCCTTTCCTTCTCCATCCCTTCAACCTCTCATTTTTCATGAGCCATGCCTGGTAAAAATTAAGTTCTGTACACACCAACAGAGCCTGACTGGACAAGAGTTGTGTCTTTTTTCCTCATACAGGCCAAGAACCACAAAATCACAGAACTGCAGAATGGTTGAGGTTGGAAGTTGCTTTGAACCCCAAGTCTCCAGATCTAAGACTGTCAAAAATTATTCAGGGAAATTATGTAGAGCAAAGACAAAAGTATCCAGTAGTGAAATTTTAAGTGAAATGATTATGTGGATTTGCTTCACATGAATTCTTTGATGCTTAAATTTGTAACTAACAGTGGGATTAATTTAATCCACCTTTAGATATTTACTATGCAGTATATATATGGGCTGATATATATACTCCTTGGTGTATAATGTCAAGCTAATGTCACTCCAGTCTTCAAAAAAGGCAAGAAGGAGGAGCCAGGGAACTACAGGCCAGTCAGCCTCATCTCCATCCCTGGAAAGATGATGGAACAGCTCGTTCTGGGCGTCATCTCAAGGCACGTGGAGGAAAAGAAAGCTATCAGAAGTACTCAGCATGGATTCACCAAGGGGAAATCATGTCTGACTAATCTGATAGCCTTCTACGATGGCATGACTGGATGGATAGGTGAGGGGAGGGCGGTAGATGTGGTCTATCTTGATTTAAGCAAAGCGTTTGACACAGTCTCCCACAGCATCCTCATAGGGAAGCTTAGGAAGTGTGGGTTAGATGAATGGATAGTAAGGTGGATAGAAAACTGGTTGAAAGATAGAGCTCAGAGGGTTGTGATTAGGGGCACAGAATCTAGTTGGAGACCAGTGACGAGTGGTGTTCCCCAGGGGTCAGTACTGGGTCCAGTCTTCTTCAATATATTCATCAATGATCTGGATGAGGGGATAGAGTGCACCCTCAGCAAGTTTGCTGATGACACAAAGCTGGGGGGGGCGGCTGACACACCGGAGGGCTGTGCTGCCATACAGAGAGACCTGGACAGGTTGGAGATCTGGGCAGAGAGAAACCTTATGAAATTCAACAAGGGCAAGTGTAGGGTGCTGCACCTGGGGAGGAACAACCCCATGCACCAGTACAGGTTGGGGGCTGACCTGCTGCAGAGCAGCTCTGTGGAAAGAGATCTGGGAGTCCTGGTGGACAACAGGATGACCATGAACCAGCAATGTGCCCTTGTGGCCAAGAAGGCCAATGGCATCCTGGGGTGCATCAAGAAGAGTGTGGCCAGCAGGTCAAGGGAGGTCATCCTCCCCCTCTACTCTGCATTGGTGAGGCCACACCTGGAGTACTGTGTCCAGTTCTGGGCTCCCCGGTTCCAGAAGGACAGGGAACTGCTGGAAAGGGTGCAGCAGAGGGCTACCAAGATGATTAGGGGACTGGAACACCTCTCTTATGAGGAAAGGCTGAGGGATTTGGGTCTCTTCAGTCTGGAAAAAAGACGGCTGAGGGGGGATCTTATCAACACCTATAAATACTTAAAGGGTGGGTGTCAGGAGGATGGGACCAGGCTCTTTTCAGTAGTGCCCGGGGACAGGACAAGAGGCAATGGGCACAAACTTGAGCACAAGAAGTTCCACCTAAACATGAGGAGGAACTTCTTTACCCTGAGGGTGGCAGAGCACTGGAAGAGGCTGCCCAGAGAGGTGGTGGAGTCTCCATCTCTGGAGACATTCAAAACCCGCCTGGGCGTGTTCCTGTGTAACCTGCTCTAGGTGACCCTGCTCTGGCAGGGGGGTTGGACTAGATGATCTCCAGAGGTCCCTTCCAACCCTATGGTTCTATGATTCTATGATATTTCTTGCATCACTTTATAATCAATGGTGAAACAAACAAGAGGAAAAATTTAACTTATCGTACTGTAACAATCTAAATTAGGTCAGAGGAATTGTTCTCTAGAAATGTCTGTTTCTCTGGAGCATAAATAGCAACTAGGGTAATTTTAGACATCTATACTGCTTATATCAAAATTTATGTGAGATGGATGCTGTACTAAAAGTTTTACTAAATAAAACTTCTCATTTTTTGTTTCACTATTGTATCTATGTGGTACCAGTAGTCAATAAAATAGAACAATGTCCTAAGAGACCAGATCCTGTTTACATAATCTAAGGAGCTGGAGAATACTTCCTGCCTCCCTGTAGTGTGCAGTCATCCGTTAAATGTGTCAAGTTCACACACCAAGACATGCCTTTTTTGGAAAGCTTTGTAGACAGCGGAGGGACCATAGAGGAAGTCTGGACAAACTCTGATACAATATTTCATATTTAATGTGTTAGAATTCTTAAGTGGTAATGTAAAATAGCAGTGCAGGATCATCATTAGTCAAGTTCTATAACGTTAGGAGTTACAATATGAGGGAAGGTAGACTGTAATCACAGGCTTCTTACTCTGTCTAGATTTAAAGAAAAAACAACTGACAGAAAGCTATTGATTAGTCTTGGAGATGTAGGGTTAAAACTTTCAAGTTTATTGTCATAATGTGATGTACCAATGACTGAATCAGAAACTGCCTCAGTACTTCCTAACAGGAGAAACAGTCTTGATAGATGAAACTTTCCAAAAGCTCTCAATGATTTAATTCTTCTCTCCCTTTAATGATGCTAAATAGTCAGCTGTTCCTAACTGAAGAAGATAGAGTCAATACTGAAAATTTCTGAAAACTTAGGCCTTTGCTTCTCAAGTAATGCTATAGACTCTCTTTAAATTGCTTACTAGTCTGAAAGCAAGAAAAATCTGATCGTTTTTAATTAATTTTTGTTTTGTCTGGTCTATGTACAATTTTAGTATCCCAGTTAGTATTTTATACTATGTATTGAAACATTATTTTTTTCTGATTCTTATGACTAATTTTTGAAACTCTGTCCTGCTTTTTTTTGTTAATTATCCCAGTGCATTCACTCCTGAAGGTGGATGTCATTGACAAACTTTTTTTTTTTTTCTATTTTTTTTTTATTAAATTACAAGCAAGTAAATTATTAATCTGAAACCCAGCTGAATCAAGAATCTAATGCTTCAGACCATAGCAGCTGCAAGAAGACAACAGAAGCCAGAATCAACAAATCATACAACATTTTTCTTGCCTTTTCATTGCTGTAAGTGACAATTCTGCAACATTCAGCTGGGTGGGAGGGAGAGCTGATCTGGGATGATGAATAAAAGACCTTTGTTCAGATCAGGAAGTCTGGTATGGTAACTACTGTAAGATCTTCACAGCAAAAAGAGTCATCAGAAAGCAAATTTGTTTTGTATAAATGCCCTGTGAAACATGTAATGAGTAATTTTCTATTTTGGGGTTTATTTTTACATGATGTTTTTTTCAGAGGAAAGATAAATAAAATAATGCCTCTTGCCTTACTTGAAAACATTATGAATTACAATCTCTAAGATACACTAAGTTAAAGCGTGGTTGTACTTCACAGCTTAGGCAATATTTCACATAAAGGAATAGAAAAATTCCAGTTCTTTGCATTCTTGGCTTGATTTGACTTAAAGGATCTTCTCCAGAAGCAGATAATAAACAGTTTCTGAGCATTCAAAATGTTTTAAAGTGTTTTGTCATGGATTAGCCCCAGTCAGCAACAAAGAACCATGCAGCCACTTGCTCGTGCCTGCCCCACTCCCTGGTGGGATGGGGAGGAGAACAGAAGAAAAAGTCAAAACACATGGACTGGGATAAAGACAGCTCAACAGAACAACAAAGGAAGTGAAAAACAACAAAAACAATACCGCTAAAAGAATATACAAAAACAATTAATTCACAATTCAACCATCACTGACCAGAACCCAAAATTCCCAGCCCGCTCCTGAGCAGTGATTCCTGCCCCCCAGCCAGCTCCCCCAGCTATATACTGAGCATGATGTCACATGATATCGAATATCCACTTGACCAACTTGGGTCAGGTGTCCCTGGCTGTGTCCTCTTCCAATTTCTTGTGAAAATAATCCTACTCCAGTTGAAACCAGGACAATTTCCAGTTTAGGCTCTGTAAAGGACTTTTCATCTTTGGATATTTTGATCATTGTGTCTACATGCCTCTAGGAACACAGATTTGTTTTATGGATTCATCCTTTTAGGTATGTTTATGAAGTTGTGTGCACTTTGAAATTTTGTGGAAATATTATGAACTGTGTTTCCCTTTCCAATTTCCTCCTTTTCAGGCACGGTCCTTACTCTTCCAGAAGATGTTATCTTCTCTTATCCTCATAGGGGGAAAAAAAAAAAAAAAAAAAGTAAAATATTCATAGGAGACTTTATAATGCTTCTTGTCCTCTAACACAGGTACATTTGTCAGGTCCTATTTTTAAAGATTTCAAAAAAACAGGTGTACTAAATGGCTTATAAAATGGCCAAAACGTTAAAACATTTGTTTTGACACATTTTATGTTTTCCTTACAGTTTCAACTCTTTCAATGTTAGAACTGTCCTGTTAGAGCTAATTCTCCTTAGCAGCACGTAATTTTTTAAATTCCTTTTTTATTATCAAGCTCTCATCTTGTGCTGAGTATAAATTTTAAGTCTTACTAATCCATAAGAACTTTTGGCACGTAATTTTAGAAGTACACAAATTTTTCCTTTCCCATCAAATAATCTAAGAAAGAAGTGGTGAGCATGTATATTGATGAATTTAAGATAAATACTTATGATGTTACAATTTATACAAAACAGAAAATTAATATGAAATGTAGAAAGCCTCTGTATCCTTAGAATTTAAAACTGGACTTGCTTAAATAAATACATTTTCCATTGTCTTGCAAACATTTATTTTAATTGTTTTCCTTTTACAGGTCATTTCAACTGTGTGATGTTGTGGGACATAGAGCATTGCATGTACTTCAGAATGACTTATGGCAGTACTTTTGCACCATCAGTGAAAGGTAGATTAGTAGGTTAGGCAACATATCACATTTCGGTAGAAAACTATTCACTTTAGTACAATAATGTGTATGCAAAACTTGTGCTTGTGTATTTGACTCGCCAACAATTGTATATACAGTGCAATGTACTTTATATTCATACTTTGTTTTGTAAGTAACATTACTTCTGAAAATTTTTTTCTTCATGAAAAGGAAAATATTAAGAACTTGCCTTTTCAGAAAATGATGAGTCTGTAGTTTGTCATCACATATGTGAAACACAGTATCACATTGTGGCTATTGGGTGAACAAAAGTCAGAGTGATAGGCAAACCAAGTGTGAGAATTTCAGTCATTGGAAGATACATTACAGGTGACACCAAAACCTTGTATCTCCGTTTTCTAACTTGCAAAGTGCATGCATCAAGATAGTATATCTTAAAAATAATTTAATGAATTCACAAATGAGGATGTTTACTCAAAACAAATCTGTTATTTCTCAACTTGGAAAGGAACTAAGCACTTCTATGAAGTGATGTAGAATGGTTAGGAGCAAGTGCTTTGTGTCAAGGGTTTTACAACACAAGGCATAAAGCTGCCATTTTATATCTCCAGTGACATATTAAAATGCTTCACTCTGAGACAAGAAAAAACAAACTTTTGTTTTCTTATCCATTGCAACACAAAATTAGTCATAAAAGCGAAGTTAGTAGGCATACAAGCATTCGCTTTTTAAAAAGATGAATTTGGGGATTTTGTAGCCTTGAAGTCTCTTCCTATTATAGACAGCACTAAATTTGAAAATACAACAAAGTCAAAGTGACAGTTCTTACATTACTCCAGGCACAGAGGAGCATTTATATGCACATCTTTCTTACGGTGGCTAATTGTTACTTGTGCATCTTCAATTTAGTGCACGTGATATATATATATATAGTTCCACCTAATAGCCTGGTGAGAGCAAAACAGAAGTCAAATATTGAATGTTTTTATATAAGAAGACACCAAAAATATTCTATAGAAACATACATTTTTTATGCATTAACATCACTTTCTTTCTGAGTCTTCCAAAGTTACTGTTCTACTTTGTGTGAAGGGGAGTGTTTCACATCAAACAAATGAAATCTGGGGGGTTTTCATTTTGGAAAGAGTTTGGGAAAAAAAAACCCCAAAAAATTACTTCAATGCTAATAATTTTCCAGTCAAGTCATCAGTAAAAATTCAGTTATTCAGCTACTCCTATATGATTGTCCATGTCCAGCTGCTCTCCTGCAATTGCTACTAAAACTGTTAGCCTAGTAAGAAGTGATCCTTAATTTACTTCTTTACAAACAAGAGATTCAAACACCGGGTAAGGTAAACAGCTACTTTTCCCCAGCCATTAATTTTGTGGTACTGTCCATCAGAATAATACAATAGAATAAAAACTATTGTATTTTCTTTTTGTTGCTTTTATTTTCAAGGGTTCAAAGACCTAACTTTTGTTTATGTATACACTTCACCCTGCTCTTGAGAACTAATTATTCTTATACGTGACAATTCAAGTAAAGAAATAGTAAATAAATATGGTAGATCACCTCTGGTATATGAATACATGAAGTGGTTGTGTTCAGTAAAATGAACAAAGGTCTCGGGATTATTAATTGTGCCACACATGCTACTGCTTCAGAAAGAGAATATCAAAAAGGCACAGTAACAAGAACGATAAAATAGCTACATAAGAGATTTCTGGAGAGATATTTCTGAATGCTAAAGGTTTTTTGTGAGAAAAAGCTCTAAAGGTACTTGATGAAAAATCGATTTAGGGTCATAGAGGCCATTAAGGTGGCAATATGGTTTAAGGGAGGCATATGAGGGTACACTATGACTGCTATGAAAGTTAAAGACAAATAATTTGAGTTAGAAAAGCAAGTTAAGAGGATGAAAAGCTATGAATAGAATACCTAATGGTACTTTTGTGCAAGAAGGAGGATAGTACCAAACCCCTGCTCTAAACATCATTATCACATGCCAGTTAAGGGCATGGCAAAAGCATTGGAAAATGTTACCCGGGAAGGCTGTGAAATTGCCACCCTGGATATGTTCAAAACCAATACAGATAAGACCGTGAACAGCTCACTTTAACTTTGAAGCTAGCCTGCTCTAAGCATAAGTTTGGACCAGATGACCTCCAGGAGCTCTTTCCAATCTAAATTATTCTATGATACTATTCAGTTTGTCACAGATTGTTCTGAAACACTTGGCAGGATAAGAGTTTTAAGAAATTAACATAGTGTTCCCTGAAAGAATTTTTTAAGATTGTTTAAGTACATAGGGAACATGAGAGTTGAACAAGGATCAGATTTCTGTTGTGCAAGAAACTGCATTTTCTAAAATGTGTATGCTAGACAATCTGAAATTATATGGTAGCCCTATATGAATGTACAGTAGCACATTTAGTATAATAGTGCCAAAAGGATTAAAAATTATTTGTATACCTATTTAGGAGTTTAAAAACAAAAAAATATATATTATGAAACAGAATGGACGACAGTACAAAACTACTTGAACAGCTGCCTGAAACCTAGGGAACTTCAAAGCTCAAGGATCGCTGCCCTTTTGTAAATGAGAGTAAATTGCACCACTCCAACAACTACTTAACCTTTGCTGTCTCTAAAACTCCAGTACAAGAACCTTCTGTCATATTTTTTTCAATTACTTTTTATAAAAAAAAATAGACATTATAAGATCCAGCTCAATAAATAAACTGCAAGAAAGAACATAGAGCTGAAAATCCTGACTCATATTCTCTTTCACAGAAATTCTTAATTTAAGATGTTACAAGACTTTTGTTTAGGTAGAGAATATCTTGGAAATCACTCTTACATTTCATCATATTAGTTTTTAGGTAATTGTTATTTAGGTCTCTTACATGAGTTTTAGGCATGTGCAACTAATATACCTGTTGTAAATATGTCAAAGTTGTAATTATGTGCCTGGAGAACACTTTTGTAGACACAGGATCTGCTTTTACAAAACTATACATTGACATCTGTACATAACTATTAGTAAATAACCACCACCACAACAACAAAACAACCCTACTTCTTGACAACGATACTTAGCACTGGATGATATGTACTTCAGTGATGAGTTGGTAAATTTACAGCAATTGTAAATATGACCAGCGGATCCATATATATGTAATACATACTTCAATCAAGCACGAATAGTTCAATTTAGTATAGGACTAATATGCTGAACTTCATTGGCCTGCATTACTTAGAAGGTTGATAATATAATAGTGGGTTGGTTTTTTTCCCTACAATAGTTGTAGTCTAAAAGTACCAAAATACTAATTGCAAGAACAACAGATATTCTCTCCCTTAAATGTTGAATGCTGTGTGATACAGTATTTCATAATATAAGCCATCAGGGGCGGGGGTGTCCTTTTCTTTAAAGGACAAAAGATGAAGTTCTGGTGCTTTTGAGGTTACTTAAACAGCAAAAAATCAATTTTGTAAGAAATTCTACTGATGAATAAATTGTGCATTTTATGTTCCATTCAGGATGAAAAAACATATTCTTTGGAGAAAAGCACATTGGTAGTCACAATGTGTTCTGGGCTATGTATTGTGTAGAAATTGGTCTGTCTCTAGCTTGTTATTAAAAGCAGGGAAAAAAGGAAGAAGTAAGTAAAAAACATTTTTCAAGTGTTAACAGCTGCAAAAAGTGTATATTATCTCAAAGAATTTTAGACTGAAGCAAAATTTGCGCCTTTCAGCGTGTTACACTCTCAGTCTACTTTCTGTAATGATATGCTGAAATGATAAAATGACAGCCAAACTCCAAAACCTGAAAGGCATAAATGTTAACTCTTAGATATAAGGCCTTTATTCATTTACTTTGAATCTTTCCAGATGGAACTAAAGAGCAGAATAGCATAAACCAGATGTTTACCTTTAGAGAGTAGCCTCCTACTGTCACTGAAGTCTCAGTGACTGAAATCTAGGGGATGACTCTCCTTCAGAGTACTAATCAGTCCCATATTTTTCATCTGTTCTCTCATGGTGACGTGAGTTAAATTGAAATATCACCTACATCAACTTCTCCACAGCAAAGATCATCCATATAATCTTTTCCCATGCTAAATTTAGACAAGATGAGGTAATGCACTCTCTCCTGTCACTCTGTTCAACTCTTTTTTTGAGAGGTGAGACACCTTAGATTAACTGCTGGATAAGGATATTCCCAAGTTAACTAAAATGATGTGGCTTAAGTTCAAATGCTAGCTTCTGTTAGAGTTTCCTCTTCATGTGCTCTTGAGTTGAATCATTAGTAAGGACTTCATCACCTATTAACACTGGTAGCTCCATTTGAATCTATCTAGAGAATTTAATTTAAAAATTAAGCCTTTGATTCCATTGTTCTTTAAATTCTACTGGGGGGGGGGGGGGGGGGGGAACAAAACAAAACAAAACAAAACCAAAAAAAAAAAAAACCCAACAAACTAACACAGTTTTAGGCCTTATCAGGAAATATCCTGGTTATATACTTTGTGGTCTTTCATCTTCAGTAGTTCTTTGTGTGCAAAGCCATTAAGGAAATTCTCAGGATTACTAGTGGTGTAGACAGATAGCTTTTGCTTTTTTTTCCATTAAGAGGATGAGTCTGGTAGGGCTGGGAAGCAACAACAGTTCTCAGTTGTCTGTCCTGTAGGCAGAATTGGGCATTGAAACTGAGGGAGAGTGGATAAGACATTTGAGTTATCTCAGGAGACTAAAATTGTGCTTTAAAATCTTTTATTTTCTCAAAGTGGTATCTGTTAAAAGACAAAAAAAAAAAATGTTTGAAGATGACTGGTGAAGCATATTACCATTAAATTCCAGTAAGAGAGTGCAAAAGCAGTTATCTACAAAACAAACTGAACTACTACACCAAGTGGAGAACTAAGGTGAGTGGTAGAGCTGACTTCAAAAACAGAAGGGAAGAGTCAATGTAAATTAGTATCAGGCAGTGTAGCAATGATTTTGAAGGTGACAAGAATAAATTAGAAACATATTGCTGAGAAAGAAGCATATTGCTAGGGGAAAAAGCTGTAGTTAAGATCATCTTGGTAGTGTTTCAGGCAGACTGATATTTAAAGTCTGGGGAGGTCCTTCAAGCCAAGTACTTCAAATACATTGCAATCAAGTTTATTTTACCAGCCAAGCCAGATGTGCTTTGATAGAAAGTTTAGAGCCTGGCAAACTTTCCAGATTCTGTCCTGCAGCTGCTGGAGTTTTAAGGGGACAAAGAGGCTGCAGTCAATTCAAAGACACTTAATTCGGCCCGAAGTTGAAATGACAGTTTAACGTGCCAGCCAGGACAGTGAAGACTTCATAGTAAAATAAACTACTTTGAATGGTTTTTTTTTTTAATTTGAATGGATTCAAGATGAAGATAACTTATGGTATGTTTTTGGTTATGACTGCCATTTTTAATTATTTTTGTCATGCCATGGGGACACCTTTATCTAATTAATATTTCAAATACACTTGCAAAAATTATTTTATTTTTATTCAGAGATGCTCGTAACTTCTCATATCTGATGTGTACTAAGGAGGTCAGACCACTGTTCTGAGTAAAAAGAGCCTGCAAGCATCAGCAGGTGAGGCAAAAGTCTCTGAGCCAAGACACTGCTAAGGCAACAAATGGTACAGGAGAGCATGCCAAGGAATATGAACTTCCTAACAAAGTGCAGACATCTTTTAAGCAATTCTGAATGTGTTAGAGTTGGCAATTCGCATACATACGCCTATCCAAACTTCCTTTTTCCCTTGTGCTTTTCGTTCAGATCAAACATCCTGTTCTGAGTGAAGTGATGGTCTACTGCACAAGCAATACCAGTCATTGTGACAAACACAAGGGGAATTCATACAGAAGTGACTGGAAAAGAAAGAATCTGATAAAATGGTAAGGCAGTATCAGCTAAATGGGTAAGGAAGGAAAGAGCAAAGGAAATGAAAAAATGACTAAAGCTCAAATTAAGGACCAAGAAGGAATTTTATCAGATTTTGGGGAAGTTAATAATACATGACAAACGCTCAGACCTGGATCAATACAAGATACATGGAAAAAGAAAACAAAACCTGAGAGTGACTAGAGAGAGAAATTTAGGCAGTTTACACTGAAAAAGTCCTGTGTTTACAAAAATGAGAGAAAAAAAATGCAGCTAGTTTTTAAGATACCTATACATGATCTGTATGTATGTGGGAACATAAGGGAAAAAGCACAGATGAAACAAGCAGTGGTCCTACCTTGCTGTTAAGCTAAATTATGACCAACCTTCATCTGGTGGTATGCATCAGACATTGTTCCTCAACATACAGTCCATTTTACACTTTAGATGAACTCAGTTTTTCTCATTGTTATAGTCACTTATCAGTTGATCTCATCTTCCAGTTGCCTAAAGAATAGGAAAACAGTTATAAGTGTCTTAAGTTTTCCTTCTCCTATGTATCTGTTCTATATTGTAAATAATCTAATCTGAATTTTGACTATGACAATACAAATTCCATTTTCATCAAGTGAGTTTTGATCCTCTGCTTTTAGAAGTTTTCTGTCAAAGAGAGTTAAGTCAAAGAGAGTTGTTATTCATTGTTTTCTATTTTGTAACAACTCAAAAATTACTTCCTTGAGGAATATTTAGCATGCTTTCAATCATCAGGTTCTTGAAGTTCCTGCATTGATCTCTCACAAGTGAATTGATCTTACTTTCAGGTACATTGTTCGTTTTAAGATCAGACAGACTTACAAGTTTTTAATGTGCATCTATAAATCCTATATGTATCTTCGTTCATTTTTTTGTAATATTTGTGAATCATTTTTTATTTGGCATAAAAGTTACGCCTTTTGTTAAGAGTATTTCAGTGGCTAGTTTATAGGTTGCTCAGTAGAAAATAGAAAGAAGAAAAGTCAAGCACAGAGAAAAAACAAACAAAACCATTTGGCAAAAGATAGAAAGGAAGCCCAAAAAAATGGTAATAGAATAATTATCTATTTCAACAGAGTTTGAAAGTGACCAAATCATAGAAAAACAGGAAGCCTAATTAAAAAATTAAATAAAGATTTTTAGAAAGAGTTGGAGAAGACTACAATTGTGTTTAGGTCCTCAGGAGCCTTAAATTATTATTGCCCCATTTTTTTTGCAAGGAGGCCTACTAAGTAATGTAAAAGACTCAGAGTAGTCTTAATAGTGAATTGCAAATGAGAGCTCAATTTGAATACACACATTTCAAATATGGACACAATATAGTCTAGGCTTGATTTGTTACTCATGCTGGAACACAAATTTTCACAAAATCATGAGCCTTAAACGTTGCTGTTTAGTAGAAGACTGCATACTTGAAATTCAGATCATTAGATAGTCCCTGTCTCTAGTAAACACTGCAAGAAGAACACAAAAGGATGAAAAAGAAAGAAAATAACAAAGAGGATGAATAGGTAAAAGACAGAAGACAGCAAGAGGAAAACAGGGGAAAATAAATGCTTTGCATGACATCCTTTTAGAAAAATATATGGAAACAGGGCAAGGCAGAAGAATAACGAAGACGTGATTGGGCACAATCAACACGGCTTCACCAAGGGCAAATCATGCCTGACAAACCTGGTGACCTTCTATGAGAAGGTCACAACATCAATAGACAAGGGGAGAGAGAACAACTGACGTCATTTACCTGGACCTGAGCAAAGCCTTTGACACTGTCCCGCATGGCATCCTGGTCTCCAAGCTGATAAAATATGGGTTTGATGGACTGACAATTCAGTGGATAAAGAACTGGCTTGATGGCCACACCCAAAGAGTGGCTGTCAATGGGTCCATGTCCAAGTGGAGGCCAGTGACAAGCGGAGTTCCTCAAGGGTCAGTACTGGGCCCGGTCTCGTTTAACATCTTGGTCAGCGACATGGACAGCAGCATTGAGAGCACCCTCAGCAAGTTTGCAGACAATACCAAGCTGTGTGGGGCAGCTGACACACTGGAGGGAAGAGGATGCCATCCAGAGGGACCTTGACAGGCTGGAGAGGTGGGCCCATGCCAACCTCATGAAGTTCAACAACACAGAGTGTAAAGTCCTCCATCTGGGTCGGGGCAATCCCAAGCACCGATATAGGCTGGGCAGTGACTGGCTTGAGAGCAGCCCTGAAGAAAAGGATTTGGGGGTACTGGTGGACGAGAGGCTCAACATGAGCCGCCAGTGTGTACTAGCAACCCAGAAAGCTGATCGTATCCTGGGCTGCATCGGGAGAAACGTGGCCAGCAGGTCGAGGGAGGTGATTCTCCCCCTCTACTCCACTCTCGGGAGATCCCACCTGGAGTACTGCATCCAGTTCTGGAGCCCCTACTACAAGAAAGATACGAACGTGCTGGACCGTGTCCAGAGAAGGCCCACGAGGATGATCAGAGGGCTGGAGCACCTCTCCTGTGAGGACAGACTGAGAGAGTTGGGGTTGTTCAGTCTGGAGAAAAGAAGGCTCCGAGGAGACCTTATAGTGGCCTATCAGTATCTTAAGCGGGCCTACAAGAAAGCTGGGGAGGGACTTTTTAGGATGTCGGGTAATGGTAGGACTAGAGGGAATGGATTAAAACTAGAGATGGATCGATTCAGACTGGACGTTAAGAAGAAGTTCTTCACCATGAAGGTGGTGAGACACTAGAACAGGTTGCCCAGAGAGGTGGTAGAAGCCCCATCCCTGGAAGTTTTTAAGGCCAGGCTGGACGGGGCTCTGAGCAACCTGATCTAGTGGGAGATGCCCCTGCCCATGGCAGGTGGGTTGGAACTAGATGATCTTTAAGGTCCCTTCCAACCCTGACAATTCTATGATTCTATGATATATAGTCAAAACACATTACTGTGCTGACCTTCTGTCTTTAGAATGCAAGACTGGTTAAGGGATGAGGAACTTGGGCATCTCTGGAAGCTGTCTTTGTATAGTGGAAAACCTGGTAAAAGCTTTTGAAAATGGATTTCGTCCAGAGGTGTTAAACAACACTTGGCGGGGGCCGGGGGAGGAAGCGGGGGGGAGAGAAGTTGTGTGGTAATCCTTTTCAGAAACTTTATGTCACCTTGAAATGCAAAGGATGGATTTTTTTTCTGTCCCTTTATGAAAGATATTCTTTAAATATAATGTATTTCAGCAGTGGAACAAAAATCAGACTTCCTGTGGGACTCCTAGTCTTTACTAGTTTGCTAGAATGATAGAGTTCTCTGCTCCAGTCAGTTATGGAGTGAAATGACAGCACAGTCACATATGAAGAGAGCATTGTGTACCAGTGGAAAAGTAACTGAAGGACATAGTAATAAATCTGATTTATTTTACAATATTTCTTTGTATAACTATACGCTTACATGATAGTATGAAGGAGAGATGAAAACATGAAAGCAGAGTTCTGTTTAATGAAAGAGGTATAAAAGGACAACAGTCCAAGACACTAACCAAGTTACATTAAGCTGTACATAAAATGATCTAAATGGAAATTTATCAGAACAGCTGCTAGAACTTCATCATAGGAGGTTTTTTTGTTTAGTTTGTTTTGGGTTTTAATTTTAAGTTTTAGTGGAGATGGACGAAATCTGCCAGTGGTTGTTTTTTAGTTCTTCAGCAGCGCATCTTTGAGATATTTTTCTATGAATTACTCTACCTTGAAATAAAGCATCTAGTCTCGTAGGAATTTTCAAGTGGTTTAGTTTTTCAATCAGTACAAAACACATTCACCACGGTAGCACTGTTGGGCTTTTGTGTGTCAGCATCTTAGAAAAATTCACTATGTTTCCATAAGGCCTAAAATGCAGAGCGCTCATCTGGGAGGCAAATATGGTTTTACTTCACCTTTATCTCCCTCAGCTGTGAAAGCTGTCAGTTTCTAAAGCATTCAAATTGAGAATTCAGAATATCCTCAGAATAGCTCAGTAGTCTCACACCAATGTTTCCTTCACTCGTTCCTGCCTTTTTTCTGGATTCCCTTTTTCATTAATGACAGTAAGATCAACCTTCTCCCTATGTATATTAATTGGATATATCCTCTGTATTTACGACAGTGTTGTTTGTGTGGGTACAAAGAATTTTTGTCAAATTAAAAACTCAGTTTTATGTAAGCAACTGTATCCTGAAACACCTTAAGAAATGTTCTAGTAGCCAATAATCATGAACAAGCCTTTAAAGACTGGAATAATTTCAAATGCTATTTGCTCTACTGCCAAAAACCAAATTTTTAAATGTCTACACTTAGCCTTTATCTCACACACAGATATCACTGGAGTTGTGCAAGATGTTACTTCTTATTTAACTGAAAACTGGCATTTCAAAATTTGTTCTTGTTCCAAATCAAATAAAGACTTATTTTTTTCTGATCATTTCCCATGAAACAGATTTTTTTTTCAAATTATCAGCAAATTTTTACATTGTAATTTGTTTTTCTAGAAACAAAATGGCTTCTTTGGATTGTATAATTTGACAGTATTTCATGGCATAACAGGTTCCTATTATGCACTATTAATGCTTTCTATAAACACATGTCACAATTCATAGAATCGATGATCATTGAGTCCAACTCCTGACTCCACACAGGGCAACGTAAAAGTTAAACCATATATCTAAGAGCACTGTCCAAATGCTTCTTGAACACCAAGAAGCTTGCAAACATGACCACTTCACTGGGGAGCTTGTTCCAGTGCTTGACCACCCTTTTCACCCAAGTGAAGAACCTTTTACTAATATCCAATCTGAACTTTCCCTGACATAGCTCTAAGCCATTCACTTGCGTGTTATGACGAGACACCAGAGAGAAGAGATCAGCACTTCCTTCTCCACTCCCCCTCATGAGGAAGTTGTAGACAGCAATGTCTCCCCTCAGTCTCCTCTTTTCTATGCTGAACAAACCTGGTATCCTCAGCTGCTTCTCATATGTCATACCCTCTAGTCCTTTCACCATGTTTGCTGCCCTACTTTGGACACATTCTAATATTTTTATACATTTCTTACATTGTGGAGCCCAAAATAGCATACAGAACTCAAGGTGAGGCCACACCAATGTTGAATACAGTGGGACAATCACTTCTTTTGACCAGTTATCTCTACTGTGCTTGATGTACCCCAGGATACGGTAATTGTCACGCTTCATTTTTAGCAGTTCATATTTTTAATTTTCATGAAAAATATGTATCATTAACACAAAAGGTGGGATTCATCTCAACTAAATTTACTTGCCTAAAAATTAGGCATTTCATCTATGTCGGCTAGACTTTATAGTCAGTAGACAGAAATAGGCATCTCCAAATGACAGTTTTTTTCAAGTATTTATTGCCATCCTATTATGTACCTGTGTAAACTCTCACCGACAGCAAAAGGTGGCCTACAGTTCTCATAGTCTATTGTCACTTGTTCTTGCTAAGACACTGACACCTCTCCTGCAATTACATAAATATTAGTATGTTCCCACAGTCAACCAGGCTAAAACTGACCCAGGAGGAAAACATAATGGTATTTCTACTATAAATAGTTTGGGAAATAGCTCTACTTGTTTGTTGTAAATGAAACAGTAGAAGAAAGGTAGTATTTGCACAGGTTTTGTGTACATCATTATTCATGTATAAATGACAAAAAAATGTACCAAACGGACCTGAATAATTTCCATTTGAATAAATTGTTTTAATTTTTGTTATCCACAGACTCTGCAATATGAAAAAGATTCACATAATTGCCACTGTACAAATGCTATTGGCAATATTCTTTGCAAATTAGGTCTTCTCATTCACTCCTGCTTAAAATACAATTTGGTTCCAGATTTTTATATTGCTCAAGAAATTATCTTATAATTCACAAATGTAGCATAAAAATGTTAAAACATAAGTAGAAATGAATTTGCATTTTTACTTAGAAACACAGAGCATTCAAAAGTCTGGTTAGAAATACTGCTAAAAAAATGTATTGGAGATTGTATCAATTACAAAGAACAAGGCCTTCAGAAAACTGTGATCCTGGCTCTGAAATTATTTTACAGTAACACATATAATATGGCTTGTCATATAAGTTCCAAAACTTTAATTAGTCTTTAACATATTGTTTTCTTTTAAAATGTCCCTCAATGGCAGTGAAGCAGACTAATTATGCTCCTTGGATAAAAGCACATTGGCTCATTAATCTTTCTTTTTCGGTTACATATAAACATCAACTATGATGAACAGGAAAGTATTTTTTTTTATTATTATTTTTTGCCTATATTAGATAGACAAAGTTTGGGATCCTGAGGGAATGTAAATGTTATTTAAAAATTATAGTTGTGATTGTAACATTCATATGAAATATTTTTTTTTTTTTAAATTGCAACATATGCAATCGTTTATTATTTCTGAATTTTATCTTCAGTCCATTCCTGTCATTAGTTTTTTTCATGGTTAGCTATTGCCTTAAGATGCATTTGCTTAGATTTTCCCAAAACATTAACAATAGGTACAACTATCCAACATTAACAAACTTTAAGGACACATAAGAAAAAAATTACTTTCTTAATGTTTCTTCATTTTAAAAATTGATGAGAAAATGTGAATCAATTTTTCAGAAATAGTATGTTCAAGAGTTTCCTCCTTCTGTCTCATTTAACCTTAAAACCACAATAGCCACCACATGTCACACTGACATTGCATTCTGTCTTACAGTTCCTATTTCTGTAAATCCTTGCTGTGACATACTATTACAATGATTAGCAAATCTAGGCCATTGTTCTTCTTTTTACTATAAGGCTAATGGATGCAGAAATGAATTCTGAAACTATTAAAGCATTCTCTTCATTTTCTTGTCGATGTCTGTCATTTTTTGCTTTGGGTCCTTGACTCATTTTTTTTCTGTTTTATGTGATCTTGAGATCACTTCAAATGGTTTCACATTATAATAAAATTTTATTGTTATGGTAAAACCTGCAATATACTAACCCACACATGCATGCTCACTTCTAATTCATTCATAAGACTAAGATCTCTCAAAATCATAAAATCAAATAAATTTAGGTAGGATATCGGGAGGGAATAGGAGGCAAACACCTACTCAAGCCTGGGACAAATTCAAAAATGCAATTAGTTTAAGAGTTAGATCTATTCTCTCAAGGCTTGTCCCATTGAGTTCTGAATATCTCCAAGGATGCGGATTACACAGCTTCTCCAAGCAGCTTGTTCTAATGCTTGGCTATGCGTACTATGAAGAGTGTTTTCCTTATATCTAGTTAGATTTTTTTCTTAATGCAAAGTGGGTACATTCCCTCTTGAGCTTTCACTGAGCACCTCCAAGGAGAAGTTCTCAGCAAAACTGCTACTTGTACATCGTGCTCCTGTCCCCAAATCATTTTAGCGGTTCTTTCCGAGACAAACTAGTTCCAGTTTGTGAGTATCTTCCTTGTAAAGGGAAGTCCAAAACTGGATACAGTACTCCAGGTGCAATTTCACAATACCCAGTAGAAAGGAATAACATTTTTTGACCAGCGGCCTATATGCTTGCTAATGCAGCACAGTTTATTGTTGGCCTTCTTAGCCATGGGTATTACTCTGCTGGCTTATGTTTAACTTCTTGCCCACCAGGATTCCCAGGTCATTATTTGGAAACCTGCTCTCTAGCAGCCAATTGTCAGTGCAGAGCCTGTACTGGAGCACGGGATTTTTCCATCTCAAATATAAAATTTTCCAAATTTTGTTGAACTTCAGGATATTTGGCTGCAAAGATATTAAGGCTGGCTGTGAGAATACTGCTAAAATCAAAGTAATTTACATACATGGCTCTCCCCCCACCCACACAGCCAGACATCTCACCAGTGAAGACCATCAGGCTGCTAAAGCAGTTTTGGTAAATACATGCTGGCTGTTCACAATCTCCTTCTTTATGTAGGTGTAAATGACTTACAGCAGGATTTGCTTCAGAATCTTCCAGGGTAATGAGGTGAAGCTGATTACCATTTCATTCCCCAGATCTTCCTTCCTTTTTTTCTTGAAAATAGATGTGAAATTTCAATTTTTCCATTTTGAGAGAAGACTCACAATGCCGTCAGCTGTTGTGGGTTAGCGCCAGTAGGCAGCTTAACCCCACACAGCTGCTCATTCTTTCCCCCACAGCAGGATGGGGGAAAGAATCAGAAGGGTAAAAGTGAGAAGACTCATAGGTTGAGAAAAAGACAGTTTAATAGCAAAAGCAGAAGCTGCACGCATGAGCAAAGCAAAACAAGGAATTCATTTACTACTGCCCATGAGCAGGCAGGTGTTTAGCTATTTCCAGGAAAGCAGGGCTCCATCACACATAACGATTACTTGGGAAGACAAATACCATAACTCCAGATATTCTTCCTTCCTCCTCTTCCCTCGACTTTTATTGCTGAACATGACATATGGGTATGGAATATCCCTTTGGACAGGTGGATTCAGCTGTCCCAGCTGTGTCCCTAACATCTTGTGCATCCCCAGCCTACTCACTGGTGGGGTGTTGCGAGAAGCAGAAAAGGTCTTGACACTGTGTAAGCACTGCTCAGCAATAAGTAAAACATGGGTGTGTTATCAACACTGTTTGGTCACAAATCCCAAACACAGCCCCATACAAGCCACTATGAAGAAAATTAACTCTATTCTAGCCAAACCCAGTGCATCAGCTCCCTTAGTGCTCTCAGATGAAGCCTGTCTTGTCCTATGAAGTTCTATATGTCCAGTTTACTTAGGTGGTCCTGAAATCTACCCTAATCTACCATGACTAGTACTTCACTTCCCCATACTACTAGGTACAGGGCACCTGGAAAACCTAACAGCAGTGCTAGACATTAAAGACTGATAGGAAGGCCATTTTTTCCCTTTTGCATGTTCCCTTATTGGTGCTACAGAAACCACCACAGGTCTTCCCAGAATGTGGAAGCAAGTCAGACATATGGTTAGAACAGAAGATTTATTGTCTCTGCTGTGGGGGTAGTCAAACACTGGAGAAAGTTGCACATAGATGTTGTGAAGGGCATCCTTGGAGCTGTTGAAGACTGAACTGGACACTACCCTGAGCAGCCTGATATGATTAGATCTGCTTTGAACAGGGGATTGGACTAGAAATCTCTGGAGGCCGCTCCCAAAAAAAACTAACCTGTAATTTTTTGCTTCTCCATGTTGATAAGATGCAGGCTGTTCAACAGGTACTCCAGAACAGCTGCAATCCCATGATTTGCCTCCCTTTAAATTAACATCCTCCTCCCTCCCATCCCAAGCAGTTCTTGTCTTTTACCATACCACCTCGACTCAAATACATATCTGGCTGTTTGTCCTTTCACAATGAGACCTGATTTTGCTGACTTCATATCCTTATCTGTTGTTTGTGACACAGATGGTAAACTCTAGCTGGCTTTTTGTAACATTTTATAATTTCTCAGGTTATTGTGTTAGCATAGCTGCAAGTCAGGATTGGCTATCCATGCACAGACCCTAAAAGCAACGAGAAGGTATCAAGTATCTTACCTTTTCTGTGTCCTTTGTCATTAGATTACTTACCCCATTCAAAAGCAGCCCCACATTTTCCTTAGTATTTCTTTTGCTGTTAATATACCCAAGGAGTCCTTCTTGTTGCCCTTCAGATTCCTCAGTAATTTCAGCTCCAGCTGAGTTTCAGCTTTCCTAATTCCCTGCATGCTTTGGCAGTGTTTCCATATTCTTCCAGGATAGCTAGATACCTTCCTGGATAGCTTCTGCCTTTTTGCATTTTTGTTTAGTCAGAAGGTCCTTTTCAACCTTTCTGGCAATGCTTGCTCAACTTTCTGTACACCAAAATGGACAATTTTGAGCTTTGAGAAGATTAACAGGTCCCTTAAGTTCAACAAGCATGCCTTGGCATCTTTGCCCTTCAGAGCAGCCTCTCTTTCTAGTTCCCTGAACAAGACCAAGTCTGCTTTCCTGAATCCAGAGCCGTTGTTCTGTTACTTCTTTTTCTTCCTTCCTTCAGGATTGTGAATTCCACCATCTCATGGTTGCTTCAGTGAAGTTTGCTGTCAGCTTTCACATCTATAACCAGCTCTTCCTTTTCCATGAGTAGAGTAGTTAAAATATCTATTTACATTTCTAGTAGTGGACCATAGGCCTTATATCTTGTTTGGACACACTTTGTCCTGCATAGACCTTAGCTTATTCTGGCTGTGACTAACAATTACCCTTCTAGTAGATAACAGGGTGATTAAAGTAATCCAGAACTTATAAGAACCAGAACTTATGACTGTGATTCTTATTATTTAAGGAAGGTTTTGTCCACTTATTCTTCTCAATTTGGTTCTTCATAGCAGATGCCTGCCATGTTTTCCTTCCTGGTCTCCCCTCTGATCCTGGCCCATAAATTCTTAAACAGCCATCATCTATTCAGTAGCAGAGCTCTGTGCATTTGTACTGCTCATTTGCATACAGCACCATCGTCCCACTTTTGTTTACCTTGCCAGTTCTTCCCAAAAGCCGGTATCTATCCAGAACTCCTGTCATGTTTCTGAGGTTGCATGCACTCATGTACTGGTACTTAAGATGGACCCCAGCTATGCCACTTGCTGAGGGGAAGTGTGAGAGCTTCCCCTACCATGTTCTCCCTAGATGTCTCCACCCTGCCCTCCATTCCTCCACTTTTCTGTAGTGTGTTCATCATCCACCAACTACCCTACTATAAATTCCTTCTTTAAATACTTTTCTTAATGAAATGAAATTTATTTAATATTTACTTTTCCCTCAAAAAAAAAAAGATTTTTATTTTTATATCTGTATAAACTGGCATTGATGTCCACAAAGACATGACAATTTATACTATCCACATGCTGGTACCCAGGTGTATTTAAGCTTTTAAATATTATTTGAATCTAGGCAAAACATTAAAGATCTCCTTGGATGTAACAGAAGTTGGAGGTTCAGGACTCCTAAAACTGTGTTTTAAAATGGGTTTAGGAGCCTTGCTTTGTGTAAAATTTAAAAGTGTTGGCTATAAATAACTACTCATCCTTGTCTTTTTGCATTTACATATAAAAGCATTCACAAATCTTCCCCTGGAAATGTGTCATCTTTAGGTTAAACCATTTAAACTATGTTGTAAATTATTAACTGCTCAGAGACAAATCTTATCCTATGTATGGAAAATATCTAATTACACAGAATCTATTTCTTCGTTGATATTGTGAATAGCGCCTTTATTGTCATCATTGGCTGCCAGATGAAACCTATAAATGACTCTTTCACCAGTCTTAAGCATTTAATAATCCCTGTTTTAAAAGAACTTTTGAAACACACAAGAAAAATCTTCAGTTTTTTAAATTTTACTGAGTAGATCAAACGTCCCTGTTTGTTCAGAATTTTCAGGTCCTTTCCTTTTATGTAACTTTCTGTACCATACAAATCTGTCTATATAGTGATATCAAAATGGGAAGCTCAAAATTTGAAACTAAACATTTCTTTATTAAGACAGATTGATTATATTAAAGATAAAAACAATGAGAATGTTCATCTCAGACAGCTTTAGAATCCTATATTGTATAAATAATCTACATTTGAACTATTTGTCTGGATTCTCTTTATCTTTAACAAAGACAAACAGAATTCTCTTGAACAATTCATGTGACCTATATTAGGTATCTATTTTAGGAAGAAACAAACAATTCCTTGAAGATAGTGAAGACTACAAAGGGAATTGAAGGATGAAAAAATGTCGACTAGATGCAGATATTTATAGTGCAGATGACTAGTCTGACCAAGCCACTTTAGGCTTTCTAATTAATGATGATAAAGATGCAGTGGTATGCTAAAAGCAATTCAGAGACATTAAAAACAGCCCTCTGGGTCAAACAGACATAGAGGACACTATCACCAATGCCACAGCCAGTGCAGAGACAATGTCTGAAACAATCAGCTTGGTTCCTGGCCTCCTGGGCACTTCCTGTGAAATAAAGCCATATCAGGTACTTGCTATGTGTAGGCTTATATATGTTAGGATTAGAACTGACCTTCTACCAGAATCCTTGCAAGGAAACATAAAGATCTTTGCCAATGTGAGCCTATGTTAAAGTGTCTCTCGCCTTACCTGCCCTAAGCTGAGACATCTCCTTGGGGCATCTCAAGTAGTTCCAGTTCTTTGTATTCAGGCAACTGAATTAAGTTCTGGGGCTGAGATTCAGTTCAAGAGAAAATATTGGAAGTTAGGTGACTACAGGTAGACTAGGTGATTAAACATTTATTATGTTTGTTTGTTTGTTTGTTTGTTTTTTAAATGAAGAGTGATTTAAAGAATATAGTCAATGAAACTCCTAGAGATGCAGTTCAATAGCCTCAGCATCAGCATCAGGAGACATTTAAGATGCATAAAGCTATCCATCCTTACTTCCAGATGCTTCTCAGAGAGGATATAGGTCTACCATGCATCTTCTGTCATAACTTCTAGCTTCATGCATATTTCTTATATACCAGAAGGCATCTCAAAAGACCTCAGAGGCCTATGTTTGGTGAACCAAGCCCCTCATGTCTATTGACAATAGTATGAATTTAGATATTTGGCTCACAGTTTTAGTTCTCTATTGTGTCTTAATTGTAGACTGAATCTCATACTAAACTACTATGGAATCTGCACACATCTAAACTATGCTAGTGTCTACTTCTCTACTGACAGGTCATCACGTTCCTTTGCATCATAGATTTGAAAACTATTGTGAAAAATGTGGCAGAATTCAATAATATTTTCAATCTCAATTCTGTATAATACCTCTGAATGAACTACAGCCATAAACTGTAGCAGAGTGAGGCAAAAGAATACGAGTAACATTCCACAAGCCATGACCACATATCATAGACAAAAAACTTGCTATTAGATATTCGTCCCCAGCACATTAAGTATTTTTTTTCCACAACCCTCACCTGGCTGCTTTTCATGACTCTTCGTACTAAATCCTGTGACAGCTTAAAGTGATCTCTTTGACCTGCTTAATTATGCTAGGGGAGGTGTCCCAGAAATAAAAGTGTACATTTCCCAATTTTGTCTATTGCACCAAAGAAGAAATGGAACCTTTGTCTATGTCAGACCTGAAAAAATATAAGAACAATATTTCCATA
Source organism: Fratercula arctica (assembly GCA_947846985.1). Classification (NCBI taxonomy): domain Eukaryota; kingdom Metazoa; phylum Chordata; class Aves; order Charadriiformes; family Alcidae; genus Fratercula; species Fratercula arctica. Next base: position 45,063,810 of record CANTUZ010000001.1, on the reverse strand, counting down.
TCTGTTTCAGTTTTATGATGACCAATTCATAACTTAAGTTAAATAAATTAAAGTAACAAAAAAATAGGCTATATCTCTTATGTCACAGGAGATGCACTTCCATTCTGTTTCTAGGGAATCCATAGAATATATTATATACTTACTGTAGGACTAGCCATGACTGGGACTGTATTATTAGATTCTGTTTGACACAGAAAGCGTTCACCAAGGTCATCAATCTTTAGCGTTTGAGAAAGCAAATATTTCCATTTATCCACAGGTTATTTATAACCATAAGCAGAATGCAGACCAAAAAAAAACCTCTAGGTCAAGTCATGTGCCAGTTCTTTCAAGGGTCTTGATAATAATATATTTTTAAAGTGTGTGTCTAGATGGTTTACAGCTTCACCTGGAAGTCTTTAAACAAAGAGCAAAGATTTTTTGTTTGTTCTAATATTCATCTAGTAAGACAAGTCTAGGAAACAGTGTAATAAGCTTAGTCTTGTAAGTCTGGTAAGCTTAGTAAGGCAAATATTGACCAACTGTTAGTATACTGGTATATGCAGTAAATTAAAATATTTTAGATTAAGGGATATTTATTTTACACAAATTTGAATTCTAGGAATAGTGATCCAATATGTAGAAGTTGATGATTCTTCACTTCATCTGAGGTTAAGAGGTTTCTGTGCAGAAACACTGAGCCATGTCCCTCCAGGATCTCCAAAGTCTGTAAGCAGTTTCTCCGTATGCTTATTACAACTAAATTTGTTCCTGCCCCTCACCCCCAAAAAACCCCAAATCCCCAAACTCAAAAATCCCACCAAACACATTACCATCAACAGAATTTTCATTTACATTTCAAGGAAAGGTCAAGGAAGAAAAAATAAAGAACATCAGCATCCTAAAGCCAGCAACCAGTAGTGTCTAAAACAAAATCTTAAATGGAGATGCTACTTGAATTATGTAATGACTCTGAATGTTCATGAAGAGACTTGTTTCACATAAATAAAAAGTTAGACTCTTCCTAATCAAAGACCGATAGGAACTTCCACAGAATGAGTTAATTTTTCTTAAATTGAAGATGGAAAGTGTCTAGTAAAGCTAGACATCTAGAAAACCTTTTATTCAGGAAAAGGAAAGATTAGGAAAATTGAGATTATTCTTTTTCCATTAAAGACCTATTTTAGTTAGAGGAAGAATGCATTTTGGAGGAATATCTCTCTCCATTAGCTATTCAGAGAGCTTAAATACTAAGGCCTTAGGACTTGATGCCTTGTTTTTCAATGGACAGCTATTAGACAGCTTTTGTGCAGTCTCTGAAAAGGTAGCATTTATCCTAGAGATCAACAACCTAATTATAACAGAGAAAAGAAAATGAACAAATCAGGAATTACTTCAGAATTGAGCCATATGCAAAGTAATAATTACCTAGCATGCTTTTAAAAAATGTTAATGGGGAAAATGTGTTTGTAAGCAAATTGTTCTTTGCATAAAAAAACATCAGTTACTCTTTGTTTGTTTCTAATAATCTGTTTTGAAACATCTGGCTCTGGAGATTTTTAATACACTGTAGAAAACTAAAAACGAAATGGAAACTAAGATCTATGCTTGTTAGAACAAAGCATTAGTAAAACTTTCAACTATGCTTTGTGACACTTAGTTTAGACTGTTGTATTTCTAACACGCTTATGAAATAAAATAATTTAAAAGCGCTCTTTTGTACTTTGTTCATTTTATTTGCCTCTTCTCAAAAGTACTGAAAACCAAGACACAGAATATTAGATCATTCCTAATAGTGGTTATATATGCCAGGATGTGGATTGTCTCCAATATCAAAGAATATTTGATAATGTATTCTTATATCTTTTGTGAACAAGCAAAATTCTTAAGCCAACTCAGGATAAAAGTTGTCTGCTATTGTTTTTCTGTTGATAGTGGCACATATTAATAAGTGATAGCTCTCTTGTTCAAGATGTTTTTCAACTAAAAGTGTCAGCAAAGTCTTGATTCAGATGAAAAATTTTATGAGCCAGATTTTACTTTCTGTTCTACTCCTATAATTACCAAATGCACTAAGTTCCTCTACAATAACCTGAGGCAAAATTTATTCCTGTCATTTAAGCAACACTAGAATAAAGGCAAAAAAAATAAAAATAAAAAAGTCTGGGGAAAACAGAGATAGTGCAAAATCCTAACAGTGTACAGCAACTGTATCATTGAATGGATATTTTCATATATTACAAAAAGATATTTATTGCTATATTGTATTTATGAAAAAAAAAAAAAATCCAAACTGTTTTCTGCAATTAGAAAAATGAATCTTTGAAATTTTTCCAGGGTATCAATTACTCCCCATGTTTCATAACTGAGAAATATTTTGCAGGTGGGTTGTTTGTACATGCAGTTGCATCAAGACTCATCATCTTAAGCAGTACCTCCTTTGCGGTAGAAGAAATGCATTTTAACAGACAGATGTAAATAAATAGCACTTTGAGTTGAAAATGATGAAAGTATGAAAATCCTTGGAAAGTAAGACAAAATATAGCTAGTTAGGGTGTATCATTTCTCCGGAAAAAAAAAAAAAAAAAAAAAAAAAGGAAAAGAGTTTTTTTATCTCATTATACAGCTCAGTCTTACTTGTCTTATTAATATTTTAGCACTGATTAATGAATTGACGTTACCCTTATATGAGGACTTGCATGATGTAGCTGTCCTATATATTGACAGTAGGACTGCTGTACAGCCTATTGAATTTCATGGAAGTGGCTACTTTCTCCACTGGCTACAGATGAGACCCTGGATATTACTAACTTAGTAATTTCTTTGGTATTTAGTCCAAAAACAACCCAGGACGTAAAATTATGTTCCTGTTTTTCACCTTTCTGATGCTTAGACCAATGGGGGCATATCTGTAGCACATCTAACAATAAAAGTATTCAATTTAATCTGAAGAAAAATTGAAACCATTTAGTGCAAAAGTTTTTATAAAGCCTGTTTTTACAGATGCCTAAGTTTTGGGTATTTTTCTACCACAAAATGGAGCATTGACTAGAGGTTGGTAGGTTTGTATGAGTTAGTACAGAACTATTTAAGGATACTAACTTACGGCGTATAAACAGTATCGTCAGGTCATCAGGACACTGTTTAGCTCAGAGCTGATACAGTTCCAATTTCATAACTAGCTCCTTTGTAACTAGCTGAGACATTTCTGCACAAGACACCACACTGTGGACTGGACATACCTGTAGGCTGTTAAACCCATGGTGAATCGCATTTACTGAGTAAATGGCTTGATCTTCAAACTGACTGAACCTCTTCAAATAACACTATAGATTTCAAAGAAAATTATAGACATTTCAGGCGTAAATATAATTAGTTATGAATGTAAAATTCCTTATATTATCCCTCAAATAATTATGGAATAAATTTGGAGGGAGTGGGGGTGCTGTGGGGGGTGGTCTGTTTTGGTTTTTTTTTTTTTTAATTCCAAATGTTATGTTATTTTTTACACCATTAACAAGTTAGTTCTATTCAGAAATTCGATATCAGTATGCCAAATAGAAGTGTTAAAATATGGGTATATTTATCTTGGAGAAAAAAAATCCTATATGATTTTGGATACAAAGATGAAATTAATTAGACAATTAACTTGTGCCTAAACTTCAGAAGTTTAAATGGATGGTTTGGATTTTGGTTTTTTTTGGTTTTTTTTTTTTTTTGTGTTGGTTCTTTTTAAAGTCAAATACTGTTTTCTTCATATAAAAATGAAGTGATGTGGTTATCTTTGTGTTCTCCAGAGACATATTTGCGAAACTAAGTTTAAGTACTTAAGTTACAGAGACTGGCTCTGTTCCATCCTTTCTGGGAGGAAGTGATAGACTACTCTTGTGATTTATATTCTAGCCATACAAGTAATGTGCTTTTATTATGCAGAAATATGGTTTTTTGCCATTTAGAATTTTAGTTTCCTTTCATTTACTCTTTGAAACAATTGGGACTTAAACAAGTACTTAATCAGTCACTTGTATGCTTTGTGGAACACTTTACATCTTCAGAATGAGAAAGACCATATAGATGCAAAAAGAGAACTGTTTCCAGAGACTTCAATTCAAGGAGATGCAAGCCTGATTTGAATAGAATTGGCCCTTATTTAGTCATTCATCAGAAAATGCTTTTGCTCTCCTATCAAGATGTAATATATCAGAGCATTACCCTGAAAAGGGAGCTGGGAGAAAGAACAAATCAATTAATCGAAGTCGCTTTAATTCATTACTAAAAACACTCCTACCCAAAACTATTAACCACAAAAGCCTCCTAAAGCATCATCCACTGCTCTTCCAGGGTTTACTGAGATCCTGCTCCGTTGCAGATCAATTTTTCTAGGGAGCAATGTTTACCAGTGCTTTTAATTCCTTTTTTATAATAGAACTTCCTAATTCTGAATTTCTACTACTATTTCAAGCACATTTGTATTTTCACGCTTTCTTTGAAACTGAACACACAGACATTTATTTACAACTGATTTGCAAAGATGTATCAGCTTTATCTACTTCAATGAGAACCTTTGTCCACATTATTTAAGACCATGACTTTGCCAAACAACTGGGAGTAACAGCACAAGATAGAAGTTAGATATAGAAGGTGATGTTGTAAGCAAATAGATTTCTATTGGGTGGATGCATGCATAAGTATGTGCACACATTAAAATACACGTAAACACTTGCACACACAAAAATCTATTTTCAGTAGAAATAATTTTCATACTAATGATTTCTGGAAAGACTACATTTAGGTTGTTTTCTCTTTTCTTTAAGACAAACCTATTTTTATGGCAGAAATTCTTCTCCAACTTAGATTTCCACGTATGAGTTGTAAGGAGGTAAGAAGGAAAAAATACTTCACTGTGTTTAGCTAAAAAGAAATGGTTCCTTCTGTCTGTTGCTTTCCCTCCACCCACCTCCTAGTGACTGTCCTGAGGAAAACATGACAAAGTAGAGAGTACTTTATGTATTTTTAGTCACTTTCTGTCATTAATGCATCATGTTCTCTCAGAAATCAGTGATTTCTGATTTAGATCAAATACCTCTATTTGTGCATTCATAGGGCAGGTGCCAGTGCTCTACTGAAAACAGAGAAACTGTGCTTACATGGAATTGTTGAATATAGGAGAACATTAATAATTATAAAGAGACCAATTTGCCCAGAAAATCTCCCATTCCTCAGAGTCTCACACAACTTTCCAGAGTCTCACACAACGTGCAAAGGATGAATTTATAGCATTCAGGCAAGATTTTCAAAAATAAGTGATAATTTTGAATATCCACATAAGAAATATAACCTCATTTTTTTAAGCAACTGTGTTTAGGAGCACATGAAAATTTTAAATAAGCTTCATTTTTTTCTTCAATAACTGGATTTAGTCACCTGTTAAATGACTGATATTTTAGACTGATTTCATTTAAAAAGAGAAAACTAGAGGAACAGCATTTCCTCAAATTCTCTTTCCTCTGCCTTTTCTAATCTAGCTCTTTAGCAGTCTGTTGAAATTAATTTTTATTTCCCATTTAAAAATACTTCATCAATAAGCAGTTCGATTTTGGCCTACTGTCTGCTGTTGAGGTCAGTCCTGTCTACCATCCACCTCCACCTGTGAGGTACCTTCCTCTCATGTGGCCACAAATTAATTTGATGATTTACTTAATCCAAATGAAAAGTAATTCCATTTTTTTTCAAGATTTTCCTGTACTTGGATAAGAAAGGTAATATGACACCTTGCAGAAGCACAACAGCAAGCACTGTAAGAGGAGTGTTTAGGCAGGCTTCGTAAGAGAGATTCGGAAGATTCTTTTGCTTATGTAAGCATAAGCAAAGTAACGCAGTTAAAATACTTTGCCAGGAGTGAAAGGAATATTCAACTGAAATCCACATAGTCTCAACTGCAGGTTTGAGAGAAGGCAAGGGAAACACTAAAACAGTGATCTGACCTTTTTTACTGCATCTGAACCCTTCTCCTTGACATTCCCAGGATGGTTGCTTCAATGCCACACGACTGTCATTCCCCATGCTGTTATCTCACAGTTTCCTCTTTATCCCAGTGGCCCATCACTGAGGAATAAGCACCGTCCTGCACTGACATGCTCAGGTTGAAACCCATACGCCTGGAAGAACTTAATTAGTTTAGACTCAGTTTGCAACTATCCTTCTACTTTGGAGAGCCGGACAGTAGACACACACACATGCACACATGTACACATGCATCCCCTTGCATGTGGACCATTGCTTTGAATGAAACAAGTTGTTTTGAATCTAAGATAGCCTTCTTAAGAAAAAAAAAAAAAAAAAAAAATCTGAACAGAACCCTAGTACAAATTAAAAGAAAACCCCAAATGCAAAAAGCATAGACACCTAGTCCAGTCCTACTGATAGTAATCGAAGTCAGACATTATTTACAGTTTTTGGATGGCATAAACAGCTTTTGCAAATTATTTCTGTTGTGAAATCCCAAATCCCATTTTTTCATATTCAGAGAAGTCTTTTAATTGGATGAACTTATGAGCATAAACCCGGACATTACTTTGGACTGCTACGGAGCTCAGGAATCGATTCATTTTCACTTTTCTAGTTCAGTTTCTGCACATAAAAATATATTACCCCATATCAAATAATGGTGCTTATTCAATTTAAGAACCAAAGACTGACAATGTAGTTTTTAAAATTTTGTTTTCTCTCCAAGTTTGTTGTTCTGGATAGAGTCAAGTAACATTTTTTATATATGACATACAAGTATACTGTTACATGATTTTTATGCAACCACTATTTCACCTTTTTCTTCCTTTATAGTTTTGTCTTAGATACTTTGAGTCGCTAAATCAGAAAAATCTTTCTCAGAATAAAACAGACATTCTCAAATAAAATTTCCTTTCCTTACTCTTCCTCTTAAAAGAAAAAAAAAAAACTTAAGGAAGTAGCATAAATTATCATCTTTTTGAAATATATGGCAAGCACTTACAGGATGGAAGGACAGAAAATATCATTTATTCTTTCTGGAACAACTTCACAAGATCCATAGTCTTCCCACCCCACAATAGGTGGTTGGTGTAGAGATTAGGCCAATTATAGGTTTTATTTCTTTCATGCTGAGGAAAATCTAAATTACCTGCAAGTTAGCAGAGTGTCTTAATGACAAAATAATTATTTGGAAAAAAGTATGAGAGAGAGAGAGAGCTGCCATCACTATTACCTCCTCCTGTAGGTATTTTTTAAAAGAAAGCAGCGTCAACTTCAACTTTTTTGTACAGAGCTGAATCACGAATTGTGCACCAAGTGGAATGAACTCCTCAGGAAGAAGTGTATCTAGATTCTGGATATACTGCATGCTTACATGTTATATAGAATCATAGAATAGGATCACAGAATATCTCAAGTTGAAAGGGACCCATAGAGATTGTCGAGTCCAACTCCCTGCTCCTCACAGGACTACCTAAAACTAAACCATATGACTAATATCACTTGCCTTAAAATAGAGCCCTGGGGAATCCCACTGGTGACTGGTCCCCTGCCTGATGTAACCCCATTTACTACAACTCTTTGAGCCAAACCCATCAGCCAATTGCTCACCCAATATATTACAGGCTTGTCTAGCTGTATGCTGGACATTTTGTCCGGAAGGATACTGTGGGAGACGGTATCAAAAGCTTTGCTAAAATCCAAACCAACACATCTACTGGCTTCCCTTGGTCAGCTAGATGGGTGACCTTGTCATAAAAGAAAATTAAATTGGTTAAGCAAGACTTTCCCCTTGTGAACTCATGCTGGCTATGACCAATGACTGCATTGTCTCTCAAATGTTTGTCAATAACTCCCAGAATAACCTTCTCCAAAATTTTACCAGGCACTGAAGTGAGACTGACAGACCTGTAACTACCAGGGTGCTCCTTCTCACCCTTCTTGAAAACTAGTCCAGCTTCCAGTCAACCGGGACATCTTCAGACTCCCAAGACCATTGAAAAATAATGGAGAGGGGTCCCATGATGACCTCAGCCACTTCTTTCAGTAGCCTGGCATGAATCCCATTAGGCCCCATAGATTTATGCACATCCAGCTGAAGCAGCAAGTCTTGAACAAGTTCAGGGTCAGATGAGAATTTATCATCCCCCCCACTCATAGTCTTCCAACACAGGCCCCATCCCAGGGCCCATCATCAGTGTTGAAGGCAGAGGAGAAGGAGGCATTAAACATCTCTGCCTGCATCCTTATTTGTGAGGTGAACAACCTCATCAAGCTATGGACCAATGATATCTCTGATTCTCCATATATATAAGGATCTAACAGCTCTTTTCTGTCAAGGTTGAACTGCTTCTGAACTGAAGCAAAAACTAAATGTCAGGCATCTGCAGAACTTTGGGAATGGAAACAAACTTCAGAGAAACTGAGATTGAATATGAGTCAGGATTTTAGATTTGGTATTAGGAACCTAATTTGGGGGTAAGGAGGGAGGTTCAACCATATAAATATTTATCATATATTGGAAATTTAGAGCTCATGGATAACTTTTGATGGTTCATAAGTGAATTTAGATACTCCATGGAATGTTTTGAACTGGGATTGACAGAAACAAAAAAGAAGACTGGATGAAGAATTGCTTCATTCTGGTCATATCTGAAAGCTGCACCTTGCACTATTTATTTCTGAAGTTGTTTTTATGGACTGTATCCATTTGCTGTAGAAAGATTTTTTTTTTTTTTCCCCATAGTTCACAAAACAATTGTTCAAACTATGTTTAAGATTTGTGCAAATGACAACTTGGAAACAAAAGGAAATAAAGCATTACTCAAACTCTTGTTTTGACATAACTTTCTCAAATATATCAATCTTCCATGGTTTCTGAATGAAATTAACTTTAGCTGAGAGAGTTCTAGAACAACTTCTTTAGTTTTTGACACTTGGTTGGGCAGAAAGGAAACATTTTCAAGATTATACGTCCACAAGGTAAGAGTGAATGAGGAAGTGCCATTCTATGGATTTCTCAAGGTAGGTTTCAAATCTGAAAAACAGGGCTTTCTAATTTGAGAGTTCTTATAACTCATATTGAAATTTGATTTAACATGAATAACCTTTGTTAATGAATGTAAAGAAAGACAGACATTCAGTTTAAAGCTAGGCTACTTTCTATTGGGCTTTTTTTTTTTTATTTTCATCTTTCAGATGAAGAAAATTTTTACATAAACTAAAAAAAAAAAAAAATCATCAAATATCCTGGCATGTAATCAATACTTTTGATGAATTCGTTTGATTATCATATATTTGTGGCATGTCATACATGACACACAATTTTGCAAGCAATGAAGACAGTCTTTTGAGACCAAGTAAGAATATATAATAATCAGATTTAACCTTGTTTCTTTTTACAGGATTGCATTTATTCATAGCTTCATCAGTTCTTTAATATTTCTGATACATTTACCACTACCTAAAAATTTCTCCTAGCAGTTAATTGTGCTTCTCTTCAAGCACAGATATAAATGAAGATTCTGTTATCTGTATAGCAGGTTTACAAGGCTATGTAGATGTTCCCTTTGTTATGAGCACCAGAGAGAACTTCATGGTCCTTGGGTCAGATTAGATGTTCTGTCTCATGTCAGTATAGTATGTAGGGTCCAGAAATCAGCACAGAATACTCTTGAGTCTGTTTTTTTGTTTTTTGGGGTTTTTTTTTCCCCAAAAAATCTATTGATTCTCTCCTGAATGAAATAAGCATTAAAATTAAGCTATATGGATTGTATGCCATCAGAGGTATGTAAACTAAGTAGAGAATAGGAACTAATCAAAAGTAGTTTAAAATTACAGAAGTGATCACTTTGCATCATTGTTGAGTCTTTTCTTACGCCAGTTTATTTGGACTTACAAAAACAAGATATGCAAGTAATAACTGCTTAGCCCCAAAATAAAATTTTTTGAAGTCTGATTAAAAACTCAAGCAGGCCCAAGAAGCAGGCCCAAGAAGATATCTTTTACTTACATACAGTAACAAAAAAGGATAGAATTATAATTTTTAAAATGGAGTCCTACTGTTTCTTTTTCTTTCTGATACATTGGTGGGTAGTATTGAGGGAAAAGGACTGCAAACCTGAATGATTCAGAGTTGTTGTCACAGGATGAAGTAATATTATGTTAAGAAGACCAGAGTAAACTACAAAAAACCTTGGTGTTTATAAAGTTCAATGCCACACAACAATACCTATATGGCCGTGTGACAGACAATTTATCCTTCTGACAGTGCTTGTTCTCAGTTAGCTCAGCTAACAACATGAGGCCATATTTCAGTGTGGACATACCAGAGTTCTTCTGAGTTCTCTGGTTTCTCTGGTAAGAAAAAGTTTCTCTGATGAGTTCAGTAAAGCCTGGTGTCTGTAGAGTGACCTCCTAGAGGCTCCTCAGCTCCTAGGTGCTATGGTGTGTGGGGGAAAAGGCTGTTCAGATAAACTTAATTGTTCTAATCTCCAAAGAAAAAAGTGAATCAGATGAAAAGTGTATATTATACATACTGTTTCTGAGAGTGCAGTAGTGGATAATGAACTAAGTCCCTTTAAAGAGTAGCTGTTCTATTGGCTTATACTTTTTTTTTCCCCTTGTCATTTTGGGAAATTAGACAAGGCTACAGGTTCAGTTTTTGGACTGATGACAAAAGCAACTGAAGAATGCAGGGCTTTGCTACAAAAGAAATGGGCACTGTAGAAAAGGTTAATTCAATCTTAATTATGTTACATATATGAAAAAAAGGTAGTGCATCCCCTTTAGAGTTGGAACATTTACCTACTGAATGTGAGTTATTGTTTTTTTGGATATTTACAAGTGCAACAAATCATACAGTAACTTTAAAATAGAATGCTCACAAATTATATAACTGTGCCAAACAATTGTTCAGTGGTTTTGGTTTTTTTTTTTTTAATTTTTGTGAATGAATGGCTTAAACAATGGAACAATACAGACAATTCAAAATATAATTTTGAAGCTCTTTAAAATGCTTAAGTCACATTCAACAAGCATACTCTGCAATTCAGACATAAATGGTGTTTATATCTTTTGTTATATGCATACTGTGATGTAGTCTAAAGGAATAGTTAGGACAATTCTAAAGAAGTACAATTCAGACTTGATATGGTTGAACAACTCTTATTTTTCTTTACTACTAGGTATTCTGCAATCCTGTGTTTTGAAATTTGTGAGTAGGTGAAAGCATGTTTACAAAGTCCTCATTATAGAGTACATGTCTTCTCAGTCTTCATTAGATGTCTTAGCATTAACTATCAGAGAACAGCTACCATAGTACTATGGCTTAACGTTGAAGTATCTGCTTTTTTCAGAAGAATACCCTCTAATGGTTCAGGTTAGATTTACTAGACAATGACACTGAGACAGATAGACTTCAGTTAAGACACTGGCGGAAATTCATTCTGACTTATCCGTGTCTTCTCTTTCTTGTTCTCAAAATTTTCCATAAATCCTTGTTTAAATAGCTCCCAGTTACTCTTCCTAAGCTCTCTTCAGTGTTTCCCTGTCAGCAGAGCTGGTGAACAACTGAAAAGATGATGAAAATTAGTAGAATGTGACTTAACATTAGAAGAAGCAAGGTTTACAGAGTGGAGGGTAGTAAGTTAATGAGAGGAGTGGTATGTGAAGACTGGAACACCACTGAACAAAGTGGAACCCAGTTCGTGGCAAATCATGCTCTTTTTATTCATGCAAATTTATTTTCTGCCATTTAAGACAGAACAGAAAGCCTTTAAACGTTATATAAAAACAAATTATTTCATTACTTTAACATGATGGGTTTTATGTAAGGTAAAATAGCAGATGGTAAGGTATAGGACTAGAGACAAAGGACATTTCCAATTACTTATCAAGATGTGAAAAATGAACAAATCCGCATTTTTTTTTTTTGTATCATAAACAACTAGAAAGCAATTTCTAGACTGAATAGGATAGAATGCAATTAAAATTGCTTCTTAAGGGAACATATTAAGTGCCTTTTTTTCAGAATTAAGTACCTGTAATTCATGGGCACAGATAACAGCTGTACTGGCCGCTGTACATCAGTGCAGTTATAGTTCCAACAGAATATTTTCCCATTATATGATTTATGTAATGATTTATGGTTAGTCAAAAACACCGGAAATGCAATTTATACATTATTACTCATAAGACTCGCCAAAGCGTTAAAACCAGCAGATATATTTTTGCAAATTTTTTTGTCATTATGTATCATACCTCTTCTAACATCGTGTCCCTGGACTACCATTACTTCCTTATAAAGTAACTGAGAGGATAAAATCCATCTGTAGAAATTATTGTAAAAGTTACTGTAATATATATATTTGTAAAAACATTTCTATATTTTAGTTTTATTCACAGAGAAAAGATAAAGTTCATTTAAACAATGTTTTCATCTCTTTATTTATATATTCTGACAAAGCAGCAAAGGTTTCTCTTATGTATAAACCTGAATCTTTTTATATTTGTTACGATTTTCCTATTATCATTATACGTAACAGGTTGGGTCTTTCACAGATCTTGCCACAGTGTAAAACATTCTGTCATTGCACGTCAGATCATCTTGTTATTCTGGATAATCACTGTATACTATGTGATACAGCAAACTAGTAGAAAATACTTTTTTTTTTTTTCTTCCTTCATCAGAAAGTTAAGTCTAGCCAAACCTTTTTGACTATCACTTGTGCTCATTTCACTGAAATTGAAACTAACACATTCTTGAAATATTTCAAAAAACCAGTCAAATTTTACATGCACATGGTTTTATGAATGATTGCCATAAATAATCAAAGTGGTGTGGCATAGTTGTTCTTGCAAATGCAATCTTCTCAAACTCTGCAATTTTTAATGAGCTATTGCTCTAGCATGCTATATTTAGTCTTAGTGTCTTCTGTGTTGCAAGCAGGATCTCATAGCACAGTCTTCTGCTGTCACTGAAGAAGTGTAAAATGTTGAGTGCAAAATATTAAGTAATCTAATGTGTCTTTAACATTTATGACTATATAGAAAACCTTACTTATAAAAGTACTATATGACATTCCTAACAAATAAATAAAACAGTCAGTGAAAACTAAGTTCAAAAGTTAAAAAAAAAAATAATAATAAAATCAAAGAATCTTTAAGCCATTCTTTATCAGAAAAACAACCAGCCATGATAAGTAACAAAAAAACCCATACCCTTCCCTTATCTCTCACCAGTCTTCCTGCTGAAAACCTGTATAATCTTGTAAACAAGTAGATTCATCTCATTCAGATTCAACCATCTACGCTAGGGTTTGTTTACAAAATGCAGTATATAGAAATTATTTCAAAGCATGTTGTTTTCTACTTAAGTTGAATTAAACCTCTCTTTGTTGTTAGTTTGTGTTCAGTTCATTGGAATTGAAACTACAATTCCCTGAGACATCTTCTAGGGAGAGAAATACGATATTCTTTACCCTTACTCAGTGACTTGCCATCTTTAGTTGCTTGCTTTCTACTAAGAAATGAGGGGGAATATAATGTCCAATTTTCAAAAGATTCTGCTTCAGTAACTGTATGCATGTGCATATGTATAAGTTCTGTGTGTTTTGAACAGATATAAGCCTAAACAAAAGCATAGATATTGCACTGCCATACTTGATGCACAGTTCTTACCTATTCATCAACTTTAGACAGAGAATCTCCCTTAGTTCTCATCAAAATCTTTCAACCTTTCCCTGTCAAGCTACTTCTTCCAGAACCTGTCATAGCCCTTCACTCAAAGCTTGTCAATGCTTTTCAAAATGTCTGTTCTAATATCAGTCTTAGAACAATGGGAAATGTTTCTAAAAATAGCATATTTTCCCTTTTTTTTCCAAGAACTGACTTATTTAAGGACCCTATATTGCCTTAATAACGGTCTATGAAATAGTTACCATTGTACCCTTTGAAAGAACCATCTTGAAACACCAGAAGCTTTCCAGGCTTCAACGCAATATGTAGATTGATTTTATTTTTTTTTTTTAGATATTTATTTTAATGTGTCTTACTGGGAACTTTATAAGTAATGTCTTAATGGAAAGTGATGGGAAGCTTTCAGGCATTTCAAAACTGGGTAGGGAAGTACCTGGTATGTATAGAATCTGCCTGTTCTGTGAAACTTCTATATTGTTCTGTACTCAGAGCTGAGTGTGAAATTGGAAGCAGAAACTATCACTCACTTACTTTGTCTGAGCACCATAAGTTACTTGGGAATGCTAATACTCCAGCTGTCTTCCTATGTCAGTTTACAGCCATCCTGGACAAAATAATAAAGTTCAGGGTCTATTAATTAGAAATGAATTACAGGATAACAACAGAATTAATGCCAGTCAGCGTTATTTTCTTAACAGTGGATCTTCTAAAAAAGCTTGTCTTTGGGCAATAAATGTAAAGGGAACATTTACTATTATGTATTTAGATAATTTTCAAAGGGGTGATTATGTGCCATCCTGATTCAAATAAAAAAAACCCTAAATATTAGTTTCCTCTACAGGAGTGACAAATAGTTCATGTATTATTTATACTGAAGAAAAAAGTATCTGTCCTACTACAGGCATATGGATCTGAAAATCCCAATATATAAGGCCTAGGACACATTTGAATACAAGGAAAATTGAAAAATATGAAAAGAGTTTCAAAGAAAATTAAGGGGTTTTCTGATTACTTGATGATATATATGTACGTATATCACATAGGGCATGTGTGCTTGAATCTATCAGAGGAATGAAATACAAAGCATCCATTTGCCTGGACTTCAATAAAACATTTGATATAACACCATATGGAAAACCACAGGTCAGATTAGAAAAGATAAAAATGAGTAGAACTACAAAATAACAAAATTATTAAGGTTCTAATTAAAGGGGAGAAGACAGCAGAAATTATTGATACTAAACATGGGATGAAAGAAAAATAAAATAATAGTGTTTCTCAAGGGTTGGGTTGCTAATACTCTTACATTAAATTAATGATCTTGCATACAAATCTGGAATGTCTTGGTGAATTTTGCCAGTGGTGTAAATGCAGAAGTCATTTTAATCCTAGAGGCAAAGAAGATTCATTCCACTCATGTTCTGTTCAAATAACTAAAAGTAATCAGAATAGAGTTGTTGAAGAAAATAAAAGTAAAGAGGAAGCTACTTCATCTGACCATGTTTGCCCTTCTGTTCTATAAAATAAAATTGGTTACTTTGAATTTCTGTGCCAATTTCAGCTAACATGTTCTTCTTTGTGTTGTAGAAAGTTACTTGTAGAGGTGTATACATTTCACTAATCGGTGAGTAACTGATGAATCGGTTCTAGCTGACAGATTGGTAACTTCAGCAACTTTCATCTGATTTAAAAAAAAAAAAAATGTTCATACTCACAGGAGAACTGGGTCAATTATGGGACCAAAGAGATAGACATAATAATACAACATCTGATAGTACAAAATTCTGTGTTGTGAATCTGGAAAATAATAATAAAAATCACTGACAAAACCTGAGGACAGAA
Source organism: Fratercula arctica (assembly GCA_947846985.1). Classification (NCBI taxonomy): domain Eukaryota; kingdom Metazoa; phylum Chordata; class Aves; order Charadriiformes; family Alcidae; genus Fratercula; species Fratercula arctica. The sequence goes on along the minus strand of CANTUZ010000001.1, from coordinate 45,048,285 downwards.
AATCAGGCTCATTGAAGGAACTGTGTCATATTCAGTCCTATGAGGTACCAATATGTTACAGCTGTGAAAGATGCAGATTGGGTCCTACGATTTGTCAGCTGAGTTAGGACGATATTAGTTCCATTATACAAAATTCTGGTGAGATTGCCTCTGAAATATGTGCTCTGCTCATTCATATTGAAAGAAGATGAATTCAATCTGACAGATGGAGAGAAGAGCTTCTGTGATAATGAAGGAAATTGAAAGTCTATTATATGAGAAGAGATTAGAAGCACTGGGCTTGGTTAGCCTGGTGACATAAAGGCATAAAAGGGATGAGGTTTCTATCTATGAATTCAGCAAACGGCACAGACTATGTAAAATAAAGGATAATACTGGTACAGGAACAAATGGCTATAATAAGTATGTTATGCCTGAAATTGGAGAATAGCTAGTAATTCCATACAGTCACTATGGGTGCCCAGCTTTTACAATGAGTAATGGAGGGGGAAAAAAAGGATTAGCAAAGCAAAGTTTATTTTTATTTATTTATTTATTTATTTATTAAGGATTAATGAGTCATTCCTGCAATAAAAGAAGCTATTTTTATGTCTATGTATTGCATGGACAATAAATATGTTGCATGTATTGCAAGACATAAATAGATTGGAAATATATATGGAATATAGGTCTGTATAAGTTTGATTATCTGGTCACATAGCTGCAATTATGAATCTGAATAAAGTCAACCAAGGGATTTGCTATGGAGTCAGCTGAAGGCCTGGGAATAACAGGTTGTACTATCTTTACTGTATGGAAAGAACTCCATTTTTTAGGAATTCTTTAAGAAAAGATGTTCAGCTTGCCTCTAGGTCAGCATGAACTTGCACAGTAATGCTATGGCTAAAAGAATTAATCTAGTGTTCAGCTATCTTCGTTTAATAAGATGAATGGCACTCAAACTATAGGCCTGAGTGAGAGGAAAGAGTTGTCACTAGCAGAGTCTCTCAGATTACCTGAAGAAGACTATGACTTCATACAAGGAAGTGAAGTGGGAGAGAGACTAAGGCTGCCTAGAAGAAGTGACTTGACATGGAAATAAATGCAGATTTATTAGGGAGAAAAGTAAGGAGTGTGCTAAGAAGATAATAAAAATTATCTAGTCTATGACAGTGTAGACATAAAATGTTGGGAATAGTAAGAATGTTAAGATAACTTCAGGGACGCATTTTGGTGAAAAAAAAAACACCCAACAAAAATACCCTAAACCCACAGATAATAATAATGAAACATCATGTAAAAACACTTGAGAAAATAACTGGTTGAACAACATGCAGTGTGGTAGACTGTTACGTTATAGGAAGAGTATACCCATGCCCGGAATATGATTTTCTTTTTCATAAAATGTATAAACATCTAGAAGTCCCTAGCTATCTGTTTTCTGTAACCACTTTTCAGGATTCACACAAAATTCATATTGCCTCTTCATTCTGTTCTTTCAGCTCATACCATTGCTATTGAAGACTCAGTTCTAGAGGTCCTTGGGGTTATGCTGGGTGCTCACTTCATGTAGCTATGGTTCAGACATGAATAGAAGCTAGTGAAAATGTAGACGGTAAAAATAAAATCTGAAGTATAAGAGGAGAGGCCTTAGATAGTAAAATGTAAATGCTACTTGTGTAAGACAGGCATCTCAAGAAATGTGACTCAGATGCCTTAACACAGGCATCTAGCTTCATTTTAGTGATAACCTTTAACATAACTTCCAGTTCAATGTGGATGCCTCAAATGTCTTGGGTGTCTGCGATGGGTGCACTCAACTCCTGAAGCAAACTAACACTAGTTTGGTACAGAATCCAAATGAGGTGAAGGCCTGAGCCATAGCTGGGCCAAGAACTCCTCTAGTTCCAATCTGTTCTCTGAAAACCCAAAAAGGATCAGAGTGACACAGTGAGCATTGTTGCATATGAGCTTGGATCACTGATCATGTGATTAACGTGAATATCAGGTTGCTTTTCCAAGACTCATTTATCAAGGAACAATGAAAGGTGTGGGTACAAGGAGTCTCATGCATACCTTTCCTATCGCATGTAATTTGACTACAAGACAACAACTTTAGTCCATAAATATGACAGCCTAGGTGAGCCTTCTTTGAGCTCTCCCTGCTATGCAGCATGTCTGCAAGGTGGTAATCTCCCCTTGAGCTGGGACACCTCTCAAGGTTGCTCCTTGAGGCAGGAAGAGACCTTTTACCAACGGTAGGTCTTAGGTAAGCGACCTTGTAGTATGGTAACTTTGACTTGTGCCTTGGTAGCTTTGATTTTGTCTTTGTAACTTCGATTTTGACTTGGTAATTTTGATTTGTGTCCCAGTACTTTTAAGTTCATGTTCAAATGATTGTGCCATTCAGTAACAGAATGAAGCTTACCATCGAACTTTCTTAAGTCACGCTTTTACAATAGCATATTAAAACCGCTTTTATTAATACCTTTGATGATGATTCATACATCCTTGACAATGTCTTTGTCTTGAATGACCACCTGGAAGCTAGGTTGGAATACATTAGAAATGCTTAAAAGGTGATAGTATATTTAGGCAATCAAAGCTGACCAAAACTCAAAAAAACCTCTCGATATATCTTTCAGTTAGCTGAATCATGTGTGTAACACCTGATGCAGCTGCCTACACATACATCAACAAAATGCCATTTGCAGTGCTCTAAGGGGGAAAAAAAAAGGTAAATTACACCTCTTTTTATAAAGGGTAGAAAGGAGAACCCGGGGTACTACCAACCTGTCAGCCTCACCTCTGTGCCTGTGAAGATCATGGAACAGATCCTCCTAGAAGCTATGCTAAGGCATATGGAGGACAGGGAGGTGTTTCAAGACAACCAGCATGGCTTCACCAGGGGCAAGTCCTGCCTGACCAACCAAGTGGCCTTCTACATCAGTGAACAAAGGAAGAGCTACAGATGCCATCTGTCTGGATTCTGTAAGGCCTTTGACACATTTCCCCACAACATTCTTCTCTCTAAATTGGAGAGGTACAGATTTGATGGATAAACTGTTTGCTGGATGAGGAATTGGTTGGATGGTCACATGCAGAGGGTAGTGGTCAACAGCTCAATGTCCAGACAGAGACTGGTGACAAGTGGTGTCCCTCAGGGGTCCATACTGGGACCAGTACTGTTCAATATCATAGAATCACAGAATCATAGAATGTGTTGGATTGGAAGGGACCTTTAAAGGTCATGTAGTCCAACCCCCCTGCAGTAAGCAGGGACATCTTCAACTAGATCAGGTTGCTCAGAACCTCATCAAGCCTGGCCTTGAATGTCTCCAGGGATGGGGCCTCTACCACCTCTCTGGGCAACCTGTTCCAGTGCCTCACCACCCTCATTGTAAAGACGTCATCCTAATGTCTAATCTGAACCTAACCTGTTCTAGTTTAAAACCATTGCCAATATCTTCATCAAAGATGTAGACAGTGGGATTGGATGCACCGTTAGCAAATTTTGAGATGACGCCAAGCTGACTGGTGCAGTTGAGACACATGAGGGATATGATGCCATCCAGAGGGACCTAGAAAAGCTCAAGAAGTGGACCCTGTGTGAACCTCATGAGGTTCAACAAGGTCAAGTGCAAGGTCCTGCACCTTGGTCAGGGCAACACTCAGTATCAATACAGACTGGGGGATGAAGGGATTGAGAGCAGTCCTGCAGAGAAGGACTTGGGGGTACTCGTTGATGAAAAGCTGGACATGAGATGGAAATGTGCTCTCACAGACCATAAAGCCAACCATATCCTGGGCTGCATCAAAAGCAGTGTGGCCAGCAGGCCAAGGGAGGTGATTCTGCCCCTCTACTCTGCTGTCACGAGACCCCTGCCTGGAGTACTGCATCCAGCTCTGGAATCCTCAGCACAGGAAAGACATGGATCTCTTGGAGTGGGTCCAGGGGAGGACCACAAACATTATCAGAGGGATGGAACACCTCTCCTGTGAAGAAAAGCTGAGAGAGTTGGGGTTGTTCAGCCTGGAGAAGAGAAGGCTCCAGGGAGACCTGATTGCAGCCTTTCAATACTTAAAGGGGGCTTATATGAAATATGGAGAGAGACTTCACAGCAGGGCATGTTGTGATAGGCCAAGGGGTAATGGTTTTAAACTAAAAGAGGTTAGATTTAGATTGGTTATATGGGAGATTTTTTACAATGAGGGTGGTGAAACACTGGAACAGGTTGCCCAGAGAGGTGCTAGGTGCTCCATCCCTGGAAACATTTAAGGTCAGGTTGGATGGGGTTCTGAGCAACCAGATCTAGTTGAAGATGTCCCTGCTTATTTCAGAGGCGGGTTGGACTAGCTGACATTTAAAGGTCCCTTTTAACCCAAACTATTCTATGATTCTAAGGTCATCCATCAAATTTCACCTGCAGAAAAGCTGCACCAGAAAGGCATGGGTCAGCTGTGTGATTTATTATATACCTACCTCTAGGAATTTTAATTAAGGTCTCCATAACAATTAAGATACAAATTTATGAAACTCTCTTGCTTAAATACGATGTCATTGAAAACTCTTTGCAGGTAGAGCAAGCATTAAATAGCATGCTCAGTCAGAACCATAGAGGCTCTATCTACAAAGTCAGCTTAATCCACTCTTGAGCTTCAAAAACTGCATTAGTATGTCTCCAACCATGCATAAAATCCTTCAGTTCAATTTTTATTGGAGTTCCAAAACTTTTTTTTTTTTGACTTTTGGAAAGCACTGAGATAGCATTTATTATCATCTTTTGTGCATACCAGACAGTGTCATGAACATGTAAAAAACAACCAGGACTCATTGTGTCATCAGAAACTCCTTATCCCATTTTCATATGGAAGTCTTAGTAGATCAATGTCTGTAAAGATAATATTCTACTAGCTGCTCCTTAGCTTTACAAACCCGGTAAATAGCATAAATGCTTAACATTGTAGCCAGAGTTTTTCCTGACTTGTGCTGTTAGGTAGACAGAAATAGATACAGATTATTTAGATCTGCTCTAAATTAATGGATAGATATTTCTTCTTGTTACTTAAAGTAAATCTAAAAATAAAAATATTACAAGCAAAACATTATCTCTATGCTTCGATCCTAAAGTACGTACAGGTCCATCACGAAAAACAGCTAATCATCCCACAATGGCAAGTACATTTTCCCATCAGGAAATAGGAATCAAGTTGCTGTAATGAATTGCTCAAAATGATTCCTGAAAGCAGTATGTGTTTTCTATAATATGTTCATCAAGGTGATTTCTGAGAAAGTGCAATAATATCTGAAAAAAAAACCCATGATGTAATGTATGCAAAAATTATGAAGAAATTTTTTTAAAAACAAGAAATTAAGTCAAAAAGTATCCAGGTTTTTAAAATATTTTAGAACAGCAGTAGGATTTTTTATAATAAAAGATTCTTTTCTCATATTTCTCTAGGAGGACCATCATCGCTGTATAAATTTATTATTGATTTGCATACATCAATATCTTAAAAATCTTGGTACATTTCAGCTTGCTATAAAAACAAACCTAATTTGATAAACTAAACAATTTGATAGAAAAGTCTAAATGCAGAAAACTGCATTGAACCATGTTCATCTAATACCAGTTAAGAGCCTGTGGGGTCTCTGAGACCCCCAAGGCAGTACGAGATCACACAGGACCTACAGAAGACTTGCACTGGCTGCTGGCAGGTGGAATATTCTGCAGCATCTCAAACAGTATTAGATGCCTACGTGTAGGCAACAGAATCAAAGCTCTGGTATCTAACTTAAGGGGAGATTAATTGTTCTCAAGGCAACGCTAACAATGCTGATTAGATTTCCATTGACTATAGTCTAAACTCAGACACCTGGCTGACATAAAGAGACCCAGGTATAGACAGATAAATATAGTTACTTCTGAGCTGAATCCCACCCTTTAGGCTCATTTCATTTGTTTATGTTCAGGCAATTGAAAAAATCCTTCTGTTTCTTTGGCTACCCTTTTCATCAATAATCTTATACTGTGTTGAGAAATACTTTAGAGAATTTCACCTCTGAAATACCTGGCATGGAATAGCAAGGAACTTTTGGAGCCATAAACACTCACTTTATTATCTAAATAAATCTCTGAGAAAGAGGTTTTTAAGGATACAAATGAAGAGTAGATAGATTTAGATCATCAGTTTCAATGATGATTTAATCAGCTGCAATCTTGGTTTTTGATTCTTTTCCTACACAAAAAAATGCGTTCCATTATTTAGTAATCATTAAGACTTTCAATTAAAAAAAGCTTTTACAATAAATTTGCTGCTTCTATTTACTAGATTTGTAGATACTCCTTGTACCTCTTGAGAACTAGGGAATTTAATAAATATATGATCATTATATTTGCCTTTCTAAACACTGTTTATTAAAAATCAGGAGTAACTAATAGGCTGTTTATTTATTTGTACAAGGCTTCCTGGGAGTGTAAAATGGAATTCAAAAAGCAATGTAGAAAAACAGCTTTTGAAATGGTTAATTAAATGCTTTCTTTTTTTTAATTCAAATTTTAAAATTCACATTGCATGCACAATTTATACTCTTTTATTTAAAGATAATAATTTACAAAGCATTGCCAGTGTCATATATTTTAATACACAGAACTATTTTTGCTTTTTATCCAGTGTGAACTTGCACCACTTCGTGGCCTATTTCCCATTAACATTTACTGAAAGAAAGGCCCTCAGATGCCACTGCTGACTTTGAAAATCATTCCTCAGCCCTTTTCTGCAGGGAGAAAAATTTCGGTTAGCTTGGTTACTAATAAAACCTGACAATTAAAACTTTTTTTTCTTTTTCATGAAAGCTAACTTTATAAATATTGTGCAGCCTGAATCCAGGGCATATCATAATTTGGAAATAGTGTACAATTTCATTCTAGTTATCTATTAGGGTATTAAGGAGAAAAAAATTGTGTATTTTGGCAGAAGTGGCAAATATATTGTCACAAACATCTCAGAATATTACAGCTCTTATCTGTGTGATCTGACAACTTATAAAATCAATTCAAATCAAGACAGGCCACATGTTCATGGGATGCTAAGAAAAACTTACAAGCATCAAACACATACACCCCCAGATGTTTCAGAGATGTAAATTGTTCAGGTGGTCTAATTTTAACAGCTGAACTCTACAGGGGTATGTCTTTCAAAGCATATGTTTTAGGCAATATGCCTTCATTTTTCAGTAGCTTGTTATATGAATCAGAATAAGAATCTTTGACATGACAACAACAACAAAACAAAGTAAAGCAGGAACAAAACCATTAAAATAGGCCAAAATTAGGACTGAGCTGGCAGTCTTGAAGATGTATAATCTAGCAAGATCTGACACCAGAACTATTCAGGGAACACCTGGATAACTTTAGGTCATCTTAGTCCTGTCATAAGGAGATGTTACAGGTATACAAATAGTTCACAGAACCACAGAATCATGCAGTCTGTAAGTGACCTCCAAAGGTCATGTAGTTCCACCTCCTGTGCAGAGCAGGTCTAGTTAAAGCAGATTGCTCAGGGCAGTGTGCAGGCAGGTTTCGAGTATTTCCACAAATGAACATCCCACAACTTCTCTGGGCAACCTGTTCCAGAGTTTGACCACCATCACATTAAGTACTGTTCACTTTTTTCCAATTTCACAATTTCACAGTGTGTTCCCTTTTCAGACTCAGGAGGAAAATGATTTCTTTTTCAACAGATGAGATGTTGTATCCAAGCACTGAAAAACAAGTTCACTGAATGTTACTGATTTACTTCACTCTCCATAACTATTCACTCTCTTCAGTCTATGCTATTAAAATCAGTATTACTTCAGGTGTCCAGGGTACAATTCATTTATGGAAAAAAAGGGGATTATTTGCATTGCAAACTCCATGAGCAGTCTTCTCTTTGAAATTAAGTTGATCCCCCATAGCCTGTATCTGTTAAATTTTTATATGTGGCTGTCATTTTCTCCTGTCTTTTGGTGAAATGTTTTGGGTTCATATCTGGATGAATGGGAGACCTGTTTCCAGAGAAGTGAGAGAACTAAATGTGTGAAAATGGTCAGCAGATGTGCTCATAGGCCTTATGCCTCCTAATGGTTCTCTCCTTCATTATACAAAAAAATAAGTAAAAGAAAGAATAAGAAAATAAAGTAAAAGGGAACACGGGATTAAGCTCTTAACCTGTTTTTTTTTCTATTTTTACAGTCAACTATTTTTTCCTTTCTCTTCTGATTTTAAAAAAAAAGGTATTTATTTATTATATATTCATGTATATTTATTTATATATACCAAACCAAAATAAAACTAAACCAACCTTTTATTATAAATCTGCAATGCTCTTTTTTCCCTGCTTTAATCAAGCTTGAGAGCAGATGGGGAAATGCAAGGCAAAGGTTAACATCTCTGTTAATATAGTTATAGTCACTTGAGACAAAGAAAGTGTAACTTTTAACACTCTTCATTCTTCTCTTTTTCAGCTTACTGTGGTCTTTTCATTTGGCTTTTAACAATAAGCATGTCCAAATTCTGCGGGTTCTCTGGGGATTTCTAAATGTGATATATACTCCAAATACCAAGAGATATCCATAGCTCAAATTGTGTCAACTATAGTTGTGACGTAAATGTTTTGTTCTAATCTTGCAAATCATGTTTGATGTAACAAATCTGCAGTCATTTCCTATTATTTTTCACACTCTGAATGTACTTCTATGCTGTGTTTGAATTTTATCTCAGAACAGTTGAAGATCTGCAGTTTCCACAGAAAAACAACAGTGGTTCTGGTGATCTAGGTGCCAAAGAAACCTGTAATAAGTCGTTCCCACATTCTGAAAATGTGAAGGTATTCCTGGTAGTATTATATTAATACATACCTGATCTGCACAACTTCTGTTTTCAAAATCTGTTTAAATAAATCCTGGAACATTTCTCAGCCCTGGAAATCATCACGTAGAAATAGATGATTGTGAACGGGGGAAAGAAAAACTTACAGACAAATAAAACTCTATAACTCTTAAAGATTGCAAAACAGGTTTCAAACACAGTTTGTCATTGAGTTTGACTAGTAAAATAATTGGAATGTGTCTTATCAACTTTTTTCTTTCAGCACAAAAGTTTCATTTATAGTAGTTCTTCCTCTACCTTTTATTACTTTTCTGGTACCACCTTTGTTTTATAATCTCTTGTACCCTCCTTATTCCCAGGAGTAGCAATTATATTTTCCTTTCCTCCCTCTTTCATTTTTTCTTTCTGTTCTTTTTAATTTTTGCTTCCCCTATATCATTTCCTTACTCAGCATTACATATTATTGAGGACATGGGAAAGGCTGAGGTACTGAAGGCCTTCTTTGCCTCAGCCTAAGTATATCCTAGTAAGCAAGACTTGCCTTCAGGAATACCAGGCCCTGAAGACCAGGGGCAAAAAGTCTGGAGCAAGGAAGACTTATCCTTGGTGGCAGAAGATCACTTTAGGGAACAACTTAGAACCATAAAATCATAGAATGGTTTGGATTGGAAGGGACTTTTAAGGATCATCTAGTCCAGCCCCACTGACGTGGGTAGGGATATCTTTCACTAGGTCAGGTCCCTCAAAACCCTGTCCAACCTGACCTTGGAACACTTGACAGGCTGGGGCAGCCACAACTTCTCTGGGCAACCTGTTCCAGTGTCTCACCACTCTCAATGTAAAAGATTTGTTCCTTACATCCAATCTAAATCTACCCTCTTTTAGTTTAACACCATTGTCCCTTGTCTTCTCACTACAGGCCCTATTTAAAAGTTTTTTCCATCATTCTAGTAACTCCCCTTGAAGTATTGACTACAACCATGTCTCCCAAGAGTCTTCTCTTCTAGAGGCTGAATAACCCGAGCTCTCTCAGCCTTTCTTCATAGGAGAGGTGGTCCAGTCCTCTGATCATTTTCATGGCCCTTCTCTGGGTCCATTCTAAAAGGTCCATGTCTTTATTGTACTGGGAATCCCAGATCCAGATGAGGCTCTCACAAGAGTGGAGTAGAGGGGGAGAATCACTTCCCTCAACCTGCTGGCCACATTTTTTATGCAGCCCAGGATACGATTGGCTTTCTGGGCTCAAAGCACACATTGCTGGCTCATGTCCAATTTTTCATCCACCACTATCCCCAAGTTCTTGGGGGGTGCTCTCAATCCATCCATCCCTCAGTCTGTATTGATAGTGATGATTTCCCTGACTCGCTTGCAGGACCTTGCCTTTGGCCTTGTTGTACTTCATGAGGGTTGCATGGGCCCATTACTCAACCCTGTCAAGGTCCCTCTGGATAGCAAATCAACTGGATCCCTCTCAGCTTGCTGTTCTTTTTGATCATATAAACAGTCCAAATTTCCCATAACATAGCTATTTTGTTTTCATGTATAAAATAGTTTTTCATTCAAGGAAAACAAGTTCCTCATAACATGGGAAACAGGTACTTTAGTATTTTTCTACATTTAACCTTCTCACTTTTTAATCTTATCCCCTGCATTGATTTAATTATAGAATTTACATGCTGAAGTAGCTAGACACTGTGAAGGAAAAGTAAATTCTTTTATCCCTTTCTTCCACCAAACACTTGGTTAGAACCACAGTGAGAAACCTCAGCTAAGTAGAAAAATGCAATTCCTTCCCTTTGATGTATTTAGGTTATGGGTCCCATAGAGCTAGCAAGCATCTGGTTGTGTTACGAAAAGAGAAAATAAGTAAAAATACATTTTTAGTGATGCTCTCATCTAGGGACCAAAACCAGCACTGAGATTAAGATAGGACTCTTTTTTGTGTCTTATTACTTCTTTAACAGCTGAAGTCCATTCTACCCCTAAGTACTGTATGACTGCAGTCTATCTCTTCACAGTAATGGCGAGACTGACAAAGGCACAACTGGATGTTGTTGGATACCTAAAATCTTCTTTTTGATAATGCTCTATAAAAACTAAGTTGTTCTGTTTCAGCTACTTGTAGAATTTATCCAAGCAACAAAACAAAAGATCCCTCTTTCTTTAAGCATCAACTACACATTGAATTCTGAACGAGTCAGAGTGAAGTGAAATGGGTATTTCTATTGTACAGTCCCTGATGGCAATCTAAGATTGGCAGATAAGAAAGGTCAGATATACTATCATTTATATGTGCTTATTTCTCAATTCCCATCCAGAGGATGAAAGTCATATAGCGTAGACCTCTGGAGCATATGCGGAATAAGTGAAGAATGCTTTCTTGAAGGTGATAAGATGTGTTGTCTTGCTCTTTGAGTAACCTGGTACATTGACAGAAAGGACCCAGTTTATTTTTTGATGAATTAGGACATGTTCAGACAACATATGTGTGTGTATGTGTGTGTTCTTAGTGAAACTTGTTGAAAGTTGTTCATTTTCATATCAGAATGACAATGAGACACTTTGAATCTCTGTAAAAATTCAGAAAGAAGTATATAAATGGTCCTTAGTCAGGCATTCAGATGAGATCCCCCCTCTCTGCTTTATCACCATATTGGGTGTAGGTGACAATATTTTGGTAGCAAGTGTGCTGTAGGGGTGACCTCCATGAGAAGAGGTTGGACCTACCCCATGCCAGGGACAAACAGTTCCAGATGGCTCTACAATGGCCTGCAGTCTGTGGAAGGACCCACGCTGGAGCAGGAGAAAAGTGTGAGGGGAAGTGGCAGAGAGGAGCTGATACAGACCTGTAACACTGAATCACTTATCCCACCTTTCACCACTCTGGGGGGTTGTGTTGACCAGTCAGGAGGGAAGGAGTGAAGCTGAGTCTAGGGAGGCAGGGTTGGAGGGGAAGTGTTGTTTTAACTTTTTGTCTTTGTTTCTCATTACCTGAATCTATTTTAATTGGCAATATATTAAATTAATTTTCCCCAAGTTGAGTTTCTTTTATCCGTGATGGTAAATAGTAACCAGTCTCCCTACCTTTATCTTGACCAATGGGCTTTTTCTTCTTATTTTCTCCCCCTGCCCTGTTGAGGAGGACAAGTGAGCAAAAGGCTGGGTGGGCATCTGGCTGCAGATGTTGTTAAACAACCACCTTCACAAATGAGCTATTTTTTCCTTTCCAACAAGTATTTAAATCTAATTGATATTGCAAATATGAAATTTTTATATTCGAATTATGTTCAGATTCACATTACAGAGATTTGAAATACTTTTTTTCCAAAACCAAGATAATTAATTTAATGATCAGATCTTAAAATCACTTTATACTCTTATAAAGAGTTCTTAATAATGTTGACAGAGTTAACTTCACAATTATATGCAGCATATCTGTATGAATGTAACATTGTACCTGAACTTATTAGTTAGGGAAAAGCATAATGAGTCTCACCTTAGTGCCACACTCTCAGGACTACCTGTGTTTTGAATCCTGGTCAGTAACACTACAGCATGATGCATCATGCTTCATTGACACACTCGGTTGCTCACAGATTTCAGATATGAAACTACATTTTACTTTTCAGACATGTCCATTGCCTCCCTTACTGAGTCTGTTCTGGTCTGCTTATATGCATCCCATGTACCAGACAGAAAGCAGGTCTTTGTATGACATCATTGGTTCAGACAATTCTCTGGACACACAAAGATGACACACATCTCCTAAATCATGATAATAAACATGATTGTGTCTGAAATATAATCTCATTCGGACAACTCTGATGTGTTCAGTGAAACTCAAAATAGAAGAACACATACTTAAAAAAAAAAAAAAAAATCAACAGTCTCTATGCTACAAATTCCTATGAGATCTCAAGAAGAAATGGGTTTTTATGGTAATTTTTGAAAGTCTGGCCTTTTCCTTTCAGTATCTACACAGAAGCTTCTGGTTGATGAACAGTATAAAGACGTGGTTTTTCATATCTGATGTCTAAATATGAATTTATAAGCACTTAGACTTGACAGTTTTAGCTTCAACTGCAGTTCTTTATTATCCTCAGATGCCTTTTTCTCATTATGCCTCTCACAGAGTTGTTCTTGAATATATCTGTCTGTATTTAAGCTTCAAAAAGGTTATTTTATCATTTTTAAAAAATTGTGACGTGTGTAAATGCTTTAACATTTTCAGGTAAATATTTATTTCTAAGATATTTTCTGTCAGTTGCCTGTTGTTGACTATTTATCTGTGTTTTGTCCGGTGGTGTTTAAACCCTAAAAAAAACCCCTATTCTATTTATAAAAGCTAGTGTGAGCTATCAACATTGAAAACAGTACACCTGGATATGTGAATAACTGTGAACCTGCCAGTAGGAGTTAATGATTAGCAACATTCACCAACTCTGTAACTTGTTCAAATTGTACAGGCTAATATGCCAGAGACTTTTGAATTTAGTCACAAATGAGGGTTTATTCATAAGCAGTTCGGTGTGTAGTTTGCCTTTTGGCCCAGTCTGGCAGCCTTTTTATTCCAGGAAGAGCTAACATGGAATTTAATGAAGTTAATCTAGTTTGATGCTATAGAAATGGAGAACTGATATGTATAAAATGTTTCTGAATTACGACTGCTTTCATATTAATTGAAGTCATTAATATAATGGCAGTAAAAGTCAATATTTACCCACTGACAAATCAAAATGTTCTTTTTGGTGTGTGTACAGCATGAACTAAATTCATTCTCACAGTCCTAAACCTTGAAATTCTGCAGCTTTTCCTCTTTCTTTTGTGAAAGAATGTTGAAGTGTGAATTTATAACAAATCACTGCTCCCAATGCTCCCTATAGCAGAGTGAAATCTAAGGATTTAGCAGAGTATTGGAATAACAGGTCTTGAACATCAACCACAGAGGAGAAGTTGGCTTCGAATAGTGCTCCTCAGCTCCAGATACAGAGATTTTAAAAATTTAACATCCTGAGAATTACTCAGACTCTCCTGGCTTTCTCTTGCATGTCTCTCTTTTTGGAGTTCTATTGGAAATATGAGGACAGCTTGCTGTGAGGTGGAGATACAGATGTTTAGTACAGCTTTTTGTGACTTCACCAAAAAAACAACACTTTCCAAGAACTCACCCTTCTTTCTGCCATTTACAGAGTGGAGGAGGGGAAAAATATAAAAAAAAGAAACCCTCTTACTGGTAAAGTTTAATCTTCCTGGTAACCCAGTAATATAAAACAAAGTTACCCTTACTTTCTATGAACTAGAAGAAATACCATTGAAAATTTCAACTAACTATGCAAAGACTATGATTATCATTCCAGACTCTTTGAGGTATCAAGAACTGGGTGACAGAACCCTAAGTTCTTTACCACATTTTCAAGCCCCGTGCAGAAATCTTGGATGCCACTGAGCATTTTAAATGGGACTTGCCACCTATGCTTCAGTGAATCCTTCCCCAAGTGTCAGTACGTAGAGCTTTTATTCTGTTTTCAGAAATATTCACTATAAGGACTTCCAAGTTTTCCTTATTTGTACATAAGTGGAAAGTCTATATATCTTTACATTGTCTTGAAAAATAAGTTATTTCTCTGTTGTTAGAACAGATCTTCTGTAGGCAAATGCATCATAGTGCTATTCTGATGAACATTTAAATTGCAGATGAGAATGCATCAGTACATTCACATATAACACAAAAAATAAACAGTAAGGTCAAGCAATGAGAGAAGGAAGCTACAATAACATGTGTTTGTGAGTGTGTTTGTGCCTATATGAAGGAGACAGCAATGACTGTCTTCAACTGCAAATGCAAAAATGAATGATAGGCAGTTGTAATATGTAGTGAAAGGCACTGGTAAATCACTTGAGCAGTAATGTATTCTTTGGAAATAAGCCAGTCATTGATGATAATTCATTGCAAATATTTTAGATTCAGCTGTTCACAGAACTGGGTTTATATATCAAAGCCAGAATCATCACAAGGGAAAAAGTAAAACGTTGTATTATTCTTAGGAATTCTGAGCCAAATACTTACACCTTTTGTTTGAACAGTGCTTATTATGGTATCTGATTCTGCAAAAGTTTAAGCCTGTCTAGTAAGATTATTTCGGAAGAATATTTTTATTGTTTTGGTGGATTAGCCTATTGGCTAACAGCCAAACACCAACCCAGACACTCACTCACACCCCTCCCTTCACAAGACAGGGGCAGAAAATAGAATGAAAAAGCTTGTGGGCTGAGATAGATGGAGAGATTGTATACTAAGTACTGGAGAAAATTACTTTAATTTATTGTCATTTAAAATAGATTTAGGTAGGGAGAAAGAAAGACAAACATTAACACAACACATTTCTTCCCCTGTCTCCTAAACTTAATTTCACACCTTCACTCCAGACTCTTCTCCCCTGAGCAGCAGGGTAGGGTATAGGGGGAAAGAGGTATGGTGCCTCCTCTCTGCCACTCCCTTCTCACACTCCCATGGGCTTTAGTCAGTCCTTCTGGAAAATAAATAAATAAATAAATAAATAAATAAATAAATCTGCTCTGCAGTGTGTTCTCCTGCAGGCTGTAGTTCCTTCAGGAAATACCCATCTGCTCCAGTCTGGTTCCTCTCCTGCTCCTCTTCATCCTTCTTCTCCTCTTCTTCTGACCTTGATGTTCCCTCCACTGTTTCTCACTGTTTTCCTTTCTTTTCTGGCCATCCAGCATTTTCTGCCCTTTCTTAAACATGGTTTCACAGAGGCACCACCAGCTTTGCTTGTGGGCTCAGCTGTGTCCTACAGTGGGTCCACTGCAGAGAGAGCTGGAACCAGCTGTCCCTGGCACAGGGAAGCCCCAGCCTCTTCCCACATAGGCCACCTTTGAAGCCCCTTGCTACTAAAACCTTTCCTCTTATACCAAATGAAGCTGTAGAGTAGAAAAATTCACTTTACAACAACTTTTCACTTTTGCATCTTAAGATACTACTTCAGCAGGCTCTAACACTTCTCCCAGACCTGTCAAACCATTTGACAAATGGTTGAGGAGCAGTGATTTGTCTAGGGACTCTCCTACTCCAAATATGCACCATGCTATTAATTCAAATGGTGCTTCTTCATTTTCTATTATATTTTTCCTAGAAAAAACTTTAGAAGGTGTTATTTTCTATTTTATAATATTTTTTAATTCTTTTGAAACCCTGATCTTTATTTTATGAAGCAGAAATACTGATTTCTGACCAGTTTTGTTTGATTTTTTTTTCCTTTTTTAGATGAACCATACAGCTGGGATCTTTTATATACATGGATATTCATTAATAATTACTGTCTTTAGTTTTATATAATATGATGTGCATTGGATTAGATTTCAGCTACTTTATATTAGTTAACTCAATGTTGAATTTCTAGACCAATTATGGAATTCATTTAGGTAACATTTCATTTCTTATAAGGTATCATATTTCTCTGAATGTAAAACTAATACTAATAAAATTCTGGTTAAATGATGACAGTACACACATAATTTACCCACATGCAATTTAATCTTTTAAAGTCATTTGCCTGTCAGCATACTGCTCTGTTGAAGTACTTGGCCCGGGGCCGGGGGGGGCGGGGGGGGGGGAAGAGGAAAGATATTCTGCTCCGATTTTTGTTTGTTTCATTTTTATATTTTTATTTTTCTAACAAAAAGATAATTTTGTTGTTAAAATTCCTTGAAGCATCAACATTAGTTACTCAGTGTTGCCAACTGGTGGGAGCTTTCTGGGTTTTAATTTGGTCAATAACTGCATAGTTATTCCAGTGCTAGGTGGAACTATCAATCCATCAGTTTAAAAAAATATTTATCTGAAAATTCTGTTCTCTGCTTCACTGAGATATTCTCTGTCAGTATGGAAACAGCAGGGCATCAGCTTTCACAGCTTTTAGGTACTGGAAGGATACCGGAGCTTAACACATCCACATGTCTATCACATTAGAGGGACCATTGTGGGCTATACTTATGAGATCTGTGTAGGCACTGGGTTCCCTATGCTATAATAAGCAACAAAACCTGTTTTCAGATGTTAGTATCATTGTTCAGACTATTAATGCATTTTACATCGAGCAATAACTGGATTAAAAATAAAAATTAAATAGAAAAAAATAATAATCCTAGGAAATATGCTGGAGAAGTCAAGGTCTTCCCTCTCCCATCACAGTGGAGTACGATAACCATTAGATTATGCCTTTTATCTATTACTTATGACCCTATAGATTTTGCTGTATAGTAATTCAGTTTCAGCAGAAAGCATGTAGGACTTCCAGTGAGGTCCCTTTTTCCCCAAAACTAACTATAACGTGGTTATTTTTTGAGACTTTGTTTTGCAAGATGAGGAACAAACTGAACCACCCTATTTTTAGTTTAATATATTTCTTTAGTAGATTGCTATTAACACAATGTCAGTAAAGCACTGCCCTGATTACCTTTTTCTGTACTTGTGTTTTAAGAAGAGTGTACTCCAAATATCACCATAAACACCTAAAAAGGTCATGTAAACAGAAAGTTTTCAGGTTCTGGATACCAACTATGAGGCTCTGCCACTTAGTCTAATATCTTCCTTGAGTAACAAAAATGGTTTTATTACCTTTTACTTATTTTAAATCAAAACATTTTAGTCTTTCACTTTGATAGAGCACACAAGTATAAAAATGTATATGCTGAAATGGTCTTTCAAGAACTGTGCTGTGAATAAGTCAATTTTGAAATGTTTCTTTTTTCCATACAAAGAAAATATAATGAAACAAAAATAAAATGTAAATAAGCAAGTACACTGACTAGTTTAATATCCACAAGCAAAGCATATAAGAAATACTGGACTAAAGTTTCCTTCCTCTCAAAAATTTAGTAGCACTTTTGAATATTTAATGTTCTGTTGGTGGCTTTCTACCTACACTAGAGCTATTAGCATTAATGCAAATTGCAGCTTTGTAGCCTCAGATGTTATATTCAAAGCTCATTTTCTGATGTCATTATAACATGGCTTTTTGGAAATTGATTTACTTTATTTTCTAAAATACTGTTCACAAGGATGTTCTGTCATAATTAAGTCAATAACATTACTTATAATCCCCACATAAAAGTAATTATTTCATTGTCAAATATTATGCTGATGAATGTAGATTAACGATGTCATTTGCTACAATTACTGTTGTTTTCCGAAAATTCTGTTTCAGCACGCAACCTTATAGGCCTGTGATTTCTTAAAGAAAGAACTAATGGAAAGTCACTCCACTGTTTGCCAACCATATCCTGGGCTGCATCAAAAGCAGTGTGGCCAGCAGGCCAAGGGAGGTGATTCTGCCCCTCTACTCTGCTGTCACGAGACCCCCGCCTGGAGTACTGCATCCAGCTCTGGAATCCTCAGCACAGGAAAGACATGGATCTCTTGGAGTGGGTCCAGGGGAGGACCACAAACATTAGCAGAGGGATGGAACACCTCTCCTGTGAAGAAAGGCTGAGAGAGTTGGGGTTGTTCAGCCTGGAGAAGAGAAGGCTCCAGGGAGACCTGATTGCAGCCTTTCAATACTTAAAGGGGGCTTATATGAAATATGGAGAGAGACTTCACAGCAGGCCATGTTGTGATAGGCCAAGGGGTAATGGTTTTAAACTGAAAGTGGTTAGATTTAGACCTATATGGAAGAAATTTTTTACAATGAGGGTGGTGAAACACTGGAACAGGTTGCCCAGAGAGGTGTCAGATGCCCCATCCCTGGAAACTCTGAGCAACCTGATCTAGTTAAAGATGTCCCTACTCATTGCAGGGGGTTGGACTAGATGACCTTTAAAAGACCCTCCCAACCCAAACTATTCTATGATACCAAGGTTAGAAACTGACAGACTATGCACTCCCCCACTCCCCCCATTTTGAGAAACCCAGGTTAATTATTTCAAAAATTAAAACGTTATCCTTTTTGTGGCTTCAAATGCTTTCCCTCCCTTTGCTCCAGAAAATTAAGCAGAAAGGAAGCCATGAGGCTTTGTACTACTCCACATGCTGAAATAAATGGTACACTAACTACAGGGATATAACCCACTGTGGTGGCCTCAATACCATGCCTAGAAACTGTACACAAGGAAGATGTTGTACCTGAAATTTATTAATAGAGTGTCAAGCTTTTGGCAGGTCTAAAGTGGGATTACAATGTATCATATGTAATGCTCTCAAAAAAACCCCAGTATTACTGTCTTTCTGCTAGAGGTTCTTAAAAGTCTTAAACTGACAATTCCTAATGCTGATCGCAGCCTCAGCTGTTCACTCTTTGTGTAGCTCACAATTAAGTCACTACAGCATTAAATTGGCCTATATTCTTTGTTCTTCAACCTTCAAATACTGCATGAATATGCATATGCTTGTACTTATTTTATACTGTCCCCTGCCCCTGGTGGTCCCTGGCACCAGAACAGACCTGCCAGGGGCAGGGTAGGTCTCTCTTGGGGGGCTGGGGTGGCCTTGGCCAGTTAGAACCCTCACGTGACTGTTACCCACTCGGAAGGAGGTGGTGCTCACTCAGGAATAACAGCGCGACAGACCCCAGGGCTTGGGGGAGCAACAGCCCTTTGTGTCACGGGGCCCTGAGCAGCAGCCAGGGGATGGTGGGGTGAGTGGGGAAGAATCACACCCCTGAGGGAGGCTAGCACCATGATAGGGTCCTGTGACATCAGAGAAGAAGGGTCTGTGCTGGTAATGACTTCTGTCTGGAAGCAGGAGAGGTAGAAGAATCAATGAGGATAAAGGTGTAACAAAACCCTTGCATGGTGATTGCTGCAGTGATGTTAAAGGGCACTGTTTCCTTTATACCTGTTAGAATAGGATTTTATAGTGTATTAGATTTCCTGAGGTCTGTGGCTGAGGCTGAGGTGTAAATACAAGCAAACTTGTTCCACTTGAGCTAACTGCAGAGCCAGAAACCAGGAGAGAACAGACAGAGACTTTCCCAGTTACTACTCACAGACCATTTAAGAAAAGGTGGCAGCACAACCACGTCCAGACTCCCGTCACAAAAATAAGTGGGTAGAAGGGTTCTTTCAATAATTATATGGACTTGTTACTTGCCTTCTGAAATTAGGTTGTCAAGGAAGAAATTGGAAAGACTGTGATGGTTCTGCTGATTATCTGTTACCTGATTTCTGCTGCTGAAAGGTTAGATCATGTTCCAGTTAAACTAAAGGGAAAACCAAAACGCCAGACACTTTCCACAAAAAGACTTGTAAACCCCCTCTCTTCTATTTTGCATATTGCCATAATTCCTAGTTTGGAAGACATTGCTGTTAAAGCTTAGGATCTAAGAAAGCAGAATTTCATAGTATCATAATATCATAGAATTGTCTAGGTTGGAAGGGACCTTTCAGATCATCGAGTCCAACCATCAACGTAACATTGACAAAAGCCATCACTAAACCATGTCACTAAATGCTACATCTACCCATCTTTTAAATACCTCCAGGGATGACGATTCCACAACTTCCCTGGGCAGCCTGTTACAATGCTTGATAACCCTTTCAGTGTAAAAAAAATTTCCTAAGAAAGGATGGATGGATGAAAAATTGGACTTCAGCTGGCAAAATGTTCTTGCAGCTCAGAAAGCAAATTTTATCCTGGGCTGCATAAAAAGAAGTGTGGCCAGCAGGTTGATGGAGGTGATTCTCCCCCTCTACTCTGCTCTCGTAAGACTCCACCATATACTGCATCCAGCTCTGGGGTCCCAAGTACAAGGAAGACATGGACCTGTTAGAGCAGGTCTAGATAAGGGTCACGAAAATGTTCAGTCAGCTGAAACACCTCTCCTATGAAGAAAGGCTGAGAGAGTTGGAGTTGTTCACTCTGGAGAAGAAAAGTCTCCAGGGAAACCTTTTTGTGTCCTTTCAATACTTAAAGGGGGCTTATAAGCGAGATGGAGAGAGACTTTTTGGCAAGGTCTGTAGTGATAGAATAAGGAGTTATAAACTGCAAGTTGTTAGATTTAGATTCGACATAAGGAAGAATTTTTTTACAATGGGGGTGATGAGACACTGGAACAGGTTGCCCAGAGAAGTTGTGGATGCCCCATCATTGGAATTGTTCAAGGTTAGGCTGGACGGGGCTTTGAGCAACCTGATTTGGTGAAAGATACCCCTGCCTATGGCAGGTAGAATCAGACTAGATGATCATTAAAGATCCCTTCCAACTCAAACCGTTCTACAATTCTATGATTCTATGATTTGTTTGATCAAACTTGTATGTTCATGACAGTGCTATTCTGCAAAAGTGTTAACAAGAAAGACTGAAAGACATCCAAAACTGTTTTTAAGGGAAGATGAATTAAATGTGTGAAGTCTGAACCTGAACTGCAAAACATATATAGAAAACAAAACAAAGCAAGGAAGAAGTGCATTTCTGTTTTGTATCCCATTTGAGGCCTCAAATATACTGACAAGCTGGAGAGAATACAGTGAAGAGCAACTAAAGAGCATGACATGTTAGGGGTGCTGAATAGCTTGGAGAAGAGATAGATAAGGAGTGATTTAATAGCAGTCTTCTACTACCTAAAGGAGGGGTACAGGAAAAAAAATTGTCAGACTCCTTTCAGGGGTGCACAGTGAAAGAAGAAGGAACAGTGGTCACAAGGCACACAAAGGGAAATTCTGATAAGATATAAGAGGGGGAGGGAGAACATACTAAAAAACCACAGTGAGAATGGATAAGCACTGGAACAGTTTGTCCAGAGATGCTATGGAATCTCCATCTTTGGAGATATTCAAAATATGATTAGATAATGAGTAATCTGATCTGACTTTAAGGTTATGTGGGTCTTGAGGAGGAGGTTCAAACCACGACTACCTCCAGCAGTTCCTTGCAAACTGTTTTTTTTTCTGTGATTTCATAATTCTTTTAGGTTTGTTTTTTTTTTCTTTTATTTTTTCTGTGGTGTAACTTAAATTATAGATAAGGACAGCAAAAAAATACCAATGGGAAAAAAAAAAAAAAAAAAAATCTGTGGGCAGCAGAAGTAAGGTCAATAATCATAAATTTCTTAATATATGGTCAGAGGAAGTAAGGTAGTAATGTCGGTACAAGTACTAGATAAAAAGGAATAAGAAAGGCATTAATAATTCAGATACAATAGACATGTGCAAAGAATACATTTATTCTGTAGTAAAAAAATACAGTCATCTTATACTGATAAAAATTATTTTGTATTCCATATTTAACTGGATGAATGGTAAACATTCTGAAAGTAAAGAAACAGAGCACTTGCCAAAAGGACCATTAAAAGAATGGATCAGGGGAAGGGATTTATAAGTATGCCTGATATGAGATTTGGAAAACAGGCTGTCTAGTGAAAAGCAAATGTAATTCAGAAATTTAGAAGGTACTTTAGTATGTATTTTAACAGGAAGCTTGTAATTCTTATGCAGAAATGAGTCAAAAAAAGCCAAATTAATTGTTTTATTTTAAAATATATTTAAACGCCTCACCAAAAGGCAGTAGAAGTCTTCAATAATATTCTTAAAAATCCTTGCAAATGAACTACAAGACAGAGTGAGTCATTGCCCAGAGGAATTAATAAAAGTTCTGTAAATGTGCATGCCTTCTGTCATGACGTTGAAGCATTCAGTATTTAAATGCTGAAGTAAAAATGACAAAAACAATAAACTTGAGGAATGATCTTTTTTAAAAAAAAAAGTTTTTTTCAAAGTTCTAGGGAGCAGAAAGCAAAAAAAAACACATTCACATGGAAGTTACTGTTGTTGCCAATTTATATAGTTACTGAAATCAACAAAAAGTTTGTAAGATATTTCAGTGTTTTGCATTTTCATTCTAGGGAAAAATGTAGTAGTTTGTCTAAAATGACATAAGCTGAAAGTAATGAAATTTTAAATATAATATCTTTTCACTGTTCAAATGTAAACTTGGTTTTATAATTTATGATGTTCGATAATTCAACCTGTTGTCTTGGTTGCACTAATGGTTTCATAGTGATGACAGAGGTACAAGAAAATCCTTCATTTCCCATACAAAAAATAGTCAAGAGGGCTAACATTCTACATGTGTTTAAAGATACTTATATAGAAAACCAATAATTTAGAAGGGAGAAATGGCCAAAAGTGCCTTTTCTGACAACTGAAAAAAATAGTATGACTCAAACATGCAAGAAGACTGTGTAAAGAAGAATAGAACAATATAAGTGGTACCCACTTAAAGTGTATTTAGGGTAATAATTAATTCATAAAATGATGTGCTACAATTGTTATAGAATGATGAATTGAAAGAATTTTTGACATTGCCTTGTCCTAAGTTAGAAGTAGCAGACAGCTGTCTTATCAAATGGCTTTAAATAAAATAAATGCTTTGGTATGAAAAATGAATGGAAACAAAATAGAAGTATGATTTATGAATGAAGGGAGACTTTTCTATGTATTCTACATTTTGTATCTGAAAAGATTTGAAGAATTATTGTATTGAACTACAGTCAACCAACCACTTGGCTGGCTGGTTGGTTGCTTGCAGGAAGTTACCGCAAATGTCCCAAGTAAAAAAAGTTGGGGTCACATGAAAGTTACAAAAAACTAACATCACTACAAAAAAATCTATTAATCTAGGTGAAAATGTATGTAAATATTTTAAATCCCATCATCCAGATCACTTCTGAAGATAGTAAACAGCATTGGGTCCCACTTGTGACAGGTTTCCAGCTTGAAAAGGCACTATTTACCCCTGTCGCATTAAAAGGACTGTAGTTTCGATATTTGTCTGTCAGAGTCCCAGGACTTTCACTGATCTACTATCAGAGTCCCATCAAAGGACTTTCACTGAACCAGATTCACAAATAATCAAAATTAGTTATTTTATTGAGAGTGACAGTCACAGATTCGAGATTGCCATTGATAAATTCACTAACTACAATAGCGCTAATTAATTATGGTTAATATTGCTAGCAAAAATAACGATAGTACAACAACCCGAGGTAACATTCACCAGAGGGTGAAAGGCACAGCGGTTACCCAGAAAGGTGTCCCTGCCTGGGGTGGAGGAAGAGAACGCAGCCCATCGACTGGTCCATCAGGTATCAAGTTCCCTCTCTCCCAATTTAACAGTCATTTTTTCCATCCTTTTATCCCCAAAATTAGGAGTTTTCTCTCCCCTAGGTGACATGTAGTATGATTTGGGTGGAGAGACGAGTACTATAGTCATATATGATTAGCATGATCTCTAAAATCTTCATTAGCATATACAGGGGTGTCAACTTTAATATGCATTTCACAGGTAATGAGGTAAAGGTCAATTACCGGGCATGGTAGCCTCTCAAGGAAACAAAGAGCTACACAAAGTCTCTATTATCTTGATTTTACTGTCTCTGCTGACGAAAAGCAGGGCTATCCTGTCTCCCCAAGACTACCCCATTATTTATGTATCCTGTGATAGCCAGACAAGCCTTCACTCCCGTGGGTTGCACAAGAGATAGCAAGGCCAGTCTTAGTTGGTCTTTGAGCACAGAGACTTCACCTCATTATCCAAATTCCACAACCACCACCCTCTGGGTGCGGCCTGTCAGACAGTTCCCCACCTACCATGCAGACCACTTGTCTAGACTGTAACACGTCACTTTCTCTAGGAGAAGGCTGTGGAGACCATGTTGAAAGCCTTGGAGAAATCCAGGTAGACAATGTCTACTCCTTGCCCCACATCAACTAAGCAGGTTACTTTGTCATAGAAGTCAATTAGGTTTGTCAAGCACGATTTGCCCTTGGTGGATCCATGCTGGCTTTTCCCAAACACGTGCTTCATTTGACTTGTGATAGTCCCCAGGAGGGTTCATGCTATAACTTTCCCCGGGACCAAAGTAAGACTGATGGATCTATAATTTCCTGGACCCTCCTTTAAGACCTTCTTGAATGTAGCTCTCCTAGAAAACAAGAATTCATGTCCTGGTATGGTGCCTCAAAGGCACACACGTGTGCAAGGCAGTTGTTGCACACACCTGTGCAAGCAAGTCTGTTGCACTTGTGTGTTTACCCATCATAAAGACTTATATTCAACCTGGAAAGCACCCAGTGAAGGTAGACATCTAAACAATATACTTAAATTTAAAAACACTCAAAACAGTATGTGGGCAACGCTTTAGGAAGCGGCTTCGGTACTCTTAAAGGATAGAAGAATGTTCTGGTTTGAGGTAAAACAGAACCAATTTTCTGATTTGTAATTTTACTTTTTAGCTGGGCCTCTTCTAACTGACTAAACTCTGAAATTAACAGCATATTTTTCAGAAACTGTTCACTCTCAGAGTGATAAGACCTGATTATAGCAAGGAATGGTACTGTACAGAGACTCTTGCTTATACTTACTGCTATAACAACCAAGGTCAGCTGACTTCGCTTTTTGCCCCATAAGAGGGTTGGAAGTGGAGAGGCATAGAGGGGTCCCATCTGCAGGGAGGAGCGGACAGGACAGGTGCCCCAAAACTGACCAACAGGGTATTCCATCCCATCTGCATCACGCTCAGTATAAAAGCTAAGGGATCAAAGGGGCAAGGGGCTTGTTCTCTTTCTTCTATGGCCAAAGTCTGAGGAGGACCCTGTCTGTTCATCTGCCTTTGATCTTGATCCAAGCACTCCTGACTCTAGTTCCGGAATTCAGCTCCTGTCCATCGGTGACTCCAGTCTGGGACTTTCCCTGTGTCTGCTGGTGAAGCGATCGTCATCCTGGGAGCTAGATATGGTTTTGTATATATTGTATAATTTTTTTAAAATTTTTTATTATTCTATTATTATTTCTTATTTCCTTATTTATTATTATTTTCATTACAGTAGTTTAGTTCTTTTTCTAAACTCATAAATCTCCTTATCTCTTCCTCTGCTCTCTGAGGAGAGGGGGGGGGGGAGGGCCATCTGTCATCCTGATTGGCCCATCCGGCCAAAACCACGACAAAGAGGAAAAAGGGAAAGGGGTGGGAAGATGATGTCTGTGATGACACTTTTCTGCGGTAGCTATCCTGATCTGTACTTGTGGCATACTTTGTGATTTCACAGTGTTACCAGTTTCAGATTGATTTGGGAACTAGAAAATATTATTTTTTCTTCTTGGTCTTCAGGGAAAAATATTACAATGGGAGAATTGAGAAATGCCTTAACACACGATGGAATTATTCTGTACATAAAATAATTGTATGTGACTAGAAACAAGCAGGTAGAAATTCTCATTGTCAATAGAATGGCTAATACAATTACAATATAATATCCATACATTCCTATTTCATTCAGTTGGAAATTTTGATTAAAATTCTTTTTTACCATGACATAATGCCAAGAAATAACAAAGGAATAGAAGAAACTGCAAGCAAAATGCAACCTAGCACACAAGGGAAAGATTTGATGAGAAAGAACAGCATTACTACCATAGCAACAATCTGTCGTGTATACAGTTTCTTAACTTTAACTGCAGCTTTATCGTTTTAGTGGGTGAGGGAGGTGCCCAGCTATAGTATTTTTATGTCTAAATCTTAAATTTGGGCTTTCAGCACTGAAGATATTTTTTCTTGGTATTAAATCTGTTCCGCTGAAAAGATATTAAATTGATTCACTGTATTCTAATAAAACAGATGGATTTAGGCAGTGAAAAATTATAATGTAATAGAGACCAATTACTGTTGAAAAGAAAACGAATGGATGTGTTGCCATAATAGTAATTAAAAGAAGTGAACATCTAGTGTATGAAGAATGAACTGAAGAGATTAAACTGGAATCTAATCTCATAAGAGGTGAAATGAAGGGCAGAAACAACCACAAACCACAAGGTGGGAAGGGGTTATGTGTGATTGCGCTTGAGTCACATGAATGCGTACATGAAGCTTTGATATTTCTGTCTAGAAAATTCCATGAAAAATGCGTGTCCATGTCATTCATGCATGTGTTGTACAACTCCCTGAACAGTGAGCCTGAAAGAGTATATGCTATAATTGTAAAACATTCTGGAGGACTGCAAGTCAATTTTGCAGGTCATACAATACATCAAAAGGGCATCAGAGTTACTATGCCTGAGCAAACCAAATTCACTGGGAATTTATAGTACACTAAATGCATCCCCAATGCATCAAGACATTGAACTCTGAATCTGTGCTATGCTATCAAACTCCATATACACGATAGCCATTTTTTTCAAATTCCAGCTGTTACGCAGCCCAATCAGAACAACTATTCTTTCTCTGTAGAATACTACAGATTAGACTTAGAAACCCCAGCCACAGGTTTTATAGTTAGGATACCAAAGACACACTGGCTCCCTCTTTCAAAATAACACCTGAGTAAAAGAAAAAAAAAAAAAAAAAAAAAAAAAATCCCTTGAATAGGTACAAAGGAAAAAATCAGGGGAATATGAAAAGAAACTGGAAAATTGAATTAACAATGCTCTAAACAAAGAGTACAGAAATAGAGTATTACATGGAAGTTAAGGTAATTATTTTATTTTTTACTGGTTTAGGATACGTTATAGTGCATAAAAAGACTTCCATAATGGTGTGGGAGCTTTAGTGCTTATGAGAATAGATTAATTTACTTTTGTAGCCTGGCCAACCTACAATATGGAAGTGGGTACATCTATTCCTACTGATGTATCTTCCAAAGGTACGTGCACAGTGTCATCATACATGAAGGCTTCATACTGTCTTCATAATCTACCCACCAAGCACATTGTCTCCTGCCACTATACCTTGAATCTATACAGAGATGCTTTCAAGGTTCAGCCTTCCTTTCACAGGTAATGCAGACATAACTAGGTATGACAAGATGGTATATTACACTCAGATATGCCCTACAATGTTAAAATGGAGGCATAGCCAGAAAAGATAGGATCCCTGAAAAAGATCCTGGGCATGTTAACATCTTTGGACACTCAGATTAAAGTATACAGATACACAAATTTCATATTTCCTAATATGCCTGAAATCTATTGCTCCTCACAACCAGATCAGTTTTCACTGAGGACCAGGAAGGTCAACACCTGTTCCAAAAATAAAAGACTTGCTCAGTTGCAGTGAAGATTCATCTAGAACATTTTCTCATCTCTGAAACTAGCCAATACAGAAGCCCAGAGTAAATAAGTAAATGTTTACTTCCTTACTATCCACCAACTGCTTTCAGAGATTAGTGACTGGGACTTCTTAGTAAAGAAGCAGTATCTTGCAACAGTATATATTGCCTGATTTTAGGTGTCTGCAATCTATACATGCAGCTCTACATCTGAGCTAGTGTCCTTATTCAACCTCAGTAGTCCATGGAGAGAAACAGAAACTCTGTGGGCCAGTTAAAGAAACCACAGCGACTGAAGTGACTATCTCGGATTTAGATTACTACTTCAGTTTCCACAGTTGCAATTTGAAGCAATATAAATATTTGGTATCACAAATATCTGGCACCCATTCCCACCACTTGCCTGTGTTTTATAAAATGCATTGGTTTTAACTTATCTTTTTAATTTGATATCTACCAGTTCTTATATTTTAGCTTGCATTACAAGACAGTATCTTGCATAACGGTATCTTGTACTATAAGAGATAATAAGCTCTTATATATGAAAGAAATGACCTGCATTTTATGCTCTCCTTCAGCCCAAAAAGGTTCCCTTCAGCAAAGGACACTGAATAATGGGGTGATATTTAATTTTCTTATGGTGATACTGTGTCACCTTGCTGAAAGGATCCCTTGGACCTAAAAAGAGATTGTTAATCAGTTTTATAGTGAGGTAGACATGACACCCAGGTCTTCCACATCCTGTATGATTGCTTTGTAAGAAATCCATTGTATAATGTGTTTGGAATGCCACCTACTTAGGTGGCACTGCTGTTTATGATTTGAGTACTTAACCCCATGACAAAGAACATGTTCTGGATATATAATATGATGTTAATGCTCCTGAGTGAGCTGTCTAATTTGATGCCTTAATGAAGGATATGAACTACATTCCAGGAGCACCAAAAAAAAAGGAAAAGGTTTCAGCACTCCAGCTCCCAAGTTACCTTTAGATATACTCCTACAACAGGTCCTGAGGTTACCTTAGGTTAATGTAAACTGGAAAAGGTAGGCAGACCCAATTACAGGACAGGCATGCATAGGGCCTGCTTCAAAACCACATGAGCAGGCTATACACAAAGCATCTCACTTATGGGTGCAGGAAAGGTGGACTGTTTTCATTGTCGCAGCAAGGCAGTTCAACCAAGCATCTACCCAATTTGCAACCCAAGCTTAGCATGCCTAGAAATGTAATGAATCAACATAAATTTAGAATCTATGCAAATAAAGGTGAAAAAGTTGTCATACAATGTATTGCGTCTCATTAATTCCCACAACCTAGTGTTTCCAGTTCCTTCTGTTCCCATACCCAAACATGAACTAGATAACAGATGAAACTTCTTGTTACAGTAATGTGCTTGACAAACTGTGCATTCACTGAAGCAGAATTAGTTTTTTACCTCTTTCTCTAAGAGATATTCTTGCAAATTCAACCAGGGATCCGACACTCAAGTTAAACATCTTTATGTGTTTGTTTCGTTTACATTTTTTAAATCAAAGCCAGTGTTAGAAGTTTCTCAAACCAAAGTAAATCCTCCTATACAATTCTGCAACTGATTTATCTCTGAATTATGTCCAAAATTACATGTGTAAAGATACAACAATACACATAATTTAGTCAAAAAATCATTTTTATTTCCTTATTGTAATGCATTGGATAAGAAGAACTAATTTTGCACTTCAAAGTCCAGGTGGAGTTCATTCTGGTGTTATGGAAAACAGATATTTTACTGAGAAAAAAACTTAAAAATAAATAAAATCTGATATAAAAATTCATAGGACTCATATTGTCAATGAAAAGTCATTCACATTTCTAATTTGAAACACCATTTTAACATCAAAGATTTGTTATTTTCTAGAAAATATGTTCTGAGAAAACTTATACATGTTATGTGTGAGAGAGATTTTCATTTTCTCAACACTGGAAGTTTCAATAAAAATAGTTCAACTTCAAGACTCAAGAGAAGAAATCACCTTTCACAATATTATTTGTAATCTTCCCCTAACCTGATGATTGCTGAATGTTGAATAGAAAGTTAATGCCTTGGTTATAAAAGACACAAGTCAAGAACACATGCAAAATTATATATGTGCCACTTCTGGTCCTACACTTCCTATTTATTCTACATTTTAGGATAAATAATTGCCAAAATTAATTTTTGCTTCTATCTTGTACGTGTGATAATGTATATAAAATATGTGCCTCTGTGTGTGTGTGCACACACACATGCATGTATGTACATAAATAACTGACATAGAGGACTGCTTTGTGTGAATATTTTGTGATAAAATTACAAGGCAACATTCTAAATTGAAGTGATAACAGATTTTTTTTAGAAGAGAGCAAATCAAAACCACAGATGGAACCTGTACCATTTTTTAAAGCATTACATTTGAGCTAAAAGACAGCTTTGACTTGTTGTAAGATACAAGCCAATTTGCCTTGCAAGGCCATGTAAGTATTTTTAATCATGAAATCTGCTAAGAGAAAGAAATAGTTTCCTCTAGTTCTTCTCTCCCTCTATATTATAAATAAAAGTGAAGGAAATAGACCTTGATTTTTATCCTCTATCTGCTATTGAAAAAGTTTTTATAAAGTTGAAATATTTCAGTAACAAAAATAATCCTGATACTTTTTAAAATGTTATTTTTTTCAGAATAACAATTTAACCTATTATCCACATTGAACACCTTCATTTTGACTACTGAACACTCTTACAAAACCATGAACTTTGTCATTGTTCATATACAGAAATAAGTATGTGTGGATTCATTGGTATAGAGAGTACATTGATGATACTGTAAAATTACCTTGATTTGTTTTCTGTAGCAGGATGTAGTAACTTTGTACAAAGTTGATTCTTTATACAAAATAATTTAAGACCATACGTGTAATTTTACTGGATGCTGCACATAGTGAATTACAATCTTACTCTAATACATTCTTATATTGATGCCTCTTTTGAGTTTGTTTTATTATTATTGGAAAATCACTGTTCTTTTGTAATGACTGAATGGGGTTTTGTTTATTTTTTCAAGAAGTTATCTTTTTTTCTCCTGCATAACTGTGATTTTAATTCTCTGACAATGAATGAATACACAGTGTATCCCTTGAATACCTTTAACAGAGGGTTTGTTTCCATGTTTGTTTTTACTATTAGCTTTACTGTGTATCCTAAAAAGATGACAGACAACTGTGTTTGTCAGTGTATGGGAGGCTCCCTGTAGACCATATTATTCATTACTGAATGCAAATCCTGTTATATTGGGCTATCTAAGAACTTAGGAATCCATCGGTTCTTTATTTTCCCAGGCTGTGCTTTAAACAAATGACCAAGTTTTTTGCTTATGATTATACTTTCACCATTAGCTTTCTATCATTGCAGCATAACTCTGCTTGGATGGAGATAAATTCATTAAGGTCAATTTCCATAATCATGTACTTCTATGAGCAATCCGATATTTTCTCTAAGGTTACTGGATTTAGATAGAGGAGTTACTTTAAATTGACCTGATTTTTCCTAAAACTAGGTAAGAACAATACAAAATAAAACAAATAATAAAATAAAAATAATAAAATTATGTCAAATAATATAAAATAATATAAAAATAAAATAATGTAGAAGTGCTGTATCATTGCTGCTTTTATCTCACTAGCTTTATTTTCTGACTTAATTGTCTTGGCTCACATATGTCGAGTCAGAGCTCTACACCACATCTTGTGGAATACATGACTATTTTATACTTGTTGCTGCAACCGAGTTCTTATACCGCTGGTAGATTCACATTTCCATATGTTCTTTGGTTTATCCTATATTCTGTTGGATTTTCTCTTGTGTGGCTATATATCATGCACAGTCTGTCCCTTAAGTTACTCTATAAAATATCCTTATCATCTATCCATCCATCTATCTATCTATCTACCTATCTATCTATCTAATCTATCTATCTACCTATCTATTTATTTAGAATGAAGTTTAGGTTCGTCTAGACTTATTAGCAAATGTCTATTCTGAAACTCATGGGACAGGTTTGATGGGTCTGTCTGGTGTCCTAACCTGCTGGGATATTTTGGGACACAAAACCTAATGGCCTAGTCTATTTGTCTGTGATCTGTCTGTATATATTTCATTCAGGCACCATTTCTTTTCTGTCACAGATGGAAAGTGAGGACTGTGTAGGCACATTGCATTCCAGTTTAGAGGCAAAATGTGAATGAAGACAAAGAAATTAGAATAATAATGTAGATAGAGCTGTAGAATTTAGGCAGATTCCAGAAAAAACTTAGATCACTGCTACATTTCATAAATAGGCTTTTTGCCATTTCCACTGACTGTCAATTTCCTTTTTATGTTTATTGTTCATTAGCACCTCATACAGCACTAGTCATCATCCTGTCCAGCTATTCCAGAAGATACATATTCTGGTTCTGTTGAAAACCTATAGAAAAATTGTTGCACCCATGCAGTGGAATTTCACTTCTCTTTAAGGTGCATAATATGAAGAAAAGGTACTGATGGTTAGAATTCAGAATTACTGGGGGGGGGGCGGGGAAATGTTAATTTAAAACCAAAA
The DNA here is from genome assembly GCA_947846985.1 of Fratercula arctica. NCBI lineage: Eukaryota > Metazoa > Chordata > Aves > Charadriiformes > Alcidae > Fratercula > Fratercula arctica. Next base: position 45,015,766 of record CANTUZ010000001.1, on the reverse strand, counting down.
CAAAACAAAAAAAAAAAATAAAAACAAACAAAAAAAAGCCAACAAAACAACCGGAAAGCCTGTCAAGTAATCAATAGAGTTAAGTAATTTCCAACATTTTAAAGAGTTTCCGTCTCTGGATTCTTGGTTTAATAAAATATAAAATGGAGAAGATAATTAAGGTTGGTAGGGCTAATTATCATGCAGCCTGTGACAGCGTTTTATGTCAGAAGTACTCCCACATAGAAAGGCAAAGGAAAAAAAAAATGAAGAGAATAGTAATGCTGAGTAAAAGGGACAAAACACAACAAGCTGCAAAGCATAATAAATTACTGACATGATAAAGGGGGAGAAAATGAAACATTTGAGACTGATAAAATATTTTCACTTTTACCCGCCATGTATTATCTCTGCTTACTGGACTATGGACAGCTACTTACTATGGTATAACGTCTTTCACTCCCCCAAATCCATTCTAAATAACTATATATTTGTCCTACACACGTCTCTATTGTGACACCCAGAAGGAAAACAATGAAAATAGAATGGGGCAGTATATCAACATATTTTTCATTCACTCTCTTTGCAGAAACTCCCAAATTGCTTCAGAAAATGGAAAAATGTGATAAGGAAAGAAATATCTTCCCCATAATGTGTCCCTGTATCTTGCCATAGACGTACTTCCTCAGTGAAGGAGGTATTCCATAATGCATTCTGGATGCCCACAGCCAAGCCATTTCCCACAGCAGTGGTTCTAGAGAAGCAGAAGAAAAATAAATGAGTCATAGAGGCTCAACTGGGGGATGTGGGACTGATTTTCAGCTTCTGACCTCCTTTTAGTGTGAGAGCTCAGTGTGCATCTTACACCCTCCTTAGATTCAACTAGAAGAGAAATCAAAAGTATACGCAGGTGGGAACTGTAATGTGTACAAAAGCTCTCCCCACCCAGAGGATCAGGGACTAGGAATGCAGTAAAGTGTACATGATCCACAGCTAAAATGCAACCAAAGAATTGAAAAAACTGAGTTAATTTCTGAATGAATAAAGGCCATGAAATCCTCCACCTTATGAATGATACTGCTAAGTAATCTTGCACCAGAAGAAGCAGCACATTACAGAAAGGAAATATTCCTAGAAGAAAGAAGAATCTACATTTATATTATTTGGCTTCTAAAGTTTTCTATATATGCGAAGAAGAATAATTTCCCCTTGCTGGATAATTATTCTAATTAAAGCACGTAGAAATACAAATGGGAGCAAATGCACCATAGTATCTTTTAAGAATACAGACATGAAAATCATCAACTTGTTCTTAATGTGAACTATCCAGTGTTATGACTCACTTTATGATTCATACACTGCTTATTATGTAAGGTTGTTTATACTCTCTTCTAAACCCTTGTTACTTTTTTACTGCCTTCTACTTGGCCTCCATCCTTAAAAAAAATCTAAATTTTATTTTGTAAAAATATTCTAGTTGGGTGGACCAATTAAAAATAACACAACAAATCTCCCTTTTTCTGGTGTTTGTTTTTTTGGGGTTTTTTTGTTTGTTTGGTTGGTTGATTTTTTTATGTAGTGAATGACTAATTCAAAATATATGGAGAGAGATGTTATCTTGACCTTACAGCTCTCTGCTCCCAAGCAAGTCACATAATCATTTCTCAATGGTGCAGTCTATTCATTTTATGTGACTCCTACAGTCCTGACTGTATAGTGACCCAGCTTCAAATAGAGGATATGGTAGCATCTTCACCCAGAGTGCCTTATAGTCTAACAGTTAAGACATTTCCTGGAGTTGAAGGAAGTTGAATTTTCCTCAGGTTTTGGAGAAAAACAGAACCCAGGTTTCACACTTCTGAGCACAGGACCCTAGCAGCTTTCTGTTATTTAACTGATGGATACCCATGCTGGCTACCTTTGATAAATGCACATGTTCAGTTCAGTGCCTACTAAAGGACACTCGTCAATATTGAACGTTTCTTTTGGCTAGCTCTAGGCAGTGTTTCATTGAGCACACAGACTTTTTGGCTTATACTTTGGATTAGTCTAACTTAATGGACTATCAAGGGAACCCAGGTGCATGCAGCTTACAGTGTCATGCATCTCACGTGCTCAAATGCTAAGTCAAGGCTAGTTATCCTTTTAAGCAAAAGATAAAATCAGTATTTCCAAAGAAAAAAATATTTCCATCCTAAAATCGGTATCCAAAATAATTCAGAGAAATCAGTCTTTGTAAAAACACTTTTCCTTTTTAGCTATCTAAAATTAACTGACACGAATTTTTTCAGTTTGGTGGTTTGTTGGGTTTTCTTTTAGGAATGATAATGCCTAAATTATATGATCCAAATTTTGAGTAAAAGTATAAAATCCATAACCAAAAATAATAAGGCAATAATAATAATCAAGATACAGTATCATTTCAGTTATATGAGGTATGGGAGAGATATGATTTAAACAGCTGCTTGCTCATAACCTCAGGCCAATCTGGTGAGAGTCCTAAACCATAAGCCTCCAGTCTTTAGAATTCCTGCAATTTGGAGAGTGTTCAGTACCCATTTGTCTGTGCTCAGATTTTTCTTGTTGTTAGTTTTGGCTTCTAAATTGCAATATTATTTGTGTTCTATTGACTATATTTAAATACCTGATGAATTCAGGTAAAACTGGCTTCTGTTTGCTTAGTTGCTACTTTTCTGGCTAAATTCTGAATCTGTGGTGTCTTGTCTCTTGTTTATTTACTGTACCAGTCATGTCCTCATTGTCTCACATTTCTGCAAGAAGTGAGTAACAGATACTATGACCAGTATTAGAGGGCCCCTGCCTCCAGCCAGGTGGAGGAAAGGGACAACCGGGTTTATTGGACAGTGTGGATTCGATGGCCTGGCACATCAGACCCACAGGAGTATAAGGCTCCAGTGGACACAGGAGCACAGTGTACTCTGATACCATCAAGCTATAGAGGGGCAGAACCCATTTGTATTTCTGGGGTCACAGGGGGATCCCAAGAGTTGACTGTACTGGAGGCTGAAGTGAGCCTAACTGGGAATGAGTGGCAAAAGCATCCCATTGTGACTGGCCCACATGCATCCTTGGTATAGATTACCTCAGGAGAGGGTATTTTAAGGACCCAAAAGGGTACCAGTGGACCTTTGGCATAGCTGCCTTGGAGGCGGAGGAAGTTAAACAGTTGTCCACCTTGCCTGGTCTCTCGGAGGACTCTTCTGTTGTGGGGTTGTTGAGGGTCGAAGAACAGCAGGTGCCGATTGCTACCACAACGGTGCATCAGCGGCAATATCGCACTAACCGAGACTCTCTGATTCCCATCCATAAGCTGATTCGTCAACTAGAGGTTCAAGGAGTGATCAGCAAGACTCGCTCACCCTTTAACAGTCCCATATGGCTGGTGCAAAAATCTAATGGAGAGTGGAGGCTAACTGTAGACTATCGTGGCCTGAATGAAGTCACGCCACCACTGAGTGCTGCTGTGCTGGACTGCAGTATGAACTGGAGTCCAAGGCAGCCAAGTGGTATGCCACGATTGATATAGCGAATGCATTTTTCTCAATCCCTTTGGCAGCAGAGTGCAGGCCACAGTTTGCTTTCACTTGGAGGGGCATCCAGTACACCTGGAATTGACTGCCCCAGGGGTGGAAACACAGCCCCACCATTTGCCATGGACTGATCCAGACTGCGCTGGAGCAGGGTGAAGCTCCAGAACATCTGCAATACATTGATGACATCATCGTATAGGGAAACACAGCAGAAGAAGTTTTTGAGAAAGGGAATAAAATAGTCCAAATTCTTCTGAAAGCTGGTTTTGCCATAAAACGAAGTAAGGTCAAGGGACCTGCACAGGAGATCCAGTTCTTAGGAATAAAATGGCAAGATGGATGCCGTCAGATCCCAATGGATGTGATCAACAAAATAGCAGCTATGTCTCCACCAACTAGTAAAAAGGAAACACAAGCTTTCTTAGGCATTGTGGGGTTTTCGGAGGATGCATATCCCAGATTACAGTCAGATTGTAAGCCCTCTGTATCAAGTAACCGGGAAGAAGAATGATTTTAAATGGGGTCCTGAGTAACGACAAGTTTTGAACAAATCAAACAGTCCATGCAGTGGCCTTGGGGCCAGTCCAGGCAGGACAAGGTGTTGAAAACGTGCTTTACACTGCAGCTGGGAAGAATGGCCCTACCTGGAGCCTCTGGCAGAAAGCACCAGGGGAGACCTGAGACTGGCCCCCAGGGTTTTGGAGTCGGGGATACAGAGGATCCGAAGCCCGCTACACTCCAACAGAAAAAGAGATATTGGCAGCATATGAAAGGGTTCGAGCTGCTTCGGAGGTGGTTGGTACAGAAGCGCAGCTCCTCTTAGCACCTCGACTGCCAGTGCTGGGTTGGATGTTCAAAGAAAGGTTCCCCACCACACATCATGCAACTGATGCTACATGAAGTAAGTGGATTGCACTGATCACACAGCGAACTCGAATGGGAAACCCCAGTCACCCAGGAATTCTGGAAGTGATCATGGACTGGCCAGAAGGCAAGGATTTTGGAATGTCACCAGAGGAGGAGGGGGCACATGCGGAAGAGGCCCCACCTGTGGAATAATTACTAAACTGGCTAAAAATACAAAAGTACAGCATTGTTCACACATTAAGGAAAAGTATAAAATCAAGAGGCTTCTGAGGTAGAAAACAGCTGCAGCTGGCATGAAGAATACAACATCCACGGTTCCCTGATAAGGATGCTTGTGAAGCTACATGAGGTACGGAGCGGGATGCAATTATTCCGCGGCTTTACCTTATGATGTATAGCGGATACGGGAATGGGACGATACCATGAAACAGATAAGCTGCCAATTAGCTGCCTGCTCGATACTCGGAGCCAACATTTTGTCAAATTTTGGTGAAATGCTGTCCTTTGTGCAAATTTTGCTCATTATAATGTCATTATAATACCAAAACACACCTCCATCCCAAAGGTTACCCGCCTCCAAGGTGCGACCACTCCTTCTTGAGTCTGCGCCCTGAATTTTTTGTAAACTATACCTTTAAATGTGAAGCAAGAGAATTTTACACCAATCATAATTAAAGTATTTATGACTAAAGTCACTCAAACTCCACCTTGAAGGTAAAAAATAGTATAAAAATAGCCCAAGAAAGGGGGGATACCTAGGGAAGACACCATCGCGAACAAGTCGAGGAGAACTCCATCACTGACTTCTGGGATCAGTCGACGGGCTGAGCCTTTCTTCCCCCCCCCATAAGGACACCTTTGGGTAAAACTTAGATTACACCAAGAGCTTTCTCAGGAAACTTAGAAATTTCTCGAGAGAATCTCTTTCCTACATGTATAACCAGACTGTATCATTTATAACTTTGTCGCGCATTTGATGTATGTAATAATGCTTTCATTTGCACGTGCTTTGCAGACAGTGTATTTATCACCGGCAATCCTAAGAACCTATATATCTGTTGTTTAAATAAACTGCACTTTTAAGTAGCTAGTTGTTTCAGTTCCTCATTGAACGTGACCAAAAATTTGAGAGTGGCTGTGCTAGTTCATGAGCATGACTAGACTGAAGGTGCAGTCCACTATTTGTGTATCCAAATTGTAATAGTTTAATACATATTAAATGCGATTGGACTGATAGTGCTGAATTGGGCATCACTCAGAATTTAAACCTAGCTGCACCTAGCCTCCCACCTCGGTGAGGAGTGTTAGAATGCAAGGGGGTTTATCTTCTGTCAAAACCGCTTTGTCTCTTTCTACGCAACACCACCATATAATAAACTGCCAGAAAATGAGAAGAAATATGCCCTGTTCACTGATGGATCCTGCCGGATTGTGGGAAAGCATCGAAAATGGAAGGCTGCTGTGTGGAGTCCTACATGACAAGTTGCAGAGGGCAGTGAAGGACAAGGTGAATAGAGCCAGTTTGCAGAGGTGAAAGACATTCAGCTGGCTTTGGACATCGCCGAGCGAGAAAAATGGCCAGTAGTTTATCTCTACACTGACTCATGGATGGTGGCAAATGCTCTCTGGGAGTGGCTACAACAATGGAAACAGGGCAACTGGCAGCGCAGAGGAATGGTATGGAATAAGGGGTGGATAATGTCCTGGTTCCGGCGGGGATAGGGTTAATTCTCCCCAGAACACAGGTATTCCATGCCATGTGAGCCATGCCCACCCTGAGCTGCTGCGGGAGGGGGTAGAAAGTCACCACTTGGAGCGGGCTGGGGCGTCCCAGGTCTGGAAGGTGAGTGGCGGGGAGCGGTGGTTCCGTAGCCGTGTTTGTATATTCCTCTATCCGCGTTATTGTTGCTGTTTTTCTTGTTCCCTTTGCTGTTCTGTTAAACTGCCTTTGTCTCAAGCCAAGAGTTTTGCCTTTTTCTTCTGATTCTTCCTGTATTGAGAAAACCCAAGCAAGCGGCACGTGGTTCTTTTTTGTCGTCTGAGGCCAAACCACGACAGTTCATCTGACACTTTAAATTTGCTAAGTGTCTTTTGGCTTAAACAATAATTTTTAGTGCTTTTATAATATTTTTTTGCACAACAAACCAACCCACAATATTGCTTTAAAGTCTCCATGGCTTTTTCTGGAGATATTAGATTCTTACTAGAATATTCTTACTAGAATAGCCCTGCTCTAGCTATTTTATTATCTTTTTATCTCAACATTTGTAGAGAATCTGTTCCTAGTATGACCATTTTTGTCAAATCCATTGCTTGTTGGTAGCACGTTATTTATATTTGAACTGTGTGGTCCTGGTAGCACCATTAAATGCTTAGTTTAGACCTCTTCCTATGCCATAGATACTTACAGAGATTAAATTGCTGCTTGTCAAAATCACTTTGTTTTTAACCCGAAAGTACATGCACAAGTTCTGCAAGATCTTTAATTAAAGGCTTTGCTTCTTATTCATGTTAAAAATAAAATGCAAATACTTAACTCCCTTTCTGTACTGGCACAATGATGAAGGAGATTGTTTTGAAAAACACACTTAATAGAGAAATAACATTAACAGTATAATATCATTAGTAGTAATATCTTTCCACTGTGTTAACAGTTTATTTCTGATAAAGTTTATTTATGAAACTCTGGAATCCTTCTTCAAGCTAGTGTATCAATGCTAACCACATCAAAGCTGCAGAGGTTTTTTTACTCTGTCAGTTATCTCCTCTCTCCTGTAACACAGCAGATTTTTATAAGTAGGAGTTTTAAAATTATTTATTTTCATTTTTGATAGCTACTCAGGTTGTTTAATGTTACAGCAAAAGCATTAAGAGTACTACATACTTCTAGCACGCAGAACAAGTGAGAAATGACTTTGGAATAACAGACACATGCAACGCTTGAGTGAATACTTTCTCTTTGTCATCTTTGCTATAAAAGATGTTTCCATTTAAAAAAAGAAATCTCTACATATTAAGGCTACAAAGATATTCTGCTTTGTGACAGTAGGGTACAGCCAAGGTGTTACTGTCTACAATTCAATTCGTGTAAGAGTCTGATGATTCTTTTACATTAGCAGATATATTTGCAAAAATGATAAATGGGACTCCTTTAAGGGAGGTTATAAATGTAGTGGTTGTAAGTTGCATCTTTTCAAGGAGGCTGTGTTTGATTTTCTGTTATTATTGGTTGATTACATTGCCACACAGGCTGTAGGGACAGGGTAGAGAATCAAACCAAAGGTCACCAGTTTACAGGTCATATAGCAGTACCCAAAGACAAACCCTTGGGGAAAAGTAAGAACAGCAAAAACATTTTTGATATTCCCACCTCAATGTTCTTCCTGTCATTTCTTGAGCTGGATTTTGTTTCGCACATTTTGTCCCCCCACTGTTGGGGTTTTATTGGTTCAAGATGGTCTTTTCGAGCCTATGTAATTTTTGCATCCGCAAGGAATTCTTGTCAAGGAATTCACAGGATTACTGTCTACTGACTGAAGAATCAATTCTTTTTATGCATTTAAATGACACCATGCCTTCCTAAAGATTTCTAAATGTTTCCTTCTGATACGTTTCTTTGGTATACCAATGTATGCCATTTTGCTTCCCAACATCATGGAGCCATTTCTGAGACAATTTACTGCAGCTCAGAATGAATAGTATATTAACTGCTACATCTCAGTGATAGTCCTTCTCAATATTACTCCAAGATCTGTGTTGGTTTCAGAATGTAGTTTAAATGTATACTTTGTAATTTTTGTTCATTTTGTGGAGAAACGTTCTATTTTAGTTCTTATTTATTCATTGACTGTGCATTTTTGGTTACTTTTCCAGAGAATATTTTAAATCCTCAACATGATCATCAGATGCTACCAGAGTGGTTACATTTTTTCTTCTGTGAGAGTCTCACAGCTTTGGCTGGCAAAGGTACTCAGAATATATCCTCCTATACATTCTGAGTCACAGCAAATTTTCTCACATGTGGTTCAGTAGAGCCTTAATTTAAAAGTGAGTAAGCTGACACTAGAGTGTACTCAGCAAGAAAACCTCAGTTCTGAAAAAGATTGGAAAAATTGTCTTTAGTGATCTTTAGAATAAATTGTTAGAGAACATATTACTACAGGCTTCCATTCAGGTTGAGTTTTGACAAGAATTGATCTTTGGAGGCAGCACTAAATATTCTGTTGTTCTTTGTTAACTTAATATTCTGTTCTAGGTTAACTTCCATTAAGTGCTTTCTGTGTTGATTTTTACCTCATTAAAATAATACATTTCTGTGAAGCTTCAAGATTTACAGTCCAGATTCACACTGGATTTTAGGCATCTAGTGCTCATTATTTTTAATAGGATGCAGGAGTCTCTATCTGATTATCTATGTTTTGCTAAAGTATGTGGTAAAAATCACTGATGTCTTGCTTTTGAGACTGAGCTTTTCTTTTAATGGAGAAAAATATGTATCAGTATTATTTGTGATTTCAATACTTTAAGTGCAGGTTGTTACGATTTCAATTTAATGGAAATCATTAGATTTGGTGAAAAAGATTTAATGTTAGTCATCAAGATGCTTTAAGAAGTTTTAAAGGGGCAAATTAACTGTAATATGTAATCCTTGGATTATACTGCTCAATTAAGTTATTAATAACTGCTGTTGATTTTGACGCAAAAGCAGTATCATCACTTCAGGTGCACGAAAAGTCAAAAATTAGTCCTTAGTTCCTCTGAGATACAAAAGGTATAAAAAGAAGCCTAACTGATGGCATTTGTTTGTGAATCCAAAAAACTTTTATAATTTCCATATTGACTAAAAATATTTCAGTTTCTTCCTTTACTTTTGGGTCCCTTTCTCCTAAATGATGTTAACAATTGTAACATATATGTTCCTCTACAACAGTGGCTTTCAGCCTCCTTCAGTCTACAGAACTCTACAGAATTTTGACTGGGTATCTAACCATTAGACATTGCAGCAGCTAAATTTTGATACCTAAATGTTATTTGGCTCTTTCTTTCCAATGGATAGGAAATGGACCCTGTTCAGAAGCATAACTTGACTTTAGAATGCTTGGTAGAATTTCCAGATGTGCTCTCACATATCCAACTGTAATACTCGTGCAGTAAAAATCTGCATGGTACAGTTAATATAACTTATTAATAAGCAAGATGTTTTTTAACCTCAGCTAGCAGATTATGGTAGGATTTATTCCGTTTAATGCTTTTTACTTTTTTTAAAGTAAAAAAATGACAAGGGAAAAAGAAACACAAACATGTTGTGGAAAAAGTACCAAATTGCTACTCCTACATAATCTTATGATAATTATACGGGGGAAAATTGTCCTGGACTGTGTATTCATCTTTTATAGTCAAATACACTTGTTATGCTGTTATGTGCTCAGAAATTTGTTTATTATGTTGCTTAACAGGATCATGAGAGCTCAATAGTTTAATCGAGAACCATAAGAAACATTTCAGGGCTGTTTATCAAAGGTAACTGAAAAAAAAAACCAAACCACACTTCTTCATTTCTACATGATCAATAAGAGAAAAGTCCAGGTCAGTAGTAATGAGCACATTTTTCTTGTGATGATTATTGTATCATCTGATGTCTTTCTACCCAATTTGAAATGTCAGGTGTCATTTTTTGCTGCTCAGCTTTCAAGTTTACTAGACATTAGCACCGACTGTCACTCTTGTTTCACTGCCAGTAAGAAAGTCATGGACCATATACGTGTTTGAATTAGTATTACTGTATTTCTAGTCACCTTTTAAAGTGGCTCCTGTAGGCTGAAGAAAGGACACAGTAGGAGGAAGTCCATGCTGTTAATTGTTATGTTAATCCAGGCAGGCCGGTAGAAGATACAAGTATACAGCATTCTGGTACCTTTTGGAAGTGATATAGTGACATAATGTTGCAGATATTAAGGAATAGGGGGGGTGGGGGTGGGGGGAGGGGGGAGCAAACCAACAAAACAAGCAAAAAGCTATCAAACCCAAGCTAAAATACCGAAACCAGAAAAACAATTATAAATCAATTTATATGATATATTTGGCTAGAAAGTACACTTGTCACTGTATTGAACCTAAAACTTGGAAGAAAAAAACTGAAGACAGGAAACAAAAGGCAGCTTAGACAGTGGATAGCAGAGCCAGAGGCAAGTGAAGAAAATCTGTACAAATGCCTGTGGAACTCACCATGAGGCCCAGATGCTATTGCTAGAAGAATATCCTCCAGAGGCGGATATGCAAATACTGTGATGGATAAGTGAAAAGAAGTAGACAAGGTGAAACAAACAAACAAACAAAAAAAGCAGGATGCATTTGTACTTCTTTTTAAATATATATGGCAGTGAAGTTCCCAACCTGTAGCTCAGCTTCCACTTGCACCCCTTGAAGTCAATCCTGTTAAAACAAGAAAAGTAAATGTGCCTAATTTGGGCACATTCATTGAGAATTATAAAGTTTCCTTTGCAATCTTTAAGCAAAATATCAAAATGTTTTATATTAATCAGCTGTTTGGAAATGGGGGAGGGGAGGCGGGGACAACTTGGACTTCTCCAAATGCTTTTCAATAGCACTGTCAGATTTCCAGGAGTACCCATATTGTAATGAGAGTTCTCCCTTATTGCAGTACTGCTGGCAAGCTACACTGGGGGAGGGGGTAGAAAAGGGGAGAAGGGGTAGAAAAGGGGAAGGGGGGGGGGGGGGGGGGCAAAAAAAGGGAAAATAAAGAGTCATCCTGGTTATTCCAGTATTTTTTTTACATATCAGACTGTGGAAACCACAACTCAGCTTGGGGAAAGAATTAATAAAAGTTTGTTCTCCTTCCTCACAAAGTCACTGAAGGCAGACCAGGAGAGAGAAAAAAGAAAACCACAAGTCATCCCTCATATTTTTTGACCCAGTCTCAATGCAAATTAAAGGATGAAGAAAAAAAGAATTCTAACCTCTCCTTTCAGGTATTAAACAGCATTATTCATATACTGGCTATTCTTTCTTCTAGATGTGCCGCTACACAAGGTAGAAAGACGAAAGCAAAGGAATGATTTATGCTGATTTAGAGCTACTGTGTGATGACTTTTACTGCGCTTATGCTGTTCAGGCAGCATGTCCAAAGTTACTGTGTACAACCCTTGTGACTTTTTAAAAGTCAGGACTAGACCCAGAGATTGACAAAACCTGGGGCCCTTCATTCTGGAGTTTCTTTGCAGCACTTTTGAAGGCAATGACTCTTTTTGTTATCCTAGATTGGAAACAGATTTTTAGATGGTGAAATATTAGTGTAGCATGGAGTCTGGAAGGAGCGATACCAAAGTTAGCATTTAAGCTATATAAGCTTCTTGAAGATAGGTTTAGATGGAAAAGATGTTCTGTCTTTCAACAATTAGCTCTTCAGAGATATCTGAGGATTTTATCTTCTTTTTTTTTTTTTTTTTTTTTAGGCATGTTATGCAGTTACAGGAAAATAATTATAAAGTCTTATACTTTTTCTTCTAGTTTTAGCAATACCGTAGAGACTAAATATGATGTGGCTGATCCATCTGATATTAGAACATTTATTTTAAGTTCTGTATACTGTAGGGCAAATATGATCCTTAGTGTACCTTGAAGGCTTGTTCCTAGTTTCTCAGACTAGGGAAACTGTTAGAGAATCTGTCAATTCTCATGCAAGGGTTTTATTTCAGTGGGAAAAAAACAAAACAAAACAAAACAAAAAGAAAAAAAACAAGAAAAGAGAATGTTTATCATTCACTGTTGAACTTAATGTTATCCGTTAATGATCAATGATGTGCCTAGGGAAATGTATTTGCTTTTATCTCTTTTGGATTTCAAACTCAGGCTAAAAAAATTATTCCTAAAACAGTGTCTTTTTAAGATTATTGCTTTATAACCTTCATAAATAATAGACGACTTATTACAGAAAGAATCAGGATTTCAGTAAAGATTATTTTTTTTAAGTCTATAACTAATAATTTCTGTTTGCCTTAATGACAAATTTTCTATCATGTGAAAAATCTGGTAACTCAGTGATCAAGGAATACCACACGGACTCACCAGCTGTCTTAAAGCAGAAGCAATGGGTTCCCAGTGACTGAAACTTGTAAAATATGTGAACTTGAAGAAAAGTTTACAGGTAACAATCAACCACAAAAAGTATTTTATGTGCCAATGTCTATATAATTCATTACCACAGGGAAGTGTTATAGTACTATAGTTATAAATTTGCTAAAATGTTGTCTTAATGGCAATGAACTTTTGCCGCTGATTTGATTGGAGATATGCTTCTGCCACCAGCTGAACATTTTTCTACTAACAAGCTGATGTTTTTCTCTTCTGTTTAGAGAATGATTAGAGATGTAAACATTGAGGATAAAACAGTGAGTTTTGCATCCCAGCTCTTCTTCAGAAAGTATTTGCACAAGGAAAGATTGCTACTATATTTATTGTTTTAGTCAATGAATGAATGTTCACTTTTTTTCTAATTCTGCATCAATAGATTTTAAAATATCTGCCTTTTAGACATTTTCAGGAAGCTTGGTTTTATTCCATATTTTTGAAGGTCTTTGATCAACTGGACTTCTCCTAATTTCTGTTAAAATAATTTGAGCTGATAGCAATTGTATATATATCCTGTGACAGAAATCACTGAAGTGTTCATTAGTGCTGATTTATTGCAAGGAATATGACTGTCAGTCCATTTAAATAGGAGTTTGCCAAATCAAATGCAAAATTATATGGTGTCCTGGTGAGGGCAGCAAAACATTCAACATTCATGCTTTTAATAAACCAGTTGCTGTTCTATGCAAACTAATTCTGAAATTGCAAATGACAGGAAAGTATGCTTTTTTATTAGGAATAGATGCTAGGAAGCTGCATTTTTTTCCAATTTATCAATCGCTGTCAGATAGAGTTTTCTAATATTAATAATAACTCCTATTCTTAGAATTTTTTTTCAAATTTATATCTGAAATTAGAATGGGTCTGCAGGTCAAAACAGATGTTTAAACTGGAAGCCATTTACAGTATTAATCTCAAAGGATAGTGAAAAATGTGGAAGCAACCTGATTATTTTTTTTCCCTTCATATGGCCTGATATGTGCCATAAAAAAAATACTGGAATTAGGATTGGCTAATCCTACAAAAAAACACACTATATTTTGATGATTTAGACTAACTGCTAAAGTAATTATTTGAAAAATAATTCTGATTGCCTGAGATTGCTGCAGAACTAAAATGAGGAAGAGCATAAAAAATAAATTTCAACAGCTAAGAAGCTGGACGTAAGTAAAGAGAAATTTACTCATCTTCCCTCCAGGATCAAGATTTTCCTTTTTAATGATTCTTTCAATAATCTCAACTCATGCCTTTTTATTTGTGGTAGAAACAGTTATTCAAAATGGGAGGCAGTTGTCAAATTGACAACTATTTAGTCTTATGCAAGACTAAAATCTATGGTTGCTCTTTTTTTTTTCTTGAAATTAAAAAAAAAAAAAAGCATTTATGAGCTATATACTCAGACTTTGTAAATATCTATTCATTTTGCCCATATGCTGCAGCCTTTGTGTTCCTTTTTGCCTGATTTATGTCAGAAACTGAATTGCATATGATGGAAAAATGGTTTACGTGATATATTTTTGTCAAATGGAAAAATAATGTTATGTTTCATGCTGAGCAAAAAGCAGAGAACGTTTTTAGAGGAAACATGGACTGCAATTATTGTTAAGCATATTTGCTAGGTTTATGTTTGGAATTATTTCCAACATTCAGTCTCAAACTAACCTTGAATAAGAATTGCACTTTATATTTCAAATCTGTCTGTTGCTCTGTATGGTGTAAATGTTTTAATTTTGTATGATGTGTGTTCTATTTAGAAGGAAAGAAAAGCAGTTCAGGTTTTAAAAGGGTTGTTTTTAAAGACACTATTGTGAAGCTCGACTTCCACAAATTACACAAACTAGTAAGTCATTTAAAATGACACATGTTTATTCAGTTATTAAAATTTCACTGTGTAGGAGATTATTTTAATATCTATTGCAAGGTTACTTCTCTCTCCTCTTTTAGCTTATCTAACACTGTAAAAATTAAGTGTTATTACATAACTCTCCTGAAGCTATTTTATGTAGGTGTGGACATGAATAACCAAAACATATTTTTAAAGGTGTACAGGTGTGAAATAAATCTTGATACACTCTGTGTTCTTTCAATTTTACTTTTGAAGTATTACACATGTACTTCTTAAAGAAGGACATTCATATTATTTGAAGAATTAAGATGTTAACATTATCCATATATAAATTAATAAATAAAAGCCTGATATAAAAAAGATGAAGTTTAGACTATGTTATTCATATGGGCCAGTCTGCTGGTTTTCAAAATAAGCATCAGGTAAACTGCTACAGATTAGTTGCTCCTCACCATATAAAAAACTGATATTTTTCTGACTGTTTTTCTGATCATTGAACGATTTATTTGAAATATCTAATTGTAGCGCTTTCAGAAAAGAAAATATGAAATTATGAAATCTAACAAACCTAAAATATGTGAGGTTTGTTTTTTTTTTTTTCTAAATACTTGAACAAAAAGATCAAGAGATTAAGATGAGCACAGTTGCATAACCACACATAAGGGCGAAGTGCTTTGAGAGAGTCTTATTCATCCTTCTGTTCAGACTATGACCACTGCTGGATATCATTTAACTTTCACAAAGTGAAGAGCAAATGGACAGATGGACTTCAAGATAACCTATGCATTAGAATTTCTCTCTGGAAAGATGATAAACACTTAGCAGAGGATTTATTGAGGTGGTGCTGCCATGTAGTTTTTAGTGCAGGGTTTCAGAGAGGTGAGGGCACCAAAGGGATTAAGGTGTGTTAAGAAGAGACAGTCTTTGCTGGAGAGGGCTTATTTGCTCTTTGATTTTTGCAGTTATAGTCTTCAGGCCAAGGAGAACGGTGTGAGGAAATAGGAAAGAAAAAGAGAAATTGAAAGAAAGGGAAATTCTGCTAATGAAAGCAAATGTTTCTATTCACAAGAAGTAATAAATCTCCTTTCAACTTTCAGTGCCTTCTTTTCTTTTTTTCCCCATGAAGGTCAGTGGTCAAGACTGCTAGCTAGCTTTCTCGGGGGGTTGGGAGGGGAGATTAAAAAAAAAGGAGAAAGGTTAAAGAAAATTAGTCATCATGGAACCTAAGAGAAAAAAGAATTTGATTATTCCTATCCAACCTAATAGAGGGAGTGAAAAGTATAAATAGTCAAAAAAAGTCCCTAAAATCCTGAAAGGAAACAAAATTAATTAATTCCTTCCTTCTTTCCTTAACTACATCATCTGTCTCTTCTCATTAATAATTCCAGAGGGAGCTTAGGCAGGCCAAACTGATATCATGTTGATATATATGTCTTATATTGATAAACATAAGGAATGTATTTACTGCCATAAGAATTACATAGATTGCTACCTTATTTCTTCTTCCAGAGTGCGAACTTTTTTTTCAAAACTTCTGGAACTGCCTCAGGCTGGGATTTGTGGATGATATGTACCGTGACAGTAGTCAAAAGCCCAAACCCTATAATTCATGTTGGGATTTTACTTTTTCTTTATTTCCTTCTTGCCAAGGTTAAGCTGAGTATGCTTTGCTAGTCAGAACTGGAGCTAAAAGCTAGAGAGTAGCAATTACTGTTCTGTGGTCTGTATTATGACAATGAGGCATGCTTTTCTTGAAATCTACCCGACAGTGAAATTGTCACCACAGCAAAATGAAAACATAAGGATGCACTAGATAGATAAATCCTTTTATTAAAATAATCTGCACATGTCTTTACTTCAGTTTCACCAGGTAGTATGATATCTATATTTAGGTTTTCATTAGCATCCTTGGGGAAGTAAATATTCCTCCAATTCATTGGATTAATCTCTGCTTGTTTTCTACCTACCTTCTCACTCTACTTTTTAATAAAAAATCCCAGTTTAATTTTGATCGGATTGCATATTTTACACTTCAGTAACTTGCTAATAATAAGGAATGTCTTTCTTTCCCCCAACCCTCCTATGCTTAAGTTGATGAGTGGATATTTTATAGGACTGCTTGGCTAGCATTTGCACAGAAAGATAAGGATTTTTAACTTTAAATACGAATTTGTGAATTATAACTTCTTTGCATTTTCTATATTTATTTTTCTGTACAGCTATGTATTGTTATGCATATGAGACAGAGCAAATGCATCCACGCACTAGCACGTAAAAAAGCATACAGAAGAAAGTGTGAGTAAACACTTAGAGCTGAGTTCTTTACAGAAGACCTTTGGATTTAGCAATATAAATATTCTCTCTGAAAATCACCTGCAAAGCATCCAAATTATATTGAGTGAATACTTTTACAAAATCAGAAGGGAGAAGAGGGCTAAATCATAATCCTACAGGAAACAGATATATGCATAGATGTTATGTTACCTAGCAACTTAGGGCCTGATCTGTTATTTACTCCATTTCTCCAATCTTACTATAGTACATGGGGGAAAAAACAACACACATTAGGTGTACCGAGTCCTTAATGTCTAGTTCAGAAGGTCCAGAAAGAAATGAAAAATGTAATTTGTATATGTGGTTCTGGATAAATATTATGAAAGTCTTATCTCCCTGCACATGGCAAACACCAGTCCCTATTATTAGCTAGTATTTCACAGGAGTCAGAAATGTGTTAAAGTCTTACAGGTTACAAGAAGAAAACAAAAGACAAGAAAAAAACCAAAAATAATTTTAAAACTTACAACCCCAACTGTGGTAATTAATTGAAGTAAATTACTTCAGGTTCTACTGATGTGACAGCATCAGGAAGAGACTAAAAAAACGTTATGATATAAAACTTCTTCAAATAAAACCTTTTCTGTCAGTTGACTAGGGTAGGCTTGGTGTGCAGTTTCAGGAAATTCTTGATTTATGTGTGCCTGTGTGTCTGTGTCTGTGGGTACCTTCTGGATATCAGATTTTTTTTTCACGTTGAAAAAGAGAAGAAATACTTCCATTATATTGTGCCTCCCAAGGATACTAATGTGGTTTTGCAGGCCTTCAGAGAATCTTGGAAAGTCTCTAATCTTTCACAAACTGGAAAATTCTCCACAGGCAAAGACTCCTGACTAACTGTAGAATCTGCCATTAATGGAGCAATCCCAATGACTCTATGTCCACAGGGGTGTGTACATGTGTTTAGGACCTGATCTGCCATCCATGTGAGTCTTCTGTTTAGGACTCTTGTTTTTATTTCTACTACTGAACAAAATAGTCCTAGAGGGTCACCTGGATGTTCCTCAGACATGATATAGCACAGAATACCAGTTTATGTCTATTTTTGGGGTCCTGACTCAGTCATGTTTAATCAGTACAAGAATTAAAAGTTAACAGCTGCACTGGGCTCTTAGAGGGTCTTTTAATCCTCCAAAAGGCACGACAGTTATCACTGGTATATTGTGTGGCCTTGTGTACAAGAAGTGCAGCAAAGCTAATCTGAAGCTCAAGATACACGATTAGGTCGATGTGCTCCAGAAAACCCTGGGCTCACTGTACATGAGGGCTACTTGAGGAATAATTCAGTACTCAACCCTGAGAAAGAACAGCACAACTCAGCATCAAAAACTTCGTAGAAATTTACATAGGAGATCAGAGCAGCTTTGACACATTAGTAGATGATGTGGAACACTAAGAGAAAAGGGGATATTCTTAGGACCAGCAAAAGCGTTTAACCAGCCCAAGTAATAGCCAAAACTGATTACCTACCTCATGAAAACGAAGTATATATTTCTTTAAATAATCTCAATTCAGGTTAAAAAAAAAGCAAAATTTTGAATATTTATTTTCCAAAACACGTCAGAATGTTCTTCTACATTTGCAATCTTTTGTATTCTTTTAATTCATGTGTGTGTTTCTCTCTCAATTTGAAGTAAAATAATTTGGGAATGCAAATCTAAACTTTTAATTGTGAAATGTCAAACTAGGATTTTAAGGTTCAGAAGTCTCCTCCTTACACATCATTTTATTTCCTCTAAATTAAATACTGCCTGAATCAAAATGATTAGTTAATTATTTTTGTTGTTAAATTGTTATTTTCTCATGGAAACCTCTTAGACATTTTATTTCCCAACTGGATCTAGTCATGAGACACTGAGCACCTGGCTGTAGCATACCATTTCCAGAGGACTTTTAGAAACAATGTTATGTAACTTCCATCACTGGTGCTTTCTTGTGATTGCAAACCCTAAGTACCGAACAGTAAGCAAAAATGAATGAAACTACTAAAAATGGCTATTACATGCATCATAGGCCTTCACTGCCTTACCTTTCAGTAGTAATGCCTTCCGTACTCCTTCCTTTCTTGTTATAACATCTTACATCCTTCATCAATGCAAAAAACAAGGGAGCCAATCCTAACAGGTACTGAATGCCTTTGATTTGAATTGAGGAGAATGAGATCACACAGCAAAGCTCATGGAGAGCTGCTGAAGTGACACCAAGATCCTGTGTACTTTGGAGAGTCAGGCACTGATACAGCTGCAGTTGGGCAGCTTATTTTCTGACAGGCAAGTTTTCAGTCAGGCAGGCTTGAGAAACAGTGGCAATAAGATCTTGCTTCGCTTCATCTCTTCAGCTCCACCGATGCTTGCAATCAAGGCAATTTATGAGTGAAAAAATAAGGTCAAGTGCCAATGCTTTGGTTCTTTCCTGCAGTGGAGTTTAGCAGCCTCAAGGATCGAGCCCCCTAACATTTTTTCATGTTAATAAAAAAAAAAAAAAAAAAAAAAAAAAAAAAGAGACAAAAAAAACCCAAACAGGTACACAGCATGTGAGATATGACGCATTACTTTCTACTATTACAAAGTTTTTCTTTGCTACTTCTGATCCTTTAATTATTTTTTAAAATTAATCACAGTGTTTTATAATTCTATTTCTTTTTTCTTAAGCATTCTGGATTACAGCTGCAAAAATGCCGTCTATAGAATGCTGTTAATCGGCAGCCCACAAGGAACTGTAAGAAGCAGCTTAGCAAAAGCAATCAAAATTCCTATAATCCAGGAAATAGAAGGGAAAAGAACCCAAAATAAATACACTTAAGAATCCACAGAGGCAATTAGAGAAGATGGCAATAAAAGGCAACAATGACGGGTGTCTGTATCACTCTAGTAGGCCTGAATTTTCATCAGCTGTTCTGCTATATTTTCATTTTTTTCAGCTAAACACTTTTGTAAATTCTCACTTCATTAGAAGGATAGGACCTTCTCAACTATTTTGCAAAGAGGCTATTATGTGGAGTGGACTTTTAATTAAAAATAATAGAAAATTATATTTAGTTCTCAGGAATTATGAAATTAAAAGAGAAAATAGGCTCTGGTTATTTTGGAGAAACTGAGAAGCCAAGCGTTACCCTCAGTTACAGTAGCACAGTCAATTCTTGCAATATAATGATGAATTATTGTTTCAATGTTTCAGGTAAAGATCAACTGGCAAACTTTTATTTTTAATTGTAGAATTTTACTGAGCAACATTTGACACAGTCCTGAAAAAAAAAAAAATTCAATACTGACTATGCAGGTAGTTGGTAGAGGTTGGGAGTAGATGAGTCCATGTTCAGCCCTAACCAGTGAAGAAAATCTTTTGTGGATATTGCCTTCCTACAACTACTGTTACCAATATCGATCTTGGCTAACCACTGCAGTACACTGAAATCAATCCAGCTGCATTCCTTGGAGTCACCTAAAGCTAGAGCACTCCATTGTTGAATCAAGTCCATTGACTTGAAATAGCTTTATTTGCACTGGAATGTTAACACAACACAGAGACAGCACATGAATGTTAACACAACACAGAGACAAATAAGGGCATTCCCCCCTTCCATGGCTCAGAATCCTGCACAAAACAATCTGGTGAGGTCTGTGCTGAAAATAATAGGATCTGAAGGGAAATAAATCCTTTCTTCTATGTAGTTTCCTTTATACCCTGGAGGGCAGAGGGTGTGGGAATGCGTAGTCTACATATGAACTGATTTAATTTGCAGAAGTATCATCATTAACCTGAACCAGCCTCGACTGTTTCTGAGTTTGGTGTAACTTGCTTGGCAGAGATGGC
Organism: Fratercula arctica; assembly: GCA_947846985.1. Lineage (NCBI taxonomy): Eukaryota > Metazoa > Chordata > Aves > Charadriiformes > Alcidae > Fratercula > Fratercula arctica. The sequence continues at coordinate 44,995,228 of CANTUZ010000001.1, read as the reverse complement.
TCATACCCAAAGAGAGAGTATTTTGTAGATGAAGATCTAAAACATCCAGTGTGTGAGCATCCAATGACTATGTGTTGTTGTGAAGATAGAATATCAAGCATTATCACCATATGTCCTATCTGTTCATTAGCGCAAATTAAATGTTGCTGCTGTTTGTTGGCTTCACCAGTAGTAAGGGTAGTGACTGTTAAGGAATCATTACAAAATAAGTTTACTTTGGCCTGGCTTAGCTATTAGACAATCATGCATATGATTGTCTATACTGTCCTTTATACTTTTGCAACAGAATCAAACTGCCAGATAAAAAAGAGAGATAGCCCAAAGCCCCTACTCATATGCCAGGAATCAACCTCATGTATTTACTTCTAGTAAAGCAACAGAGACCTGCCTCCACTAAAATTTGATGGTGATAAGAGTTGATAACCATTTTTATTTCCCTATAGAAAACATAGTCATTTGGGAATTTAGGCTTTAGCCTAAGGTAGAGTTGAGGGACTATTATTTATGGCATTTTATTTTATTAGCCTACAAATATTTGCATCATATTTTTCATTCTTATGAATTTGCATGTATAAGCTGCTTGTATATATATATGTATATACGTATATACATACATACATACATATAAACATATGCATAGATGTATATAGCTATATGTATGCATTTATACAAAAAAGAATCCGGTAAGTTGCTGTGTGGCCTGCTAACAAACATTCTTTGGTTGCTGTCTTCCTCAAATAGCAGGGTTTCATTTGTTCTGTTGTGCCAAGATCTTTCCCTCATTCACTAGTCCACCTTTATTTATGTCTTGAACACAGACTAGAAATTTAGATCACCAAAAAAAGAAAACCCAGCCCTCATGGATAAAGACTTCACGGGTGAATACCTTTTCTTTTAATTGCCCCACTTGAGTGGCTCCTGAAGAACTTTAGTGCACATCCTATATGTGGTGTAACAAAATTAGTTAATAATTTTGCAAAGGAATCTTTAAGCTTTCAAAGCCTACAACTACAACTGCATTTGGCTTGTACAGTGCACATAAGAGATGCCAAAGCACCTCTGATTTCTTAGTATGAATTTCATTACAGTTTAAAGCAAGGTTCCTTTCTAAATCGAATATTAAACAGGTCTGTTGGTTCAGACCAGTTCAATGGAAAAAAAAAAAAAAAAAAATAAAAGGAAAACAAATATTTGCTTTATTACCATGTTCTTTCAGGCTGAATACATTCCTCCACTCTCCACTCTACTGAACTTCTACTTCAGTAATTTTTTTTTTAGACTTTTTAGGTTAGGTCATGGCTATCAAGGTACATCCGTCCCCTGAGTCTTAAAGCCATTTGCTGTCTTCCTGATATGGAGCAATTTATGCCTCTTATTTGTACCATTAAAGGGAATGGGATCTCCTGACATCAAAGTTGTCCTCAGCATAAGGATCAAGTCTCCAGGTGTCACTGGGCTGCAAAATGTTAAACAAAATTCAAAGTAATTTTAAATTCTAGTTTAATAGCGTCGAGATGTGGTATACTGCTTGATACTCACAAGTAATAAACCTTTGTTAATGTATTTATTGATAATTGCCAACTTGTTTTGATTACAGCTGATGGGATAATGTTATTTGACTCTTTTATTTGCATATTTATTCTAACCACAAGTATCAAAGTTATTCCACATCCGTTATCAAACTGAGAGGAAGACAGACCTTCTTCTATGCAGGTAAACAGACAGGATTCTTATACTGATAGAAAATAGGTGTTGTTATTACCTACATGTGTATTATTCACAAGCAACATTGGTGCTAAGAAGCCATTTGAAGATACATTCCTTTTGCACATTTTAATCTTTAAAAAAATGTATATTAATTGTCAAAGGAAGTTAATACAGTAGATTTATATCTGTGGAAAAAAAATAGCTTTAGTATAAACAAAACACTAGTTATTTCTGTATTATTCTAGTAGTCAATCTTAATTCTGACCTAAAGAAACTATTGCCTAAGCCATACCTCCGTTGCTTTACATATGGGTGAGCAAAACAATGATTAACTTGTTTAAAATCTCAGTAGATTAATATTCCTGTCCCAAAACATATATATATATTTTTTTTTATATTGCTGTTGTTTTGGTTTCCCTCCCTCTCTCTCTTCCTTCCTTCTTCCCTCCCTCCCTTCCCAAAACTTATTTATTATTTTTCATATTTCTGTTGTTTTTGTTTCCCACTCTCTCTCTCTCTTCCTCCCTTCTTCCCTTCCTCCCTCCCTCCCTCCCTCCCTCCCTCCCTTCCTTCCTTCCCTCCATCCTTCCCTGCCTCCTTCTCTGTCTCCTCTCTCACTCTCACACAGCTTCTCACTGTCTCTCCTTAACAGACAGAAGGTCACAGCAAGGGGAAGAGTACCAAATAAAATAACTCCTCCCTAGCCCCCTAGCCAAAGCCTCTCCCCTGTGATTTAATTTTTAGTTCATTTTTCATACTATCAGTTTGGTTTAGCATTTGGTTATGCTAAATGCATAAGGAAAAAGTGAACAAGGAGTTATTTTGCAGTATTTTGCATCTTTGATTCAACTTGTTTATCTTTGGATTATAGGAGAAGGCACATGTCTAAACAATATTAGAATGTATTATCTTTACATCTGAAATCCAAAAAGAAAACAGAGTGTAGGCCAACAACGTGTTCTTAAATACAGTACCAGATGTTCAGAAAACAAAGATCAAATTAACAACTTATGAAACAAACACATAAAGGTCAAAACATATTGTGCATTTCTGTCAGAAAAGCACTGTTTTAGCAATTAATGCAGCTTTAATTTTCAAACTCCTGACTGAACTGAAGATGCAAGACAAAAAAAGTCCTACAGGCCTTTCTTCGCATTGTGCAGAAATTCTAAAAAAAAAAAAAAAAAAAAAAAAAACGCAAAGTACTGAGTATCTCCATTTCACCAAGAATTCACTGGGAATTGTGGACACTCTTTGTGGATCAGTTTCCATATTAATTATGCAACAAAAACCACCACACCCCACCCAAAAAAAAACCCACCACCCAATGAAAAAAAAAAAAAAAAAAAAGAACAAACCCACCAAACACCAAAAAACCCTACCAAACCATATTTAAAGACTTGTAAACAGCTACATGAAACTACAGTGTTGTTTTGGGCTTGTTTTTTTCCACTTACAGAGCTTGCATTTGTAGGATGTATGGCATATAAAATCCGTGGTTTTGTATGTTTATAGAAGAACAATGGATAGACAAGATTACCAGGTTTAAACTTTTAGCAGCTGTGCATCTATACTGTTTTTGATATCAAGACAGCTTGATCAGAGAGTTCTAAGGCTATCTAAGTGCTTCACAGATAAAATATACATTATTGCCCTAAACTACGTACAAAGATCAAAAAACACTTTTAAAATGTCAGTAAAATAAATATCATATACCTTCTCCTGATGCAATGACTGGGGCTGTGACCATGTATGAGTAAATAATAAAAATTCTCAGGTCTTCCTCAAATGATCTGTAACTTGTTGGGCTTGTTTGTTTATTCTTTGTTTTTCATTCTAACACATGCAAGTGGCAAAGCTTGGAGCAAGGGCACCTGACAATAACAATTTTTAATTTTGTGGGCTATTTTAAAGATTCTCTGAATCTAGAACATTCACATTAGTAGTGGAAGTTACTATAGCTATCATGATTTAACATGGTTTTGTAATAGATCCTCGTTTTCAGATTTTTACATCTTAGCCAAAGTGAAACTATTAGGCTGATATTTTATATCACTAAATTGGACTGGAAATTTGGAAAATAACAATTTAAGTTAAAATAGTTTATCTATTTATCCCACTGTGATATCTTGTTAAATTATATGTAATAACACATTGAAAAATAAAGTTGAGAATTTCTAGTGTGTTGCAGAAAAACTTGAAACTTGCCAAGGAGGTCTTCATGAGCAATGTTTCGTCTTTTAGCTTCTTTGTGAAACCTTGACAACTTCTAAGCTATAACAAAATCCCATTATATCTACTGAGCTAGGTGGTGATAGCTAAATTAATTATAGTTTTGAATTACACACAGGCTGAACAGGAGACCATAATAAACATTGCAGTATATTGAACAAATTGTCCATCTAACCCTATATCCCATTTCTCACAGTGACCAACATTAATTAAGGTGGTTGGTTGCAGCACTGGGAAGGTGTGTAGCTTGACAGGTTAAAAGAACAATTGAAAGTGTGGCCTGCTTTTTGTCCCCTGTCCTTTGTGTGATCAATTTGCTTTCAAGATTTTTTTCTTGTTGCTGATTCTTAATCAGATTACACATTGGAAGCTTCTACACAAATTTACTAAAAGGTTGGCATTTTAGTTGTTTATCTATTCATTAATCATTTTTTAATTAAAAAAAAAAAAAAAGAACACATTCATCTCATAAACAGTAGCTGAAATCTCCTAGCAACAACAATTTCATTAAGATGTAAATTCTTCTTTTCCTTTTTTTTAATCATTACTATTTTAAATATCCTTGCCTTTCAGAGTATCTGAATTAAAATGGTACTTTGTCATAAGATTGAGATCTTAAAACAGGTTGATTTCCTTGATGTCAACAAGATAATGTTAACTTATAAAATAGATAATACTCAAAATGTTTGTAATAAATAGTGTATAGAAGAAAATAGGAAGTATTCACAGAAAATCATGTCTTCAAGGAGTTTTTGCAATAATTAGGAAAATTGCTTCCCAAGCATAATTTTTTTTATGAGTCAAGATTCAGAACAATAAAGCTACTGATACACATAATATTATCAATAAAATCCAGCTTTTATGAGAGTCATCAACGTAGCACTCTTGTTTCACCCCTCATTTCTCTCTGAAATGTTGGTAGAGATGTAAAAGAGAAAATAATTGAACAGCCCTCTGTAATATTGAAAGGTAAGAAAAAATAATGTAAAATTTCTCATTTATAGTTACCCTTTCAAAGGAAATTTTGAAGACACATCTTGATGACTTTTCTTCAGCTTATTCTGCTTTGAAAACAATTTCCTATTTTTATATTGAATATCTGACTACACCTAGATGACAAATTTCTTTTCAGCTATTCTTGAAGTACACTAATGAACTAAAACATTTCAAGTGTTCATTCTGTTCAAAAGCAAGTGAAAACACAGACTTTTAAAAAAAAAATTAAAAATTGTGTCTATATTTTTTTCAATAAATCTTGTTACCTATAAACATCTCCTTGATGTCTGAGTTAATCCCTTGAATGGGATTAGCCACATCCAGAATTAGTCATCTAAAAGTTCGTTTTAGTAAGGGTCTTTGTAATAAAGTCTGACAAATAATGCTTTCCCTACACAATCTATTCTGCTTATTTTGTACGTATTTCAGTACAAGTTGAATGGATAATTTCTCTTCACTGACTGTAACAGATGCCTAGATGAGTATCTGAGACTAGATGCTAAAAGCTAAAGGTATCACCGGACTGCTGAAGTGTTCCATCATAGATTTGCTTCAGTTTCACTTTAAAAAGCCAAATCTAAAAGCAGCAAAATATTTTATTTAAATTATTTAAATATTTAATTTAAACCAAAACATTTTCTGATCTCTTCCCACTTTCCTCTCAAAAAAAAAAAAAAAAAATCCAGAAACCATGTTAATTAAGAAAAAAACCCAAGAAAATTATTTAATCCAAAAATCACTTTTTTTTATAGTCCAGCAGTGCCCTAAAAAAAAATCAATTGTTCAGAGAAATGTAGCTCTACCCTTTAATCTCTTTAGATTTTGAGAAATCCATCAAAAAAGTGAGCTGTTACTACGAGTTCTCAGACAAAAAGCCTTATATTTTCAGCTGATCTCTTTTTTGCTGGTTTTGGTGTTGCTTTACCTTTAGCTGACCTTCCACATTTAGAGTGAAAGTACACAAGTTATTGAGTCAGTCCTCAAAAACTTGAACTATCATGAAGAGTGTTATGGGAAAGGAAAATGAAGAGTATCAGAAAGAAGTGAAGTGGGTTCTTCAGCACTGACACCGTGTGCCTTCCTACATCTATTTCCCATTTGCAGGCCTGGAATCATAGAATCACAGAATAGTTTGGGTTGGAAGGGACCTTTAAAGGTCATCTAGTCTGATCGCCTTTCAATAAGTAGGGACATCTTCAACTAGATCAAGTTGCTCAGAGACCCATCCAACCCGATCTTGAATGTTTCCAGGGTTGGGGCATCTATAACTTCTCTGGGCAACCTGTTCCAGTGTTTCACCACCCTCACTGTAAAAAATCTATTCCATCTGTTACATGCCCATAGAGAGGGCAGTGCTACTGCATTTTAGTGATGCCACTCACAACCAGATGCAATAAAAATTAAAAAGTGCAGCATTCCTGATGCTGGAAATGTATAATTGGACTGTGGCATGCCTGTACTGCCTTCATGGGAAGGTTAGGCCACTTAGTTTCACTTGGTCCAAGAATGAAGGAATATACTTTTGTACAGGTTCATCAGATCTCTGGTAGCATGATGTGTGTAGCATAGCGGGTTTATGATATCTGTCGGTTCGTCCAAGGCTCGCTTGTGTGGTTCTACAGTGCAAATCCTGAGCCATGTGCACCAAACAAATAATCTGTTCGAGAACCAAGCACATGAATTCCACATCACATGCAGCCTACAGAACCATATAATACAGACTTGGTCTACAGTTTATGATGTTTTTTTTTTTTTTCTGGTTATCAATGCTGAAACTCTAGAGTGCAAATAAATATTCATGTCCAAGAAGGTAAAACAGTAAAAGTTAACATTATTTGAATCACGTGGTAAACTATCCTGATTTTCCTCAGTCTCTCCAACTGAGAACTTGCCAGAGAAGCCCTTGTTCATGGGAGTAAGCAAGGAACTTCCATCCAAAGGAGAGAGAGAGAGTACAAGCCTACTTAATAAAAGATGGCCCGATTCTTATAGCAAGGATTAAAAGCAAATCTGAAGTAAAACTATTTTCAAGTAACTTCTACAGAAGTTATGACACATTTATGAATTTTAAATATCCATGTAGCTTATGGAGTAAATAATTACGTTGCTTAAATAGAAGCCTTGCTGACAAAGCAGAGGCCTGCTGAACCCATAAAGTTGAAACAGATTGAGGAGGGCATATTTGGTATTTGCTTGCCTAGAATCTAAACATAAGCACGCTAAAATGGCTAAACAGCAACACTATGACTATTTGTGAGATTGTACATTTTGTGATGCTATTAAAGGCATAACCACCAACAATGTCTGAGCATTTGGGCACAGTTAACTGTACGTGTAAAGGTAATATGTAACTGCAAGAGGCAAAAGGAGACTTTTGTGATGTAATTGCACAAACGAGGTACAATGAAAATCATGTACAAGGCATAAAGTCTGCAAGATACAAACAGTGGATATAGAACAGGCAGAAAAAATAATAAATCCTGCTCCTGGAAATAAGATAATCTGTGTTGTGAGCAGATGAGATTCACCCTTTCTTTTGGGGAGGTTGCAAGGATCATAAAAATACCATGGATGCATGAGAAAAAGAGAGAAAGAAAGACTACTCTTGACTTTGGCCCCAGCTTATCTCATCAAAGAGATCTCAAAACTAGTCCTCAAACCTCACTGCATCCATCCCTGCTGACTACATGGCATCAGCTCTGTGGTACTGAATACACACAGCTAATGTTGGCAATGGTTATTAAGGACCATTTGAATATGCAATAATTTAAACTAATAATGTGTAAGAGATTATCATTGGAAAATATGTGTTGCTAATGAATGCCAGTCTAGTTAAACACTACTTTGATGCTGGCCTGATTTCGGTCTTAAATACTCCTGTCACAGTCACATCCAACTCCCCGATATATATGTACATCTACACACACACATATATTCAGTCACAAGGGTCTCATGCGATTCTGTGATTCTGTGTATTTTACGTAATAATTTAAAGATAGTAAGGTCCAGATTCATCCAAGCTAGGGTTTTGTGAAGGCTGAATCCTGGACTTCAGAACGTATCCACTCCCTCTAGGTATAGGGATCATTCCTTAGCGACCTCAGCAGCAATGCTGATTTGATCTTCTCATCAATTCAGGAAGGACAGAATTGTTTGTGGACCGCAATATGAACTGGGTCAATAAAATGATGTTGGTTAAATAAAAGGCCTCAAGAAGTTCAAATTAGTGGATGGAGGCTAGTGAAGGCAGTAAGGGATTTCTCAGATCAGCTTTACCAATGGACAAAAAAAAAACAAACTACATCCTGAGTCACTACTGCAATACTCTAGCTTTACATCAGAATAATACGTTTGAAATCATTTGGGATGCTGTGATGTAAAATCGAGTAGTACAATGATTAATCATGTCACCAACCTCTTCTCCCTTACGTCTCTAAAATGTTATTTAATTAAAACTAAAATGCCATGTGGGATTGGTCCCAGGGTATGGTTTCTAGGCACTGCACAAATAGGAAGAAGGTATTATTTTATTGTTAATAATGTTTCATCTGTTCAGTCTTCCCACAGTTTGCTGATGACCAGTAATTCTCCTTTTAATGTGCAGACACCACTGGATGCTCTCCTAATGGAAATAATCCTAAAGTTTCAGAAAGCTTTTCAGAAATTTCCTATCAGAAAATTCCAATTCAAGTTAATCAAATGAAAGGAAAAATAATTTTGACAAAATACGATTTTGAAAAAAAAAAAAAAAATATGGAAGACAATGCAAGATATCAAATTCTGATTTCCTTGTATTCCATTCTGATTTTCTGCTTCAAAATGTGCTTTGTGTTATATTAGAAAACAAAAATAACAAAACCAGAACAAAATATTTCATATTTTAATCAACTCAAATTGTTTGTTTCAGATTTCTATTTTAAACTACACTGAAAATTATTAATTTGGTTTTCATCTTTGGTTGTTTTCATTTTGCTTTTTTTGTTTGTTTGCTTTGTAGCAGAAAAAGGAACTGACAGACTTCCTGAAAACAAAAACCCATCTTCACAGTTCTCATACTTAAACAGGAGGAGGGGTTAATTTTTTTTCTGACATGTTTCTTAAAGGATGGGTACTTTGTGTTTCAAGTGGTTTATTATTTGTCTCTGAAATACGTGTGTTTTTTGAAGTCTGAAGTGTGAGCCAGGAAAAGACTGAGGAAAGAAAACATTCTTTTTCCCCAGTTAAAATAATTCAATTACAGTGAATTAAGATGTGAATTAATAAGAAAACCAAGGCTTGGTGTTACTGTCACACCACATAACTACGTTTGGCCTCCAGAAAGAAAATGACTGGCATATGAAACCTTTGATGCATAAAATCAAGTCTGAGAGAGAAGGAGAAGGAGGCAGGAGCTTTTCTTTTGGAACAGGCTTATTCCTATAAATCAGTAGTTCTGCATCTCTAAAGTACTGGGTAGAAGGCAGGACTGGGCCTTCTGAGAGTTGGGTCTATTTCTAGTGTTATCAACGGTTTGACATGTGACCTTCCCAAGGTCAGTGCTTCTGTTTTCTGATCTGTTGAGCAAATAAAATTATACTGTATTCCATTGTAAAGGTCTCTGAGATGGGTTGATAAAAAGAAGGAAGAACTGGGTATTACTCTTACATAAGATTTGACTTTTTGTGTTGTACCCCTGAGCAATGAAGATAATTACCTCAGTCACTATGTTTGTTCATCACAGATTTCAAAGCACCTTTGGGCTTTATAATTCCTTCTACTTCCTCAGGCTGGGAAACCGAGGCACAGGAAAGAGAAATCAGTTGCCCAGAGTCATGTCAGCAAACAATTGGTGGAGGCAGGAATAGGGCAGATCTTTCCCTCAGTGGTGTGTTCTGCACTCTAAGAAGCATTTCCTTCTCCATTATTAAACGAAGGAAATACGTTATTGTTAGAGAGAGCTGAGACAAACTCTCATCTGCTTTTGTCCATTTAAATGATCCTTATGTTGCTCTGAGACTGTGCCATGAAAACAGATAAGAAAAGAATTAATTATTGAAAACACATTATAGATCTGTTATTCAAGCTGATATGATTCAGTGGGACTACTTGTGTAAGCAATAGATTGAAAGTTTGGATTTTTTTTTCTTTTTTTTTTTTTCTTTTTTTTGGTTGAGAAAGATACTCTTTAATGCCTTGTGTAGATCTAAATGACACTGTGATTTGTGTTGCATGAGTTAACTCATGCTCTTCCTGTCTTCTTCTATGAGTTTTAATAAGAGGTTGAACGTAATTTTTAACTAACGTTAATTTGTATGAATGCACTTTACAAAACCACCTCAGTCAGTTAAATATGTTGCAGAGTGACCAGCTATTTCAACATTTTGCTTGTTTGCAGTCTCTAATCTTTCAGGAAAGAATGAAATAAGCAAGCAATCGAACTACAAAAAGGTCACATTAGTAAAAGTGCAGTACTGTATTGTGTATTGATCACACTACACGAGAGTCAAGTCTTGCAGGATGTTGAGAATTGTTGTAACAAGTACTTAAAACGGTAACGCTGGTATCTGATCCAAAAAAAAAAAAAAAAAAAAAATCTGCTGAGGTTGTGATATGGTGCAAATGTTGTCACTTCTTATTAAGGGCTATAACATTATATTAGTACTTTCCCTGCTATAGCTGACCAAAAGAACAAATATTTCTCACGGCTCCAGTTAATTTCACTGTAATATTTTTCCCCAGACTAAATGTATGTCTTTTATCACAAAGAAGAAAAAAAAAAAAAGAAAGATTAAAAAATCTGTGTACTTCAGTGCTGCAGTGCTGAACACTGCAATGCCAAACTTCAGAAGCAGAAGCCTGGAGCGAAATCCCGGTCCCCAAGTCAGGCAACCAACCATCTCACATGCTGCACTGGGAAAGGCAAAAATCAGACTTTCACATCAGGATCAAGAGCATCAAAGATGCAGCTTGGAGGACACTTCAGTGAAATGCTGCAGTGGAATCTCAGTTCACATTCTGGGGTCAGGGCTACAGCAAAACCATCTCCCTGCATCTGGGCTCCACAACTTGAAATTATCCCCTGAAAACAGATAACCCACTGCTGTTGTATCAAACTTTTAAAGTGAGTGTGTGTGTATGTGTGTGTGTGTATGTGAGTTTTGGGATGAGAGCAATAAAAGGAGGTGGATGACTCAGCTCCTTCTTTCTCTCTTTCTAACCAACAGCAGCACAGTGGGTAGAATATATTTTCCTGATGGAGACACGGGGTGAATTCACTGCTAACTTGGAAGGGGCTTCAGTCTGTCCCTTGACCGCCCTACAGTACCCTTTTCATTTGATAACGTGCCACTCCAGAAGACTACGCTGGAGGCAATAGGCTGCAGTAGGGAAGTAAAAACAAAACAAAACAAAACAAAACCAAAACAAAACAAAACAAAAACAAAAACAAAAACAAAAGTGAAAGGAACAGAGAAAGGAAGATAAAATATAAATGTCTGTGTGAATTCAGTCCTTCACCAAACAGCTATTCTGGATACTCTCACCAGTAGGGACAGTAGTTCAGGGACTCGCTCCTGTCCTAAGAACTACTCAGGTATTTTAATGGTTTTAATGCAAGCAATCACAGTGGAAACTGGGTCAGAAATTCAGATCAATACATATAGTTTAAATAAGAAATTCTGGTCAGGACCTTGGCCTGGCCTAGTCACTAAATGCACCTCTTGCTTCCACATCATCAGAATTTCAAAGTGAAATGACTACATGGCTTTTATGACAGACTACACTCAGGCTGGATGCAGTCTGTCCACCTTTGCGACTCCCATTCACTTTTCTGATACCTTGTGTTTGAAGCTTTTAAGACTAACCCTGTGACCTATTCGGGACAATGTTTCCAATATAAAATTATCACAAGGTCTGATGAATATGTATACTGGAGAAAGAACGTCTATGGGTTTTGCTACTGGCTCCATAGTCTAAACATCTGATGTGTAAAATCTAGTAGGTCAAGCTCCGGCTCATAAGAAAGCGCAATGCGAGCAAGTCTTCCCAGGGCTCTGCGCACCCTGGTGGGTGCTGTAAGTAATAACTTGTAAACTCATGCTCCCCCACTGCCTTTCTCTGGTTCAGGGGTTCTCAAAATTATTTTTCTTGTCAAGTAGAACAGCTGCAGCAAGAGGGCTGGTAGCCTGGTGGTTGAGGGTATGAGCCAAGAAAGAGGAACATGTGGGCTGGCTCTTACGCTGCAAAAGATAGCGAATTTTTAGTTTCTCATCCTGAGCCAGTCTCCTACCCACTAGACAGAACTAGGCAAACCACTTTTCTAACTTTCTTTTCTCTCTCTCTCTCTTTTTTTTTTTTTAATCATCATCATCCGCCACTGCATCATTTTGCAAAGCTCCATCTGGTGAACATATCACAGGGAGATTTGGAACACGCTCACACATCACTGCCCTCAGGAAAATGAAGAAGAAAAATATCTAGTTTCAGAAACCTTGTGAGGCCTAAATGCAATTTAGGTAGAAATCCAGTAGTTCTGGAAAGACTGGCCTGTGAAACATATTGAGATAGAAAATTTTGGGTGGAGATTCTTATATTAGTTTAAACCCTCCTACCGTTAGTTATACCCAGATAATCTGAGCTGGTTTAAAGTCTTTGTATGCATTGGGAAGCATAACTGATGCAACAGTTGCATCAACGTATAGAGGCACCTATGTTAACTTTCACTCCCAGCATAGCCAAAGCCCAAATAAAGCCATAATTTCAAATGAAATAATGATCCCATGACTTTTCTATTTGCTGCATCCATCATAATTTGTAGTGCACATACACACACACACACATACCTTTATATACCTTTACATACATACATATATGTATGTGTGTGTGCATGTATAGGCAGACAGAGCATCATAACTGCAGTGTAGGATCTCTTTATTGTGATTATATCTCCCATAGAAGTAATGAAAATGATTTTATAGAACATAGCACAAATATTGCAGGAAGGGTATCTACAGTAACAGATTTTTGTTCTGTAGAAACTTTGAAAATGCTCTGAGTTTTGTTTTGCAAGATCTACAATGTTAGATGAGGTAACTAGTTTTTTAACATGTTCTCATATAGCGCAAATACACCCTTAATCAGTGTTACTTGCATAGTCATAGTAACAGGGAGATGGGAGATTACTAATTGGGAAAATGTAAAAGTATCCCAGTACCTTTTCTTATTTCAAGACATTTTCCATATTAAGAGCAAACTCATTTCTATTCAAAGGGCAACTATGATACCCAAGCCAATTTGCTTGTGTTGGTTAAATATGGGACTTTACACCCAGAAGAAAGGTACAAGCAGGAAGCTCATTGTCTTAGGCTTCTAAGGCAGAGGCAAACAGGCAGAGGCAAACAGGAGGTAAAAGACATCAGACAAGGAAAGGAATCAAGGGAAATAGACTTGGGTGCTCTTTCCCATCAGATCTATTGCATAATTTGGAGGGGATAATGTGATCTCTGGCTATTCAACCTGTGCATGGATTGTAAACTGGGATGCATATGTTGAATTTTAAAAACACAGATTCATTCGCACTTCGGTGCTGCATGATCTCTCACTTTAGTACACTTTCTAAATAACAGAGAGATCCTGATATACCTGATCCAGGACTAGGTATTTCCTTAGAACACTCAGAGGCAGGCCTTTTTTCCTAAGATACATGTTTCCAAACTAAATTCAAAAAGATGAGGAAATCTAGAAATTTAAGATTATGGCTCTGAGTAATGACAGATTAATTTCCTGGCCCTGACACACCTTTCCTGTGCAACTTGACTTAAGAACATCAAAACTTCAGGCACCAAATCTAAAATGGATGATGCCTCATTTCTTCCTCTGTGACTTGTCTTCTAGATGCTAACCTTTACATGGCAGATGCTCTCTCAATGGATAGATATGAGACATAAATCTTTCAATATAGTTCCAAAGCATACAGCTGAAAACACAATGGGTTCCTTGTCTAAATACTCTTTTGGAAGTTACATAGCACCCATAAACACTCTTACATTTTCTGGCAAGGTTTTTACCTTTTGTTTTTTCCACTTTGAGATTCTAGGGCCCCAGATGACTTCCACTAGTTCCCACCTCTCAGCAGATCCCTTGGAGGAAGCAGGCAATTTGTCCTTCATGCTTTGACAACAGGTCGTTGTCTCCTTCCTCTTATCTGTTTTGTATTTATTTATTTAATATCTTGTTAATGTTCAGCTCCTCTGGTTGCATTTTGATTGTTTTTACGGTGCCTGAGCAATTTTAATAACACGAAGGTAAAGATGCTCAGAAGCTTTTTTTCTAAGGTGCAGGAGAACAAGCTCTTTAGTCCTCCTGCCCCACATCCCAGTGAGCATTCACCAGATTTTCAGCCTTTCCTCACTCAAGCCTTTGTTCATGGAGATCTTGTCACTGCTGCTGAGTGGGTCCCCTACCCCGACCCCCTCCGGGACCTTTGCCCCTTCCCCTGATTCTCCCCCCTCCCTCCACGAAGTTTCCTGGGGGCTTCCCTGCCTCTGGCTCCCCTTGCACTTCGAGGCTGCAATTTGTGATCCACGGAAGGTTTCCAGCCAGCCTAGCACCGCCCCTCGCCCCCCCACCCCCGACATCACCGAGAGACAAAGTCAAAGAAACCGTCAGGAGAAATGAACTAATGCGCCTCAACGTGGCGCCAAGTTTCCTTTCCCTCTTTTTTTTTTCCCTAATGAAACCACTAATATATTTCTTGTGGTGCTTTCTGTCTCAGTGGCATTTTATCTCTTCTGGCCCGTTTGTAATTTATTGGGCAGGCTTTTTCAGGAACAGGATTTCTCTCTTTTTTTCTGTTTCGTTTCCTCCTCCTGTCCCGTTTCCTGCTCCCTCTCCCCCCTCCCTCCGTAGTCCGTACCCACCGTAACGAACCCAAAGGCCAAATCTTCATCCTGAGGACCCGAAGTGACCACAGCAACTGTTGTAATTTGTCAATGGTGTAATTACATTAATCTGATAAAATCATCGTCGGCAGGATGTCTAATTTACTTGCAAGCGGCAGCCAGGGAAAAGCTTTGACCAAATTAGCATGCCGCCGAGACCAGGGGGTGCGGGCTCCATATGGCTCCCTGGCTTTCCCTATAAATAATCCTCCTCCAGCCCACCCCCGCGGTTACTTCCCCCCCTACCAGTATGCCGCAAAGTTCACCAGCGGCGCCGGACGGGAGAGGTACAGCCCTGGGATGCAGAAGGCACCCGGAGGCCAGCCTGCCTCTCCCGCCCCCGCCTCCTCAGCCACCTCCTCCTCCTCCTCCTCTTTCTTCTCCTCCTCCTCCACCTCCTTCTCCTCCTCCGCGCGAT
The DNA here is from genome assembly GCA_947846985.1 of Fratercula arctica. NCBI lineage: Eukaryota > Metazoa > Chordata > Aves > Charadriiformes > Alcidae > Fratercula > Fratercula arctica. Next base: position 44,979,958 of record CANTUZ010000001.1, on the reverse strand, counting down.
TTGACAAGGCAGGGCGAAACGCGGGTTTCCACTTGCACCACCAGAGGTGCAACTGGTTCTTCGCTCGTAGGCATCTGAAACCCATCCAAATGATGCAGAAACTTTTGTATGCTTGGCTCCTTTCTTTAAGGCCAGGCACCGATTTTTCCGCTGTGTAATCTCCTTTGTCAGAAGGGTGGGAGCTGGAAAGGGCGGCGGGGGGGAAAGGGGGAGTTGAGGGAGAGGGAGGGTGTCGAGGGAAGCAGGCGTTGTATTTCCACGGAGAGGACATTAGGAGCATCCCTAGAGAAATATCTATGCGTGTACCTACGTGCATCTCTAATTTTTATATATAGATAAGAATGTCAAGATGCATAACTGTCACTTTCAGCCTTCTCCTCCTCTCCTTAAGGGAGACACTATATTCTGTGGGAACAGGTGGCGTGAATTGCTAACAGTGCAGCAATCCCCTCCTCCCTACCCCCTTCTTCTCCGTGATCATTTAAATTATAAAATATATCTATATATATATAATGCAATAATCCACGATTCAACATTGCATAGAGAACGCCAGCAAGAGAACAAACCCAGCATGAAACACTATAGACTGCAGGGGAGGAAGAAATGCATTTAAAGCAACGATAAAAATGGCGTGCAGAATAATTACCTCAAATTGCTATTCGCTTGACACCCTGACACTGATTCTGTTCAAGCCGTTGGGAAATACAATAAGGCAAACGCACCTTCCTCGCCTGCTTGTGCAGGTGTGAGTGTGTGTGAACGGGGGCAATAGGGAACTGGTCGGGAGGAGGGGAATGCTAAACTTTCCATCTTAAAAGAAAAGAAATAAATTAAATAGTCCATTTAGGAGAAAGCATCTAAATAGATCGACAGTTTTTAATGCCAACGTTTTTAACGCTTGCCCTGTACGTGGATTGATTTTTTTTTTTTTTTTTTTCTCCAGCATTCCCTCAGCAGATGGATTTTTGCCACTGCAGCTCAGCAGAGGGTGTCAGATCTTTCAGAGTGCACCAGGTTGAAACGAGCAGAGCCTCTTAGCAACTCTCCCTCTGCGTGCATGTGAGTGTGTGCGAGCGTGAGACTCGGCAGCAGCGGAAGAAAAAGGAAAGAAGAGCGAGCGAGCGAGGAGGGCAGGCAGCGCGGCCGGCAGGGCGAGGCGAGGCGAAGCGAAGCGCGGTGCGGTGCGGTGCGGTGCGGGCGGCCCCGGCCCAGCGGCCAGGCTCCGGCCGCCGGCCGGCATGGGCAGCCGCGCAGCGCGGCGGGAGCAGGAGCCGCGCAGCGCCGGCGGCTGGGCGGCCAGCACTTAAGGCTGGGGCAAAGGCGCTTTCAGCACCGGGGGCGCTGGACAGCGCCCGGCGGGCGGCGGGCGAGGAGCGCGGCTCCGCGGGCGGCTCCGCGGCAAGGTCAGTCCAGCGCGGAGCCGCGCACGGCGGCAGCCTCCGCGGGCAGCGCCGCGCTGTCCGCCTGCGCCTCTCTAACATGCAGCGGCGGCCGGTGGCTAGCAGCATCGTTCCCGTGCCGGTGAGCCAACCCGGCCGGCAGACCTCCACTTAGCCGCCCGGGAGGCAACAGGGAGGGGGATTGAGGAGGGGGATTGTTTTTTGGTGGGGTTTTTTTTTTTTTGCCTTCTACTTTTTTTTTTTTTTTTTTTTTTTTTTTTTTTTGCGTGCCTTGCAGTACGTGCCTGGAGAGTTTGTGGATATAATTATTGACTGGAATCTGGGCTGTTGCAGTTGTACGTGGGGTTGGAGAGAGGGAGAGAGGAGAAAAGAAAAGAGTCCCCCCCCTCCACCGACCCTCCCTGCTCCCCCTCCCCACATTTTTTTTTCTCCCCCTTTGGTGGTGGTTTGGACATTTCATGTACTGAATGAACTGGAATTGCTTTCCGTGTGAGGAGGATGGTTGCTGTTACTTTGTGATGAGATTTGGAATGAATTGCTCGGTTTAAAAATGCTGCTTTGGATTCTGTTGCTGGAGACGTCTCTTTGTTTTGCTGCTGGAAACGTTACAGGGGACGTTTGCAAAGAGAAGATCTGTGCCTGCAACGAGATAGAAGGGGATTTGCACGTAGACTGTGAGAAAAAGGGATTTACCAGCCTGCAACATTTCACTGCCCCAACTTCCCAGTTTTACCATTTATTCCTGCATGGCAATTCCCTGACTCGACTTTTCCCTAATGAGTTTGCTAACTTTTACAATGCAGTCAGTTTGCACATGGAAAACAACGGTTTGCATGAGATTGTTCCTGGGGCTTTCCTTGGTCTGCAGCTGGTGAAACGCTTGCACATAAACAACAACAAGATCAAATCGTTCAGGAAGCAGACTTTCCTGGGGCTGGACGATCTGGAATACCTCCAGGCAGATTTTAATCTATTGCGGGATATTGACCCAGGAGCATTTAGGGACTTAAACAAGCTAGAGGTGCTGATTTTAAATGACAATCTCATCAGCACCTTGCCCCCCAACGTGTTTCAATATGTGCCCATCACCCACCTCGACCTCCGGGGAAACCGTCTTAAAACCTTGCCTTACGAGGAGGTCCTGGAGCAGATCCCAGGCATTGCTGAAATCCTGCTAGAGGATAACCCCTGGGACTGCACTTGTGATCTGCTGTCATTGAAGGAATGGCTGGAAAACATACCCAAAAATGCTTTGATCGGCAGAGTGATTTGTGAGGCTCCCACTAGGTTGCAGGGCAAAGATTTAAATGAGACCACAGAGCAAGAGCTGTGCAAAAAGAACAGAGTGGATTCTAGCCTAGCTGCTCCCCCTGCCGAAGAAGAAACCTGCGATCCTGGTCCCATTCCAACCCCTTTTAAAATACATGGCAAAGAAGACCCTGCCACACCAGGATCTGGTCCAAACGGAGGTACAAAGATTCCCGTCAACTGGCAAATCAAGACCAGACCCACTGCTGCCTTGTCGACAGTTAGCGCCAAGAGCAAGCTACCGGCTACCGTGTCCTGCCCGCAGATCTGCAGCTGCGATCAGATCCCTGGCTCGGGTTTAAAGGTTAATTGCAATGACAGGAATGTGAGCAGCTTGGTGGATTTGAAGCCCAAACCATCCAATGTGCAGGAGCTGTTTCTTAGAGACAACAAAATACACACCATCAGGAAATCCCACTTTCTGGATTACCGGAAACTTAATTTACTTGACCTGGGCAACAACAACATCGCCACCGTTGAGAACAACACCTTCAAGAACCTCTTTGATCTCCGATGGCTCTACATGGATAGTAACTACTTAGACACCCTGTCCCGGGAGAAATTTGCTGGGCTGCAAAACCTGGAGTATCTGAACGTGGAGTTTAATGGGATCCAGCTGATCATGCCCGGCACCTTCAATGTGATGCCCAAACTGAGAGTCCTCATCCTCAACAACAACCTACTGAGGTCTCTCCCAGTGGACGTGTTCGCTGGAGTCTCACTTTCCAAGCTGAGCATACACAACAATTATTTCATGTACCTCCCGGTGGTGGGGGTGCTGGACCAGCTCACCTCCATCACCCAGATCGACCTGCACGGCAACCCGTGGGACTGTACTTGCCCTATCGTGCCTTTCAAACAGTGGGCGGAGATGCTGCGCCCCAAGGTGATTATGAGCGACCTGAGGTGCGAGTCCCCTGAAGATTTCTTCAAGGAGGATTTTGAGTCTCTCTCCAATGACGTGATTTGTCCTCAGTTAAAAATCTCGCCCACATTAACTTCTCCTAACAAAACCAGCACCGGGTTGACAGAGACAGGTACTCACTCCAACTCCTACTTGGAGACCAGCCGGGTCTCTATTTCGGTGCTGGTGCCAGGGCTCCTGCTGGTTTTTGTGACCTCTGCCTTCACGGTGGTTGGCATGCTGGTGTTCATCCTGAGGAACAGAAAGCGGTCCAAGAGGAGGGACGCCAACTCCTCTGCATCTGAAATCAACTCCTTGCAGACGGTCTGCGACTCGTCCTACTGGCACAACGGGCCCTACAGCGCCGACGGGGCCCACAGGGTTTACGACTGCGGCTCCCACTCCCTGTCGGACTGAGGCGGCGGGCGGGCGGGCGGGACGGGGGACGGTCGCCACCTGGGACCGGCCCTCCGCCCTCCGGCCGGTGGGGCGGCAAACGCCGGCAGGGGACGGCTCTGCACCTCTGCTACCTTTCGTGAGAAACAAAACACACGCACGCACGACTCACGACCCCCGCAGCGAGCACCGAGGCCCGGTGGGCGGCGGGGGGGAGCCCGGTGCCGGGGCACGTCCTCCTCCCGTGCGCTGCCGGGGCTGCAACAGACAAGCGAGGACCCACTTCCTTCGGCTCCGGCGGGGAGAAACACGGCTCCCGGTTTTGTTGGGCTTTTGTTCTATTGTGTTGGGGTTTGTTTTGCTTTTTTGCCCTCTTCCCTTGCGGACCGACCCCTCTCCGACAGGCCGGGAAGAGGACGGGGGCGGAGGAAAGGCTGGTGTCGGCCTCCTCCTGACAGCAAAGCAGGAGTGGAAAGTTGCACGAAGGCATGAATGTAATGTAAATAAATGACTCCGAAACAAACAGACAAATGGACAAAAAAAAAAAAAAAAAAAAAAAGTGCTGCATGGCTCGCATGGATACAACGCACCCCAGGGACGCTCCAGCCCCCGACTGGAAGCAGCGTCTAGTTCACACCATCGTCCCTCTTACCTGATAAGTCCCTTCGTATCAAACCTTCTATATACAAAATACAGTATGATAATAAAAAGTGCCATTTCGCCATTTTTGTGTGATCAATAGGCAGTAGAGATCGTACTTTTACGTGGAAAAAATTGTAAAGATTTTATTTAAGACATAGTTGCATGAATATTCTCATTGGATTTTTTTTTTTTTTTTTTTTTTTTTTGAGGCGGGAATTACTTTGCTGGGAGATACTTGCTTTGTTGATGGTGGGTTATGTTTCTTTTTTTTTTTTTCTTTTCTTTCTTTTTTGGGGGGTAGGTGGTGGTTTTGTTTTCTCTCTCTTCTTTTTCAATATACATATTCAGTATTGCCTTTCCATCTGAATGTAAAAATTAGTACCCTTGATTTCTATTATGGTAACAATGTAAACATACAAACAAAAAAAAAAAAAAAAAATCCAAGGCAGTTAAGCATGACCAATTAATGTCACTCTAGTGCTTAGGCTGCAAAGTTTAATGGTAGAAAATTCTTTGCTGTTGTAAATCTTACTATAACTTGAGGAAACCAGATCTGAGGAAGCAAGTGAAACTTACTAATTCTATCCGAGGATTTTATAATGGCATATTTTTTCAGTATTAAAGTGAAAATGTTTTCAACTCCGGGTCCTTACCATTTTTCCAGCATCAGTTCTTGCAAGTGGGTTGTTTGGGTTTAGGGGACAGAGGCTCCTTTCAGTGCTCTCTGTCTGTCTCTCTCTCCCTCCCTCCCTCCTTCCCTCCCTCCCTTCCTTCGTCCCTTCCTCTCTCTCATTCATTCACACGCAGAGGCACAAACACCCTTCCCTCACCCCTTCCCCAGTGTAAATAACAGAAGTTTCCTGCCTCCTCCCCTCTCCCTCGCCTCCTTTTTTTTTTTTTTTTTTTTTTTTTATAATGCGGCAGTGAATCCCTTTATTAGTGCTGTGAATCTCTCGCTGCTGCCGCCGCCGCCTCTGCCGCACACACTGCAGATATATTAGGGATGTTAGTGGGGAATTTGATTTAATTGACTCTGCCTAGCTCGATCTCATTAAGCCGGAGCCGGATTTCACCGGTCAGCACTTCAGGCCCGTAGGCAGCTTGCCGGACTGCCGGCGAGGCGGGGCTGCTGGGCTCCAGCAGCTGCTGCAAGTGGGAAAACTAATTAGCGATGGGACTTTCCCACCCCTGCTCTGAGTAGCTGCACGCTTTGATATCAAATGCTGAAAAAAAAGCAACCACCAAACCCCCGGCTCAGTGCTGCACCTGGACTCCAGGCAGCTTGCATTTTGATCCCGATCCTGTAAGGGAAAGTGCCCCTAAACTCAGTAAAACCTGTAAAGGCGAAAGCCCCTGCAGATCACTTGTAACTCGCAGCTCGAGTCCCAGTGGAGATATGGAGAATTTCAGTCACGTTGCTTCTGGCTTTCTCCAGGCAGAGAATCCTTTTAAAGAGTAAAACACCGTAAGGGACTTGCTAAACTTCAAATACTGATGCGGTTTGCTTTAGAGAGAATGCCTGCGTTTGGGATATGATACGGGAAAACAGACTTACACACATATGCATTGCAATAGATAGATAACGCTCTTGAAAACGAGGCAGAAGCCTGATTCCGGGTGTTCATGAAGTATTAAACGTGGGCAATGGATCATTCCTCCAGAATCCTTTATCACTGTGGAAAGGTCTGCGGTCTCCTAGAAAATACCTTGAAGTTTGGTTGTGTAGTTATGAAAACGGGATGTCTTGCTTAACTATACAAACCGTTCCTATTTCGAGGGCCTTTCTTTATTCCCCCTTGCTTCTTTGTTAGGCTGATTGTTCTGCCAGGACATTCTGTGTAAAACAAAGTGATGGCACTAGAGGCACTAGTTTGCCATTGTGCAACCTACTAGATTGAGAAGAAAAAGAAAATGAGTTTACATGTGAGACAATATTTCTGTCCTCAGGAGGCTACCAACTTTATTTTAAGCATAATAAAAAAAAAAAAAAAAACCAAAAACCAAACAAAACCAAAAACAACCAACCAACCAACCAAAAAAAAACCCAAAAACCCAAACAAAAACATTTAAGAATAAGCCAGCACACCCCTAGAAGACTACCTAGGTGTTGCTGCCTTCTCCACAATATTGTGGTGTTAAAATTGAAGAACTGAGAGCGTTAAGGATACATCCCAACATTTAAAAAAAAAAAAAAAATCATAGCACGTTACAAGCACTGTTATGGAAGTTAAGATAAAAGATATAGTAAATGTAAGATGTCAAATCACTGACTGACATCAGACATGCATACATTCCAGAGAGCATAATGCTAAAGATATGTCATTTTGATCTGTCACCACTGAGAAGTAGCATAAACTTGTAACTTTGCTCATTTACTTTCCTTAAAGTGCTATTTCATTGTCACACTTAAATAGAAATGTCGGTTCAGTTGAAGTGTTGAAGATATGCATTTAGCACTCTGGGCTGGGGCGGGGGGAAACAAAACGACCCTTTCTTTTTCTATGTAATTTTCTGATTTTAACATTCACATGATTCTTTCTTCCATCTTGCAGACACTCGCCCTTAAGACACATAGATCACCTAATTCTCTGAAATGATATAACAATCACCATGCTTTGAATTATGGTGTTTATCTTATTTGCATGTTTAGCACTTCCAATATATTTTTTTATCAAAAAAACCCCAACAACAACAACAACAACAAAAACCAAACAGAACCCACTCCACCAAAGAAAAAAATAGGACAAAGAAAGAAAAGGGATGGGCGAGGATGTACTGAAGGAGGGTGAAGAGCAAATATGTTAAATATGTTTAGCTGTACGGCATTAACAACAATAACAAAAAATTAAATGTTTTATTCACTTTGATAAAGCCTAACTGTCATGATAATACTGCTAACATTGGAAGCTTATATACTATCCATGTTGTGTCAAAACGTGCATATTTTCTGCTAACTTAAGAAAAATCTCGTAACTTCAGGTATAACGTATGTAACATTAACTTACTTCTTATTGCTTCTTAATCATCACAGTAATGAGATTTCTGTTGTTTCAGGAAGGACAAACAGAAAAGGAACAGATATCTTGCTTAGTTAGTTTAAAAATAAAAAGTTTTTTGTTTTTTTTTTTTTTTTTCTTCAAACACTTCAACTAAGAATAGCCTGAAATGTAAATTGTTGCCATAGAAATATATGCTCGTATGCATTGTAGCCTCTTGCATGCCATTGCAGAAGACTGAATGGAACTCTAGGAGCAACCCGATAAAAATTTAAATTAATATCCATAGGGGTTATGTATCATTTTGAGCAGAAGTGTACTGTTGGAACTGCACAGGAATGCGTTATTATATTGGTTTACTATATTTATTGTTTGTGCCAGGTTATTTTTTGATTTTAGTGCAGTTGCATTGAAAAGACACTGTTTCAGATCGGCTTGCATACTAAGGTGATATAAACTTTTTGCTTGTTTGTTTTTTAGCAAGAACGGGGTCAGATTTTATCTGATGGAGAGGAAAAGGCTTTGTGTACTAGTGTTTACTCTGGTAGAACAACCATTAACTACAAAAGGTGAACAATTCACACTTTCTTAAGCAGGTGGCAAAAACTCATTAGGGTGGAAGTTAGGGCAGCAAGAAGCTGCAAAATGCTCCTCCTTCCCTACCGAATTGCTCCCATTACCCGCGAGAAGTTTTGTAGGTCTCCCAAGTATGAAAGTCCCTCAAAGGTAAGTAGCTCTTAGTAAAGGGACAAGTTCTTTATCTTTGTATTTTTGTCAGTGGCTTATTCACTTGCAAAACAAAGCAGGATTTTGTTCGAGAGTTTAGTGAAGTTGTTTATACTATTTGGATCAGTCAGAGCAGGTTTGGCTACGTTTTTATTCATGTGTGATCCAAAGTGAGCTTTTTTAGATGATTATGGACTTCAGCAAGTAGATCCTTTTGTATTTAGAAAAGTTTCCGTAGGTATATACGTGAAGTAGGACAATTTCTGTAGCCGAATCTTGTTCCATGTGTTTGTGCAGTTCAAATTTGTGGGAATCCTTTGTGATTTATGGTACAGAAATTTCCAGGCAATAGGCAGGACTTCTGAGTTGGCTGCTGCATAAGTACCTTTTTTTTTTGGTATTTGGGAATGAGTCAGAAACTGAAGAATTAATGGTTTGTGTCGGTAAATTACAATTGCCCTAAAATCATCCAGATACTTGTATATTCTGTTTAAAATCTATAATGTATAATCTGTTTAAACTGTATTAGCAGTATGGACATGGCCAATCAAAATCACAAGAATCTTTTATTGTCCTCAGCTTCTCCCAGACGGAGGCATATTAGCAATGGAAAAAAAATGAGGACTAAAAAATGTTGCAAGTATTGTGTTGCATTACATTACATTGCATTCATTATGATTATGTTTAGCAATAGTACCTTAGTGGGTTAACTTGTACAGAAGATGATATTCAATGTAATTGAGAGTTTTAGAAACTTTTGTATTATCTTACAGGTGTGGAAATATAAATGAGATTCATCAGTATTACTTCTCCAAGATTAATTACCAGGTCAATTTATATATATTGTCGTGCTGAATGGTTTCATTTACCAGCTAAAGTTTCTGAATCAATTTCTGTGCATACCTCTTAAATACATTCTTCAGTTATGTGAGAGAGGAACAAAGTCAGCAGAAATTCCCCTGAAGGAAATAGCAGTCTCCAGCATCAAGCACTTGAAGGTTAAGACTGAAAATTCATAGCAGAGGAAAGAACGGACAGAAATAGCCCATTGTAGAAGACACTGAGTTGACTCTAAGTGAATGATTGTCTTAACTGTCATTGTTTTCGTGCTATTGTTTTAGCACAAAGTGCTCCAGCTTTTGCCCCATAAAAATATTGGTGCCATCAGAACTCCTTCTCCGTCTTTCTCCCTTTCCATTAGGTAGCAAGGTTGAACCCCCTGAGATAGTTTCCAATTAAGACAGTGGAACAAATTATCTTACCTATTAATGACTTTTATTATTATCATGACTGTTCAGATAGACCCCTCAAAGCATGCTCTCAAAGCATGTCTAAGCATGGGTTGTCATGCTTGGTTTGTGTTACTTTACTATTCCTGAACCGACTGCCACTCTCTTGCAAGAGGCAAGTTTAGCAAACAAGGTGCATTAAAATGTGACTTGAGGGAAACAAAAGAATGTGAAGATAATGGTTCTTTTTTTCTTTAAATGAGAATTCAAATAGTAAAGATGGGCCGGAAAGCCATAATAAAAACTTTGGAGACTGGTGTAAAATGTAACGCAGAGCAGCTATGAAGAAATTAAGCAGCAGTATAGTCTACTGGAAAAATATCAGGGAACGTGACTCATTTTCTGGATCACTATGTAACCTAGAGAGTAGGTGGCATTTGTCTCACCTAGTTTGATGGGCTTGAACGAGCTGCCCTAGTACAAGCCAGTAGTGCCCTAAGAGGTGTCCTGGAGTATCATCTGAGATGTGGGTATGAGGCTGGTACGTACAAAATAAGGAGCAGGGGACGCTAATATATTTCTGGAGTGGCAGCTGGAGCCTAGATGAGATACATTCAGACATCTGAAATAGGAGTAGACACCTGGAAATGACTGAATTGAACACTGCATCTACGCTGAGAGGCTGGTGACTTGGTTCTCCTGGCCCACATAAGTAATTTGAATTACCTTGGTATCTGAGCTCTCTATATGGTGCTGACAGAAAAGACTCAAGGCTTGGAGGACATAAGGTCAGTGGGTGCCCAGGCAACATACTTTAAGATGTCACAAATGCCACCACATGTCTATGAATGGGTAGAGGAGTTGAATCCTAAATGTATCTCAGTTACACACACCCGCACTGCAGATAATTAAATGCACATGAGAACCAAATCAAACCCTTGAAATTATACAAAAGGAATGATATCAGAGATGTTTGGCTGAGACACGACAATTAATTTTTAAAGGACAACCTTTAATTTTTAGAGGCTATCAATTAGGTCAGATGTATCCCACATATTTTTTCCATCTGTTTTCCTAACTCGGTTTTTATTTTTGCCTTTTCGAATTGCTAGCTCTTTGACTTGGGGATTGCATCCTAATGTTTGCTTTTGGATAGAAGTCCTATTTCAGCCGAAGCCTTTAGAAATTGCTATAGTACATAATAACTATAATAGAAACATCATAAAGTAATAGAAGGCTCAGGAAACAAAAATGTAACAACAACAACAAAAAAATCCTGACAGTTATTGCTGCTACCATAATAGTAAATAACTGGTTCTTGGGTCAAGCTTGAAATATAAATGAGGAATACAATACTCCAGGGTTGTAGTCATTATTGAAGTCATTAAGATGATCACAATGAGAGATAACTGCTAGCAATGGATGCAAAAATACAGTGGAAAGTGTTTCAGAATAAATCTGGTTTATGAAAAGAAAGTGCCAAACTGCAAGTGTTTTTTTCACAGGAGGACTGAAAAGGGAAAAATATAATTTAATTATGGACACACAGTAGCAACCTATTCACATGAGATATCTTAAAGGGAAGACAGATGGTAGAAAAGATTTAAGTGCAAGATGTAGAATATATGGCTAGACCCAGGGACTATTAGTCATATTGTAAGTAGATGTATAACATTGCCCAGGATAAATACGGCACACCAAAGTTGTCAGTATTTTGTACTGGGCACTCTGCAGGCAACATGGACTTTCAGAGAGAAGTGTCAGAACTTAGATTGGGTACAAATGGAGAGAATGAAAGCATAAAAATTGTATAAGATTTTTTTCCACTCTTACAATTCGGGAAGCAAATGTTGCAAAATTAGTTACTGTGGTTATAAAGGTTATTTTATCAGGTGTCTTTATTGAGGAATTTTCTCTATTTTAGTTAACTTGGTAAGAAAATATTGATAAACAGGATATATTAAAAATACAAGCATAGTACTAATTCTCTGGTGTGTGGTGAAGATCGTGGTAGTCAAAAAATAAGTGTGTGAATGAAAAGGTGATCCTTTCTTGGAAACATTCATCCAAATCTAGGTTGATGGATACCTCTAAACCACTGAAATAGAAACATGTATATATCCTATAGGGAGAAAAAAACCCAAATGTATTTTCTCGTTCTCTTTTTTTTTTTTTTTTTGTCTTCTTTGTGCTTTAATTCAGATATACATAGTTTTGAATGTAAGAACATGATGCACAGACAAAATATGACAGTGTAAGAATGAACAAGAGGAATGCACTAAATACAGGTGCTAGCCCCTGCAGATTTGCTGAAATTATTCAGGAAAGAGAACTGCAGATCTGAACGGCAGAGTGAAAGATGTTACTGGCATTGGCTAAAGGTGCCCATGGGAACAGGAAGCACTTAAGTTTTTGAAAGGTCTTTCTATGACTATGCTGCTATTAATGAAAGATGATCTTAACTAACTAAAATTTTAGTATAAGACAATAGTCCTCTGGAACTAAATAAATTAGAAGGTATATTTAGGATAATGGTTAGACTGTTGATTTGGGCCTTATAATAAGGCAATATTGAAATTGAGATGAGAAGGAAGTGGTTCTTACTACACAGTCATAAATTACTGTCTGCCCAAATTTATTAGCTCAGTTGCAGACATGTATATTAAATTAGGCCCATTTGTGCTTTGAACAAATTCATAGTATTCATAAGCTCCAACCTGAATAATAAATGTAAAGATTCTTAGCTGCATTTTTATTGTATTTGAGCATGTCCTTTATGTTATATGGATGAAATTAGGAATGAAATAAAAGTGAAGAGAAAATTTTGCTAATAAGGTTTAAAAACAGGCTGCATATTTTAAAGGATCAGTTCTGGCTACTATAACAGAGTACTGGTGAGATAATGTTGAAATGTGGTTCATTTACATGTATTTTATCAGTGCAGTTGGTTATTTGAAAACAATAAATTTCTGATTATGAAGCAACAAGTTTATGACAAAGGCATTTAGTAGAGAGTGCTAAATTTAAGATAATTGCTATAGAAGGATTGCTAGTACTGATATTAATGGAGCCTTAATCATATCTAGCATGATACAGAAAGCAAATGAAAATCATCAACATACATGCTTCATCAGACCATATATATTTTTTAGATTAAATCTCATCCATAGATAAGTTTCTGTATTTTTCACTGAATTAACCCTTTTTTCCAAATATCGGGGTTTACTAAATTAAAAAACAATTATTCCCATAGAGAGAAAAAAGTCAGTTGCAAATCCCTGTTCTGCCTGGATTGATGGGAAGTCAGTCTTAATCTCTCATGAAGGACCAAATTGGCAAATAGTAGTGGAAGAAAGAGAAAATTTAGAAATCATAATTGCGTGACACAGATCCTTTTGCATTGGACTGAGTGGCACATACCTCTTTGGCTGGAACAGGATACTTTGTCCTGCTAAATTAATGAAACCACAACCTGAGTGAACTCAAGCACTGGAGCTATAATCCATAATAAATAATCCCTAATGGACCATCCCTACTGAATAACTGTCATATCATAACCTAGCTTTTTTTGGAGTTCTCCATTAGCTCTGTCCAAGACAAAATTGCACAGAGGGGAATCACCCTTGACAATGTGAACATGAGCCAATTTGTACTTGGGCCTTGAGCCTAAGATTTAATTCTACTTCTTGCTCTTTTATAAGTGTGAATAGGCATAGTGTATCTCCTGTGGGCTCAGAATTTGGCCTAAAGGTTCATTAACGGGCTTAAAAGTTTTGAGGTTTTTGTTGTTGTGTTCCCCCCACCCTTTCTGCTCACTAGGGTTTGATTACGCAGCTCCTCTGAAATCCTGTTGGACATCTGTAACTACCTGCCTTTGGCTTTGAGTGACATTGTCTGACTGGACAAGCAGACAAGAATATATCAATGAGAATTTTTGTTTAATTAAAAAAATAAAAAATAGCAATTATTTTTGTTTGTCATATGGGCTAATATTTTATATTAAAACTACTAGAATGGATTAACAGGGTTAATTTAAATTGCTGTAGTTATGACCAGTGACATTAGGATATAATCCTGTCCTCTTTGAACTCAGGGTAGACGTTTTGGACTGGATTTTAAAAAAAGAGTTTAAATATCATTTGAGTTGCACACACCTAGACAGTCTTCAGAGCATCCTAGGGTACCTGAGATACCTGCACAAGCTTAACACACTTTTCTGGACTGGCGGCTGGAGTCCAGGCAAGATACTTTAGCATACATTAAGTGTTATGGATGATTATGTTAAGTGTTCCCTGGCTGAAATGTAACAGCTGCATTGTGAGCACATGAATTTAGACATCTCAGTCTGTAACTGAATTGCAGGTTCTAAGGTTGGGTGAGCTAAATCACAGCTAAGCTATTTAACTTTTATATTGCTAAAGTTAAGTGTGATGAATCTCACGCTTATGAATAACATCCTCAGGATGGAACTTTCAATTAAAAATAAGAATGCACACATACAAGTAGGCAGCCAAAGGCTATTGTTCAAATATTTTTTTCCTCTCTCAAATCACAAATTATTAAAAGAAAACCAAAATACTACAGATTATACATATAATTGATTATCTTTAGTGATGTTTGTTGTAACATTAGGACAGAGATGGATATATATTTGCTTGTAAAGTTTTTACATTGTATTAATATTTAATGTTACATTACTTCATATCGGAAAGTAGGATAATATTACAGTAAAATAACAATAGCAACAATAAAAATGAGGCTTTTTGTGATTTTTTTCTTTTCTTTTTTTTTTCCCCCCAAGAGTGTCCTTCTGTTTTCTTCAAGAGAATATCCGTAATTTAGTACAGTACAAATGGGATCAGAATAAGAGAAAGAATATCAGCTAACTTACTTTCATAATATCCCAGTATGCTTAATTATGAAATAAGTAAATAATAATTTATGTAATATTGCCCCCAATAAACAGGGTAAAACTTTGCTAATTTTACTAACATCAGTCCAATAAAAAAATAATAAGTAAATAAAGGAGAAAGATGAAAATAACTAAGCCTGACTCCTTTTTAGAAAAGTAGCCTTAATATTTAATTCAGTAGTGACTGAAAGTTAGAAGACACGGACTTTGCTGTAGTATCTGAGTTTGTAGAATGAGTCTAATTCTAGGTAGAATCCACAAAGCACACAGATCAATATAACCACAATTGACACTAATTGACAAGTAAAATTGACAGTATTAGGGCAGAGGCCAAGAAACCAGATACTAAAGCTTTTTTTTTGTTTGTTTGTCCCCCCCCCTTCTCTCTCTCTGATGCACTGATTCTGACAAAAGATCTAAACTTTCTGAAAATATAGATCATACATTATATACATCGGATTAATAGATGCGGCTATTAAGATTTTTTCATCATTAGATTCTGAAGCGGAGTTTCTGTATACTTGTTTTGCTGATTTTCTCACACCTGCAGCGTAGAGGTCTCCTGCTGAGTAAGTCACCCCTGGCTTTCTGCATAGTCAATGGGGAGAAGTGGGAACTTTTAAGGTTCACATCACATTTTGAGATGCCAAGAAAAGTTCCACTGTAGACTAAGAAACAAAATTTAGGTGGCTAAATACTGTCATATGGATGTGAACTGTGTGTCTAAACTCTTATTACCGTCACCAAAGACCTAGTTGGTACAGTCAATAGAGAATAAAAAGTGTTACAGCTTAGTTTAAATGACGCTTAACATGGAACTCAACTTTTAAATGTAGTATTATTTTGGGTTTCCTGGGATATCCCACTTGGCTTCTAGCTGCCACTCTAGAGGTTTTAGTTCTTTCACAGGTCCTGTGTCATGCCTTTGAGGTCCATGAGTGTCCTGGATGTCTGAGATACCCTAAGGCATCTCAAATGGTACCAATCATTTATGCTTTGGCCAAGACCAAGTTTTCCACTGGTTATATCTGGAACTTAGATACTTTAGACACCTGTGATTGGAAATCTTAATCTCTAAATAAGCCTTTTCCGTATTTAGGAAGAAATAAAGCATGTTTTAAAGGTTTTATTTCTTTCCATTGACTCTAACAGGAATCTAGGATACCTACTCTAAATATATATCTACAACCATAAACAGCTGCATTTCCTCGAATTAATTTCACACTTTGAGTATTTCACTTGGACTGTATATTCCTTTGCTGTAAAATGGCATAGTTTCATTGATCTTCCTGAATGGAGAGGCCAGGATTCAAGTCTCTGGCCTCTTCTTCTTCCCTCTTGTCCCAGCAGCCAGCACCACATGGGAAACACCAGCATACATCTGAGCTCTCAGACCCCAAAGGGACTGTCCCTCACTTCAAGTAATCTGACTCCATGAGGAAATAATCTTACTGAGCACAGACTTCTTTGCTCTGGATTATATTTTTGGGCGGGGGTGGGGAAGGGGAGTGTGCATAGGGGAGACATGTGGAAGTTTTAGCTCTGAATATCTCAGAGATATTAAAAGTGAAAATGAAAATATGAAAATACATGGAAGTAGTTTGCTGTCTCAGGAAGAGCTCATATATGTAGAAATGTCATGTCACATCCATAAATCATGCTGATGGCTGGTAACGAAAGTATTCTTTGCCTCCTTTCATGTATCCATGTGGTATTTATTGGACAAAATTGCATACTATTACACGAAAGTCTATGGTGAAGAAAAGTTTGAACATTCCTTCTGAAAATAATGTTGAAGGTATGAGAAGGACTAGTGGAGATCTTGACAGACCGGAGCACAAATTGTTAAGAGGAGTCAAAACTAATAAAAAAGTTCCCTTGCATGGTTCAGAAACAAATTGTAAAATCCATTTATGAGCTAAAGTCACTAGAAATATCTTTAGATTGATAATAATGAACTAAATGGCCTGTTTACCTTTAGCCAGATTTAAAAGATCACAAGGAACAAAGTTAAAATGCGAATGAATCGGCCTAAGTTACTTAGCTTCAGAAACATCAGTGATGGTGTTAAATAAAGTAAATGTTGTCATCTGCCTTATGTCCCTCATGAACAAGGCTGTAGAACATAACCACCATACATAATTCATAGCAAATGATTTGGAAAGAAAAATCAACTCCCCAAAAGTCTGCATTGAAATAGAATTTTCATTTGAAGAGAAGTCTGAGCAGGGTGAAGCAGAATGAAGAATTTCATGCTGGATTTTTCACTACATTAGGCAGCCTGTGTGTGACAAACAAAAACAGCTCAAGTTTTCATTCCTAATTGACTCTGATTCCTTGCAAATTATGCGTATGAACATAGTTCTGTAAGCAAGTTTTAATTATTTTTCATGTTAATATAATACTTCAAACCAGATATTGTACATGACTATTATGTTCATCATCACACTATCTTGCTCATCAGGTTCAGTACGTTATTAAAATTTTCACTGAATTGCCCTACAGAATGGTAGAACAGTTTCAGTTCATTAACTTTTCTCTCATTTCTCCATCTATCAAAGTAAAGTTTCAAGCTTGAATTCTGTCATATAATTTATGTAACAATCTATTTGTAAATGACTGGGTAGATCCTGGTACAGCTTTTTAAACTGTGTTATATTTTTAGCAGTTTCCCAGTATTTTGAAATAGTCACATGGAAAATCAATTCCAACATGTAGATAAGTCTTCAAAAATATGAAGGAAGACTTTTGCCTTGTCAGTTCAACCGACATTATGATAATAATGCGTTAGTGCAAATCTGAAAGTT
The DNA here is from genome assembly GCA_947846985.1 of Fratercula arctica. Classification (NCBI taxonomy): domain Eukaryota; kingdom Metazoa; phylum Chordata; class Aves; order Charadriiformes; family Alcidae; genus Fratercula; species Fratercula arctica. Next base: position 44,962,638 of record CANTUZ010000001.1, on the reverse strand, counting down.
GCTTTACAAAATGGGACTCTTTGTTTTGCACTTAAAGTTTGAGTTGTTTCTGAACTTTCAGACCACGTGCATAGACAAGGCTAGTTCAAAAGCACTCTTACTTCTGTGTATCTGTAGTTGTTTCTGAACTTTCAGACCACGTGCATAGACAAGGCTAGTTCAAAAGCACTCTTACTTCTGTGTATCTGTATTTTGATACCGTTTAATAGAAAATCAACTCAGATACAGAATTTCAATTCAAAAGCAATAATAATGTTTATAATAGAGTGGAGAAAGGTAAATAAATGGTATTGTATTTAAGTTAAAAAAAAAAAAAAAAAAAAAGACTTTGTAAATTGCCAAACACGTGAAACAGGATTTAACTTCTTCCATAACTGCCTTCTTCCTCCTGATCTTTACATAAGAATGTTGTTAACACGCCTTTAGTATACCACACACCCACCCACATATAAAATATGATAATCTGATTTTACTTTGATGTATAGTTCTGTAAATTGGCATTCAAATCAGTGTGAGACTCTCTAATAGTAGAATTGACTTACACCTATTTATGGCATTTTACATTAATGGAAAAATCAGCATAAATGAGGCCTAATCAAAGTTAACGCTCTGCTTGGCCATGTTAATACTGTAGTCCTATATTCATTGCACATTCAAAAATTCCTTATATTCAGTGCAAGTAATGTGGTAATGGTGAGCAAATCTTTGACCAATAGATTCTGTTCTTAGTTAAGTCCCAGTGTTGAATTATACTAATATAATATCTAGAGCATATGTTTTGAATTGGAGACAATACAGTTATGAATATCCTTGTTAGTGGAGAGAAGGGACATGCTCACTACCCAGTTACTTCTTCCTATTTTGGGAACTGAATTACTATATACAGGGAAGAAATCTTGTCAATGTTGATGTCAGAAGTGTGGAATAGAGCAAGTAAATGAGGAACATAATGTATGTGCCTAGCACCACTTAAGATACTTTAGGGTAGCTGAGAAGTCTTTATAGTAATGGTGGATATGACACAGGACTTATGAGAACCTCATATCCTTCTAGAGAGAAAGCTTGACACCAGATACCATGCTCTAAACCAACTAAAATGTCACTGACGCCTATGTTAAAGCACTTGAATGAGAAGGACACACTGACACTACTATCAGTTGGTTCAAGATTCCTGTCTCAAGTATCTGAACCTCAAGGCAGGGACTGGGGGAAAAAGTACCTCCCATCACAGGAGAAGGTCCAGTTCAAGACCACCTGAGGAATATGAACATACACAACTTCATGGGATCTGATGAGATGCACCCCCAGGTCCTGAGGCAATTGGCTGGTTTAGTTGCCAAACCACTCTCCATCATACTTCAAAAGCTGTGGCAGTCAGGCAAAGTCCCTGGTGACTGGAAAAAGGGAAACATTGCATCCATTTTTAAAAAGGGTAAAAATGAGATTCCTGGGAATTACTGGCTAGTCAGCCTCATCTCTGTGCCTACTAAGGTCATGAAGCACATCCTTCTGGAAATTGAAACGTATGGAAGACAGGGAGGTGATTAGAGACAGTCAACATGACTTTATCAAGGGCAAATCATGTGACCAATGTAGTGGCCTTCTATGATGGAGTGACCGGATCAGTGAACAAAGAAACAGCTGCTGTTGTCATCTACCTGGACTTCTGTAACACCTTCGATAGAGTCTTCCATAACATCCTTGCCACTAAATTTGAGAAGTGTGGGTGTCCTTGTTTGAGGTAGAACAAAATCAATTTTCCTTTCAGTAATTTTACTTTTCAGTTAAGTCTCTTCTAACTAACTGCACTCCCAGTGTCTGCTTCTAGCCCTCCAACATGGCACATTTGACAGATGGGCTGTTAGATGGATAAGGACTTGGCTGGATGGCCATGTCCAAAGAGTTACAGTCAGTGGCTCAATGTTGAAGTGGAAACCAGCAACAAGCAGTGTCCCTCAAGGGTCCATGCTGGGACCAGTACTATTTACTATCTTCAGCAATTATATAGACAGTGGGTTTGAGTTCACCCTCAGCAAGTTTGCAGATGACATCGAGCTGAGTGGCACAGTTCATACTCTTGAGGAGACGTGTGCCATCCAGAGAGATCCTGAAGAGTGTGTTCATGAAAATCTCATGAAAGACGTCCTTGACCATGGCAGGGCACTTGGAGTAAAGATCTTTAAAGGTCCCTTCTGACCCCAAACATTCTATTCTATGACTCTGTGATTCTAAGATTCCTACACAGAACTTCTCTTAATCTTTTCAAAAGTTACATGGCTTCTCTTTTTTTTTTTTTTTTTTTTAATTTTTTTTTTTATTCTTTCTCATGAATTAAACTTTTATTTAGAGGTAAACTGCACACAGGAATTTTCTTTTCACCTCACGTAATGGAAATGATATATGAATTACAAGTACCTTCTTCTTTTGGGCCTTATAACTAATCGTAATAGCTTTACTTTGAAAGCTTTGAAAAAGGTAACAGTATTAGTCTCTATATTAACCTATCAAGGCATGCCTTTTTACAAAAATGTAAAACCATATAGCATTAATTAAAGCAAAATACTTACGGTTGTGCAACCAAAATAAAGGAGTGAGATCTCAAAAATATTCAAAACATGCAGGCTAATGAGAAAATATTTATGTTAGAAGTGTATGTAGTTTTAAAATTCACCATGAGAGATTAGAGGAAGTAAAACAGAGTTTAGACGAGATAATCTTTTTAAACTTTTGGGCTGGGTTCATAGCAAATCAATTATGGCATCTATCAAAGGTACCTGAATTAAGAATCAAACCATTTATAGCTATTTCTGTGGTCAAAAGAGTGCAAGGGAGGTAGCACTAAAGGCTGATTTTACTAGAGGTGAGATCTCAAGTAAGCAGAGGTGTCTAACATTAGCCTGGATGAATCTATGACTTCCTATTTAAAAGCTTAGGATTTTCTGTTTAATTACATAATTATATATATTTTTTTCTTTTTCTTTTGAAAATGCCTGCTTTTTTTACCCTCACTGAAACATATATGTGTAGAGATTCAATTCTTTTGAATATTAGAGTCCACACACAAACATACATCTGAAAGTCAAAAGTTAAGCACTCAGGTTTGAAAGATGTGGCTTTTGACTTTCACTATTACCTGTTTAGGATTTGTAGTATATTGTATTTTTCTCTGACTGCAGGAACTCTTTTGCCTTTTATTAAAGTCTTATCTAATAGTCTTAGTGAATTATTTGTTATATTAAATAATTTTTCAAGCTGATGAATTTCTATATTCAGTGGAAGTAATTCTATGCTTTTATTTCCAGACCCTTTTCATTCGTTAGCTGGATATGGCATATTTCAGTGCAATATAACTTATGTCTTACATATTTTTCTGTGTGTTTGTAATGTACATAACAGTTCTTAATATTTTTATACTATGGTTTATCTGTTTTGGGATAGATTTAAAGGTACATATAAGACAGGCAGAGACATAAAATCTCATAATATTTTTTTTCAAAGTGTGCAGAAACTATCTCAGAAAAAATCCTAAAATCTGTCTAAATTTCAGTGAAGTTCTTAAAACAATTCATGCTCAAATCTTGAAAGACCGGTTCTGTGTTTATTCTGAACCCTTTCATAGGCATTTCAGTTGTACACTGTGAGGCATTTCAGATTGTACAGTGTAGACTTTTCCTAAAGAAGTAAATGAAAATTATCCTTTTAAGAAACTATTAAAATATGAGCTGGCATAAATCTTTCTCCTTCCTTCCTTCCTTCCTTCCTTCCTGATCATCATGAAGTATGACAGATCCACCAGAGTGAAGGGGAATATGGGCAAAATATAGCAGACACTTCTGTGTGTAAGCTCATGAAACAATCCCAGAGAAGTTACCTTTTCCATGTAAGAGTTCAGGGAGAAGACAGAAAAGACAGGCCCAACTACCTACTCATCTTACTTCCAAGGTGTTTGAACAAAGTAAACGCACCTGTGAATGTTGTTCCTGAGGCTTAAACACCTACTTCTCTTTCTGCTTTGGAAAGTAGGAAACAAAATCTTACTTAATTCCATGTGCTCAGGAACAGTTCCTAAATTTCATCAGATAAAGAAATTACTATCTCACATGATGGGAAGGAGAGATCTTAACAATATTTTTGTTGTATCGTGAATATTCCAATTAGAAAAAATATGTGTTATTATTATTCAAAATTATTGTTATCAAATAATTTAATACTAATTAGTATATTAATTAACTAGCAATCATTAATAAGGGATTATTTTAAAATACTAAAAATAAAAATATTGAAAAGTAGAAATATTATGTATACCTCCTGTCTATAACATGCCTTATTAAATCACAGAAACCAGAGATCAGAAGACACGCAGCTACTGATGCCTGTGCAGATAATCGGTATATTTCTACAGACTAAAAAAAAAAAAAAAAAAACAAAAAAAAAAAAAAAAACACCACCAAAAACAAAAAAAAAGAAAACACAAAAAAAACCCCAAATCATTAAAAAGGAATGTTTAACTTTCACAAAGAAAAATTCCATTTCATCTAGTGCATTGTTGCTTGACTGTATGTTTGGCTCTGAGAATGAAAGCAAGATAATATATTTTTGGAAGATCTTTTACAAAATACGTAAGATTTGTAGAACAGGAAACCAGGGGGTATTTGTACAGAAGGAAGAGAGTGGTTCTCATTAATTCATCAGGGATACACACAGAGTAAAACTTGTACAGAGTGTGGCAAACTTATTCTAGGGAACTGAGAGTTTACAGAAACAGTGTCTGTCTGTCTCTCTACCTGCCTATATCTGTTGGACATCTCTAGGTGCCGTGGGCTAGTCTACTCTGTTATCACTGTTCACTAGACATTACGCAATGCAATGGGCTGGTATATTCTAATATGGTGGTATATCAGGAAAAACATCCACGCTGATACTTCTAAATATTTAAACCAGTTCTCTCAAGGTCCCAGTCTAGTGATGAATAAACTAAAGAAGGAAGTTAGAGCAAAAGCAGGATTTCAGTATTTCACCTTTATTGGACACATTTATTTCATATTTTACATACTTAAAACAATGAGATACTTTTTAAAAAAGGTGATAATGCTAGAGCTTGCATAAGTTCATTCATATAGATATTTAACAATTAACATTATTTTCAAAATTTCCACAAAATACTGATAATTTTATTGTCTCAAGTAAACAAGCAGATTTTTAATTTGACTCAAAATGTTTATCCCAGAAAACTTTTCTCCAGGCTAAAGCATGGCATATGTCTCACTGCTAAGCAAAATTTTTAACACTGAAAAGCATTAATTTTTATTTTATAGACCTGCAAACATAAGGGAAGATTACATTTTCAGGATTTCTGAATTCAGCTAACCGAAGAGCTCCATTTTATAGTACGGATTATAAATTGTGCTTGCAATTAATCTGTAATGTGACTAATCCTTTTTATTATCTTAATAAAAAATAAAATATGTTTCACATCCTCAGTGAAAAAGCATTTCAGGAGTTTTTAGCACAGGGACTCAGCATGCTCATCTGCCTTCTCCTACACTTATCTACGAGTTAATACCTTGATCTTGCAATAAATGTCATGCAGGCAGAGCATGGCTTTTAATCCTTCAGTACAACTGAAAACTTATATTTATGAGGGGGTATTTTAAAGGCAAGTGCTTTATTTGGCTACCTTTACTGTTGAGGAAACAAGACAAAAAAAAAAATACCCCAAAGCCCACAGCCATGAACTCTTGATTGATACAGGCAATCACGATTTTTTGTTAGGCAGAAAAGCCTGTCAAGAAAAGGAAGTGAGTTTTCTCAGTATTTTAATGAGGACTTAAGTTATAATAGTAGGCAAAAAGTTCTGTCCTTCTGGCACTTTCCAGAATGGTACAATCCCTGATAACTGCACAACTGAAAACGTAACAAAATGAATAAATGCAAGTATTGGGCTAATACACATTATTAAGTTGGTTTATAATAATTTTTATAAGTTCGTCTATGTTGGCTTACTACATTTTTTCACAGTTAGCTACCTGAATTGAAGTTAACCAAATAATAATATAAGCAAAAATACCGATATAATTATTGCTTTAAAAAAAAGTAAACAGGTATCTATAGTTGTGATTGTGAGTGGAAGTGAGCAGATGCTGCCTTTGCTGGCTACTAGATGTACCTCTTTAAAAAGCTCTGTGGTAAAGCTGTGGAAACCTTACAGTTGAGTATGGATGGTATTTCTATAAACATGTTAATTCCAAGAAAACCCATGCAGAGCTTTTCTCAGAGGAATAAAATATCTTTCTATCTGAAAACTGCAATACATTAAAATATTTTTTTTATATATTTTGATTTATATTTACATTTGAATTCTTTAATAAGTAATTCAACAACCTTGTTTCTTTGGTTAAGAACTATCTTTTCAGGGAAGACACTTGATTCACATATTATTTTTCTACCACACAAGAAGAATATCCTGCAAGTAATTTTTTTCTCAAGAACAAGAATATATTTTTTTTTTCTAGGTCAAAAAGAAATGTTTTTTTTTCCACATTTTTTTTCATAATGAGAAAATTGCACATATTTCAACAAGCATACCTATTTTCAGATCATTTGATGAACCAAGTATTGTATGAAAAATTTGTTGGTTTTTTCACTCCATATGTTTTTTTTGCTACATTATTGGTATGTAGCAAATAGTTAATATGTTGTGCTCTCACTATTGTCCACAGAGCTTCAAATCATCAAAATACTGTAGTGAAAAAGTTTACAGATGTATTTTCTGTTGTCAGGATGTTGTGTTGTTATGTTTATATACTCTCATACTAACTGTTCCTTAATAGATAAATCAACAAGTTGTGGTTTAATTCTATTCAATATATTACTCAAAAATACTTACCTCAGAACATTTACCCTAATATTACTGTTGTCTGGAAACTTATGCCATGAAAAATTTATCAGATGACTTATTTATCATGCATCTGTCTAAGTTCCAACTTTTTCTAATACTCTGCAACTACTATCTGTTAATACTTCAGATGAATAGGTTTAATTTGACACAATTGACTTGCAGGGTTTAAATACTTGTAAATGCAGTAAATGTGTCGCCTGAAGTTTAAAATCTTTTCAGATACCATAATTTCTTCTTCTACCGCCCATACTATTTGTAAATGTAATTAACTAACTTTGTTCACAGGAGAAACTTGAAATATGTTGAATAAATATCGATAGCTGCTGATAACACAATGTTTCTCCAGCCAGCTGAACATCATATATTTTTTTTTATTCAGCATTATGCCAAGTTCCAGAAATAGAAATGAGTTGGCTAAGGACTTATTTATTTTCCTATTAAAAAAAAAAAAAAAAAAAAAAAAATTATTTTCCTCTATTGGAAAATGTCAGTTTTCCTTTTTACCTATACTATATTCACTTTCAGAGTGACTTTATAACTTGATGTGTCCTTGCTGTGCTTAGCTGTTTTTTTCTAGGGTTTGATTTCATATTCTCCCATGATTTTTTTAACCCATATTTTCGATACACCATGTATCTAAATAAAAATTCTACCTTTTAGCAGCTGATGGATCTTCCTGAACAGTGATGATACTTTGCTATTTCCAACTTTTAATGTTTTTACAACAGTTACCCATAAGCCTAATTTATAGAATCATAGAACCATGGAATGGTTCAGGAAACTTTGATTCAGTGTGAATGAAGTTCAGATGTGACTGTCAGAAGCAAAGGGCTGTGAATTTTTTTTTCCCTCAAATCTGGGATATTCCATTCATTCAGGTGGAGAACTAGACATGCAGTAAGAGGAAAGACAGGCCCACTGAGGAGTGAAACCACAATTTGTCAAATAAAATAGTTATTATTTGTATAGTATTTAATTTTTTTTACAATTTTTCTGTTTCTCTTCAGTCTCCCTCTAAACTTGTACAGGTTTTCACTGAGTTTTAGTGTACTGATTTTTACTAATACAAAGGAGTTGATACACAAATACTATTTAAATTTGGTGAGTAGACATACGTAAAACTTGGAAGGTATAGTAAAATACAAGAAATAAGTTGAAATAGTGCCCTCAGGGAACCACTTCAATGACTCAGTGATTTTTCCTCAGAAAAGTCAAATTTTGAGGAAAACACTGATAAAATGAACCATTATAAAGGGCTCAGAAATGAAGGGACTTACTTTCTATTTTTAAAAATCTTGACAATTCAGATATGTAAATAAGTGACCAACAGTTGATTCTCATTGACTGGGGACCTATGCAAAAATAATTCTTCAGTGAAAGTCTTGATCAACTACTTTTAAGTAATTATGCAAGTTTCACTTAAGGCTTTAATTCCTTTCTTATTCCACCCATAAGATTTTCTGTTCCTTGTATTCTCTTAGATTTTTCCTTATTATTTTTTTTTCCTTGGTTCCTACTGGTTTATTTTAATTTCAAACCCTAATCAGCTTAGCAATGTTAAGATAGACCTACTTTTTTCTGTATTGTGTAACATGTTGGGCCAAGAGAAAAAAAAAAAAATTCTCTTTTAGTCAAAGCATGACTACCTTCATGATATGGAAGATAACCGTCTCTCTTTTTTGATTATAAGGCAGAAGCATTCAGTTGTCTACAGCTAGGCATGTCTGAAATGGTCTATGATAGTCTACTGGGCCCCCAGCAGGTCCTGTGACCTGTCTATCAGCTCTGCAGGTGCCTACAGTGTTCCAGTGGTGTAGGATGCCTGCTGGTGGGTGGCTGAAGCATACCTACATATTTGTTGGCTGAGTGATATTAGGCACCTATTTAATTTGTAGCCATCTACATGGTAACACCTAAATTTGAGTAATTTGAAAGCTGAATCCCAGCCTGAAAGACGTAACTCAACAGATACATGGGAAAAGCTATTTTATCTCCTTTACCTGGATTCTTAACATGAGGATACATCCATGGGTTTTCATCTGCTTGCAGAAAGATGAGGGGTCCTCCAGGACAAGTCTTTCTGTAGGATATCTTGTTCCCAAGAAAATAAGTGTACTTATATTATAAAGGTAAGAGAGTTTGGGTATGATTAAAGAAGGTGAATACTGTACATCTTGGTTAGTATCAGGGACAGGGAGTTACCTAGCAAAAATAACATCTTAAACAGTCTATTCAGACACATACAGGTGTTGTTTGATGATGAAAATAAAAGTGAGTAAATATGAACGATGTGGTACCCTATAAAAATATTTTAAATACTTGATTTTGGGTGACTGCATTATTCATAGGAAACAAATATTGTCCCTAATGCAATCCAGTGACACCAAAGATTTTAGGACTTTCCCCACAGCTGGGGAAAAAAAGTAGGAAAAAGTAGGATTTTTCTAAAAGTACATAAAGTGTATTTATAAAAAAAGTAGTTTTCACATGTTCATCATAAATGGCTTCGCAGCAGCGTTAAAATATATCATAAATACATCATAAGCTCAGTGAGACATATTTATACAAATGCCCATTCATGCTCTTATATTTGTAGTTAAAATGAGAACAAAGAGTAGAGAGAAGCCGTAAAGTGCCTGAGGCTTTTGCATTATTATGAATTTGAGGAAAACTAAGTGGTCTGCTGAGGACATCTGTCTTTCTGTTTCTGTGCAGAACCATAACTGTTAAACACAGAAGAGAGAGTAGATCTTAACAAATCTCAATAGTGTGCAGGTGAAAAGAAGCACATGTCCAAGTCATCTTATTGCAATTTACCACTGCATAAATTACTGTACTTGTAATTGGTTTCCACAGCAAGTAGCTTTACCTGCTACATTGGTCAACCTACCGCAAAGCTAGGACTGAGGAACACCTTTACCAGTTTCAAATGACTGCAGACACAAAATCTAGTCTGATGCCCTGTTTCAACAGAAAGACCATATGTTTAAATAATGTTTTCTCCCTAATTTCTCAGGGAATGAGGTTCCATAATGATAACAAAGGTAGTTTGTTGTTTTGTGGCTTTTTTTTTTTTTTTAAACTTTTTATTTTCCAAAGCACCAAGACAATACAGAAATACATTTCATTAAAATCAGAAAGGATGCTTCATTAAGAAATACCCTTAGTGTTAACACCATGAACATTTAATTATTCAGAGACATTTGTGAAGGTTTTGCTAAAACATTTTCTTTAATGTCAGGAAACAAAAGAATTTGTGCACCGCTTTGAAATGTAAGGGTCAAAAGTTCCACCTGGCACTTCCAAGAATAAAAAGAGGGTTAATAGATGAGCTCAAATTTTGTTTCTTCATCTGGTTTTGCTATGTATAATGTCTTCTCATCAATATATTAGATAGGTGACACTACATAAATACGAGAAAGTACATTTTTATGACTTCAGGTACAAATGCCTTCTGATATTTACTGACAGGTTACATTCACATCATTTACCCTGTGTAATTAGACAGATGTGCTAGATGTGTGAGAGTGGACTTTTGCTGTTGACAGTGAAGAGCGTACCTCTCTGTTGTCAAAATAACAAACGCTAAGTTTCGCTGTCAATCTTCTCAAGACCGTGCATAATAATTATTGCATATATATAATAAAGGCAAAAGTGTAATATGAGCCTGTTCCACTATGCAGTGCATGGGGGTATATGCAAAGAACTTTCCAGGTATGAGAAATATCAGAATTTGGAACATCTGAATTTAGTACAATTTCTGATATGATATACTTAAAATGCTAGATCAAAAGCCATTGAAGTTAACATCAGTCTTTCCACCATTTACAGTAGGTATACTATCAGGTATATTTTCCACCATTTACAGTAGGTATATTATCATATGTACAGATTATATGTATATTATGTACAGAGATTAATTGATTCCCAAACCAAACCTGTCTTTATATTTATTGAACTGTTGCAGAATACATTGCACTCAGTCTGAAGACTCCCATCACTTCAATGAAAAATGAATGAGATCCTTAAATGGTAGAGACAGAATGTTATAACATCAGAGAAAACAGTAGTGACTGTAAATGTATTTTGTATGTGCAAAGTATACTGCGTACTACAGAAGTACATGCTCAGATTAATTAATATTGTTGGCCAATAAATTACCTTTTGAATCACTTGGGCATTATGAAGAGTATGCTTTTTGTCTGTTTTCCGCCTATTTTATCTATAATTTATACCAGTCTAATCAAAGTGATGTCAAATGTACACATATTTTCCATCACATAACTGTGAATTTTAAAGATGTCTGTTATTTACACATAATTAATACTATTATACACTTTTAATTTAATAGTACTTACTAATGACTGTATTATTCTGTTGACAAGATTTTATTTTTCTATTTATATTGTGATAACTGTCCTGGACAAGTACCTTTTCATTCATTTGAATTTTATTAGCATATGCATTCTAAAATTATTGCCATATATAACTATGCACTTTTTTGGTAACACCTTAGCCCATGGATAAGTATGGATAAATCAATGTACAAATAAACATTTTTTTTTTGGTGTTGATTACCATGAAAAAACAAAACAAAGCAAACAAACACACACCACCATCTGCATAGTTCTTAGATATTTAGAGAATTTTTCAAGGTATTTTTGAAATTTTCAAAGGATAAATAAAATAAAATTTACAGTGTCTATATTCTATTAGTTTTGTACTATAACATTCACTTCCTTACTCTAAGCATCTATATTATACATTACAATAAACTTTTCTTGGGTAAGATGACGTTTCACATGTAGGTTGTCACTAAAAGAAAATTGCATCTCTCTTAAAGGAAGGAAAAACAAATATAAAAGCATTGCCATTTCTGAATTTTAGAAGGACAGAGAAATTGTTATAAATGTGGAATAACCATGTGGAAAAATAACAGTATGGACCACAATATGTGGTCTACCACAATTTAGAATGTGATTACACTTCATAATAAACTATGACTTTGCTAACATTGAGAAAAGATGAGGTGTAAAATAAAATTTTAAAAACATATTTTAGGTCCCAAATTAAAGCACTTGACAGTGAGTGTTATCTGAAAGGAAAAGGAAAATGACAACTAGTAGCATGGCATATGTTATTAGAATAAGATGGATTATATGCTAGCTGGCTGATATGTACATAACATAATTCTACAGAGACTGAAACTATGAGCCCATAGTGTTCTAGAAGCAAAATTATCTTTAAATAAGCACCTTCTAATCTTTTTTTTTTTTTTTTTTTTTTTTTTTGCATTTGTTACTGGAAATAGTTTTGCAAAAATAAACATGAAAATTTCAGACAGAATTTAATGCATTTTAAGTTGGCAACGTTTTTAAAATATAAAACACTTGAATACTGTCAAAAAGGTAGCCTGCTTTTATAACAGGCTTTCCTCTCATGTTTAATTTCTTATTAGTGGAATTTCTGACTATTAATGTTTGTCACTAGGTTACAAGGATATTTCTGAAATATTTTCTTCTTTATGAACACTGTCGTTACACAACTATTTCACTTAACTTGCTATGGTTACCTAACTGGGACCTTCCTTCACCATTCAGCATACAATGATGTTTCCTAAATTTATTGCTGGTATGGGCAGTTGAATTTACACATAATTAAATTTAATGTGGATTGATCTGAGGGTATAAAACTTGTTTGTTTTTTTTTTTTTAAATGCAAATATGCAAAATGCTTATTTGACTGGCTGATTTACATGCACAGAATAGCTGTACGCAGAAACAGGAGATACTAGTTGGCATTCTTCTCTATTATATAGGGAGCATATCTAAAGTTCATCATGCATTGGACTTTTTCTGGTACTGAGACAATGCAGTGTACCTAGCAAAGCATCTCACTACCTAGAAGCTGGTTGTCTAGACTTTAGAGGTCGCTGGAAGGGATGAAGTTATCATCTGTACTGCTAACATAAACCTCAAGTCTTGTCTCTGAAGTCTGGTATTTGACTAATACCAGCACATTTGGTACCTCTGTCCATTCATGGGAGCCTTTCTTTTCAAAATATGGTACAGAATACATATGAAGATACATGCTGTACGCACATTTTTTGTTTGTTTGTTTGTCAGAAATGGGAAACCTGGACTTATTGCTGATTTTAGGCAACTGGAATTCAAGATCATATTTTATAGTCCAAACAGGAAAGTTGTCCATTTCTCTGTGCATGAATCACTGCATAAAAGACTGAAAAACTGATAGAGTCACATGGAGATTAATCAAGAAGAAACATGACTCTGGAGCATGCAAGTCTGTGGAATAAAAAACAGGTTTCTAGTCACTACTCCCATAGTTTGCAGTCTTATCTTCGCCCATGGTGTATTAGTCACTGAATTAAATAACACCATGGCAAAGAGAAAATAGTGATAAAGTCTGCTACTTGCTAGGCATTATCATTTATGTGATTTGATGAAAGTTATGCATGATTTTTTTGGATTTCAATTTTTGTTTCACAGATAACAAAAAGGACAATTCCTGTGGGCCAATGTAGAATTCAATAGCCTAGGCGCAGTATTGACACCTATTGATTTACCAGTCTAAATAAATAGGACACATTGTGAAAAGGAATTGCTTTTCAGACTAGGCAGCTACTGAAATTAGACCTTTCTGGATCACTTATTTGGACCTATGTACCTAAAATTATTAATTTCCAATATAGGGGTCTAAAATATAAAATTATTATCGGGCAGGTTCGTTTCACCTCTGACTACAGCCATAAGATCTGATTTGTAATATATTATGCATAGTTTCTTGAGATTCATAGATGTTCTATGGTTTTCTCTGAAGGATAATACCAACAACGAAACTTTCAGAGCCTCCTCCTAGATTTGAACATGGTTTAAAAAGTCTAGAACTGTATTCATCCATACAAATGCCTTCAGCAAGCAAGACAATTGGATCTATGGCTCTATTTTTCTCATTTAATAAGGCACTATAATACATGTGTTGTGAAGTAAAATCATTCCACATTACTCAAAATTAAATTGATGAAAGTATTTACCTTTTTGCTCCAGTGAAAAGTTAGAATTTTAATTCTTCAGAGCTATAAGTGCTTTTGTAGAAAGAGAAAGCATGCATCTTTTAAAGATGCACAGGTTTCCCTGTAAGCAGTGTTTTGTTGCTCTGATCCTATAGATACACTGAATGTATTCCTCACTGATCTTGCTGGGAGAGCCATATTCAGAACAAAGGGAGAACACACCCTTATTATTTACCAGGTCCTTCATTTGTCTTAAGCAGTGATATGAGTATTATGTTGTATCTAGCTGTGTATAGCTAATTTTTTTTTTTTTTTTTTTTTTTTTTTATTACATATCTTTCTATAGTTGGAGAAGTTTCTTTTGGTTCCTTCCTAAAGTCATATCCAAACGTTGCTTGACAATGTATGAATTTAGTATAATCTGCATTACCACAAGTGATTTTTTCCTGATATAGTGGAAGTGATATTTCACACCTTCCTCTTAACTCATTCATCTTTTCTCCATTTGTTTCTATTTCTCAATTTCACCATTTATTTTGCTTCTTATTTCTTCATTGTTTTTCTTTTGTGTGATATGGAGATACTCTTTTTTATTGTCTTGATGTATTGCAAAGTCCATTATAGCTATATAATGCTTTCATATTTCTGAATTGAATGCATGATTTTTTTTTTGTTTGTTTGTTTGTTTTGTTTTATCTACAGGGCATGTTTAATTACACTGATTTTTAAATATAAGTATATAAATGTGTTTACACACTTATTTACCTATGCATATAAAATCTTGGGACAACATACCTGATAGTTTTTGAAAGATCCCTAGTTATTCAACAATATTTGCTTGAAATTATCTCGGTAGGTTCTAGAAAAGTTTTATACCAAAGTTTCTCAGTTCTACTCAGTTTTCCTTGAGTGTTTATATAACTTACAGTATGTTGCCATTGGCAGCAAAAGACTTACCAGGGAGCTTTTACTTTTGCCTTGGAGAGGCAACTGTGAGAGTCCCAGACATCATCCAGGATTCCTGACACCCAAGCATCCCACACAAATGAGTAAAGTGTGCCATGTATTCACCCACATTTCTATTTGGAGTTCCCACACAGGAATATGGGATTCATGTTTGACTGTGATGGCTATACAAGTTAAATATATATTGTATATATATTAATGCAGATGTATTCAATTTGCTTTTTTTATAAATTTCATTTGTAATTTTT
Source organism: Fratercula arctica (assembly GCA_947846985.1). NCBI lineage: Eukaryota > Metazoa > Chordata > Aves > Charadriiformes > Alcidae > Fratercula > Fratercula arctica. The sequence continues at coordinate 44,947,493 of CANTUZ010000001.1, read as the reverse complement.
AAAAGCCTTTCTCCGCGGAATGATATATTTATTTTTTCACTCTATAACCTTCCAGAATGCATCACATCTCTTCTCATCATAAGCAAAAAGAATATATTTTTTTAAACCTGGTTGCCTAAGAGCAGGCACCATCAAACCATATTTAGGTATTCAAGGAAATGGCCTGATTTTCTGAGGTGGTAATAGTAATGGACACTGTAAATGAATCTCAGATGGTAATGACAGGGGTTTATATGCATTCTTTTATTGTTATGACATGAAATTATTTCTATATTAAATTTATTTCTATGATTTTAAGACCAAACCCAGCATTCCAAAAATAGTAAATGCTTTTCCTGTTAAGTCTTGAAGTAGAAGGGGTAATTTTAGAAAGGCAAAATGTCTCTTTGAAAGCTAAGGTTATCTGCCACCTTCCTTCTCTTTCAACCTCCTCTCTCTTTCTTTCACCATTTACAAGCTATTAAATTTTTCGTTGTGCAGGTCGTTCATATCCTGTCTGATCACCTGCTTTTTCTGGTGTCAGTTCAGCAGTTTCAAAAGCAGGGCCAGATAAACAGCTTGTACATGTACCAGTTCTGTTTCACAACAACAAAGCTACCCAAAACTGATTTTTGCAGGTAACTTAGCAGACGTGTTGACAGCTCTTGAGGCCAAAAGGTACCAATAGCACTGTTATTATTTTTATGAAGTAGAAGTGTGATGGATCACAGTTGTTTTAAATGATCCCAGAGTAGTGTTTCAATGCAGCGATCTATGATCGCTTAACATGCTCACAGCACATTGGTCTTGTCAACGCTTAAGAGAAATGAAAGAGTTCTGTTATGTTGTTGTTTTATGTATATATTTTCCCCAGTAATATTGACTTAGTTGTTGAAAGCATTAAAAAAAAAAAAATACAGTTAGCCTGTCAGACAGACAGACTGCACACTTGTGCATATACACCCACAGAAATATCTACCTTGGGTAGGTTTCATAATGTTCTCTGCTCCAAGATGTAGAAATCATAACCACCTTTTTTTTCCTTCCCCCTCCCTTATCTGTGGCAAGTTTCAAAAAAAATTCTGATTTAATACTCATCACAAATGGCAGACAGCCCCGTGGGTCAGCTTCTGCTGTTTCTGCAGAACTCCATACAAGGGGTACCATCAGTCTGAATGAACCTATACTCACTAGAGTATATAAGTCTGATAAAAACATAAAACCAACATCATAAGTGACACAACATTCATCTCTTTAGTCAGTCTTACTAATTTACAAAATGGACAGACATCACGAGAAGCAGATAAATCTTTAAAGCCAAGGCAACTTTATGAATATCTATTGTGACTTATTTCACATCAAAAAAGAACTTCACCCTTTCATTTACACATTGTGTCTCTAATGAGCTGATTCTATTAGATCAGAAGGTTTAGCATACCATCGGGAATTCATAGCACAAAGAACATCATAGTTTCACAGTGTCATATGTTTTATTCCTATACAATATGGTCACAGTGCATGGCTGAAAAAAACCTCTACAGTACTTAAGACAACATTTTATTAGCTTTCCTTAATTAACAAAATCTAAAGTATCATCAACATTTTGAAGCACAAAATTTTTACTTTTTTAAATATTCACAATTTGTAAACACTTCAAGGGGCATGAATCATGCCAAATCCAGTGTGGGCCTGTCTCTCCCTGATGACTGTGGAAGGAACTTACTAAATTTTCATAAGACATCTGCAGATAAGATGAAGTCTTCACTGTAATATCTCAATTAGATAAAATCAACAAAGAACTTTATAAATTCATCACTATCTACCAGTTATAAAGGTAATTCTGCATTATAAAGATGGGTTTATCAGCTAGTACGTAAACGAAAAACTAGTCATCTGAAATTACATTCAGCAGTGATTTAAGTTAACCCTGTGACTTTGCACTGAAATGGATTTGAAGTAGTCACATGGTTTATTTTGCAGTCACAGCTGTCAGGACAGTACCTTCCAGCTGAGGAGTGTAGTGGCATCTTCTTAAGCAGTTCCAGCTAAATTGCTAAGACTATGTTGTTATTCTCCCCATCAGAAGCCTCCTGCTGTATTTATTATGAAGACTGCCAGCCAGAAAATCATGCAAAATAGCTAAGTACTTTCTGACTATATCTTTTTCTCAAGGTACCTGCAGCTTTTCCAAATCATGTTGTCCCAGGAAATCTTCACTCATAAACTTGAGAACTTTCTGGTCTAGTTTTGTATTTTTTCAGAAGTTCCCTAGGATATGACTTAAAAAGCTGTTGCTTTTTAGAGAAGCCCCAGATAAAGGGAAATTAACTTTCCTTGCCTCTGCTAAATAAAGATAGCAGAGGAACAAAAAGTCATGCATGGCTGACATTGAAGTGGAGTACAGATCTATTTTATACATAATACATTGATGACATTTTTCAGAAGCTGTTCATTTTGTTACTTCTGCAGTGCTGCTGAGGTCCATGGGTCTTTGTATCCTGCATATGTTCCAGTTATGTTAGCAAGCATTATCCAGGTGCAGTTTTACCTTATGCAGCCAGGTGCTACAATATTGTGCAATTTTTCATGGTTTTCAGAAAGTGGATTTTCTTTTCTTTCCCTAGCCTTGAATGGACTTTTATATCCTACCACACAATTGTGACAAAAAAAATCCTTACTGATGATGAAAAAGTCAGATGCATAACTTAGAATTTCTCCTTGCCATTTTCACATTAAATGACCTGTAATTGCACTTTTGGAACTAAAGAGGCTACTATATATATACATACATGGATAGGTAGACAGATAGATGGACAGGCACTCTCTGCATATGTGTGTGTGTGTACATACAAACAAAAAACATAAAGAAAAAGAGTAGTTCAATGTTTTGCAATGGAGAAAGGTTTTTGAAAGTTTTAAGACTTAAGAAGTTTTAGATTTTAGGAGAAAAGCTGTGCATTGTTAGTTTAATTTTCAGCATTTACAATGAAAATACTTGAAAATAAGAATATTCATACACTATCATATATCATTTTTTGTCTGGCTTCTGTAGAGTTTGGGGTTCAGAGCCTACCTCTGTGGCAGTCTGGGTAGTCATGTAAACAGTAATCCTCACAATAAGGAAGAATGGGACTTATTTGTTTGTTTCATAATAAACAGAATATGAAGAAAAAGAACACATTGCCATGAAGAGTGAAGCTTTTGATGAATAGAAATGCGTATTCCCTTGTATATAGTGCACAAATACCAGGAAAAGGTAACACCTAAGTGGTCACCACATTTCTACGACTAAGTTTGCATTTGAAACAACTTGTATTGGCACAATAATTTTTTTTGTTGTTGTTGGTTTTTTTTGTTTTGTTTTGTTTTTTTAACTTTAAAGAATACTTCTGTATGAAAGCTCATAGAACGTTTGATTATAGGCAATTTATGAAAATGGAAATCTTATGAACATAACAGCAAAATTGTGGTGAATTGCTGCAAGTGACAGCAAGAGACTTCTACCTGTACCTATAAGGTAGAAAACAGATGCACCACAACTCAAATAGACAGCTGCTAGAAGTATAGTGTTCCTAGTGATAGTGATGATGTGGTATACAACAGAAAACTACATCTGGTATTTTTAATGATGTGCAAAATACTTTTTAACTTGCATAATGCTGTCCAGATGGTAGCCACTAGATGCAGTAATGGATAATACCCTTTCTGACAGTTTCCTTCCTCATAAATCACTTAATGTCTCAAAACTGGAAATAAAAGAAAGCCTGTTAAAAAGAGGCAAGAGTTGGAGTCAAGAGTTCCTCAGAATATGCATTATTCCCTGCTTGTATGCTGTGACAATTGCTGCAGATGTGAGAGGAGGTTGAGGGAAGATTCAGGAATTATTTTCTCTTTCCAGCCTTTTCTTTGTGGATGCTGACTGAGTTGACTGGTTGTGGAGGGAATTAATACATTCTGCTAAGGGACAACATGTGATTGACTTAATCAGTTGTAATTTAACATCTGAAAGTTAGACATCTAAAATCTGAGCCAGGCATTTTAGGATCCCTTTATAGTTAATGGAGAAAAATAGGCTCCTCCAGGGATATTCATCTGTTCTATCTTATGATGAGATTAACGACTCTCTAGAGGTGCCTGTTCCTTTCCATTAGCTATAAAGGGAACAACCACAGTCATAGTACTCCCTAGGATATGGTGGGGATATTTTACTTTAACCAGGCATTCTCCTCGGAGAGCAAAACTTGCTATCGCTTTTTCTCAAGGCTCAGTATACTCAAGCTCATGTTCCAATTTGTTGAGACAACACCCACTAAATCAGTTTGCGTGAGCAAAACTGAGAACTAAGTTTCATTGTTTCAAAGCATCTCTGCAGTTTAAGGACAACAGCTGTATTCCAGAACTGGTCATAACTGGAACACACCAAAAAAAAAGAGTTTTGTCTTGAATTAAAGTTCAACCTCTACAAATTTAAATGAGGGAAGTTCAAGAGATGGAAATTAGGATATTATGTCTGCTTAAGGCATAATGGTCTGGCTGCTTCTTGCGCTCTGAGAATTCACACAGTTCAAATGGGCAAGATTTGTGTTGGGGCCGGTGGCTATGCCTAGTAAAGGAGCATGAATATATTTACATTTAGCATTAGCAGATGTAAACATACCCTGCTCATACTTCTAATTACTCTGTACTCTAGGTTTGTTCCAAAAGCTGTGTGTCTGTGCTATTATGACACTGTCTGTCAGCACACCTAACGTACCTTCCTTTTCAGAATGCTTCTGCAGAACTGTGCAGTAGCTCAGGCAGGGTGATGCACTGATGAACCTACCTGGCTTCAGGGTGCCTCAGGCCAACACACAGGCCAGGCAAACCTGTAGTTGCCTATAGCCAGTCATAGCCACATGTCTCAGCTACTGCTGATTTGAAGTCAGCTACTGCTCCTAAATATGAAATTGAATTCCTGAGTTTAGCTCACTGTAGCTTGAGAACAGAGTACATAACCATTCTTTAGGTCTTATACTTCAGTTTCAATTTTTTCCCAGCAGCCTCAGTTTGTGCTTTGATAACAGTGCAGAGGATCTTCCTTCTTGGCAGGACTGAGCAAACCAAACCTGTCCAAAAGCATCTGGTGTGACCTCCAACATCTTCTAAAATAGAGACAATCCCTCCTCTTAATAGAGTAAGAAGCCTGATGCTTAGAACTCAGAAAGAGAAAAACAAAACCAAACAAAACAAACCCATATATTTCCTGAGGAATTCAAACTCTTACAACTCACCTGCAGGGAAAGTTTTCTGGACACAACTCTACTAACTTGTGAGTCTGAGGGGTAAAGGGGCTATAGTGCACATACCAGGAACCAGAAATGGCTTATAATGCAGCCTGCAACTTGCTTCCTGATGCCCTTCTTTCTGAGGACACCCAAATCTCATCAAGGAGTGGACTGTACTGGGTGAATTGTTTCGGCAGTTCACAGCCAGCTCCCTGGGGTTCTTTATGCTCAGGGCGCCTTCCTTGTCACACAGCAGGAGTAGTCCAGGGCTAAGGCAGAGACCTGTTTTGTCACTCGAATGTCAACTTCCAGCTTTGTGATGGGAATGAGTGTGGGTCCCTAGGTCTCCAAGGCTTTTCTAGCTGCAATACTGGAAATCTCTAGGAAATATCTAGGGTAATCAATGTCAAATTCTCCTTACACATTGAACAAAAAGCTCAAATACTTTATGCAAGATATAGGTACGACTGCAGGCTGTAGCATCAAATATAGATACTTCTGCACGTATGTTGTAGTTGCCTTATTTTTTAATAGCTCACATTTATATGGATTTTTTATAACTTTCATATATTCCCCACATTAAAACATTAAATGTACACCTTTGTAAATGATATGTTAGATATTGTAAAAGGAAATGAGTATTTCACAATTTAAAATCTGTCCCTCCATGACAGGATAATAATTAATACATATTCTAAAATCCTGATGAAAGGTGCATGTTTCTTAAACATAGTGGTGTAATTAGGGTAGCTCCTTTGCCTAAAAAAAAATATGAGTGTGTGCTTGGATTGTGGATCACTGTGTATTAAGTTATATGAAAGCGTAGGTCATTGAGGTCCTGCTAATCTGTGTCTAGAGGAAGGATGATTTAAGAAAATCCATTAAGATGAAATGAAATACATATTCTAATCTAATATACAGCATAGAAATGATTAAACATTCTCTGTGAGATCAATGGTAAAATTACCTAAATTAAGAATTTCTATTTCTTACCAGTGATGCAATTTTATTTGCAAAAGCAGACTGCTAGATATGCTTGAATGATAAACTGGGGCCTTGTTATCTGGATTTAACAATGCTGGAAAATCCTTTAGAATATTTTGCTTTACCGTGATTTTGAAATATAATTGAATTAATTGTCTTTGCATTACAGAAAGACAAAATTTTACTGATGAAAGGGCCAAAAGTGACCTGCAGTGAAGAGATACACTGATCCAGACAATCCTTTTATCGTGCTGCCACTATTGGCAGCAGCATGTTGAGAGTGTGCTTTTATTTTGAATTTATTTGAATTAGTGAGGGTCTGGATTGCTCCGATTCATTTAGAAGAAGCTTAGTTCCATTATTTTGGTTTATCACTCATGCAGCAGGGTCTGTAGATGCCTAATCTAGTAATTATCACACTATCTTCCTTGGCCTCTATTAAGAAAACCAGAGCCGGTTTTCAAACGGGGATGAAGCAAGAAACATTCTTTTTAATCTGCCTGATCTGAATTTTCCACTCTGTAGGGCAAAGGGGAGGGGCGGGGAAGGGGGATGGGAGAGAGAGAAGGAAAAGCAGGAAAAAGGGGAAAAAAAGGAAAAAAAGATCTTATTTCATTTCTTCATGGAGTGATTTCTCAAGATTTTTTGAACCTACTTTACAATATTTAACAGTTTATTTTGTAGCATATAATAGCTTTTTAAGAGTAATTCAACATTTCTACTATTGTGGCCGTGAATAGTCACAAAACATTTTGCAGCTTTCTGGCACCTGCGTGAAGCTGTGACTTATGAATATGCTAATGAGACTGCAAGCAGAACTGGCTTGGGTTCAACACTTGCACACAATTAGCGCTCAGGCTACCAGCACTGCTAGGAGGCCAACTACAGAAAGTAATATTTAGATTGATCAGCTCAACATAATGCACTTTCTTACAACAGGGACTTAAAAATAACAGCTTAAAGTTATCCTGTGCGAACATAGGGAAACTTTTAATTTTAAGTTCTTTTTGCTAAAATTCTGGAAGGTAATTATTCAGTTTAAACACTTGGCATTGCAAAAGTTGGTCCTTGTAGCACATTATGTATTTTAATGGAAGAAAAAAGAAGCACATACTAATAATGACTGCTCTAATTATTAATGTCTAGACTGCATTTCCTCCATTATATCCATGAGCCTGTTAGCCTTGAATGATGAAAACTAGCTCCTTGAAGTGCATACAGAAATGTCTTCTATATAACATCTGGAATTTATGCCTTTAATATGAGGAGAAGCAGTACTGTCTACAAGCCAGATGTATGAACTAGGCATCAAAAGTATGAGCAACTATTACCACTAACTGCACATTTCTACAGTTAAAAGATTAAAAACATGGCCTTAGACTTAGAAATACAACTATCAATTTCAAAAGTCTAAGTTGCCGTGATTTACTGTGTCAATATATATTTCGATAATAAAAACAAAAAATTTTCAGAGATGAACACTAGATTCTACTTTTATTATTAGATAAGGGGTGAAAAATTCTGTACCTGTTATTTTTAGTAACTGACTGATATTAGATATTTGAAATTAACTCAGTTTACACATCTGGAGAAACCCTAAGACTGGAGGTATTTAGAAACTGATTAATATATATTTTTTAAACTTGTAAGATAGCTTCAGATGAAAGGTCATACCTATTTTTAAGTGTGTCACAAAAAATTATTTGTTTTATTTTATTTTGATAATGCTACTATAGGTTAAACACGAATGTGGCTTTACCTAGACAATGAGAACTGATATCAAAAATATCCTCTAGGTGTTATCATTGCTTCTGGAGGCAACTCCTAAATAGAAAATACACAGACACAAAGAACTTCTAACAGTTCTTACAGTTTTGAGTTCTGCATGTCTTTTTCTCCCAAGCAAGCATTTTATCAAAACTGTATGATATGCCACACTCAAAAGGTACCCATATGAGCTTTCTGTTTCACTGAAAATGTATCAAAAAGCAGAATTGTCATATACAACAGTGTATTACTAGAAATGGTGAGAGGCTATGTTAGTGCTTCTACTTTGGTATTTTCCTCCAAATTGCATGCAACAGCAATTTTAAAGGTTACATTTCTTAGGCTCAAATCCCTTATGATACTTGTTCTTTCTAAAACCTGATTTGCTCTCTACAGTTCTACATATCGTATTCCATGGCAGATGGTTTATTTCAGTGTGTACCAACAGAGACAAAAAAAAAAAAAAAAAAAAAAAAAAGTCACTTCTAACAAATCCTTTGAGACAAACTTTACTATGTGAATTTGCACATGGTCATTACAAACAACTAAAATATTCATAGTAGAGAAACACAGTTTTGCACCTCTCCCATAAAAATAACTGTTTATTCACCAATCTGCTCTCCCCAGTTTTAAACCTGAAAACGTGAAGTATGTCTAGAAGCACATTTGGTTTATTTCCTTCAGAAGCTTCAAGTCAGTGAGTCCTACCAGAAAACTCTCCAAACTCCTTTTTAAGTTGCTGGGTTCCCAGATCAAACAGGTCTACACATCATAGCAGTTACTCTGTTTCAATAGAAGTAAATCTTAGTACTTTGGAATAGGAAAACTATTTTCGTTCCTGATCAGTTCAGCGTAAGAATGTGTTGTTTCAGAAGTCGTTATTTTACTATGAAGTATATGTACAACCCTGACGTTTACAGGTACTCAAATCATTAGGATCTGAAATGCTGTGCCCTTGCTAATCACTTTTTAAGCATGACATGTAGCTTTAACAGCTTTCACTAATACATAATAATATGTGAAACATAATTTTTGGATTGTATAGGGAAAGTGAGTAGTCATAAGGGAAAAAATCTTACTCATTTGCAAAACTTCAAATAATTTTTCCTAAAGGAAAAAAAAAACAAACCAAAAAAACCCAACAACTTCCCCATGGTTTTCATCAGCATGATGACTGGTAAGTTTTTTTAGGAACTATGTTGAGGAGAAGCACTGTTGTGTTTTTTTTTTGTTTGTTTGGGGTTTTTTTGTTGTTTGTTGTTGTTGTTTTTTTCTTGAATTGAGAAGTTTGGTGGATTGGTTTGTCAGATCAGTGCATTTTCTCTCAGATCTCTGATGTCACCAGAAGAATAAGGTTGAATAGGGTTTAACACCTCATTTATAGTTAACAGTAGTAGTACACAAGCCAATATAACTTAACTCCATAAGCAAGTAGTCAATGCAAATATCCTTATATAAAGAGGTGGATAACACAGATATGCCATAAAAATTACTGTCTCAGGACTGACATTTGTACAGACGGAAAAAGATGCCTTTCATGACAGCTCCATGGACTTCTAACTGTTTTTTTTACTGTGCTTTATTATTGCAATGGTGTGGAGAGCTCAACACCCACAAATGTAAGAACAAAGGAGATGAATCAAAGACAGCAGCAAGATGCCTTTCAGCCTCAAATACATTCCTTAGAACAAGTATAACCTTGAGCTCAGCCAAAGATCTAAGCATTCACCCAGTTAGTGCTCTCAGATGTATTTCTTTTAGCTGTTTTTGGCTTTTGTGTTTTGTTTTTTTACTCATAAGCCCAAGGGGTTCCCCCCCCCATATTATACCACTGATGAACAGATGGGAATAGATGTCATTAAATGGGGCCTGAAATAAACAAGGAGGACCCAGATCCATGTGTGCTCCCATGTGTGAAACATATATACTGAGGCTCAGTCGACATAAGATTTCAAAGGCTGTCACAAAAAAAACCAAAGACTGGTTGAGAAAGCTACTGAAATCTTTTTTTCCCAAGTTGTCTCACAAACAAGCAAAAAGAAAGGCTCTTCTATTCAGGTATGAGAAAAAAACAAAACTGAGAAACAATGGCACGCCTTTTTTCTATAGCCAAATGAAGGGATAATGAAATATATCCTGGCTTCTAGGAAAAAGAAAGATGATTATCAACATTTTATATAACCCTCAGGTTAACTTTACAGGCTAAAGACATAGATCATTGAAGCCTCTCTACTTATCTTTCAAACTTTAGCTTATAAAGAATTCTAAAATCCTTTTGCTATCTTTCAGTCCAGCATTATCATTTTCAAAACTGATTACAAATAAAGTTCTCAGATGAGAATTTCCACCTCAGTAAATTTAAGTCTACTCAGAAGATATTAGCTTTATTATATGTGAAATTATTCAGTCCAAGTTGTTCAGACTGTTAGCTCTCAGTTTCTTTGAAGTCAAAAAAATGGTCATGTAGTAGGTAGGATCAAAAAATTTCTTGGCTATCTAGTGTGAGGATTCTTCTTTGCATTGATTAAAACAAACGCTGAAAGTTACATTGCATAAAATGATGTCCATCTGTAAGAGTAAACATGTAGGCATAATTCCATGCCACCATTTAAATATGCTTTTATAGACGTTGTCCTATCTGGATATTCCCAAGGAAAGATGAAAATGCAGTTAATTACATTTGTATTACACCCGGTTAGTAAGGAGTAAATTCTGCCTTACCATTAGGTTGATACAGTCCCTGATCTGTAAAACTTGTACTGGATGTATATAAGGGCACTTTCTCAATTTTCTGTTGTTGTATTACTTGTGCACTGTGCCAGAAGACATGAAGCTAGATTCCTGTGTGAACCTATCCCTGAAAACCTCGCTGTCAAAAAGGGTCCAAAAGGTTGTGTAAAATTAAGGAAATAGCTGAACCTCCAATAGGCTGAAGAGGTTGTTATGAGAGGAGAAAATTCCCCTTAAAGTTCCCCTTCCATCAGGCTCTCTGTTTCTATTTTGCTGTAGGCAGTGGCATTAACTCTGTGGTTATAATATCTTCTTACAATAGTGACTTTAAAAACTACAGTTCCATATAATTTAAAATATAGATAGATTAGAAAATTCATATTTTCTTTGAATTTGATGTGCTGCTCTTTCAAAGTTTTGAATTCTATGATTCTGCAATCATTTTGATGTGTTGTAGAAAGTTCCCTTGGAAAGACTGAGCACAAAATACATTCTCATGCACCTGGCTTTACATACATGTGTATACAGAGATGATTCCTGCAATGAAGAGACTCTTATTTAAGTAATAAAATAGAAACATTGTTTAATATTTCTCATACTTTGTATCAATGTTTTCAATAGCAATTTAATGTAGGGATTTCAATATTATACTGCCTAGATATTTAACATTAATTTTCATTGTATGAAAGACAGGGACACTTTTATGCAGAATAATTCCAATCAGAAAAAGCTCGATTGAAAATGATCCTCAATCACTTTGGTTTCATGTAGTTTAGCTAGTTAAGTTGCTCAGCAACAAGAACTGTCGAAGAATTGGATAAAATCAGAAGCCTACATTGAAGAACTGTTGGGCACTAGAGTCTACAGTGAAGACAAAACAGGAGCCATTCAAAATGCTGGAAGACAGGCCACCGCACTACCCTGTCATTTCAAGTCCTCACAGGGAGTATGGGAACAGGTATGAGTATTTGGAAATAGAAGGTAGAGAAGTATAATTCTTGCTCACTAGTACTTATTTTTCTTGTTGATGGCATCTTAATTTAATGAAGCAGGCTTGTCAGTGATTAGTAGGCAATGTGGTTGCTCCCAACTTGCAAAATCCTCTAATTCTCTCCATGAAGTCTCTGAGTCCTTCCACAATCAAAATATAGCTCAAAGTAAGCAATGTACAAACCCCATTTCATGCTGTAAAAATGTCAGTCTTTGTGTTATTATTCACACTGTGAACTGAAAAAAACCCCTCTATTATGTCATGCAATAACAGGACTCAGAGGAAACCCAGGGCAGAAGAGTGGGGACAGAGGAATGTACCCTGCCTGCCCAGAGGAGCCCAACCCTGAGCTGGGCTACAAGACTTAGTCCTTAATTCTGTGTTGAGCAATACCAATGTAGCCAATACGACTGCTGTTTCAGTCTTGCCTAAATCACAGGTTGCCCCTATAATGAATTGCGGTGAAGTTTTCTTGGCTCTGTAATGATTATCACTGCTAAAATTATCTCATTTCCTTCATAGCTTTTCTACATACTGCCAATCTGAGAGATCACTAATTAAAAGTGATAATTCTTACATAGCAGTTTCCTTCTCTCAAGATCCAAAAGGGAAAAGAAGCATCTTTCAATTGGATGCACTTAAGATGTGATGCTGAGCTAGGGGATGCAGTAAAAGAAGGGAGATAAACAGAAGCAGAGATGGATCAGGATGGGGTAAAGCCTGATAAAACCCAGCGTATACTTGGATATTAGTTTTCTTACAATAGTTTCCTTGACATTCAACTTTCAACAGCAGATTTAATTTTAGATCTAATTCTGGCACTATATGCTTGATTTTCTACTTATTTAGACCAACTTTTTAGTGTAATTATACTATTTTAGTGTACTTAAATTACAATATTCCAAGAAAAAGTGAAAAAAGACAATATTCAGTTAAAACCAATCACGTTTCATACGGTAATCGTGGAAATACTGATTCTGCAATCAAAATGCAGGGGATATTTATTACAAGAGTTCATGAGTGCAGATGCTCTCTTGACGACCTTACCTTTACACTAACAGTTGTGGGTTTGTGTTTTTTTTGCCAGAAAAGTAGGTAGATAGAAGTTGAAAGCACATAGGTATATCAGCTGAAGAAATTTTTTTCCTACATTGTGATTTTCTTGACTTTGTTTAACAGGAAAAAAGATTCAATTTTCTTGATGACTTGCCATTTCTAACAGAAATACTGTTGCTTACTATCAAACAAAGGTCTTGGTTCTTCCAAGCATTTCTCCTTTTGCTGTCATGTTGATAGCCTCTAGCTTTCAAAGTGAGCAAATCTGTGATACTGTATTGGCTTTAAGCATGTGATGTATTATTTTTATATGGTCAACAGTATAAACTTTACATTTCTCAATCACTTTGCTGTGGTTTAAACTTTTGCTATGATACCCATTTAAAGGAAGGATCTGCTGGCTTTAAGTTTTTCAATTGCTTTGGGTTTGGGTACAGGTTTTTTTTTCTTTTGTTGTTTCGTTTTTTTTTTTTTTTTTTTAAATATAATTATCATACAGCTGCAATAAATGCATGAAGCAATTGATATGCAACAGGAACATTCAGGAATTCATGATCATTAAACTTATAGCAGGAGTGAACCTAAGATTTGTATGGTTTGGAATCTATAATCGATAATATAATAGTTATACAATTAAGAAATAATGATTCTCTGACCTATGTTGTATCATAACACCATTTAAAAACAAATTGGAAATAACTTTTCTTTAGTTTGTAAATATGTAGGAGATGTTAATGAAAGTCACATAAAAATAGCATGCAATAGTATAATGCATTTCTATTACTGATGGGAGAACAGAATTTGAAGGAGTCCACTGCTATTAGTCTTGCACAGCGCAGAAGGTAATAACAGCCTTGCCAGATCCAGCAGCAGGTCAGTCATGTCAGATCCACCAGAAGTTTCATATGTGCAGTAGTGTCAGCACATGAAAAAGTAGAGGAACGGGTACAAGCAGGCAGTAATACTTTTCAGAATAGTATTTTACCACCAATCATGCTGTGCATGCTTTGCAAATTGGATTGTGTCTGTACTTAAATCTCTCAAAGCAACTTTCTTCTATGACTTCGTTTAGAACAATTTTGTAGAACCACATCAACTTTTAGCATCTACAAAAATCTTGAAGTAAGGCATTCCAGAACTTAACTATGCATTATATTGCCTGGAGAGATGTTTCCTCTTGGTTTTTTTTTTTTTTTTTTTTTTTTTTTTTTCTGAATGTGCAACCTGCTAGTTTTATTTGATGACTGCTAGTAGTTGTATTAGAAGGAACTGTAAACAATTGCTCACTCACAGCCTCTCCATGCTATACGTGCTAAAGACCATTATCGTAATTCCCCACCTTAGTCAGCCTCTTTACAGGTTGAGGTGCTGTCCAGTCTGTGTAGCTATTAGCTACCCCACACTATTAAGGCACTTAAAGCATAATTACTTAGCTATGATTTAGAGACCCCACCATGTAAAAATAATATTAGGCTCTAGAAAGCAGTGTCCTGGAGAATCTGACAACTTTGTCTGCTTGTACAGCATACACATGAATAGCTTTTAAATCCTAGGATCTTGATGTGTGAAACAGCATGGTATGGATGAACGTCTGTTATGAGCCTATGTATGTGGGGAAGAGTTTCAATGAACAGGTATGAGACGCAGGTAATGCATCAGAAGACTGTGAGGTAAGAACTTTTTAAATGAGAGAATCTTGTAGAGGGTTTTGTCTTACTCCAGTGGCTAATAACTTAACACAGATCAGTGATTTCCGGGAAGAAGATTGCAGCAGCTGCCAGGGATATTCTGAGAGAGGTGCTGGATGCTGCAGAACCTCCATGCCAAAAAATGCTTTTTCTTCCTTACCTTCCTCTGTAATGTGTGTTGAAACTGCCTTGAGTCAAATCTCAGATGCATGATGTAGGAAAGGCAAGACTTCCGCCCGCAGCTATAAACAATAAAAATGAGAGAGAGATTGAAGTAAGAGCTTGATTTTGACTTAGTTTACTGCATATTTAATATCAAGCAAAGTACAGTATTTGCATCACAAGGGGACATAGCAGCACAGTCTGTTAGTAAAATAGCATAGCTGGACAGACAGCTAGACAAAAATTCATCCTAAATTTGAAAGGTAACAATAATTAAATTTTGAACAGTCAGATTTAAAAGTCTTTGAAAGGGAATCTGCCTCAAATACCTTGTCAATTTCTACTGTGTCTACTTTCACAGTGTCTCTGAGCCCTAGACTTTCAGTTTTGGAGTTCATCGTCAGCAAACATGTTGATTACTCTGTGGAAATCAATGAGACATCTACTCATGCTAAGTAAGTGTGGTTCCATGTGAGTAAAGTAGTCAAACAGGATCTCTCGAGTATGGAAATATTTTTTCTACCACCGAGGTTTTGCAAGAGGGACTTTGCTGGATTAAGTCATGCTACTAGAATACTGCACTAGGGACAAAGCTGTTCAGCTTCAAAATAAGCTCAGCCTCTGTGGTAGTGTCCAAAACCTGCTGCATCATTGTTTGTGCTGAGAGAAAGCAGTGAGCCTCCTTTGACAGGCAGGCAATAAATTTTATACACAACTCAGGGAGGGGGAAAGGAGGAAGACTTGAGGATAGGAAAGAAAAAAGACTGCTTTACCCAACACTTAAAAAAGAATACATACACATACATATACACACACACACATATATATATGTGTGTATATATATGTAGGTATCTATAGATACATGAATGTGTTTATGAACAAGTTGATTTACATATATGTACATGCAGTACTTTGTACTATAAAAAGTGTATATATAAAAAAACACACATATAGAAACATATATATGCTTGTGTATACATATCTGTGTATATAATGCTTCTTTCTGCATAGAGGCACATCTAAATATAAAGAAGAAAGTGATCTCTATAAAAACAGGTTGTTTAAGCTAGTTATTTGTCTATTTCAAAAAGACCATCATGTTACAAACCGGCAATCTGTTCCAAGAAGCAGGGCACAATATTATTATTGACATTATTAACATCTATAACATCATTAACAACATGATTAACTTCACAGGTAGGAAGTATTTTGAACCAGAAGGACATGTTTAGTAAGATTATGCCTGAATTGTAGTATCTGAAGTGCTTCCAGTCTGGCAGCATTGTACCTCCATGTCAGAGTAAGGCTTGTGCAAGCAGCTTCTGCTATGGTCACGTCCTGATTTCTTAGAAATGAAACACAGACATGTTAGCTGGAAAGCTGATGACATATGTTTGTCCTATATATCTGGTCTGAATGTCTGGGTGACAAGAACATAGTCATATATTTTATATATAAGTGTCTGTCTGTATCTAGAATTGTCTGTGGCTTCAGTTTAGTTGTCTGATCTCTCCATCTGTATCTTCAGTAGTATACTAAACGAGATGAAGGCTACTATATAAAGGCAATGTATGGACATCCATAAAATTCATAAGCACTAACCCTAACATGTCCTGGACCAACTACCAAGAAGCTGACGTGAAGCCTGACCAAACAAGGGCTGTCCCTTTTTGGGGGCTAATGTGGACCAGGGATACTTCACGATAGTTGGCTGCATGTAGCTTCTCTGTTCTGGACAGTGAGAGAGTTCAGCTATATGGTAGTGAGCTGTGACATGTTTCTTGATCTCACAGACAAAAAATGAGGCCAATTTTATTTAACTTGCTAATACAGACTTTCCACAGACCTAAAAAGAAAAAGATAAACTCATAAAAAAAAGCTAAGGCTTTTAAAAATCAAGTTACTTCAAGAGATAGTTCTAGAGTCAAGAGAATATCAATTATATGTTTCTTGCATTTTTTTTTTTTTTTTTTTTTTTAATTTGTTATCCTTTAATCCCCTTGGTTTGGTTTGGTTTGTTTTTTTTTTTTTTTTTTTTCCTGTTCAGCTGGTCCCATTGCCTGCAGACACCTTTTATAGTCATGGAGTTTACCTTTACCAATTCTGTAAAAGCACCATGCTCATGAATGGTGTTTTTAAACTAATAATTATAATTATAATAAATAGTCATTGCTCCTCTTGGTGCTCAGTGTAATATGATAACATGACTCACTAATTATGAGTAATTATTTTGCCATTCATGCAGATGTACAAGCTTTGGCTGGGATACCTAGTTTCAAGGCATTTTTAGCACTATTTTAATGCTCTGCAGTTAATTTAACATTACTGAGAAAAACTGAAGGAAACTTTGGGAGCAACTAGGAAAAAAGAGGGGAATTTAGTTTAAATAAATATTTATTGGCACATTTTGTCTTCATTTTCTTAGGGTTCCTCCTCCCCCAAATTTATCACAATTTATGGGAATCAGACTCAACGGATGAATTCACAGATAGTTCTGAATGCTAAGGCAACAGAGGGTAAGATACTATAAATACAGATTGCTGAAGTCCAGCATTTTAAATGTATTTTAAAAATAAACCTTTAAGTAAGGGTCTGTTTTCCATAGGTGAGGAAGAAAATTCCAAGATAATCTGGGCCTCTTTATTTGTTTAAATACAGAGTTGCAGAGAAAGTGGTAGGTGAAGAGCATCTAATTTTATTAATGATTGTCCCAAATGAAGAAAACAGCTCTAGAGCTGGGAACACAAACAGCTGTTTTGACTCCTGATTGTCTGGTTTAACCATCATCATTTTCCTAATAACTGGCATAAAATTTAAATTATATTCAGCAGCATAAGAAGTTGTATAAGTGTTCAGATGTATTGGCATTGGCAACTAAATGACTATTGAGATATTTGATACTACATGCTTTCTATTGCTGCTGTTGAAAGTTTGTTGAAATATCAGGGGTAACACGCCCTCTCATGCATGTCATTTAGATTTGCCCAAAATATAAATTGAAAAGTTTTATTTGCAAATAATATGGTAAGTAGATCTGAGGAGATGAATAGGATAGTTGAAAAAGGTCTGCAGGTTTCGCCTTACACCCACATTTTATCCTTGCTCCAGTCTTCCAAGCAGACATCCATTTCCTTTGTGAGACTTTCCTTTTTTAATACACTGACATCTAAATGTAACAGTTAATTCACTCTTACAGTCAAGCACACAGACTATTACTGTCTTGAACAAGATGATACAAATTCCACCAGCCACTCTAAATACTCTTTACTGTATACAGCTAATTAGTTCTCAAATTTGCAGTTCTGTCTTTAAGAAATCAATTTTTATATTTTTTTTCTTATTTTTCCAAATTAGTTTTCATGCTGTAACCAGAAGCACTTCAAGGCCAGAATACTGAGGTCCTTATTTTTTCCTTTCATGTATCTACACACCAAACCTCACTTCGTGCCTTCCCTTGCAAGGGACTTGGAAGTGCTTTCATCTTGCCATGTGTGTCATAAACTTTACTTTCTATTTTAGCTCTTGACTGAACTCAGTCAACCATGAACTTGGCAAAGAAAAACATAGAAAGTTCACCAATTTCTTTGTTTATTGATCATACAGTTACCTCAACCTCTGGAAAAAAAGATCAATATATTTTCTTAGAACATGAATTTCATTTAGACAGTTCACCTCATTTTGCAAAATTCTGTCCTTAAGGACTGTCTATAGCATATTGTATGACCTGTAATATTTAAGGCCTTTGACCTGTATGGAGTTAATTTTCTTTTTAATCACTACTCCCTTACCGTGTGTCAAGTCTATCAGTTTTCCTCTGAGTGCTTGTTGATGATGATCAGCCATGAAACCTTGGATGCAAACATAGATGGTGTTCCATCTGTTGTTATGGAAGCCAATTTCATCATCATTATTTTGTGTTTCATAACATACTTGAATTCAAATAATTATCTTCCTCTCCTGATTCTTCTTCATTATTTGTGTCCTCGAAATATTTTTGTTTACATGGCTCACTTGAGCTATACCACATGCAAATTTTCCCATTTAAACCAATGATATATACATCATTAAGTATTTTTTAATCATTAGCAAGTATAAACTTTGTTTTTTTCTCTAAAAATATATACATTATATAGCTTATTATTTACATAATTCCTTGCTTCTTTGGGTTATTTTTGAGGGAGACATTTCCATCATTCTTTTTAAGAAAACTGTCATTATAAAAACATCAGCATTCTTGAAAGATGCTTCAGTACCGATTTTGATTTTTTCTTGACATATTTTTCAAGAGAAAGTGCTTGCTTTTCTTCTGGAGACAACATAGTCTTTATTTGAGGAGTACTACTTTTGGAAAAAGCGTCATCTGATTTTCCACACATTATGATGACATTAGAATTTATCCTTTCATTTCCTTTTCTTTCCTTGCCTTCCCTTTCCTCATTAGCAAGACACAGTAGGTGTTATTATTTTCAGCAGTAGTTTTCAAACTCACTTCTCCACGTTCCTTCAAAACAGCACACTTATATTTTCTGTTTAGGTGCAGAGGTCCGTGAATCACAACTGTATGTCCTTTGATTAAATTGAAAGTAACATTCTTTCTATCTCAGGTCTTTGCAGATTTTATTTACTTTTTCTCCGTATCTCTTTTTTCCTTCCCTACTAGCTGTTCTCATCCCATTCTCCTGCTGACTACTGGGCTGCCTCCAACCAGGATTGCTTTTTTAAGCCACATATAAGAACTTCCTTACTTTTCTTGTCTGCTGAATGGATTCCCAGGGAGAGTGTGAGGAGAAAAAGGATGTCATGATTTTTCATTTCCCTTCTGCTCTTCACTATTCCTTACGCTGAGTGGATAACCATTCCAAACTTTCCAAACTGCCGCAGTGGCAGCTAGAGAGTTACACTCTTCAAATACATGTAGGGTTTAAATTAAGTGTTCTCATGGACACTTGACAAGCTGGCGATTTTTTTGGGAAGAGGTGAAGGGACTTGTAATAAAGGGAAGGGACTAAGCCTGTGTTAACCTATGTAACAATAAAAATTTTAGTATCACAGAAAGGATTAATTTCCTTCTGTATCTCAGTGATCTAACTGAACTTTACATATGCCTGAGAACAGATCAAAATTTAATTTGGCATCTATACTATGTTCTTATCTCGAGTTGGATTCACCTCATCCAGCTTCAGCTTTTTAAAGCTGAATTCATTCTACACTCCAAAAATAAACACTTAAATTCAGAAGAAAATAATTACCTGCTATTGGTTTCTGATGATTACGTTAAAATCCAACTTTGGGGTTTTACCACAATCTTCCTTTCTTCCTTCTTTTTCCATTCTTGGACAATTAATTTTGACCTAAGGATTGGGGAAAAATAATTAAAAATCCCCAAACCTTTTAGATTAAGTCCAAAAAAATATGGATAATTTTGAGCAATTATTATCTTGATTGTAAAAGGCACTATTGAACTATATGTCTGTATCTGAAGTAGCATCTGGGTTGGGAAACCAGTGGATTGAGGGTATTGAGATTTCATAAAAGCATATTAAAAACATTATCAGCAGCACTTGAACTAGATCCAGAGTTGAGGTTCCCAGTGCCCCAACAGAACCCACAAAAGTGACTCTGCTATTTCTGCTTCATGCCAGTCCAAAACACTTGGCTGCTGCTTCTCTTGGTTAAGACTGACTGAGGTGCATGGCAGCTGCTCTTGCCCAGTGCAAGGAACAGGTGGCCATTGGATAGCAGGACACCATCAGCTGGCAGGTTCTCTCTTTTGCTCTGTGGAAGGCAGAGATTGAGCAGCATTTGGCTGCTGAAGCTTCATTTTCTGCCTGAACAACCAGTTCCTGCCTTCTCCAGGGAGAGACAGTGAGCCGAATGGGAACAGTCTCTAAGCTGGGTCTGCATGGTTAGCTAAGGCAGAACATTTGAGGAGCTCTGCTGTGTTAAACTCCAGTAACTCCAGTTGCTGGAGGCAGCCATTCTGAATTTAGAGCTGCTCACTACTGCCAAGACTGGTGCTTTTTCTCATTATGTTACAATTAAACCTTAGTGTGCCTGAGAACTTCAAATGTATGTATATTAACACGCTCTTTCAGATTTTAGATATGTATTTCAACACCCATAAATGTGAATTACATAGGACTTGGGGGACTGTATTTCTGTTGGCTCTGAATCATAACGGAATTGATTTAGAGGGGAAGAAGAGAATCGTTCAGTCTCAGACAGTTCTACCACAGTACAAATAAAATATAGATGACTGTACACAACTTCCTTATTCAAACGGTCAAAAGAGTTTAATTTTGCTGGCAAAAATCCTGTTCTCAATTACATAAATGGAACCCAAATCAATTTTAATAAGTTGAAATTTAAAGACCTGATCCATCTCTGAAATAAATGCTAGTCATGTCACTGGCTCAAAAACTTCATTTTAGCAACCAAAGCAAATGTTGGAAAGGAGAGTGCACAACAGTTTTACAAAGTACATGCTCATTTCAGAGTTTTACTTTGCTGTGCTCTCTTAGAGTAACTGATCAGAGATTGTGAAACACTTTGGATTTTCTTTGTAAAGGCATACTTAAGAGTGTAAGAGATCTCACATAATCTTTACTAGTTTTGCAAGAAAAGTATATACATGTTTTTCACAAGTAGATGAAGCAGAATTAGGCTGGCCTACTCATTTAAACATAAAGATCTCTGCTTTCTATTTTCCTTAAACAAGTATAGCTATACTCTTTAAAAAGAAAACCTAACTCTCTATTAATATTTATGTTTCCTTTGATATCTAACAGCAATCTCAGAGGTAATAGGATAACTATTTTTAAAAAATTTCTATTCTTTTCCAAGACATTCAATTATGTATCCAAAATCACTGGAACTTGCTTTTAGAGAAGAAATTAGCATATTTTGGTAGCATATAAATGTATGTTTTTGTGTGTGTGTGCAAAAAAACAGAGGAATAGTACACTAATCTCACTCACTGTGACACACTACTATCCAAAAAAATCTTTATTTCCTGGGAATGAATGTCAGGCATATGAATATAAGTGCCTTTAAATTCCTAGCAGTTATAAAAAAACCAAGATCAGCTTGCGCTGAGGTAACTCATACTAAGATTTTATGTTCACTAAGCACAGTTTAAAATGCATATTGCACAACAAGGGCTTTGTCACAATGACAAATATGTGTGCACTCTTTGTGAACCTGGAAAGGAATTTAGAATGAAAGCATCTTAAATCAGATATCTGAACACACCATGGCTTGCCAGTTCATCAGTTCAATCATGTTTATCCATCCTCTAGCTCCTTGAACTGCTCTCCCACTAGGTGAAAAATGGTAAGTTTACTGCACCTCCAAGGGAAGAAGTTCTTCCACACAGCATGCAACCAAACTATTGTGTTCATTAGTGGCACAAAGTAAATTTTATCTCTAGCTACTATTTATTCAAAGTCAAGGTAAACCTGGCCCTCCTGAAATAATTTTCTTCTGATGCAGTGGTACAAAAGGACCCTAGCATTTCTATAAATAGGCAATGTGGGAATGAGATTTAAATTGGAACCACAGGGTTTTGAACTGTTTCAAAATAGGGCCACATATTTAGATGTCTAATTAGGAATTTAAGATTCTAATTTCAAGCACTTGTTATTCAATGTCTTATGTCACAATGACCTTCAGAACAATGGAATACAACAGGTAGTCTGTTTACATGAAATGCATAAAGGTAAAAATAATATTCCAAAGGTATTTTCAGATTTCTAGTTCTCTCAACATGTTTATAAATCTTCCATTCCTTAACTAACCATCATTAAGATGCAAATAAGGATTTAAGCGTTGTCGACAAGCTATTCATCTGCCATTAATCCATTCCTGTATTTAATTCTAACGTATCCTGGTGTTCCCTTTACTTCTTAATTGGTCCCCAAACTGCAGCTGAGCTGCTCCCATACACCTGCTGCTGGGATGAGCACTGATTTAGGACAGGTAGAAGATTTTATTTTCCTGAGTACCTTTGGGATAATTTATCACCTAACAATATCTACAAAAGAGGCAGCACTTACAAGTCTCCAAGTGGATACACTCACATGTTTTTCATAACTATGGAAATGAACTCATAAAAAAGCACAGTAGCCTTGCAATAAGTGTGCATTTTCTAAATAACTAGCACTCATTTAATTTGAGATATATAAGTACTTATATAAATCCATTGATGTTTGCAGATAATACTGAAGGTACATGAGATAACCAAAATTTAGTTAAGGTATCTTTTAGGCTCAGTTATTCAGCTTTTTAAAGTAGGAGGGAGGAAAAGCAGATGATAAATGTTCACAGATACCTTTCTGGGATCAGCTCATTTTTGCATTCAGATTTTGATGTTATAATATAAAATTAAAGAACATAAAATAAACAGCATTTAGGTAAAACACCTGCTTTTTCCTGTAAGTTAGAAATTGAAAGATCAAAACAATACATTAGATACTTTAACACATTGAAATTATATCACAATGCTTGTTTATTCTGAATAGGTGAAATTCAACAATGGCACCCAGGTATTGCTTTTATTGTTATATATTTCCAACTTCTAAACTCTACACAGTTAAACAAAATTTCAATCTCTGATTTACAAAATTATATTTATCTTTAAAAAAGTTTTACTTTTTCAATACACTGATAAGACAGCTTCTACATCTTGAATTTCAGCTATGATGTAGCTCATTACATTAGCACAAAGAACTCAGGAAATATATTACTAAAGTGTATTCAGCCATGGCTACAGATTTGATAGTGTCTACCCTGTAGAAGATCCATCATTCAAGAAAGGTCTTGTGTGCTGAAGGGACAAACTTAAATGAAATTAAATTCCTAAAATAGAGGCACGCTCTTCTGCATCCCAATATTGGATGCAAAAATGCAAAAGGAACACTGAATTGAGCACTCTTCAGTAATCAGTATTTTTAGTTCACGCCTCATAGGTGTAACAAGCAGGCTTAAGAAAACAGTATTTAATTCTTTAGGGCTCATGGGGCTGCTTCAGCATAGCATTGAAATACGTTCACTTTATTTGCAGATTATGAGACAAAATATGTAGGGGTACGTTTCAATGGAAAATATTCATTGAAATTTAGGATTGATTTATAGTAAATCATAAATGTATGGAAGAGGTGATTAGTTTACCCCTTTTTAAATGTCCTCAGTTTAGGTTAATACACAGTGTTACTTTATCAGAAATATACTTTTCTGCAGAAACAAGAGAAATACTGAAGATTATTGACTAAACTAGTGTATCAATATTTTTTTTCCCCACAATCAAGTAAACTTTTGCAGTCTAAAACCTGGGGGTTTTTTGTGACATAAAGGAAAGACTGACATTTCATTTGCAATGGAAAAATAACAATTTAAAATGCATGTAAAAAGATGCTATGTTCAGCCTTGGAATGCACCACCTTTTAGGAAAGTGTTACAAACCAGAATGTGATTACATGCACTAATTGCCCCATTCAAGCAATTGATTAACTATGGGCTATGATATTGCATTACAGAGAGCTTCATTTGGTAGAGGTGTCCTGAATATGTGTAGTAGCTAAACTATTTCACTTAATACAAGTTATTGTTATATAGGTTAAACTATGTATTTTTTGGTACTGTAGAACATTTGAGTTGATTCTTTTTATACCTCTTCCTTTTGTCCAGCTAAAGGGATGCAAGCTTAGATGGACACTGAGCAGAAATCCTTACCTCAAAATCATTAAATGGAAGTCTAGGAGTTTCAGAGCCTTGTCTGTTTCTCTGTGATACTCCCAGGTCTCAAGTGCTGCAGTGTTCATAGGGAGGTAAGAAAGGAATTAAAAATGCTTTTGCAGTTAACCTTAAATCAGGTCCTCGGGCCACTGCAGTCTATTGTGATAGCTTAGAGAAACCCAAGGTGTAGATAAAGTTTAGAACAAAAAGGGTGATCAGAAGGTTTTTCTTACTAATTAAAAAGAAAGTTTCCTCTTCTTCCTTTTTTCTTTCTCTGTCACACATTCATATATATATGTACAGGCACACTCTACCCTTTGTGAAATAGATAAAACATATGCAATACATTGGCAATCATTATGCCATTATTATAGAGTGGGATTTGAAATAAAACAGTTATTTACATATTTTAGATATGTGTCTTGTATGACACATAAAACTATTCTCGTAAATCATGTCAGCAGAAGATAACATAGATAATCTGTCCACCAGGTAATATGTGCTTATGCATTTTACTATTGCTCTCCATGCACATCTACAAAAATCTGTCAAAACCTCCACTTCTGGAGATACATCACGATGAACTTATCTTCCTCTACTCTTCTTTTTTAAACTCTTCTCTTTTTTATTTCCCCACATTTTTCCTTATTTAACTTTGGTTTCTTTTCTTGGGAAGAAATGTCACCATACTATACTGCAATCTGTGGTTTCCAAATTAGGATGATTATATTCTCATCCAGGAGCTTTGTTACACACGTGCATAAAGTGTGTCTTTTCACGATCTCTCACAAAACATGTTTAACATGCATTCTCTGGAAAAAAAAAAAAAAAAAAAAGAAAAGAAAAAGGTTTGTAACACTGATTACTTGCAAGAACAGTGCGTGATTCATTTGATCCTTTAGTGTTACGTAACTCATTACAGAGGTCCCATGGACAGGTACAGGACAGTCTTTACAGGATAATGTCACCAAAGATGAAGGAAAATAAAGTAAAGTTGAGTGATGTAGGAAATGGCTAAATATCAGTGGCAACAACTGGGGAAAAAAAACAGTTTGCAAACTAAAATTGCTAAGCTGATACTGAGTATTTTTAAAGTACTTTTTAAACAATGTATGACATCATTGTAATGACAGAAACATAGATGATCTAGAAAAATGTCTGGGTGTGTAAAAAACAGAATTTTTATGGGAATGAGTGGTAAAACAAAGCAGGAGAACTGGATGACAAGATTTTTCGAGAATACTATTGAGGATGAAAGAAAAAATGCTAAAAATATCTTGGCTGACACAGCATAGCTGTTTTAAAGAGAAGCTGAGGACAATGAAAAGAAATCAGGTAATTTCTGGATCATGCTAGAGAGCTTCAGGCTGTTAGAGGAAGTAAATTGGCAAATGTTTTCACAGCTATGCAAAGCTAGCAAGAAGGTTCAGAATTTTAATATGAAAGGATACTTGCTGGAATAATCCCACAAAAAAAAAAAAACCTGAAGTGACAGATTTACATGGACAATGAAGAGAAGGTTACTGTTTCAGTACTAAATTATTTTCTTTCTTCAAATTATGATTTTTCCTTGAGAAATAAATGCAAAATTGAACAACACCCTTCAGGTGACAGAGCATAAGGGTGTTTTCAGCCTGCAAAATACTCTACAATCCACTCACTTGACCATATATTCTATATGCAACGAGACCCGTCAGCATGTTTAACAGACTGATCTTATGACTTATTCCTTGGTGGAAATTTTCTGGATCTAACACAAAATGCTGAACATCATTTTTTAAATCTTCTTCATTTTTGTTATGTTGAACTATGGAGCAGTCTGGATCTAGTGACTTAAATAATGATTTTAAAGTAATGAATACGAAAAAGACACACTTAAAAGAAAAAAAAAGTATTTAATGAACAATTGATTTGCCATGCAGAGTTGGGTGGAAGATATCTATTTACTTCAAACTTGTGAAGGGACTTTTGCAGTGATGAGAAAGGGAGACTGTAAAACCATAGTGATGGATCTCACAGCCAACCATGCATGCACACAACAGTCTGTGTAATACCAGAATGCCTGATTCTTAAAATCATTCCTAGGTGTTAGAGAAAAAATTGAATTAAATGGATCAAATATCACTTTTCTTTCTTCCTTCCCTTCCTCCCTGCCATTTTTCATTCATTCCTTCTTCCCTCAAAAATAATAATCCATTGGAACCTCAGAAAATACTGAAATGATAAAATAAAAGACAGCAAGGAGATATACTCTGGTCAAGGAAAGTGTGAATTATTTTCCAAAAGTATTTGATATCTGGGAAGATTATTCATTTCTTGTGTTTGGTTTTTTTTTTTGTTTTTTTTTTTTTTTCCACTGCATGCATGCATACCTGTGTGCAAATGTGCATGTGTGTGTGTTTACTTTTAATGAGAAAATTAAGTACATTTTTCTTTACCAAGAAAGGTCTAGATTGTCATATTTTTTTCTTCTTCTTTCTTTTTCCAAGTTTATTTAACAAAATTATTTTTGTCAGAGATTGTGAGTTGTTATTTAGAAGCTCAGTGTTCTTTTTTTCAAACAAGTTTTTCAAACTTTCATATTCACTCATTTATCTAGATAGACTATCTAATTTAGAAAGGTACAAAGCAAAAAGTTATAGAATTACACTAAACATGTTTATGTATAATAATGCATATAATGGATTTGGGACTATGCCAATAAATGCTGCAGAATATAGACCAATTAGGTCAGTAGACATGAAATAATAAAAAATATTGTTTGTATTACATAAAAGTCATGCGTCATACCATTTCCCCTCAAAATTAAGACGTTATTGTAAAAAAATTATTGAAAACATTAATCCAGTTTGTAGCTGTATTTGAAAAATTAAAGAGGATTATAGGATGAATAAGCAAAAGTATGTAATACAAATTAAAAGAATAATTACTTATATGCAACCTGTTGGTTATATTTAACACTCATTTAGAATAGTATGCTCAGTTCCTTCCATTCACCTTTTTACAAGGACTTTATTGCTCTGGACAGAGAATAATATAAGGTGATAACAATATAGTTCAGCAGTCTATATAGTAGTGAAAATTGTGGATTTATTTTCTTTACATGACCTAAATAATGGCATTCAGAATAATGAAGCTTTGATATAGTGAAATATCAAACTGTTCAGACTGAAGAAAAAATAAATGGAACAGTCAAAAAGAGGAATTTCAGGCAGAGACAAATTTACTTATGTAAAGAAAAAGATGAACTAAGACATCAAGCAGACCAGTGAAGCAAAAAATATAAATAAGGGGAAGAAATAGCCAGAGATTTATATCTTTTGAAGGGAAGGAAGATATTAAAGGACACAGAGAAAAAACTGGAATCTGAGTTTTAGATAAATGGAAAGATTTTTTTTTTAACCTTTTATGTATGTGTTGTGTGTTTACAGCTTTATATAAAAAGTACTTACATTATCTTCAATATCTGCCTTTAAAATATGAATAGTCAATATCTGTTTTATATGAATCGCTTGTACAAAAGAAAAACAAATTTAAAATTAAAGGCTTACTTAAGTTTTTACTTAGGATATGCATTTACCATTGGAAAAGGGAAGTCTGACTATGATGTTACCAGAGGAAAGGAGGACTGCAGAAAAATTGGGTAATTTCAGTATTTTTTTTATACCACATGGGAATTAAAGAGGCAGAAGCAAAGGTAGTAGGACTCCTCTGACCAAGCAAAGACATTTAAAGTGTATGCACATAAAGTCAGACGGGATGAATTCTACTGCAGTGACTTAAAATATTCTTTTTAGCAGTTGGATTTTCTCTTGACCTTAGACATCTGAATCATGCCTGAGTTGCACTCCAGGACCTTATGTTCTTAATTTGGACTAAAGTTTATTTTCTAAGCTCACAGATGACCAGAAGTAAATTTAAGATGTCTTCTGTAGCATGTTTCCATTACAAGAGAAGGAAATTTACAGAAGAATGAAGATGATGTTATAAACAGGAATGTCTGTTAAAGCAGGGTAAAAAGAAAGGATCTGAAAAGCATTAGGGATATTGGACCATTAATACAAAGCAAGGGAAAGCTTTGCTATGTTTTTAAAATCCAAGGCTATTGCTATGGAAAAGAAAAATCCAAAGAATTATTGAGATGATTTGTTAAAAAGATAAATACAGTAGTTGCTCTTTATTTGTATCAGGGATCAAACACAAATAAAGGAATAAAATAGATTACCTGGAATTTGCAACTGCTTATAAAGACTGCAGGGGAAGCTCAATGCTGTAAGTGACGAGTGCCACTTAATTAATATCTGTGCCAGTAATTCTTTCTGTTAGGTGTTGAAATTTATTTCTCCCATCAGACTCCAAAAGAAGAGTTCTCTGCTCTTTCCTTGGATTCAGAAGCTTCAGATGTAATGAAAGGAAAATGAAAGATTTCTTTTCCTCAGGCTCAAACAATGATAGCATTAGAACAGTAAGTATAGTTTTCCCCGAGGCAAACCTTGTACCTTATTATATGAAACTAACTATTCACTTTTTACAGTAAAATGATAGCAATTGTGTTCTTATTTCTGAGTCTGAACTTTGGACTTCATTAAGATGGATTACAAAATTACACAGAGGAATGTGTACACCTTTTAATTTTTTGTTAACCAGCTCTCACACAAGCTCTTATATCAGGGAAGATTCCTTTTTTATTCTGTGCAATATAGTTAATTTATTTTCTTATGGTCTAATTCAAAGACAGGGATCATTTTCATTGACTCGAGGCAGGTTGTTAGAGCACAGAAAAGTGGGTGATGTATATGAGAAAATCTGTTAAAGGATAATGAAGTCCCTGCATATTTCATCATTTTTATACCTTAGCTTATCTACTTAAAGATGTAAGGATTTCTCAAAACTCTTTATTGACAGAAAGTAAAATATGAAGCTACCTTGAAAAATAGCACTGTGAATCACCTAAAACTAAGCAGAAAACTAGAATTTGTTCTCTGTGATTTCAGAAGTCACAGCAAGGTATAAGGTTTTGCTAATAAGACAAAAGTCTAACAATTAAAAAAAAAAAAATACTGCAAGTCGCTAAATTACTCATTACAAAAGAAATAGACTATGTTGGATATCTTTTTTTCTCCCTGATTTTAAGATGATAAATTGATTTTTTTTTCTATTCTGTATCTCTTAGTCAGCTCTATAGACACACCTACACATCATATGGTGCACATTTCAGTAAACGTTTTTTTTTTTTTTTCTTCCCCTAACTAACATTGCTTTCTGTCTTTGAATTTCAGTAATATGGAATAGGCAGGATTACTTGTATGATCTATGTAAATTAGAACTTTGAAATAGATATCTGAATAGGTATGTTTTTGTTTCATTGGCCAAATGGAATGATTTCATAGTGATTTATCTGTTGACCTTCTGGTTATTTAATTTAAAAAATTTTTAATTTATGGGTGGGAGTGTGTGTGTATAGGTATATATTTGAAAATATTTTTATATATGTATTTGGCAAAAATCCAGTCTTTTCCCTGGAAAAAAAATATTATATACATTCAATCCTTGTAATCTAAGTGGAAAGTATTAGTTCTTAGTTATGCATTACAACTCACAGAATTTGGAGCATTCTTTATTCTCATGTCATCTACCTCTTGGTTCACAGCATGAAAGTGGCATATTAAGTATAATGTTCTATTAACACTTAATCTGTTGTCTCTAAGCAGAAAACAGGCAAATGTAGATCAACTGCACCCAATGTTCAAAAATAACTGCTTTCAGCCTGAGAAGCTAGTCTCTAGAATGAATGAGACAGATTTTCCAAACAGCACTCAATAGCTTCTGGTTAGGCACTTAATTGGAGTGTCTAAGTTTTTCAAAGATTGCTTCTGCATACTGAAGACTCCTGTAAACCTGACCACTAAATTTTGATTCCTTAGTTAGAGCTGCTCTTTTGAGAAAAGCTACAGTGCTGAAGGGGAGAGAACAGAATGACTGAAGGAGAAGAAATCTAGGGGATCGTGATGCTGAACTCATAGAAACCCTTTATATATAGCACAACAGTTGTCTGGATGGGATTCAGAAGGAGTAGACTAGATTGTTCTTCAAACAGGACATATTGTTTTTGTTCGTATTAGTTATTTCTTACCTTCTCTCCTCTCAAAATGTACCTTTTCCATTCCACTGTGTTACAGATGTGAAAAATACCTCAATATTAAGCAATTAATATCACTTAAAGGTTCAGATTATAGAGACAAAATTGTATCCGTATTCTGATCAGATTATGTCAGTATGACATGTCACTGTAATAAAACTAATTTGACAAGGGATTAATTGGGGTTTTCATTGTGGATACAGTGAAAGGTCTGTCTTAACTGGAATGAAAAAGTAACCTGGCTAATTTTTAAGCTGCTAGGACACTCAGTAGGATGCCATATATCAGTTGTGACCTTTAAATATGCAAGTTTATAAGCATGTCAGTGAATGTGCTCTCCATTAAGCAGACTGCACTCTGAAAGCCAAATTTCAAAGGGCAGCTAGTCTTGGGTCATCCTTTTCATTGCTCATCTTGTATCCCTTTCCCTCCTTTATCAGAGTTTTAAATAGATGTCAAAATCCTTCTGAATGATTCAAGTATATCTACCATTTCACTCAGTAATCAGCCTAGACAGTTCAAGTGCCTGTCTAAATGAAAGAGACATACCTTTTTTAAAAAATAAACTACTGTGAAACTACCAATTTTTTTCATTCTGATTTAGAAATAGACGTCCTAATTTTTCTTTATGAATATGGAAAAACAGTATTGCAGTGTAAGAGATAAATGTGGCAGTATACTCAAAGAGTTCAAATTACTGGCAACAACACAATAGAAATAGCCCATCATCTATCTGATGAGATTATTTTTACATCCATTTTTCTATGTTGTTATAGACTGTAACTCTGTTATGAGCAGTGTTAGCTGACAGAGTTGCCTCGAGGGGTTAATCATACTACCTATTCTAACAAGTTTTGGTCAATGGAAACCCATAGAAGTGTTTTCAGTAGTTTGAAAACGCTTCCCTGCAAAAAAATTTGTGAAGGCACTTCTATTTCTACAGAAACCCATTCCCTCTGAATATAGAAAAATACAAGAGGGCTGAGAATGGGCAATTTTATAATTAAATTTACACATCTTTTTTATTTCATTTTGGAATATCAAGTTACTTCCCAATTCATCTTTACTGGAGCCAAAACAAATTCCTTCTTTCTCTGTATTTTCTTCTAACTGATCCCTTTTTCCTCTCAGAAAAATAGGACTTTAAATCACAAATTAATTCTTAAATTTTTCTTGGTTTAGCTTTTGCTGTGGTTTGCTGAAGGATGACCATAACCATAAAAGCATAAGCAAGGAGACTGTGCACACTGTAATTTCAGTCCTCTACAGACTTCTGTTTTATTCATAACCATTTAGATGTTTCATTAGTTTTCATTCTGATGGTTTAACAATCTCTATTTTCACCTCATCCTTTGAAAGTGAATGCTTTTCTCATATACTTGAGGTATAGGAGTACACATTCCTTCGGACATTGACAGGTTTCAGCAATTATCTCAACTACATACAGCACCGACCCATGCAATAACTAGTATTGAAAATAATTAACTTTCAAATAACCACTTAAGTTTGGTGGGTTGGGGTTTGTGTTTGGGGTTTTTTTGTTGTTGTTGGTTTTTTCTTTTTTGGTTTAGAGAGTTCTGATCTCACAGGTCTTGTAAAAGTTAAAAGTTACACATCAGAGAAAAAAGATAATGATTAAGATTTTTAGTAAAGGAATGTTATTTTTCTAAACAAACCTATACACGTTATCGCTGTTATGAATTCTTCAGGCTTTTGTGTGCTTGTTTCTTGGGAGTTTTGTTGTTTTGTAGGGTTATTATCACAGTGCAGAAAAAAAAAAAAAATGCCATCATCAGATGCTTTTTAAAAAGAACTCACATGGGCAGCACAATTTTTTCAACAAATGATCTGATATTCTGTGGTGTATACTGACAACCAAACACCACATGGTGACCTTCTTAGTACATGTTATTGTGGATTCATTGTCTATCCCATATCACTGATGAAAAAAAAATACAAAACCCTAGTTA
This sequence comes from Fratercula arctica, assembly GCA_947846985.1. NCBI lineage: Eukaryota > Metazoa > Chordata > Aves > Charadriiformes > Alcidae > Fratercula > Fratercula arctica. The sequence goes on along the minus strand of CANTUZ010000001.1, from coordinate 44,915,031 downwards.
GTGCATCCTATCACATAGACCTATACGCTGCTTCTCAAGGTCAATGCAAAGGGATTATTGTGAGATTTAGACAAGGTCTTACTTGCTGTGTAGACTTTTAACCTGAGCTTCAATATTTTAAACTGCAACACTGCTTCTGGAAAAATACTAAACTATTTCAATGCTTTAACTATTATAAGACATTTTACTAGTGAAGTAAACCAACCTATAGATTCTTAGAATCATATTAACCCCTGGAACTTCAGTAAAATTTGTAAAAAACAAAAGCTAACAAACAGAAAACCCAGGAAACAACACCACCTAAACAAGAAAACCTCATGGCATCAGCAATTTCTGTTTTTATTTTTTTTGTAATGTAGAGTTCAACAAAATATTTGTGGTTTGTTGTTTTGTTTTTTTTTTTTTTTTCCTTAATAACACATTTTTAAAAAATACCTGGATTTTACTATTATAATCCTTATAATTATTTTTATTGTTGTTATAGTCTACTGTCATGTCACTCACTGCATTTGGTTTGCAAATTTGTGAAGGAAAAATGTAGGGTTTTTATTGTTCTACGTGCATATATAGGTTTAGTTCATCCTTCTTTATTTTGTTCTAGCCAGCAGCAGCGCTCTGAAATCTAGCTATGTTCTTTATGTTTGTGCTACTGTTCACAAGTCTGCTAATGAAATGCATTGGTTTCAAAGGAAAAAAAAAACAAACTACTGTTTTAAATGGTTATTATGTGTAGATATCTATTGCTCTATATTCTTTACAGGTATACCTCCTTTGTAATTAATAACTAGGCCAAATAAAGATTTTCGGGTTATTTGTTACACAAACCAAAACCTAAAAAATATTTTCGGACTTGACCCATGATCTAATTAAATATCAATGGACTGTATCAATAAATTTTTGCTTAGTGTAAAGAAAAAGGGACAATAACATGGATTTTTCAGCTCTAATACATTGGAAAGTGGCTGCTCAGTCAGATGACCAGACAAAGTTCATATGCTGGACATTTTGTGTTTCTGGTGCTATCAAGTGAAGTTATGTTGAAGAGCACTGAATAAAACTCTGGCTTCTACAATTTTGAAACAAATAACAAAACAACTTTAAAGGTTGAGTTGCTACTCATGTTAATCTTCTTGAAATAGTATGCTGGTCTTGGTCAGATTGCACTTTCAATTTTTATCATTTCACATTTATGGATAATTTGGAATAAAACATTGATGAAGAAAAAAAGTTGACTGTTGGTGTACTGTTGGTTATACAGTAACTTTGGTTTCATTGGTAAAAAATAACCTAATTGTTTAAGAGAACCCTTTGATGGAAAATGGGATTTGTTATTTAACTTCTTTATTTTCAGTTATCTTTGGTATGAATTATTAATCGTATAAAGAAATTAAAACAAATATAATCATCACCTTTAAAGAGTAAGGGAAAACTATAGTTGGAGAGCAGTATTTTCTGACTTTTCAAATTATAAAATCAAATTATAAAATCAAATTATACAATCATAGAATCATTGAATATCTCAAGTTGGAAGGTACCCATAAGGATCATCGAGTCCAACTCCCTGCTCCTCACAGGACTGCCTAAAACTAAACTATATGACTGAGAATGTCATCCAGATGCCCTTGAACTCTGACACTATTGATACCATGACCGCTTCCTTGTGAAGCCTGTTCCAACGATCGATCACCCTCTGGTGAAGAACCTTTTCCTAATGTCCATTTCCTCATGTCCTGTCGCTGGCCATCAGGGACAGGAGATCTGCACACCCCGCTCTGATGGCCCCCTAGAGGAAGTTGTAAACTGCAATGAAGTCACCCCTCAGCCTTCTCTTCTCCAAACTGAACAAGCCAAGTAACATCAGCCACTGCTTATAGGTCTTGCCCTCCAGATCTTTACCCATCTTTGTCTCCCTCCTCTGGACACACTCTAATAGGTTGATATCGTTCTTATATTAAGGCACCCAAAACTGCACACAATATTCAAGGTGGGTCAACACCAGTGCAACGGAGAGTGGGACAATCACCTCCCTTGACCGGCAAGCTATGCTGTGCTTGATGCACCCTGGGACATGACTGACCCTTTTGATTGCTGGGGCACACTGTTGACTCATATTCAACTTGCCATCAGCTCAAAACCCCATATCTCTTTCTGCAGGGCTGCTCTCCAGCCTCTTGTCCACAGTTTGTATGTATAACCAGGAGTACCCTGTCCCAGGTGGAGAATCCAGCACTTGCTTTTGTTAAATTTCATATGGTAGGTGACTGCTCAGCTCTCTAGTCTACCCAGATTTGTCTGTAAGGCATCTCTACCTTCTACCCTCCTAGTTTAGGATCATCAGCACTTAGTGTACATTTGTTTCCTGCATCCAGATCATTTATAAAAGCATTAAAAAGCACTGGCCCTAAAATCCACACAGGTGGCTGGCTGCCAGCCTGAGGTAACCCCATTTGCTATAACTCTTTCAGCTGGACCCATCAGCCAATCGATCACCCAACATATTACAGACTCGTCTAGCTGCGTGCTGGACATTTTGTCCAGAAGGATACTGTGAGAAAGAGTATTGACAGCTTTGCTAAAATCCAAAAAAAACACACCTACTGGCTTCCCTTGGCCAACTAGATGGGTGACCTTGTCAGAAAGGGAAATATATATATATAAAAGGAAATACACATGCTTCAATGTTTGAACTCATCTAGACACAAGTTATTCTAAGACCATATGATGTCTGTCACAATGAAATGGGATCTAATTTTAAAGATTTTATTTAAGAGACTTTTTTCAGTTCGTGCTTCAACAAATAAGATTATAGGCATCTGGTGCAGTTTTTCACAGTCGGTTCCAGATGTAATTTGGTGTTTTCTGATAGGATAATCTATATTTTAAGAAATAGTGTATAAGTTAAAAAAAATCATTTGTGGTGTCTTTGGAACAGATAAGAATTTTAATGTGCAATGTGCACACCAAAATGTGCAATACACTTCATGTTATGTAAAATTGATTGTTTCATAGGTTTAAAAAATTGCAGGCGCATCTGAGTCTCAATTACACAGAGACTGCACTGAGAACTATATACTCATCTAACCATGAAACCTCCACTGGTTCAAAAGACAGAGGAATTAGGCCAGTATTAACTCTTAGAAATATAACCATCAATGTGTTGTGTTTATTTCCAATGTCTGAAGTAATTGTGGGAAAGCTTTGCATTTTTACAGATATTTTGCCTTGTATTTCCAGACATACCTTATGGGGTTTAACAGAAGCTTTTATTCTCTCTTCTTCATTCTTCATTTAAAAGCTCAAAACATCTTTTTTTGCTTCTTTGGTTGGTTGGTTGGTTGGGGTTTTTGTGCGTGTTTTTTTGGTTTGGTTTGGTTTTTGGTTTTCTTGTTGAGGCAATAACAGAAACTTACAGAAATAGGGCAGAAGTAAAGTCAAATTGGTAATGCCTTTTTCATTAAGCACATACCGGCTTTGTGCTTTTTCAAGAATGTGCACAGCCATATTTAGGACTACTTGAATGAATTTTTCTGGAAATTAAAAGGGGACTGTTGAGACCGTTAGAAAATGTGTTAATAATAATGATGATAAGATGAAAATACTTCTTTGTGAAAAACAAAGCTTTTTAATAAGAAAAGGTCAGCTTTGATTTGTCTTTCCATTGAAAATTATTTTTTAAAAAGGTACATAGTAGGTACAGAAACAGAACACTTTAATTGACAAAAGCCAATTTTGACTTTTCCCAAACTTCTCAACTTTTGAATTGAGACAGTAGGTTGTTGGTGGTTTTTTGTTTGTTTGTTTGTTTGTTTTTTTTAATCTTAAATATTTTATTTGGATTAAAAATCTGTTCCCCTTCCACCTGCATTCATTAATAGATTTATGAAAACCCTTTTTCAAGTAATGCAGTTAAAAAACACCAAAAGACTTCATAAAATTATTGGAATTTGAAGTGCTTCTGAAACTCTCAGCCAACACCAAAAGAACGGAAAAAGAAAAAACTGTTCAGAATTAAAACAAGGACAATAGCAAATGTTTATTTAAATGGTGTATGTATTTGTAAATTTCAAAAAAAGAAAAAAAAAAGTCATTATAAGGAACTATGAAGGAGGATTAACTGCAAATATGAATTTTAATATAAGACTATCCCCTAAAATCATGACAAAAATATGTTGATTTTTGGTTTAGCATCTCTAATCAACTGAGATGAAGGGACTACTTCTCTGTGTAAACAAGTTACAAAATGCTGTTCTCCCTTAATATTATTTTCCCTATTGTTCTTTTTTACGCAAGAGTGTCAGATATCTTTACACCAGCTAGAAATACCGTTCAGTGTCTAAGACAAAGAAAAGCTAAGCAAATGTGAGGTCTGAAGACTCTGGAGTGGTGCCAGCTCTGCACACCAACAAGTAGCTCATTTTTAGCATGCTGGACAAAGCACTTCTTTCATGAAGAAGCAGTCTGTTACACCCTCCCCCGCTTTTCTAGCTGAAAATCCCCTAACACATCATTTTCACTGGCTGCTCAACACAGTGCTATGTCATGATGGATACCGAGAAGCCATAATCAGCTTCATTCATTATAACTTGTCTGTCTGCAATGTGAGGCACCATAACTTTAAGGATTATTTTGACACACAGCTGGGATAAATGGTTAACTGGTGCCTCAGCATTCCCTGAAATGGTAAATAGAATATAAAGGCAGTGTAAAACTCCAAAACCTCACAATTCACTCACAAATCTCAAACTAATTATGGAGTTCTGGAATTCATTGTCCCATGAAGGTAAAGAGAATTTAAAAGGCTGTGACTGGAAAACTGATGAAATCAAACAATATTTTCTTTTTCTCTTTCAGTTCTGGTCATTCTTATAATTTGAACAGGAACTGCCATAAAAATTGAGAATATAATCAAAGTCCAACAGTTTTATAGTAATAATGTTGATGTTTTTCCCAAGAGCACAACAAGGATTGTGGCTCTATTGTACTTGATGCTGAGCAAACATAAAAAGTACAGACTTTGCTCTCAGGGGCTTACAAATGTATTTGTATTTCTTTTTATGCCTGAATACTGTTACAGATATTTTTTGCACCAAGCTCCTTTTTTTTTTTTTTTTTTTCCCCCCCACTTACCCAAAGAGAAGGAATTATCCATGAAAATAGGCATACTGGTAGTAAGTATACCGCTTAGCACAAACTTTGCTCATTGGAATTGAACCCAAAAGAAGTAGACTTCTTCCTTGAATAACACTTACAAAAGTAATTCTTTCTCTTCATTGTTGCAAAATCTGCAGTCTACGTGGTTATTAGGGCTACATAAACCCCATGTACCCCTTCCTTTTAGGGTTACAGAGAGTACAAATGACTTGTCTGCAGTTTCTGGGCACCTGGTGTATCAGGTGAACTCAGAAAGATTCATGTCCTCGGCTCCACAGGGGAGGGTATTGCATAGTAATGTGATCAGCTAATGTCAGTCATGTCCTCTCCCAGATTCGGTCAGGCAAACAGATACATTTCACATATAAGAAATATAAATATAGAATAGAATCTTAATATTTTACTTTGTGTAGATGGGAGAACGGGACTGAAAACAGCCAAGCAATATCAGGATAGAAGGACTGATATTTGCATTATGTTATGGACTATAATTATATAACCATTTAATTTTTCTTTTTCCCTTGAGACAATTCTGTCCAAAGGACAAAGAATATATGCACAAAATAGCTAGCTAGCTAGCCAATTATTTTTTAACTTCATAATTCGGTACATCAGCCATATCTTTTATACAGGACATCATTTCAACTGTACACAGAATTCAGAATTATTAACTTCCTCTGGGCCATTTTTGTGGTATACACATCCCTGTGATATCTGAGTAGCTCACAAAGATTATTTTGCATACACAACATCACTTTGAGGAAGGATAATACTGTTAATACCCATCTGAGATAGAAGGAGCTTAATACCAGAATATTGAAATGTCCATTAACTCTGGACGATCCCACTTGATATGCCTGCAGTCCAAATTCTCAGCATATTTAGCAGATCATAACATTTTATCTGTTCAAAGGGCAGCTTGAGCAGACCTCCTCTGTGGTTCACTTTTCTGTTCTACTCTTTCTGCCCTTCTGCTCCTTTTACTCCTAATTTAACACGGTCAGCATCTCTGCTTCTTGGCTCCTTGCATTTGAGTTCGTCCTTTTCTCCTTCCCACCCACACTTTGCAGCTTTCTTAGTAGTAAGAAGATGGCAAACACGCTATCAAAATGGTTTTTGGCTAGATTTTTGGCAGCCGTGACATTTTATGAGCTTCATGACAGCTGCCCAGCCTATGCCTATTACAGAAGCAAAATAAACACTGCAGTCTAGACCTGAGGATGAGTAAACACTGACTACTGTAACACTGTACAGCAGGTGGCCATGGGCAGCACCTAAGTCCTATGTGGTACCCAAGTGACCCTTGCGGTCTTCACCATTTTCAGTTCAAAGTACTGAAAAATTGTGAGGGTTGTGTTACAACCGATCAAATGATTATAAGGAGTGAGACTGAGCTATGTGGGGCATGAGCTGTGTGAACTAGAGGATAAGCAAGAGGTTTTGAAAAGAAAACTTCCTGAAATAATGTTAGAAGATTGAGCATGGTGAAATGGACCAAATGGATGGACTCAAACATATTGCCCAATGGGTGTGGTTGTGAATGCCTTTGACCCCTTGAGCTGTGCCTAGGCACAATCTCAGAGATCACTGGTTGGTGTGAACGAAAACCACGCCAGGGCACACACTAAAAATGAATGCAAACAGAATGAAAAGGATCCACTACTCAGCTTATTCCCACGGATCTGTTTTTTTCTTAGTTTTTTTGTGGATTTTTTTTTTAACAGTATGGGTGTACTTTCGCAGTTTGATAGAACATACAAGAGGAGAGAACACATCACTCATAGAATCATCTGATAGTTTCAAATAAACATATTCCATCTGTTTTACCAGAAAAAAAAGTATCAGGCACCTTTCTGCCCATACCAGCCCACTTCAGTGTATCAGATTCTTTCATCAGTCATTTGAGATTTTTCTTTAGTTGCTTATGAGATTTTCTTAGCAAGAGCACAAAGGCATTCTAGAAAGTAACTGAATTGTTTCTATTAAAACACTAAGAAAAATAAACAGCAAAAATAAAGCCCAACAACATCAGGCAGCCGTATTTATTAATGAAATGTCAAACTCTTATTTTACAGTAGATTATGTGTAAGCCTAGGTTTTGCACAATTTGCATTTTGTGGAAATCAGAATAATGACAAGTAACACCTGTTTTGGACTGGTATAAATATTTAAATCTTTCTTAGGGCATCATTCCTGATTTAATAGTACTAAGAAGGATTTACTTATTTTTATGCATACAAATAACATTTTGATTTATTATCAATAATAAATAATATATAGAGTACAAATTCATTACTTCAGATCAAGGATAAGAAAGTAAAATGTAACTGAAAAGACAACCAGCTACAAGCATCTTCCACTTTATGTCTAATTTAATTAGGTCATTATTTCCTTCATGCATATATCAACCTTAAAAGAAGAGGTAGATTTATTAATATTTGAAAGTAAGGAGATTCTGCAAACAAAATATTAGGAACCCATAAGTTTATTTTTAAAAAAGAGAAAAAAGGATACAATAGAGACTTGTACAAATAGAATGTGGCGTTACAGTTTATTAGAATGGTAAAGGCAGCCAATGTATTGATTTATTATTTTGTTTTAAAATACATTGTAGATGCTTTTTTTTTAGCTATGCTCAGAATTCTCTTTTTCAAGGCAGACAGAAAACCAAAGCAAAACAACCTTTTCTAGAATAATGGAGACAGGTATATGAAAAAGGAGAAGTTGCAAAACTACAGACACAGTCAAATCAAGCAAGCAAGGAAGAGTCTTTAGTTCTTTATGTAGTATACTGCATAACTCATTTATTCATTAATGAAGTAATTGCAAATGTTGATACAGGTTTATTCTCATGTCATTATTTGCTGGGTGAAAAGGGGTGAAAGAAAGGGACAGAAGGGAGTCATTTAAAGCTGTCTGTACAATCTCTGAATGGCTTTGGCCATGTTCCAGATGCATTACATAAACCTCAGAGCTGTTCCTTTTTCTTTTTTCTTTTTTTTCTTTCTTTTTTTTTTTAATTCTACTTTTTTCCCTTTTGCCCTTCTTTTTTCCTGTCACCCTTTTTCCTTTTTTTTAATTTTCCTTTTCTTTTTCTTCCTTTTCCCCCTTTCCTTTTTGCATTTTTCCTTCTGTTTCCCTTCTTTTCCCTTCCCTTCCCCCCCTTGCCCTGCCCTACCATTTCGCCTCTTCCTCTCCTCCTTCCTCTTCCCCTTCCTCTTCCTGTCGCCATCACTCTGTGTATTCCTAAGGGAATACATGTCCACATGCAGAGGCAATACAGTTTCATAATAAACCAGCCCTCTCACTCCTGCAAACATCACACTGAACTCACACCAGCACTAAGGAACAATCCTTGTAGGCTCCAGGTATACCACCTTTTACAGCTTAGACATCTGTCACGGTGGAGAAATTCTAACTGAGAAAAGTTGTTATGAAGATTAATTCCATTTTGGCAGTATCTAGAGTCCCTAGATTAATGAATTAATGAAAATTTAGATTGACCAATGCATTCATAAATTACTTATCTCACGGCAGACTTTATGAACATTTAGGATTTCTAACAACTACAATTATTAATTATGGATTATTTTTCACCTTCCCGTTATTCCAATATATATCACTAATTGTGTGGTTTTTCAATAGTGATGGATAAGCAGTGATTATGTGAAATGGACAAATATGGAAAAAAATGAATAATTATAATGCTGAGTATGTAAATGTAGAAGTCATGGATTTCACTTTGGAATTAAAGATGTTTAAAATTTGGTATTAGAAAATTAATATTATTAATTTTGGTCCTTTTCTGAACTACCTCATTCTTGATGAAATTTAGGGATGTTTGGAGGCAGATGGGACATGTCTGAAACTGTTGTATTATTTGTGTATATTTAAATTAGCTATATAGGCCTCTTTTCAATGAGTCAGGCACCATTCAACTTTTCTAAATCAATTTCAAAATGGAGAAAGGAAACCTATTGGAAAAAAATAAACCTTCATAAAATATGCAGAGAAGAAAATTGATATAAAAGGCTGACAGAAGCACAACCACTCTTTTTGGAAGACTGTAAATATAAATAAAGGCATCGTTCTTCCCAATGTAAATTGTACTCATGAAATATGGATGTTAGCAATATTACACAGTGGAACATATTATCATGAAGATCAGTATACATCTTCAGGTGATTTTCAAAGGTCATTAAAATCAAAGAAATGTCTGTATGTCTGTACATCATCATATGGTACATCCAAATTTATGCTCTTTGCTCTATAGTTTCTAATAAATATAAATTACAAGACTTACAAAGTGAAAAAAAAAAAAATCCAATCCAAAACTGGGTGTGTGTTATGCATTATTTTAGTAGCTTTGGCAATAAGACCATTTAAATCTTTTTCTATGGATTTCAGAAGATTATTTTTTTCCCTTTTGAGAGTGTAAAAGTTTATGCACTCCTTTGGAAATATGTCTGAGTGCCATTGCTGGTAGATTTTGGTAATAGTTTTGACTCAATGAACAAGGCCTTTATTCTCATATGCAAAGGGGCTAAGTATTTCCTGCACATGCATATTTGCATTTGAATTTAATAATATCAGCCCTTTATAGATCAACCCCTTTACACAGATCTACTAATTATGCAGATTATTTTAAAGCTATGTTGGAAGAAAAATAGAGGACTTCTCATTAACACATTTTCAGAACTATGCAAAAATACTATCAAATAGAAAAAAAAGGACTTATGAGACCAAAAAAGTAGTTTATTGGAAAAAAAAGGTATTTCCAAAGAGTTATAATGCAGAATATTAAAAAAAAAAAACAAAACAAAAACAAAAACAACCCAAAAACCAAAACAAAGCCACAAATGTTTCTACATTGTGGTTCCTGTCCAGACTTGGCATATTTTGCTTTATTTGGCATATTTATCATTTGACATATTTATTTATTTGTATTATTCTAAGTTATTAAATTGCAGAATCACTGCTATAAATATTTACTTCCTCTGATAATTTAGGCATAATTTGTAATTCCTGAAAATCAGATTTTAAAATAAATCAGAGTCCAATTTGGATTTTGGAAGAATGATTTTCTTTGACACGAGTTTTATAATACACCAAACAGGCATTGTTCCAATGGACTTTATGTCAACACAAAAAACTAATTTTATTTGAGTAAGAGAAAAAAACACCCCAAAGATTGATGGGTTTTATTTGTGCTATACTTGGTTTCTTCTTGGGTGAGAGGTTTATTGGCCCAGATCACAAAGACAAATTTGTAATCTGGAAAACAACTAATAATATCAGCAAACAGAAGGTAAAAGAGATGGTAATGTATTTCAGGCCAAAGCATACTCTTAATCTTTTTTTTCCACTACATTTAACTGAATCTGCAGGTATAGATGTTAATTTCTTTGTTTCCTTTTAGCAGTGAACACATTGCATTACATTAAACACATATAAATCAATATCAGCTATTTGAGAAAACTAGACATATTTTTTAATTATCAGCTTACTTAAATAGAAGCTATTGGAGCACATGCTGTCCAGTTCACCTATTTTGTGTTTTGTTCTCCCTTTTCCTGACCTATAAACCTTTCCACTTACTATGTTATCTAAATTACATATTCTTTTGAACCATTCTTCAAAGTCTATATTAATATTTCCTAAACTCTCCATATTAAAACTGTGCTGTAATCTCCATTTTTTTTTTACTTAATTTTTGCCTGTCTTCTTAGAAGTCAACATTTTTCCCATCTCATTTTGTATAATATGCTTGGTAGAGCCCTGTAAATTTACACTGAAAGGCTGATTCATTTTATCTTTCTGGGAATGAACAAACCATAATGAACAGCAAACACAGATTTGACAGTAATTTGGGTACAGCCTTGGCAGAATTAAATTGCAAACCATTTTTCTGAACCATATCTTGCCTTGTATATACTGGAAAATTTTAACAGGCTACCCACAGCCTTTGAAGCTACCAAAAGCCTTTTTCTGGGAGGATTATCTTAAAAGTGGCATCAACTGCTGAAACAAATAGAGTAGCAAAACCACCATTTTCAGTTTTATGGTGTTCATATTAATTTTATGTTTGATTTACACCCCTATTACTAGGAAATTGCAGATAAGCAGGTTAAAAAGTGTTGGACTTGGTTCAGGAAAAATAATGGAGGTCCTAATCCAAGCTGTGAGGACCACAAAGGATGCGTTCAAGTTCATGTTAGCAATTCCCACTTGACTTAAGTGAAGGTTCACATTGACAGAGAAGCAGACTCTACATTGTATGCTGAGAGCCTTTGAGGACATAAATGTGAGTGCATTTCACTGGAAGAGAATTATGAGTTATGCTTGCCTAATTCACAGAACAGACAAGAACCATAATTTGCCCAGTCATAATTATGTGACGCAGTTCTGTGTCAAGAACTTAGGAATGGTATTTTTAATGTATAACTGGTATTTTTAATAAAGGATTTGTTTCCAGGATTTGAGAATGGATAACATACAGAAAAACATTAATTTTAAAAGATTGTTCCTGTTCTCTAGCCTCACTTCAATACCCTACTTGAACATGTGGATATTAAAGTGAGTGCAGTGATAGTCTAAGGAAGCAGTTTTGAGCTTTTTCGTTCTTTCTTTGTGTGTAGTATCCTCATGTGACAGGTATGTTGCCTTTAGCTCCCAAGAGAGAGAGATCTGGACATTGACCCACCCCCCCAAATTATACCTCCTTGAGAAGTAGCTGTGACTCCTTGACAGCCCGACCCATCTCTCTTCTAGTTCTTTCCTTCAGAGCTTATGACAGAGTGAAAATTCAGTGAAATAAACAACCTTTTAAACCCAGAATATTGCTTCATAACTGCAGAAGCGGAAAAACATAAGAAAAGTTATTTTAGCAAAACATCCAAGGCATCTAGATTCCCACAGGCTTTATACTTCAAAGCTCAAAAATCTCATATCTAGAACAGGGCTTTCAGTCACTTTTCCCATTGTGGTGATTCATTCCCAGGCTGAGGACTCAAAGGCTCCCAAAATCCAAAAATCTTCATTTTAGTAGTCCTGCTTGACTTGTCATCTCTCTTCTACTACTCCATGGAAGCTAAAGTAAGAATGATTATTAGACTGACATTGTTATTGTTCTTCTGAGTACCTGTGAAAGATTCCTTTTGTGTACATATAAGGCACACCTACAGCTTCTACAAATAATTTCAGTCTGGAGCACATCAAGAGGCTCACACTGGCCTGACCAGTCTACATCCATCTCTCTATAAAATGTCTTTGCTCCCTGCAGGGCTTTGGCTACTTGTATTGAACGCCAGCTCTCACAGGGTACAGCTGTGTAACCTTGTATCAGATTTTTATAAATGCAGCTAAGTTACAGGAAAGATCAGTGAGAAGCAGAAACTGATACGTTGTGGAAGAGCTGTGGGATGCCTTCCTTGGGCCTCCATCCATGCACATTGTTCCTTTTGGCCTGGGAGCCACATTTAGGCTCAGTCCTCTCCTGAGCTACTTCATAAATGTGCTGTGCTGTTTCTTGCTAACCCTAGACGTGGCTTGCTGACTTGAATTCCTGGCTTGTCCTGCCTGGTCAGTGAAGACTTGCCTAGCAATCACCAGGCACTGAGCTGACCTCAGTCATTGTCTCCAGCCCAGCTCTGCTCTCCTAGTTAGGTACCGTGGGACTGAGCCCCTCAGTGAGTTGGTACTTCTCACCCTTGGCTCCTCTGCCTTTAAGGGCAGCCCAGCCTTACTAATTCCTGGCAGATAATACCCAAAAAACCCTTCTCTAAGTTTTCCTCAAAGAGTTAAAATTGCTAGCATGCAATGTCTATGAAATAAACTGGAATTCAATCAAACTGTACTGTCTAATTAGCAAAACCCCAAACCTATTTAATCAACTTTTTGGAAACACTTGATGACCACTGTTACAATTAGGTTCTTAGAGTATCCTTAGTTTGATCATACTGACATCTTTCTGCTACCAGATAACTTAATTCTGCATTGCTAAGTTGTAGAAGTCTGAAATTTCCAGCAAGAAGAGTTGACTCTATGACTTTGTTGATAAGCAGTACAGCCATTATCTGCTGATGAAATAAATGTCTGTTTGTTCAGCTAAGACAACAAGGACTTCTATATCCATAGAGGAATGCAGGTCAGAGTGCAAACAATCTAGAATGCTATATGCATGCTTATATATTCTATCTGCTTGTTGTGCACTGTTTTTTGATAAACACTTTTCAGTTCATGAGAGCAGAGTATCCTATCCAGTTACATATGTTTTCTGATTATTCAGGTTATGATAATTGCATAGGTAAAAATCTCTGTTTTCTTCAGAATCATGGGTTTATAGAACAGTTCAGGTAGGGAGGTATCTCAGGAAGTCTTTAGTCCCGTTAATCAACCTGCTCCATCGCTCAACTCAACTCATGGGGAAAAAGGTTTTCATTATACCCAGTCTTAATTTCTGCTCTTTCAAGTTATATCTATTGCCTCCCATGTACCACTGTGAAAAGTCCATCTCTGTCTCCTTTCTGTAGACACTATGGAGCTGCTGTTAGGTCAGTCTGCAGTTTTCTCTTCTCCATGCTGAACAAGTACCAGTCCTTCAGTCTCTGCTCACAGGGCAAGTGCTCCAACCCCAAACGTCATGGTCTGAATTCACCCCAGTTTATTTATGTCTTTTGTCCTGTGTTGCAGGACCCGAACTGGGATGTAGTATCTAGCTGTGGTCTAATAGGTGCTGAGAAGGGGGTAAATATCCCTTCCTTTGATGAGTGGCCTGTGCTCCTATTAACACAGCCTCGAATGCTGTTGGCTGCTCTACTACCTGGGTATACTGCTTGCTGTACTCCAGTGTCCCCAGGGCTTTTTCTCCAGAACTGCTCCCCAGCCCATCAGTCCACAGCTTGTATCACTGCCACAGAGTCTTCCTTCCTGGGGCCAGGATTTTACATTTGTCCTTGTTGAATTTCAGGATTTTGCCATACCTCCAGCCTGTCCAGGTCCCTTTGGATGGCAGCCCTGCTCTCCAGTGTATTGATTGGTCTCCCCAGTTTGTGTCATATGCAGGTTTGATGAAAGCACATACTGAGACAAAGGAAGCATAGTGTACCTCATATTCATCTGTCTCCACTGTCACTGTCACCTGCTCCATTCAGCAATGGTAGCACATTTTCCTTGTCCAGCCATTCAGCTTTTTACTGCTAATGTAGACACTGAAGGTCTTTTTTGACTTTTACATCATTTACAAGTGTTAGCTCCAGTTGAGCTTTGGCTTTTCCATGTGCTCCAGCAACATTTCTAAAATCCTGCTTTATAGCCTGCCTCTGCTTTCACCTTCCATATAGCGTTTTTTTGCATTGATGCTTAGCCACGTGCAAGCTGTTCCCCTGATATGTCTACTTGAATTTCCTGAGGGTTGGTATGGACCATTCTTGTTCTTGGGAGATGTTGTCCCTGAAGAATTGCCAGCTTTCCTGAGCTTCTTCAGAGTTGCCTCCCATGGAATCCTGCTTGCTAGTTTCCTGCATAAGTCAGTAGTTTTTTCCTAGAGTCCAGATATGTTATTACTAATTTATTTAAATACAGCAATGAGTGATGTTGCACAGAGACCTTACTGTTAATTTTTACAATATAAAGTCTATATGTTCTTATTAGAATCCATAAAGTCAACATTAATCTTTGAAGTTTACCTGATAACAATGAATAAATTGTTGTATCCATAAACAATTTAGGCATTGTGTACATTATTATTTATATAGCCCCAACAACGGTCTCGGATTTTGAATCCCAAGGTTTTAGAGTTCTCCCTTAACACCTCAAAAGACTTGTTATTGAAAATGAACAAGTTAAAGGAGTTCAGTGAAGGTATTGCTTTATTAGCAGTCATAATGACTTCAAAAAGTTCAAAATTCAATTTTCAAGTTAAGTAAACAATTTAGATTTTTTCTAAACCACTTCTGGTTTTCCCTTTTTTACTACCTGATTGTATGCAGGTGTTTGGGTTGTAGGTGCATATATATTGTCTATATTGTATGTGTACATTCGGAAGTAGGCAGAAGACTTACTGCATTGAAATTTAGACACTTAGTTTTTCTTTTAAAATTAAAAAAAAAAAAAAAAAAAAAATCCAGAGATTGTATGTGATCTGTACCACTTGTCTAAGTGTTGTGCAGTAAATCACATGCAGCATTGAGAACACCTCATTACAATTTCAAGGCGAAAGACAAATTAAATCTTGCTATTGGTGGACTCCAGCACCAAAGTAACTTTACAGGCTCACTTACATGTACAATATCTTCAGTAATACAGAAGCAAAGAATAACTGAAGAAGCTGTGGATGAAGGGAAAGATGGCACAAGCAAATTCTCTCTCTATTTTGGTGGTTTGTATATATTAACTAAAAAAAAAAAAAAAAGCTTCTCCTTAAAAATTGCAAGAAACCGAATCCAGATCTTCTACCTCTTATATGAACACCTTACCAATTAGGAATAAGGATAAGTTTCATTTTTCTTCTGTCCTTCTGTTGTTTTCCATGTGCTGCCAGTATCTAGTTTCAGTGGTAAATGTCATTTCTTAAACATCCTCTAGGCACGTCGTGAAAAAATGTGACAGCCATTCTCTTTGCTTTCCTGTATCCAAAGTTCTATCTTCAAACCTTTGTAAAAACAACAACTGTCAAGTATATATTAGATTTATTTTAATTTCTTGTGTTTGTCTGTAAGAGGCAGAATTGAATCTTGATGAGCTCTTTGGTTAAGCCTGGGGAGGAAAGTCAACTTCATTTGATCTTGAACGCATAGATAGAATGCATTACATTGAAAAAAAGCCACCACACAGTTTGCATATTTTGTAGCCTGACTTCCTATTTTAGTTCTCTATAACTAAGACTGCATTATTCTGTTAGTGAAAAATACATTGTATTCAATAATAAAACCTGAGGAAATAAATTAGTAATTTTCTAATATTAGGAAAAAATAAACTGTCTTTAGAAAAGTTATTCAATACTCCATAAGTTAAAGAAGATTTTCTCATCTTTATGCAAATTGTTTAGTATCTGCATGATTCAGCAAATGATCTCCTTTGTTCTTAAAGTTATAGGCTGATTATGGCTAATCAACTGTGATTGCAAGATCATAGCAAAAGTTTTGGCAGTTTGGCTGTAGGCATTTTCATGTAAAATTATTATTCCTGATCTAAACTCTTAATTTAATAAGCATTGCTAGCAAATGCAAGATCTGTAGCTCATCAGGAGCTATTTTACTTGCTGCAGAAAAAGGGCATTACACCAAACTGAACAGAGAAATTTCTTCAAAGTGTGAGCAGAACTCAACTTCAAGAACACCTTTTTTTTTTTTCTTTTTTTTTCTTTTTTTTTTTTTTTTAATTTGCTTAAGGCTGCAGTCATCACTAATCAAATGATCTCAGAATCATTTGATCTGTAAAGTTATACCAGACAGGTCATTGTTATTTCCACTGTCTTCTTGTTTTGGAATATTTGGCATGACTAATCAAAGTGATTGATTGATAAATGGTTAAAAGGATTACAGAGAAGGCAGCTGAAAATAATGCCTGCATGCTAATATTTTCTTAAGATGACTTATATCCAGTCTTTTGCACACACTACATAGACAAACAATCAATGTTTTAATAATAATTATTAATATTTCATTATGATGTAATGCATGATGGGAAGAAGCCATTTCCTGATACCTAATGGTTGGCTGCAGTATTTCAGGGCCTGAGAGAGACTCACAAATACAGCAGCCCCCTAAAGATAATTATTACTCTTCTGTAGTAGTAAGAATACATTCCAGAGGGGGGAAAAAAAAAAAAAAAAAAAGATTTTAATATTTACATAAAGTAAGAGTTTTATTGAACACTCTCAGATTTATTGTGTTGTGCTTAAAATAGCTTTTTACTCCTTACCTTGCAAAGAATCATACAATGATGAGAGAGCATTAAGCAGCACTTCATTTACAAAGTTCTGTTAAGTTCGTAATAAGAAATGTGCAGTAATAATAGCTCTACTTTAAGACTAGATTTAACTGACTTTTTTTCTTCAATAAAAGAATCTTTCATGAAAGTAAAGGAAGAGGCATCACATTGGCTGTGTGGGTGTTCACCATGTGGAACTCAGAAACTCAGATTGTTACTAGACAGAACCCCAAATGAGAGAAATCTCCAAGGTTTTTACTGACATGTTTATATACCTTCAGTGCTTTCCCTTTTTGGCTTGTGTTGACAGCTTTACAATCTGTTTTCTTTGAAATGGCTTTTTTTTTTTTTTTTTGCAAGTTTTTAACCCCAACTTTTAGAATCTCATTTTTAAAGCTTAAGATTTAGTTATCTGAAAGCAATTTGCTTACTATTAAATAGGCCATATGACAAATATATGTACATTCCCCTGTCTTCCACAGCTTTGGTTACTCTGATTTTCAGTCTATTAATCTTTTCCCTATCTCATTCTCTAGCTACTACGTGATAAAGTAAAAAATTAGAAAGGAAAGCAGAAACAGGATTAAACTCATGTAAGTTTAGCTACTCAAATATTGTGAGTGTGATTACACTAATCAAATTTTAGATGACTACAAAATAGATGTCTGGAGATGATAGTCACAGTAGGATGACTTCCTTTACAGACAGAAAAAAGAAAAAGGCACTTTCGGGTTATGGTTGATTTAGCTCGGTTTAGGTATCTACTTTAGAATAAGAAGAATCATGCCCTTGACTCTACTAACTATATGGACTGCATCTTTATTGACTATATATGTAGCCAAGGATGAGGACCTCAAACATAGATTTAGATATCAAAAGCCACACAGTGAAATTTATATTCTCATTTTTAACCTGCAGGAAAGATGAAAAATAAAAATAGTACAATATATTTCCATCTGCCCTGTCCTATTAAAAATATGTATCCAAATAAGAGAATTACATTATCTCTCTCTATACAAATACATATATAAGAATATAATAATGAGCATCCAAAAATTAGCTTTTCAACAAGAAATTTCAAGTTATGGGTCTTTCCTTGTTAATTTTCTAATTGCACATCCTAGCTGTCATTGTAAGAGAATTGAGATAATGGCAAGAAGATTCAGAAGTAACAGAGTCCTGGCTAATAGAGACACTGAATATGTCTTTAATCTTACCCCTCTGTTTTATTGGTACTCTGTGGTGCTTCTTCCCATTGGCAATTCACAACTTGGCAGCCCCATCCTCTGATGCAAAAGTACACTTTGAACACCTGCCCAACATCATAGAGTGGTATTATGTCACGAAGCTTACATGATAACTCAGTCATTAAAGTGCTCATCAACAAGGTGGAATATAATTTTTTCTCATCTTATTTTCACAGCTTATTTTCTGTGGAAAAGAGTTGAGGGCCAGTGGGAGGATAGAGGTGTGGGGAAGAGGCAGATAAGGAGAAGAGAATGAATATATATATCTGTATATGTGTGTTTGACGCAGAAGCCTCATGTTGAAGCGCTCAGCTAACGGGTTAGGATGAATTCCCTGCCTCTGGGATTATTAAAATGCTTCCACATTAAATATAAAACCATTCTTTTGATCAAGGACTGTATCTTCATCTCCCAAAGACAGATCTAACTATAAGGTTGTAGAGTCATGCTGCTTCCTTACTGCTGATTTAAAAGCAAGATATCAGCTCAAGTTCTAAATGATCTCGAACCCTAAGCCAATACACTGCTTCACAGGATATGGACAATGTTTAGCGTAGCTTCTTGACTCTAGTTGAACTGAAGCCAGAATTATGTCCCTGATATTTTTAGTACTGCAATAGTAGGCACTAACACTGCGTCCAAACTGTATCAAGGTGTAGGAGGGGGAGCTCTGAAAGCTTGATTCTCCAATCTACAAACCAAGAGGCTTGCTGGACCCTGCTGTCACTCCTTTGCTGACTCTATCAGGCACCCAAATTACTTTCTCAATCTGGAGATCCAGTCCAGATGATATTTAAGGGCCACAACACAGGTATATTTTTAAGTAGCTCATAATTGCTGATTTGATGATTTCAAGTATTTCAAAGGTAGCCACATGGTTGAACTGAAGCTCCTAAGACAACAAAGTTTCCATAGCATTTTCAATGTTTAAAGCAATCATTTCACAGTATCATGGGGTTTTGGCCTATTTATGTCTTCAGAGAAAAGAGGAATTTTCTGAATGTTTCATCAAAATTTGAATGAATAAAGAAAAGATCTAATCCGATATAATCTCTGCATATTTATGTGGTAAGAGAATTTCTGTAATAATTGTTATAATAGTAACCAATACTTACTATAATAATTACTATAATAAGAGAAACAGTATTTTGATTTTAATTTTGCTTTTAAGAACTGTGTTCCACAGAGAGTCTTTGTTTAATTTGAGAAGAAAATATTCACAAGTTTAAAAAATAAGGCAGTATAATGGGCTATATTTTCTCATACATAGGCATGCAAGATATTTTATTGAAATTGCACAGTTCTTTGCAAATGGAAAGAGACCACCGCTTTAACAAAGACAAGGTAGAATATCTAGGCTGAATTTTAGCTGTCTGAGGAATATATAGTAAACCATCATACACACTCTTGTTCTTCACTGCTTTACCACTCAATGCCTATTTGCATTTACAACTTTCATTTTTCAGTCTAAATGTAATGCCACTGTTAAGGAGGAAGAGGGAAAGGAGGGAAGCAGTCCCCTGTAAGTCACATCATTGTGATCTCAAGGAGGTATGTGCAGGATGTTCACATCTCTCAGGGGCTGAGAGAGGATCTAATATAAAGCTTGTACTGCAATGGCTGAAGAAGATTCTACAGGTTCTGTGAGTGGAGTTTCATAGTGTCTTTTCTACCCAGATACCTAACATTAAAGGAATGGTCCTATGTCCTTCATATAACCATCTTTTGAGGCAAAGAAGCTTGTCCCTCTCTGTAGATTTAGTATTAATATAGTTTCTAAGGAACAGAAAGAAAATAAAATCCCCACTTCTACTGCATTATGACTCAGATTCTCCAACAGGTAGTGCAGGAGCCATCTGTCATACCTTCTTACAGTCTGTTGACAAAAGCAAAGGTACTGATTTGTACAGGAACCCAAGAACACAATTCATGCTGTAGAGTTATATGAGTATTATGATGCTTTGTTACATAAAAATGCAAGTCAGTTAAAAAGTGTTGACGAAACACACACACACAAAAATATTAGAAGGAAATTAATAGCATGTTTAAAGTCAGAAAGTTTTAGTCTTACAGTGGCTAAAATATCAATCATTAACTTGCCTTCAGCCAACTTCATGAAATACTCACAAAGAGCACTATGGCTCACTTTATTTTAACTTTATAACCAGCTAGAAACAAATACTTCAATCCTGCCCATAAAACCTTAATGGAAACCAGCCACTGGAGGAGGGGGGGAAAGATATACGAAAACAGGTCAAAGACAGAATTACACATAAAAAAGAAACTGGATACAGAAACACTTTCATAAGGAAGAGTGCAAAGCAAATACTTTTGGGAACTTGTGTAGTAATGCATTTTGTCACCTTTAATGAAATACAAAAAACTACCCAAGGCACACACTAGAAAACAGTATAATCTCTTTTACCGTTTGGCCTGCCATAACTGAACTATTAAGCAAAGTCAAGACAATGCAACAGTCACCAAATACCAGTTTATATTCATCATTAATGAACATTTAATCGATCTACTTGGAATTTCCTCATGAAGGACTTTGAGTCCAAGATTGACTTATGATTATCTTGATGGTGAGACAAAAAAAAATGGTGCTGGTCTCTCTGTAATTTGCTCAAATTCATGTTCAGATAAATATTCATATATAATAGATGTCTAGAATGAATGAGTTAACCCATTAATTTGAAAACTTGTGCTTCTGACCAGTCATCACAAACTGGAATATTAGAAGGAAAAGATAAAAAAAGATGTAACAAAATTGTCTCTTCAATGCAGTTTTTCTCAGCACTTGAAAGAAAGATCGTAAGTAATTTATTTTAATTTACTGGGAATAGAGTATAATCTAGAAAGCAATTTTTAGTGAGTCTCTTGCCTCACATTAGATGTGGAACAAATGTTATTTAAACATAATCTGTAACATTTAATTGCAAGTCCCTGTTTTTCCAGATATTTAACCTTTTCTATAATTATTAGCATTGTCCCTGAGAGGTCTATACAATGTGAAATCTCTTCATTGTTCCATTATCTAAAAGGAAATGAGTGAAATAGTTTCTGATTATTTCGTGTTAAAAGTTATGAAATGTTTTAGAAGTATATAATAAAGCAAATGGGGAAATACTACCTAATAGTTCTGATACATTTGAAAAAATGATTTGTTCAAGAAAATGAACCTGTAATAAATTCTGGTTTGATAGCGTGTCATAATAACATTAGCTAAATCACACTGTCTCTCTTTCTTTCTGTCTCTCTTTCTCAACAGTATTTTATTTTCCACTAATTTAAAGGGAGAAAATCGTATTAATATTAATTTTAAATATTTTTAATCTGGTAATGTCCTCAGGCAGATTAATCTATGGGTCCTATTATCTTCCATTTAAATCATATATCCTGAAAAATACTGATGCAAGATTTAATTCATACATATAAAAATCATTCATTAAGTCAAGAAGGACACTAAAAAAATCTCAGCCTTGTGAGCGTGGTACCAAAGAATGTCTTATTGAGTTTTACTTAACAGAATCAATCATATCTTCAAGAGCATTCATTTGGGGATGCGTAGCTGAATATTCAGGAATCCTAACTGTCAAATTCAGCTTTGGATATCAATACCTTTTCTTTAAAATGATGATACTAAAAATACTGAAAGGGCTCTGAACTGCTGACGTTACATTTTATTGGCAGATGACTTGTGCAGAACAGCAGCTCGAATCAACTGGGTCAGATCAAATAAAAATGAAAGCAGAAGTCCTCACTGCTCACTATTTCACCTCAGATACAGGTCCTTCCTTCATTTCACTCTTGTTTTCATTACAGCAATGTTTAGTGGCTTGCTGACTTCTGAATAATTCTAAGCAGTGTGCTGGAGACCCCTGGAAACCCTGGAAAACCCCTGGAGACTCCTTGAAAAATGCAGATCACCTCTGCATCTTTATGGTGTGTCTCCCTCCTGTTCTTGGGAATATGCACTCGCATACAGACTTGGGAGTCCTCCCGTTCTCAGCTCTCAGGAGGGGACCGCTGCTCCCCTCGCTCCAAAGTACTGTGCATTGATCCAGTATGTGACAGCCAGAAGTGAGTAACTAGGTGGTCTTTCTCCCTCCTGCTGAGCTGCAACTTCCAACAAAACACAATATATGATTAAAGAGGAAACACAACAAATAAAATATATGTTATTTCCCACCCTTATTATGTGATAATTTGTACATATTTCAAGCTGTATCAGTGTCTGCATTGAATTTCTCGCCAGTGGAAATGGTTCTCTGCCTCCTGATAACACTCTCTCTCTCCTCAAACCTGAAACTGAGCATTATAAACACCGTCTACAGAGAACCAATTAATGTACTTTCTTTATAGCTATTCTTAATGAAACATAAAAGCCCATCGTAACAGGATATGAAGTTAGAATAGATGATTATTTTAACCTTTGTAGCTTGGAAAAACAAATATTAATAAAATTAGTTTTTAAAAAGTTTGAGCTTTTTAAAATACAAAAAAGGTCACTTGGTGAGTTTCCTTGAGGAAATGAAAACCTGATCAGAGATTAAGTAAGTTACAAATAAACTTCAATTGCACTTTTACTTAAATGAGATGTTACACTTGCAAGTCTGTTTTACCAAGATATTGTTAGGGCCATGGAGGCACCACCAGGCCTGGCTGTCCATACCCAAATCCCTGGGTCTCCTGCCACCCTGCCCACAGCCCAGGACATCATTTCAGTCCCCTAGTGCCATCAGCCCCTGCCCTAGTGGTGCAGCAGCAGGGCCAGTCTCCAGCTCCCCACAGCCCTGCCCTGACAAGCCCACCTATGTCTTTGTCCAACCTCAGCCCATCCTCTTCCCCAGGCAGGATCGCAATGCCTGGGGCTGCCCTGGCAGCCCCACTCCTCGCTGGGGCGGTTGAATGGGCCCTGGCTGCCAGGTTCTGCTCTGACAGGCCCAAGGGAGGCCCCAACACCTCTAGTGCCCCAGCGCCAGGGAGCCACTGGCCCTTGTGGTGCCTTCACACTGGCAATGTGCTTGTCACGCCATTCAGACAATACAAAAGAAGTCATAGGTCCTTTTGAGACAGACAAATTATAGTGACATAGAATCATAGAATTCTTTAGGTTGTAAAAGACCTTTAAGGTCATAAAGTCCGACCATAAACATAACACTGCTAAGTCCACCAGTAAACCATGTCCCATATCTACCACTTCCTCGGGCAACCTGTTCCAATGCTTGATAACCCTTTCAGTGAAGAAATTTTTTTCTAATATCCAGTCTAAACCTCCCCTGGTGCAAGTTGAGGTCATTTCCTCTTGTCCTAGCACTTGCTACTAGGGAAAAGAGACTAACACCCACCTCGTTACAACCTCCTTTCAAGTAGTTATAGAGAGTAATAAGGTCTCCCCTGAGCCTCCTGTTCTCCAGACTAAACAACTAAACAACCCCAGTTCTCTCAGCCACTCCTCATAAGACTTGTTTTTCAGACCCTTCACAAGCTTTGTTGCTCTTCTTTGGACATGCTCCAGCACCTCCGTGTCCTTCTTGTAATTAGGGGCCCAAAACTGAACACAGTATTTGAGGTTGTGCTCTTTATTGGGGGCCATTCTCCTGGACATTGTGCCATTTGAAAACCTGATCTCTAAAAGCTTTACTGGCAGTGAGTACTTTACTTCCACGTATACTAAATAGTGCTGAGTCAAGAATAAATCTTTTTGTCACCCTGCCAGAAACTTCCACAGTTTGCTGCAACATTTCAGCAACAATTACTTCCTGAGATATACTTGATACTCGAGCTTTTTGATGAAATATATGTTGTACTGCAAGGTTAGGTTGAGTATCACCATTTCTGACTGCGTGGTTACAAAGTGAGATAAACTATAATGCTTACCTTCCTCAGGAAATGTAAATAAATACACTTATCATGCACTTATCTTCTTCAGGAAATGTAAATATATACACGAAACATGCCTGTAATGATAATTCCCCCAAAGTAATGTTTTAGGGAAGGCATCAGTACTGGCAGAAGAGAAATTTATGAGACAATGAGAATAACCTTCCACACTTTAGAATAAGATTATATTTTTCACTTAGCTTTTAGACTGAAGTTGGCAATACTTTCTTCACTCAAGAATGCGTGCATTAAATAAGTGTCTAAAAATAGAATAACATAAAAATGAGATTAGAGCAATAAAAAGTAATAACATTTTAAATTTGTTCTTCTATGAGGAGAGAACTGTAGTACTCATGAACCACAATATTAAGTTTATTGTTTGTCACTAGTACTTGGAGAATATATGAGATGATTCAACCATACATTTGAAAATTGCAAAGGAGCTGAAACACCATGTAGATGTTTGTGCAGTAGACACTAAAATCATTATACTAGCTTTCTAGCCAGTCTTTTCTGAAATCACTGCTATATAGCACCCAAGTTTGGAAAACATATTTCTGGGGGTATAAATATTGTCACTTGCATAGGTGTATTAGACATTCAATAATCTGCTGTGATGAGGGGTTTTGTACTGAGAAATTCACGGAGACTGATCAGAAAATACAAATTTTTCACACCAGATCAGAATTGCTGTGATTCAAATCTCATTCCAGTGCAATATAAATCTAGTTTTTCTAAAGCTGTCATCTTCAGAATGATACTTTTCTATGAAAAATAAATTCTCCTCCCAAAATTCATGATGGTAACATTTCCTAAAGCTCCAGTAATTCCTTCAGTAGTGTGCCCCCTAAATTCCTAAATTCCTTCTTGCCCCCTAAAGACACAAGTTACTGTTTGCACAGATTAGCAACTCTTTAAATAGAAGCACAGTCTTCTATAAACATTCCAGAAAAACAATTATGATCAATAATTGAATTTTGCTACTGACTTGAAAACCGAGATACTTGTGACCATTGTAAACACTTAACATCCATAAATATGTTTCATAAATACATTCGTAAATATGTTTCATAGATATGAATCTGACATCTCTCATTAGTCTGTAACAGCAAGGTACCTGCCTGGGTTTTGGTTGCAAAATATCTTTCTGAGAAAGGATTATATCTTGAGCAAGTACCTTTATGACTGGATTAATGCAGAAAAAAAAGACTGTTTTGTTTTTTTTTTTTTTTTCTTTTTCCTTTTCTAGGTATTTGCAATAATAATAATAATAATAATAAAAAAAAAAAAAAAAAGGAGCTGATCCTAAGGAGATAAACATGAATAATAATGCTCTAATAAGCAAAATTTTAGATGTTAGCTTTTTTAAGACTGAAAAGCTGGAAATCCAGATATAAAAAAAGAGAGTTAAGCAAGGTGCAAAAAGTGTAGCTCTGTAACAAAAAACATCAGAATTTGAAAATACAGAGTTTAATGGTTGAAAATTTGGGCTCATTTTCTAAAAGGAAAAGTCACAGAGCAAAGTGATTTGCTGTGTAAGTAAGCATTTCTGATGTGCAGAATTAGTACAAATTCTGAATTTACCATGGAAGACATAATTCACTGCAAACAAGTAGAAGAACATGTACACTGAGCTTTCATTTAACTCTTAAATAATGTCTGTTCGGGGGAGTGGGATAGTGGTAGGGTAAAGAAGAAAGAAAATAGTGGCTGGAAGGGGTGTAAAGAAAGACTTTATTGAAAAAAAAAAAAAAATCCCGGGCTAATATGAAAAGAATATTAAAATATTTTACTGTTCATTGAAGTCTCTGTCCAGCAAAATAATTGGTCTTCTGCATCTCTTAGAAAATGAAGCTATGTAGTATTCTGCAACTATTCTCAAACATAATCTTTAAAGCTTAAATTCAGTGGCACATGCGTATTCACAGACATGTTTCATCCCCTTATGGACGTGTGTGGACTACTCTGTGCAAATATTAAAATTTCTACTTCTGACTAGTCACCCTTTTTCAGCCTAGAGGGAAGATATGACAATGTTCTCTTCATATCAGTTCTTTGATCCTGTAACAGAAAGTAGCAAGGTTCTAGTCATGCAAAACACCAACAACTTTTACCATACGCAAAATATTAGCAGTTCATATT
The DNA here is from genome assembly GCA_947846985.1 of Fratercula arctica. Taxonomy (NCBI): domain Eukaryota; kingdom Metazoa; phylum Chordata; class Aves; order Charadriiformes; family Alcidae; genus Fratercula; species Fratercula arctica. The sequence continues at coordinate 44,888,674 of CANTUZ010000001.1, read as the reverse complement.
ATCTAGCTGAATTATGTTCAGTTTGCAGTTAAGCAAATTATAGTGGTCATCAGTACGTCAATTCCTTTGATTGAATTCTGCATTACATAACATATGTAAAAAAGAGATAATGAAATAGAATGTGAATCCTAAATTAACTATGTTAATTTTGATGAATCTTTCAGTGCAAAAGGGTCCTATTGAGCTGGATGGTGCTAAGGATTCTTTTACATGTAAATATACTGAATACATTTGGAAACCTAATTTTGATTGCTCTCCTTTTCTTGTGTATTTGGCTGATAGGTTGATTGCTTGGTTTAATTTTTCTGATTACACAGTCAATTGCACATAAGCGTGTTTTGCAAATCAGCATTTGGCCCATAAGGAATTTCGTAGAATATTCCTTAATTTTTTTTTCCTTGTTATTAATAAAAAATACCCACTCATGTAATATTAATTGTTTTCAAGTTGCTGGGTGATGGTTATATTGTCTTAATTTTCTTACAAAGCAGTGTAATTAAAATGACCTTTAATTAAGCATGGCATTGACACATACATACTGATGTTCTTTTTTTCCAGAGAAAAAGTTCAATCACATAAATATGTAAATGTTTATGAAGGAATTATATTTACCAACCTTTAGATTATATGACTGTTACATATTTAAATACAAAATGAAAACGCTTTCTTGTTGTGTGTATGATGAAGCTATTTTGATCCTATTAATTTGGTGAAGGATGATATGAAGACGCAAAACTTTAGATAAAAAATCTTCAGGTCTGAATTTCTTAAACAATGTTTTTGATGCACAGAAGTGTGTTTTGTGTTACCAGAGAGCAGCTAAAAAAGTCTCACTCCATATGTTTCAGCAGAAAAAAGCTAAAATACCTACAATAACTTATTGATTTTATGCAAAAGAGTAAGCAGCAGTAATTTCTCCTCTGGGTCATAAGGAAGCATAAGAATTATGAGAAAGTCTAAGATAAATCCATTGGAAGTACTTGGCTGGAGATGAGGCTCATATTTAATGGGCTCAATGAAGATATGGAGTTTGTCTTAGAGAACAATGATGGAAATATCTTCAGAGGTCTGATAGATATTAACAGTTAACCATTTTGTAGTCTAAAATATAGTATGTTATGAGATGTTATTCAGGCAATAAACTCAATTGTCTAATTACTGTATAATATGAACCTGATGTCCCTCAATGTCACGTGATATGTCCCCATATGCTTTCCAACAACAGACATTCCTTCTCCCTTGACCCAATTCCTTCATTTAATTTTATGAATATTTAAACTATAATGGTGCAAATAAGAGATGATGCTTATAATGTTAAAATGTGTCTAATGGTTACCCTTGTAGCTTACTTTGTAGTAATATATTCTTACGTTATTTTTTAGTGATAATAATGTGCTCCCATTTTGAACAACCTGCTATATAACCCATTTTGCCTGCAGACCCTATGTTATCTTGAACCTGAATATTCTCGAAGTGTCTTGTTAAAATTTCAATAGTAAGTTAAGGAAGATAATCTGCATCCATTTACTTGCTTATAATAATTTTAATATCCTGTTTAAGTAAACATTTCCAGCAGAAAAGGTCAAGGAACTTGTAAAAGCATGTCTGAAGAGAGTTGCTTTGCCCTCACTGCACCACCTTTCAAGGATTAGCTGTGTGGAAGTTAAATGAAAGATAATAAATCTGTATCCTTCACAAGGATCTATATGCTTTAAACTGCATTTCACATAATAAAAAATACAGTTTGTATAGTGCAGAGTGACACATCACTAGGACATATGCTGTTCCTGATCCTTCCTTGTCCACTCACTAGTTGCACGAGCTGCACTACTGCATTCTTACATCATTTTGTTGGAAAATTCAGACCAGTACTCCCAGTAATTTTCTTCTGTGTATTTTTGCTTGCTGACTTTCAATAAATATGTATGATCCAAAGTGCCTTACAAGCTGTGGGTTTGTTATTATTCATAAACATAGTAAATATGTAAGTTTATTGGTGCCATAGATTTCACTGACAATATTGACTAGGTCTGCACTAACCATGATGGTCATTTAGATACCTATCTTAGAAAAAGATACCAGCATTTAGCCACTTTGAGACATCTGTGATAGGGAGCCAAAACTGTCTAGTCATGGGTTCAATTCTGCTGCATAATGCAGGCATCTACTAACATTTGAGGGATTATTGCATACGCAAGACATGTACAGGGGAATAGCATATTTTCCAGCAGACCTATGGATGACTCCTGTATTTCTGGACCAGCACCTTGAAGTCAAGCACAAAAACTTAAAACCTTTTGTTATCTCAAATAGTATAGGTTTCTGTGTTTTTGCAACTGAATTAAGGTGCAAATTTAGGCATGCAGAAGTCCAAGTCCTTTTTTATTTTATTTCTTCTTCTTTACCAGAATCTTTGAACATAATATAGCTACGAATGTGTGCCAGAATGCCTTGTCAGCATAAGTGACAGCATGAAGAGGAGACTCTGGAAGATACATGTACAGTGATAGATGAAAGAAAGCCAGAGAATAAGATCAAAAGTTGGGCTCCTGACAGATCACATTGCTCAGGTGGTAGCTTATTCCTTGGATGTGTTTTGAACAGCTCCAAAGCATTTTATCCCACAAAATTTGCTTATAAGGCAATAGTCTTAAAAACTGCAGATGCATAGTCATCATTTTCTTACTCTGTTTTATGTAAGAGGATAGACACAGATAATAGATCAAAAACAAAGGTGTAAATAGGTCTGTGTTTAGGGCACTACCTATTCAGAACAACAACAACAACAATAAAAGAAGAATGTTTATTAAGATTTTCTTTTAATTATTATTATTTATATGTGAAATAAAACATATAATTCTATGCAGGCATGCTAACATTTTGAAATGTATTGGTCAAGGTATCCTTCAGATTACTCTCTATTCTCTTTCCCATGGAGATTCTGGAAGCTGATGTCTAAATATATTATTGACAAGACAGACAGCACTTACCATATGATTAATACTTTATTTGAGAATAACACACGAGATCTTTAAATCTACCAAATTTTAGCCATTCTGCCTGAGAAGTTCCATGTCAGATCTATCTTTGGAAAATACCAGCCTACAAAAGTCTAGGATCAAGAGCAAGGAAAGGACTTTCCTATTCACGATGGATTTTGCTCTTTCTGACCCAGAATGGATTCAGGTACCACAGCTTTTAGCACTTATCACTTCCTTGTTATTTCATTAAGTCTTCTATAGTTTCTCATAGTGGAACATGAGATAACACAATGCTGAAGGTACAAAATGCGAAAGACAGAAACTATGCGTCTCAGTCTTCAAGAAGATCCAGAAGACAGAAGAGAGAATAAGGTCCAGGAATGTGATGATGAACCAGGGCCAAAAACCAAAAAGGGAGTATCCTGAGGCAAAAATCTTGAAACAAAAAAACAGAACACCTGAGTGAAACAAGAATTATATGGGCAAAGAGATCAAAATATATGCTATGAGTAGGTCAGTGTGATGCCAAATAGATTATACAGGAGTGTGCACAAGGATAAGAAGCCAGAAGAGTGCACAGGTATGTGTGTAGGATAGAAGAAAAATAGGGAGCTGAAATCAGGAAGGAGCTGCACTGAGAGAAATATGGACTAACAAAACAAACAAACAAACAAACAAAAAAGCTGCTACTTCAATGTAGCACATTCTTCCAAGGCACATTTTGAGAAATATCTCCTCCATCTTTAAATGTCCACAAAAATCACTTCAGGTATAAATTCAAATGGTTTGTTTGCTGTCTATCTCAAGACAAACTCAATCATTCTCTATGGGACTCAACTCAGCTATCTCTATATAGGCATTTATGCAATTTGAAAATATGAAGAGTATATGACAGCCTTACACGTGGCTGGCAGATATGACAAAAGAACTACAGGGGACATGCAACTGCAGACCAAATAGGATACCTCACCACCACTCATCCAGCAGTTGACACCAACATTTTCGATCAGCTGGATCCTGCTGAAGGGATTCCCTATTTAATTTTTAGGATGAACTAACAGCTCTCCAGCTTCCTTCAAATAAAAAAATGGGGGGTGGGATTCAGCCTTGCATATGCAGAAGTGTCTAGTGACATTGAGATGCCCTTCCAAATCTGACCTGGATTCCAGATGTCAATGCAGACAGGAATACATCTTCCATAAATCTGTGTCATGAGCTGAGGTCTAATATAGCCTAATATATTTCAAATAGCACTTAAGACCTGTATTTAGGAAACACAGTCAGTCCCCAGAACTCCACTGATGACAGCTGGAACTCAGGCCCTTAACTCTCAGGTATCTTAATTTGGACATTTAAAGCTAGGTCGAGACTGTGGGTCAGAATCACACCATTAAATATAGATGAGATTAATTCTATGCCAGGCTCTTGACACTAGTCAAACTTTACCACCTTGATTGCCAAAACGTACAATCAGAGCTGGTAGAAAAATCACTTTTTTTGGTACTCAAAACAGATAAATTACAGTTTAGTGTTTTTTCTTGTGTTTTTCTTTTTTTTTTTTCTTTTTTCTTTTTTTTTTTTTTAATATGAAAAATCAGATCATGTCTCTTAAGTTAAATTCTGAAACAGAGGATAATATCTCTGTGCCTTTGTTCCTTGTATGTACAGTGGAGAGAATGATACACACTTATCTCACAAGGATGTCATTAACATGCATTCACTAGTGTTTAATGTAATGTTGTTTATTATCGTAAAGGGGTGCATGGAAAAATTCCAGGAGAAATTGTTCCTAATCTGAATCTGTTTTGGATACTGTGTCATAAATAAGGCATATGTTTATCAGGGAAAAGATAGAAAATTATTGAGTTGTTGGTTGCCAAGAACAGCCTGTTCCGTATACACAGTGATGCCGGCAGCTTCTGGAAAAATCATCTCAGAGCATCTAATTAAAGACCATAGGTACACAGAAGGACCAAATTGAGGTCACAGACAGAACCTTAACTGTAGCTTTTTCAAGTTTTGTGAGTGGTTGACTTCCTAACCCATACAAAGAGTCTTTTAACCTATTTTTTGTAAGTCTATAATATTACTTAACCCAAACCAGGCAGCTAGTGCAATTTATGAAGGAATGATTGAATGAAGCGTGCTTTAGAAACCCAAAGCTATATAGAGTAACATTGGTTGTGTCACAACCCACTCTCTTTTGTGCATTATTTTAAATTGTTTAATGCACAAAAATTGCTGAAATTGGTCTTTTCAGATTTTCTTTTGGCACTAATGGACTGGAAGGCATCTTTTGAAGTTCATATTTATAGCAAAGTTATCTGCTCTTAGTTGTACTGTTCTAAAGCCTTGCTAGAAATCTGAAGCTCTTACTACTTTCTTCAACTCAGCAGACAAGTTCCTTTTATGCACTGAACTTCTTAATGTTGCAGAACACCTTCTGACACTAACGTTTTTTGTACAGCTGTCCTTGTCTTCCTCTTCCCATTTACACTGACTCTAAAAATCTCTCAACCCTGCAGGCACATTTTAAAAGTTGAATACAAGCCAATGTGTAAGTCTTTCGGTCAGCTATAAATGCAATAACCTAAAGGCTCTCCGGTTCATTGAAAATTATTGTCTGGGTTCACCTTTTTTTATTAATACTGATGTAAAGGTGATGTCCAGAGCCAGTCTGTCAAGGGTGCCTGCGAGCTTCTCTTATGAATTGTGTAAAAATCACACTAGAAGCATGTGATGTTTTTTTATCTCAAGGAGGAAGTATGACAGTACAGGTGTATTCACTGTCAGGTAACTCATTGCCTTTGACTAAGAACACCACCTACAAACCCCAAGAGAAATAGAAAATAGATCCAAATGTAAATCTAATGCTTTTAAGAAGCACAATGATTAAATGCTTTTACCTCCTCCTAAAGGTAAAATAATAGATAAATCAGTCAGAATTACATGAAAAAGATGTAGTATTCCCAGGATAATTCACACAATTTGAGAGTGAGCACTACTGGCACAATAGTAGAATGACAATAAATTGAAGGATGTGGTAAAAATCACTAGTGATACACTGTTTTTAGAAATAATATAATTAGAATTCATGTAAAATATTTGTTAAAACTATTATAACATTAGCAGTGAAGACCAGAAAAAATTAAAAAAAACCCAGAATGTAGCCAAGACAAAATCTCGTGATGATAAAGCTCATTATCAAAATGATGTTAGCCTTTAGAAGTCACTACTTAACATAGTAGAATAAAAAGACCATAGACCTCAAATCAGAAGTTTTAAATGTTTCTTACTAGGAAAGCTTACCTTACACTCCTTCTCTTTCACTTCTGTAAATAAATAGGTGAATGAAGAATAGAGCATGCATTTTAATATCAATAGATAAGAATCCTTTTCTCTGACTATGTACATTTCTCAAATATGTGTGTGTATTTATTGCGTTATTCTGGCTGAGATAATATAACTATAAATATTTACACTAACTGCATTTATGAGCCTCATTTGGGACTGAGATGGTAGTCAGTTGAATGTTGCACAAACATATAAAAATGCAATCCTGTGTCCAAAGATATTGCACCCAAAAAAATTCTGATAGAACAAAGATTCGAAGTTTGGAACACAACATCTGCTAATTAGTGTAATAAAACAAATGGAACTGATTTATTAATTAAATTTGATAATGAAGAGAGTGTTTGTTCTTAGTGTTTTTCCATTGGCAATGAGAACTAAAATAAAGGAGTTTGAAAAATGGAAAAGAAAAAGGCATAGATCAGAATGGACTCAATCTGAAATCTACTACATAAACAAGATGAATCCCACTAACTTGTGTTTTGGAACATACACCAGCTAACATAGGCACTTCTGTGATTAGAATGAACATGGCTATTATAGACACCAGATAATATTCCACTGATTAAATTTACTGAAAACGATTTTAATTAGGATAAATGCAGACTTTTTCATGGACATAACTATTCCATGCATTTTAATCAGTCCAAAATTATTTTGGAAGAAAACTAGTTTTAAGAAGAAAGCTGATTATTAAATAAAAAGATAAATAAAAACAATGTTATGATTTATTTTTAATGTCATCAAAAATGAAAATATTTTCCATTGTAAGCTCTTGTTGTTCATGAAAATTTTGCATATGTTTCATTTTTCTTTAAAAAAGGATGACTTCCAATTCACGTTCCCTCATTTCCTGTCATAACTCTCATCTGTCTTAATGAAGAAAATATTCACTTAGTAGCTGCTTCTCATTATTAGCAAGGAGTATGTACTACTGAAAAACTACTATAGACTGACGAGACCAGTGTCCTTATTGTCACTTCTTTATTGTCACTGATGAAAGAAATCATTAAAAAAGGATTCAAGAAGAAGCACAACTTAGTTGTTAGCATCCCTATCTTTTGCATGCTATTTCTCTTAACCGACAGCAACTCCTCAGTGAATACGGAGGAGTCTGGAGAGTTTAGGCTGAAGGCAGCATCTCTTAATTACTTCTATGAATTTAATTGGTGCATCACAATAATTGAAATGGGATGGGGAGAGAAAGGGCGAGAGGAAGATTTCCCCTTTTGTACTCATGATAGAACACCTGCAATATATGGTATAAACTCGAGAGGCTTAATATCTTTTAAATAACTTTTTTATCTTATAATTTCTGCATTGTATAACTTCCCAATGTTCTGAATGCATAGTATTAAAAGACAACACCAATAAATTCATAAGGAGACAAAGCTGCTACATAGCTGCATACACTATGGTGGAATAATTCAGTTGACAAATCAAATACATACAGCTTGTTTGAAACTGTGTATTTCTTAGATTACAAACAAATGACATAGTTGTGTGAGTTCTTCAGAAACATCAGTCTCTATTCATGCTTTTTTTATTTGGAGTGTTGCAGCAAGTTTCTTTCCTGATAGACAAAAAACTACTTACCTGGGAGATGATTACTTCTCTCTTTGAGACTTCAAGTCTACATTTCAGGCTAAAAACCCATTTGGCCAATACGGTGAGATGAAACCACTCTGCAATTAAAGACCTTCATGCAAATGTATAAATGCAGAATAACATTGATACTAGTAGTCTGAATGCTAATGCAAAACTTGGATGACTCTTCAATTAAAGACCTTCATGCAAAGAAATTCACTGCCTAATATTCATTCTAAACAGTTAAAGCAATTTTAGTGAGGCTACATCTAAACTGCTAGATAGGTACGCTCTGTGCTATGACCCATAGTCCTGGTCTCGTGATCATCTAGATCAAAAAATCTCTTGTTGTGCACCTTTTCTACCTCCTTCCTTGGTCTAGTTTTTCTTCTTATGCATTTTATGCATTGTAAGAAAATGCTTGTGGCTTTAAGACTGTCATGAAATTTGGAAATTGTTAAGACGAGCACCTGGACTTACAAGATGGGAAATGTTCTTTTGTGTCACAGTTCAAATGTAAGCCAAGTCTTGTTTCTATCCAGAAAATACTTTGCCTATATCAAACTTCTGTTAAATAAAAATGTTTCTGCAACCTGAAAACAAAAGATCTCAGTAATGTAGAATATATAGCAGAGACACTGTTCAGAATCTTAAAGGAGAAAATGGTTGAGTTCACTGATAGATGGGTTGTATTGAAAATACATTTACTCATTTGGAGGGCCGACTCATAAATAGCAAGAAAACTAATGGTAAAAACAGTTTGTATTTAAACAGTGAAAGAAGAATATCCCTGATGCAGCATAAATGCAAGTCAAAGGAAATCTTGATACAGATTTCAGTAGATTGCTAAATAGTTTTATAGCTTTATTTTTGGAAACACCTTTTTATCATAGATAATTAGAATTTTTGTTACTTTTTAATGTAACTTTGATTGCAGTGAAAGTCTTCTAATGACAATACGCTAAATGTAGGGTTTTTTTCTGATTTACTGTATTATTGTAAAATAATTTCAGGTTTATAGTCAAGCTGTTCAGGTTTCAGCTGACTGTGAGTAAAACAATGTTTTAAACATATTTTGAAGTGCCCATTAAAATAACTGTAAAAAAATTATTGTGACATTATGATCTAAAGATGAGACATTCTGTCTAACAACAATAGTAACTTTTAAATGGGCCAAATGACACATTCTTTTCCTAATGATTCATTCACCTTACTATCTTACAGAAACTTTCATGTTTCTCTTTAGCTTAAGAATTAAATGAATCATAGGTTTTGTCACATGAGATTTCAGGTTTTTATATAATACGATCATCTATAAATATTTATTTCTGGAAAAAAGAAAAAAAGAAAATCCTCTTGTGAATATGGCTCAAAGGCTTCTATTTTGGGAAAGAAAGGCCTTGATCTTTTCTTACCAAGATTAAATAGAGAAAAGACAAAAAGTAATTTTGTCCTTTTTTTCTGTAGTTTATCGCAGTGTTGATCAGACCTGAGTCTTCCATAGTCATCTTACCTGTGTAAACTGCAATAAGGTCAAAAAGAAAATCTTCTGAGAAGACTATACTGCAAAACTTATTCAAACAAATGCAAAGTTGGGCATTATGACAAAACTATGATTACTGTTCATAAGAAGTAAATGACAAATAACAGGAAAAAAAGATCTTAAGAAGGTAGGCTGATACTGAGCAACAATGTTGAAAGCTACAAGTACTTCTTAGAACAGTAGATAAGTGGGAAGAAGTTGACCTTTGAGTAATTCTGCATTGACTATTTAATATCAACAAGACTTCCTACAGATGTTCACTGGAAGGTCAAAATTTCAATACTGCATAATGATGAACATTAGTAGGAGTGCAGGACTAAATCTTCCAAGGTGTAAAATGGGGCAATGATAACCTTTAAGTGCCTACCTCCACTGTACACCACCACCTTCTGGAGTCCTCAAAGCCAGACTGGTGCCTTAAGAAACAGCTCGGAAGAACACACAGTATGGAATGAGCAACAAATCAAAGCTGTAGGAGTAATGAATAAATCAGGAGAGAGAGAAATGGTTAAGAAAACAGTGGGTTCATGTGCTTTAAAAGGATTATTTGGTCAGAAGTAGGACATCTCTTGGCCATGAAAAGGAGTGTAGTACAGAGAAAACAGCAGAGCCTACATTCTATTCCTAAAGAAACCTATATCAAGAAGCTATTTTTGCTCACCAGGCCAAGATTTTCAGAGCTGGGTATCATTCTGTTTAGGTCTTCTCCGAGAGTCTTTTTCAGTTCACAGAACTTAAAATTCTCAGAGAATCATGTCTGAGTTTATCAGACTAGTGATTTTACAGTGTGATGACAAAGCTATGTGTTGCATACCACAGTGCTTGACACAGCAGTGTGTCAGTGACGCTCAGTGGTCCAAAGTCTGAGTGTGCAGTGTTGGAGGGTTGTGAAAGCCAGAGTTAGTCAAGCATGACTCATGAAGTGTACAGAGTGGTTGAAGAAGCAAATAATACCCAAAAGCGCAACCAGATTCAGACTCAAAGGAAGCCAATTGCTTCATCCCAAAAGCAGACCTGGAATGAAGTCGTATACATGATTTTGCAAAATGGAATTTCACTTCAAATTTTAATTTATTTCTTTTCAAGATATTCGTATGTTTCAAATACACAGTTTAACTGTGTTTTCTCAATGCTATTCTTATGTGTTTGTAACTTCCACTCCAGCTCACTTAGCATGAAGATATTTCAGCTTCAGAAAGTATTATTTTTTTACTTTGAAAAATAAACATTTGGCTAATCACATCCAAGTTTTGCATTAGCATTCAGACTGCTAGTATCAATGTTATTCTGCATTTATACTGAAAAAACAATCTCCGTTCCAAATCAGTTAAAACTGGTGAGAATCAGTAACTTAACAGTAACACAAACATGCATAACCAATCTTTCTACAGCATGGAATGTGAGACAATGGAAACAACAGAAGGAACAGTCATACAATCCAACTTTGAATTTTTGATTTATTTAGAGATTTGGGATTGGCTGAAACAATTATATATTAACTCAAAGAAAAAAAAAAAAAAAAAACAAACCTGTTAATAAATGTAGAGCTATGGAGACAATATGACCGATGGAGGCCAATTACCAGTAGCATATTAGTTATGGTATTGCTACATATAAGTAAGAATAAATTACTGTGTCATAAAAAGTTAAGTGTACAAATCTTTTGTGCAGTTAACATATCCTCCTCCTTTCAAAAGTACTGGATTCTTTTGGGGTAGCTTTTCTTTCAATGGAAGAGCAATATTGCCTTATTGTGAAAACATGAATATTTATAATAGAGTAACTGAAGTTAGTTTCTTTTACATTAACTTTTTCCCATATATACCCTCTGAACTTGAATGTCCGATTACTTGTCTTGGATTGCATGAACGCCCTCAGAAACCCACTATACTCTCCTCAACTCCGAGCTGTCAACTTGAGAAGGTGATAGAACCAAGAACTGTTCCAAGACTGTGGTTGATGTGTTCAGGTTTACACAGGACTAAACCCAAATTCCTTTAAAATGCTTAGGTATGACAAGGCCTGCTTCCTGGATGTTTATATGAAAGAGTAAGTTACTCCATCACATGCTATTATTGAAGTATTATGTCATTTTTTAAAGTAACATTTTTCTAGCAGAGCTGAAATGGTGGAAGACTAATCACTCCTCTCCTACTTTCATCTAGTGTTCCGTGTTATCATCACCCACTTTCATTATACTCTGATGGCTAAGAATAAGCCATGATGGGCTTGAATGAAAGCAGACCAGCAATGATATTCAGCTATTGATTCTATTTCCAAATGATAATTGCTACATTCAGCCAAGCCTACAGAGGTGCAGAGCAGTTGGCTGAAGGTAAGACCAAGACAAGATGAAAATGTTGATCACTGGAAGAAAAATTTACTTCAGTAAGTTAGACAAAATAGCATCTCTACTTTTCATCAAAGATCTGTAGCCTATTCACGAGAGTGAGGTTTTTAAGTTTTCATTATCCTCACTAAGCATAGTTGATTAAGTAGCTTTTCTTCTTAGTCTGTATCAAGAACTCACAGCTAGCTGCCAGAAAGTCCAATTTTATTCTAAGTGCTCCCTTTAATTTTCAGTCAAGGAGTTTATCAAGTTTCATTTATATCTGAAACAAAATACAGAGAATCCTAGTAGCTATATTTATCCAGGAGGATTCAAACCACATAATGAAGTTAAAAAACATGTGAAAGTTTTTGACAAGTCATACTGACTTGCATATTGGCAAACTTTCAGAGAACTCCAGCTGAATTCATAATCAAAGAAAAACCCAAAGATGTTAGTGTTCTGTAACACAAATATTCATGAAGTAAATATTATTCAAAAATTTCCATTCCAGGAAGAATTCTGAGGCTGTAACAAAACATATATACTCCATGAAGTCTAACAAAACTTTCAGATTTACAGTTGATTTTATATGGTCATTGTTAAAATAACGATGATAGCTAAATAATCTAAAACCTGAAAGCAGATTTTAGATAAGTGATAAATCTGCATTGAATTAGATTGGAAAAATAAAAAAAAAGAAACAAAACACAAAAAACAACACAACAAAACGAAACACTTGCTGCCATTTTGTCCTCGTTTGGTGTAGAGCGGTTCAGTGAGAGAGGCTTTTGCTTATACTTGTTGCTGTGGCAACCAGGGTCAGCTGATTGGTTGTTTACCCCATGGAGGGGTTGTACCTGTGGGGACGCATGGACAGGTCATGCGACCCAAACTGACCAATAGAGAATTCCATCCCATTTGCCATGGTCACTATAAAAGCTGAGGGATCAAGTGGATCAGGTTGCCTTTCTGCAATAGCTGTTTTCTGATGTTTCTTCTTCAATGGACTGCTACTTCAGTGGCTGTCTTTTTCCAATGACTGACGTCTGAGGAGGACCCTACCAGCTCATTTGGCTTTTGATCCCAGTCAGTGTGTTACAGTTCCCATTTGTCACTGAGTCCAGTCTGGAACTTTCCTAATGTCTGCTGGTGACATCCTCCTAGGAGCTTGATCCAGTTTTATATATATTTATATGTATTGTATCTACTTCATTATTTCCTTTTTATTTTATTATTAATATTTCATTAGTTTAGTTTTTTTCTAAACTCATAAATCTCTTTATCTCTTCTTCCTCAGAGTGAGAGGTGGGGGAGAGCATCTGTTGTCTTATCATTAGCGAACCTGACGCGAGCCATGACAAATTTGTAAGTGTTTTATAATTATTTTAGCAACTTAACAAAATTCCAAAATATATCAAAGCTAGTATCATTTTTTTCAAGTGAAGATGTAACTATGGACCATGTTGCCAAAAATAGTCATATTTATTTTTACAGTATTTCTGGACTCTAAAAAATGAGTTTTCTTTACATCAGCTTGTCACCACCAACGGGATATGAAGTGTTATCTTCTGAACCAAATATGTGTAGAATTAAAATGAATAACTACATCAGTTTCTATATGTTTGGAAGAAGATGGACAGGATATTTTTGTCTTGCATTGAAGTGCAGTAGCAGTCCTGAGGAGATACCTGAAGCTTCAGGAAAATAGAAGGGCTTTAACTGAAACCCTTTCTTTGGTTGCTAGAATACATTCTGCACAAAAGGAAAATACAGTGTCTGTTTTTTGTTTGTTTTTTTTTTTTTTTTTAAATTTACTCAAGAGAAACTTGCCAAACCCAAATTCTCCATAGCATAGAGTTGCAAATGTGCTCCTGAATATGTTCTAAAAAGGCTCACCAAGTGTTACATGTTCCTGAAACACCAGAGTGTATATTGTGCACTATACCTGCTGTTACACATATTCAGTTCAATGTCCCATTTCTAGGGATTTTAGAAGTTGTCAGTAGGTTTTAAAAGTGAAAACAGTTAGCCAGTCTTTCTCTTTAATCTGTAGGGAAAGTAAGAGGCGGTTTGTTTGATTGTTTGGTTTTTATTTGGAGAGTACATATGATTAGACCTGTGCAGTTCTATTTGAAAAATCATTAGGGGGAAACTACTACATGAAAAACTAGGTGAGCTCATTGCCATTGGTACTTCTAGAAACAGAGGCTAGATTCACACAGGTAAATTTAATATAAAAAATAATAATAAAAAAATAGATGACTTTTGGGAGCATAGATGAGTAAAGGAATTCACAGAAGTCTGTTCACCACCCATGTTCTTTCTACAGCACTTGAGGACATTCAAGTCCTCTACAAAACACTGGAGACAGTTTAAGATCTCAAGTTTCTACGGACATCTGTCTTTGGGGAAACTGAATCCTGCTCCTAAATGTAAATATTAGGGTGAATGAAATTGATTTCTAGGCTCCAGTGACAATACTGATTAGATCCGCATTGATTACAATAGGAGGTTAAAACCTAGTTCACACGTTTGCTTGTACCCACTTAAATTTAGGTACTATAATCTCAAACTGAATTGCATTGCGTAGAAAGCATGTACATGTCTGTGGCTCAGTTTAGTGGCTTACACACCTATCTAGTGTCATTTGAAATGTCCTAGAGTATACAAAGTATCCACCTAAAGTTGTTCTAAAAGGACCCAGGTCCATACAGGTCTCTCTGCTGTGTCTATGTGCTAACCTTTGGGAATGTCTTATGTACTAAGACTTTGACTAAGGATTCTATGTGTAGATGTATCTATACAGGTAGCATTTATTTAGTCATAGAAACGAATTTAGTGCCATTTGAGAAGTTGTCCTCACTACTTTAACTGTCTTCCAATTTCTGCTTCAGAAAAATAAAGGTCTTGTTATAGACTCTGTGCCATACCTGACAGCTCTGGGTGTCTTGGATCCTTTTTTGGCCATGTCATGGTTTGGGCTGGACTGGCCACTGAAATGAATGACATATGCTGTCCCCCACCTCTCCCCTGAAGGGAAAGGAGGAAGAGAGAGAAAGAGACTTATGAGTTTTAAAAGAGACTAAACTAATGAAAATATTAATAAAATAATAAAAAGAAAATAATGAAATATATACAATACATACAAAACCATATCAAGCTTGTCACTGCCAGGCACTGTGAAAGTACCAGACCAGATGAGGCTAACAAAGTTATCTGACCTTGGTTGTTATAGCAATAAGTACAAGCAGGAAGCTCTCTGCATACCATTTCTTGGCATAAATTATAAACAATCAGGTCTTATCACTCTGAAAGCAGACACTGTCTTAAAAATGTGCTGTTAATTTCAGAGAGTTCAGTTAGTTAGAAAAGGCTTAGCTGCAAAGTAAAATTACTGAAAAGAAAATTGGTTCTGTTTTACCTCAAACCAGGACAGGCCATGATTGCACAGTATTGGAGATTTTTACATAAGCACGCATTGTTTAAAAGAGTAGTATAGATGACAGCTTCATTAAATATGGTGTTGATATGTGAATAGATCTGTGGTTGCATATTTTGTGTTCAATATTAATATGTGCAACATATTCACATATCTAAGCAACAAACAAATAAGTGATTGTACTGCTTTCAGACTCAAAACAATAAATCTGCTTAAGCTGTGCTGCAATTTTGAGTCGTTCTCTGTCAGGGTGAGCACGTCACTTGTATTTTGTATATTCTTATTCTTTCCTCTGGTCTTGAGCAGCGTCTAATACCTTATATTTCAGTGAAAGAGAGCTAGCTTCAGAATAAACCAAAATGCCAAAAAGCAGCAAAAATGCTAGCCAACTATGTAGAGTGATTTCTTCCATATCTTGAATGATGAAAAGTAAGTTTATTTGCCTTATGTGAAGAAAATCCTAAATAAAGCAATCAAAAATGTCCTGATGACACCTAGGTTAGCCAACATTTTTCTCAACATGAATATTGGACAGACTGAATGATTACAAGAGTGATTTTTGAAATGTGGCTAAAATGATGAAATTTTGGAAGAAAGCATGCTTTGGTGGTCTTTGGTTGTTAGCTTTGCTCCATTTATTTTGCTTTAGTTCAACTAATGCAATTGTATATGAATGAAAATAAAAATAAATTGTTGTTTTTTTCCACTCCGCATAACATAATTTTAAATACCTCAAATAAGTTTCATATAACTCTTCTGTCAGAGTCAGTAATCTTTTTTCCTGCTGATTAGTTTCTGATTGTCTTCCTATAAATCCCCTATATATGTGTGCATAGTTGCATACATTACATTATTTAGTTTAATAGCTGGCAATTTGGCACTGACACATTAATATTAGAATAGAGCACAATAACTCAAATATTTTAACAGACATAAAGTCATCAGCTAACAATAATGTTCAATACAAGCATACATTGGGAATTACCTCAAATTAGAAAAGGCAAAATGTTAACCAGTGTTTGACTTACATTATACTTCAGAGCTGCTAAATTATTTTGACTTTGAGATTGCTTTCAAGTTTCTTCTCATGACATACCCAGTGTTTTCTCTTGCATAGGTATTGTGTCCTCTTTCACATATTTATTTTTGGCATAACTTCACTGCTATGTTTTTTTAGGAACTCCATTCTCATTGATTAATGTAAAAAAAAAATAATAAAGAAAAGCTGGTAATATCGAGGAAAACTACTGGTTTAGGCTGTCTTCATAGAATAACAGAGCTACAGAATAGTTAAGATCAGCAGTCTGAAGACCACCTGAAGACCGTCTAGTCCAACCCCCTGCTCAGAGAAGTGTCAACTACAGCAGGTTGCGCATGGCTGTGTCCAGTCAGGTTTGAATATCTCCAGGAATGGAGTCTTCACCACAACTTTTCTGGGTAACCTCTTCTAGAATTTTGATCACCATCACAGTAAAAAAAAAAAAAAAAAAAAATCTGATGTTGAAACAGAATTTCCTGTAGGTCAATTTGTGTCCATTGCCTCTTGTCCTGTCATTGCACTCCCATCTTTACAACCTCCCTGCAAGTATTTATACACACTAGTAAGATCCCCCCGAGCCTTCTCCAGCCTCTCTTTGTACGACAGATGTGCCTTAGTTGTCTTCATGGATTTTCTCTGGACTCACTTTAGTATGTCCATGTCTTTCTTGTACTGGAGAGCCCAGACGTAGACACATCACTCCAGATGTGGCATTAGCAGTGCTGAGTCGAGAGGAGGGATCACCTCCCATGACCTGGTGTCTTTGTTCTTCCTAGTGCAGCCCAGGAGACTGTTGGCCACTGTTGCCACAGGATGCATTGCTGATTCATTGGCAGTTTATTGTCCACCAGGACCCCCAATCCTCCTCTGACAAGCTGCTTTCCAGACTGTTGTCCCCCAGCCTTTACTAATGTGTGTGGTAATTTCTCCCCAGGAGCAAGACTTTGCATTTCCCTTGGTTGAAATTAAGATGCTGTTCCTCTTGGCCCAGTTCTCCAACTCATCTAGGTTCCTCTGAATGGCAGCACAACCATCTTATTAAGGGATGTCAGAAGCAGCCAGCAGCTCCAGACCCAGGATTTCCTCCTGGAGGAAGGAAGCTGGAGCCCTGCCTGATGCACCTGGGGACCCAGGCCTTGAACACAACTGCTGCCTAAACATTTGTAGGTTCAACCAGTAGTGAAGCTGAACATGTATCCCAGATAAACATAAGTGTGTGCACACACAGAGGACACTGACATTGATAGCTACATATTTATTGAACTCCCATAAAGCATGAGTATCAACAGTCAAGTCCCCTTCCTCTTCATCTGGTCAGGAATGAAGGTCACTAGTGCAGGCCTGTACAGGACACCCTCCAGGTTCACAAGTACATACACATTCACAGATCCCTCAAGCACCAGCACACCCCTCTGTCTGCCCGGCACCTCTGCCTGGATCCTGAGTCCTCTTAACCACTGCACAGGTGCCCTACCTGCTAACAGGTCCAGCTTGGTGCTGTTTGCAAACACACAGTGCTCACATGCACTCTACATTTGCAAGTCCCCCTGGCCATACCAACATGGAACATTGCCCATCTGATAACCTATGCTGGACTTCCTACTTGCTGCCTGGTCCAGCTTGAAGTTTCCTAGCAGATACATGTGTACACCCCACACACATGAGGTGTGGGGAAGATACAGACACTCGCCCCCAGCAGCTGGCAGCAGGCACATGGGCACTGAGCCACTCACCTCACTCACCCTGGTCCTTCCCAATAGCTGAACCTGAGATCCCCACTCACTCCAGTAGCTGACATTACAGGCCAGAGGCACCTACATGCATGGTCTCCAGTAGCTGGCATCAAATCTACTCACACTGCCCCCTCCCCCCCCCCCCCCCCCCCCCCCACCCCCAGTAGCTGGCATTCTGAGCAGACAGTCTGTAGGACAGGACTCAGGGAACTGGAACACCTCCCCTGTGAGGACAGGATGAGAGAGTTGGGGTTGTTTAACCTAGAGAAGAGAAGTCTCTGGGGAGACCTTATAGCAGCCCTCCAGTACTTAAAGGGGGCCTGCAGGAAAGATAGGGAGGGACTCTTTATCAGAGGTTGTAGTGATAGAAGGAGGGGTAATGGTTTCAAACTGAAAGAGAGTAGATTTAATTAGATATTAGGAAGAAATTCTTTACTCTGAAGGTCATGAGACACTGGAATGGGTTGCTTGGGGAAGTTGTGGATGCCCCCTCCCTGGAAGTGTTCAAGGCCAGGCTGGATGGGGCTTTGAGTAACCTGGTTCCCATGGCAGAAAGGTTGGAATCAGATGATCTTAAGGTCCTTTCCAGCCCAAACCATTCTATGAATCTATGATTCCATGACATGGTCAGGAGACTTTGGCATCTGCAACTACTGCTGCTGAGAATCCACTTGCTCCAGTCCCCTGTCTGGCTCCTGTAGATGGTCCACATCCACCCACACTGGTCCCTCAAGTAGCTAAGCACTTAGTCCTGGAAGCACTTCCACACATACTGGGTAAAGAGTGAGATTACACAGACAGATAGTTAAGAAAGGATTTAATAAGAAGATAGGAAGGACTGTAGTGATCAGGCAGAAAGCTAGCAGACAAGTGTACTGACTGGCCACAGTGTGACTGTCACCTTTTATACCCTTTTTTGTGTATTCCTCACTTTGCTTCTCTCCAGTCCATTCCTCTAAACATTCTTTTTTTAAGTTTCACACAGTCCCACAGCTTCCCCTGTCAAATACGCTCATGTTCCTCTTTTTTACTTTCTTCTTATCAGTTACAAAGTCACCTTTCCCCTCTCCAAAGCTCTGCCTGCAGTTTCTTAATGGCCCATCAACTAGTGACTGGAGGCTTTTGGACTTTCACATTGTCTAGATTATCCCTTGCCTTTCAGCTTTGTGTATCTATGTAGTTTTGCTTCTCCCTTTACTCATCCCCTTTGCATTGAAAAGGTCCTTGATTTGATAATCTCAGTGAAGTAGACAGTCTCACTTTCAACATACCCTTACAGAGCATAGCCAATGACATCGGCCAGCTCTGTCAGCATCTGTGGGTACACAATAGCAGGTCTCATGGACTTGTGTACATCTAGTCTGCTGAAATGTGCCCTAGCCTGATCCTTCTCCACTAAGCTTGTTTTCATTGCTCCAGACTTTCCTACAGCAATATCCATCCTGGTTTGAGGGCCCATGCTACAACAAGCAAAGATGAATCTTACCAGTGAAAACAAAGGACAAGAAGGCATTGAGTACCTCAGCATTTTCCATTTCCTTTGTCATCAAATCCCTCATCCCATTCAGTAGCAGGCCCATATTTTCCCTAGTCTTCATTTTGCTACTGATTTACCTGTCAAAGCCTTTCTTGTTGCCTTTCACATCCCTTGATAGATTCAGCTCCACGTGGGTTTTGGCTTTCCTAACCCTGTCCTTGTGTGCGTGGAGACTGTCTCTATTTTTCCCAACACATTTGGCCCTGCTTCTAGCTTTTGCATGCTTTCTTTTTGACCAGTCTTTCTGTGCTTACCTTCACTATGCTGGGTATCCCCAATTACTAAGAAGGAATCTGTGGGTTTAAGCCAGCTCAAGTCCTCTGCTTTTTTGAAAGTTCATTTTGGTTTTGCTGTTTTGATACTATATGTTGGGCTGAGTCACATATACATTTCCCCCATTCCAGTATAGCTAGCTGAGGAAGACACTCGCACGTTTTTGATTAAATCAGGGTAGGCCATTTACACAAACACTTGAGCCACTCAGCTGATACAGTCATTGTCTAAAATAAAGGCCACCTTCTGGTCCCCTTTGTGTTGAGATAAATTCAGCTCCCTTTTCAGTGGTCAGTCACTCCCTACTTCTTCCACGAGCTTCATGAGTACATCTCTTGTGCCCATTTCCTCTGTGCCTTCTTGATTGTTCACATTCACTTAATAAGTATTCTCCACTTCATCATTAGAAAGGCTTCTGAAAGGAAAGAGTTTTTTTTTCCTCATTAGATATTTTCATAACCTTTCATAAAGAAGGTGATTTTTTTTTGAGAAATTTCAGAAATACTGCCTTTGGGAGGAGTGGGGGGCACATGATACACTACACAACTGTTCCAATTAGCCTGCCAAGTCTAAGATGTTCCCCTCATGAAGACAGTAAAATATTAGTTTTGTGATTAATTTTCCACCTTTTGATTTTGTGAAATATATTATATTTCATCCAAGCTTTCCTGTGCTGTGAAAGCAGTTCTGTCAGGTAGTGAAGGATGATTCATCAAAGACACATTGTAATACTACTGTTGTAGCAGTGGAGTTTGCCTGTTATAGGATAAGCACTACTTATAAAAATTAAGGGAAGAACTTTGTGATAATATTTCTTTTAACTGAAAATCAACTCACTAAATAGTTTCTTATATCCTTTCCCATCACCTCAAGTGTAACTATAATGAACCTGGCACTACTGATAAACAATATAGGGAAAAAGCAAGTCCAAATTCTTTCCTTGTTTTCTGAGTAGATTTATATTCTATAGGATTTGGTAGGAAAAGAACATGGAAATCAAAAATTTACTTGCTTTGTAAAAAGGAAGAATGTTATCTGCACAGGCTGTATTTTTTCTTGACTTTTTTTTCCAAATATTTTAAATTAATAAAGTTATGGATTTGTTATGTCTTATTTGTTTGTTTATTTCCCCCCCAATAATGACAAAGGCAAAAAAAAAAAAAAAAATTGTTTTAAAGTCTGTCAAATGAAATACCACAGTATGTATTTGACCATTTGAAAGTTGTTTTTGTATGAACATGAATTAAACTGTCTCTAACACTTAGAAAAGTGAAAGAAAAATTAAAGTGTACAGTTAAAATGGATTGAAAATGGCACTAGGCAAAAAAAACTGAAATCAAAATCTTCTATTTCATCACTAATTACTGTAACACAATATTTGGTGACTTTTTTGCTATGATGGTCAGTCACATATTTGGATGTATTGATACAGAAAACTGAATTCATATGTATTTCTTAATTACTGTTTTTTTCACTTTATATTTTTTTAAGGATAAGGCTTACCCAGAGTTTTACATTTTTGCAGAAGAAGTTTTACATAAGTACAGAACTTGATATGTATTCATGGATATCAAACACAACCATGTTACTGAGATTTAATCTTTCTCTGATTTAATCTTGTGCTAGTCTAATTTCAAACAGCAGCATTTCTATATGGCCTGAAGTCTTACAAGGATTCATAAAAATGTCTTGTTGACAAAGGATTACAAGAATAAACACTTTATGTGATGAAGCCCTGAACCAAAGATTCTGTATCTGCTAGGGATAATAATAAGGCTGAATGAAGCCTTATTACAGACATGCAAAGACCCCCGAAAAGAAGAAAAAGAAAAAAAAAAAAAAACACCAACAGAACAGCAGTATTTTTCTTTAAATGCTAGCAGTGGACCACTAACAACATTGTATATTCATGAACTTCTGCCTTTGATGTTAAATGACAAAATAAAACCCTAATGATGCTCAACAGAACCTATTAGGAGAGAAGGAAAACAGTAAATAGTTGTTGGTCAAAGCAGATATAAAATAATGCTAGGTTGCTTTTAGATAACTTTGAAAATAGTGCATCTTCTCATGTGGAGAAGAAATATCTGATAACATGTAGAATGCCAATTATATGCAGTCTTTATTATGCCTTACTGCATATCAAAATAATATAAATGAGAATAGTCAAGGTAGATGGAAAGGCAGCAAGAGCAAGATCATGGCTAGGTATATTTTAGATGTTTAAGTTAGGATCCGAAGGGAAGAGTTATATCACCTAATTGTCAGGGCCCCGAGGACACCAGCCAACCTCACTCTTCCTGATGAACCTCACCTGGGACACCCCCCTCCCCCCGCCCCCCGTCCAAGGCTGGGACACCATTTTGGCTTAGTAAATCCCTAGCCTGGTCCCAGTGATGATGTGGTGGTACCTGTGCCCACTTCTGTCTCTAGCCCTGCCTCTGGCTGGGCTCGACCGTCATTGTGAGGAGTTCATCTCCTGAATGACCCCGTCAGGCCCAGCTCTTCCCTTGACAAAAGCACTGGTGGGCCCTGTTACCAGCCTCAGCTCTGCTCACTGCACTGAGCAGTAGGGGAAAAGGCTTTAAAGCTGAGGAAGATCTTCGCTTCAGAGTCACAGAAAGGCATTTATTATTTTCTTAGACTTAACTACATTTGTTTGATTCATAAAAGCATAGCTGGCTTTAGTTCTAATACAAATATTCACAAATCTGAATTTCTTACTTATGCATTTGACAGATGCTTGCATTGTTCCTAATGAGCAAATGAAAAACTTTTAACATATGACATCAGCTAGATTGAGCTGGTGATTTTCAGCTAACCACGGAGTAAAAAATAGATTGTTAATTTAAAATTGCAGCATTGTATCAAATGAGATGGAATCACTTATTCAAGTAATCTACTAACTAGAGCATCAAACTAAGTTCATAAATCCCCTAATAAAATATCCAACTGGGAGGCTTTGTAACAGATATGCAAATTCAGGGATCCTAAGATATGGAGAGCAAAATAACCAAGGCCTTCCATGTCCTGAGAGAGTGCTCTACAGACCAGGCATAGCATGAAGAGACCAAAACAGTTTCTTTCCCCTCTCATGAATCACAAAGGTAATCTATAAGGCAACAAAGGGAAAGTTGTGTCTGGCTCTGAAGTTTCAGTGAACATATATTATTTCACTGAGGAAATACTGATATGCTGATATACTTGCCATGTAGCTGTTTGTTCCCTAACTTAGACAGTTAACTCACCTCCAGTTACTACCTGAAGACCTTAGGACACCTACCTCCACAGCATGATTGATCTTGGAGCTAGTGCCTGTAGTGCTGAACATCATGGCAGGTAGTCCTTGTGTCGGTATCCAGCATACTTTTTAAAATCTGGCTCGAGAATCTCATTGAAAACCTACAGTATTTAAGCAATTTTGAAAATGTTATCTATTAAAATCAAAACCTTGCAAATGTGTTTGCTTCCAAATGAGTTTTCTAGTTTTACCAAGAGGAGGGATGGCATGGGTACACCAGAAAATGGGAATGGAAGGAGGAAAGTAGTAGGGAAGACAACTAGGGTCTTAGAATTTTACAACAAAGAGAATATCGTAAAGATGCAGCTCTACTTTTTATAGTCCTTCTACAGAGGATGCATTATAATGTTATTTTTTCCCCTCATATCCTCAATATGATATGATAAGAAAATTATTTTTGTTATTGTTATTGAAATTCTTTTTTGTTTTTTTGTTTTTGTTTTGCAATAACATATATTTTGTTATTGAAATGATACCAACTTATATAATACTATTTCTTTTTTTTTTTTTATGACAGTATTTAGGAATTTGACCAAATATATAGGTGTTCATGTGAGGTTTTTCTGACATTAGAAAGAGAACATGGCTATTTTACCATCAAGGATAAAAATGCTGTTATCAGATAAAAAAGTGTTCTGGAATGGGAGGACAGAAAACAGTT
The DNA here is from genome assembly GCA_947846985.1 of Fratercula arctica. Lineage (NCBI taxonomy): Eukaryota > Metazoa > Chordata > Aves > Charadriiformes > Alcidae > Fratercula > Fratercula arctica. The sequence goes on along the minus strand of CANTUZ010000001.1, from coordinate 44,864,897 downwards.
TGGACTGATACAGTTATTTTGCCTATGATTTTTTTTCTCATAGTTTAATCTCCTAATTAAATGAGATACAAGATCATTGCTGACTTTTCAGAGCGATCTTCAGATAAAGTGGTTTGTAATGGAAGAAAGTAATTGTGGAACAACCAACCAAAAAAAAAAACAACTTTGATCACACAATATCATATGAATTAATGTCTTTCCTGAACTAAGTAATGCATAATGATGTTTTGTGTTCTAGACAGCTACATAAAGTTCTCAGTTTGTTTTAAATAATGAGCAAATACTTCACTTTTGCTTAGAGCCAAAGTTGCAGAACTTTTTCTACTCCCAGAACCAGGCTAGTGAGTCATCAGGCCAGCAATTTTAAGATAAATAAGTAATATGTTATTTTAGACAGAATTCCAGTGTGCCTGCCTGACTCTGAAACAAGTATATAGTCTAGTTGCCCTAATTCCTATCCACTGGAGTACATTACTGATTGCATCTTACAAGATTTGCTGTCTCGAAACCAGTCAGTTGTATATCCATTGATAACCTGATGGTTATCAGGTTATCTGATACTATCAGAACACTGTGTTCTTGCCAGGGGTGGAACCCTAAGACAGCTGGTTATGGCACCTGAACTGTTTTCACTGTGGCAGTGGGGTAGCACTTGGGATGAACATGTTTTGCAGTTATTTACCATGACTACAAAGTCTTTGCAGACATTTCTAAATGTAATATATTAGTTTTAGTCTTTACTATACACAAAAAGGAAACTTTACTATGTGGTAGGTAATTTGCAATTTGTTTTACCTAAAGAAGGAAAGAAGTGGATAAACATGGAGGATGAGAAGGAAGAAAATTTATTACAGAGCATAAAGTTCTAACTTTGAGTATAGGGTACAATCAGATTAATAGTTTAATAAATGTGCAATGAGCACATAACAAGTTTGCATTTCTTAGAATCTTTTTTTTTTTTTTTTTTTTCCCCCCAGGTCTTAATACAGCAGAACAAATAAACATTTTTTAAGCAACCAGTATGCCACAGTACACAAAGAATTCTTTCTCCAGCAGTTGAAATCCAGCTAATTAATTTCAAAAGAAAAAAAAAAAAATACTGGCAAATTGTATCATGAAGACAGAATCTTTCTGTTAAGATCAGAACTCATAGGACAGAGGATAAAAGTAGTCATATTAACAGCAAGCAGTAATGCAGATGAGTAATCTACCAAGAACCTTACCATTAATATTGCTGTAGATTAGCCTCAGCTACCAAAACAGTCATCAAACCAGGTGATTTCAGATTCCTTTCTGCTATGAATCCTAAGATCTCAAAATCACTTCTGTTTTTCTATGACAGACAGGACAGTGAAGACACTTGAATTTGATGGTGGAGAATATTCAAAGTTGGCTTAAAGACCAAACAATCCTTCCTTAGGAGAATAATTAAGGCTAATACCCACTTATTAGTACTGCTGCTACCAACAAGAAAGGAACAAAACCAGAAATGGTGAGGTAGTGCTGGGTATTTAAATCATTGTACCATATCAGAAATTTGCCCATTTAGACTAATGCATTGTCTTTCTAAAGATGTTTTGTATCAGAAGTTATCTAGGAAATGAGAAAAAACAACTACAGAAGGCAGGTACAGTACAAGGCTTGGATATATTTTGCTTTTAAATGTCTTATTTTATGAGATTAAAACAGGTTTTGTTCATGAAAATCCAATCTTAGTAAATGTATTTTGTGGATTAGCTCAGTTCTGCCCTTATAACATATATATCTGAGCTCAGAGCCAGCAGTTCACCCACTTACAACTTAAAAAAAAAAAAAAAAAAAAAAAAAAAAAAAGAAGAAAGCTTACAAAACGCAGTGTTGTTTGCAAGACTGTTGTAACCAAGAAAGTCTGCGTCATTCATTCCTCTGCTTTCAAAAATAAATCTCTGCCTGCCAGTAAACACAGATCATTGTCTGTTGCTGGAATAATAAAGAAAAAGTAGAGCAAATCTTATTTTGTTACCTGTTTTAAAAATGAGACCCTATAGCTATTACTTGTCTTTCAGCCTTTTCCACAGCTAGTTCTAGCAACAGTGTGAACAAAACAGCCCTTTTCAACTTTTAATAAAAACAAGTAGTATCTGGTATAGTTAGGACAAAGTTTATAATACTTCAAGACATTTCATACAAAAGATTTTTTTCTGTTTATGTTAACTTTGAAATCTATCAACTTGGACAGTGCTGAATTTTTAATAAGTGTTTCCATGGCACAATGTCACTCCACCTCTTATTACCCATCTGATCTCAACCAGTTAAATTTCTTCCATGTCTCTGTTACTGTTTTTATTTTTTTTTTAATTTGTTCACTTTCTATTACTGTTGACTATTTATTATTATTATCATCATCATCATCATCATTATCATTATTATTCATAGTATTTTATTCTTATTGATATTCTTGTCCTCTTCTTTATAAACATGCCTGAGCTCAGTAAAAAGGACTGGTATATGACATATTAGCAGAAATCATAAATTTATGTCAAACCAGCAGTTAAATGTAGTTGAACTAGGGAAAATGTGACTGTGGTTAGGTGGATAAAGAGATTGTAACTGTTAACACTTTACTGTTTTCCATTTGAAGTTTGTGTAGGAGTTTAATGACAAAATGCCACTTAATTTTTTTCCCCCTCAAGTTTTCAGAGACAGAATCTCTTCTAAAAAAAAAAAAAATAAAAAAATTTCACCAAGTTCCTTTCTCACTATACATGCCTCTTTTTTTTGGCAATTGGGTTGCATCAGAATGAGTAACACCTAATTTCAGGGTTGTTTTCTCTAACAATTCCCTTCTTTTTTTCTCCTTCCTTACCTAGTTTTTCATAACATCCTCTCTAAGAAAATGAAATGGAATAGGCAATAAAACAAAGGAATGTACAAAGACACCTTCCACATTTTTTTGATGACATTCATTTTATTAATTGCAGCAGCAAGAAAGTTTCTAAAAATATCTAATACACAAGCAATAAAATAATAAAGTTACTGTTCTGTTATCAGAAGAAAAATACAAATCTGCACTGATTGCTCATCTGGAAGATTAATGAGCATCATTTTCTTACTAAAAAAAAAAAGCACAATGAGATTATTTTCAGAATCTTTTACATCATTTTGTGTGACAGGAACCAGCAGAAAACTTTCAAAAGTATTAGCAGATTTTGTTGGAATTTGCTTATTTACATTTTTTATGTACTTTTTAGTGAAGAGATGAACTGATTTGCAGACATAGCTGATTCTAGGCTCCCTTCCCTCCCCTTCCATTCCCTCCCCTTCCCTTGAAAGAGTTGATTCCAGCTGTACTTGCCTTAGGTTAGGATGACGCTGGGATTGTTTCTGTTAATGTTTTACTTTTATAATTGCTCTCAGATTTTCCACCAGATCAGAGTTTAGTCTTTCAAAAGAGTGCAAGATTTTCCGCATTATTTTTTTCTGGATAGAACTGATCTACAAAAATTTCTAATGCCTCAGTATGATTTTCTGTTCATTCTCTTCACAGAGGCTATTCATGAGATATGTCAGAAATAAGATTTATTCACCAGAAAAAAACCACCCCAAGCTGACCTGGTTACCTCACTCCTCATTTTCATAAGCATCCTTAGTAATCTTCCAGAGGATACTTTTTCCCAGTAGGCCACGTTGCAGTATTGCTTTGATATGTTGTCAGTAACTTTATGTTTTGATTCTCTTCTGTTATGTGAAGGAAGCTTCTGAGCATACACACAATCTTCTTTGATATTGCCCTAAGCAACTGGAGGCTTTTAAAGGAGCTCAATAGCTGGGGGGGGGGGAAAAAATAACAAAAAAGAAAAAAAAAAAGGAAAATTCAGCAGCAGTTCTGTTTCTCTAGAAAAGAAAGAGCGTATAGGTAGAAAAACAATAAAGGGAGTACAGTTCCAACCAACACTGGTGAGATTCAAAACCATGGAAGCACAGAGATTTCTAGTTTAATGTGAGCATCATAACGTGAATATCATGTTAGTAAAGAAGGAGAAAAAAGGAAATAAAAAAGAAAAAAAATATAAAAAAGGAATGACCAAATGTACACAGAAAGATTTGAAAAAGGCATAAGAGAGCACTGCAAAGATTTGGCACACACATAACCAAAAGAAAGAAGGGGGAAGAAGGAAATGATATTGTGACTACAACCAATATAACAGTTTTTCTGTTGCTAAGAGTTAGGGAAAAAACAGCATGTTTCTTTTCTTTTAAAGTCATTCTCTTAAAATAATTATTCTGAGAAATGTAATTGAACACTGAAAAATTATTCAGTATTATGAAGCAGTTTTGAAAGTGAGAGTTGAAACCTAGTAAAAGAATTAAAATATCAATTTTTAGATATTTGGGAACATATCTGTAAAATGAGTCTAACTAATGAGTATGTAAAAACTGAGACAAAACTTAACACACTTTGCACAGATGCCAACTCTCCTCTCCCTTCTGGAGTTCAGCAAGAATAGACACTGGTTAGCGTCTCCCCAGAAATATAAATGTATTTGTGTATATATAATTAAAAATATACATAAATGTGTTTTTTTCAGATTGGGTCATTAAAAAGTCATATTGGGTCAAATTGGGTCATTCAATTGAATGGGTCAGTCCAGTTTCATCCATGATTGCAATAGGGACAGTATTGGACTCCTGATAACCAGCTACCACTGAGCAACCAAAGTGCTGGCACACAGAAAGCATGTTAAATTGCATATCTGACTTCCAGCTTTTTGTATACAACACTGGAGTTCTTGTGTGCTATTGGGCAGGACTGCACATTTTGTAAGGTGCTTTCAAAAATCTGTCCCTGAAGATAAATGATGAAATCCTCTTTAAGAGAAAGAGAGATACTTTTTCATATACACAAAATGGGAGAAAATTCAAAACATAAATACTAAACAAAGGCAACTTGAATGATTTTCCTGCTCATGGGTAAATACCATTATGCAACATTACAAACTTAAACTGATTCTGCAGTGGAACACCTACAATCAAAAAGCAGAAATCCCTTTATTATCATCCCCAAGAAAGAGGACATGCCATGTATTGCATTAATAAAAATGATGAGAAAATTAATCCTGAAATGATTCGCATAAAGTAGTGCAGTATAAATATATTTTACAGCATGTACTATGTCCAAGGTATTTGATAAGGGAAAGATAACATACACTAAAAGAAAAAAAAATAATGTTCATACGAAAAAATCTGAGCAAGAATATTGAGATGATGATAAAAGAATTGGAATTATTATATTAATATATTACATATCAATGAAAAATTATGTATATTCTTTCCCCCACTTAACGATGAACTGATAATTGAAGAAAAATGTTCTTTTGGGGAGTGCTGGTGGTTGCACAGCAATAACATGCATTATTTTCACATTCTTTTTCCTGAAGGAAAAGGAGATGAGCCAGTGTTGAAAAGGCAGCATAACAAAACACATTGGTAAAGTACAGCAATGATAATTCTCAGAAATGATTTAGTTTAGTAACAGCAGGAAAGTCATTCACATCTTGTAACACACTAAGAGATCCCTGAGGACAGTTTAACATGTGGCTACATCACACAGTAGACACGCATGGAGCAGAACGGTATAGAACCTGAGGCCCTTCTGTTTTTGAATCGGTTTTCTCCCCACCCTGGAATAATAACTGACTAGAATGATAACTGTCATCTTAAAAGGGGAACGGTCAGGTTTACAAACATACATTTCCATGTCTAATGCATTTTTGTCACACAGGAATTTGGCCATGAAATATAAAATAATGACCATGACATTTAGGCTGAGAGAGCTGGGGCTATTCAGAAGAGAGTTGGTGTTGTTCAGCCTGAAGAGAAGGCTACAGGGAGACCTTACTGAGGGCTTTCAGTACTTAAAGGGAACCTACAGGAAAGATGGGGACAAACTTTTTGTCAGGGCCTGTTGCAATAGGACAAGAGGTAATGGCTTTAAACTGAAAGAGGGTAGATTCAGATGAGGTAAAAGGAAGAAATTTTTTACCATGAGGGTGATGAAACACTGGAATAGATTGTCCAGAGAGATGGTAGATACCCCATCCCTGGAAATATTCAAGGTCGGGTTGGATGGGGCTCTGAGCAAGATGGTCTAGTTGAAGATGTCCTTGCTTATTGCAAGGGGGGTTGGACTAGATGGCCTGTAAATGTCCCTTCCAACCCAGACTATTCTATGATTTTGTGAAATCAAAATGTTTGTATTTTAAGCAACTTTGACTGGTACTGTGATACAAACCATTATTCCTCCAAAAATCAATATTTTTAAAACTTGATTAATGAAAGACTGTGTTGTCTCCCCTGTTCTTTTCTCCAAAATATTCCATGTTGTAAAGCAAAAAAAAAAAAAAAAAAAAAAAAGCTGTTTGATTTCTTCTACATTTAACTTAAAATAGAGTGCATTACTGATGAAAATTAAAGAAAAAAAAACAAACAAACAAAAAAACCAAAAAACCCACACCTGTTTTACTCAGATAAAAATATTTTCTCATCTTTTCACAAATAACTACAGCAACTACCTCATAATATTAGGCTTATTTTGAGACATACATAGTTGCAACAGAAGAATTAATTAATAGTTAAACTTGTAGAAACATTGAAAAATAACGTAATCCAACAAGCCACAAAAAAAAAAAAAAAAAAAATCTATCTCTTTATCTTTGGGCACACTCAAGTATCTCTCAATGTCATCTAAGTATCTTCTGCAGTGAACCAGAAATTACCAAATACGGGTAATTGTGAACAAACTAGGAAATGAGAGAGATGGCAAAGTGCTGACTCCTGACAGTGGATTCTCCACTTGTTTGTTTGGGATTTTTGTTTATTCATCTATTTCTCCCTGAGGGATTTCTAATTAAAGACAGCTCTCTTCCTGATAAAAAGCATGAGTTAAAATCTTGTCTTCACATTTTGTCTTCTAAGGAGAGGTTTAATGTCAGTGAATTTCACTTTAATCACAAACCTACGTTGACTTTCTCATTAGGTATAAATTCTCTCCATTTTCAGCTTTTAAAGATTTCTGGTAACAGGTTTTCTTTCCTATTAACTTAATTCTCCATGAGATATTTTACTTCTGTTCTGCTCCTTAACCCTTCACTTCTGCTCAGAAATTTGCGGTCTTCCTCACAAAGTTCTACAATACTTACAGGGTCCTGCTTTCTGTGTCATCGCTCCATCCATGTGCCCATTCCTCTTTCATTTTTCTATTGGAGTCATCTATTTTTCCTTTTCCCAGGCTCACTATGTACATTTTCAGATGTGCAAAGGAACAATACAAAAAGTTACAAAATAGTAGAAATTTCTGAAAACAGAATATATTTATTGAAAAAAGGCAAAAGTTCAACTTTTGTGAGCTAATTGTTTGGCTTAGAAGAATAAAAATGACAGAGTTAGGTGATTGACACAAAAATATATTTTTTCAGGGGCTGGAGAAAAAAGCATTCAGTATACCTACTTAATGTCGTGATTTTGTGTACTGGCCTCTTTTCATTGTCTCCCTTCTGTTAAATACAGTCTATTAAACTGCCTCCATTAAAGTAATGTATTACTTATTCTGCATCAAATCAAAGATTTTCTGAATTATTTTTTTCTCTTGTCTTGTTTCCTGTTGCAGTTAGATTTAATAACCAGTACTCAGGGGGGTGGACCAGATCATCCCATGCAACATATGTGGGCTACAGAAATATTTCTTATACGTGAAACCAAAAATCTATTATAGTCTAACTGATATCTTAACAGTCTACTCAAAGAATTATTATTATCACAGGCAATCCAATCATTATAGAAGAGGAACGGAATTAAAAAAAAAAAAAAAAAAAAAAAAGTGGCACTACAGAGAAAGTATCAATTATAATTCAAATAGTTGAAATTGTTATCCATACACTTCCAAGGGGCTTCTTCCTTGGTAACGTATTCACCCATAACATGTCACTCTGGGTCCTAAATAATGTTTTGTTCTAGGAGAAGGAGAACTACAGTCAGTTTCTGGAGTCCTTTGTAGGGAGGAATATAGTGCTAGTTGTGGGAGTTTCTTCTTATCCTTGAAGAGCCTGACAATAAAGCTAAATTTGGTCTTCTTGTGCTGACTTTTTTTAGGGTCATTTTTCCAGTTAGTTATATAAAAACACTGGTCATCACAAATGGTCAATTACTTGCCACTAGCAAATGCAACTTTGTAAACCAAGTAAAAACAGTTTAGGGATAAGCTATGAAAAAAGGTAATTAAGCATGCATAGATCATTTCTAAAACTGTTTTACTCAGTTTGCAAGGTTTCATTTACTAGTGACAAGTAACTGACCACTGGTGATTAGTGCTTATATCCCTTGGGGCCTATAGCATTCTGTGCATGTGTTTTCACAGCTTCTGCTATCACACTGGACTGGGTCCTTTTAGCCATCTCTCGCTTTTCTTTAACAGCTTTCATATGTTTTTTTTCCTGATATCGTAACTAATGTTGTATTATTATAACTTACTTAGACATGCATCCTTGTTTTAGGTCATTGAATAGTTGGTTGTTTAAAAGTAATAGTCTACTAAAAGACATATGTATGTGTATATATATAAACATATATATATAGAAAAAGCATTGAAAACTGCTTGCAATTGCCATCTGCTACTTATGACAGTATACTTTATACAATTACTCAACAATGGTTTACATTTTGGGTCAAGTGCACTCTAGGACATATGCAAAGCCATAGTCTTCAAAAAGCCTCACTAGCAACATCCCAACTGCGCTTTATGGCAAGATCGAAGTATGCACCATCTCCATATATTGCCTGATACACACGTGAAGAGAGTGCTAAAGCACATTTTTGGTGGGGTCAGGATGATTGGAAGACCAAGATGCCATAACATGGTAGCTATGTTACCAAGGGTTTCTAAAGATCTCCATACACAAGAGTCTCCAAATTTCTTCTATTTGTTATTCCCCTTTCTGAAAGAACTGATGGAGTATTTTAGCATGAGTAAGAAATTTCTCAGTCAATTATTATGTAGTTCTCTTTTTAAGCAGCTGCATAGTTAGTTAAATAAACAATTTACCTTTTATTTTCCCATACAGCAAATTATTTCTTCATTAGTATGGTTTTCCATCATCCAGACAGTTCCAATTTATTCAAGATTTATTCGTAAATATGAATGTAAACAGAATCTTGTTCACCAGACTTTATACAGAAGCAGAAAGATTAGAATAACATTAACTTATAGCTCAAATATACAAACCCCAACATAAATTTAGTTCCACAGAAGATCCACTTATATAAATCCCTGAGAGTAAAATAATCATTGGTTGGATTGTATTTTTTCAAATGGAATAAAGAGTAACTGTTTCATTTTGTTGTTTTGTTTGGGGTTTTTTTGTTTTGTTTTGGTTTTTTTTTAGTATTTTGTTGTTGTTTTTTAATTTGCTGTTGCCTACCTCTTTAAGCACAGCTCTTTCTGTCTGGTAATTAATCAGACTTCTTTCAGATCATACCTTGTGGCTGACAAGAGTACAGACATTTGAACAAGGATGTTTTCCGAGTTGTTTGAAGAATGAATTACTTAGGCTCGTCCTATGAGTTTAGGATTTGGTTTAGCTGACCTCTAGGCATTTCAATGATTGCATAGGATGCTTTACCATAACAAGCCTTCCAAGATGACAGAACTACTGTTCAGTTTGTCATTTTAATCCACAGTCTGAATTAAAAGATTAATTCTGGAAAAGTTATTTTACATGAAACTGTCTTAATTATGTGGACCAATAAGTCATTTTGAGGACTCGTAAAAATGATGCAAGCATTCATATGAATCTTTAGATGATAGGTCTTTAACTTGAGTATTCCTCAGTGCTAAAATATGAGTTATACAATATGAACCTTGTAAGGAAAAAGCATGAGTTCAATTTTTTGATTCTTAATGACTGTTTATTTATCAAAGGGAACTTAACTTATTTGTGGAAAGCCATGGGGAAGATTTCTAGTTTGTTTAAATTATGATCTAAAATAATTTATCTATGTTAGAAAAGCTGATGATCCAATAATGTTGAAATGTTTAATAAATCATTCACGTATCTCGTTACAGTAAAATTCTTGTTATGGGAAAAAAGGAACAAACCTATGCAGAACTAAGAATTTGTTATTAATTAAGTTTTATTAGTAAAATCAAAGTACATAGTTAATATTATTCTGGTTACTATGCTACAAACACTAATAGATTAAACTATGTTATTATTTTTGCACATGCATTTTCTGGTATGTATGTGCGTGATTCTCAGTCAACAGGTATAGCCTTCCTCATGAATGAGAGTGCCAGGGAAATTCAGCATATTCTCATCATCCTGAGCTCTTCACCAGAGGAATATGATTTTTATGTTGAAGGGTTGTTTTTCCTTAATCCTATCTGTGCCTACTTGGGGTTATTTTTATGCATTTTTCTAACATAATCCACTTATTTTTTTTAAAACTGATTTCCTACTTAAGTCTGATTATTTTCACCCATAACATTAACTTAAAGTTACATGATATATAGTCTCCAGCCAATTAATATAAAGGATTCATACTTTTTGCTTACTGATTGTATGTATTTATTTGACTTATGTATTCACACAGTTAAATTTAAACCTGGATAATAGTCACCTGACCATTAGGTAATTGCTATAACAGCTAAAACAGGCTAAACCCAGTTCAGACTATGACAAATCCAAAGTCCTGAGACCCTGCACTTACACAAGTCGTGCTTAACCATGGTGCACTTGAATTCATTTAATTTACCCTTTCTGAGTATAGCAATGAAACCTCTTTCCAGCCACATCCATAACGCATCTGTGTGGTCCAATACTCACTCCCATGCAAATTTGTGAGGAATTTTCTGCCTGAGTTCCCTGAGCAGCCTGATTCTTGGATTATATTCAATACATTACAAATGTATTAGGTACCTCACTAAAAGTAGTTGTGTCCATTTTCCCACCTTTGTCATAATAGATTGGTGTTACAAAATTTACTGAGAATCCAGGAACAAACAGGAATTAAATGACACTGTAAACCTGAGCATAATCCAAATGTCCCTTGACAATACATTAAATGTGTACCTTGTTGATAAATACACTGCATACAAACAGTGTCTGGGCTTCAGCACAAATAAAATGCATTAGGAGACAGAAAGAAATAAATAGGAGAATTTATTTAATTTCCTAGAGAAAGGAGATGTCACACTTTAAACATTCTGTATTCTACCTATTTACTGACAGTAGGAGCTGGAGAATTATCTGAATGTAAACTCATATCCAAATATCAGCTTCTAAAACTAGAGGACCTTGAGGGTTTTTTGCATCCTTAGTCACATTTAACAAAGAGGAAAGGGACTGTTCCTCCTTCATGTGGCCTATAATCTTAAGATTAGGGTGCTGCCTTGTTAGGTGGAAATTGTGGGTATGAGAAGAACAAAGAAACCTGATGACCCATTTTGTGTCTTTGCTTTGGGATGCTCAAAATATATTACTGTTTTAAAAGAATTAAAAAAAAAATATGTAAATTTCAATTCAATTCTTACAGATAACGTAATAGTTTATCTAACTGATAAGGGGTTAAGAATACACAAAATATAATCATAATTTTGTTCAGATCTGTTGTATATTGTGGTACATATTACTGAGCTAAAGTAACTAGTGAACAGGTTTATGTAGCCAATCTGGTTACAGTTTCAATTGACATCTCTAATACGTTGCAAATTTGATTTACTTTTTTTTTTACATTAGAGTTTCCTACCTTTAAAGTATGTCCTTTCTCTATATCTGTGCCCCTTTTTGCACTTTTTCACATCCACAATAGTAATTTGTATTTTCTTGTAAATTGCTGGTCAGATATGAACCAAAGGGACCCAACAGACATCCAAGAAAACCTTTGTCAAAGAAACTAAAATTTCACAGTCACAAAGTTATTCTGCAGGAAGAACTATATATTTCTTATATTCTATTTTTTTTTTTTTTTTCAGCTAAAGTCAAAGAATATTGGATTATATAGTTATAGATATTTATATTTTCTGTATTTACCTAGAAGGAGGCAAAACAGTAACAGAATACTTTAACATTAACAATAGTTATACATCTGGACAATTTTCATTGTCTTAAATAACAATGTCTTAACAAAGTTTTATTACAGCCTTTAGTCACAGAAATCAGGTCTACTTTATTCCTAATGCAAAAAGGATGCATATGGTCTATAGAAGGAATATGTAGTAGAACGAAGTGCTCGTACAAGTCTGTGGTAAAATATTGACTTCATTTTGCAGAAGACTTCACAAAATACATCATGACTGTGTTTCTGGGAAAAGTTTTGAAAACGTTCAGTAAAAGAAGGATCTTTAAGACAAATACTGGCTTTCTCTCTCTTTTGTTTTCTTTTCTCCTTCTCTCCTCCCCTCACACCTATGCCCTCCAGTTTGTCTGCTCAGCTCTAAGAGCCTTCACTAGTGCTATTTAATCATGTAAAATGAACAGATTGATTGGATTTTGTCACAATGGTAACATAGTGAAGGGACATTTCCTTCTGCAGATGAGCACTCAAAATTAAACGGAAACAACACAACTGATGAAAATATGATATTTAGCTTTCCCGTCTAATCCATACCTGTTGTTCTTATGTTGTTATTGATAATTGTACATAATGATTTAACTTGTATTTGATTATCCAATTAAAATTAAATTTTCTTCATTGTATATATGCTATTCTAAGAGTATGGGCATAGGTGAAGTCAGTGTTTTTATTGCCTTGATACATGCCTGTTCGTGAACATTACTTAGCTATTAATCAGTTCTTTACAAAATAACAAATTATTTCTAATGAGTTAGAACATTGAAATAAGCAAAATCAAGATCTCCACAGGTAGTCTGCTCAGGCATAGGGGAAATCATCTTTCTGACAGCCACAGGATCTATGTACTTCAAAAACATTTGTAGTTAGACATTCACCCTCTTTGACTTCCAGAAAAGTACATATAAGATATTATTGAGCTTACTCACATAGCAACCTGATCTAAAAAAGCAGCCATCTCACTGATTAGTCCTGCTTTCTTCACAGCATTTTCAACAGCAGAGGAAGACTGCTGAGCTCTCCCTTCCATTAAAGGAAAGCTCTAGGTTTCTTTGTATCTATTACAGATTAGATTTTACACTCATTTAGCCAAGTACCTGCTAAAACTGAACACAAAACCATCTTTTCTCACTAGTCTTACATTATGTAAGTTAGTGTAAGATAAATATAAATAGAATCCTTCATTTTTTTTAATTTTTGTTTTGTTTTGTTTTGTTTTGTTTCCCCGATGTATTTTGTTGAGCTATCCTGGGCATTGAGCTGCTAAAAATGTTCATCTGTGTCTTCTAGATATAGTTTTTAATCCCTAAACTTACCTTTTTTGAAAGCTGATGCAATATATATATATACAAAATCAAACAAACCCCCAAATCTTCTCATATAACCATTTAAGCCATCTATGAGAATTAGCATAAGCTATGGAAGTAGTTCAAAATTTCTAGAGAATCTGTCTGATTGATAGATAGTTAAATAGTACACGAATACCTTATCCCTTAAAATTTGTTTTAAGGTAAAGGAATTTTACTTTTTTGGATTTTTTTTTACTTCAATTTTATACATGTCCATTTTTCCTCATGTTTGAGAACGTAAATTTCTCTTATCTTTGTAGTTAATAAAGAGAGGAAAAGCAATGAAATTGATAAAAGAGTCCTCCCTTGCACGTACAGACACACATGCACACTGGTAATTACATACTTCTATATATAAGCTATAGAAACACCCCAAAAATAGACACCAGAGGTGGGATTCACCTCACTGAACTCTACTATCCTACTGTATAGAATTCCCCATCTGAGTTGGCAGTTTAACCTTCCATTTAATTTGGCCTATTTTAGCTATCTATTTTAAGATGAGATGAACTGAGCCCTAGTACCCCCACCTGAAAGGCAGTTACCTTGAAGAATGTATCAGAGATACACGAGGAAGCAGATGTACAACTGAGGCAACACGACTTAAAATTAAGCAGGGATAAATGAGGAGTAAATACATGAATTATCTTCACAGAGCTAGGAGGTTATTTTGTCACATAGAATTCTTTAGGTAATATCTTGTTTAGTTTTACATAAAAATTGGATTAAACGTGCCTGCCTCCCTCCCCACTTAAATTTGCATTGTAACGCATACTTATGCAGGTTCTTGTAACCTCTTCTACATTTTGTACATGTTTGTTTTTCAGATTATTTTTTAAAAGTTCACATACTGGGGACAAGTTACAAACAATGTTTGTTTGTCCAGGGTAACTGGGGAATACAGGAGATGTCCCAGTTATCCTGGTTTGTCCAGGGTAATTGAGTATACAGGAGATGTTTTGGTATCCCAGATAAAAAATCTTCAAAGAACTCTTTCGTGCTGACTTTTTCACCTCAGGAAGATTTTTAATGTCTCTACTTTCCATACGTGTACCCAGCCCTGGCTCCAACTGCAACCTTTTCATTTGTCTTTTATTCATGGCAAAAAGAGAAAAATATTTAATGTTATCTGTATCATGCTGAGATATGTAACACAATCCTCGGTAGGAGAGATATGTAACATAATCCTCAGTCACAACAGAAGACACCTAACACAACAGAAGAACTTATATGCTTACTATATATCGGTTCATAAGAGTTCTATCCATGATGATGGACTATTTGAATAACATATGGATCACCGCTTTTGTCTGTCTTCTCTCCTTTTGTTAACTGTAGATGTGTTTTGTAGCATTTATATCAGGTCCTACCCAATAGAATATGAATTTAGCAGAATATTGATTATGAAATATTACCACTGGTGTTCACATAGTGCTTATCTTTGGAAAAGTCTCATCTGGGAGATGGGAGCTAAAGTCTTACCTGACTTTAGCTGCCCAAAGGTGGATGTCTTATACAAGTCATTCAGAGTGGATTGAACTACCTTTCAAAGGTGCTTATGTTTCTCTACCAACTATGTAGAGACCTTGACACCTGCACCCAATATGCTGTTATGTCACTCCCCGTTTGATTTTTTTTCCCATTTTTATTCTTCTCTGTCTAAGAATGGATAAAGAAGGCCTTCCGGAAAATAGGTCCTGATGCTTCTATTTTAACACGTAGAATATAAAGAATTGTAAATTAAATCTGAAAATAAGGTAAGTAGAAAATCACTCCTCCTACTCTATATTTTCTGTTCAGCACTGTGGATTTTACAAAGATTAATATTAGCTTCTAATATAGCTCTGAAGTGCATGTGCAGCTTTAGGAGATCCTTGTGTGGCTACAAAGAAAGACTTATCTTCCTAAGAAGGAATAAAAAGGTAAAAGTGATATTCCTATGTTTATATTCAAGCATGAATGGTATATGGCAAGTTCACTAGTGACAACCAGTGCTCTGGATACTATTCCCAGAAGAAATGGGAATGTATTCTTACACTGCATGCATGGAAAGCAGCATCAGACTGAAACTATTTTCTCACTTTGCTCACCTTAGTATTTGTGAACTGCTGGCATTACTTTCCATTAACCTCATGCCTTTTATTTATGTATTGTTCTGATGTTACATGTCATCAGAAATCTTTGTTATTTCCAGGATGCTGATGCAATAAAGTGAAGATGACATAAAGGCTCTAAGTTCATATTTCAAAGTTTAGGCTGATTCAGTAATATAACTTCTATTTCTAGAGCTTAAACTTTTACTGTGATTTTCATAGTCATGTTGAGGCTACTTATTTCTGTCAAAAAGTCAGGAAGCCTGGCCACTGAAATGTCGTTTTTAATTTTCCAGCATGGGTTTAAAGAAACAGAAGGACAACAATAGTCAATACTATCTTAATTTTAGAAATGATAAATTTCAGTCACAGTTCTTACCAGTAGTATTTTCAAATTGAAAAACACCAGTAAATATGTTTTCCATGCTTTACTTCCAGAAATGTCTCAGTAATTTGAGTTATTTAGTTGTGAATTCACAGACTCTGATGTAGTTTTTGGAGGTGCAAAGCATGATGGATCTTCATAGGAGATTGAAATGCACACAGAAAAAAAAGCCTGTTTAACAAAGCAGTTTATATATAATTTATCATTATTCTCAATATAGCATTCTGTAAGAATAATATTTTCCTACATCTCTGGCTCCTTGTAAGCTTTGAGATTTGTCATGTTCTTGTGTAGACTGATGTCACCATGTAATATCTAAGATTGCAACAGGATGATGTTATAGACATTTTCTACAGGCTGGAACACAACGCACACACAGTAACTTGACAAAGCCTTTGAAGTTCTCTGTGGTGCCATTTAAAAACATGAACTCTAAATTCTGGATTTGTGTTACTTCAGCACAAAGTACATCATGTTTAGGTGACAAAGCTATGTCGGTAATGACTTCTTAATATGATTTCTTTTCATGAAAGATGTAGTGTGCCTGATTCTAATCTCACTTATCCCATATTTGTATTTGTTCATTATTTTTAATAGACCTTTTCTGTTATCATTGTTCAACACGTGTAAGCTTTATAATACTGCAATGTCATGATTTTAATGCACTTCACAGAATATTTATTAGTTATTTATGGAAAATAAGATTTTTTTCTGCATAAAATTGCACAGAAACATACAAATGCATATTTATTTAAATGGTTAATGTTGTACCAGAAAAACACTGAAAACAAATCAAACATGCAAGGAAATACAGTTACACTTAAAAGGACATTGCAAAGAGGCTACCTAGCAGAAATGTCATACAGGCAACCAATTATAAAAATATACTGCTTAAATATGCTATTCAGGTGTGAAAAATGGATTTAGCTGTTGAACTGTTGTGATGTAGGCTTTCAAATTCTAACTAAATTTCAATACTTTGTTTCTAAAACAAAATTAATAATAAAAATAAATAAAGTGCTTTGATATCTTTATGAATTAACTTTTTTTTAATTCCAAACCTAAAATGGAAGTATTTTATACATGAGATATTTCTGGAATATTGGATCAGCTAGGAATTTAACGTAATCCTCATTATTATATACCACATTTATTTAGCCTGATTTGAAATTCCCTTTGAAACTGAACTCCCATTACAGGTTATCAAAATGATGCTTGAGTAAGTTGTTCAGGATTGGAATGATCACAGTTTGCTACCAGTAGTTTTAAATTGAGCAAGCAGTAGAATGATGAAATATAATCTGTGTCAGAGTAGAAATGTGTGAGTATTCACAAAAAAAGGCTACTTCCTTTTACCTGTCTCCAAGATAAACCTTCAAATGCAAGGCATAACTCCCTGGGGGCTGCAGTGAGATATAAGTAGCAAGACTGAAAAAGAAAAACAATCAGTTTGCAATACAAAAGTTTAAAGACATTATTATGTCACCCTTCAAGGTGGGAACATAATTTGCATATGAAAATAAGAACATCTCTGAAACTAAGTTAATTTAAGTGTGATAAAATTCACTTCAGTGAACAAGTAGAGAAAACAGCAAAGAGAAATCTCTGGAACCTTTTGCTAGTTGTAGTGCAGAAAGAAAAATATATTTATTTATTTATTTATTTAAAAATAAACTCATAGATTATATCTATAATTTACATGAAAAGGATCTCAAGGCTCCAAGATTAGCTTCCTGAACAGATTCGTACAGCATTCTCAAAACCTGACATTTAAGCACACTACCTAGAGTATTTTAAAGTTCTCTTAGGCAAATATGCTTCATAGGTTAACATACCATTGAACATACACAGATGGACTTTCCCTAGGCAACCCACAAGTAATGTACTGATGAGGAGCAGTCCTCGAGATAGGATGTGATCACAAGGCAGGTGGAAATGCTTGAAATGCTTGCTGCTGTCGGTTTGAAAAATACTATTCAGCTGAGAACAACTGTGCACCTGCTCCTGAGTTCGCCATAACAGGGCATAAACTAATTATATTTGCCATTCTTTGACTTTGAATTTAACTGAAATAGAGCTAGGAGATTTTTTGTTCCTTTAGAAAGGCAGAATATGGTTTTAAATTTGTACACAATTCATCTAATGTATAAAAATGTATCATAGGGATTCAGTGCACTGTTGAATAAGAGCTAGCTGATAATTACATTTGGTACTGTGAAATGCAAAGCTCGCATAACCTGAAGTGTCATCAGCTGGTGCCTGACTGGCCTAATCACTTTGTCTTCTAAAGAATTTACACTGATTTCTGAAGACACATTTAAATCCCACTTTGAGACATACTGTGTTGGTGTTGTTTATGGCCTTTGTCAGTTTATGTTATTCCCTGACTCCTTACTATCATTGCTGCAATTTTGGTTGACAGCAGTGATGTGTGTTTCTCATGAAGCACACAGGCGGTCCAGGAAGCTGTACCTTAGGTCAAGTCTACAGTGCTCTTACTGTGCTCTGATTTTGGAAGTAAACCAAGAAAACATTGGTCTCAGTCAAGATTTACTGAAATACTGATCATTATTTTTTAGTTTAGGGTAGTCAGTATTTCAGCAACTTCCTACATTATGATGACATTTTCATAAGAGCACTGGAAAAGGGACAATATTTTAAAACTAAGTATAGATGAGATTCATTTCACCTGTTCCTTTTAAAATAAAATATTTATGGAATAATCACCTACCTTCAGTATAAAACTCCCATTAAAATCTGTGATGAATAGACAGCATACTCCAGCTTCCCTAATGAAAACAGAAAGTATCTTTTATACTGTTTCTCTCTATGGGATATATTATCTATCTCAACAGACTGTACTTTAAAAAAAAAAAAATTATAATAATAAAAATTATTTAAAAGCAGTCAGTGCTACCCTTCTTAGTTTCTCTCCCTCTCTCTCTTTTTTTTGTGTTTTTTTTTTTGTTTTGTTTTGGTTTGGTTTGGTTTTGGGTTTTTTGGGGTTTGTTTTTGTTTGTTTGTTTGTTTGTTTTGTTTTTCTCACTAGTGTACTGGTTTGGGCTTGAATAGAGTTAGTTTTCTTCATAGTAGCTTCTATGATGCTGGTTTGGATTTGTGACCAAAACAGTGTTAATAACACAGGGATGTTTTATCTACTGCTGAGCAGCGCTTACATAGCGTCAAGGTCTCTTCTGCTTCTCACACTGCTCCACCAGGCTGGGGAGAGGGGGGGCACAAAAGCTGGGAAGGGACACAGTTGGGACAGCTGACCCCAACTGACCAAAGGGATATCTCACACCATATGTATGGTGTCGTGCTCAACAATAAAAGCTGGGGGAAGAAGGACGGATGCCTGAGTTATGGCATTTGTCTTCTGAAGTAATTGTTATGCATAACAGAGCCCTGCTTTCCTGGGCATGGCTGAACACCTGCCTGGTGACGGGAAGCAGTGAATGAGTTCCTAATTTTGTTTTGCTTGCACGTGCAGCTTTTGCTTTACCTGCTAAATTGTCTTTATCTCAACCCACAGGTTTTCTCACTTGTACATTTCTGCTTCTCTCCTCCATCCTCCTGCGGGGCAGTGGTTGAGCGGCTGTGTGGGGCTTAAGTGTCTACCAGGGTTAAACCAGGACAACTAGATAAGGGGTTTGTACGATTACCATAAAGGTAGTTGAACACTGGAAAGGCCTAATGAGGCCAAGGGCATAACCTTACATTCTCTGTAGTAATAAAATGTAAATATTGATTATTGCTATAAGGATATATGCTCACTTTAGCTGAAATGCCATTGCCCTCTACATGATAAGCCACTTGTCTGACTGCCTTACATGAAAATGTTATTTATATATTCAAATATGAACAGAGACTTGTTTTAGTCCATAATCTGCTCAAAGAGTTCTGTCAAAATAAGGACTTGGACAAATGTGCAGTGACCAAAAATAAACTACTCAGACTGTTGCAGCTTTGGCTATAGATATAATAACATCATGGAGGAGTTTACACAGCCATCTCTTGGCACCACAAACTTGCCAGAGGCAAATCCGGGTGCAGAATTTATTGTAGTTAATATCTGAAAGGGGAACTAAGACAATGATCAAGTAACCAATGCTTGTCTGGATATGCGTGAATGTAATGTCTAAAAGTCACATAAAGAAGTAAATATCCATGACTAGAGATTAGTAAGCCTGAAAGTAACATGAGGAAGGAACCAGCAACAGAAGAGGAAAGAGATACTGACTTGAAATCATTCAAAGTAACATTTGATTGCAAAGCCTGTGTAGCGCTCATACCAAAATGCTGGTGATAGAAAGCTGTTATGGTAAAGCAAAGTTGGTGTATGCATTTGTATGTGTGTGTTTGAGAGATATAGTGAGATGCGTATGACAGTAGAGGGGGATTCTGCAATCAGCCTGACTCCTGCACAGAGTGATTGTGTCAGAGGAGGAAGCCTTACCCCACATGAGGAAGTAATGGAGCCTTATGTGATGTGTTATTATTCAATATGGTTGTTGTTTAACTAGTATTTTCTTCAGTAGAATAACTTTATTTTTTACTTGGAGATTTTTTGCTATGTATTTTGCTGACAAATTTGGTGACCTTCTCCAATGGAGTTATTACATTGGCAGATAAAGGACAAGCAACTGACATCACCTACCTGGACTTGTGTAAAGCATTGCACGCTGTCCCACATGACATCCTTGTCTCTAAAATGGAGAGACTTGGATTTGATGGGTGGACCACTCGGTAGATAAGAAATTGGCTGATGGTCACACTCCAAGAGTCGATGCGGTCAATGGCTCGATGTCAAGGTGGAGACCAGTGACAAGTGGCATTCCTCAGGGGTTGGTATGGGGACCAGCATTATTGAACATCTTTGTTGGGAACATGGACAGTGGGGTTGAGTGCACCCTCAGCAAGTTTGTGGATGACACCAAGCTGAGTGGTGTGGTTGATACTCTGGAGGGAAGGGATGCCATCCAGAGGGACCTGACAGGCTAGTGAGGTGGGCATGTGTGAACATCGTGAAGTTCAACAAGGCCAACTGCAACACCCTGCGCCTGGGTCAGGGCAATCCCAAACATGGATACAGGCTGGGCAATGAGTGGATTGAGAGCAGCCCTACGGAGAAGGACTTGGGGGTATTGGTGGATGAAAAACTGAGTCTGAGCTGACAATGTGCACTCGCAGCCCAGAAAGCCAACGGCATCCTGGGCTGCATCAAAAGAAGGATGGCCAGCAGGTCAGGGGAGGTGATTCTGCCCCTCTACTCCACTCTTGTGAGACCCCACCTGGAGTACTGTCTTCAGCTCTGGGGCCCCCAGCACAAAAAAGACATGGACCTGTTGGAGTGGGTCCAGAGGAGGGCCACAAAGATGATCTGGGGGCTGGAACACCTCTCCTATGAGAACAGGGTGAGAGAGTAGGGGTTGCTTAGCCTACAGAAGAAAAGTCTCCATGGAGACCTTATAGCAGCCTTCCAGTACTTAATGAGGCCCTACAGGAAAGATGAGGAGGGACTCTTTATCAGGGAGTGTAGTGCTAGGACGAGGGGTAATGGTTCTAAACTGGAAGATGATAGATTTGGATTATATAATAGGAAGAAATTCTTTACTGTGGGGGTAGTGAGACACTGGAACAGGTTACCCAGAGAAGTTCCCTCCCTGGAAGTGTTCAAGGCCAAGTCTGATGTGGCTTTGAGCAGCCTGGACTAATGGAAGATATCCCTGCCCATGGCAGGGGGATTGGAGCTAGATGATCTTTAAGGTTTAAGGTCCCTTCCAACCCAAACCATACTACGATTCTATGATTCTACTTTATTTTTTACTATTTATTTTATTTACTATTGTTTAATTAATATTTTAATTAATCTAAGGCTTATATGTTTCCCAAGTATAACCACACTAACTGCTTAGCTGTCACAGCCCCTACGTGATACTCAGTGTATAGCCACAAGGCATTGAAGGTATTGATAGTCAGCACTATGGCTATCATGTGACAAACGTGGAAGCTAAGATGTTAGAGAAATTGACAGCTGTAAATATGAACAGATTGACTATAAGCAAATATATTATTTAAGTGAAAGGAGAATAAGAATACAGGTGTGCTGATTCATCAGAGCAGTCTACTTTGTAACCACAGAATTATATGGGCTGGAAGGGATCTCTGGAGATCATTTAGTACAACCCCCCTGCCAAAGCAGGTTCACCTAGAGCAGGCTGGACAGGAATGCATCCAGGTGGGTTTTGAATATCTCCAGAGAAAGAAACTCTACAGTGTCCCAGGGCAGCCCGTTCCAGTGCTCTGTCACCCTCAAAATAAAGAAGTTTTTCCTCACGTTGAGATGGAATTTCCTGTGTTCCAGCTTGTCCTCTCACTGGGCACCACTGAGAAGAGCCTGACCCCATCTTCTTGACATCCACCCTTTAGATATTGATAAATATTGATGAGATCCCCTCTCAGTCTTCTCTTCTCCCAGCTACACAGACCCAGGTCTCTCAGCCTTTCCTCATAAGAGAAGCGTTTCATTCTCCTGATCATGTTCGTAGCCCTCTGTTGGACTCTTTCAATTAGTGTCCCCCATTTTGCATTCCCTGTCCTTCCTGAACTGGAGAGACCAAAACTGGACACAGTACTCCAGATGCGGCCTCACCAGGGCAGAGTAGAGGGGGAGGATGACCTCCTTTGACCTGCTGGCCACGCTCTTTTTAATGCATCCCAGGAGACTATTGGCCTTCTTGGCCACAAGGGCACATTGTTGCCTTATGATCAACTTGTTGTCCACCAGGACTCCAAGGTCCCTCTCTGGAGAGCTGCTTTCCAGGAGGTCAGACCCTAACCCAGCCAGTCACTCCATCGTAGAAGAATATCAGATTGGTCAAGCATGATTTCCCCTTGGTGAATCTATGCTAACCACTCCCAATGACCTTTTCTTCTACATGCTTAGAGATGACATCTAGGATGAGCTGTTCCATCCCCTTTCCAGGGATGGAGGTGAGGCTGACTGGCCTGTAGTTTCCTGGATCCTCCTTCTTGCCTTTTCTGAAGACTGGTGTGACATTAGCTTTCCTCAGTCCTCTAATCTTAGACAAGATTTAGTTTCTAAAAACTCAAGGATAATAGTGTAAAACTTCTTCCAGTTTCACTCCGTGGTTCCAAAGCTGGATTTTTTTTTTTTTTTTTTTCTTGAGGGAAGATTTTGCTGTTTACTGAGTCATGAGTGACAACAAAAGATTACAGATTTATCTCTTTTTTTTTAAGTTCCCTCCACCTTCATCACCTGCTCCATATATCAAGTGACAAGACAGAGCCAGCAATAAAGATTTTTTTTTCAGATAAATACAGAAATTTGCATCATGAAGTCTGGTTTAGTTTTAGTGTCTTTCTTTGTATGGATGGGAAGGAAAAACTGTAAGTTATGAAACAAGTAGGTTATGAATCAAGGGCAGCTGCTATGCAACTGACTATCATATAGGTGCTAAAAACTTCTGTAGCTGTAGGATGACAAAACTCATCACTGACGTAGTAAGGCAGAGCCATATTAATGAAAGGGCAGCACAGCCTAACCTGGGAATCTTTAAAAGGATTGAAAAATATGCCTACAACTCAAGTGCCTTGTGCAAACCCTTGTAGAAACCTTTTACCACGTCTTTGTATTAGTGTTCCAGGCTATTAAATGAGTCATCTAAGATTTTTTTTTTTTTTTTTTTTTTTGCAGCCTGCACTGTACAATCTGTTATCTATACAAGAAAAATGAAGTGGATAGGGGCAGTAGTATCTTAGATCGCCACAGTTACATTTTCCTGGGGGTTAAGATACTACTATTATTTGCTGGGGTTTAAGACATACTATATGTATGGTCTTCTTCCCCCTATGATAGGTGTGGTTTAAATTTCAGCTGTTGTGGCTCAGTAATTTCATTCAAGTATTTCAGATTTTATCAGTAAAGAAGATAAATTCCATTGTTTTTCAGCATTTCTGCAAAGACAAATTATCATCATCATTTGATGATAATTTTCTATTGACAGTCATGCTTATTAGATGTGCCACAAGGTACCACAGTTAGAAAACTCAGACCTTTCAAAATTCTGGTGGCATTTATTTCATTTAGATTGCTGAATTTGTAAAACACACTTGTAATTTCAACACAGAATGCAATCAGTCTGAAAAATCTTGTTTTCCATAAAATGAAGTCAAATGTCATTATTTATATGAATACTCTATTCTTTACTAAATAAATCACATATCATAATTTCCATAGTTTTGCCTAGAAACGGCCTATCCAATTGTTAGCTTGACCAGCTCCCTGAAATTTTTGATTAGTAGCACATTATTGGCAACATGTAGGCCCAGATGTGTGATGCAGAAATGTCGTTTCTATTCTGGGTCACTCAGCAAGATTATACACATGCGTTGGATCATACAGCAAGCCCACGGTCTACTTATGTTTGTAACTAGGGAAAGACACAAGCTTTTCATTCGCTGAGCAGTTCTTCAGCTTTTCTCTAGTTCCTTGAATGTGCTTCAAGGAACAGAGGTAGAAGTTGGTTCATAGAATCATAGAATGGTTTGGGCTGGAAAGGACCTTAAAGATCAGCTAGTTCCAAGTCCCTGCCATGGACAGGGACACCTCCCACTAGACCAAGTTGCTCAAAGCCCCATCCAGCCTGGCCTTGAACACTTCCAGGGAAGGGGCATCCACAACTTCCCTGGCTAACCCTGTTCCAGTGTCTCACCACCCTCATAGTGAGGTCCGAATCTACCCTTTTCCAGTTTGAAGCCATTACCCCTCATCCTAGCACTACATGCCCTTCTAAAAAGTCCCTCACCAGATTTCTTGTAGGCCCCTTTTAGGTACTGGAAGGCTGCTATAAGGTCTCCCCAGAGTCTTTTCCAGGCTAAGCAACCCCAACTGTCTCGGCCTGTCCTGACAGGAGAGGTGCTCTAACCCACTGATCATCTTCGTGGCCCTCATCTGGACCCACTCCAACAGGTCCATGTCCTTCTTGTGCTGGGGACTCCAGAGCTGGATGCAGTACTCCAGGTGGGGTCTCGTGAGAGCAGAGAGGGAGAATACACTGGGAAGAAGATATAAATTGCCAGTGTCACTGAAGGGGGTGATCAACAGGTCTACCAGCAGAGGTATCTATGCAAGCTCTGTTTCCTGTACCTATGTTCAGCAATTTTAAACAATTTGAAGCTTTCTAGCTTTAACTACATTTACATTTGTCAGGAGTTCCTACAACCCTTAATCAATAGACAAATGTACTTAAGAAGTGTGTGATTCACCTTACAAAAAATGGATATCTGTAATTACATGCATACATCTGTGCTGGACACCTTAGACACCATTTGTCCCCCTTTTTGAAGCAAGTGGATACCCTTGTAGCTTTAGTATATTTTCTATGAAAATTATGAATGTATTTTAGTTTTAAAAGCCTAGCACTAAGCAAAACTGCCTTGAAAACAGAAAAAGAACATTCACAATGAAGAACTTTTAACCTTGAAATTACTTCTGTATCAGCATATTGTCACAATTTGCTGCATGTTTTCTGATGCTGGTAAGCTTACTTTTCCATTTGGCTGTGGTATTTTTCTCTCAGATGAGTAATGCAAGTGAGAAAGTGATGAGCCATCTATTTTGGCTCAATACCAAGTCTTGAGAATTTGTGCTTCATGTCTGACAGCTTTTAATAGAAGCTGGATTTAATCCAATTTTATAAACTAAAAAGAAAAATAGAAAACCTTTTCTCTTTTTTTTTTTTTTGTTTTTTTTTGTTTTTTGTTTTTGCTAGAGTTAGCACTCACAAAAGCACTGTGTGAGCACTGTGGTTAACATTATTGGCTAGTGACTTCTTAATTTTAGCCATAGGTATAGAAGCAGCAGAGGTTCCAGTTTTGCAATTTGGCCCAGACTCTTTATTCTGGGGAGAAAAAAAAAAAAAAAACAGCTCATAAAAACTCAGAGGTGCTGAGCTATCTCAGTGGTATTCAACACATGGTCTTTTTTATGAAATTGTTAATAGAAATGCTAATTAAAAGAGTGACTCTGTATCAACAAGTCAAAAAAAAAAAAAAATCCAGGTTATATAACTCCATCAATAACACTTTTTTGCCAACTCCTGAATATTTTAATCTAAAAATTAACTGTGTTGGCTCATATTTCTCATGGCAGCTCACTCTGTGGCAGGTGGTTTGTAAGAAAGAAATCTGATGCAAACTCCAGAGAGAAGTTAAGTGTTCCTGCACATGATACAGTAAAGCAATAGAATGATGGCATCATTTCAAGCTTCTGTACAACCTTTAAAGATTGCATCACATTTAGGCAATTGAGGGTCAAGAAGTGCATAGAAAATAATGATAGAAGAATGGAAAATGCTAAGAAATAAATTTGCATTACCAATATAAATACAGGTTACATATGTATTCAAAAACCTAGAAGCTGTACCTGTCTTTGACTCTTCATGTCAAATAGAAAATGTTTCAAATACAGACACCAGTTCATCCTCTTCCCCTCCCTTCTGGTATCTCTCTAAGTTGCCTCAGCTGAATATCAACTAATTCAGTCTTTTCCATTTCCAAACTTGATTAGAAAGTAAGGACCAGACATTTAAAGGCATGTAAATGTGAGTTAGCCATCACAACATATTTTATAAGATGGTCTATATTTTTTAATAGGTCCAAAATAAAAGGTGATTCTGGCAGAGTAATGGTCACAAGTCAGATTCCTTATCTGAAAGTGCCATTGAAAAACAAAGTCATGAACCTTCTTTCATTATAAAAGGAAAGTAGGTACTACATGCCAAATAATGTGCATTCATGACAGACAGTTCAGTAGGAAGTTATTAGTAAGGCATTGTGAAGAAAACAGTGTGAAAACTTAGATAACTGTAGTGCTTGTTTGTATGTGGAGGGCTGTTTCTCCATAAATAAATAAAAGCAGAAAGAGGGCCAAGGCTTAATCCTAGGATCCAAGGCCAAGTGTCACCATCTAATTGGTGTTCACACTTAGCATAGGTCTAGTTGTCTCTAGAACTGCTTTGTCCTGGACAGATCTAAAGGACAACCAGGGAATAACTAAAAATTGACACGGTTTGTAACTGACAACAAACTAAGCCAATGTGCAAGAAGTGGCTGTTATTCAAAAAACGACTTAATACAAGAACTAGGTGAAACTCAAAAAAGCTATTAGGAGATCTGTTTAGAGCAGATGAAAGCAAATATTTTTTTACAAGCAGGTACTGAATTTTGAGAAATTTGCCACAGGAGACATGGGAAGCAGATGTTATCAGCCAATTCAAAAAGGAATTAGACAAATGTATGGGCCCATAAATGGGTACTAAAAGGACTAGGCAGGATTATACCTTCTAGTATGCCTAGTACAATTCTGGATGCTAGAAGGGCATGAGAGGAAAAGATTGCAGGAAGTAGACAGACTCACATGCTTTACTCAATAACATCTTCTATTGCCCCTGTTGGAGACAGAATAGCGTGCTAGCTGGAAAACTCATTTGACTTCCTAGAGCACATCTTAATCTCTAACAGTCCTTTCAGTACTTTTTTTCCAGAAGCACTTAGCCATATTGCCTTCATTCAAGTGCTTTTTTTATAGATTCCTGTTATGAAATCTTACAAAAATAATCCACTCAGCTATTACACTGTTAGGGGTTTCATCCCCATGATTTTTTTCTATAATACTTAGCTAACACATAACAGCAATAAGAACAAAAGTCTGTTCTTCTAATATCAGGCTTGGACACATTTCAGTCCCCTTATCTTCAAAGTACAGTACAGTTCACAATTCTTTTTATATACACAGTAAGTATGGATATAAAATGTAAACTATCACATAGCACATATCAATATAGTATGTGAAGGTCTCTAATTCAGTAACAGCAGATGAGAAATCTCTTATCCTCATCCATCATTTTTTCTGTTATAGCTTTACTTTCCAATAATAAGACTATCCCTGTCCATTATTCTGTCCTTTCTCATTTAACTCTTTATTTTCATTTTCTACGCTTTCCATTTTCCTTCTTTCTTACTCCTATGAAGTCACACCACAAGATGCATGAAGAAGAAATTAAAATTATAACTGCTCTGCAGTGGCAATTTGTGACTGAGGAGTGATCTGGCATGGGGGACAAGAAGGTCCAGCTGCAGAAGGGGTTAAACTGGCTGGAAGCAAGAATGCCAGAAACAGAATGACTCTTGGTGATTGGGTAAGGAACAGCCCCAGCACTGTCTTGTAGCCATCCTGGAATGGGAGCGCTCAGGGGCTACCTTTGGGCAGCAGAGCTGGTGCTGGGGGTTGGACCCAAGGCCAGGCTGAGGCTCCTCACACAACACTCACACTGACATCTTTGCAGACTCCTTGTAGAACATTGCAGGACTCTGTCCAGTGCATTGGGTTTGTTTTGTTTCATTTTTTAATATATATTTAAGCACAACAATGTGCTTAATTTGCCTCAAAGGGTACAATAAAAATTCCCCAAAATGTATCTTTCTGTCTCCTTGATTATTCCCATTTCCTCTCCTCAAGCTGACTTATTCTGAACTAGGATGCTGGAAGCAAATAATAGCTCTCCCTTCAATTTTTCTCAAAGTCTGTGGATGGTCCAAAGTTAGATTAATCTTTCAAAAAGTCTAAAATTAATCCCATTCATAACAAAAAATATTTTCCAGAGTGACGTTTGAATTTTGACATAAAAATTAATCTATTTTTTATTGTGCTTCAAAGCCATTTAAGTACAACATGTTATTAGTTAGCTCATTTTGTTTGTGGTTTTGTTTCTTAATTTAGGATTATTTGGTTAAAAATAATATCACATTCTAAAAGGATTGTATTAAGAACAGCTAAAGAATTTGTCATGGATTATGCTCCAGAAATACAAATGATTACTAGAAACATACTGACTTGTGTTGACTCTATGCTGTTTTTCTCCTTTTCTTCTGCTGCAGTTATAATTCTAGAGAATATTAGTATCACTGAATCTGTAGGGTCTGTTCCTTAGGTTTTAAAGAGTCACTCTACATTACCTAGGTATCCACCTGTGCTTGTTCTTTAAGTAATTTTCAAACCACAAAGAAAAGAAAACTTCCCATATGAGGATACAACTTATTTCCTACAGTTGCCAAGTGTAATAATGGTATCAGTTTTCTCAGGAAGGGAAGTGTTATAAGATGATGTAGCAAGAGTGCTATGGGCTACCTGTTCCCTTATCTCTTTCTTCTCTCTTCTCTTCCCCCCCCCTCCTTTTTTTTTTTTTTTTTTTTTTTGCATGTGCGTGTGTGTATGTGTCTTCTAGATTTTTTCTGTTTGTCTATGCATGTCATTGGTGACAATGAACAATCAGTCATTCTGGAAGTAAGTGACCATGTTCTGAAGGTATCCTTATTGGTATTTCTGTCATTCAAAATATAGATTTGGTTTTGGACTATTGTATTACAAATAGACAAATTTAAAATAATAAAAGTTTTATTGGGTAAACACTGAATTTAATACTATTACTTCATAAGCATTAAAAAAAATCCCTAGATATTGCTCATTGTTTGCACAGTGGATGAACCAGAAAGAGCCAGCTTTCTAAAGTTATGCAAACAATTTAGTTATTTTTGTTATAGCAATGTTGTATAAATGCTAACAGTAGTTTTATTGCTAACTGCATGTATTTATGCAACTGAATTCCACTACCTTTTCTGCTGAATCCAGTTGTGGCAGGTTTTATCATATTTATTAGGTTCATGCTGCCCAGTCATGTATGGACATTTGTTCAGGCTTCTGAACACTCACAAATTACAAATCAATGTGCCATATGAGGAGCCATGAACTGTAGGAACTAAGCACTCCAGTTCTCGCTTCTTTTTTCAGCTGTCTACCCCAAAATAAGTCCATACATGAAGGTTCAGAAGATGGATACTTTTCTCATATTTTCTTTTCTTTACTTTAACCACTTTCCATTTTTATATTTTCATCTGAGCTTTAAGGTATTGCAGACAATAATGTATTTTCTTAGGGTATTATAACCCTGAATTGTATGGTTTTCTTTGAGTGTCATCTTGATATGTACGACAGCAGCACTAACAACAGTGATTCTGTCTCCTTTTCCCCTGTAACTCATAAATACAATGGGAAAACAATAGTTACATATCTCTCTTACCTTCCGTTACATAAAATAATAATGTCTGGAAAAGCATAGGTTTATACTTAACATTCTGAAGTTGGACTGATGAATAATAGTCAATTATCTGGCATTGGTCTTCCTTTAAACCTGAAGGGCATTTAACTCCTTGCAATTATGCAAATGCAGACTTTTGTATGTGTATCTCTTAATTATTGTAATTTGTTTATGAGGCTGCACTCCTTGTAGACAACAGAAAAGTAGGGCTTGGTCAATAAAGGGTTCTGCTGCTCATTTAGTGAGTTTGAAGCAGTAATTTCAGGCTTACCATTTTTCAGATTCTCCAGCAAATATGATAGATAACAGAAAGTCATACTCAGCAGATTTAGCTTACATTTTTGATTTAGCACTTTAAAAGCTCTGCGAATATCTGCACCGTAGCTTCCTGAAAAAATTCTCTAATTTATTCTGAATTATCACAATTAAGGAAAGGACTTTATAGCTTACAACATTATCTGAAAGCTGCATTTGGATTCATAGTAATCTGCCTTGACATTTTCAAATTTGATAGTTGTAGAGCATTTCTTTTGTGTTGAAGTAGTAAAACTGTATGGTAATTGGTCATTGTTTGTACTGCTGTACTTAGAAACATTTCACTGCTGCCATTATAGTCCTAGTATTTCTAGGACCGTATAATTTATCCATGAAATTTTGCTTTGGGCTAAAACTTGGCATGCAAATTGTGTGTCCATTTTTAGATTATATGAACTTCAAAAAAAAATTACTGCTGTTATACGCTTTTTTTTTGCCCTTATACTTGGTAACTAAAAATAAGGAAATGACTTACATTTAGAAAACTGAAATGCATCTATGGCTCTGGGACCAAATCCCATGAAGTGATGCAAACAGAAACTCTATATTTGCAAGAGGGCATGCATAAAAACATGTGCACTCTTTATTATGTTCAGCTCCCACTGTGTGAAAAATAGACTTAGTCCATGCATGATGCTGCATGCAAATGTGACTGGTAAGCATATAAACAGCACTCCGGTTATTTGAAGATTTAGGTCTTAATTTGCAGCATTCTGTAATACTATGCATTGAGTTTTAGTACCAGTGCTCTAAGAATGCACAGTAACAAACAATATCAGCAGGGTACTGATGTTAAAAGTCAATTATGGCAGAAAGTTGACATCAGAAAACTCATATTTTTATCATACTGATGTTGAATCAACGACTTCCTAACACAACATAGATTCTAGGTGGTCTGTTATTTCAAAGTGTTCCAGTTTTCTAGAAGAGATCACAATATCTTCTAAATCCGTGTCACAATGAAGAATATGAAAAACAAGAAACATTTTGAATTGCAAAATAAATCATTTGCTAAACTACTGATGAGACTTCTGTGCTGAATTGTCCTCCGAACACCAGCGATCTCAAGGCAGGACTACACTGTGGCAAAGCCTACAGGTACTTCATTTCTTGTGCGAAAAGCTTTGAAATGCGTAAAGATACTCTCCACTGATTAACTTGATATATATACCACATTAAAGGCCAGCCACAGACTAAAGATAGTAAATACCAACATAAGGGAAAATAAAAAAGAGGCAGCAATGTGAGCACTTAACCAGTGCTTTTATAAGTTTATTAGAAGGGTTTTTTTGTGATTTTAGGTTTCACATACTCTTTCTAAAAAAGAGTACTTTATAAATGACTTACACTGATTGTTCCGTTAGCCTTTGGTGGTTGGCATATTTATCTCAAAATTAAAGATAAATCAGCAGCTGCAAAGCTCAGTTTCCTTGTACCAGAATAGCTGTTATCTCATCCAATGTGATTTTTTAACACACGTTTAAAAAATAATTTCTAACTTGGGAAAAAGGAGGAGAAGTTCAGATTCACCTGTTTAGATAATACCCACCAAATTGTTATCTTATCTCAAACAGATGCCTAAGGAATAACAGTGACAAGGCAAGCATATATTATAGTGAGTATTATTCCTGCCTCACATTATTTTCACCTCATGGAGAGTCCTAAGGCTGATTAGTTTTATCTATTGGTACAAGTAATTGTATCTATCTCATCAGAGCTCTTTTTAAATACTTATTTGATGCCTTCTTGAACCCATATAAATGTTTTGTATCCACAGTATCTTTTGGCAAGGAGTTTCTCTCTTTCATCAGTAATGACAGCGACTACTTGCTATGCACCTAAATCTTACAAACTTCTTGCACGTGATAAGAAAAGATAATAAATTTTCCTGCCCACTACCTTTATGCCATTCATGATTTTATATGGTATTCATCTTTTTTTTTTTTTTTTTTTTTTTTTTTTTTCAAGTAGAAGAATCCCACTATACTGTCATTCAGATGCTATTGCCTAGTTTTGGACATCCTTTTTATTCTTTGAATATTTGCCAGTTCAAATTTTTCTTTTTGAGATGAAGAAACAAAAACTGCATCTAGTATTCTAGATATTAAGCTGCATTCAAAATTTTGTATACCAGTGTTTTCTAAGGAAATAACTTCGCTTTGAAGGAAGCCTAAAACATTTGATTTTATAAGAAGAGTTGGTGCCAGCTCATTCAATGTGATTTTTTAACACACGTTTAAAAAATAATTTCTAACTTGGGAAAAAGGAGAAGTTCAAATTTACCTGTTTAGATAATATCCACCAAATTGTTATCTTATCTCAAACAGATGCCTAAGGAATAACAGCGATGAGGCAAGCATCACTTTTTTTTTTCTTTTCACCTTTACGTAACATTCTATCCTGTAATAATTTCTACAAAACACTAACAAGTACAATATGTGCAATGCATTGCACACTGTCCCACATGACATCCTTGTCTCTAAAATGGAGAGACTTGGATTTGATGGGTGGACCACTCGGTAGATAAGAAATTGGCTGATGGTCACACTCCAAGAGTCGATGCGGTCAATGGCTCAATGTCAAGGTGGAGACCAGTGACAAGTGGCATTCCTCAGGGGTTGGTATGGGGACCAGCATTATTGAACATCTTTGTTGGGAACATGGACAGTGGGGTTGAGTGCACCCTCAGCAAGTTTGTGGATGACACCAAGCTGAGTGGTGTGGTTGATACTCTGGAGGGAAGGGATGCCATCCAGAGGGACCTGACAGGCTAGTGAGGTGGGCATGTGTGAACATCGTGAAGTTCAACAAGGCCAACTGCAACACCCTGCGCCCGGGTCAGGGCAATCCCAAACATGGATACAGGCTGGGCAATGAGTGGATTGAGAGCAGCCCTACGGAGAAGGACTTGGGGGTATTGGTGGATGAAAAACTGAGTCTGAGCTGACAATGTGCACTCGCAGCCCAGAAAGCCAACGGCATCCTGGGCTGCATCAAAAGAAGGATGGCCAGCAGGTCAGGGGAGGTGATTCTGCCCCTCTACTCCACTCTTGTGAGACCCCACCTGGAGTACTGTCTTCAGCTCTGGGGCCCCCAGCACAAAAAAGACATGGACCTGTTGGAGTGGGTCCAGAGGAGGGCCACAAAGATGATCTGGGGGCTGGAACACCTCTCCTATGAGAACAGGGTGAGAGAGTAGGGGTTGCTTAGCCTACAGAAGAAAAGTCTCCGTGGAGACCTTATAGCAGCCTTCCAGTACTTAATGAGGCCCTCCAGGAAAGATGAGGAGGGACTCTTTATCGAGGACTGTAGCACAAATAAATCTGTCCTTCATTTTAGTGGCCAGTCCAGCCCAAATCATGACAGCTAGGATGTGGGTTAGCAGTTTTAACAATGGTAGATTCAGATTAGATATTAGGAAGAAATTCTTTGCTGTGAGTGTGGTAAACACTGGAACAGGTTACCCAGAGAAGCTGTGGATTCTCCCTCCCTGGAATTGTTCAAGGCCAAGTTTGATGTGGCTTTGAACAGCCTGGTCTAGTGGAAGGCATCCCTGCCCATGCTTCCCTGACATACAAGTAGACAATATTCACCGCTCTCACCTTATCTACTTGGCCACTCATTCCATCATAGAAGTTAATGAAGTTGGTCAAGCATGACTTTCCCTAGGTGAAACCATTCTGACTACTCCTGATGACTTTCTTGTCCTTATCTACCTGGTAATGGTTTCCAGCATTAACTGATCTGTCACCTTCCCAGGGATTGAGATAAGGCCTCTGTGTCCTTCTTCTTGCTCTTCATGAAGATAGGAGTGGCATTTTCTTTCTTCCAGTGTTTGGGCACTTCACCCACTCACCATAATCGATCAAAGATTATTGAGTGGCCTCAAAATGGCATCTACCAGCTCCCTCAGTACTCATGGGTGCAACTATACTGGGTTTGTGTGGCGCATGAGGGCCCAGGATGCTTAAGTATTCCCTGACTTGATCCTTTTCCACCAAGGGTATGTCTTCTTGCTCCAGCATTCCCCCCTTGTCTCTGCGATCTGTGATTCCTCAAGATTCCTTCTGCTAGTAAAGACCATCAAAGAAGGCATTCAGTACCTCAGCCTTTTCCATGTTCTGTGTAACCAGGTCCACCATTTTGTTGAGCGATGGACCCAAATTCTCCCCAGTCTTCCTTTTCTCTCCTACATACTTATAGAAAACTTCCCTGTTTCTTTAGCCCTGTTCAAAAAGAAGTACTGTATTTAACTACTGGTAAAAGGAAAAGTAAGAAATGTAGAGAAGAAATCACTTGTAATTTAGCCACAACTGGAATTGTATTGTCCCAATAACATATCCAATCCCAATAACTCCAGTAAGAGATTTAAAGTAGATGGTGTTGCTCATACATGAATATGCCATACACCTGTGATTGTGATATATTTTAAATGTTATTTACATTTTCACTTCTTTTATTGTGGGATAAAAACAGTACAGAAGATGAAATTAATAGTTCATCCTTTACTCTGAATGATTCATGTCATGTATAAAGTGGTGATCAGGGAGTTATCTTGTAAAATTTGTATTATCCTGGAAATACCCAGTATATTATTTCAATGACAGTACTACCAAAAAAAACAACCCCAAAATCTACCAACACAAAAATCGTATTTCAATTTTTTAAAAAAATTATTTTTATTTGTTGGAAAAGAAGATTATTTTCCTGTTTTTTCCAATGTTTTTAATGGTTCTTTTGTATCATAAGCGTTAGGAGTAGACAGTGAATGTGAGTTGAACACTTAACATCCACAATTACATAAACTTGTACTATACATCATAACATATTGTAGCTGTAATAATTTTCTTTTAATGTGTCTTCAATGCAACGGACATTTTAAAGACCATTAAGTAGAGGATTTGCCCAACAACCCATGATGATCCATTACTAACAAAATATATATAATCAGGATGCTTTTACAATACAACCGAGATTGGACAAACATATAATTAGGAAGCTATTAATTTTAGCAATATAGCAATATAGAAACATAGCAATATAGTAACAAAGATTTCTGTTCTCAGACTTTCATAGCTAGGCTTTACTAACAAATGACCAGATACAATTCAATAATTCTTCCTACATGGCATACACTAGGTTTTGCCAAAAGTCATCCTGATAGCAGATTCAAAATGTTTGCTGTTTTCTTTTGCTCATAACTACATAGTCTATATAGTCAATCTAAAAATTGACAAAAATTAACTTGTGCATTTCCTGTATTATAAGGCATTCAGTTCAGAGGAGGCCAGCCTATCCTTGCTGTTTTATGGGTGCAAATAGTGAATGAAGCCACAGTTTCCCACTACATGCCCTAACTTCAAGACTTGAACATGAAAATTGAAACCTACTAACAGCTCTGAATATAAATTCCTATAAAACAGACAGGACGTTTTACATTCAAGGGGTAACGGGTGATACTACTTGAAGGACAGACCGATCATCTATTTGAACTCTTACCTGTTTATTTTAAGCCCACTGGGAGTCTCCTGTAAGTCAGGGGTCATGCTGGATCCAAACACAGAAAATTAATTCACAACTCCTAGACAATGGAACGCATCAAAGGAGATGACAGATTTCTATACATTACAAGATAGTAGGTATTTTAAAATTGCTTTATTCTACTTTCAGAGCTTATTTTTTTCCTACTTTTTCAGTTACTATTATCAATCATTTCTACCTCAATACACACTTTCACTCTTTATGTTAAACCTACTATAGCAATATCTAAATTATTTGTGAGAGGTTTATCTTATTAACTGTTTCACAGAAATAATGATATTGAACTAGCTGTATATTAGTTTAATCACAGGCCTATAAAAATGCAGCTCTGCCATTTTCTGGTTACATTTGGGCTTGGAAGCCTTTTTAGTTATTTTGCATTGGATAGTCATTAAATCCTACTGGACCAAAACAATATCCATGCAATGTTACCTGAAGGCTGAAAAGCACAGTAAATTCTTGCATTGTGGTCCCCTGTACTTACAGCTGTTATCTTGAGAGCAGCACAGTATTAATGCTAGACTGGGTTCATCCTTGTGCCAACATAATGATTCCTTCTTGGAGGATGCAGTATGGAGACATCTGAGCAATTCTGCTTCATCCAGGTTGTGTTTAAAGAGGATTATAAATGTCAACTCAAAGACAGCTACACTAGACCCGTAACTGCAGTGCATTCACCAGTTTCAGTATTAGCAGGCTGATTTCATTCTGTGGCTACACTTCATACAATGGAGAATTGACCGTATCAAATTGACTTTAAACACAGTTTGCATCTTGTTAGTGAAAATGCAGTCATTCCGGTCTCTTTCAATGCTGCACAATGCTTACACTTTGTGGTGATATTTAATGTTGTGTTAAATATCTGTGGTAAACTGAATGTAAATAATATCCTAGTATTGAAATTGCTATAACAATTCTTTGCTCATAGTAAAATTAGAAGATAGTAATATTAAATGAAAAGTGAATAGCAACACAGTAAATAAAACTTTATTCAGTATTTAAATGTATCTCCATATGCTTACAGAAATTAGATCCTATTAACACATGAAGTGGGTAATGAAAAGAAGATATCTATTACTCTTTGGTAGTACAGTTCATAGAGACATTATCCTTTAATTTTTTGCTGTAGACATTTCAAGTGAATTGTAAAGTTTAAATTTTACAATTACAGAAAAGCCTGTTTCACAGCTAAAATTGACTCCATTTGACCCTTCATATGTCACAGATCCTCATGAAGATTTGTCTAACAAACCTATACTAAATAGCCAGTGAAGTAGCTCCTATGAGCTTCAGTAAGATTTGATTGGGTTTAAAGTGGAAGTTGGTTCTGGTTTGGGTTTTTTTTTTATGTTCTGGTTTGGGTTTGTTTTTGTTTTTGTTTTTGTTTTTTTGTTTTGTGTGTTTTTTTTTTTTTTTTTTTTTAAACCACGAGAGGTGATCAGTGCTTAAAGGGATGATTCATTAGAATTGCAGGAAGAATGGAGAAAAGACAAAAAGGCGTAGAATCTTAATCTTCTACAAAGTTAAAGAAATGCAAAACATAAGCTAGTGGAGAAAATTCTTTAGAGCAGAAACAGAAACTCTATTTATGCAGAAATAGACGAGATGATAGAAATGATATATTTAATCTGGCATCCCATCCACTGTTGCTCTTGGTCTAAGATATTTACTGTTGAGGAAAGAAATACATGGAAAATTATCAGGGCAAGAGAGCGCTTTCTACAGAACCAGGAATAGGACTTTACACTTTCAGATCTGCTGCAAATATAGTAAAAAAACTCCAAAGAAACAAAAAACCAAAACAAGGTGGAATAAGAGAAAATAAGGAGACAGCATGAATGAAGTGAAAAACAGATGATGCATCAGAGCAAGACAGAATAAATTACATAAGTTTTTAAAGTATGACTATACAAAAACTTGTGCACCTACCATACAGCCTCTTTACATGTATGTCAGTAACTGGATGCCACAAACTTAGACTCCAGAATGCTGAATCTTACAGTTCTCCTACTTGGTGTGTTCTGGGCCACCTTGCCAGCATCTTACTCAAATTCCATAGCCACTGCTCTAGGTGACATCTTCTCACAGTAATAACACAAGCAGCAGTTTTGCGAAGGGAAAGAAGAAGGGCCAGGTGGCACTTTGGGTACCACCCAAACTGGTGGTACACCAATGACAGCTGGAGATGTGATTCAGAGACTCGCTATAGAGTGCTATTTTGAAAAAGGTTTGAAAGAAATTAACAGCTCCCAATAGAAGCTCCTAAATGGGCTCCCGTGCAAATACAAGGTTGGTCACAGCGGTATGATCACATATAAGTCATAATGCTGCATCTATGATGTTTACGATTGTCTGAGAATAATAGATAAGTCAGAGCTTGTAGGGAGAGGTAATATGTTTTCTATCCTAGATAATATACCTGGATAAAGCAGACCCGCTTTTCAGTAGCAAGCCCTCCTACAGATTTTATAAATGTTTGACACAGATGTGGATATATACCTGAAGCGGGGCTTTTGTGCATGAGAACTTTCTGTTTTCTGCTGTTGGATGACTCGGTCTAACAGACATCACATCTCCCTATAAACCTGCCTAATAAAATGACTGACTTCAACACTGAATAAAATGATCTGCTTGTTTATCCTCTGCTGCCTGGTGGCCAAAGTTGTCTATCAAAATATCCCTATAATATTCTGTCTTTTCACATATATTCGATGAGCTACATATAGTTGTAAAATGGTTACAACAACGAGCTCTTTATATTTTTATAGTCCTTATTTTAATAAATGGCTTCAAGAAAATAGTAGCTAGATTTAACTCCTCCACAGTTTTAGAAAAAGGAGGGCACATTCAAAGGACTGTTCCTTCACCTATCATTATCAGTGACTCATATTGCCATCAAAAGCAGAGCCATATGGAAATTGTACTGTACATACTGGAATAAACACATTAGAAATAGTGTGCAGCATTGAAGCAACTAGGCAACAAAAAAATGGGAAGAAAAATAACACCCGTCTCTGAGAGCAAAGAAGTGTACAGCATTGTTACATAGAGAGTAGTTGCAATGTTAAGAACTTTGGTGTGACAGCACAAACAACTGCACTCTGCTTTTTAAACATTTATGTGATGCTTCAAAGTGGTTAACACATAGTTATTAGAGTTTGAGAAAAAAAACATTTAAATGCTTCAATGTCTTCTCTACACCCATAAATGCCACCGAAATAGTCACTGACGAAAAATAGTGTGTTATTTACTCACTTTCATAAGCAAGCTTTAATGGGTGCTAGACATGAAAATCCATGCATGCTGAAAAGAGAATGTAGTCCATGGTGTCACATTCAGCAAATGCAGTCCACCTGACCACAACCTTTCAAATGTTTGTAGATTTAAAAAAAAGAATGACATCCCTGGAAAACCAATTATCTGTCTCAGTCTTACATACTTTTCTGCCACATGGATGAGAATAATTTTTAGTTAATTGTTCTCTACCAAAAGAAGATGATCTGGGATCTTAAGAAAAAAAGCACCAAAACAAAGAAAAAAAAAAAAAAAAAGACCCTAACTTCTGACTAATCTCTGTTTTCGTCACTAGCTTAAAGCTCATTTAGTGCCTTTGCATTTTAACAACATGTTAAAGGAATGTTACTTTGATGTAACACCAAACCACTGTCTTCCAATTAGTAGAAAGCTGGTAGAAGGCTGGATTGTGTCAGGATGAAAATGGAAGAAACAAGGAGGAAAATGAAATTCCACAATTTTTCCCACTGCAACCGTAAGGGTATGTGGAAGAACAGTGTCTGCTTCTTTAAAGATATCTTGTCAAAGAAGCCACAAACCAGAACATGCAGAGACCAAGAAATGATAAGGGAGGTCATGATAAGAACAAACATGCTCAGCTACACTAATTGGTAAGGAAATGGGGAGTGTGAAAATGTTTATGTTTTCAGCTGGGTGGATAAGGAAAGGGAAGGAGACAACATTCCCTTCCCTAAACTGACCAATTGGCATTAACAAAATAACCAGAAATAAACCTATCAGTCACACTTACTGCTGGGCTATCAAGAAACTGCAGGCAAACCAGGACTTTCCAACTGATAAGGATGAAAACCTGAAGGTTCAGGATGTTGGAAGGTGTTGGTGGGAATGTTCCAACTGATGAGCCAATGTGCAGGGGAATGGGGAGCAGGGAGGAGCAAAGGACAAAGACAGAAAAGGGTATAAAACAGGACCAGTCAGTATGCTTATCTGGCTGAACCTTCTGCTGGATCACAGCAGTCTGTCCTGTCTTCTTACATCTTCTTATTAAATCTTTTCTTAACAATGTCTGTGTAATCTGACTCTCTATCGTGTGTGTGTGCACACTCCAGGGACTCAGTTGCAGCCGTTGGAAAGACCTGTGTGTTTGTGAGTGAAAACTGGTGCCAGACACAGAAGAAAGGGGGTGTGGGTGCCCCTGGTCTGTGGTGTCAGTTACAAGAGTGAGCAAGGTTCCCTAGCACCAGCTACTGGAGCAAGTGAGGGTCTTTAATCTCCAACCACTGGGGCAGGAATGGCATGTGTTCCCCAAACCGGTTACTGGAGGATACAAGGCGAGTGAGGGGCTCAGCACTGGCGGCTGGAGTGGGACCGCAGGTCACAACCCATGTGCCTGGTGCAAGCTGATGGAGACAAGTGTCCGTATCTTCCCCAACCCACTCGTGCATGAGTATTTACTGGCAAACTCCAAGCTGGACCAGTCAGTGAGTATCAGGCGGTCAGAGGATCTGTGCTGGTATGTGGCGGGGACCCATGAGTGTGGGTTGCCTGTGGGTGTGTGTGTGCGCCATGTGTATGCAGTGAGCACTCAGCCAGACCAGCCAGAGTCAGATCCACTAATGTGTGTGTGGAGAGTGTCATGTGTGTGCTGCACCAGTGACCTTCCATCTCTGCCAGTCCAAGAGAAAGAGGGGATGTGGCTGTCTGCTATGAGTCCTGTATGTGGGTGCTGCTTTCTGAAGGTAGCACACTGTCTGTGGCAGACTGTGTGACCAGCCGTGTTGGTGTCCACTGTATGTGTGTGTGCATGTATCTTTCTCTGCAGTTCTGGGATAAGTGCTCAGC
The DNA here is from genome assembly GCA_947846985.1 of Fratercula arctica. Classification (NCBI taxonomy): domain Eukaryota; kingdom Metazoa; phylum Chordata; class Aves; order Charadriiformes; family Alcidae; genus Fratercula; species Fratercula arctica. Next base: position 44,823,838 of record CANTUZ010000001.1, on the reverse strand, counting down.
TTTGTTGCTGATTGAACTTGCAAATGGGAAAGCATCAGCCATGTCACTCAGCCTGGGCAGAGGTCTGTCCTCTGGCACCAGGCTGGGCTCCAGCAGCCAGGCAGAAGGGATCCTGGGCCAGAGTGGCTGGAGGAGGTGTCCCCATTCTTAACATGCCTTAACACCTCTCTAGGAAGGAAGGAAGCAATTTCTCTTGTTTTGGGAAAGCATTTTACTATGCTCCTTTATTATCCAGTTCTGCTGACACCAATGAAAAAAAAATATACCTTACTAAGTCCTTTCCCCTCTCAGTTCCAATGCATGGAAGGATTTTGAAGGACATGAATTTCTTAGGTACCCTTTAGACCCGAGTCACAGATGAGGCTCAAGAAAGGTCTTTTTCTCTCTTACCTCTTTACGCAATTTATGGCTGAAGGACACAATCTAACTGTTAATTTAGTTGACTGCCAGGCAGGGACAGCTTAGAACTGCCAACTAATGCTTTCAAACACCGTAAGAGAAAGCACATCTCTGAATCAAGCATCACTCAGGCTCAATTGTGTGGCTTTTGTTACCTCATACTTAAGGTTTCTGTCTCTCCGTTTGACATGGTTTAGCCCCAGCCAGCAACAAAGAACCACTTGGTAACTCGCTTACTCCCCCCCCCCCAACCCCCACAGGATAGAGGAAGAAATAGAAGCAGAAGGCAAAACAGATGTGTTGAGATAAAGGCAGTTCAACAGAACAGCGAAGGAAAGTGGGAAACAGCAACAATTATACTAATAAAGACATATACAAGCCATCATTAATGTAAAATCGCTCACCAAGTGGAACCCGTGAAGCCCCAGCCTGCTCCCCAGCAGTGTTTCCTGTCCCCCTTGGAGCCAGCTCCCCCAGCTATACACTGTGCATGATGTCACATGGTACTGTGACCCTTTTGGACAGTTTGGGTCAGCCATCTGGATATGTTCCATCCCAGTTTCTTGTGAAAATTAACCCTATCCCTGATGCAACCAGGACACCCTTACACCCAGCTTTTTACTACTGTGTCACAGTTTGGGCCCAGCTGGCCAATGACAAGACGGCAGATGCTTTTCCCCACCTCTCGCTCCAAGGAGAGGAAGAAAAGAGATAAAGAGATTTATGAGTTTAAAAAGAACCAAACTACTTTAACAAAATATTAATAATAAAATAAAAAAAGGAAATAGATACAATATATCCAAATATATATACAACCATATCCAGCTCCCAGGGAGATGGCACCAGCAGGCACTAGGGAAAGTTCCAGACTGGACTCAGCGATGAATGGCAACTGGATTCCAGATCTTGATTCAGCAAAACACAGGTTGGGATCAAAGGTATATGAACTGACAGCGTCCTCCTCAGACACCAGTCATTGAAGAAAGAGAGTCATGGAAGAAGAAACCATTGAAGAGCCAAGCTGAGCACTTTCCTCTCGCAGCTTTTATATTGAGCATGTCAGATGGGATGGAATACCTGATTGGTCAGTTTGGGTCACCTGACCTGTCCACCCTTCCCCACAGGTGTGACCCCTCCCCAGGGTAAACAACCAAGTCAGCTGACCCTGGTTGCCACAGCAACAAGTATCAGCAAGACCCCCTCTCCTCACGGAACAGAAAGTTGGCTCTGCCCCACCCCGAGCCAGGACATACCGACTGTTCAAAGAAGTTGTAAATTCTCTCAAATTATTATTTTTTTTTTTTTTAATCTATCCATTCAAAAATATTTCAGAAAACTTCCAGAAACAGAACATAACCTCTTATTGATTCACCAGGTAATACCAAAAGTGTAATTAGTAATAGAATCCATCACGTGATGCCTGAGATATGGAGGTGGAACAGTTATCCAAGTAATCATACTATACATCTGAATGCCAATCCACACCAAAATAGCATGTTTAGACTGCCACATACAAACACAAAGAGCAAATAAACCATGCAACACATTCAGCAGGTTAAGCAGAGTTGCATCAATTAACTTCAAATAAAGCTCTCTAAAGTCATAGACATATTGGAAATTGGCTTGTTGATCTCCTGGTAGTATTAGCATGATATTTACTGACTTTATGTGTTCGTGAACACCTTCATCACCTTCCAAACACAAGTTTGATATTTTTCAAGCCACATCGGAACTGGATTACTTATCTAAAGGTCTTCATTCAGTCTTCTAGCATGTTGGAAAAAATTCTACTCTAATGCCAATCAAACACTTAGTTACCAACTTTAAAAAAGAATTCCCAGATTTAGTACTGTCACAAAGTAAAGACTTCACACTTCACAATATTGTCTGCCCAACATATTTATTTTTTGCACCATTAGGAATGAGACGCATTGTTCGTAGATAACAGGAAAAAAATGGATAGATGGATCTCAACATGTCAGTTCTGACTTCTATTTTTTACCAGATTATTTTCAGATTTACTGTTATCTGTTTCTAAAACTGTGATGTGGCTTACAGATCTGAATTTAGTTTTTTGAATATTGTTGATTGTTTCCTGGGATATACTAATGAAAAGATGTCCAAACATTTTTAAGGACGTTTTTAAGACATTTGTCTGGAGAATTATGGGGAAAAAAAAAAAAAAAAAAACCAAACATACAAAAAGAACAAGTCTTCTGCTCTATGGCTGTGGGTAAAAGGAAAATACTATTTAATTCTTTCCAGGGTGACTATATTTCTGCAGCTGTGACACTTTGTCACTAATCAGAAAGTGAGTCTGATAACATCATGGAAAAAGTTGCTATATCCAATCCTGTACTGAATATAGTGTGGTTTCAGGAAAAGATAAATATCATAATGAAGCACAAGAATGCAATATGTAGACAAAAAATTGACCACTCATACAAAGAATGTACATATGTATTTATCTAGACATACTGCATACATGCATTACTCTAATTCCATCTAAAATTATAGTAGTCCAACAAGACCGAGAAGTTGACCAATCAAAATGGAGGAGACCCCACAAGCAAGAGGTTTCTGTTTCACTTCATTTGGATTTCCTTTGAAATCTTGTAATTATTAATGTTTTGATCAGACCTGAACTACATTCAAGGAAGGCATTAGTTTTCAGTGGTTTTAATACATTTTAAAAATAATCTCCTTATAAAAGGATTTTCTGAGTTTCAAATAAAACTTTATTTTCTTACAGTTTTCACTGAAAGAAAGTGGTGGTCTTGTTAAAACAAGGCACTGCATGATTGTATATAAATGACCTGTCAGATTATAAAATCAATCAATGTGGAATGTTTTGAGTATGCCTTAAACTGCTAAATAATAACTTCTTGCTAAGTTTGCCAAATAGAAATTAAATGCTACCAGCTGTATTCTCAGTGTAAAATATTAAATGTAACATTTTTAGGCAATAAAAGGAATTATTTTTTCCTGTAACCGCCTTACCACTGGGATTATGAAGCAACTATGCTTAGGAATTATTGTTGCTAAACTTTACAATCATCTATTTTGCAAGCTCCACTATCCACTAAACGGAGTAATCTACCCCACTGCTAAAATACCAGAACCAGTCACCGAGCTGGATGCCTTCCAAAACCAGGTCTAATCAGACTGTCTGAAGGAAATCACGTCAAAGGTAAGTTTATTGAATCTATAAATAACAAATTGTTTGGTTCACTGAATGTGTAATACAGTGCCCTATCTGTACATAAGATGATATATTAAATGCAATAAAACACCTTAATAAGACATTAAGGTTGTAGAGTTATGCACTTAGAAGTCAGGAAACACTTCTATGTCAGTTATAATAATGTCATAATAATGTAATCTAATGTGCTTTTTTCACTGCATATATAAATATATATATGTATGTAAGTATATAAAATAAACAGTGTTTTGTTAAATATGTGTACCATTAAATATACTGGAGTTTGTGTCATTAGAATAATGTTTTAATATATCCTGAGAGGTCATTGTAACCGTGTTTTAACTAGGCATAATTATAAGGTTTTTTCCTTGTCGTGACAACCTATTTGGACAAGACTGTAACTTGTAGTGAAGCTGCTATTTGTCTGTTATTTCCTATGAAGTGAGTGGATCGGAAGGAAAAAGAGAACGGACACTGAGATTCTAGCTACAACTTTCTTATACTTGCCAGACAGAATAGCTATGAGGAAACTGGAAGGATAAGGTGTTTAAAAAAGAAAGTGAGCTCACTTCCTACCAAATCTGAAATGTGATATACAGTATTGCAACTCTAAAAGATTAAGATTTTGATTCTTGGAAAAGAAGGTAAAATTAAAAAAAAAAAAAAGGGAAATCTAAGACATATTTTTCTACCTTATTTCTTTTTTTGTCCACCCTCTTTAATGGGTCATAAGTAAGAGTTCCTTATAAAAGTAGAGTTTTACTTGCCTTCTCAAATGTTTATTCCCACTGTTTCTCTTGGGCTAGCACTTGTACTCTCCAGGCCCTGCTGGGAGCTATATCAAGTAAATAATTTGGCTAAAAATTGACCTTGCCCCCCACCCCCCTAAAGGATCCTTTTTTAGCAGCAGCATATATTTATATTGAACTGTGACTGTGGAACCCAGAGACTCATAGCTGAATGCTCACAATCACAGTTTAGCTAACACATTTACAGTGAACAAGTTCCTCTTTTTGCACTACACCATTAAACTCAAATTAAGAAAATCATCCTCACTTTATCAAGTAAATGTAGTGTGTGGGAGAAGCAATACTGGATTATAAAAAGAAAAAACTATTAGGCATTACAGCTGGCTATATAAATGATTTGCATAAAATAACACCCTGATTTTCCATTAGCACCGACACACAAACTCCCTGCAGCTTAGTCCTTCCTTACAGCTTTTGCTCTTGGTTGACCTGGGCACATATATTATGCCACTGTTTTCATCCTCTCTTTTTAACTCCCTCGTCTGCAGTAGAAAAAATAAAGGAAAAAAATAATCCTATTTTATAGTAGAAGGTGCTCTATACACAAAGTGTAGGCAGAGCTGAACAGTGAAAAGTCAACCATGCAGTTATAATAATTCTTAGCAACAGCTGCCTTTTGTATACACAGAGATTTGGAACAAATAAGGCCTTTATGCAGTTACTTCTCAACACAACAGGGGAAAGCATGTAGCACCGCAATGAACTCATAGAGTCAGAATTCCCACTTAGGAAGGGAGCTAGATTACAACTGTAAAATGTCTCTCTAGATTTTCTTCCCCTTTGAATAAGAAGCACAATAGCAGCAAACTATAGTGACATATGTGAAGGGTTTTGAGCTCCTAGTCCTGGTTCACTCCATCGTAGCTCTGTTCTGTAACCTCTTAATCTTCAGTCATGGGGGCTTTTGCGTGCAACGTCTTGTAGCTCTGTCTATGTTAAGGAATGAAAAAAAAAAAAAAAAAAAGATGGCACGTGTCACTACTGTCAAAAAAGGAGGTCAGCCCTCATAGAATGATCATTGCTCATACAATTCAGCTGTCTTAATCTCCAGAGCAGGCTGGCTACATCCAAACCACCTGTTTCAAATAGTCCATGACCCAGAGATCCTTTGGGAAAGTACGAGTTGGCCTAGACAAAATACATGACAGAGATTGCTCTAAGAATTTAAAATCAAGTTCCAGGCCTGGAAATGTCCTCTAGCATCACTTAGTTTTCTGGTATAGGTAATAGCACATAATTTTATCTGCCTGTTTGGAGAAACCTGGCACAGCTGAGGTTCTTTGGAATTTTAGAAACCCAGAAGACGAGCCAGTCTGCAACAGTAATTCAGCTCCCGGTTAACATCAGAAAGTCTGGAATCCTTTGAACATCCCCAGATCCAGGATATTCAGTTTCCAGGCTCCAAGACATAGCCTTGCTGTAGATCTACAGTAAATCTGAAAATTGTTTCATTTACAACAACCATCTGGGCTCATATCATCCTCCATAATGGAGATGTCCAAGACCTGTTAAGCCCAGTTTCTCTGCTATTACTCAGTGACACTTCTACTGACATAAATAAACTCTCATAACTGCAGTCAGAATTACATAACAGTTACAGTGTAACTTACGCAGGTATGATGTAAAGCTAACCCAAGCATTGAGAATACTTAAGGTACTGACACTTTGAAGATGTGAGACTGTACAAAAGGGAAGAGTACTTGATACTCTCTCTGTATTTATATTTCTTATTTTCCATTTCCATCTTCCAGCCATTGTTCAGAAATAAAATAACGGCATAGATGGACTTCTGGTTTTATCCTCTTTGGGCTTTGTACTATCAGTTAAGGAAGTAGGCATGTCAAGACCTCTTTTTTTGCTTTATTTTACAGTCTAATTTTAGATCTACTCTAACAAAGGAATGCAACAAGCAATAAGGAACGGAAGAACTGAAGAAAGACAAGAATACAGAGCAAACACAGCTGCTCAATAAAAATGTGCACATCTGGATATCTCCATTTTATTTTAAAAATAAAATACTAAACATTATATTTAGAAACAAATAACAACAACAAAAATCAAAACCATTTCTCAGCACCTCATTCTCATTTAGCACATTGTAGAAGACATAAAATGTATAGATTATTTTATGGAAAATTTCAGTGATCTTGCTGAGTTTCTTCAGAATTTCAGATCATCACATGTTGATGAATGATCATTAGAATTCCTTCTTTCAAATTCTTTTCGTTAAAAAAAAAAAAAAAAAAATCTGGAAAAGCCACGTGAATTAATACCCAAATTTATAAGTAAGGCAGCATCTCAAGGAGTTGCTAAAACCAAGCTATAGAAAATAGAAGGACTAGCGAGTATGCCAGAGAATTTAAGGTCACATGAATAATTAGCAAATTTGAAAACTAGCAGCCTAAGCAATAACTTGACATCTTTTTTTGGTGTTCTTTTCCAAGTTAAACAATACATTATTTGTGTTTCCTCTCTTTACTCTTAGTTCTTTTCTTTCCAAATGAACAGAGGTGCCTCCAAGTTTTTTCAAACCTTTCTCCATGTTCTTCCTTTTCACTGAGGAAAAGATGATGACTGAAACTGGCAGCAAGATCTATAGTTAAGACTGCCTAACACTTTCCATTATAGAACCCTATTTTCAGGTGCTTACAAGTGTGTCAGACTTTCAGGGCTTAGGCTGATTTTTTTTTTTTTTATTATTCCAGATCTTTATTTCTCAAGCTCAGCTATCACAAAGAAAAAGGTTTAGGTAAACTGTATTGCTTTTCCCATGTTAAAAAGTTTGTATAATCACTTTGTTGAGCGATTTGTCTTTGACAGAAAAATTAGAAATGTGGTCACTCTCAGGTTAAAGAACAATGTTTTCTGTCCCTATAAAAAAATCTTTTTTTTCTTTTTTTTTTTTTTTTTCTTCCCCCAGTTACTAGGGTATGGCATTAGTAGCAAGGTTACTGTCCTTATGAATAAGCTCTCCAAAGCTAGAACCGCAGTGGTAGGCAGAAAAGGAAGAAATAACAAAATCGAAAACAATATATGGTGGTTCAAGATAATGATATAGTTAACAAATACAGCAAATGCTAGCAAGAGAAAAAACATGAGAGTGACTGATCTTAATGTACACTTAAAAGGGATATAGCATTCCCTAGAATCTAAAATAGGAAGCACAAAACATTATCTAGAATTCTCAATCTGCAGAACATAATATTTTAGTAGGGTATGTTTTCTTCTTTGCAGAGTATATTAAATAATAATGAAAAAGATAATTATTATCATCACTACCATTTAATACCTTAAATGAAGGAACAGAAGTTGGCACCTGAACACTCAGTGGCGAGCATTTAAACATCGGTCTCAGAAACAGTGGCTCATCTTTTGTTTGAAATTAGTAACTCTAATAAAGCTATTTCTCGAGGCTATCTTCATCTTCCAAGGGAAGGAATAGGAATGTCCAGAAGACAGTTCGCACAAAGTGTTCTATGCATCTATGTTAGGATAAGATGCATTACACTTCGGAAATTTATCTCCTATGGAATGTAGGGCAGATATAGAAATCTATGCTACAGTTCAGAGGTGCAATCATAGCTTTGGAGATGGGTACTTCACCTAATTGCTGGCATCTAAGTGTGGCAATATGCACTTGAGTTAGTTATCTTTGCATTCGTGCATTATAGAGGAGAACGAACGTAAGCATGGAGCGCATGTGCACAGAGGTCAAAGTGCCAGTAATTAGAATCAGTCCATGGGTCACAGGGTGCCAGGTATCCCAGGGCTGGCAGCTACAGCAAGTGAGGTTATGTAAGTCAGTGTGTGATCTTTAGTGAATATCAAGATGGACTAACCAGCAAGCAAAATAAATGACTTGGAAACGATGAACTGAGGTGGCCATAGGTCAGGGGTAGATATGTGTGTATCTCTCTGAGTGAGACAGATGAAGAACTTGGCTACTGGAGGGATCAGGACATCCAAATCAACTTCCAAAGGGACCGCAGGATCTGGAGACTGACTGAGAGAGTTATGTGCATGTGTGTGTCTGTGTGTGAGAAAACTGGACATGAAAAGATCTAGGGACAGCTACTGGATAGGCTTATTTTCCAAGATTGGCTATTGTAGGATCCATATTTACATACTTACATATGCATATATTTCTCACTAATGGACATTCATCCTGATCAGCCAGAGTTGAGAATGGGATGAATTTGTCAGTGTTGCCTGTGTTTCCTTGGGAGCTGAATGTTTCTGTGTGAAATGATCTTCATAGGCAGCTTTGTATATATTTACATACATAATATATACACATGCTTGCATATGTGGCAGTTTGAAATATATGCCTAGATTTGCTACTGGTTGGATGTGGAGGCATGGAGCTGCAGCAGCCTAACTTCTATTGGGATGAAGGATTTGGCAACTCTTGACAAGGAAAAATGAAGTTTTGTAGAAAACGTGGGTTTTCTCATCAAAAAGAATACAATTAATACAGATGTCCACATTGTTTACATGGTTTACATCTACCTTTGATAAGCTGAGGACTATCCTAAGCACAGGAAATTAGGCGAGGTTTTCCTGACTCCTGTTTCTGGAACTTCAGCCTATAAATCCCACCTTATTGGACTTCAGGTGACAAAACTGCTTACAGAATTCCTACCCATGCAAATTTATTTTTTAAATACTCAGCAGAATACGTTCTAATATTGGCATCCACAATATGTACAAGTGCATAAGGCATTGTATGAGCAGTAAAAGCTGCTACTGCATATTTAAATAAATTCCTTTGAAAAATGTTTCATATTGTTATACATGGCATGCAACAGTTGGCTCCAATGACTTTTCCCTTCCTTTTTTTCTGCACCATCACGTTCAAAGAGTTCACTAAACCATATTCAATGAAAAAGTTATATTATCAATTTGCAGCATGCGATTCCCCTTGTATGTCAGTAAGTGTATTGACTTCTGTGACACTATTTAGGAAAAGAATGATTACTGGAATGAGTTTCATCTACATTGACCATATATAAAGATCAGTAGTTGCACTAAGAAAGCAGTTCAGACATTGTTTCTTCTTTACTACAGTCTTTTCTTCAAACACTTATTGGAATCCAAGAAATTTGGACACAGAAATAGCCCATCAGTTATTGTCTTTCCCTCAGTTCTATAAACTGTATAATATTTCCTGTGACTGAATCTATTTGAATGCATTTCTTTAAATTTCTGAAAATGAATTGATATTTTGAGCAGAAATTCTGACAGCTCTGAGCTGCAGTACCTTAATAAGAGCTCCTGATAAAATCAGGTCAAGTAGTTTAGACACACATATGTTCAGTGGGCCTTTTTTCTTATTTTTTATGTTTTCCTTTATCATATATGGAAAATGCTAGAATAGGAGTGTATGCTTGTTAAGTGCCTTCCATGAGATCATGCATGATGAGCTTAGGTCATGCACCTCTGGGACAATAATTTTAATACCTAATGTTAAGCTGCATGTAGCTACAGCAACATCCAAACTGAAAAATTCACAACTTCATTGTTTATAAAGCTGTTGCACATGTTCCATACTGCTCTATGATACGAAAAAAAAAATAAAAAGGATATATTGCACACGAGTTGAAACACTGCAGTAAAACCTCCAGCCAAAGGAAATGTTATCAGGACATTTAGAAGCAAAGTCGTAGCAGATTCAAAGTGCAGGATGATCAACACTCAAATGAAGAAATAAAAGGGAGGCTGCATACTGGTTATCTTTCCTGTAACAAACGTAAGGAAAAAACTCCAGGATATTTTAGGGTACAATTTGCTACATCAGGAATCTGACCATGTCTATAATATATAAAGGAAAATGGTTTAGAAAAGGACTAGTCCAATGAATATAGTAATAAATTACACCATCTATGAATTGACATATGATATCTATTTTTTACTGCAATGAAAAGAATAAAAGAAAGAAAAGACAAAAAATAATATACATAAGAAAATGTCAGTAATGTGGTAAGAACACTGATCACAGGACTTTCAATTCCTGAGAAAATTTCATAGATAACAACTGTGCTATCCCTAGGCATGGGTGTATTTTCCAAGCATTAGTAAAACATTCTTTTCTTTCATTTTCTTTAAGCAAGTACAGGAACAGGTTGTTCTGAACTTCTTTCCAGTAAATGAACAGCCACTATATATAAGACAACATCATTCAGTGATGAAAATATCATCAATCTGAAAGCTGGAAATGGAAGTTGTACAGTATATAGGCTGGGCTTTAGAGTATGCTAAAGCAATGAGTTATTAAGTAAATTAGACTGGTTGAAAGTGTCATATTTCTCAGTCTGACTAACTTTCTAATTTACAAATACAGCAACAACTTCCTTGCATGTGTTTGGGAAAAAAAGAGGCAAATAAAAACCAGCACTCAAAATATGTTTCTAGAATTTCAACGCTGTGAATCCTTCAGCACAAAGGAGAAACTTTTAACTGCCACAAAGGGACACAGTTCAAGAAACTTCACATTTGAGCTTCTGGCTTGGAGCTCAGATATTTGTAGAATAACCCACTTGGCCTTCTGTTGCTGATCATCTCCTAAGATCTATGTGGTTGTAAGGCAAAAATGAAGCTGTCACTATCTTTTCTACAAGAGAGAAGCAGAATTTCACATTGACACAGAAACAAAGAAAATCCAAGTTGTAGTACCTTGTAATACTTTCATCATCACTGTTCTGACAGCACATTTTAGAAAAAGCAAGTTAACCTTCTGTTATTCATGTATATTATTCGCACAGGAAGGCAGTGGTATTACCTGACATTAAAAAGTTCTTCAATATGCATGGAGGAAAAGCAGCACATAGTAGCTAGGTACTCTGAATACTGTTTATAGAGACAACACACTCTGGGCTTACTAGTCTGTGTATATGGTCTTCCACAATAATTATGCACACTTTTCCTGTAGTCATGACTTCACTTCAAAGAGGAGGAAAGTCAAGAAAGAATGTGTTTATGACAGTGTATCATGTGTTAAGTAATAAAATGAAAACAACTCTTTGAAAAAAAAAAGCCACAAAACTCCTTGCATATGTGATAATGACATTCTATACGTTATTTTACATAGTTATGTAAATAAATATTTACATATTTATGTACATACATGGTGTTAGATAAGCGATAAACTATAAGAAAAAGCAAACACACACCAGAACTTTCTGCTATTTTATATATGTCTTTACAACTGAACAAAGAGAACAATTAGGAAAAGAAACTGCTGAATCTGGATTACTATTTGTTATGAAATCAGTAGAAGAAAAGTTTCTGGGCACACTGAACAAATGTAATATCATAAATTGAAAAAAACCTTACAGTAGTCCAAAAACTTATAGATTGGTTATACTCACAGCAATTCTAAGTCTTAAAAACTATTTTAAGAGTGCAAATTTGGAAAAATACAGCTTGATTAACACAACAATTTGGTTGTGAGTTGTTTTGGGTTTTTTTTTAAAGTAAAGGTCATGCCTTACTAATTTGTTGTATTTCAGTGTAAATCAAGCTGCCAGAATGATGGAGAGGTGCAGTAAACATTGCTTGATAAGATTTTTTAGAGATCCCTTGTGAGGAGTCCACATCAAAGGCTAATGTTTAATGTGATGAATTGTGTTGAAAGAGAAAAAAGGCTGATACAATGGGCTATATATTAGCTGAAGCACTGGGAAGATACAGTGAGTATGAATTGAAATCTTTCCAGTATACCATAAGAAGTATATCATAAGAATGTTGACATCTAGTTTACAAAGGGGTGCACATTGAAATTAGGGAATGTACTGGTAGTTGTGCAGCTCTGTATTATGTGATTTCCTAGGAGCAAAATCCTTTGGTGCACGTACTGCTAAAGTAGCTGAGATACACCCGCTGATACCTTCATGGCTTTGCCTCATTTTGCTTGACTTTGCCATATTGGACCCTGCACAGCTCAAGCCTGCTATATTATAATTAGCTTCTCTTACATTTCTTTCCTTTAAGCATGGCACTGCTACTAGTTTTTCAACTGTAATAGAGAGAAGGACCCCTGAATAGTTCCCTCTGTTCTACCTAACCCCTGCTGCAATATTTCTTCTTTTCCCTGGCAAAATGTTGGAACAAAACAGAGCACTGGGAAATCAGTGTGCAATCAATAGATATTAGGAGAGGAATTAATCTGTACTGGGATAGTGTTTCTCATACCCAAAGGATTCCCTTAGGGGACATTTTCATGTTTCTGTGCAGTAGTCTCCAGCAAGAGAGTAACAACCCTCAGGGGAAGTTCCAAGCTCTTGTTCTTGATAAAAGATCAAATTATCTCTGCAGAAAAAGAGAAAGCAAGTGAGAGAGTGTTAGTAAAAAAGAGAAAGACATCTTCTTACACTCACAGTATCCTGCATCCTTCTAATTCATTGTCTAATAGCTTTTATAGTATTTTGAAACTAGATTGTATTAGGACATCAAAGATTGACCAATATATCAAAGACTTAAAAGACCTTGCCCATTGCAATAAGTATCTCATATACATTAAATGAAAAATTTCTGGTGTCGAGCAAAATAGTTGGTGCTTGATAAGAACTGATAGAAAAGTTAAATACAGAGACATTTTTATGTGTTTAGCTATATGGTTCAAATTACGACAGATTATGTGATTGATTTTATAACTGTCACAGAAAAATGCGTAACACATCCACTGTGAATGAACTGGAATATGAGAGATACAGATTTAATCTGTTTTCCTAGATTTATTTGTGTATTGTTAAATCAAAGAAGAAAATCTAAGATAATATCACTGAATAATCTATACCATTTAGATTTGAAATATAGGTGCTACATGCATAAAGAAAATGATAATTTTGTAGGAATTTATGTACTGGTCAATGAAGTGCAACCTCACATTCAACAAAAGCCAGTGATCAGCAAATTTTCTTTGTTCTAGTCTCTACTTCTAACTAGAATTAAGCTAGAAACCTAAACTTCACTCTCTGATGTCAAATGGATGCTGTAATAATATGTCTATTAACTCTCCTAAAAGTAGGGATGATTCCTGTTGGAATTCTGACAGTTCAAAAATTAATTAGTCTTTAGACCAAAAAGTAAGAAAGCTTAAATGTAAAAACCGATGATGAAAGCTCACAACTGGAACTGTGAAACTGAACCTTACAACTGTAACTTAAATTGAGAAAAGAAGAAATGAAATTTTTTTCTTAATCTGAAAGATTAAGAAATTAATTTATTTTGGGAAGTGCGCTATAATTTCTCTGTTACAGACAAGTATGTCTTCATATTTTCAGGTTCAGGTTGTGATTTTTCTTTAATCTGAAAATTACAATTGAACAAATTTTCCCATGTGTCTTTAATTAAGTGATCTATTTTCCTTCGAAAGAGAACATACCAACTCGATTAAAGAAATAAAGCAAACACCCAAACCAAAACAAAAAATGAGTATATGATCTTAGGAAAAAAGGTTTTGATGTCTGCATGTGTTCTCTAGGAATAAAATAGTGCCATAACCCACTGAGGTGCTAACTGCTGATTTAATTACTGCTTAAGTATTGGTTCACTACAGGCATATTTTAGTACAAAGATCAGATAATTCAGAGAAATCTTGCCTCTATTTCATAGACCACCATGCAACAAGGTCACAGCAGTCCCTTCAGTTCTTATAATGTAAAGTCTGTAGAAACAACAACTGATCTGTAAGAAAATGATGAAATGGGAAAATTATCTGCAGAAATAGAAAAGTATTGATAAGGAAAATAATATCTGGTGAAGTGATCAGGATTTGGATATCATCAGACATGTATGTCATGACTATATAACGGGTTGTAGAATCAGCTACTGGAGCTGGATTTTCAAGAGAAATACCCTGGAGTTCCTGTGGTATGCTTGACAGCTTTGTTCTAGTGAACAATTAAAGAACAGAAAGGAACAGCAATACATTGATTTGTCAGCTGTAGCGAATAAGGTCATAAGCCTGAGTGATATCTGACCCTGAAGTTACAGCAGTGCATTTTAGAGACTGAAACAGAGAAACACAGGGGGTCAGATGAAAAAAATAAAATATCTAATTTAGTATTCTGCCTCTGACAGTTGTCATTAAAGGGACTTTTCACAGTGAAATTCAATAAATTCAATGAGTGATGGAAATATAAAATCTCAAAGTTCTGTGATAATGGGTTTAATAAATCTTACTTATTTTATCTTCAGAATATTAACCATTCACACTAATACTCCCCAAATTTGAAAATAAATTCAATATCTGGATTGCTAAATTTCACCTTCATTCACTCTGATAATTACAACTGTCAGTATGTCATTTCTTTTGTTTCCTAGATTTTTTCTGTGAATTTATACATTGCCCTCCATCTACTGGAGACATTTGCAATCCTAAGCAGTTTGCATAATGATGTGCTGAGTCTAAGGTTTTTTATGAAGCCTGAAATAAGTTGGTTTTTTTGTTTGTTTGTTGTTTGTTTGTTTGTTTTCTTTTTAAATATATTTTGGAGTTTCTTTACAGCAATTTCACATAGATGTCACAATGAGCCCCAATGATCAATGATTCTCTTCTCTCCTTTGAAGAAGCCCATGTGGGAATTTATAAGCAGCAATTCCGTAATAATCCATATGATCCTTCAGAGCAATCCTACCTTTGAAGTATGCTTTTTCCTTTAAATTGCCCAACATTTACAAGGACATAAAGTTTCCTTTCCATTTTATATACCAGGATATATATTTGCATATTATAGTGCAGTTAGCTGAAGTCTATGTTTGGTCTGGTCTCTTTCTTTCATTTAGGATCATGATTCTCCAAAGTCCTCTGTAACAGGACTGAGCCACGAAGTTAGCAGTTGAATTATTTGCAGGAAAACGAGAAGCAAACTTCTGGCCTTGACCACATAGGAGTTGCTAAATTAAATAGGGACAGAGCCCTAAAAGAAAATGGCAGGGCACAGATCATGTCTGTGTGCCTGAAATCTCTCTTGTAGTGTGTGTTCATCTCCCAAGACTTGCTTAAGCATGCTAGCAATTAAACAGTGCCTACCATCACAGGATAGTCCATGAACCAATTCTTTGACCATGATTCATTTACCAGATGCAAGTGTCCAGGGTATCAAGAGCTACTGTAGCCTTATCTTACAGTAATTTTGCATGTGAATTAGGCCTTGCTGGTGTGTTACTATAGCATGTGTAGCATGTGTCCTTTTGATCAGGTGTCTTGAAGTAGGCAGATTTTGGTCCCATATTTTGTTTTGGGTTTTTTTGTGGGGTTTTGTTTTGTTTTGTTTTGTTTTGTTTTTTAATTTAGAAACTCTTTTTAACAAATAAAGAATAGTATTTAGAATAAAACCATCAGGTCTATGTGCTGTAAGCCTATTCAAATGTTCAATGTTCATTTTCTTTGGAGAAAACAAAAACTGTAATAACAATGATTACTCTTAAAGAACTTAACTGTGCATCAAAGTTAATTATCGTATGAATATGTTTTTTTCATTCTTGCATCTAGAAACTTTGTAACATGTGTTAGTTGGGATGCTTCCACTATAAATATTTATTTTTTTTTTTAAATTTCATGCAAAACATATTTTTTCATGTTATTCACTGTTGTTGGCTTTTGTTACATTTCCACCAAATTACATACAAGATTATACTTGCTATTTAATCTTTCTGTTTAATATGTAAATGATAAAGACATCCTGTTTTACAAATATAAAAGACAAATATTAAAATCAGAGTCATACTGGTTTTGAGCATTTTTGAACTCTTAAAAAAGTATTGAGACACATCCTAGTGAAGACACTTATCATGTTAATTCCTAGTTTTTTAGAGGAATCATGTATGATTATGCTCTTCATTGTATGATGCAGAGCATCATACATTAGATAATTTTGCCTTTCCAAAATAAGACGTATATGTCATGAAGCTGAAATTAACTTAGAAAGTTTTCTGGAACGGAGAAACAAGTTCAACAATAGACAAAAAATTGGTACTCATCATGTTCATTTTTGTACTATTTATTTGAATGTCATTCTGCAAGAACAGTGAAGTAAATCTGCATAATAGAAGGAATCACTGAAGCACTTTTGAATAAGATGTGCCTCTCTCATCCTCCCAAACTTCCCCCTTGCTGGAATGGATTAAAGCAGGGCAAATAGCACCATACATATCCTGTTCATAAAGAAAGTGATATTGACAGCACACTAGTTCTGCAAAATGCATGGGTACTTGAAGAGTTTGATCTAAATCTTGCAGTTGTCAGTGATCACCTACCCATTTGTCTCCATGATTTTTGGACCAAGATCTACAGGCTTCCTATGTTTCCACATAGGTATGCAATGAATACCTGTGTAATGCTTTCTTCTGTTCTCTCCTCCTTGTTAGTGAATAGGGTACACTAGATGAAATTCATCTACCCAAATGTTTATGTGTACACTCAGCTCATCCTACTATGAACCTCAAAAATTATGCTAAATAAAGCATAATAAAAGTACTTGTTTCTCTCAATTAAAGAAGGATTTTAGGGTGACTAGCCCCAATGTAGTCTTTAAAAAACAAAACAAAACAAAACAAAACACAACCCAACCAACAACAAAACAAAATGAAAGTGTGCTGATCTCTCCTTCCTTTAACCAGTGATAGGTTATCAATAATATTTTGCAGTTCTTTTGGAAGCATTTTTTACTTATAACAAAAACAAGTAAACAAAAGCAATGAATCATGACTAATGTTTATTTGAAAGCTTACTTCTGGCTAGGAACATAACCAGTACTTGGTGAATGCATTAAGAAGAAATCCATCTTATCTAACTTCAGACACCTACAATTTATATCTAGACTAAGGTAAATGGTTTCCTTCTAGTAAAGGAATCAAAGAGGAAGTGAAAAGAAGAGGGAGTCCGTCTGGTTTTTAGCATTGCTACAAAAAAGGATAAATTGCCCCTGAAGTTGTCTTCCATTGTCTTCAGAGAGATTCTGTATAACTAATTAAATCTAGATGCCTAACTTCTAAGGTATTCAAGTTACATAAATTGTTTCTTTTCCAGGCTGCCTGTGTAATGCCTTCATACCATATCTATCATCCAAAATGGACATCTCTATTGTTTTATTTACAGTGCTGTGTCAATAAAGAATGACATCATTGAAGAAAAATATAGTTAACTAAGCTCAGTGTTGAAATTCCTTATGGTAGGCTTAAATACACAAATTTGTATTTAAGAGCAAGATCACTATCACTAAAATTGTAAAATGAATGCTCTGTTTTCAAATCTGGTGTTTTCCACTCATTTTTAATGGAAAAACACACAAAGAGATAAATTGTAGACAATGTAAATAGAGCTAAAGCAAGTGGAACATCTCCACAGTCCTCTTTGAAGATCAGAGTTACTTTTAAAATACACCCATCACACTACTGTTGTGTATTGTGGGCTACAGCCATTTAAAGAAGTATGAAATTTCTTGGTTTATATTATGGTCTTCAAATACCTAAGGACATACAAAAGTGCTATGTTTTGATAGCATTCCCAGGTAATTAAGGCTTTGCTAAACTAATTTTCCTCTATAGTCCTCTTAAAAAGAAGATAAAAAAAGAAAAAGCTGAAAAAGCAAACACGAAAATAATTTCAAAAGCCTTGAAAATTATTACTTGAAAAATAAATTGCAGCGCTACACCAAGATTTCTATTAGCTGAGTGCATTATATATCACTCTATGTGTGCAAGATATGATTCAGCTAATGACAGAGATGCTGTACAATGTCTATTGGTTTCCTACACAATGGGTTGCAGGATTTATTGGTATGTGGGCAAAAGGCAGTTGAAAATCCTTATAAGACAAAGCCACCTCCTATATTTGCTGTCACATCCTCCTTTATGTATTATTTTTGTGAATATATTTGTGTAGATTTGAATGAATGAATGTTGGGAACTAATAGATATCTTCATCAAAAAGTGATTGGAACCAAAAGAATGAACACCTTTATGGAAAGCTGTTAATTATTTTGCGAAACTAGACACCATCACAAAACGTGTTTGGAACAGAAGGAATTCTTTGACTGAAGACCTAATTCCCAGACTTAAAATATTTGCATTAGATTTGTGGAGTCCAGTATGCACCAATAGGCCTTACCTGCCCTCATCAGTATTACCTGGGACCTCTACCCACAGCTGCAAAGGTGAGGGGGCTCAGGCTCCCAGGTCTTGCCTGAGCTATATGATAAATTGTGTAGTTTCCAGTTCTGTCTCTATTCCTGTCTTCTGGTGTCCTGACTTGTTAACTGGACTTCCTGTATGAGCCCGGGATATGCCTTGTTTCCTCACCTTGTCTGAAGATCACTAGACTATTGATGGGAAACATCTTTGTTCGAATACCCTGTGACTGTGTCCCTTGCTACTCCAGTCACTGTCCTTTCCCTTTGTTGTACTTAGCCTCAGCTACTGGCTCGTCTGCCCTTGTGGAGCAACCCTGTCCCTGCTATGTCCTCACAAGCCTGTCTTTTCATCTGCCTCATCCTCTTAAGTTAACATCTTTCCAGGATCATCTTTCCATCTAGTCTAGAAGCTCGTCTCTCAATACTCTTTGTGCTCCATCCAAACTTCCCATTATAAATTACAGACTTATTTCTTCTCCCCACCTTCACCATCTGAAAACTTACATGGTCTTCAGGTCCATCTTCATGTTCAATCTGAACCTTTGAAGACCGGCCCTATGGCAAGCATTAGCATATGCATAGCAGGAATAGACTGTTCATTTCTGTAGGGTTTTTAATGAAAACACCATATTTACCATGGCTTGGATTTAGCACAGGTTAACAAAGTATATGTAATTTTATTTTTTCATTGACATAATGTCTGGAATAGCAAACATAACTTTAACATGATAACCTTTATACTGCTTACATATTCAGTTCTTTGCAACTGAAAAATACAGCGTTGATGTGGTTGTTTGCAAATAGTTTAAGAATGGAATTGTAGAATCCATCTCATTTAAAACCAGCAGTAATTGACAGGGGAGTCTTATGAATGCTGGAATATGTAGGTGTTAGCAAAACCTAATATTTGCATTGAATTTTAGTACTCTATGCAGTGATCTGATCAACATTTTGTAAATTGAAATCTTATGTTGGGCTAAAGGGAATATGCTACTGTTTAATTCCCCTAGATCAGAGCTAATATTTTCTCCAATAAATGTATAAGCAGCCTAAAGGTACTATCTCCTTTTTGTTTCCTGCCAAATACTCTTTTCAATAGGATTTAGAAAATAAGGTCTCCCCTGGACCTTGTAAGGTTTCCACTGAGCAACTATCAGTTCTTCCTGTTTCCTTAGTCCAAAGTTGCTACTGTTATTAATGTGAAATTTCTGCTGCATGGAGTCCTGTCTACACAGCAATTCATTCAGTGGATCAGAAACAGATTATTATGGTGTTAGATAGATATTAATACAAAAAGCTCTTGAAAATTAAGACAATTCAACATAACTTCAGAGGATATTAAGACAATTTGTTTTCTTATTATGGGCCACAGTCTATTTTTAAATATTTGATAACTTTCTAATTTTTCAGGCCTTGAATACAAAGGGGAGAAATAATTTCTTAATGATTTGGCATAAGCTTATCTGTAAAAATAGTTCAGTACTATTTCAGTAAAGTAATGGAACATTATTCCCTTATTTTCCGTGGACCTGCACTCCCATAAAAACAGCATGAAGAAGACTGAGGTAAACAGCGCTGAAAGAAAACCCAAAGAAACAGAAGGAGGGGGAAAGAAAAGAAAGGGGAGGGGAGACGAGTGGAAGGGAAGGAAAAAAAAAATTATTAGTAGTTTAAGAGTAAATATTTGTTCAAACTGTAACAGGATAAATTCCTTCACGCTTCAGCGCAATGAAGTTGGGTAATGTAATGCCTATGGTTAAGATTTTGGAATATAATCATACATTGAATAACAAACAGTGATAACAACTACTTATTTGGTATAGAGCGAACTGTCTATGACCCTAAAGCAAAAACTGGAGCATAGAGGAGTACAGGCTTGGGATGGTATCAGGGGCCTTGAAAGTCCAGGCACATGATGATATCAGAGGCCTTAGGGCTATAAATAACTCAGTAGCTGTCAATTGTAGTCATCAAACAAAGGCAAACTTAGAAGCTAGAGTCACTTTTGGTGATAACAGGGTCAACAAAGTGGGCATCAATGAAGATCTGCAGATTCAGTTCCTGCTGCTACTTCATAAACCTGTTTTAATATTGTTGCTTTGAGGAAGCCATCACAGATATTAGGAAAGAATATTGGTATTGCAGTGAACGTTAATATTTGGTTTCAATTTATGCCTACATAGGAAGAAAGGTAGTTGCAGTAACTGTGGGTACTTAATGTACATCTGCCACAACTAGTGTGTGTGTGTGTGTGTGTGTGTGCACGTGTGTGTGTGTAAAAATATTAGAACTACCTGTGTGTGGATTAACCAATAAATCTTGGGTAACAGTATGGACTAGACTGGGATTTCTCTTCCGTTTCTCCCCTCCCGAGACTTGTTTTGAGTTTTGATAATTTGATCTTTAACTTGGATGCAAAAAAATTTTCACAAAATTATCTGTAGTATTGGCATATCATCCAAACTTTATTTAATTTTCTTTTCCTAAGATTTTTCCCCACCTATTATACAAATATAAATGACGAATACTGCTAGAATGACTATATCAGTAAGTTTAACCTTACATGGACTTTTTGTTTGTTTGCTTAACTCCAAGTTCAGTGGTATTTATGTCAGGAAAAGTATTTACCAGTGCTGCTTATTTCCTTGACCTACTGTGGGCAGATGGTAGAGGCCATGCACACACGATCAACAGAAACCGCAAGAACAGAAGAGAAACCTATGGTGCTGGGAGAATAGCACCCAAGGGGACACTAAAAACAAGCCTGGAATTAGAAGAGTGATGTTTTCATAACAGCAGCTTGTGCTTGCAAATTTTTTTTTTCTTCCTGGCAACCGTGTTAAAATATTAGCTTTAAAAAAATTCCAAGAAGATTTTGGAACACTAACACACACAAGCACAAAGAAATGCTCTTACTAAATTCACACTTAGAAAAAGACTGAATAGATAATTTACCTATTTTACTTTATTCCTTTTACATTATTTTAGCCTGAAACTACAGCTCCATGGCTGGCAAAAATAAAGGAAAACTGAAAGATGATAATAATACTAATATAATTTACTAAAACAAATACACAAAGGAGAGAGAGAAAATTTATTAATTTTGGGCGATAAGACAGATCCTTTATATACCCCTTGCTCAGAGAAAGACTCATCAGCTAGAGAGGTAAATACGTACTTTTCTTTTCTTTTTTTTTTTTTTTATGTTTAATCATATGTGTAAAAATACATGTATATAAATGCACATATATAGAGAGACAAAGAAAAAGAGACAAAAGAATACATTTAATTGCATTGCAGAGTGACTATGTTCCCTATATATTTAAACTATATATGCTAGAAGGTGACATTCATGTTACTCTTTTGTTCAAAAAGCAGCACATCATGACGCAATAATAATTGTCTTTCTAAATTATATTTTCACAATTTGGATGACCCCTATCTTTATTTTCCAAATGGAGATAATGTCACTTGAAAAGTCACCTGTTCAGAGTTGGGGTCTAACTATCAGAAATATGCCATGTAATAGCTGCTATGCCCAAATAAACTGTAGAAATAGGGATGTAAATTTCAAAGTTTACTAGATCAGGTAGTGAGGGACACTGAGGATAAATTTACTTCTGAGACGGAGTATATACAGCTATTTCTATCCAATAATTATGGTATTAAAAGCACTCCCTCTGTCCTTGATAGAGATGTAAAAGACCATGTCTCCAAACAGTAGTGCTGTAAGAGATTGAGGGTATAATGGCACCTTTAGTCGGACCTAAATAGCTAACTGTATTGAAGGATTGTCTGTGGACCAGACTTATGAGTTTATTTCTTTTCTGGCTCTG
This sequence comes from Fratercula arctica, assembly GCA_947846985.1. Lineage (NCBI taxonomy): Eukaryota > Metazoa > Chordata > Aves > Charadriiformes > Alcidae > Fratercula > Fratercula arctica. The sequence continues at coordinate 44,801,460 of CANTUZ010000001.1, read as the reverse complement.
TTATTTTATTTGTGTGACAAAGGAACAGAACTTAATAAGTTAGGAGCAAACTTTTTCAGTGTTTCTGACATAGTTTGATAAAAACAATATATTCTAATCACATTTTCAAGATTTTCTATGTGTGCTGCAAGTTTCTTTAAATGACGTATTAATAATATGATTAAGATTAATCCTTGCACTTAGTGAAACCTCCACATCCTTGGCAGCCATCAGAAAAAGAAATGTTTTCCTTTGAAAGAAGTTTCGATATAGTGTGGATGTAGACAGGAAAATAGTTGGCGGTTACTTGGCTATTTCTGCACATCTGCTTCTAGAAATGGTCAAAATATTTGACCATGTGTCAGCTGAAAAGAAGTACATCCTAAATTTTGGAAGACTGATGATTTTATTCTTTAGGGTTCTTTTGTTCATGTTTAGATGCTATTTACTTAATTTGAGATTTTTTCAAAGGAGCTACAGAGTGTTTCTTGTGTGTAGATGCAGTATTTAAAAGGAATCAGCACTGGAAAATGTCTTCAAACTGTTTAGTAGTAGCTATCAAAAACAGTCAAGTACAGTTTTCTGATGTATATTTTTCAGTCGGCATTAGTGGGTACATGCACAGCTCGTCTTATTACTTTTATAATCACTTGTAAATTACTATAAGAATTATCTATCCATAGAAAAAAAAAATAATTCTCTCCAGCTGTCTTAAAAACAACATAGCTTTGAAATTTTTTTCGATAATAATTGCAAACCAAAAGGCTTACTCTGTCTTCCTCCATTTCTTCTATATTTGCTTTGCTCAATATTTCGAGAGGCTGACTTAGTCAAAAGCAGAATATAAAAAGATAATAATATATAACAAAAATCCAACATAAATCTATAGAAAAGAGTTTGTGTCCTACTCATCATCCCAAACCATTACTGTGACGCTAGAGGAATATGTAGTCTTCTCTTTGCCATAGTTTGCTGAGGTTTTCCTACTGAGAAGAGCATCAAAAAAGTTGGAATGGTAAATAGAGACAGAGAGAGGCACAGAAAAATCCAGTGTCTTGCTTTTGGGAGTTTAATTCTTGTTCCAGTGGAAATAACAAAATGCTGACAGTTCTGATGAAAACATAACAAAGAAAGAAATGTTCAGGTTCGATTTAAGGATGCTCAGACTCAAATGGTACTTGCACTTTTTCAGTGATTGGTATGGAGATTGGAAAACTGTATAAAAAATATTTCTACCAAAGCCTTTAAATAAAGTTAAGTGCCATATTATGCATCATTTTCAGGCGTAACATATAGAGATTTGTACTTCCATGTGTTTCTTTAGCACGTATATATATTATGTCGAAGATGTATCACTTCTGATTCCATACTAGCACCAGCTTTTTGTTTTCATAGTTTCATCCATGTTCTTTTTATTATCTGAATGTTTTCTCTGGTCTAGGAAGTATAAATGCTGTCTTCTTTGATCTTTTCAAAGTATTTCTGTGGGCATTTACATCTTCTCCCTTTTGTCTTTCAGTTCCTCTTAATGGTTTCCTTCTTCCACTTTTCCAGGACTTTTAACAGTGTTAGTTTATATCCTGTTCCATCTCAGTCATGTTGTTCTCCACAAATTATCAAGTACTACCTCTAATCAACCTAACCAGACACTGATCCTAATCACAAGGCTCTTTGAAATGCATTCCTTTATTCGTAGACTACCAAGTAGGCTACCTGTGGAGCCTTGAGGAGTCACTCCATAAAAATCTTCTGAAGAATTTTTCCATCTGGCATTCCTTCAAGGAACTTCCAATGGATCAGAGTTAGGCAGAATTATGAGGAATTTGTTGTTGTTGTTCGTTTGGGAAGCAAGAGTGGAGGGGAGGGTAAAAATACTTGTGAATTACTAAATTGCTTAGGCCAGGGAGCAGAGGCCTAACAAACCCTGCGAAGGAGAGGGAACAATAGCCCTTTGTCTTATGGGACTGGAACACTTGTATCTGTTTGTTGTATTTTGATAAGACTGTTAAAATAGCAATTACTCCAGTGATATATTTATCAGAAATTCTATCTACATCAGATACTCCATTTATGACTGCTACAGGATTTGCAAGATTTTCAGTGTAACACTAATCTATTCAGTACATTTTCATATTGCTGTCCCCTAAATTCTTATTCCCTCTATATATTTATGGCAGGCACTGGTTTAGTCTTCCTTTAATATGGATTGTGATTTGAAATACGTTACATGCATAAATTTAGTGAATTGACTGAGGGTAACATATTGTAGAATTAACTGTAGCAGTTAGATTGTGGGGACCTGGCATTCTGACATTCTTTCTTATTTTATTCTTTAATATTGCAACATGAGACTATAAAATTGAATTAGGTGTGTGATTTTTAAAATAATAATAAAAGATTATTACAGCTGATACTTGTCAACAGAATTTCCAGAAATGATCCACTGTAAGTTCCTGCTTTACTTGCATGTAATTTGGATGATTTTTAAAGTGGAAATTTCAGCCAAAGCAGTTTAAAACTTTAAAAAAAATTAAGTTTAATTAAGTTTAATTATACTAGCTATTTAAAAAATACAGAAACATTTTTTTTAAGAACTCTGCATATAGAACAAGGATCTGAAATACAATAGGAATTCAGTTTTAAATAAAATACATAGTACATCATAATTTATATAAATTGTAATTCTTTCAAAAATGAGTGGTCATTTGATATATTCAATATTGGTAGCTGTAATCAGTGAAGAAGCTATGCTCCTGAATCATACCGAAATTTTTACTAGTTCCTAAAGTTTTTGAAGCTGTTCATATGAGAGATCAAAAAATCAAGTGAACATGTTTTTTTTTCCCTTATGGTTCATACGCATTACTGAACTGTGTGTACAATTTATTTATTTTTTTTTTTTTTAATTTTACTTGAAAACTATATACATCTGGTAAAGAGAATCTTTTATGACCAGTTTCCAGACAATAGTGGTTAAAAAGAGGAAAAACATGTCAGGACATAAGTGAACTTTCTGTTATTGCGAAGTGGTTGTCCTGATGCACTGTAGTGCACTGTATAACTACCTAGAGGAAAAGCCAGCTGCAGTCACAGTGCAGAATAGGGAGGGCTACTGCACATGGTAGCAGGCCTCATAGCACTACCCGCCAGTAGGTCCTTTTGCTTCAGAAACTGATCTTTTAAATTCAGGTGTCTTTCCACCATACCTCTTTTGTACATCCAAACATCTGTTTCCTTCATCAAGAAGCTAAAAGGTTATCAGATCCTCCCAAAGCTCTCACTATGACTTTGTTAAATTTCAGTGCTGATTTAATCACTTTCAACAGATTAAGATTTCTTTTCTATTCCTTACAAGTCTGTGCTTGTTTGTCCCTGCAGCATTCTTTTTGTCTCAAATTTTATATTTTCTTTATTATAGTATTTTCCTGACCAATGGAGGAGACCTTTAAGTAGAGAAGACCTTTTTGTTTTCTCTATTTCCGGTGTTGTCTCACTTCCTTCTAGTGTTTCCTTTACATGAGGTACTCACATAGATAAACAACAGTTTGTCCTACTAAAAAAGGTTATATTAATTTGCTCCAATTCATATTCTGTCCTTGCTTACCTGAAACAAAGTCCATTAATGACTAGTTTAGGCATAAGTGCACTTAACTTAAGTGGGCCGGATCTCCCTCTCGTGGCTTTCAAAGACATATCCTATCTTCGTTTCCCATAACCTAGACACTTCTTTAGACCTTTCTTTCTCCTCAGGGTGTCAATTTAGGTGTTAATTGACCATGTCTTACCGCCTGTAAATGGTGAGAGTGATACCTTCTTTTTCTTAACCTTGTACTGCCTCTTTTGGTTATAAGCTTTTGAGGCTGGAAGCAGTTTTCTAGTAGCACAGTGTGTATAACAAGTGGCTAATGTTGGCAATGGTCCCTGGGTTTGACTATAAATCCAGCATGCTCTTTAGATGAGAGGAAATGTGTGTAGAGCAATTTTTAGTGCAAGAGAAAAGAAATTAATGCAAATAAAAATATTTCCTTAAACAATGCCAACATATTTTCATAAACAATGGACCACCGACTTACCAAGTCTAAGAGAGGTAGGTATGTTTGTGTTCTTTGCTCTTACACGCATAATGTAGATTGTGCTGAAGTGCTTGTGACCAAGACAGTTTATTGCTCCAGAAAGTTCTATTTCTTTTACTTCAATGAAAGCAGTCTAATTGTTTCAGACGGTCACTGAAAAACAGCAAAACCTATTGGAAAGCTTTTCATGACGCTGACAGTAAAGTCACTTGTATGGATAGGGAAAGAAAGAAATATTTTGGTTTAGATTCAGAACTTTTTCTAACTATAATAAGTTTGCCATCCCAAGGATTTTTGATAGCCGTCTAATATTTCTGAGAATAACTCTGATAATCTTTAGTAGACAGAGGACACCCTAAATGTATCTTTTTTTGTTCAGTGACACACTACACAAAGTATAAACTGTTTCAACACACACCAAGGATTTCAACTAAAGTATTAAGGGAATAGGTCTAAAAATAAAAATAGTCTTTCTGGTGTCCTCCAAATTCTATTAGGAATCTTTTGTATATTTATTTTGTTACTACTGATGTTCCTACTTTGGTGAATTATATAAAGTTAAAATACATCAAATAACAAATAAGCAATCAAGGAAATGCATAATAAAATATAATATTAAGTGTGGGATGTGGAGAAAAATAATAAAGAAATAAAAGTAAATATGTGATCTTAGAAACACAGAAATACGCTGTTTTTTTTTTTTTTTTCACTGTCAGTCCAATAAAAGGTATTTACATTGTACCACACTTGTATGTTTACTTCTTTGAACATTTTAAATAGGTTTTGACTGTTCTTTCTAGCATCCCCATCAAATGTAAAATATTGCTTAACCAATGTCAAAAAGCATGTCTGTGGTCTTCCAGTTTTATGTAATGGACTCTGAGACAATAGATAGTTGAAAACAAGTTTCTGAGAAAAAACTCCACAATCACAAGGTGAGGCAATCTGCCAAGTTTCTGAATAAGTCCCCCCTGTTTTGCTAAATACATTACAAAAATTATTAAAAAACAAAACAAAACAAAACAAAACAAAAAAAAACAACCAACCTGCAGAAAACAGAAAATTTAGAAAATAAGCTACAATGGGATAAACTACAACTGTACACAAAATGACAATCCCTGCATCTTAATGAAGTTATAGCTAACTTCATTAAGAAGGCTAAGTATCGGGCTACTCAGCAAGCAGAAGTAAGGATATCAGAATCTGTGTCGGCAGATAAATCCAAGCACATTGCTTTGCTGTATGACTTAACTCTTTCAACATCTGAAGATGTTGATAAAATGATACTCAGAATCTAAATGTATCTGTATGTGATGTTTATACATAAACTAGGAGCTCAATTCAGTTGCCAAAACTTAAATGTGTAGAACCATTTGAAATGCCCTCTGCCATCCAAAGCATCCAAACAAGGCTTGAAAATATCAGACGGGACTTCTTTTTGCTTTGCCCCAAGATACCAGACTAACAACTAGAGGTCAGGTCGATTGTCCTACTACATCTCCAGTATCACTAAAAATTTGTGTTCTGGCAATTGAATCAAGTTTCTGACCAATATAGCAAACAACGTGTAGAGGGATTGTCACCCATCCAAATAGAGTTGTCTAATCTAGGGTGAACTGAGAAGTTGTTCTGACTTGTATGAATGTGGTGAGTGGATCTCCTTGACTTTTTGAGAACTTAGGCTTCTGTGTAAACACCTACGTGCAGATGCTTAGACTCAAATGCCTCAGTTTGGAGCTGAATACAACTTTTTGTAGGAGTACTGAAAGGAAAAGGGAGCAGGGGAGCAGCCTGAGAGAGAGGAGATTAGGATGGGGTGATGTGGAATGAGCTGATGTAGAGAAAACTTGATTGTCTGACACGGGGGAGAACTAAAACTTTTTTCCCAAATGCTTACTGTGGTTTTACTGAATTTTATTTTTCCTACAGAATCTGAGCTGTGATTTTAGCTGTACCTTTCAGACTAGTTCTTAAGACGTTCTATGACAGTAAATCTAATTGAATGCTTTCTGCACTGCAAAATCTGTTTAAGAAATTTTCACCACCTCTCACTTTGCTTTCTCACTCCTTGTTTCTACAAATGCGCTGACATTTGCTGGTGGTGTAACTGTCGGAGTCATGTTGTAAACTAGCTCAGTGAAATGGACTGCATTATAACATAAGCCAAAAAAAAAAGTATTTTAATTTCCACAGAAGATGAATAAGAGACTATATCTCAGTCACATTGTTCTGATGATTGTTCTTTTGTCTGTGTTATCTCTGTGGTACAATGGTACCAGACAGTACAGAATTCCCTCCCTATAGTGACTTAGTTAAGCGGGCAGCAAATGAAAGGAAACATGTTGATCCAAAGCTGTACACATTACTAATTAAGTTTCTGAGAGAGGGAGCAAGCAGGTGAGTAGATCCATTTATTTTTGTGTGTTTAACCTGAATCCAAACTAATCGTGTTCAACCTAAATCAACCATGTAAATGGGTTTTATTACAATGTAAATGGGTTTTATTACAATTAAGCACATTCATTGGATAGAGTTAATGATCTAAATGGACAGGTCAGACATTGCTCTGCGGAAGAGCTTAAAACATGAACCTCTCAGTAACACAGATTAATGGCAAATGGGGAAATATTAAGGACGTTATAGGCTCAGTGGTAAGAAAAGTGAAAACAGTGATGATATTGAAAACACAAGTGTAATGGGAGGAGACAGGAAGAGGAATAAAGAAGCGTGGAGTGAAATTGAGAGAAAGATGCTACCGGAGAAGAGAGATGGGAGCAGTGAACCACATATCAGTGGCCAGCGACGTCCCTAACAGCTGCAGGCTGTGATGCTCCCCCCAAAGCATGGTTCTCCCTGTGCAGCCCAGTGGAGAATCTTGGTTTCCCCAGATATCCACCTTCCCCCTGCAGCCAGACACAGCAAATCTTGCTTGCATACACTCTGCTTGCCTCATCTGCATTATCACACACATGACCTCCAATATGCTGGGAAAAAATGCCTCATCCCTTTGGCCTACATTCACATCTTGTTGGATGGGACCATTTTGGCACAGCCAGTGCTTCCGTTGGTCGTTCAGGCACAAGCAGATACAGAAGATCTTATACTCATCCTGTAAGAAAAGTGGTTCAAAGATGTCTCTAGGCTTAACTACATTGTTGTCAACTTGGTGAGAAGCTCCTTTGCGTGTGTGACAAAGGGAAAGAGACAGGGATAGTGGCAGATGACTGAAAGCATATATGGAAGCTGTTGTTTGTAATACATTCTTTGTCTTTTTCAAGTTAGCTTGTATATATTTTAGCTCACAATATTTATTTTAAAGAAGGAAATACAGAAAGAGCAGAAATCATATAGTGTGATACTACATATACTTAAAATAGTCGTATATGTATTTAAAAATTAAACCAAGACTTACTGATGAACTTCAGCCTTAACCGTTTAGTATGACTTTTATAATAGTTGGAGTAGATAAAGATTTTTTTACTTTGCATGCACACTAAGTGGCTATATACCTCTTTCGTTAGATTATGAAATGAAGGCTTATGAAATGAAGCTGCACTTCAGTGGAAGTTTTTAATGCTCCAGGTAAAAATAAAAGGTGGCTGAATATACTGAAGAATTTATTAACTGGGTCTGATTCTCTGAGGGTTTGTATCAGCAAGATCCACTGACAGAATTGAAAAGTCTGTTCGAATGTATTATGGCACAAATCTTTTTTCCTTGGAATACACCTTATAAGATTTACTTTTAAAGCTTCCTGCAGCCTGACATCCAAGCTAACAATATTTAAAAGGCAGAAAAAACTAGGAGGTGATCAGTTCTCTAAATTTAAATGAACCACCTCATTCTATCATTTTCTTTTAATCATAATAAATCATAATTGCTGTTAATACATTCTTAAAAGCACTGTAGAAAATAAGTGCTATGCTATTCTTTTTGTTGGCAATAGAAGGTCCATTGTGAATTTTTCTTTCTGAAAATTTTTCGTCATTACTACCTGTGGCATGAAACAGATCAAACAAAATGTCATGTTCAGACTGACAGCATAGCAAATAGCCAGCATTAGCAGGCATTAGCTGAAAGAAAAGAGTTTTGGAACAGGAGAGAAGAAAAGGAGGGTTTGGTTTCCTTATACTTTGTAACCCCACATTTCTAATTCAGAGACAAGATTTAATTAGTTCTTATACTAGCACAAAACGGAAGGTAGCCAAGGAACTTCCTCTTTAACCTGGATGTGTTAGGGTTGATCATAATAAAAACTCCTATGAACTCTTATTGATCCCTTCTCTATCCTGTGATGATGTGAGGGTATGAGGATGCATGCCTGTTGCTCATCTACCTCTCAACAAGAATACTGTGCTGAAGCAATTATCTGTTCTTTAGATGTCATTAGAAAAAACTAAGTTATGGGAAACTTGCACCCAGCATACTCCTGCAGTTGTAAAGACCTCTACAGGGCTCCTTACAAAGCAGTGGGTTTGTAACTCAACAATGTGCTTTATAAATAATAACTGCAAACTTTTCCATAGGGATGACTACCTTAAGGCAAAAGACAGAGACATCTTAGAGTTTCCTATCTGACATTTCAATCTGTATTTGCTTTAGCATTCAAAATCCTTCCACTCCTACTGCTATTATACAGCCACCTCTGCACTGCTTAGTCATCATCAGAAGACATGAGTGGAAGATCTGTAAGGGTAGTTTTCTCTAGCCTTAACACTCCAAATGTGCAGATTTCCAACTAGTTTTCTGATTCTGCTTTTTCCAAGTCGATGTGCCAGCTCTTAGCACTTTTCATTTCCAACCTTCTTCTCTCATGTTTTATTGTAATGCATTCACCCTTTGAAATAAGTTGCAAGCAGTACATTCAGAGTATCGGGAAGAATAAGCAAACTTTCAGACTTGACAATAATTGCATTTTCTATGACAGGCTTTGATGTCTTCTGTATTCACACCTATCTCTAATAAACACATCGAAGTAATGACTACCAAAAATAAATCTTATTCTTTCTTCTACTCATCATATTCTTTTTGGCAGTCTAAAGTAGTATACATGCATTCGCATTATTTCTCAACTAAGCAAAGTACACAGGAACAACAAAAACATAGAAGTGCAAGATTTTTTCTAGCTTTGAAAAGAAATTTTCAAAAGTAATAGAGTACCTAACTAAAAAATAAACATTATGAAACAATGAAGACTCCTGCACATTTGGTTAAAATATAAAAGAATTACCACGACAAGGACAGACCGATAAATGTTGGAGAAATAGTGATAAGAGTAGATTTGGTGATGTTGGATGCTGCAACGACTCAAAAAAATCTGCAATTGGAATCTATATTCATCACAGAAGTCCTACTTTTTATATTTCTTTAGAGGCCTTCTCTATTTTCATTTGTGAGAACATACTATCTGCTTTCAATGGATATGGGTTATTAGTTATTTATTGATTTTATCTACATGTCTCTCAGCTGCACCCCAAAATACAGTCTTAAAATAAAAATATAGCACTGCCTTCTTTTCCAGTGCCATGGTTTGGGCTGGACTGGCCACTGAGACAAACCAGGACAATCCAGGAAGAAAAAGTGAGACATTTCCTCTAATGATGCTCCTCTCCTTGGAACTACTTATTGTTAAATGTACAGTGCCTTTCTATTAATTGGGCAATGCAATAGCACACATTTGCATTCAGAGACCTATGATCTCTTTTACCTTGTATAGGTACTTCATACAGGAACAACCAATAACCCTGAATCAGACTGATGGTGGAGAACTCCGCCAAACATTATTCAAGCTTTGATGAAGATTGTCCTCTGAGGACACCCTTTTCCATTTTTGTGAGGGAGCAAGCTATTTATGTTGGTGTGAATATGTCAGACATCTTGTCAAGGAATAGTCAACAAGTTGACTATAAAAGCAGTTCTAAAACTCACTTAGTCCTTACCCTTCTCAACCATGTACCATATGGTGTACCTTTAAGGGATCTATAGCCTAGAAAGGAGGATGAAGAAAATTGATAAACTAACAGTAAAAATTCAACCCCCCTCCATTCTATGGTGAGAATGAAGCATCTTTATTAAGCACAACTGTATCTATAAAAGGATATGACTCCTCTGACAAAGTGTAAACACTTGTAGATACCTACATCAGAGCTTATGTTCATGAGCTCCATTTGCTGCTTAAACCTAGGTTTCTAGCACCGTTTAAGACACTTAAATAGTTCTCCTAGCTTCTCTTCTGCCTTCTCAAAAGGGCATTTTTCTGACTTCCAGATGCCAATCTTGGGCAGATGTTCTGGAGACTGTAATGTGGATTAGAAAGCATAAGGTGCCTACATCAAGGCAATGAAATTGAGCCTCTGTGTTCTTTATCGCCATAGGACAAGATGTGGTTAATGCCTAGAGTGGTCATTTCTCTTTATTAGTTAAAAACAGAAGCCAAGGATGACCAGTTCATACACAGTCATCCTTACTGGAGATGACAAATTTAGGTCGTATGAGTTCCTCTACAGGACCTTTACTAAACAACTCCAAAAGAACATAAAAAAATGAACCAATAGTAAATAAAAAATGTATTTCAAGAGCTACAATTATTTTTAAAAAAATATGTTTAGGTACTCATAAAGAAAAACAGAAATTCTCCTGTTACTTTTAAAGTAATAGTAAAAATTAAATTGATACAAAATGGAAATACAAATGAAATCACAAATACACATTTATCCTTTATTGAAAAATAACAATCAGCCATAGCCTTAAGGTAACACAATTTATAATGACGTAAGTTTAAAAGTGCATTTTGGTGAACTCTTACTAACACAGAAAATCTCTTCTACTTTCTTCACACATGTTTATTAAATACTTTTATAAATGCTTGTTCAGATAAATGATGTATAATAAATAAAAGTACATCAGAAAATCATTTAGGTGCACTGTATCTTAACAGAGGTCAGTTTAAAACCTTTCAAGAAAAAAAAGTAGCTCTCCAGTTTTGATAATAGAAAGGTGGTGGCTACTGCAGTGAGGAATTTAGCAAGACTTTGAGGGAAAATCTGTGTGTCACGGTCTATTCATAATTTATATTCACAGATGGCAAGATATGTGGTGTGACAAGTAGAAATAATCACTCTGTCATATTCACTAAGCCTATTCTTACAGATGTGATGTTCACAATACGTTTTTCAGCACTGTAAGAATACAAAGGCATGGGGTTTACTACTTAGTCTTGAAGAGAAACTTTCCATCTGCTTTGCATTACAGATTCATCTTGCATTAAGAACTGAACTTTCCTGCTCCTTCTTGTTATGCTAGTGTTTAGTATTCTAAGAAATCCTTATTTTTCAGTTTTACAAATATTGCTGTGTCTTAGATTGCTCCACCAGGGGCTGTCATTCACCAGCAGAAGAGAGACCTCTCCTTCAGAGTGGTGACCTCTGTACTTGTACGTACTGCACTCAAAACATGTTCTTCACTATTACTTTCAAGACATCCACACAGAAAGTGTGGGGTTTTTTTTCCATAATTTTCCTTTCATACACAAGTGGCAACTTTTGAAAAGCTTGTTCGACTGTTGCTTTCAGGGGCTATGCTATATCTCCATAATTTATCTTTCTGAGAGTTCTAACAATGCCTGATTTTTTCCTTTTTTTTTTTTTTTTTTCTGAAATCTTGTCTTTCACCAGTACAATTCAACTGCTTCCAGTCATATCACAACTACTGTAATAATAATTAAAAAAAATCTTATAATCCATTTGGTACACAGTAGTGCTCTATTTAGTGAGGCAAATAGTCAGCTGATACAAACTGGAGTAGCTATAATCCAATGTGATGTAATAGAAGCTGGAAGGAATAAGAAAACAAATTTACAAGGAAAGTCAAATAATTAGCAAAACACTCAGGTTTATTCTATAGTACTCAGATAATTGTGGCATTCTTTGATTTTAGAAAAAGAACAATTTCTTAAAATAAATTGTAGAAATTTGGAAAGACAAGCCAGCTTGACTTAAATATTTGCAGTTCTACAACTGATTACACCAAGTTTCATAAAAAATAAATAAGTAACTTTTCAAAAATGTCAGGCAGTGACCAATCATCAGGCAATGATCAAATCTTCTATGGATTTATGAAACAGTGGCCTGACTACAGAGATCAAGAAATATTCCTGGCTATTATAATAATACTTATGGGATATATGCAACACAAGAAGTTTTAGTTTTTAGCTACCCTGTACTTTTTAGCTACTTCATAGAAACAGTGAAATGCTGTCCCAGTGATTAATATCTAAATAGTCAAAAAATGGAAGAAACTGTCATATGCAAGCAGAAAGACTACCATAGAAGTCTACATACATAAACTTGCTTGCCCTTGACCAAAGTACTGTCCCCAGATCTCCACATCGCAAACACGGATATTCACTGTAATCTTTCCTGTTCACTTGACTATTTATTATTATATGTTCACCCAGTAGACTACTGCTGACTGCTACTGAATCTTATCCTTGTGTATTATGGTAAAAAACTGTCATTGTGCATCCATCTCCCATCCATATATAGAGGCTGTAAGATGCACAGAAACATACTAAGAGCACACTGAGCCATTATATACTGAAAAGTGGTTGTATGTAAATACTGGAAAGTAGCATACTGTTGTACTCTGTGAGACTCCAATACAGATTATGCATTAATTTTAGTGTTTTCATGACACTATATTGTTTTGTAATGAAATATCTTTTTTTTTTTTTTTTTTTTTTTTTTTTTTACCGATTATTTTGTTTTACCTTTTGTGAAACTTCGGTTCTCAACAGCTAGTGCTATTTGATCTGTAATTTTTGACTTATGATTTGTGATAGTAACACAATCTAAACAGGAAAATAGTCTGCTTGCCCTTCAACATGTTTGATCTTCCTTATTTATAAATATCTCTGCTTCTAATTTCATTCTTTTATTAAATTCTTGAAGATGGGTTATACAAATTTCATTGCATCAGAATTCTTGTCTGGTTTTCTATTACTGATAATTTTCTTTCCAGAATAGCACGACATTTTTTGCCTCATTTAATATTCTTTATATTAAGATAATACTTAATTTAATTCATACGTTGTTTTGTAACTATTGGAATGATATCAAAAAGGTCATATTTATTGTCTATATAATTTCTTGGCTTAATTTATGATATAATAACTCCTATCTTTTAAAAAACATGAAAAAAAAAAGAACGTCTTTAACACTGGATATAACTATTTCTTTACAAATATTACAAAACACAGAGCTGCCAATGGGTCTGGATAAAAAATGATACCAAGGGTGGTTTGTGGTTCAAATCTTGTGTATAAGAGAAAAGAAGAGAAATACACTATTTCAGCATAACATCTGAAAATACATTTTAATGATAGGAATAATGAATTACTAGAATATTTTACCTAGAGAGGTTCTGTGGGGTCTGTGGAGAACAAATTTACAGACATCTTTGAGATCCTATCAGGAATAGCAACAGCATATTTGATTCTGTCTCAAGGAAAAGGAAGGAAACATGCATCTCTACAGGAGGATGAAGAAGGAATTGGAAATCATATCATGGGAGACCTGGAAAATCTATGCTCCTGAGTCTTGTGTCACACTTCAGTCCCATCTAAGCTGTATGTCACAGACTGAGCTAAATGTGCGCCTTCTTCTTCTACCCTTTTCTCCATCATCTAATAATTTGGTGAATTTAGAAGGGATCCAACAACTATTCTTGAAGGCAGCCATAAAAAACAGTGGGACTGGGTGTTCCAAGACAGGCACATAATCTGCCAATGGTAACTTTAGACAAAGAATCTGCTCCCAAGCAGACCCAAAAAAAAAAAAAAAAAAAAAAAAAAAAAAAAAAAAAATCTGACTGGATTGGTAGAAGACTAGAAGACTTTTCTACCCTGAATTTCAGCCTAAGATATTATAATGTTCTTGTCTTTTTGCTTCTCAGAATAGGCACTGAATAAATAGTTTTCCCTACAAGGTGCCTGCAAGTAGTGTGGTAGCCATAGAAATACTATGCTGCCAGGTTGAAAAAGCGAGTGCACAGTGTGACTTAATGAGCTGTGACAATCATCTTTACTGCTGCAAATATACACACAATGCAACTTGTGTTGAGGTATTCCACCAACGGGAGAAGGCAAATTCGGGCAACGTAATTATACATTCCTTGATCTGTGGTGGAGGAGTCAGTGCTTCTCACTATCTCTGTTGCATCACCAAAAAATTTCAGAAAGCTTGGTCTGAATATGCAAGGCTACAGGTCAAGTGGTGGAAGTATAAAAGAGTAAGCATGAGATTACTGCAAGTACTGAAATATATAAATGGCTTTAGATTTCTATGGAGGATTTGCATTTTTATTAGCATCCGGTGAGCCAAACTGCACAATGAGTTTGGCAAATATACTGACTTTTGACAGCTAGCCAATAATTCAGGGGAACAGAAGGCACCTGATGTAATGCTCAAATATTTATTTGCATTTTTGATCTACTTGTTTCTTTTCTGGAACATACTGATATTATGTGTCCTATTGTAAAAGGATGAGGATCAAACAATGCTTTTAATACAGCCCAAATCAATGAGTGACAGATGCTTCTTTGTGCGTAGGAGTATCTTTTGGTCTAAAGGTTACAGAGAAGCTCTGCTTTGGTATTTTTTATTAAAAACACAAATAGCATTAGTCACACTGGGCATAATTGCCTAAAACTCACTAAACTGTAAAAACAGACCAGTTCAAGACTCTGTAAATGTGGAGGTGATTAAACTTATTAAGTATGTGATCATCCTACATGCACAAAAGTGTCTGTTTGAAGGAGGCATGTGCCCATGTCCCACACTCTGCTTTACAGAAAATTAAGTGTATGTGGATACGTACATGGACCCACATGAGGCTTGTTGGTGACCTTTTGTATAAAGCTGAGTACCTAGATCACAAAAGTATAAAGCTGGAATCTTCCTGTCTCAGTGTCTGTGCTTTCTTTCCTTTCAGAACATTTTATTCAAATTCATCCAAGCTGCTGTTAGCTTGAACAGGACCTTCTGTTTCTGAAGTAAGGTCTGTAACTACTAAACTGTGATTTTGAAATGGTAGTGATCAATTTCATCTCCTCCAACAAGTTCTTATCTTCTAAGGCCCTGTGTACAGAGAGCATCCTGAAAGCATGGAAATATCCAGTATTTCTGACTGTTCCCTAACATCGTCAGTTCAGCAGAATGCATGTCCCACAGACATATGTATTACATCTTTAATGAAGGAAGATTACCCCCTAAAATAGGTAGGTAGGGTTGTCTCTAAAATTCTATATATCTGTCTATACCATTCACCCTCTGTCTCACCTCTACCCTCTTGTGTGGGTAAATGGTATTGTCTTTTGGGGTTCTAAGTCTTTAATAATCCCATGCAGTGTTTGACTGAGTTAAACAGACCATATTGTACTCTTCTGATTATTTTTCACTGGGATGTGTCTACTATTTACCCAAGTATTTTGCAGAAACAACCGAACTAGAGTGTTAATTGCTTTACTTGTGAAATTTAGTATATTGTAGTACAACATGGTAGATAAACTTTTAAAATGTGCTTCCTTAAGTGACAAGTGATATATATTATCTGTTTCTCAAAATGAAAAAAAAAAAAAAAAACAAACCACAAACAAAAAAACCCCCACAACCATATAGCATTTATTACAGAGGATCTAAATCCAGTCTTACTTCTACTTGTTTCTACTCACAGCTTTTCTAACTTGGCTTTACATTTTTGTACTACTCCTTATCACTGAAATTCTTACTTTTTTCCTCTGTAGTCATAAATAAAAGCTACTTTGCCACTAGACTTCATGTAATTTTTGGCATTTTTCCTTTTCATGGGTCAAAACTAAGACTGGCGTAGAACTTTACATCATGATGTAGATGGTTTACTTTGGAGAACAAGAAGAGTAAAAACATTTGCGGATCTGAAAACTGTGAAATAGAAATACATTTTATGGTAAAAATATGAGTGGACTCTAGATCTGCCTTTGTGCGTTTAACTTGAGCAGATTTTGATAATACTGTGCATAGGATCAAAATGAACAAGTAAAAAACAGAAAAAAAGCACACAAACATATTTAGAGCCAAGAAAAGCAAATGGTGAAATAATAAAAAAGTATCAAGACTCATACAACAAAGAGAAAAAAAAAATCGCATTAACTTCGGAATTTAGTTTTGTATTTTGCCATAAATTGCAAGTTCATATCTATTTCTCTGAACTGGCTTCAGGATAAAAGCCATTGTTCTGTGAAGGGGGTGATTATGCAGCACCTACAATATCCAGCTTATACTGGCATTCAACTGCAGTTCAGATTTCTGTTCCCAAAATCTTTAGTGAATCTTTTGGGTCTTTCTGTTATCAACTTGCTTCTCAGCAGGCTAGAAAATGCTTGTCTCTCACAGAAGTCTATCACGTGCTTTGCCAAACCACATGGATGCTGACAGTTAGCATTTACTGATGAGAGATGAGTACTGATACCATAGTTGCCATGGTGTAAATACTAAACATGAAATAGTACGATCCTCATCACAATAGGCACATTGAATAGCTCAGTGCTAATGTGACCATATTTCCCAGGAAGCCCTTGATTTTCATTGTCAGATGCCTGTCATAACCTCACAGTTAGGTTTACAAAAGCTGGGCTTTTTTCTGGCTTTTGGAAACCTGGCCAGGGCTTGGATTTCTGCCACTTCAGGGAGCTGCCAGCCAGTGGAGCAGATGGATCTTACAAGAAACAGGCTCTTCTTTACCGAGCTGGATGGTGACTGTAAAAGGTGGCAAGGCTAATCAATTTACTTGCACATCCCAGATTATACACAGCACAGGGAAACCTTTTGTAGAATCACATCAATGTATGTGCAATGAAGCAGTAAGCAGTCAAGCACAGTGAGCTGCGAAAGGCAGCTTATGCCTTATGAAAGACATAAGAGGAAGATAGAATTCTCTAACATTTTGCATTTAGATCATTTAACACAGCTAAACTTTCTAATGCCTCCTTTTACTTTCCTGCCATTTACTTTCCTAGGTTTCAAATTCGCACTTTTTTTGTCATGTATCTTGTCACTTTTGGTGTATTGGATTTGATTCCCCAAACTTCATTGCTGTTGTCCCCCCCAGAACCGTCTTCTCCATCTGATCCCAAGCCTCTTGTTGAATCTATTGCTTCTTCAACAAAAAAATTCTGCAGTGTGACCTGATGGGAAATTTCATAGTATCACAGACTTAAGGCCAAAAGGAGCCATTAGATCATCTGACCTGACTTCCTGCATTGCAGAGGTTATCTCATGGTTTTGTATTCTTCTGTGGACATTAGCTTAGTTTTTTAACCTTCAACCCTAATTCTTCATGCCTCCATAATCCTTTTTTTTTTTTTTTTTTTTTTTTAAATAATCTTTACCCTATGTAAAATTTTCAATCAGGCTATTATTTTTCACTAAAATTATCAGTACAATGTAAGTACGGAATTGGCAGCCTTTTTATTGTGCTCATTTATCTGTAGAGGTTTCAAAGATTCTAGTAATCAACACTACTGTATGACACTTAAAGGACAAAATCCTAATCGATAGAATCTATCCTTGGGCATTAGTCATAAAGGACATATTGAGAAATAAGTAACAAAAAATCCACAGTTTTAAAGTCAGGAAGAATAAAGCAGCTAATCACTTTTTTTTCTTTCAGTCCACCCACACAATATTTAAAGTCAGCTGAGAAATTCAGCTGTAATATTAAACGCCTCTAAGCTTTTCAGAGGCACTTAAAAAACAACTGTGCACAGTAAGGAAGTTTTTTTGTAATATTACTGTCTTTTTTAATGGTACAATACCATTAGTCAAATATTCAGTTCATTGAATTTACTTTAATGCATACTTACGGGAGAAAATATGATTTTGAAATTCTTCATCATCTGGTTTTGAGTTCTTTCTCATATTAAGTGATAGCACACTGCATGTTTCATACCTTCAGAGAGAGAAATGTCATTGTTCCGTAAATTATGTGATCAGAAATACTTTCATATTAACATTCTAACATACACAATTCAGTTAATTTGAATTAACATAGTGTTGACGTACTATAAACTGACAACAAAACAATATTAGACTTTTTTTCCAACTGTCAAAATATAACGTATTGAAAACACTAACCCAGAAAATATATGTGGATTTTCTAGAATTAAATCAATATACATGCATATTATAGATGCATGAAGTGAAGTTCCTAAACATGATTGTATAATAAAGACTATGGGAATATGTCTTCTGTAAACAACAAAGTCTACAGTTTTATTGTTGAAATAGGAATAACATCTATTGTATCATGAAAATGGTACATTAACCTTTTATGACATGGCAGGTTTTAGGAATACCGTATATTCTATGTTTAGGCTGCAAATGCTGTTTTGCGACTATTTGATCCTCAGTTTTCCATCCTGGCCTGACCAAAAAAGGAACAGACTCTTATTTTGTACCCCAATTATAAAAGCTTCAAAATTCTTACAATAGGAATGGTAAAATATATGCAGACGTTACTGTGGATTTGGTGTGATAATTGCTGGAATAGGTCATTATTTTCTTGTCTATACCTGAGCAGTCATCAAAACCCACAATCAGATATTTCCAAGGAAGTGTTTCAAGTCAGTGTTTCAATTTGACTTTAGTCTTCTTGCTTTCGAACGAAGGATTTTAAATCACAAATTCTAAGCCCATCACTTGTATATCTAGTGTAGTGCTTTATTAAATGAGGACTTAAGAAACTGTGTTTTGACCTTTTCACTTCTACTTTTCTAAATATATTCAGGAATTTAAGGGAAATCACACATTTAATAGCCACAGCTGCTGGGAAGCAGGTATTGGTTTCTAAGTAATTGCACATCTTAGTATTTCATTTCCTAGTGTCTTATGTTTCACCCCTGGATAACTTGTCCTACCAAGCATTATGAGACAGGAGCCATCATTTTAAATCTGCATCCCATATAGCAAGAATGATATCCATTTTACTCAGGACTTACATCTGAGATAGTTTTGTGGAGTCCCTTTGTGTCAATGAAGAAAATAAGTTTGGTTGGTTGGTTGGTTGGTTGGTTGGTTTTTGTGTGTGTGTTGCCTTTTTGTAGCTATGTTCCATGGTATCCTAAGGGAGAAACTGAAAATTATTCATATGAGTCTTTGAATTGTTTGTTTTTCTCTGTTTTCTAGGAGGAATTTAAAGGGTTGCTAAACTGCTTACTACTAGTCATCTGGAGTTAGCTGAGTGGATTCACCTGTGATTGCTGTTCTTATTCAGTCACACATTTCAAATGCAAATATAAGATTGGAATGTTAATCCACTCTTGTCTCTATATTTGACAGAGGTGCTGGAATAACTTCATATCAAGCTGCTAAGGTTCCGCTAAGGTTCTACTAAGTAAGTCCAGTAATACAAGACATAACTATGAGTCTGTCTTTCCTTTTGCCCGGATTCATTTGCAGCCATGTAGGACTGGCTCACAGGAACATCACAAGAAAGCTGATGTTTGTATCTGCAAGAATCCATCAGAATTATAACAATGATCTAGAATTAGGGAAAAAAAAAAAGAAAAATAAATAAATAAAGAAAGAAAACACTGAGAAATGACTTGATGGACTCAACTCATTTTTTACTAGGTAGCTACTCATAAGTATGCATAAAAGGACTGCCACAATAGCATCAGTAAAATCCAGCCCCAGGAACTTAGGTGAAAGGTTATGCAGATGCAAGTGAAAAACAATGCACCAAATTGCAAACAGAAAGGTCCTTAGCGTTACAAAGATTAAGACATCTGTGACACTGTGCAACAATCCACCACTTGATTTCCCCCAGGGAATCACTGTTCAGGATGGTAGCCGCAGACACTCTTCTCTCAGCACACAGGGCTGCAACCTGGTCTGTCCTCCAGGGCAGCCTGCCCGCTCTGGACTCTGCTCTAGACTACTTCAGAGGTGAGAGATCACTTTGGATGTAATGCAGGCTTCCTTCTCTTTTTGCTATTACCAACAGACAACAATACAGCTATAAACATACAAAGACAGTATTAAGATAGGGTGTAACGCTAAACATAATAGTCCAGAAGCTGACAGCAGCCATCTGACAAAGACGTAATATGAATGGGAGATGTACATAAGGGGAGCTATGTACATGGTATGTACTAAGTTAGTGGTTGTGCAGATAGTCATTCTAGCATGATGGATGACTTGATATGTGGTCGTACACTACTACTGCAATTAATTCAGCAACTTCGGTGTTAATTGCAAGAAAGAAGAGAGTTTTATCCTGGAGTACATGATCCTGTACAGCTACCACTAGTTCATGAAAGTCTGATTGCTTTCTGCTCATAATTGCTGATTAATTCTTTTGTTCTATGGGGTATCTGAGTATTATGTAGCATCACTTTACTGACATTCCCGTACTCCATGTCTGAGGCATGCTAAACTTACACTGTCATCTTACTAGGTGGGCACTGCACATATAATGTCATTATCATTATTTAATACTGTTGTGGATTATTCTAGCAGGGTTCATATGCATGTTATTGCTAGGGTACAGTTGTCATAGCCACACAAATCCTTGAGCTTGACAACGGGTGCATCACACATCCATTGCAGTGACTGACATTTGTCATGCCCTCGATGCCTATTAAATGGACAGAACTATCTGCCCACTTTCCCACTGGGTAGCTTGTCCACTTCCTGTTATGTTACATAGGGTAAAAGAATATATATGAAGTGTTAGAAAAAGGTTCAATTACATATTATGTTATTTACTCAGACTGTGAATACTAACTTATCTGCTCAGAATCTGGCATTTCAAAAAAAAACATTAATCAGATAAAGGGACCCCCAGGGAATAATTTCAGCTACAAATGCAGATTGGCGAGGGCAGGTCCTGTTTCTTTTATTTCTCATCTTTTTTCCTTCCTGGCAGTGATGCCTTCAATCTGTTCTGTATAAGGTTGCTCACATTTTCTGCTTCTCTGTGCATTTTCAATGCCTTGCTTGCATTGACCTCACAGGTTTTATCTACACTAGGCAATTAAACTGCCTTCAGCCGTGCCCTTACATCTTGAGGTGAAGCTATTGAATTTATCTTACTTTTGGCAACAGTACATTATTTATTTGTTGTTTTTCTGTTGATTTTCAACGGCAATAATGAATCATTTTTGTACTTCACAGCATATGCTTGCTTGTTTTCCCAACTCCATGTCCTTTGGAATGTCCTTCATGTTTCTGGTCTCTGGTGAGGAGACATGCTGAACTTCCTTGAAGCTGAGAACATCATGTAGGGGAGGAGAGACCTTGTACGTCTCTGGAATATGGAGACAGGGCTGAGAAGTACGGCCTACCTTCAGGGTCAAGGAGGAGAGAAGAGAGGGAAAATAGAGCACAGGGGGCTGAAGGTGACCTTTCACATACTGTAATCAAAGGGAGGCTTATTGTTGTTGATACAACATGTGGAAAATGATGCACCCTTATAGATACAGTGATATGTCAGGACTGACTTCAGAAGTGGCAGGCTCAGCTATGATAAAGTCACCCTGAAGTTTGTTTAGCATGAATATATTGGGGTCATACGATATAGCCTCAGACAGTGGTAGGTTACACTAGTTTTTCTTTTTTTCCTAGAAGTCCTTGTAATTCCCCCTTTTGTTTCTCCCCAGTGATTCAGTTTGTTACAGCATAAAAATGAAATGAGACCAGGATGGGTGTTACACAGTAGTGACAAGTATAAGTCCCTTTAAAAAGCTGTGTAATGGTCCCAGACAAGTCAAAGTTACTATGGCATATGGGATAGTCTTTCTGGGAGTGCAGTAAGACATAGGGGTTGCACAGGACATGGAAAAGGCTGAGGTACTAAATGCCTTCTTTGCCTCAATCGTTACTAGTAAGACCGGCCTTCAGGAATCTCAGGTCCCAGCAACCAGGGGGAAATGCTGGAGTGAAAAAGAGGTACCCTTGGTGGAAGACGATCAGCTTGGAGAATGCTTGAGCAAACTGGATATACAGAAGTCCATGGTGCTAATGGCATGCACCCACAAGTGCTGAGGGAGTTGGCAGGTGTCATTGGGAGGCTACTTTCAATATTCTTTCATGACTGGGAGAAGTGTTCGAACACTGGAGGAAAGCAAATGCTACTCCAATCTTCAAGAAGGGCAAAAAGAAGGACCCAGGGAACTACAATCCAATCAGCCTCACCTCAATCTCTGGGAAGATGGTAGAGTGGCTAATCCTGGAAACCGTTTGCAGGCACATGAAGAACAAGAAAGTCATCAGGCATAGTCAACATGTCTCTATGGTCATGCTTAACCAACTTGATAAACTTCTATGATTAAATGACTGGCCTGGTAGATGAGGTGAGAGCAATGGATGTTGTTTACCTGGATTTCACTAAGATCTTTGATGCTTTGTCCCATAATATCTTCATAGAGAAGGTGTTGATGTACGGGCTGGATGAGCAGATAGTGAGGTGGATTGAAAACTGGCTGAATGGCCACACCCAGAAGGTGGTGATCAGTAGAACAAAGTCTAGTTGGAGGCCAGTAACTGCCAGTATACTGCAGAAGTCTATACTGGGTCCAGTCCTGTTTAACTTCTTAATGATCTGGATGATGGGGCAGAGCATGCCCTCAGCAGGTTTGCAGAAGTCACCAAAGTGGCAGGAGTGGCTGCTGTGCCAGATGGTTGTGTTGCCATCCAGAGAGACCTCAAGAGACTGGAGGAATGGGCCAACAGGCCACATGAAGTTCAACAAGGAGAAGTGCAAAGTTCTCCACTTGGGGAAGAACAATCCCAAGTACCAATGTATGCTGGGGTCAAACAGCTGGAAAGCAGCTTGGCAGAAAATTACATGGGAGTCCTGGTGGACACCCGGTTGAACATGAGTCAGCAATGTGCCCTTGCAGCAAAGAAGGCCAATGGCATCCTGGGCTGCATTAGGCAAAGTATTGCCAGTAGACAAAAGGAGGTGATCTTTCTTTACTCAGCATTGGTAAGAACACATCTCGATTGCTGTGTCCAGTTCTGGGCTCCTCAGTACAAGAGCAGGAGGCAGTCCAGCAAGTGGCCACAAAGATGATTAAGAACTGGAACATCTCTTCTATGAGGAAATGCTGAGAGAGATGGGACTGTTTATCCTAGAAAAGAGAAGGCTCGGGAAGATCTTATCAATGTACATAAATGCCTGAAGGAAGGGTGCAAAGAGGACGGAGCCAGGCTCTTTTCAATGGTACCCAGTGACAGGACAAGAGGCAATGTGCACAAATTGAAACAAAGGGTGGTCCTTCTGAACATCAGGAAACACTTTATTTCCAATCAGAGGGTGACCAAGCCCTGGCACAGGTTTCCCAGAGAGATTGTGGAGTCTCTATCCTTGGAGATATTCAAAAGACATCTGGACATGGTCCTGGGCAGCTGGCTCTATGTGACCCTGCCTGAGTGAGGGGGTGGACCAAATGACCCCCAGAGGTCTCTTCCATCTTCAACAGTTCTGTGATACTTAAATCCCTGTGGCATAATTATTGAATTAGAAATCTAAAGATGTTTGCTTCCAAACTCAAACATTTTGCAGAATCGTTAGCTATTTTGTGCTAATTAGAAGTCAGTTTCAAGTGAGTAACAAAAAACCAAATACCACCTTCAATATACAGAACTTATATAGATCATCATGTAATAGGTATTCTTCTTAATTTGACATTTCATTAACTGAGTAGTTCATCACTTGACAATATGTTAGACAGCCTTAAGACAGTTTTCTGAAAGCTCAGAGTTGTTTTCTCCATCATAAAATGTTCCAGTCAGTAGCTTTTATGCTTGCTTAATATTTTTATAATTCAGCATTGCACTCCTAATTACAAGTAATATCAAAGCAATCAAAACAAGTGTAGAAGAAGAGTGAACTATGCAAGATACCCTGTCTACTGATAGATCACATCATTTTCAAATAGTGAAAGTGACAGGAATCATACCGTGAAGCTGTCATATGAATTTTCTAAAAGTAAGAAAATATTTAGATTGGGTTCAAGTTTATACTAATGTATAAAGTAAATCTGATGTACAAATACATCAAGTCTTAAGATTTGCTTTTTTCTCAGAAAGCAGCTATGTTTGTTTTTAGTGGGGGTTGAGTAGTAATAATTGCAACAGTTGTTCATTGCTGTTGCTTAGTGCTTTCATAGAGGCTTTCATAAAGGTTAACTATGGTTGACTAATATTTTTAGGAAGTTATCTTATTTTGCAGATGAAGAAACTATGATCCAGAGTGCCTTTTTTTTTTTTTTTTTTTTTTTTTTTTTTTTTAAGGCTCATGGAGAAAATCTGTGATAATATTAAGAACAAAACTCAGATCCTCTTGGTGAAACTAACCTTAGCTTTTTGTACTAAAATGTAAAAATCCCATAAAATTTGATTGGATCAAAATTTCAACCTCCGACCCATAAGCTTGTACTTTTGCCAAGTTCATTTCTCTGTTTAAAGGACTTTTGTTCTGTTGAAAGACTGTATATGTATATCATAAATTAGAAATTAATTTCTTAATGATTTCTGTATTTTTGAGCAGAAGTTTGACTGCCATGAATTATAAGCAAAAGTGGAATATTTCTATTACACATTTCTAGCAAGCTGAAGTTTTTTAAGAGACCTGCTTGCAAAACTTCGGGCTTCTTTGATATCTCTAATGATGATTGTGCACTTTTCCACACAATCAAATAGTTTAATTTCTGCAAGGTTAGAACTCTCTTTAATAACAGAGTCCAAGTGTTACTACAGGCACAAATCCAGATAGGGATTGAATAGGTTATTGCATTTCTGTTTTGCAACCATAAATTTAAGCCAAATATTTGGTATTAGGATATTGATGAGCACAAAACTTTCTTTTAAAAGGCACATTGCATTTTTGTAAGAAATGTCACGTTAATATGATAAGATTCCTAGCAAAATAATTCATGTCAGGTATGGATCACAGTTCTGATAGCTTGAACTGTGCATGCAAAGGTATAAGTGCATAATGATTTTAAGGGCACATTTTAAGTAGCATTCAACAGCAGTATACACTCATTGCAGGCCTCTACCTGTTGAAAAATGTGTTTAAATAAGTACCCTCATGCCTTGCATTAAACAATCTTGTATGACTTCTTTCATGATGAGTAAATTTTATAGAAGTAATATAAAAAGCATGTTTGTTAATGAACATTTTTTTGGGTTACATAGAAATCTCAGTTAAATATGTAAAACAATCAACCTACTAATGCACCCACCCCTCAGAAAATCCAGACAGAAAAGGGACAACTAAAACGGAATCTAGAGATGAATAAAGGAAGCAGTATAGCTTTGTTGTTCCATTCTTTTGTTATATTCTAAAAATGACCTATGTTTGGGATTTTTCAATGAGATTTGCACTGGCTATTGCTGCAATAAAAAGTTGATGTTATTAGAAACTGGAAGACCACATTTATCATTTTCTTGATTTTTTTTTTTTTTGTTATGATCCGTAAATGCTTTTATTGCAAGTTGAGCACAGTCAGCATTAAATATGCAGTTGTCATATTAAAATATAGACCAATAGTGTGTCTTCTTTAATACTTATGCAATTATTGCCTAAATATGAATTTCCACTAAAAATATATTTTGAAAATATTTAAAATTTTGTCCTTATAGATCTTTATTTTCTTCTTATTAAAAAAAATAAAAATATCTTAATGTAAATAAAAAGAAGACATATTGGGAAAACAAAACTTCTCAAACTCTGTAAGCTACAATAATCACATTGTAATTAGCAAGAAGTCTCTACATTCCTAAAATGATGATATGTAGGTAAACTATTGCATTGACTTCTATTGTCACTAAGCAGGGGTTTTGGAATTGAAAAAAAAATTTAGGCTAGCTCTCGAACTGAAACTCTTCAGATTCTGTAGTGACTCAATTCAGAAAGTGGCATTAAAACATCAGAATTCAGGATTCATTCCCTAAAATTTATGTGTTGGAATATATAATTTTATCTGCAACACTAGTGAAAATGCCTGTTCCTGCAACTCCTTTGCAGTGAATGAAGTGAAATAAAAATTTTTAGTGAAAGCTCACCTGACAATTTAATCTTCTGTACTGGTTTTGTCTGCGATAGAGAGAGTTTTCTTCATAGTAGCTAGTATGGTGCTATATTTTGGATTTGTGATGAAAGCAGTGTTGATAACACACCCATGTTTTGTCTATTGCTGAGCAGTGCTTACACTGTGTCAAGGCCTTTGCTGTTTCTCACACCAACCCACCAGCGAGTAGGCTGGGGGTCCACAAGAAGTTGCGAGGAGACACAGCTGGAACAGCTGACCCTAACTGACCTGAGGGACATCCCATCCCGTATGACATCATGCTCAGCAATAAAAACTGAGGGAAGAAGTATCAAGGGTGGATGTCTGGAATTATGGCATTTGTCTTTATAAGTAACCATTACATTTCGTGGAAACAGCTAAACACCTGCCTGGTGATGGGAAGTAGTAAATGAATTCTTTATTTTGCTTTGCTTGTGTGTGTAGCTTTTGCTTTCCCTATTAAACTGTCTTTATCTCAACCCACAAGTTTTCTCACTTTTACTCTTCCGATTCTTTCCACCATCCTGCTGTGGAGGAGTGAGTGAATGGCTGTGTGGGGCTTAGCTGCCTACTGGGGTTAACTCACACCTTTATTTTAAAATGAGATGAATTTCACCTTACTTCACTTATTATAAACAGATTCTAGATAACCAGCTCAACTGTAGATAACTTTATTGTGGATTCGTACATTCATTCTTCTAAAATGTAATTGGACGATATCCTTTCCCCTGTA
Source organism: Fratercula arctica (assembly GCA_947846985.1). NCBI lineage: Eukaryota > Metazoa > Chordata > Aves > Charadriiformes > Alcidae > Fratercula > Fratercula arctica. The sequence continues at coordinate 44,774,561 of CANTUZ010000001.1, read as the reverse complement.
AGAACTGAATGAAATTCCACCCACATTTCTAGAGTGGTAAACGTAAGGTTTACTAAAAATCCCTAACTAACTCCCTTTCAGATTAATTAAATGTCTCTATGTTTGTTGTAAATCTGAAATATATAGATATTACAGAATTTATGACCTAAACCAAAATGTTTTGTTTTGTGTACACTGATTTCAGCAAAGTTCTCGAGTTCTGCTCCCAGTCACAGAATCATGACAGAACTCAAAACTTCTCAAACACAGACACCCACTTCTTCTACTCCAGAGCTCTTAGATGTCATTCCTGATGCTTTTGGATTCCTTTCAAAGCCATACAACATTGCCATGCCCCAAATCCTTTTTACTCCATCTACTTTTATCTTGGAAATTGCAATTTCTCACAGTATTTTACCACTCCTTTTAGTTCCTTCTAGTGTTTTTGCATGGATCTTTTCTTTAAAAGAGAGTAATCCCACCTTTTTTTTTGATACATTGTTATTAATATTTTAGATACTTTAAGGTGAAAAGAGAGGAAATAAAAAAAAAAAAGAAAAGAAAACCAACATTGTTATATAGACCCATATATTGTAAAATTAATGTCTTCTACATCTAAGATAGATATTTATGAATTCTTTATAATTTGGGTTCATCAGAGGCACACTCACTACATTTAAAACAGGTTTGTAAAGAAATGGGACTTCTGGATTCATCACAGAGGAATGCTCCATTGGCGAATAAAAGCAAAAGCATTGAGGCTGAATGCTGGCAAGAAATTTTTTTTTTTTTTTTTTTTTTTGATGGAAATGTAAGTCACTAAATGCAAAATAAAACAAAGTAAACTATGCTCTTGAGAAAATAAATTTTCTTAAAACTTTAGAAAAAATTCTATATTCAAATCAGTTTATAAAAATACAGAGAAACTGACTTACCAGACATAGAGCATTGCATTCATTGCTTCTTTTTGTTCTGTATGTTTATCATCAAAATTGCTAGTCATTCTACTTTATGAAATGTTTCAGCTTTCAGTGAAGATAAATTTTTGTATATCCAGTAGAGAAAAAGAATGAATTAAAATGTGAGTAAAAGTTTCATGATGAAATATGCTAAGCTGAGTTTAAAATAATTTGCTTATTTTTCAGTCTTCATTCTTTGTAAAAGTGGTTTCTTCTTTTCTGTCATCTAAACCTGAATGCGTAGCAATGTTCAGTCATTCTGAAAGAACTTTGTTTAGACAAACTAGCAATAATCTGCTTCAGAGGTAATTTCAGATTACTACCATTTAACTTTTTGTCTTCTCAGTATCTTCTCAAAAGAGAGAAGGTAACATCAGTTTTTTTATTCCACATCTCTGAAACTTGATATTCACCATTTTGCAGACAATGAAGAAGAAAATGCAAATGACATTTTTCATCAATTTCTTGATTTCCAGATAACATTCTTCCTTTTTATATTAGGGACAATATCATCATCAATCACCCGGACAACAAGGTGGAATGCACCAGCAGCAATTTTGTGGGTGATATTAAATGAAGAGGAGATGATGGTATGTTGGGGGACAGGGCTGCCATTCAGAAAGACCTCAGAAAACTGTATGAATAGGACAACATAAAAAATGCAAAGTCCTTCCTGAGTCAAAATAATTTCAGTATAGTCTCAGAACTGGTCGGATAGAAAGCTTTTTTAGAGAAAAGGTCCTGGGAGTCCTCAGGTAGAACAAGTTGAGCATGAGCCAGCAGTGTACCCTGGCAGAAAGAAAACTAATTGGGCTGCCTTAGCAAGGGTATAGTGAACAGGTCAAGGATATTATTATTCTGCTCTATTTGATGCTTGTGAGATTACCTCTGGAATACTATGTCCAGTTTTGGACTCCCCAGTACAAGGAAGATGTCAGTGAATGTCCAGCCAAGGGACACCAAGGTGATCAGGGGTCTGAAGAATAAGATGTACGAAGAGAGTCTGAGAGAGCTGGAGTTGTCCAGCCTGGAGAAAGCTGGGGCAAGGACCTCACATTATTCTACCACAACTTAAGGGGGTGTTTTAGACCTGATGGAGTCAGAATTTATCATACATGCACAGCAAAAGGTCAGGAGGCAAAAAAATGAGGTTGCATGAAGCGAAATTCCTACTAGATACAGACCTTCTTCACAGTGAGAGGTTAAGCACTGGAACAGCTTACTTCAAGAGATTACAGAATTTCAGTCTTTGAAGATGTTCAAAACTCAGCTAGATAAGGCCATGAACTACCTGAACTAATATTGAAGTTGGACCTGCTTTGAGCAAGAGGTGTGACTAGGTGACCTTCAGAGATCCCTTTCAACCTCCTTTTTTATGTGATTTTATGGTTCTTTCCATTTTTAGTCTACTTCACCACTTTTTTCATTGAAGTAACCATTCTGAAAGTCTTATCTGTAGGGTCCTGTATATATATGTGTGTGTGCCTATGATTATACATATGCATGTACATTATATATACATATATAAACTTTGTATAGGAAAATATCTTAGATTGAGTTACTGCCAACTCAGATAATTCTCATTAACGCCTTTTGTCCAAATTAGTTTGTAGTGACTGAATCCTAGATAAATTGAGGAGCTTAAATTGCATAGAATTTAGATTATTAATGATTCATTTTTCACAAATTCTGTTCTGAAATGGTTATTTACAGTTATACAGGGATACTACAGAGTACTGAAGTCATCTTTTCCCTGAGCGTAAGAACATACAAACCCTCTACTGGCACATGTAAAATGAATAATGAAAGTGACTGTCATCATTAACCAAGGCCAGGACAGGGATTATTTTCCTCAAGATGTGATAATATGTGGATTTTAAAGGCAGAAATACAAATTCAGTTAGATGAACTTCATTCTAAAAGTGTCTATTTCATTGTATGGTTTAAAAAATGAGTTTAGCCACATTAGGCTAGCTGTAAACATCTAATAACTATTGTGTGTCTAACATCAAATGAAATTAAGTTCACAGTATGTAATGTTTTATAAATTATAGTAATGGGAGTACATTTGTATTAGAATAAAATAAATTCAATAGCTTAACCAAGTCACTGGATAAAAAGAAAAATATAGTATAATGATTTTTGAACATTATTGTGTCTTCAGAGATGTAATGAGCAATTCACTAATTTCCCAGAAGGTTGATGTAAATCCTGTGAAGATAAAAACAGAATGTGTATAAAATTAAATGCTGTTTGCATTAGAACAGCCATTTAAACTCTTGGACAAGTTATAGTTCTAAATTAAATTAATCTTTCCCCAGATATTTAGATATATATATTAGATATTTCACATTTAAAGGCACCACATGGCTTATAAGCATTTAAAAAGAAGCAAAGGGAAGAATATTAATTTTAGGATATTGGACTTCTTTCTAAGACATTTAAGTGGTTCTTTGGGAACCAGCTCTGATTTCACAACTACGTGAAAGCAGAGTTGTAAGGTCAGGAAAGTGTGTGAGAATCTGGTTGCTGCTTGGAACCAAGGATAGGTGGTATTTTTATTTCATTAGCTTCCTACCTGATCACTGCTTGACTTTCTTTTTGTATCAGTTTGCATTGTTGTTTTCCACAGAATATTGCATATATAAAAATGGATGCTGTTTTCTCCAAAACAATCAAAGATTTTGAGAGAATGTGTGAAACTGATTATGAGAACAATTTCAAACAGCATTTGGGAAATTATTCTAAATTAGTATATTTAAAAGAAGTCATTTGCCTTGAGGAATAACCTAAATTCTTTACCTAAATTCACAATATTAATTTAGATACAGTTTAATTCCATATAGAATAATGTGAGATAGTTCAGTTTATGCAATCATTTCATGACTTCTTTAATTAGACTGTGATCAAAACCTACTTCTGTAAGCTTCAAAAGCTCATATATCTAACTGCTGTCAGTCTAAGTTGCACCTGTTTTAAATATGTATATATTTTGGACCTCTTTGGATATCTCCACCCATTTCTTGATTGTCTTGTTTGTCATAACCATTAAAATATATTTAGCCATGTTTAATAACAAAAGAAGTTAAAATCATATGAATGGGTGTTTATGGAATCAGATAACTCTGAGAGGCATTTAAAATTCTCATTCACCCAAAATATCAATATAGTTGAATGTATATATCATTTACAAGGCTTCTGAGTATCATGATGGGTACACACCTTCAAGAAGTCGCAAAAAAGCCCACAGCTATCCAACAATGAAGAAGAAACTTATTGATTTGATAATGCTTTTGAAAAGTATCCAAAATCACTATTTATTTTTTTCATTTTAACATAGAGCTGAAGAAAAAAATTTTACCAAATTTGAATTTTTCATGTAACAAGAAATAAGTGTCCAGAATGACAACTTGTATGCAAAGTCTTTGATGCAATTTCAAATGGTCAAGTTATTAATAACCCCTGAGAACTGCAGCTTCTGAAAGAAATTATGGAAGAACCTGAGCTATAGAGCTGTTGACACCATTCCAAAATAACAGCTTATCTAGCTGTAACAGTAATCCAAACTGACCACAGCTGCTTTGTGAGAGTTGCTAAGGTGACTTCTTCCTTTCAAAATCTTCTTTCTGACTTTTGGTGAGAGAATAATTATTCTTTAACTGTTTTAGTGATTCAGCCTTTTATAGGATCATAAAGGTTAAGTCCTTTATGTTCTTCCCCTTGAATTTTCTTCAGTTTCTACTAAGTCTACTAAGAAAGAGAGAGAGAGAGCGATTTTCAGGTCATAAGTCATAAAAGCAGTCAATCTTTGTACATTTTTATCTTAAAAAGAAGAAAACAAGATTAAAATATTCTTTATGCTTTAGGTAACTTATTTCACCTCAGTTTTGATAGTGTTCTACAGCAGTTTCAAAAATATACATGTAGAAGATTATTAAAGTACCTATTTCTGCAAGTCGCAGAGACTATAGTAGAAATCTAGACAAAAATTACTAAATCAATATTTTTAGTATATTTTTTATAAGTTATTTACCTTCAGTGAACGCAAATAAGTGCCTTGCACCTGCAAAAATGATTCTAAAAAAAAAAAAAAAAAAAAAAAAAGTCAGCTTTGCTTTTCTGCTTTTGATAAAAGAATAAGGTGCCCCTAGTATTTACAGTGTGTTCCTAGTCATTTCTTAAAGGATGAAGCAGTATACTATATACCCTCTAAAGGAAATATTGAATTTTCACATGTAGAAGCATAAGTCCATTGCTTTTATGTAGGTGAATACTGCTGTACTTAGGCTTGTGATATATGAGCTCTTTAAGCAAGTTTGGGTGACCAATGTCACCTGAATATTTGTGCTTACAAAGTGAATGTATAAAAATATTTTTGTATAGGTGTAAGCATGTAAATTTACCTGATTGCTTTTGATAGACAAAGATCTTGCCTAAATTTTACCCCATGACTCTTAACAGTGTTCCTGAACACAAGCACATGAGCAAACATAGAATTAAAACCAGATGTTAATGTGTGTAGATGGAAGCACAGTTTCAGTACATACACTTGCACATACATTACTGGAAACAGCGCAACAGCTTTTTAAGCTGTCATTCCACATTTCATGAATGAGAGTATATGCTATAAATCCACTGATTTCAATGTTATTTTGCTAAAAAATTGTCAGAAAACTCACCTCACAGCTCCATCTAAGCATAGGCAAAACAGATTATTGCCTTAGGCGATGAATGGATGGAAGCAACAGAAGCACAATGCAGCTGCTGACATCTTTGCCTATTCCAGTGCTCTGGAAACCCTGTCCAACCACTGCCTCTGCTTTTAGATAACTGAATGAAGTATGTGGCTTTTATTAGAGACCATTTTTCCTGACTTTTCCTCATTTATTTTCACAGTGATCCATCCCAGCTCATTCTCTTCTGAATAGTAGTACCCTAACCCCAGCTTCTCATTCTCGGGGCAGCAAAATTTTATGTCTGTAACACTGGGAAACTATTAGCAGTCTCTGAATCATGCCTTTATCTTCTGAGTACTCTGTCCCTTTTCTATAATGACAAAGCTGCACCGAAAAACCCTTTTGGTATCACGTATTTCCTATATTTCTGCTAAGAAAGGCAGGGAATGATACCTACTCTTCTACTTCAACAATTTTATTAGGAGAATTAATCCCTCAAAGGACTGTTTCCTCCATATCCCAGCAATTAGCACTTTGTCACTAATTACTGGAATGTGATCAGTAAGTAACCACAACAGTTATTCCAATTTTCAACATATTTCCAATTTTATAATATTCTCCTTTGCTGTTCCTTTTTTTTTTTTTTTTTTTTTTTTTTTTTTTTTTTTTTTGCAGAAGCCCCCATTTTTCACAGGCCTTTGTTTCAGATATATCCTACTTTGTTTTCTTTCTGTTATTTCTTAGGACTGAACCTTCTCTATTTAATGTTCTAGTATTGAAAAACTCTATGGTATTATTCACACAGGCCCAAATCAAATATGCATTTAAACAGACAGATAATTTTAGGCACTGGTGTAGTCCAACATAAACCTAACAGATTTTTCACAATGTTAGGTGATTGCTATTATAGGTCTGTGGTTTTTGTTGTACCTTTGAGCTAGGTCGCTGCAAAAGATACAGTGCAGAATTAAACCACTTTGAGGAAATTATTAAAATTCTCAAGTTATTTAGTGTCTCAAATCCCAAATCTGTGAAATATTTTGATACAAACCACATGCCCTGGAGGCTGATGCTCAGTCAGTGACAGACTTTATTTTGTCAAGATAAATACCCACTTGCTATACAACACTGCCCAAGTGTGATTATTGTTACCTATGGACCATTTTGCCTGGCAATGACTAAATGCTGTTGTAGCAAAAATGCCAAAGGTTCTGAAAGAAATAGTATCTAAGGCAATGTAGACAGAAAAAAAATATCAAAATTTGCAAATTTTTTTTTGACATATTTCTAGGAGTTGTTAGTACAAGCTTGTCTTTACATTCAAAAGACAGCGACTCTGCTTTCCTTGCGTTACCCAAGGATTTCACAATACCCTAGATACATGTTGTGCTCATGTTATCTGGTCACTCAAAAAATATCATAAGTTAATCAAGCCCATGTAATTTCATTTGCAGATTTTTTATTAATCCCAGACCACATTCAAATACAAGCAAAAGAGCTAACAATAAAAAGTTTTGTGAAAAGATCCAAAATTAAAAAAAATAATAATTCAGCTAATACAAAGCGAAATGCACAGAAGTAGGTCTGCGACATGAACGTTGATCACAACTAATGAACAGCAAGTAGAACAAACAGAAAAAATCTTTAGCCTTCCAAATGTGCATGAGTTAAAATCTCTGTAGGGACTACTTAATTTTCTCAAGATTTTATACCCATGTGTAGATAGAATTTAGCAGGCTTTTAACTGAGCTGTTTAAGGAAAAAAGAAAGAATGGGGATGGAGATCAACACATCATTTGGCCTAGTCAGCATCAAGAAACCAGGTTAAGACAGGCACATGCCTCAGGATTCCCCAGTGCAGTACAGCCATTTAACTTCCAATGTGCAATCACTCCAAATTCAATGAGAGCCACACAAGAAGAAGGCAAGAAGCTGAAGACTTTCACAGGGTATGTAGCATTCATGCAGGCTTGGTGATGGATACACACTGCAAGGGAGAATCTCCCCACCTTCAATACATGCAGCCAGAGTACAAGCCACCTGCACTGCTCTACAAGAAGCCAAATCAAATAGCAAAGTAGCTGTCTGAACAGATTTAAATTGGGTTACTTAAGTGACAGTTTTCTAAGCCCTAGTTTAGGAATGCAGTAATCTATGGGAAATAGCACTGGGAAATAGTGTTGGGAAAACCAGTATGGAGTAGATTTTAAGATAAGAAACAAATTGGAAAAGCTGTTGCATCATTTAGTAAAATGGAATTAGCCATCAATTCCACCCAAGAGGAACTGGTCTCAGGGGGTGAAGAAACTGAAATCATAGAAAGTAACTTTTGCTGGGATAGGTTACTGTAAAGACCAACAGCACGGAACAACTTACTGTTTTATTCAGTATGAAGCAATTGACAGTTGAGATACAAAGCCTGCCAGGAGAACCTTACTGGTACCAGTTGCTAGCCTTGAACTGCATGGACGGGCATGCATAAATACTTAGACTCAGATGTTAATAAAGGGAAAAATATGTTTCCCCATCACAGTGTGCGTGGGATGATCTCTTTCATAGACAGGAATTCTGAAGTCAACTTTACATGGTACAGGACTGATTTTAGCAAGTATAATAGTCTTGTTGTTTTCATGTATTCTACTGTGTACAAAAGTCAAACACTTGGCAAATCAAGTAATGGTTACACATCACAAAAACAGACTCCAGACTACCCTCAGATTTATGTAGGTCAAGTAAAGGCAAGATCAGGTAGGAAAGTGCTAGAAAAGCACCAAGAAGGTGCTTTGCCCAATCCTCATTAGGACCTCTGAGTCATAGAATGGTTTGTAACATCCCTGTCAGAAGTGTTAGTGTGTGCTCTGTGGACTACCCAAAGAGGGGACTGTAGCTTGACAGACAAGTAAATACAGCATTGCCATTGATTCTGTGCTGACTTTGCAAGGCCTCAGAGCTGAAGTTTGTCAGTCCTGTCATGTCTGACCTTGGCTTAGCTGCCTGGAGCTTTATTTCACACTGTTTAGCAGCAACAGGAATTTTTTAAAGACAAAGTTTGCACATAATTTGTTTTCCTTTTGCTTATCTTTGTAACATATAACCAATTTTTGTAGACATGCTAGTAACAAGTAGTTATTTAATATAGAGCAAAATCTGTAAGACTCTAGTTTAAGGATGTAGTCTCAAGAAATAAAAGCATTGGATCAATGATAGTCTAGTGGGAGATGTATCTGCCCATGGCAGGGAGGTTGGAACTAGGTGGTCTTTAAGGTCCCTTCCAACTCTAAGCATTTTATGACTCTACGATTCTAAGAAAGGAACAGGCTGACAGTGGAAACCCTGAGACTGTAAATATCCCACCGATAGTCAGAGAAGTAGAGACCTAGGAGGTAGGCAAAACAAATTTGAGGGTAACAAAGAGAAAGAAGAATATATGTATAATGTACCATATGTAGAAAATTGGGCTGTGACATGGACTTGCAGACCAAGGAAGATGGAGCAAGGTGCAAAGTAAGATCACAAGCAAGTAAAATGAATCTATGCAGATCCTAGAATGTAAAGAAAGAAACCATCAATATCATACACCTCTTGGTGAAGAGGTCGAAATGTAGATAACTCACTGTGCTCACTCCTCAGACTGAAGCCAGGGGCAGCAGAAGGATCAGCATAACATCAGAAAAAGAGGTAGATATTAAATAGTTTTTTTTAAATTTTCCTACAATAAGTAGATACGGACTAATAATAAATCTTTGTTTAGAATGTTAATATTTCAACTAAACTAAGAAGAAATTCTTGTTTGGTTTTTTTTTTTTTTTTAATATAAATTGTGTTTTCTTTTTCCCTGTAGAAGATTTGGACTATACCATGCAAGAAGTTTTGTTACCTAATCTCTAAGAGCTCACTTTTTACTGCTTAGACTAATCATTTTGTAAAGAAACAGTATGCTGAGTTATGGCATATTTTTTTCAGAGAAAATCAAAGTTTGCAGAGAACTTCTTGAGGCTGCAGTGCAGACTTAGTCTGCTCAGTTTCCTGCTCAGTAAAAATGAGTGTTCAAACTGATGTCTTGAGGCCTTATTTGTCAGTGCGTGTTCTTATAAAAGAAACTGAAGACGGTCTCTAGGATATTTGCTGATGTCAGCATTCTTAATAGATGCAATTAATATTTATTAGAATAGCATTTGACCCTAATTAATATCAACAAATACACAGAAAGAAAAAAACTAAAAGAGGAGATTAGTTTGAGGTACAACTTTACAAGTGTTCTTGGTTGTTATATCTTCTGTGCAGAAAGAAATAAGAGAACCAAAGACTACCAAGTCAAAACTGAAATATTATAGTGGATACTGATGCTTCATTGTGGAGTAAGCAACCATCTATCATACATCCTGACATTAAAGAATGACTGTGCTTGATAGTTTCATTCTCTGTGTATTATTTAACTCCAATCCAGGCAAATCTGTTACTGTCAGACAGGCAGTCTTACCAAACATTTGGAAAGTCTACACCCTCTTTCTATCTTTGTTTTTCTCTCTCTATCATTTGCAGAGCTATGTCAAAAGTCTAATTGAAAGTCTTTAAATAAAGATCTGCTAATTAAAACCTTTTTTAGGGAAAAAAAACCCAAGAACTATTAATAAGGAAAACACCTCCTAGAATTGTTCACTAATATGACAAAGACAGGGATAGATTTGTTCTTGTGGCTACATTCTAAATAAGTTGATCTCTTACATTTCTTGGTTGATTATATCTCTTCTATAACATGTCCCCAGGGAAGAACACCTGCAGTGTGAAATGATGTAAACCTGACAAATTATTATGAGGGGTTCTCATATGCTAGATTTTACTCCTTTTTACTCTTTCCCTCTAAATGGATCTTAATAGAAATGTTCAAATCAAACTCCATAGCAATTATATTTGCTTGCAGATTGGATTACATTGAACATCTCCACATGGGCCTGAATTAGTAATCTCCACCCACTTTATTTTGGTTTTTTTGAGAGAGACTTAATCTTATTCTTTAGATCAGTTTTTTTTCATTTTTTTAAGCAAATTTCCAGAAAACAGCTACCACATGAAAGTCTGTTAATTATTCCATTTCTTCTCAATGTTTGTGCTGAAAAGATGGAAGTTCTTATTTTGTAAAATCAGAGTGACAGTCTGTGGCTCTTGAACTGGATGTGGCTCAGAAATAACTCAAGTCCAAGTCCCATAGTGAGACTGCCTCATGTAACTATCATGTCAATTTGCTGACACAGGTGCATTTAGGGAAATCCGATGGAGGGAATTAGTCTTCAGGGCCTGGTGAAGCTCATGTTGTGGAGTCCCTGTCCGATTTAGTTGTGTATTCAATGCAACTCACCATAAAATAAAGTTCTGAAGCTTGTGGGGTATCCATCCATCTATCTATCTATCTATCTATCTATCTATCTATCTATCTATCTATCTATCTATCTATCTATCTATCTATCTATCTACCTACCTACCTACCTACCTACCTACCTACCTACCTACTGACCTACCTAAATAGGAATGGATATGGAATCACGCCATCTGCAGTGGGATTAGCCATACTAATTGCAGATAGCCCTCTTGATAATAGACTTCCCTTGTAGACAGACAGTTGGAGCAGTTCCAAACAAAGTCAGAAAGGGAGATAATAACCGAGCAGTATGGATGTTGAAGAGTTCAATGATCATATTCACTCCTCACCTCCTCACTCCTTTTTTGTACAATAGCAAAGAAGCACAGGAAGCCAGCCTTATCTATCACCCATCATCCAGGTGCACAGTTCACCTGCTCTTCATATATATTGCTGGTTCATGGAACTTATCCTGTGGGGCTAAGTAATCTAAAGATTTATAACAAGTCTTATTGGTAGACCTTACTTACCCTTAATCACCTTCCTTTCCTCTAAAAATAAAACTTACCTCAGCTTTGTTAAGTGTGATTTTTTAAGTTAAAGCAGTATAAGGTTGCAAGATAACATCACTTTCCAATTGTCCCCTTCAGTTAGGTGCAAACCTTCCAGAACAATACCTAGTATTGAAAAATACATAGATTCTCACACTGATGCCCACTTTCCCCTTACTGGAGCACTATGGTCATGAATACCAATGGCTGAAATGATTCCTATTTTTTTTTACCCTTATCTTAAGTTTTATACATGAAGAAAGACTGATATTTATCCCTTCTATTCAGAAAGATCACTTTCAGTACAATGAAAGACACCAAAGTATGGTATAGAGGTTTATGATCCTATATTTTGCAGCAAAAATGGATGAGAATTTGACTTTTGGTGTTCTGTATTAATGTGGTTTTATTCTTATCTGTTCATTTATGCCTGTAGGAGTAGCAGGAAAAAAATGAATTAAACCCGAACTGCTCAAAGGGCCATAAGATTCCCTCCTATCTGGAATCAATAGAATATATATCTTCCGCCAGTACCAAAAATAAATGATCTGTTTAACTCATAGCAGCACAAACATTATTCATGGAATAGCAATAGGCATTCTTATAACACTCCAGAATACACTATGGAGTGGGGAATCAGTGGTGCTTAGTGCAAGATAATATAGTGAAAGAAAAAGTGAAATGGCAAGAGATGATATAATGAAGCCCATGACTCTAAGAATGAAATTCAATAACTGAGATGGAGATTTTTATAGTGTAGTATGAAGTTCTGGACAAGGTTCACCAAATGTTTGTGTTAAACTTGACTATTTGTGTGAGTTTATGCCCGTTTAGACAAATACATAAATGAATAAATAGATTCCTCATATGGTTTAAAACAGAGTGCCTCTTATAAAGCTCAGAATCAGGCCCTTGTGGAGTTTTAATCTTTCACATGAAGCCAAGAAAAATTTTAGTGTTTCAACAAAGTTTCATCTCTTTTTTTGATTGTTCAATCTTGCAAATTCAAAGACAAAGTCAACAAAGAAATTGATTATGCCAATCAGAATAGCTGAAAAAAAAAAGTTGCATCAATGTCTATGAATTGAATTCATCATTTTTCTGAAGCTGTGCATTCTGATAAAGGTTAGTCTGCAGTTAAAGTCATGCATTCAGCTGTTCCTATTAAAGTTGGATCATTTAATTTTAATATTATTCTGAAAAGTGAGGAAGCTGACATAACAATATTATCTAGCAATCTGTATTCAGTAAAGGTACAAATAGAAATATACTACAAGGTCAGCCTAGCTTTAGATATAGTAATTTGCTACTGAAAAAGATGTAAATATTAAAAGTTAGCTTTTCTGAAAAGATCAACATTCATCATCATTCTCATTCAAAACATTGTAGTCAGTATAAAAAATTATAAACCCTGTATATGCCACTTTTATTTTTCTACTGTCTTTTCTGCCATTGCTGAAACACATCATCAGAGCTGTATTCATTAACTTAGATAGCCCTTTAGCTCCAGTATCGAGATTACACTTTTGTGCATGATATTTTTTCCCACCATTAGTTATTGTAGGGAAATGAATACAATTTCCATTTCTGGAATTGAAAATAAGTGGAAGTGAAAATAAGTTCAATGATGTAGATAAGGTGTGGGGGGGGGTTTGTTTGTTTTGGGTTTTTTTTGTTTTTGTTTTTGTTTTTTCTTCAAACAGATGTCAGAACATAATTGTGTAATGGGTGTGAGAAGAAAGTAAAACTACATGATGAACTAAAAGCTGATATATCTAATTTTGTGCCTGTGGGCTATTTTCACCTATGATAGTTTAGAAAGTGTGATAAAGAATTAAATCTTCATGTCTAGTTGTTTGGGAAAACCTTTAACAACATGGCACTAAGCTCACATAGCATTGGACCCATGAGAACCAAAATTATAAGTCTAACTTATACCTTAAAGGACTTGTGCTGCTACCTAACTTAATTTAAAATATTGGGTGCCTAAGGAATTGTCCTCATTTTTCCTAAAACCAGTTTGGTAAACAAGTCTGCCTTGCTCCTCATGAAAGGGCAATTGTGTAGAAATGTAGAACTAATGAATATATTCCTGGGTATTTTAACCAGCTTAAAACAATTTGTGAAACTCTGAAAAAGGCAGAAGTAAGCTATGTAGATACCTAATTGTGGAGTCAGTTAACCAATTGATCTGTTGGAGTTTGAGTTAACTGACTTGTAGTATAGAGGATGAGATTAAGTCTTTATTTAGAATTCAATTCTCCTGATGGATGATGGTAATAAAAGTCTTCAGATTACTGTTAGAAATGGTCTAAATTATGGATTCTATTGATTTTTTAAAATGTAGTTAAAATATTAGAGTATTGCCCTTCATAACATGTTGAGGTTTAAATCTGATATCTAGATTAGCAATACGATGCCTATGGAAGTTCCACGAGTTGCAAAGGAGGCAAGGAGAATCTAGACAAACATTAAAAATAGGAGAGTCACTGGACTGAAGAGAGAATAACTTTCAATATCAGTGTGTAGAGGAAACCAAAAATTTGGATACAAAAGTGTTCAACGTGCTCAGTTAGGCTGCTCCTGAAGTGTTCAACTGAAGTGATATATTAATTAAAAAAAAAAAAAAAAAGAAATTAAAGTATGCACTTCTGACCATTTTCAGAGAACAAATTTCAGTAGCAATTGACAGAAATCTTCCAGTTCCCTCATGTTCTATGAGAAGGATAAGCAGAATGAATTGTGATACTATCTAAAATACAAAACCAGGAAGGTAATTAACAATTTCTGTAAGTACATTATATGACACTGAACACAATTATGTACGATGAACATTTAAATGTCACCTAAATAACCATGTTCAGCAGAAATTTTCTAATGCCACCAATACGATGTTACAACTGTTCCACAACTGTTATGAACTGGAAAGTCCCTATTATCACTTTAAATGTTCTATTCCAAGTAAAATAAAATTACATTCTATGTTTCCTTTGTATAGAGCAGTCTGTTGTCAGGAAGCCTGTACATGAGATCAGTTTTATAGGAATTTCTACACAAGAAAAAGTACCTGTTTCACTTATGTTTTGTAAAATTCTTGCTGTTAAACGAAAGACATGGGTTTGATGGATGGACTGTTAGATGGGTAAGGAATTAGCTGGATAGATGCATCCATAGAGTTACAGTCAATGGCTGTGGGTCCAAGTGGAAACTAGTAACAAGCAGTGTTCCTCAAGGGTCCACACTGGACCCCATACTATTTAATATTATTATCAGTTACATAGACAGAAGGATTGAGTGCACCTTCAGCAAGTTTGCAGATGACATCAAGCTGAGTGGTGTGGTTGACAAACATGAGGGATGGGTTGTCATCCAAAGGAACCTGGACAAGCTCAAGAAGTGGGTCCATGTGAACCTCATGAAGTGCAAGGTCCCACACCTGGGTTGGGGCAATCCTCAGTATCAATACAGACTGGGGGAAGAATTGTTTGAGAGCAACCCTGGGGAGAAGGACCTGGGGATACTGGTGGATGAAAAATCGGACATGAACTGTCAGTGTGTGCCTGAAGCCCAGAAAGCCAATCATATCCTAGGCTACATAAAAAGAAGCATGGTCATCAGGCCAGGGGAGGTGATTCTCTCATTCTACTCCACTCTGACGAGACCCCACTTGGAGTACCGCACCCAGCTTTGGGATCCCTAACGCAAGAAAGATATAGACCTGTTGGAGCAGGTACAGAGTAAGGCCATGAAAGTAATCAGGGGAATGGAACACCTCTCCTATGAGGAAAGGCTTGAGTTGGGGTTGTTCATCCTGGAGAAGAGAAGGCTCCAGGAAGACCTTCTTGTGGCCTTTTAGTACTTAAAAGAGGGCTTATGAGAAAGACAGAGAAAGACTTTTTGCCAGGGCCTGTAGTGACAACGCAAGGGGTAATGGTTTTAAACTGAAAGGGCTAGATTTAGGCTGGAGATAAAGAAGAAATCCTTTACAATGAGGATGGTGAGACACTGGAACAGGTTGCCCAGGGAAGCTGTGGATGCCTCATCATTGGAAGTGTTCAACGTTCTCAGACCTAAGTACCTTGCTTAGGATTATCATATCACAGCTGAAAATAATTACTTGTTTGTTCATAAGGTCAGTCTAGGATAAAATAGTAACCCAGAAGAATTTTTGACATGCTCATAGGAACCACTGAGGTCAGACTATCTGCAAGGGCAGGGAGACAGGTATTGAGGGAGAAGGAGACTGGCAGGGTAGTATTTTATGGACAGACATGGTCCCAGGGTATCCAACCAGGAGAGGAGGGCTGTGATAGGGACCATGGCTGGCATCCCACACAGCCCAGTGGTCACCACATAGGTCCACAGTGATGAGACAGGTCTGTGGTGAAGCCAGGTGATCAATCCATGGTTGAGGATCAGTGTTGCAGGGGCCCAGGTGGAGGCATAGGAAATAAGTACAACTATATAAGTTAAGGATGGAAATATTAGATTTCAGAGCAGTGTTTGAGAACATAAGCTCAAAAAAACAGGGAGGCAGAAGCCAGGGTTCTGGCTGAGATATGTCTGGAAATCACTGGGGACTACTTCAGTGTTTAAGTAAGAAGTCCTGCTTATGTAGAGTGTTTGTCGGGTTTTTTTTGAAAAAAAAAAAAAAAAAAAAAAAAAAAAAAGGCACTTATGGCTCTAAATTTTCCACTTAAAAAAATCTCCCAACAGGAATGCTTGTAGATCTGCTTAATTAGCTGGACCTACTGAGCAGTCAGATCTGATATGCTGCTCTGGAGACATATAATCTGGCAATGAGAAAATTACAGGACTTTTTCAAGAGAGATGAAGAACTAGGAACTACTGCCAACAAATGTTGTATCTAGACACTGAGTCATCATTATCACAGACTCAAGGAATGATGGAGATTGGAAGTAACTTATGGAGGTCATTTGGTCCAAATCTCCTACTCAAGAAGGGTCATCTAGAGCCAGCTGCCCAGGACCATGTCCAGATGGCTTTTGAATATCTCTAAGGATGGAGACGCCACAATCTCTCTGGGAAACCTGTGCCTGTACTTGGTCACCCTTGCAGTAAAAAAAAGCATTTCCTGATGTTCAGAAGGACTACCCTTTGTTTCAGTTTGTGCTCTTTGCCTCTTGTCCTGTCACTGGGCACCACTGAGCAGAGCCTGGCTCCATCCTCTTTGCATCCTCCCTTCAGTTATTCATATAAATTGATAAGATCCCCCTGAGCCCTTCCTTCTCCAGGCAAAACAGTCCCAGCTCTCTCAGCCTTTCCTCATAGAAGAGATGCTACAGTACCTTTATCGTGCTATTGTTGAGCTATCTCCAGTATGTTTGTCTTGTTCAGGTGAGCCCAGAACTGGACACAACAGTCCTGGTGTGACTTTACCAGTGCCAAGTAGAGGTGAAGGATCATCTCAGTTGAATTCCTGCCTATGCTCCTCCCAATTATAAAATTCTGCTATTGGCATAAGAAAGTAGCAATAAAATAGATACCTATGCCAAATTCTGAGTGACTGGGTTCAAGTGAAAATGCATACATAAATGCATATATATCTATAGTGTAATAAAGGCCATGACTTGAGGGGTTTTGTTTTTGGGTTTAGGTGTTTTTTTTTTTTCCCTCCTAGGACCTAATATTTCTTCTGTGCTACGGGAAGAAAGTCAATAGAACTTTGGAAATGAGTCACAGCTAAACCGAAAGATTCTTTTCAAAGGGTATAAACTGCTGGGCATCAGGGCTGGTTCTTCTGATGCCAAAGACATTGTTGTTATCATCCTTTTTTTTTGTAGAGTATTCATTCACCTGTATTCATCAGGGAAGATTTACTAGAAAGAAAAAACACCAAACACACAGGCCGTCTTTTACAGTCTGGAAGAACTAAGGTTTAGTTAATATCAGAACAGAATAGACCTGTGATGTGCAAAAGTCTTTATTCAGTTAAAGTGATACATATTCAGAGTATGTAAATTGAAATCAATGCAGATCTACAGATTTCCTTTAAGAAAATGCATGATCTTCTAAGACTCTCTATATAGTTCCATACTGATTATTAGCTCTATGCAGACTATCACAAGAGTAAAATGTCACCAATCAGACAGTCTGATTGTCTTCTAGACTTTTAAAATGTTGCCTTTTCTTTAGAATAATCACTCTTGATTAGCAAGTATGTGTCTCTCTTCTAAAAGAAATTGATTTTAACAGTAATAGTTGCATCAAGATTAAAGATGAAGAATGTCATACATACCTGAATAGTCAATACTTTATATTCTGTTCCTCATATTCTGTTCTTTATCAAATTAAATAGGATATTTTCACCCAAGGAAAGGAGGCAAGGGGAAGAGAGAAAATTTAAAATATTAAAAGATAATATTTATTGCAAAAGACAGTTTTTAGGTTCCATAAGTCTTGTATTTCATAGAATTTCTGATGATTTCTTAAGCAACAACGAAGTTTTGGGAGATTCAAAATAAGATTTAAAATGCTAGTTAATTTCTTCAGAAAAAAAACCAAAAAAGGTTCTAAAAGGATTTGATATCTCTTTACAAGTCCACAGTTTTGAGAAACACAAGAGAATCCAGGTAATCTGAACTGTGGTATTCACGGTGTACTCAAATAAAAAAATCATAAAGCATAACAAATGCAAACAGAGACTGTAACATTTCAGGATAATTCAAAGAGACTGAGCATTTATGTTCAGAGCATATGAATGTTTAAAATACTTAGCCATAGCAAGGGAAAAAAAAAGAAAGAAGAAAAAAATTTTCTTAAGAAAAATGTAATTTCCAAATTTGACCCCTTTTGAAGATAAAAAGTAAGTGTTGAAGCTAAAAAAAAAAAAAAAAAAAAAAATCTCCATATAATGAACTCCTAAAATTTCACTCTGATGTATTCATACTTGGTTTTATTCACTGGTCAAAAAACATTAATTGAACTACATAAAGTCTTCTGAACATAGACAGTAAAACCCAGTCCTCATTAGACATAGTGGATGTCCACATTTATAATTTGCCCTGGATTTCTGATGTCTGCCCAACCTATGGAAACACTATAGACTATGTCTAAAAACACCAGGATCATAGTTTTCTGAAGGAAGAAGAAGGGTACCTCCCAAAGCTGCTAGGATGTTTTGTTAACTATATGTTCAAAGAATTGGCTTGTCTAAATTCTTATTCAGAAGTGTAAAGGTATGAAGAACTGCAATCCCTTATGCAGAATGGACACAAGGATGCAAAGGGAAAAATCAATACACCCACATACATGAAATATACCTGCAAACATACAAGTACTTACAGTGATTTAATGCTTTACTATCTAGAGGAAAAAAAACTTGATTATAGCACTCTCAGCAACAATGAATGCTGGCATGATCTCAGAAGTCAGACACAGTCAACTGTCAGTTATCTGTGAGAATTTTCGCTAGGGATTAATTATTTAAATCATTGCTAGGATGAAGCACAACAATGTATCTGATCTCCTGCACTCTATGCACTACAGTGCATGCATTAAATTTGCCAAACCCATTCTGATTGCTTCTGCTTATATTAGCCCATCCCTTTAAAAATAAGTAGTCCAATATTAAAGAATCTGGTACTTCATGTAAAGTTGCCTAGACTATTTTCTGTCATTAATATTCTGCTGCGTTAGTGGCATTTTAACTAATATAATATATACAGAAATACTATTTCCATTTTCTAAAATTCTATTTAATCATCATATTTTTCTTATATTTGTTCAACTCTCTATTTTTGAGCAGACCTATCTAATTTTCCTTTGGCAGTCAACAATTTTGATTCTTCTTTTTTTTCCAATAGTTTCATTGTCTTCCTACTTAGATCTATCCCAAAAGTACAAAAATACTTCATTGTGTAATTCACCTCATAAGTTTTTTGCTGCCTAAGAGGTAGTTGTCTAAGTAAAAGCTAGTCATATGGATTCCCTTTACAGCTAATCAGAGAAATGCACAATTCCATGTGCTGTCATAAGATAGGTGTCTAACATAGTTGCAAGGAACCTTCATTTAAGTGTGGGGTTTATTTATTTGTCAATAGCAACAAACAAACAAATAAACCAAAACAATTCATCTCACTATTATCCATATTTTCCTTTGTGTGTGTTGTGGTTTAGCCCAGGTAGGCAGCTCCGCCCCACACAGCTGCTAGCTCACTCCTTTTTCCAATGGGGTGGGGAAGAGAATTGGAAGGGTAAAAATGAGAAAATGCATAGGCTGAGATAAAGACGGTTTTATAGGTACTCTGAATCCTCATGCTCACACCTGGTGGCCATCTACATTTACACATCCATACATTTAGATATCTGTATGTCTCTACAACTCTCAAGTGTGTAGCTCTCACTTGTCAGACAACTGAGATATCTAATCTACTCAGATTCTTCTATAGAAGAATTGCTACTTGCCTAATTCCAAATTCTGCCCTCATTATCTATGAAGTCCTTGTTACATCCCAGTCCGACTACATTGGGCCCGGGGGAGGTTCACAATGATTCCAAGCATGAGATCAAGACACAAACAAGGTCAGATGCCACTCACTGCAAGTTTACTGTTGATGCCCAGAAATAGTCACTGAGACAAGTGATAGTAAAGGTGGAAGTAAAGGAAAGGCAGAAAAGAGAATCACCATCCAATCACCACAAAAGATAGTCACCACCACAGGCCCGACAACATCTTGGTAGTCCTCTGGAATTTCAGTGGCATCCCACTGATCCATGGTTGATGGTGGTGGGGGTCTCAGTCCCAATTCCCAAATTGTGGTGGGTCACCATGCCAGTTATAGTCCAGGTTGGTCCATAGCTTGGCCAATTAGCTTGACGGTAGCCTTTTCCCAGCTAATTGTCATTTGACACAGTCACCGTATAAGCTTTTCCTGCCCCCTGCTGCTTGGGCAGCGCTTGGCTCAGCACACTCATTGTGCCTCAGCAAGTTTGAGATTAACAGGACCCCCAAGGTAAGCAGGGTCTGGCCACTCTGATAACCAAAGGCCTACACCCTTTTCAGCTGATGGCAACACACCCTTTCCAGCTGGGGGCAACACATCCTTTTCAGCTGATGGCAATCTTGGGTGGTAACTGGTAAGCAAGAGAATGGTCTGCAGAAGGTTCTAAATAGGTATAAGCAAGCTTATCGGCCCACAAGCTTGCTGTCAATTTTCAGAAGCTTAAGCAATCTTTGAGACAATTATTTCGAAGTTCCAGTCTCTCACGGTCCTTTCTTCAACTCAAGTCTTGAACTTAACTCAGTCCCAGCCCAGATCTTTTGGGACTGATAGGTTGGATCTGAATTGGATCTGCTGGCAAGCTTCAGCCATCATGATGAAAGTACGTTTCAAATGGGCTTATCCCAAAGCTTCAGCTATCCAATTGTTTCAAAGAAGAGACAGGAGGGAGTGACAATACTGGGATTTTTGATCAAAATGGAAAGACTGAACAGGGACTGGTGCAAATCAGGGAAATATTTACTTTAGCAATAGAATAAGGAGTTCCTCACAAACCATTGGATAGCTAGACAAGCTCAGTTAATGAAAGATCTGGGTTACAGGGAGGGATAGGCATCATAGGGAGAGATAACAGGCAAAACTGATATTGACTTTCACATATGACCCCATCAGATGGCTGGAAGAACTATGGACATGGCCTAGGAAGAAGACTACCTGGAAGAGGCATCATAAATGAGGCCTAGGTAGAGAAATTCTCATTCTGTGTGGGTACAAAACAGTTTGCTATGACCTTTGGCACAGGCATAGTATAGAACCTTTAACAAATATCTTTGTTTCTCAAATTGTGCTTCTAACCTTTGTGAAAGTTCTGATCACTATTTCCTACTATTTCCTTCTGCTTCATAACTAGTATCAGGCAGTCAATGATATACAAGTTCTCATGGAAGTTCGAGATATTCCAGGAGAGTACTTAATCAACTTTGCCTCAGATGGAGTACTTACAATTAGTCTGTGTAAATAATCTTTCCTCAAGACAGATTTCCTGAGGCAGGACTCCATGTATTTCAGCGTAAGGAATACTCTTGCTGAGGAATGTACAACAGCCAAAGGATCTCCTCCTTGGACGTATATTTTTCCATTTAATCCAACTACTATTAGGTTTTGTAATAAATTAAAAATATTCTTGCTCGGTGAAGTGTCTACATAAAGTCACATGATTAAGCTGAACATGAGAAGCAATAACTACAGGCAGTATGTCCAAGATCCACGTGGTACCACTCTGTAATAATAACTACAGGAGCCTGGGGAATAGACAGTGGGTGTCACAGCTAGCAAAGATAGGAGACCTGCAGAAGATCCTCATCAGAATCTGTGAGGTACGTTCACTTTCAGAGAACGATACATTGGAGGGAAGTCACTAAATACCATAGATAAATAAATTTAGACATTATTGCAAAATAAATATATGGATTGGTAAATACATATGTCTCTAGAAACAGAAGTATTTATGATGAAGAGGTGTAGAATGGTATTTTGTGTGCCATATACTTCAGACTTCTAGATACCAGAGTTCTAGATATCTAGAACTCACCAAACCAAAAGTCAATAAACACTACCAAATTCAGATTCCTAAATTCAGATGCCTACTGTCTGAAGATGAATCCCACTTTTTAAGAAAAGTGAGGTCAGGATTATTGAGGTCTTTTCCTTTGATTAAATGTTCTATGTATTACTATAATGCAAACAAGAAACACTATCAAATTAAAACAAATTTGATTTAACATTTTAAAGTAATTACTTGAGGTGGATGCCATGATTGCATTAATAATTTTCTAATTTAAAGTTTTTAAAACTAAATGTTGTCAGTGTTCAGAATGTCTGTGCTTCACACTGAAGTGATGGAAAATCCAGAAAAAGTTCCACTTGAAACTATTCAATAGTTTAATTCAATAAACTTTTTTTCCCTAAAGTTTTTTTTTTTTAAATAGTTTAATTTAATAGTTTAATTTCAATAGTTTAATTTTTTATTCGTTTAATTTTTAAAAGGTCAGAGTGCTCATGACCTTTGAAATATATTATTATTATTATTATTATTATTATTATTACTATTATTATAGATGAATATCTGAACTACAATTTCTTTGTATAACTCACTGTTAATTTACTAGATATCCTCCTTTTAACCTCAGCCTGTTCCCATCTGCCAGTGGAGTATAATTTCTGATGTCCAATTCTTTTGTGAAGCTCTGTTGCTTATGCAGTTAATCTCTGCCTGAGCCGACGTTGTCTGATCTGACAGATAATATTATCTTTCAGTTTAAAAGTGATCACGAATATTGGTAATTAATTAGATATTTTGTTCTTGATCATAGATACATATATAAAGTTAAAAATCAGCCTCTCTTAAATTTAGGGAGTAAATAGAAATATGCCAATTACTTTCAATGTACAACATATAACAGTTCCTGTAATACAACGGCTTCTTCATATAAATTCTTCCTGAGAAGCAGAATGAAGGATGAGAGAAAAGGAAGATGCATGTAGGATTGGGTGAAGGGGTTCAGTTACTATGGTGATAATGAGCATACCCAGGCAAAATGTCGTCTAAGGAGGTGCTGCTAAATGACTGTGCAATGTGCAATTCAGCAAGTATAAGTATCTTTGCATTCGGAAAATAAAATGACACATTTTTAAATGTCCAGCACATAACTTGAAAGTACTAAAGAAACTATGGTTTTTTTTTTTTTCTCTTTCTTCAAAATTCAGTTGAGCTCCATTTACTAATATCTGAGTCCTCACAGTGTTGAAAGGTCATGACAGCACCATTATTTTGTCTGACCTCTCTTGCTTTTGCTCCTTCACCTCAGTTCTGTGCATTGTTCTGCTTGAGCATGGCAAGAATAAACTTGGAAAAGGGTAAGAAACAAGTATGCCTTCATATACAACAGACTGCAATGAAGATCAGGAGACAGGGAAAGCGAATATGCCATCAAAACAAACAAAAAAAGAAAATACACAAAAATCATGCTATAAAGGGGAGGTAAGAAGAGGAGTAAGTAGTAGAATTTTAAAAAGCAAGTAAGATAGAGTCAAAAGTAGGCAATAAAATAGACTACCAAGAACTGATTAGGCAGGAAATATTGAATATGGAAAATATTATTGAAAGAATAAACAAAAGGCCTGACAAAGAGGATAAAAAGATTAGCTTTGGAAGATGTTGAAGAGATCTAGAAAATAATGGGTTGATCCAAAGGGCAAGTAAATTAGAAGATTAAGTTAGCTTTCTTGCTTGTTTCTGAGTAGGGAGAAAAGCTAGATGTTAAGAGGTCAGAGGAGTGAGGTCGAAGCAGACAAAGAGAGAACATCGAGGGGCAGCAAGCTGTTAGCAGATTGAATGGAAAGGCTGGGATAGATTTTAGATGCTGTTGTAAAGGAAGAAATGGCGGGGTTTTGTATCAGTGTGAATACTGACGAAGGAAGAGTTGAACAAAAATTGAAACTGTAACCTTGGAGAGACAAATCACAGTTACTGCCAGTAGTGAAGTGGGAACTGCATAGAGAGATTTGAAGCAACAGTAGGAAAGCTATTTTTGAGCTTTTAGATGTACATGCTCTGTTTTCCTAGAACAAACACAATCTCACTACATTAGGTTGTTCTGGAGATGGTTCATCTATCTAACATTGTAAGGTAACATTCACCATTTATGTAGAACAGTTATTTCAATTTAACTATAAAAATGTTTTGGTTATTTAGGACATTCAGTGGCCACACAATTAAACTGGGGTTTTGTTTATTTATTTATTTACCTTTAATTTAGGTAACTTACTACCTTTCTTATTTTTCGTATAACTAAAGTAGAAATGTTTTAATGGATACACATAAATAATTAAATTGTTTTAGTAAAATTGATTACAATCTGTGGAGTAAAATAAGCAATTCCTTCCATTCAAATTTAGAGGATATCCTGTCATTTTACTAGAATATTAATACTTAGTAACAATTCTTTCTCCCTTTTAATTGGCTTGTTAATCACAATTAGTACTATGAAGAGCTCATACATGCTATTTGCTAGTTCTTGCCCAGCATGTATCATAACAAAGAAGAACAATCTCTATTATGGAAATACTTATTAAAGATCTCAATATTTCTTCAATTCCTGCACAGATCTGCTCTTCTTAGAGGCTAGAAATGCCAAACATTATTTCTTTTTCAGCCAGAACTGAGGAAAAAGGAAGGAATAAAATGATGCAAAACCAATCTAAAATAAGGAATAGGAAACATGAGGGTAAATGAAAAACTGTTTTCCGATTGTAACAACTTTTCATTGTTGCTGTGGATTTAAGAAGGATTACTTATATATACCAAAACTGAAATTAAATGAAACAAAATTATTTCTCCATCTGAATATAAAACAACCTACCTGCTTGAACCTGTCCTGTAAAGACCATACATTCAAAGGAATATACAAACCTCATAAGGGTTTGCATATGATAGTATCCCTTGACCAGTAACTCAGACTCAAGTGATATATTACTGTCAGATTTTTGTTATATATTTTTAGAGACCTTATTCTGCCACTGAATTTGAAGGTCTCATCCTTTAAACACGAAAAGTGAACATAAATATCACAATACATTAACAGACAATGTTCTAGTTCAATGCTTAAAGAGATTTAGTTAAAAAAAGCAACAACCAAAATTGGTGAATATTTTTTTTAGGTTAAAAATAGACTTGCACTTACAAAAATGAGACAATGGGGACCTGATGAAAAGCAGTTACTGCAGTTTTTAATATTTTAAAAGACCTGTATTTTAAAATAATTCTTTTATCTCATTACTTTTTAATAAATGTTCATCTCATATCATCGTGGCTGTCATCCAGAGCTCAATTCAGTTGCCTGCACAGGTAATGACAAATGCCAACTGAATCAAGCCTTAGAAACAGAATATTTCTAATGTAACATTAGAAATTAACAAGGCAGGTCCACGCTAGAGATAATTGCTTGGACCTTACTCTACAGTCAATGTACATAAATAGCCATGTTTAGGACATCACTCAGGCTATGGTAGAGGTCTAAAATGCTGAATGATGTCCAAAAATTACCCATTTTCCTCTGCTGATTCATCCTACAAAGGGCTACTGGTTATGAAAGTACAAAGGTGTTACAGTTTAAAAACAAGTTGACAATGCAGAGACTAGACAGATTCAGATAACAAAACACTTTCATCACATGCATATATAACATTGTATGAATTACCTGAATTTTCTGTTCTGTGTGAGAGATTGCACAGTCCAAGAAAGAAGCCATGTCGGCTGGCATAATGATTCCTGACACAACCTCCTTATACAGTTGGGAAGGTGGTGCAGTCGAGGATAAATCTTGCCTTTGCTGCTGATGTATCTGATACACAAAAGCCCACTTGGAGCTGGATCTGGTAAAGGACATGAAGATCAAAAAAAGGGTTTCTACAGGTACATCCGCAGCAAAAGGAAGACCAAAAGAATGTGAGCCTGCTGCTCCATGGTGAAGAGAGTATGGTAAGAATGGGCATGGAAAGGGACAAAGTACTCAACGCCTTCTTTACCATGGTCTTTACTGTTAAGACTGGCCTTCAACGATCCCTGGATCCTGAAGTCTGTGGGTAAGTCTGGAGTTGGGAAGATTCACGATTTCAACAAACTGGACACACACAAATCTATGGCATCTAGTAGGACATACCCACAAGCACTGAAGGAGCTGGTGTCAGCCAACTGATATCATTTTGAGGCCATCTGTGATGTTCCATGAAAAGTGATGGTGACCAGGAGACTTGATAAACTGGTTCTAGAGGACTAGAAGGCGGCAAGTGTCCCTCCTATCTTCCAGAGGGGCAAGAAGGAGGATCTATGGAACTACAGGTGTGTTGACCACATTCCAAAATCTTATGTTCATGATCTAGCCTTGGAAAACAAAAAGAGAGGTGGGGTTCAGTTCAAGACTGAAGCAACCTAAAGATCTATACTCCAAGGAATGATATCCAGCTCCCAAATGTAGGGCCTTAAATTTTGGTGTCTGAACATACCTGTTTACATATGAAGTAGGTTTCTAAACTTCCATTGTAGCCAGTGATGGTCTAGTCAACAAAGTGAATGAAGACTTGAGTAATATTGGTACCTATAAATTCACTATATCTACACAACTAAGTTTAGGGATGTGAAATTTGGAACTAAATCTGACACAACATGTGATAAGAGGAACAAAATCTTTTTAGACCTGATGGTTGTTTATAGGGTCATAGAATCATTTAGCTTGGAAAAGATCCTTAAGATCATCAAGTCCAATCTTTAACCTTAGACTACCAAATCCACCATTAAACCATGTCCCTAAGCATCACATCTCCATATCTTTTAAATACCTCAAGGGATGATGACTCAGCCACTTGCCTGGGAAACCTGTTCTGGTCCTTGATAACCCTTTTGGTGAAGAAATTTTTCCTAATATCCATCCTAAATCTCCCTGGCATAATTTGAGCCCATTTCCTCTCATCCTATTACTTGTTACTTGGGAAAAGAGGCCAACACCCACCTCACTACAATGTTCCTTCAAGTAGTTGTAGAGAGCCTCCTTTTCTTCATACTAAACAACCCCAGTTCTCTCAGATGCTTCTCATAAGACTTGTGCTCGCGATCCTTCAGCGGCTTCATTGGTCTTCTTTGGACATGCTCCAGAACCTCAATGTCTTTCTTGTAGTGAAGGGCCCAAAACTGAACACAGTATTTGTGGTCTGGCCTCACCAGTGCTGAGTACAGGGGGATAATCACTTCTCTAGTGCTGCTGGCCACACTATTTCTGACACAAACCAGGATGCTATTGGCCTTTTTGGCCACCTGGGCATGCTGCTGGCTCATATTGAGCTGGCTATTGACCAACATCCCCAGGTTCTTTTGCTCTGAGCAGCTTTCCAGCCACTCTTCCCCAAGCCTGCAATGATGCAAAGGGTTGTTGTGGCCCAAGTGAAGGACCCGGCACTTGGCCTTATTAAACCTCATAGAATTGGCCTTGGCCCATCGATCCACCCTGTCCAGGTCCCTCTGTAGAGCCTTCCGACCCTCAAGCAGATCAGCACTCCTGCCCAACTTGGTGTCATCTGCAAATTTACTGAGGGTGCACTCAATCCTCTCATCCAGATCATTGATAAAGATGTTAAACATAACTGGCTCCAATACTGAGCCCCCCTCCTTACTTCTCCAAGAATCAAAAACTCTCTTATTTCATGATCGCTATGACCGCTAAGATGGCCTCCAACCATTATATCATCCATAAGTCCTTCTCCGATTGCAAACAACAGGTCAAGCAAGGCACCTTCCCTAGATGGTTCACTCAGTAGCTGTGTCAGGAAGTTATCTTCCACACACTCCAGGAACCTCCCAGACTGTTTCCTCTCCATTGTATTGTATTTCCAGCAGACATTTGGTAAGTTGAAGTCTGTCATGAGAACAAGGGCTGGTGATTGTCAGATTTCTCCCAGCTTTTTATAGAGTATTTCATCCGTTTCTTTATCCTGGTTGGGTGGTCTGTAAGGGACTCCCACCATGATATCTGCCTTGTTGGCCTTTCCCCTGATTCTTACCCATAAACACTCAACCCTTTCATGACCATGGTCGAGCTCTAGTCAGTCAAAATACTCCTTAACACACATGGCCGCTCCAGTGCCTTTCCTCCCTAGCCTATCCCTTCTGAAGACCTTATAGCCATCCATTGCAGAATTGCAGTTGTGTAAGTCATCTCACCATGTTTCCGTGATTGCAACTATATCATTGTTTTCTAGCTCACAAAGTTTTCCAACTCCTCCTGTTCGTTGCCCATGCTGCATGCTTTGATGTAGATGAACTTCAGTTGGTCTACTGATCCCACCACCTTTATTGAGGGAGAAGCCCTAATTGCTATGTGACCATTCCCAGGCACTTCTGTGATTTCTAACACATCAGCAACTCTTGCATCTTTGCTGCCACGTGGATCTCCACCCCCTGCCCCCACTGAGACAGCTAAGGTGCTGTGTGCATTAGTATAGAGACATTTCAAATGTTCTACAATGTACTCAGCACATCATGAAGCAGACTGAAGGACCTCATTAGCACACCGTCCCTCAAACATTGTCATGTCATCCCATGGCTTATCACTAGGGAGCCTGGTTTTATTCCTTTTATAAAGAATTAGGTGTTTACTTGTTTATTTTTGTTAAGTAACCACTATTTTCTGTCCCTAAAATCAATAAAAAATTACAATTTACACTGTTCTACCAAAACTGAAAGCTCTATAGTAAATGTGTCATACATTAAAAATAATTGACTTTTTTTGCATTATGCTTTCCCTTAACCTTCCCTTCTTTTATGTTAAACATAAGTATACTAGTAACTCTGGTTATGAATATGCATGTTGTCTGGCAAACAAGCATATTCAAACAATTACCAACTCCACATCCTGCTACAAACATTTGACTGAACACTAATTGCTCAGAATGAATATGCATGTGGAAAAGCAAATACTAAAAGAAGCAAGTACGTTCAAATTGAAACTGACTTTTTCATTTCCTTTAAATTTCTATAAGAAAATTATGCACATTTAAAGTCATTGACTTTTCCAATCAGTGAATTGTGACAAAGTCACCCTTTTATTTTTAATAATACTTAAAGTAATTAGAAACTCAAAGACCAGCTTTTATCTGTTAACAGTAGCAAGAGTTCTTGTGTTGTTTCTAGTGCAGTTGCTAAAATGCAGGTACAGAGCATGAAAAGTTTACTAAGATTATAATGACCACCTATTATTCAGAGGATTAATTTACAAAATATCAATGATTATTTAGCTGTTATTTTGCACTTGGTGTCTCTACAGATTTCTATGATAAAGCTTGAAATTTGCTTACCAGTCTAACAGCTACAATGCAATACCTAAAGAAATGAGGGATTGGCTTTTGAATATTAGAATAGGTCAAGCGATGAGTCATCTACAAGTAAATATTAAAAGATAGCAAGAAAAAAGGAAAAAGAAGTTCAAAAAGCCTATAAAAGGCAAAATACATTTTTTTTCCCATTTCTCCATGATAAAATAAGTGATTTGAAGGTATATCAATAAAACAAAATAAATAATACCAATTAAAAAAAAAATTAATATGAACATAGTCCGTTCCTCTATAGGGAAAAAAATGAGAAAAATGAAGAATTATTGCTATCAAGTATTATGATATAGTAGGAAGATTTTTTTTTGTTTGTTTGTTTTTTGTTTTTTTTTGGTTTGGTTTGGTTTGGGTTTTTTTTGTTTGTTTGTTCTGGGTTTTTTTTTTTTTAAGAAGAAGAGAAAGGAAACTTTTAAAAAAAGTTAAGATAAAATTTGAGCTAGGGAATAAATGATAAAGCTTCTTTTATTTTTAAATCTATAGTTTGAAACATTCAAAAGAGTTTAGAAATTTAAGTTGAATCTGTTGAATTACTTCAGACAAAATAAAAATAACCAAAATTATTAAGATGTACTTTGTTTCTTCATATTATTTTATCTCTATTAAGATGTTTTCAAAGCATTTTGATCAAATCGTTCATAATATGAGCAAAAATAAGGTTGTGATACGCTCAAGGAAAGTAAGGGCTAAGGAAGAATGGTGAAGAGTTTGATGCTGCTTCTATTTAGTTTTTACTCGCTGAGCAGTGTATATGGCACCAGTTGGCAGAATATTTTGAAGTGCACAGCTTTCAATTATCTTCTCAGAGCTCTTTACTTTTTTACAACTAGTAATTTACTAATTAAAGTAAGGACCAGAATCAAATGGTAGGGCTGCTCTAACTTAGACCTTTGCAATGTAAGTCTCTACAGGTAAGCTAGTCACTTTATGTTCCTTCTTTACTCAGTGAAGAGAAACAAGCACTTCTAGGGCATGATTTATTTCATCCTAAAGTAGATGTCAAAAATAAGTCAGGTGAATTTGTCCCTAAAAATTACCTCTTTTTCTCTATTGACTATAAAAAGAACCAAGGGTGACTAGCTCAGCTGTAGATGTCTGTATGGTAGACAATTAAAATCAGATAAAATTGACACTACACAGGATGTGTCAGCAAGTAATACTGCAGGACTTCAGATATTCAGTAATGAATGACCTAGTTTATGGTTACACTTGGGGACTAGGACCCTATTTCTCTGCATCACTACTATCCTACTCTTGATTTACTCATCTTTCAGGAAAAAAAATGAGAACTAATGCTGGGCAAGACAAGAAACATTCTATTAGAGTTGAATTATCCATTATTTTAGAGGCATATTTCTTTGTTTTTTTTCATGTTACCTTCACTATTCCGCCATGATCTTTAACACAGTGAGAAAGAATAAAATGCTAATCAGAAAATAAATGTATGTAGATGTTAAAGGTTTGTCTCTTAAAGCATATGTAAAAGTCTCTTGAATAGCAGCAAATATTAAAAGATTGCTATGGCTGAAGGATAGCATTGTTATTAATAATAAAACCTCTTCCATTAACATTCCAATAAGTACTTATAGAAAACTACTACATAAATCCTACATAATAAATACTCATCAAACATATGAAGTACAACTTCAAGTTAGATCTATACTAGACATTTCACTCTTTGTGCATTGTGGAATCAAAGTCTAATGGTTGGTATTTTCCAAACACGTGCAGGTCATCTGTCTGGCCATTGTAGAATTATTCCAACTTATCCTGCATCAGACCTACTAAACATATACACCTGACCTGTGCACATGCAGTAAGATCATTGTGAAGTTGTGTACTAGTATTTCTGGTAAAGAAAAGATGAGTTGTCTTTGCTGAACAGATTTGATCTAGATTACATTGGATCAACAGGTCATAAACCTTCTGACATTGGCTTGTCTGACTTAACTTCAAGCCAGCTCAATAAAAACACTGACTCCTATCCTGAAGTTATGATTTTATGAGTTAAAGTTTGAGGTAAAGCAAAAATCATGCTAAACTAATATTTCAAATATGTAAATCCCTAAGACAATATCGAGCATTTAAGAAAAAAGCTGCCCATCCTGTCAGATCTGCACAGGCGTTTGGTTAGGCAAACTACATTACGTCTAAATTGCCATACTAATGTCACTACTTTCATGTGTTAGCTCACCACCTCTTCAACAAATAGTCATAAACTTGGTCTTATTCTCTTTCAAATGTCAAAAATTAAAAGTTACTGTTGTACACCATTTCCTCAGAGTGCCACTCAATATTTTAATTATCAGCTGGCAATCATTCCTTGTACTTAGCCATTTGAGATCCCTTTTCTTTCTTGGATCTCTGCCTATAGCATTAAAAAAACCAAGCATTTTCTCTGCCTTCACACATGATGCTCATGCTGAGCTGTGAAATCATCCAGCAGAGATTTACTCGCTCACCAGCTTTGCAGTGAGCTAAAAAGGAAGCATTAAAGATATTCTGTAACCTTCTGGCTGTAGCGTACCTCTGCTTTCTACCAATAAAAGGTAGTGACAGAGAAAAAAAAATATAAGCCTCAAATTTGATGCTTTCCTTAAAGAATATAGTGGGAGAAAATCTGTATGTCTCCTACATTTTTAGTTCCTCTGTAGCCCAGGATTTCTTTTGGCATAAGTTTTAAAGATGAATGCTTGTCTGGTCTGTATCTGCATTTCTTAGACAGCCTTGCTACAATCTGTTTGCTAGATACATAACATTATTGCAATGAACTGCTTTTGTACAGTAGAGGCAGATTGGTAAAGGACAGGCTACAGTGGGAAAAATAAAGCATTGTTTCCATTTTAGATAGTAACACTGAACCTTACTGTAAATGACTCATTAGCCTCAAGAGGACTGAGTGTTCATACTCGATTGGTGTGAGAGACTTCACTTTTCATATCTGGATTTTTAAATCAAATTATGACTTTCAAGGTATTAAAATATATCTAGCTGCAAACTCAACAGAATGAGAGAAGACAGAAGTTTTTAAGCTTTTGATTGACTATCCATTGCTGACACCTTCCGCTTGCTACAGTCTTGAACACAAACTATAACAATCAAACACTTACTAAAGAAGCTTTCCGTGTTAAAAAAAAGGCTCATTAGTAAGGAACATGTAAAACAGGACAATTCAGTCTCAAAAGGATCTAGGGCAGAGATTTAAATGGAGGAGTGAGCCTTTTGAAAATAAATGATTCAGCAGATTTTGGACCACACAGTTTGGGAAGTGGTTTTTTTGTCAATAGATGCCTATTTACAAATTACACTATATTAATAAAAGGAGAAAGTTAATCTAATAAATGGAATATTATATAATTCTATGGAAAAAAAAGGAAAGGAGCTCTTATTCTTCACATGCCCATGTTAGGGTCATCTACACAGCACTTCTATATGAAACTTCCTAAACCTTAATGTTCTGAAACAAGCCAGAAGCCAGAGAGAGGGACCTAGATTTTACCAGCACAGCAAACAATGGTGTCAATTTGTTGTAAATGTGAAGTAAGCTGCATTCAGTAGTAATGTTAATTAAATTCCTTTCTTCTGGAATAAAAGGGATGAAAAAAGGACACTCAAAGTCAAAAGTTTTGAATGTTTTCTGAAGTGTGGCATCTGTGAACTTCTACTTGTACTGGATGATGCACAGCTTTATTACCTGGCTATAGAACAAGTTTAACAGTTATGCAGCTTTCAAAGTAAGCTTGAATGCGATCAACCTTAAGTACACAGAGAACTAATGTACTTCCGTACTCATCTGTAGACATACCCTAGAAAGGCCAGTATATCCTTGAAAGAGTAATTAAATAGCACATTGATCCAACATATGCACACATTGTACAAATGGGAACAAGACCAAACTAAAGGACACAAGGAGTCACAAGGTACTTCAAAACTATTTAACTTTTCAGACTGCACAAAACATTTTGTAAGACTCATCGACTCTAAGTGCATTTGGAGTAGCAAGAAAATTATGAACTCTCAAAGAGAGAGATTTGAACTATATATGATCTCTCAGTCAAAAGTATTATCTTAAGAGCTATCCAGACCAAAGTAATCATAGAAAATTGTGTAGTGTGTGCTCTCATGTTCTGTGTTCTCATTGTGACAAACTGCTCATAGAGGTAGGCAGTGAATCAAATGCTTGCAGTAACTTCAGATTAGGTTTGAGAGGTGCCTCTTCAACTCTGTTACCTAGACTAGCTCTTTGGCTCACTTTCTGGTTTGCTCTAAATTCTTAGTCCGTGACTATCAGCATGCCATTAATATTAATTCATATCAGAACTCTCTTCTGGAGCAATGCCCTTGATTCTTTCAAACAGGAAAAACAGGCATATCTGACAGGAATTTCTCCACTAGCTCCATCTTCCCAGCACAGTCAACAAACAGTAATCCAGAGGGTCTTGGTCATTCAAACATCCCTACTTGCTCTTATGCCATGCCATGTTAAGCAATTTGGATTTTTATGGTCATTCTGGTAGATGCCAGTACAATTACACTATTGAGGTTCTTTGAACAGAAAACAAACAAATAAACAATAAAACACTTCCTCTACCCAGATACTAACTGTGCCTAAAAACCACAGGTTTATCACTTAAGAATCAGAGAAAAGACTTGTCTGGAAAGATACAAAGTGAAAATGTCATCAACTTCCTCTATAGAGTGATGATCTCTGCAGACGTATCAGTAGCCAAACAAAAGGGTAGACAAACAGTGGGTAATTGTACCTAATTTTAAAATGAGAAAGATATCTGTAGCCAAAGGTAGCTTTATTTTGGAACATGTGAACAAGACCACATTAAAAGACATGTTGCTTTCAAAAACAAAGCTGCCTTTAGCCACAACTTCATATCTGATGATCTGGTGTTAGCAGTGATTCTAAAGGAATCCCCTGTAATTTCTGGTGAATTAACAAGTGCAAACTTCATTCTGGGAGATGGTATAAGATCTGTTGTTTCTTTCACTTTCTTTACCTCCACAACGCATCTTACATAGATTGAATATTAGCCTACTGTTCTTGTATGGAAAGCAGACTTGAATACTGAGTAAGGCATTTTATGTCATTGCTATGAAAACATGGTAAGGAGACATTTATCTTGGTCTTGTCAGCCAGCTACTGAAGTGATATAAGTGCATATCCCCTTAGAAGTCTTCTATATGCTTCACAAATAAATTGGTTTATGTGGCTTAGGCAAGCTGCTCCCTTCAGATCAGGAAAGAAATATCCCAAATTTTTTTTTTCTTTTTTTTTTTTTTTTTACTTTTGTAATGAAAGAAGGGAAAAGACTTAAAAGGCACTTGTCAGAAGATGGATGAATGAATGCAGACATAGGCTTCATTATCCACATCTCTCATAATCTGATACATTTAAATGTCTTTATATGGATTATAAATAAAGCCGATGGTCACATGTTCTTGCTCATATCCACAAGTAGATCAATCATATTTGTTTTACTGTGAAATCCAGAGATTCCCTTGGATTCACCTGCACACTGTAAAGACCATATATTAGGATATAATTTTCTTCCAGAGAAAGCAACCAAGTTTTAATATGTAGGAACAATAAATCATAGAGGAAGGAGAAGATGTGTGACAAGGAAATAGCAACAGAGGAAGAAAAAATGCAGTATAGCTGTGATTGCAATTTACAAATTCTGTATCTTTTATTAAAGGTATAAACAAAGAGACTAAAGAGATTAAAGAGATTGCCTACTGACTATTTTCTTCATGGCTAATATTGATAACAGATGAAAATACATCTAATATTAAATTTACAACTAACATAAGCCAAGGCTTCCTCATGTGCCTTTTTTTTTTAATTCAAACAGATATAGAGAACCTGCCAAAGGATATTCTGGTTTCTGCTAAGGGTGCACAGGGTTCCAACAGTCCTTGTCATCAAAAGATCTATATGATTGTTAAAAATGAATGCATTTTACAGAGACATTAGTGCTATACAATGACTGAACACTGAATTCCCATCCTTGATCGTGTCAGGATGGAAACAGACTGGTCAAAGAGAGGCCAAAAATACGAATGTGTTTGCATAAGTATGTAATCAAAATCTAATAATCTTGTTGTTGTTAACCCAGGTTGTTAAACCCTGAAGTCCACATGAAATCTTTTTCTCAATTCCTAAACTTCTGACTGATGGACGTTGGGGCGATAGGGCATCAGAAATGTACCTCTAGATATTTTTTTTTTCCATCTTTCTCTCAGCAGCTACTGTTGCCTACTCTTGAAGCTGCATACTCCAAGACAGCTCTTTGATCTCACCCAGTTTTGTAATTTTTTATAGTAACAAATAAGGCTCTTTGATACTCCTTCTATTTTCTGACATAGTGCTCAAAGTATTCAGTCCATTGTCCTTAAGTTCAGCTCCTACTAGATTGTGCTCATGGATTTCCTTGTGAGTTTTAATTTGAGTGTAATTCTGTGTCCAGTAAGAAATTTTATCAAATTATATGCCTCCCTGGTTTCTGCATAAACACTTATATCATTAAGAATTTGCAGGAGTGAGCTGTTCAGTTTTAGCATCAACGTGCCATGTAGCATACAGACAAAGGGAGGAATCATAAGTCAGGCTAGATGTGTTGTACACTGGCAGCACACAAAGAAAGCGTTTTGCTCTGAAAACACATTCTTTTGAAACCGTTCTTTGGGAACATCTGTGAAGTGCTTAAGCATTTCTCTCTTGCCTGGATCTGATTCAGAATTAATGATCAACTTTTTTCTTCAGCAGATTCAGCAAAAGCTGAGAAGAGCAAGGAAGAAAAGTAAAGATGACAAAATGCAATTCCATTATTTCAGATGTAGTTTCTGTTGTAGACTGATGTCTTAAAGTCATGGTATAATAGTGTACACAAGCTTCACAACTTTTTCTTGTGATTACACCTATGACCATGACATGCTGATACGATACAGAGATATTCAGTGTGATTTGGACATTAATTTCTTCCCTTAGATCTCAGAATTTAGTTCAGACAAATCAGTTGAAAAAATAAGTCAAAGAGCCAAAAGTCTTGGCAAGAAGATCTGACTCTTCCTTATTCTTTCTTCTCGTTCCTACTCAGAACAATTCTTACCCACGTATGGCACATGTGAAAAGAAGAATTTTGAGATAACTGTAGAGGGCACAAGGAGACATGAAGTCTATTCTTCTGAGGAGAAGCTGTACAAAAGAAAGAATATCCTGGTGATTCACTAGTGGCAGTGAACATCTATGCTTTGGCAACAGAATCAAGCTACTAGCTAAGTTTATATGTCTACAGTTTGGAACCAAATGCCATCTCCAGA
The DNA here is from genome assembly GCA_947846985.1 of Fratercula arctica. Lineage (NCBI taxonomy): Eukaryota > Metazoa > Chordata > Aves > Charadriiformes > Alcidae > Fratercula > Fratercula arctica. The sequence goes on along the minus strand of CANTUZ010000001.1, from coordinate 44,737,811 downwards.
ATCCTCCTAATACTGCACAGTTAATATTGTACTATTTTTATGGGTTTCACTGTTAGCCCCCTTATTCGGATTCTGAACACGTCATTTAATCTATTCATATAACATTGACAGGCTGCATGCTATACTACTCTGAGTCTGAAATGTATGCTGTCTCAAATGGAGTATACAGGATAGGAGAGGAAGGGCTGAACTAACTGTGAAAAACAGAAAATGAAATTGCAAATGAGAAAAATGCCTGAAGAAAGAATCCCACAAGAACACCTGGAATCTTTCATCAAAGTGTTTATATGAAATATTTTAGGGATTAAAGTGTTAGTGATTATAGTGTTATTCTTTCATTGTAACTGATAACAGTAACAATATTTCTATTTAAAAACATGGGAATATTAGCAGTTTTTTGATTTTTTTCAGTGCCAGCTAGACTGGTTCTGGATCCTGCCTGATATGCTTCCCTCTATTATTTTGTGGGGTTTTGTAGGATAATTGAAATTATTCATTATTTTGCCTTTCTGGGTTTTTGTTTTGTTTTGTTTTGTTTTGTTTTGTTTTGTTTTGTTTCATTTCTCCAGATTTGACCTTAATGCCAAATGTATAACAGTTGGCTTTAACTCTTTAGTCCAAATAAAGAGTTTTCGTCTTTTTTCTACAAGTGAACTTGTTCACTTAGTGAGATGCATTTCCTGACTGAATACAGATTCTAATATAAAACAGTTGTATAAAGACTTGGGGAATTTATTAGGTTCGCTCTCTGTATCCAGGTAATTTTAGGGTGTATGACAAGGCTGATAAGTGTTGGTGTGTAATATTCTTGAGCACTGCAGTATGCAGCAATATTTATTACTCCTGCTTATGAAAACTTGAAAAATCTCTCTATGGGAAATTCCAATCTTGTATCAATAATGTATAACAGGTAAGAATGCTAATTTTTGTTTCCATTGGCATAGCAAGTGCCAGATGGAGAGGGAAAATTAATTGTGGGTTTTTTCTTAGCTTTGTTGTACCTGATCACGTATCAGCTAGACACTGTTAAATACTTTTGTGAGTCAGTTTATTTTGATAGATCTGATCCAATGCTGAATGAGGTCAGGTAAAAAAATTCAACAGACTTGAAAAAGCTTTGAATCTGATGCTGTATGTGTAGGAAAATAGCATCTGAATCAAATGGTGTTTCACAAATAGATTTACTGGAAGTAAAAATGAATAAAGAGTATATGGCTTCATATTGAAGTAATACTAAGTGCACAACAGACATAGGCCCACCTAAATAGAAAAGAATGTCAAAGTACTGTTCATTACAAAAAGTATTTTGAAGCTAATATATAAATGTACTAAAAGTTTAGATTTATTATAAGTCAAAGTGCAAATTGACCAGATTTTAAAATCTTTGTGTCTAAATGACTGTGCAGTTACTTCTGCCTGGACTTGGATTCCTTTTAGCACTGTAGTCATTACAGGGTCATACTGCTTTTTTTTTTTTTTTTCACTAAGGTTATTAATTTTTAGCTAATAGCTTTGTGAATCAGATAAAAATATGTGTCACATCTCTCTTTTTCTCTCAGTCATTATAATGTTATGGTCATATTGCAGCTCCTTAGAGCATTTTTCAGAGCTACCTCTGAAACGTCTATTGCAATTCTTTGTGTGCAGCATTTTAGCTCACATTCAGTGCTGGGCATTGTTTTTTCATTTGCAGAGACTATGTCTTCCTGAATCTGGAAATTAACTTGGTACGAAAAACTACACGCATGCTAAATTTCATAAATGTAGTGGGTGTTTGCTTCCCCCAATACTTTTTGAAAAATTTTTTTTGGTGGTACTTTAACTTTTTACATGCTAGAGATGGATGTATTACACATTATAGGAAAGAAAATTTATTAGGATAGTTATACAAGCTAAGCACTCATTTTAATTAACGAATACAGAAGATAAATAGGGCTGTTAAATAGTAGGATGGCATTTTAGCTATGTGTTAAACATGTAAATACTTCAGGCAGTCATTTAACGGGAATGATAGTAATATTTCTTTATATGAGAAGTTTGGCCCAGCCAAGATACTCACATGAGCACTCATACTAGTGTCAGTGACACTGTGTATTGGGTTTGTGTGGCAAGGTTTTGGTAGCAGGGGGGCTACGGGTGTAGCTTCTATGGGAAGATGCTATAAGCTTTCCCCATGTCTGACAGAGCCAACACCAACCAGCTCCAAGACAGACCCACCCCTGGCGAAGGCTGAGCCAACCAGCAATGGTGGTAGCATCTCTGTGATAACACATTTAAGAAGGGGGGAAAAAAACCTACTGTGCAACAGCAGCTGGAAGAGAGGAGAGAGAATACGTGAGAGAAACAACTATGCAGACACCAAGGTCAATGAAGAAGTAGGGGGAAGGAGATGCCCCAGGCGCCAGAGCAGATTCCACTGCAGCCCATGGTGAAGACAATGGTGAGGCAGGCTGTGCCCCTGCTGCCCATGGAGGTCCACAGTGGAGCAGAAATCCACCTGCAGCCTGTGGAGGACCCCACAGGAGGAGCAGGTGGATGCACCCAAAGGAGTTTGTGACCCTGTGGAAAGCTGGAGCAGGCTCCTGCCAGGACCTGCGGACCTGTGGAAAGAGCCCAGAGTGAAGCGGGTTTGCTGGCAGGACTTGTGACATATGTATGATTTTTTCATTTCTTTGTCAATAAGACATAGGATGATGCTTGTATCTGTGGTAATCTGCATATGTGCATATGTGTATGTGTACAGTTACATATGTACATGTGTACAATTTAGATAATATTTAAAAGTTTTCCATATATTCCATACAAATATGTCTGTCACTTGATGTTAAGTTTTGCTGAAGGATAAAGCTAAGAGAAACATGAGGAGGGAGAAATGATCTATTTGTGAGAGACCTGAGTTTTGTCTTTCTTTTTGTGCTACTCCAACTTGAACTGCTTCATGGAAAAATATTACCAACCTTTTACAATGGTGTTAGACATCACGCTTCATTTTTGGTCAGTGTATATCATGCCTCATGCTTCATAAGTGTGCTTACATATTCATCTTTTCAAAGCTGACAGCACTACCCAGTTCTAGCTGTGGGGGAAAGAAGGGGAGCAAGTTCCAGATTTGAGGATCCCTCATGGAGGAAGGGTCATACTTGCTGTGGGGCTTCAGTTCAAATACCATAGCTAATCCCACTGTGACAGTATAGCTTAAGTGTGAAAACAACTAATTCAGACAAAAAAGGTCCTGCATATTACAACTCTGTAAGTTAAAATATTGAACTACAACCAAAATTTTGTCAGGAATCAGTACCATTTCCCGAGAAATACTACTTTATATGCCATTTACACAAAGATGCTATTCAACCATTAGACTGGCACATTCACCTATTTCAGCTCTAAATGATTCAATGTGCAACCCCATCAAGTTTCCATGTAAAAAAAACCACAAAAGACAGAAGTAACAACTATATTGTTTCCATCTTCTAGCCAGACACAAAGAAGAAGTGTCTTTTGGTTCCAGCTGCTAAATAATGTTCCAAATATGTTTGCATGAAGGAAAGCTTCGGTGCTCTTAACCTAAGAAAAAATGTTTGCTGAGTCAAAGGACTGTATACATCAGGTGATCATGTTACAGCGGTTTAGAATAGGATATATGCATTGGATACTAGGCTTATTCTGTTTAGATTGTTATTAGATTTTTTTTTTTTGCCAGTGGTATTTTTTAAGCTTCCATTTTATTTCTTTACTCTGTGCTCTTTTCTGACTATACGTTTTACCACCTTGCTTCTCAACCATCTAACTTGCATCCATTCCTTTGTCATATTTTTGCTGTCTTTCCTAAGTGAAATACACTCAGGTTAAAATAGAAATTTTGACCTCCAAAAGCTCAGCTGCAGTGCAGTGTTATGAGTTATTCAGCAGTGGTTGTAAGACGTGGCGCATCCCAGGGCAGAGAGGTATGCGGCTTCGAGACATGCTTGCTCTAGTCTGGACCAGTAATTCAACAATACAATGTCTCTGATAGCTGTTTTATATTACATACACAGCAATCAGTGGGCCTGAGCTTCTGGTATGACAGGAATTTTTGCTGGAAAGATGCAGCTAAGTCTCCTTTCATAGTCTCTACATTAGTTACAGAAGAAGGACTACTCTAAATATTTGCTGAGCCACTGGGATAGCTCTTTGAAAAGCTATTAATATGCTAACCTTATAGCCTGTCTTTGCAATGGTGAGAGGAATTCAGCTTGAAAGCAAAGGCAAATGATGGACCATTCATCTCTAGCAAGAATTTAAGTAGTATATACTCATACATAATACTGCAGACAGAAAAGTAAAATAAAAATAAATCTCATTTGCTTCAGTGTATTTTTAATTCCTTAAAGTAAAAATGTTATCATTGTAATAGAAAAACAGAGTTCTGTCCCAGAGACATGACCAAGAGTATTGATTCATTGCCCACCATCATTATTAAGAATTAAAGGTGAAAATTAATGTAGAAAGAAACCCAAACAAACAAACACCAAAACCAAAAAAAACCCAAAAAGCAAAATAAAACAAATATCCAGGCAGAAGCCTGTTCAAGAAGTGTCTATTCCTTGAGGTAATGTTCTGTTGCTGCATTATTTTTTGCATAGGAAAGAAAAAAAAAAAAACAAAACAACCAACAGCTAAGCAAACTGAAAAAAAAAACCCAGTCATTTGCAAATACGTTTCAGCTCACTAGTTTTGCCAAGACCAAACCTGGATAAAACTGTTAGTGGGTATTTTAAAGTTTGGACTTGGAGAGAACTCAGATGGATAAGATTTCCAGAAAGACCCCTAGGATATCTTAACCCTCTATGCACCCATAGTAAGACTTCTGAGCATGTTTGGAAGGTCCTCCATCTTGTGACAAAGGCTTTCTACTTGTATCTCTTGAAAGGCTCATCTGTTAATCCTATTTTGACTACCACAACTGATCTAATAATTTTCATTGCATCTACTAGTAAGGTAGCAACAGGCAGCTCTACTTTTGGGTAACATCATAGCGGTAAATACAATTTTCTCCATAATGAGAGATTTATTGCTGGCACCCTCTACTTTCTTCAGTGGCTTTTAAATAACATACTGTCTTGGCACCTAACTTAGATGGTATGGTTTACCTCACTGGAGTTTAGTAACTGGGTTTTAGATGCTGCAGTGCTTGTTCCTTAATCCACAGTCCTGCATCTATTAGTATAATACACTGCATTCAGAAATTTCTGAGGGACTTAACGAATGCACAGTACTCATCTCTGGTAAAGAAATATTGTTTTCATTGCCTCTCCCTTCCCCTGCTGCCCTGTGGAAATTAAAATTCTTAGCAGAGGGAAAAAACATAACTCCATGTCCATTATAATGTGCTGAGACTGCTAACCATAAAAGTACTTTTTAAGGTAATGAACTATCTGTAAGACCTGTACTAAGATCAGGAAAGTCATTTTGTATAAGTCAAAACAAGCATGGAGAAGAGCAGAGGGTGAGAACAGATGCAAGGAAGCTTAGGAAACAAACAAACAAAAGCCACTTCCTCTGATTTATAGGAAGTTGTGTGAAAGCTGTTGGGACCATTCTTGACCCAGTGGCCTGTAGTAAATTGAAAATCATCATTGGCTACACTCAATATTCTGAGATTTTCAGTTTTTTGAGTCTGAAACTTCCCCACAATAAAATAATCAAATATTAATTTTGGTTTATGATATATTGTTTTTTATGTTTCTACATTTTATCTTGCTTGCATTCATCTTTAGAAGAATGATAAAGAATTGGGGTTTTTTTCATAAAGATTAAACTTACTTTTCTCCTTGAGCTATATGTCTAATGGAAGAGAATTAGGACTCTTGGGACACAAGTTGCAGTGGAGGAAGCACTCACACTTCCACTGAGCATGCTATATTTACTCTATGTATATGTAGAGACCTTAGAAGCTTAGGCTCCACCTAGAAGATGACTGACTATGCCTGAATTGTGACAGTGAAGAGCTCATTCAAGCTGCTGCAGAATACACAATAATGAAGGTACTGCATGTACACCCTTCACCATCTCTCTTGTCCCATGTCCCAGTGAACATAGGATAAATGAACACAGAGCAAGATGGGGTATGCACCAACAAAGACCTTTAGGGACCACCATAGTCTCACCTTCCCCTGGGTGCTGAAGAGACATTTAATGAAGTACACCACCATTTCCACACAGACTCTGTGGCTGAGTTTTATTCAGAAGACGCAGACTTAGAACTCAGCAATGTCATTTTCTAGGCACCAAATAATGGAGTGTTAAAGGTCCTAATAGTTTATTCATTATGTAGGGTGACTTAGAAAACTTAAGAGATACCCAGTAATATGACTGGGCACAATGAGGTGAAGGAAATTCTATCTCGTGTCATGTGGACACTTGAAATATTCCTTCAGATTGGTGTTTCTCCAAAACTGACCTACTACAATATTTTTCTGATTATAGACTGCTCAGTATTTTACGCTAAAAATGGCAGGACTCTGTTTTATTTCAAAACATGGGCAAGGTATGACGTGGTCATGTTATCTCTTCATTCGATAACTTATGATTAAAAATGAATTGAAAACTTTAATCATGTTTTCCTTTGTTCTTCTCTTTCTCAGAGCAGGCAATCTAGTTTCTTTAGCCTTTTCTCACTAATCATGATTTTCATATGTCTGATTATTCTCATTGTTTTCTTTAACTCATACGCTCATTGTCTCTTCATTTGAAACCTTTTTTCAGGTATAGACGTAGCAGCCAGTTGTGCAGCATGACAGGCAGTTTACTTGGCCAGTGCTGAAAGAGATGGACTGAGCAGCACTGTGTTAACAAATGGGTATCCCACTGCCAGGGTGCCATAACCGCTGTCGGATCCCTATGGAGCGAGCACCAGAAGCTACATGGGCTTGAGGAAAGGAAGGGCCCAAGCCACCCCTGGGGAGCCCCGGAGGATAAATGGGCATGCGGGGAGGCTAATCAGGGCCATTAAGGCCTATTAGTGCACTCAGGGGCTTGACAACCACTTGAAGGAAGTGACTGATAAGGGCAGCTATAAAGACATCAACTGGGTCCCCCATAGTGGTATCAGGAATAATAATTTTTATCTCACTTGGAGACTTATGTAGAATGTCAGTCTGAGAATGTGATTTTCTCTCATATCACAGGCTTTTCTAATTTTCCTGAATATAATCAGGTCACACAATTCACTTTCTGAGTTTATGGCAGCACGTGGCAACTTAAGCAGGTGAGGAAGAAATATGGGCAGAGCTGGGGAAACTGGGAAACTTCGGGAGAGAGAATTTTGGAAAGAAGAAGTTAATCAGTTATCAGAATAACAAAATGGCAATATGGGAGAAAGTAAGCAGTATGTTGGCACAAGTTTTTAGTAAGATACTGCTACATTTTTCTGTCCCTTCAGGAACAAGAAGGTGATTATGGCTCAGTTATAATGTCTTGTTGATAAAGCATACATAAAATTCGTTATTCAGAATTTTCTCTGAAGTAATGTTCTGTACCGTTGAGAATTACTTGGGGTCCATCAAGAAAAAAAAAAAAAAACAAACACTCCTTACTGGATCTATTTCACAGTTGAAACAGTCAACATCTTATTAGGTTCACTTATTTTGTTTGCAAATTGAAGAAAGACATTCTATCCACTGAGGTCTGCAGTTTCTGCTGTTGGTGTAAAATAACTGTAATCCTCCTTGTTTATGTCAGAACCTTTCTCAGCTGCAACTCCCCCTTGACTCCAAACAATTTTGTGTGGTATACATGTCATTCAATTTAGGAAGAACAAGGCATTCCGCATGCATAACATAACCAGTTATTATATTCTGCCTGCTAAAGACTAAACAAGTTCATGTCCTCCAAATGTGGTCAGAATGTTGGCAATAGCTCGTTTTACACACAGACAAAAAAAGATAACACAGAGAGCTGTACTTTTGTTAAATCAGATTATACTTGGCACTTGCATTAACATGAGTAAAATTATATCTTGTAAGCTAAATTTGCATTTCAAGAAAAAATGACTGTATTGATTTCAGCATTTATGTCTTCCATATGTAGACATATATTTATTAGTCTGAAGTGACAACTTAGTAGTAGTTTGATGATTGGTGTGTTTGTGGTTTTTTCTTTAAGCAGTTATAGGTTAACAGATAACAGTTGTAAAGTGGTAAAAGTTGTGATGTACAAGACCAGGCTATAGAAGAGGCAACAGTAAATATCTCTGAAAAGAGGAGCAATTAATCTTGAGGTATTTTCTAGTAGTATGATTAAAGGATTGATTTTGAGACTAATCTTTTTTAACATTGGCATGAAAAACAAGAATCAGCTAATGAATTTTATAGATGACACAAAACTGGGAGATACAATGTCAGAAAGCATCATGAAGTTACGTACTGGTATGCCCAGTAGGAATAGATCAGACTGCCATTCTATGAGACCCTGTTCAAACTGAAGTCCTGTGTAATGTTTTGGTGATCCCTATTCAAGGAAGCTAAACTCAGACTGATTCAGAGAATCATGAGTAGCATGGATCCTGCTTTACTTCAGGATACTTTAAAAGTTGTCTAGCTTATTCTACTTAAAAGAAAAAACAAAAAAGAAAAAAGGGAAAAAAAGCTAAGGTTAAGACTGAATTGCTCTGCAAATGCATCACAAAGGGAACGTCACAGAAAAAGAAGAGTACTTTAAGCTACTAAATACTGACACAAGAATAAGTGAATGCAATTTCACCATGAATACATTCTGATAGGATATTGAAAGAAAGTTATTGAGCCTCAAAGATGAATTTATAGAAGAAGAAAGTAGAAGAAACATAGCAGGTTTCAAATTAGAGTGTGATAACAAAAAGAGTTGCACAATATGGTTAGCAAATACTCTAGATCTACATTCTACATTTCTATGCTCAAGGCAACACCACAAAGGGTATTTCTATATGGCACCAGTTAACACAGGGAATCGTTATTAATATATTTTGCATCTGAAAAAGGCTACTGAAATGCTGTGGGAATACAATTATCCTTCTTTCAGTACTCTAAACTGGAGTTTGTCATACATGTAAACCAGAAACAACAAAACAGTTCCCAGTTCTATCCTCATTCCTATTTCTCTTTTTTATCCTTCTGCTGCCTACACCATTAGAGCAGTGAAGGTGCTTGTAAAGCTACATGCTGAACCAGAGGAGGAAGTAGGTCTAGCTGAAAAATAAACAAACAAAAGAAAATATCTTTTTTTATTTTATACTCAAGCCAAAACTTGGTTCACTGCACATTCCACAAGCAGTTGTCCTAATATAAGAGCAGGTACAATAAAGTTTTAATTTTATTACAAAACCTGATGTAGAATTAAGAAAAAAAAAAAATTGTTTTTAATAGTGCAGGTTAGTAAGGTTATCTATGAGAAATAAAATAATTTAAAAGTTAATAAATATTTATCAATAATTTCTTTCCTTCCCTTCCCTTTTCCCTTCCCTTCTGCTTTCCCTTTTCCCTTTCCAAATCTTGGAAAGCCCTAGAATAGCTTAATCTGGCAAACAGAATGAGCATGGGGCTAAGAAAAGCCTTCAGGTCAGCTTTCCCTCTACAGCAGAAGCCTTCTGGTTACACAACAGGGTAACATTGCTATTTCCATGCATTTGTCTTTTCCATAGTACAGTTGAAATTGTCCCCATTTCAACTGGGGCTTCAAGGGTTGAGAAGTGTCATTTTTAGAAATGAATTAAGGAAAGCAAGTAACTCTTGATTTTAGATCCAAATGTCTCCATTAATGACACAAGACTTATTAATGCTTCATTTTCTGAATACCCTTTCATACATACTGTCCCCAACTGTACATGATGCTGAAGACATAATATAAAGTAGGACATGTCAAATAAACTTCTAAATAAGGAGAATACAGGAGCTTAGATATACAAAATGCTGACATTTTCAAATGAATAAATATTTTAGTCTAGCTAGATAAAACGTGGATTTAGATCAACTGAAGCATACGTGAAGAGAATATATGAAACATAACCACTAAATAAAAGGAATTCCAAAAGCAAAGCTTTCAAAAAAACCTCAGAGTTTTAGTGGATTTGCGTCACTGAACGTTACATATTCCATACATTTTAAATGAAAAACCTCATCTGCTTTAATTGCTATGCAAAAAGAAGGGTTGAAGAATTTATTAGACGATGGCTCTTTACCTTGGGACACTATGAATAAATAATCACATAAACTGATTGAACATAGACTATTAAGAAAATGGGGCCGAGGAAAGTTGCACATAGTGATCTAACTTTCACTGGAAGAGCAGGAACAGTAACATATCCGTGAGAGGTGTATTGCCTATACAAAAGAATGATTTGACCTTTTAACCACTAAAAATACTTATGTTTAGATGGTATTTTAGCATGAATGAAGGGAAGAACAATTCAGAAAAAAAATTTCCTGTCCTAAAAGTGCATAGGTCTGATCAAATTTATTTTTTTCTTTGACTTTCTATGGGAGAAATGATAAATAACATCAGTCATTATCTCAATTCTAATGCTTGAGAAAAATAAACACCCCCCCTATCATTGTACAAATTCTTTTCCAGTGTGACTGCATGAAAGAATGAATCCTGTCTAATGGGGATTCCATGTGGGCTTTACTGCTTTACGTAATACAGAATGTGCTTTCATAGTCAAGTGGTGAGAATAGTGTATGACTCCCATACAGTGTAGTTCCAAGTAAATAGAATAATCATGAATTATCTTTGAATGATATTTTCAGTATTATATTCATTTTTAAATAGCTCAGATATACTGAATTGTCAACTCTTACGCAAGTTAATCTCCAGGAACATCAGTTAGAAGTTCCAAAAACAAAAAAGAAAGAGATAGAACTGAAAAATGAAGAAAGAAATACATAAGTAATTAAGAAGCATTGGAAAACTAGTTTTTATCCTGTATATAAAAAAAAAAAAAAAAAAAAAAGTCTAAACCACCCCATATTATGAAATTTAAACAAAAATCTATAGGAATTTTTCACATGCAAAAGCTTGACGTGTTGTTTTCCACTGACAGAACTTTAAATTTCTTAGTCTTTAGGAGATTTTTAAAGTTACTAATAAAGTAATAGGAAGCTGTTTTCTCTTCTTTGAGTTACTTAATTTGTTAGAATACTAAATTTACTTTTAGATCTTGATACTACTCTTACATTAAGGAGTATAACATAGCATTTTATCCCTAATTAAATCTTCTATTTCTTTCAGGAGCTCTTAAAAATATTTAAGACATATTGTGATCCAAAGGAGTAGATCATCCTCAATAGAATACTGTGTGGAGTCATCATAACCTTGGTTAAGAATAAAATGAAACTTTTCTGAAAGGTGGATATTCACTTGTTCTTCCAGTCCCACCCAGTGGCTAGTCATTCATCTGCATCAGCTACAGACAAAGCTATTGATTAGTTCATCCAAATTAGAATACAGTATAGTTGCAACTGAATCTGTCTATCCACATATCTATCTATGCATCTATCTGTATGTTTCTCTTTCTATTTATCAAGTAGGGAATTAGAAAGCACCGTGGTGGGAGAGAAAACTGACAAATCAGGCTTATTTTAAACCGTAAAATTAAACTTCAGTGAATTTGGTCATTGGCAGCACACTTATTCATAATCGTCGGTTGTTACACAGGATTCATTATCATCACTACATGTACAAAACTGCCGATCTAAATCACAGCATCAGCTGTGGATAGGCCCTACCATGGAGCTGATGCTATGCAGTTCTTGCTGATGGTTGCCGCTTTTATCAACTCTCTGTTGTGGACGTCAAGGAGACCAGGCTTAAGAGCTCTTCAGTGAGAGAAGTTAGGACTGAAATGGACTTATCTTGTTTATTCTCTCCATTTTTCCTCTCTTATGCAAGACGGTTTTATGTCATTGTCCGCCTCCCCAAAACCAGGGGTCTCCTCTACTCCTGATAGTGCATGTCTTGTTCCATCTTATCAATCACCCTTCTTGAGTGTTCAGAAAATGTCCCCATTGTTTTGGATTTGCACAACAAGGTTTTGGTAGCGGGAGGACTACAGGGGTGGTTTCTGTGAGAAGCTGCTAGAAGCTTCCCCTGCGTCCAATAGAGCCAATGTCACCTGGCTCCAAAACGGACACGCTGCTGCCAAAGCTGAGCCAACCAACAACAGTTGTAGCACCTCCATAACAACATATTTAAGAAGGGGGGGAAAAACCTGCTGTGCAACAACAGCCAGAAGAGAGGAGTGAGAATCTGTGAGAGAAATAACTGGGCAGACACCAAGGAGGTGAAGAAGGAGGAGGAGTGGGTGCTTCAGGCACCAGAACAGAGGTTCCCCTGCAGGCTGTGTTGAAGACCGTGGTGAGGTAAGCTGTCCCCCTGCAGTCCATAAAAGTCCACAGTGAAGGAGATATCCACCTGCAGCCCATGGACAACGCCACACCAGCGTAGCTGGATGTGCCTGAAGGAGGCTGTGTCCCTATGGACAGCCCTTGCTGGAATAGGCTCCTTGGAAGGACCTGTGAACTGTTGTAGGATCCACACTGGAGCAGTTGCCTGAAGGACTGCACTCCATGGAAAGGACCCATGCTGGAGCAGTTCATGAAGAACTACAGCCTGTGGGAAAGGACTCACGTTGGAGTCCATGGAGGACTGTCTCCTGTGGGAGGTACCCCATGCTGGAGCAGGGGAAGAATGTGAGGAGTTGTCCCTCTGAGGAGGAAGCAGTGGTAGAGACAATGTGTGATGAATTGACTGCAACCCCCATTCACTGTCCCCCTGCACCGCCCAAGGGGAGGAGATAGAGAAATCAGGAATGAAGCTGAGCTCAGGAAGAAAAGAGGGGTGAGGGGAAGGTGTTTTGAGATTTGGTTTTATTTCACATTATCCTACTCTGATTTGATTGGTAATAAATTAAACTAATCTCCCCAAGTTGGGTCTTTTTTGCCCGTATGGTAATCAGTGAGTGATCCCCCTGTCCTTCTCTTGACCCCCAAGCCTTCCATTGTATTTTTTCCTCCCCTGTCCAGAGAGGGAGTGATAAAGCAGCTTGTCCTAAAAGTATCTCAACACAGCTCTGAATCAGAGTATGGTGAGATGGCCATGCTTAGCATGTTTTAATGTGATCCTACTCCTCAACTTGTATTACTACTGAAAAGGTAATCGAGAAAGTAGTTTCAGAGAGTGGTTCATGTCCTAAGGTAACTAAACATTATGTGACAGTATTAAAAAGTATTTAAAAGCGTTAAAGCAACCAAAAAGTTATTCTAGGGAAAGAATAAAGTAATTTTGTAAAGCTATGAAAAGCTCTTAACTAACACCAATGTAACTTCATTCTTTTGAGAATGACAGTCTCTTTCAAATAATCTTTGAAGTACTATTTGAATCACACAAAGAAAGAAAACCATGAAAAAAACCCACAACAAAACAAAAATGTAAAAGCAAAGAAAAGCAAAGCTTTTATCAACAGCCCTCTTCCCCCAGACAAGTAAGCATATAATATATTCCGGACAGCTAATTTGCTTGAATTAAATTATAAATACAGGAAACAGCATCTTGATTACAGTTTGTGGATTTCTATTTATAATTAATTATGTTGGAAAAAAGAGTTAGTTTTTCCATATTGATTTTTTGGCAAATTCCTGCAAGAAAAAATGACCTTATAGGACCTTAAAACTGACGAAGGTGAAATGTTGCAATGATATACTATAGGAAGAGCCAAGTATGCAGTATAAATCACATGGACATTTGTCTAAACTTAATTACATAATTCTATTCTGTCAGCCTAAAGTGATTCATTTCTAGTGTGAAAAAAAAACCCACATTTTTAAATTATTCATCAAATGAAAAAATTTGAACTACCCCTCACCAAAAAAAAAGAACAATATTCAAAGTTGTTTTAATGCACAGAGCTGCAAATATAAGCAATTTTCTGTCAAGACACCAATTTAGCACCTTTTCAGTTAGAAAGTATGCAACAGAAACCATCTTTTTTCAGCCATACCCTAGCAACACTCCATCACATCACCTTATTATGTTACAATAATTGAACTCTCTTATTAATTCAGAAGTTGCCATCTTTCAGAATTTCTTCATTAGGGTTAGTCTTCATTATGCATAACAGCCCTGCAAGACACTGAGGTCAGAGGAAAGAGAGAGGGAGGAGGTGCTCCAGGCACTAGAACACAGATTCTCCTGCAGCCTGTGGGAGAGGCCATGGTGGAAGAAGTATTACCCTGCAATCTGTGGAGAAGACCACATCAGAACATATGGATATTCCCTGAAGGAAGCTGCAGCCTATGGAGAGCCCATGCTGGAACAGGTACTCTTGTCAGAAACTACGGCCCATGGTGAGAAGCCCACTCTGGACCAAGTTTATCCCAAAGAACTGCAGCCCATGCAAAGGATCCACAATGGAGTAAGGGAAAAGTGTGAGAAGGAAAGAGCAGCAGAGAGGAACTGTTATCGACTGACCATAACCCTCATCCCCCATCCTCCCTGCACTGCTCAGGGATAGGGGAAAGAGGTAGAGGGGCTGGGAATGAAGGAATGAAGTTGAGCCTGTGAAAAAGGGTGATTGAGGGAAGGAGTTTTAGTCTTTGCCTTTGTTTCTCGCCATCCAGCTTCCTTTTAACTGGCTGTAAATTACATAGATTTTCCCCAAGTTGAGACTGTTTTGTCCGTGACAGTCTTTATCTCAACCCATGAGCTTTTTGATCTTATTTTCCCCTCTGCCCCGTTGAGGAGGGGAAGTGAGAGAGTAGCTAGGTGAAGAGCGAGTGGGAGTCTAGCAGCTGGCTCAGGTCACCCCACTACATTTCATAAAGATGCAAGTAAATAAACATCATAAGTGCATCTGTGCTACTAAAAACCAAAGAGAATCAGGAAACAAGCTAAGGGTTTGGACTTTCGGTTGGGTACCTAGCTCAACAGTTAGCCTGTTCCCACAGAGTTTAAGTCCTCCCAAGACAATATTCTATTTTAATTCTAGAGACAATTGTCTTGAAGGACCACTGATAAATGACAGCAAAACCGTGAGAGGGCCTGAAGTTCTGCTTCCTCTGCCCCTCTTGCTACAACCCAGACTGAATCTCTGCCTGGCAAAATTAGGTAAAAACATACACTTTTGTGGTGTGCAGCACAGTCCTGTTATTGTATCACACTTATTGTGAATAAAAAGCTATGTAACAGGCTTGCAGAGGCATCGCAGGGGACCCAAATGCTACAAAACACGGATGTACTGTTTTCATCCTGATGTGACTAGTACTAAGCAGCCTGGATGCAAACCAGCCCATAATGCTTGTTTTCAAGACCAAGGATTGATCCTGGTCATCTGTTTTGAATGGGTACAGCTGAACTCACTGCGCCTATTGCAAGACTTCTTTCCCACCTGCCGTGGTATCTGATTTTGATCCCTGTCAGACTTAACATATCAAAATGTTTAGGAGTTATTTTTCATTATGAACATCCTTATTGCTTCACTGTCTCTCTGTATTCATCTGCTATAACATGTCTTTTCTTTCAGTAGTAATCTGTTTGGGGTATGGTAAGAACTATACAAAGCCAAGCCTGCTGTGTGGCTCTTAACAGGAACTGAACACGAACAAAATCCAGAGGCTTTATTCTACTTTATTTTATTTTATTTTATTTTATTTTATTTTATTTTATTTTATTTTATTTTATTTTATTTTATTGAAATAGATCTGAGACAGATATTCTTGATCAGAACCAAATCAGAATAAGTACTGAAGGGAAATAAATATAGATATTATAAATAAAATGTAAGACAATAACAGTATTATTTTTGATTTTTATTTTTTTTTCATTTATGCTAAAAACCTTGACACTGAAACCCTATACAATGTTTCAAGCTCCTCAATTTTAGATTCATGATACTGTGTTCTTATACGAAACTAAAGAGCTGTATATTCTTCAACTGTTTATGTATCTTGTACAAAGAAGTCTTGTTTATTTCTTTGTTTCAGTTCAAGTTTTTCTTTGGGATTTCCATTTCTGGCATCGTTCTTTTCCACTAACTATTTTCAGATCATCTTTTCCAGCATGTCTTTCGGTAATTTCTCCATGGCTAATTCATATTAAGACCAAATCTTACCTTCTGAACTGATGCATGAAAGATGACACACTTGAATTTCCCATTGCACTTTCACATAACTACAAAAAATGAAGTGGACAATAAAAATATAGTGTACAACCACTACTAAATAAAGGTAAATGTACTGCTTTACACACAATTTTTTCCAGTCTGATAGTATCACAGTGCAGTAAAAGCTACAAGACCTGCTAATTGTTATCAAGGTCAGAGCTGAGAGCACAAGTGATCAAAGAAATAATAAGGAAATATATTTCAGGAATGGCATTTTTGCTGTAGAAGAAAGCAGTCTAGAGAAATGAAGATTTAAGTGTGTCAAACATAATACTGAAATGCCTAAGTTTTACAATGTACTTGGGAAATGAAATTTCTAAACTCAGTTTATAATCCCAAGTTCTCTAGATACTGAGTGGGGAGAAGCAATTTTTTGAAGCATTACTTATGATAACCATTGCCAAATAAATCAGTGCCTTAGCCAACAGGAAACGCCAAACAATGGAAGTTCATGTACAACTCTACTATGCTCCTCTGTACAGGTACTAATGTAGGATTAGTATTCACAGACTGAAAAAGCATTTGAAGGTGAATGCCTGCAGTTTTCCTTTGGTTATGGAGGATCAGATCACATCAGAACCCAACGCCAAAAGTGCAAATAGTGCAAATTCACCCTGACAAGGCAACCTGGGTTATCCCTGGGCTTTATTCCACAGATCCCTCCTCTCAGCATACTACTACAATTATTACGGCAATCACATTTAGTTGTGCACTCATCCCCTCTGGTGAAGCTACACTAATATAGGTAAAGCAAGCAGTTTGTTGGTGAAAGTGTAAGAGAGAGGCATGACTTTTTGGCCCCTATTTGGCTTGATTTTGAACTTTGCATCTAAGATTCATATGAGGTACAAAACCAAGTTTTGTGAGTGTTAACTTGATCTCTGGTCTTGAGTAACTCCTTGATAGATGACAAAAAGTCAAATGACAGTTTTCCTCCTTTCTCTGCATTGCTTGGACATAAAAGATGAAGTTTTTAACATCCTCAGAGATACAATTAGAGACCAGATCTTCCTCTTCCTGTGCAAATAGCATCTTAATATTAAACTCAGTGTTTTGTGTATGTTAGGTAAAATATCAGCTAATTTGATCTTGTCTTTCAGTAAGTTTGGATAAAGTTAGCACCTGCTATACTGTGTAAGTCTTCAATGATTTGGTGGTAAAGTATTCCCTGAGATGCTCAGCTTAACTAAGAAGAAGAAATTGTTGGCATGAGGAATAGCGGAGCTTTAGTAACTTAGGGTATCCCAATGACATAAATGCACAGCCTAAAGTCTGTTAGGCACATAAAGGATTAGAGACAGTGATAAAATTCCCAGCAAAACTAAAACAGTGTTCTGAGCTAAAAGTTTGTTTTACGAAATTTCTTTCTCTTCTATTGCCTTGTTACTACATAGAAAAAGCAAATATCCTGTCCTATACTCTATTCCAAATTTATGTCATTCTCTGTATGATTTGCATTGTTATTTTCAGACATTTATTTTTAAAGAAAGAATGGGCAAATGGATTTATAACTGAAAAAAAAGGCAGCTGTTAAGAAAACTCTTATTCAGGGAGAAAAAAAAATCTTTTTTTTCCCTTTGCTAATTAAATAGCTAGAAAAAATGTAGCACATCAGATTAGCATCTGATAATTATCATCATACTAAAACACTGTGTTAGTACTAACAAACCATACTCAATTAGATTTTCAAACTGGAACACAATGGTAAGAAAACTTGTACTTTTTAATGCAACCTGACTTTAAAAAAAAAGTTCAGAAAGCTCATCGAAGTCAGCCTAGAAGTGATATAAACTATGATATACTGACATGGAATGTTGCACAATAACTCATTCTGATTATAGTTTGTGTAATACCTTCACCCTTGAATTTCTTTTACATGCCTTAATCCACATAACATTGTCCATTGTCTACTTCAGGAAACAAAAGGATAATTGGATGTGGTGGGAAGGTTGATTTGTTTTTTCATCAAAAAGAAGTCATTTCCTTAACAGAGTGAATTTTATCTGATCTCCCACTGAAATGCTGTTCTAGATGTGTTATTCTGTAACCAGAAACTTTAAATTGATATGCATGCTTTGTCACATATGCTGTTGTTCCCTAAGAAAATAAAATTGAACAGCATGAAAGAATCCGAACCTTCAGAACAAAAAGTCTTCAGGGGTGGGGTGGTGGGGAAGGAAGGCAGTTGTGAGAAAGGGAGAGATTCCTTAGATCACCTGGAACTTCATTACTGACATTAACCTCTGTGTTTTCTGAATCACAATATTCAGATGGGTAGCAATATAGACTCACAGATCAAAGATGATGAAAGCTTCAGTATCAGAGATAAAAAAGAAAAAAAAAAAAAATATTGTGACTGCCTCTCCTTTTTTGTGAAGAAAACCACTTGATTTCTTGTGTTATTTTTCAGTACAATTAGTAGCCAACATCATGCTAAGAGATGAAAGAAACTCAGGGTCTCAATTTCTTTTATTGATGGACACATACAAGCATATGCATCTGGTGAAATTAGCAGCTTTATTTTTTATCTTCTTCCAAAGAAAAATAAAAAAAAAATGTAATAAATAAGAAAAGGAACTATTGCAGGTGCAGAGTGAGATAATTAGGGGAGGGAAAAGGATGAAAACCCAGGAGAATCATAGCACTGAAAACAGTAACTAAAAATCCAACCTGTCTTAAAAGGTCTTTTTCATTTCATTTCCTCCCTTCTGTCCTGTTGAAGAGGGATAATGAGAGAGCAGCTGGGTGGGCAGCTGGCAGCTGGCCAAGGCCAACCCCTCATGAGTATTTAGGAAAATAATTCAGATGCATAATGAAATGCATCTGAATGTAGATGACTATAATGTTCATATCTATACTTGAGCTAATCAACTTAGGTTTCCTTTATTTTCACTTCTAGGCTCAGTTCAGTTTGTCTGGAAGTAAGTGTCTGTTTGTTAAGAAAATTTGTATTGTAAATTTTCATTTATTTCTATGCACTGTTCATTATACAGTATTGCCTTACAAAATTAGGTGAGATTAACTCTGCCCCATGTAACTGGTGGAACACAGAGCAGTGTCTCTGCTCCCAGATTCTAGTACTTGATTGCACAGCTTTTCTCCCCTTCTTTCTCCTCACTGTGATCTGTTTCTGAGTAATCAGAAATGAGCAGGGGTGTCTCCTTGCTAGGGACAAATTTTCAAGTCTAGACTTGGGACAGAGACTTCAGTAAGTATTCTATCTATGATTTTAAGTAGAACTAAATTAGAAAACACAGACATTCTTAAAAAAAATCAGTTGTCAGAAAAAAAAAAAAAAATATCAAACTCTCAGTCACCAAGTTAGTATCAAACATTTTTAATGGGAAAAAAATTCCCTTGGTGTTTTTCAAAGAAATGCAACAATTAGTCCAGAGAAAAAACATCAATCAAACAAACATATACCTGCAAAATCTCTTTTAGCCCAATGAACAGGATTCAGCCTTCCCTATATAATTTAATTTCTTCATGAATTCTAATGGAGAAAAGTTCAAATAAATATGTGGAAAAAGAGCCAGGTAAAAATAGCTGAAGCTATATAATAGATCTAACCAAAAAAAGATTTGTTTCTCATAATTGCCTGTTTTGGGATAACTAGTGTTTTTTCTTCACCATTAAATTCCTTAGTTTGTGTATTATTAGCACAGAGTGTAAAGCTTGAAAAACTCTGCTGTGATATTGACAACCTTGTGTTGATTTTTATTCTGTTAAACTAGAGCACATTGTTTTTTAATCTTAGAACAGCATACTTGGTGACGTCTTGAATCAAGGATTTACAATGAGAACAGCTTTGCTGCACGCACACAAATCTGCATAGTAGAAAGTGTTTTAACAATACTTCCTTTGTTATATTTGACTCATATTTTAGATCTTTTTGATTCTGTTAAATTGACTTACAATATTGTTTGATAAACAAAGGTAAGTACCATGGCAAGAAAGAAAAAGTACTTTACTTCAACAAACTACAATTTGCATCTGCAATACAAGCTCCACTGTCTAATTGTTTCATGCTGTAAAGAAAGCAATTTTCTCTTAAAATAACATTAAGTTGCTTTTTGTTTGCTGTTACAATGTGAGTCCACACCGTTAAACTACAGAGGTAGATATTAACATTATCATCAAATACGACACAAAAGGTCTGATCCTACATTTCACATGCAACTCAAACTCCCACTGAAGTTTATAATAGTACATAATAATAGAGCAAGGCTTTTTTTCCCATACGGTACTATGTTTTTAAAATCATGACTAACTGTTCTATGCAATGAGAAGTTACTGCTTTTAGAGTATAGAAAAAGAGGGTGTTCCTGGAAAACTGAAATGTGGAAATTAGAGTAAACTCCAGCTACAGAAACAAACTATTGACTTTCCATGTGACTTTGCTGGGCAGCTGATACATTAGAGGTGCCATTTCTAATAGTGCAACAATGTTTATTGCTGAAGAGGGGAGAAACCTTATGGCGAGAAACGATCACAGCAATTTATGGCAAGGGCAAAGGAAAGTAGTGAAGTAAATGAAAATTTTTCAGGCAGATGACGACCACAGAACTGTCGAACTATTTAGATTGGAAGGCACCCATAAAGGTCAACTATTTCCAAGTCCATGCAAAAGCAGGTCCAGTTAGTGCAGACTGCTCATGGCTGCATTCACAGCTTTGAATATTTCCTAAGACACAGACTACACAATCTCTTTAGGCAGCTTGTGCCAGTGCTAAAGTATCCTCAGGGTGAATAAAGTTTTCCTAATATCTAGTCAGAATTTACCTTGTTGTAGCAACAGTATGTACGTATATAAATATTTCATAATGCTGTGAGCACACCTAGGCACAGTGTATAATCTTTTAATCTAAATATGAGAAATGTGACCATCAAAGGGGAAAAAAAGAAGCAAGTGTAGTTGTGCATACACAGTAACATTTAATTTCCAAATAAGGGAAGTACTTAAAAATGAGAAAGCATATTGAAAAGGATTAAGGGCCAAGGCAAATCAAAGCATGTGGCTGTGATGACTGTTTAAGAAAACCATACTGGAGTCACAGAGCTAATACATACTATCTAAAAACTCTTCAAGAATGGCCATTAGAGCCAACACGCACAAGCAAGATACCAAAAAAGTTCTTAGGAAAAAAATAGTCCTTCCATACTAGGTGCAAAATTAGTAGAAACAATAATTATTGAAGGAGTAAAATTATTAGATATGTGCAGAAACATGTAACAGGAAATAACATTAATAGCACTTTCAAAGATAGTCGTTTGAAGCATAAGAAACTTGAGTTCTTTGAAGTAATTGATAAGCATACAGATAACTGTCATCATGCTCCTACAAAATGCTTAGACTTACAGAAAAAAACTTTTATGAAGTCTGAAGAAACTAATTTAATATGAGGCTATAAGTAACTAAGGATTGTAACTTCATTTGCAACAGGATACCACCAGTGACTTCATTCCATAGGGTTCTGTACTGATGCTTGTACTGTACCACATGTTTTCAAATCACTTTGAAAATTAAATGCATATATTACAAAATTTAGCAATAAATAAATTTATGTAGCCAAATATGGAGGTCTGTTTTACCCATGAAATATGAAGCACCCTAAGCAAATTTTAACTGTGTTCAGCTTGTTTTAAACCTAAACATTAGCACACTGACATTGCATAACTGGAGAAGCTTTTCTGTATCCAGCGGCTCAAAAAATACTACTTCCATTGCTAGTGACAAGCCACAGACCTTGTACTAACTGCACCTTATGCTGACCGGGCAAGGCCCCAGCTGTGGCCTTTTGTTACCAATTTGTTATGGGAACTGGCTGTGTGAGCTTGGCAGCAAGTAGCTCTTGTTACGATGTGCAGTTTATGCACGGTCTTGAAAGTATGAGCAGAAGCTGAAAGCAGAGATGCCCTGGGAACCTAAACAACTGGGTAAGCGTTTTTCCCCTTGGTTAAGCAGTGGTGCAGATAGCTCAAGGAGGTTGTGCTGTCCTTAGAGGTTTTCAAGATGTCCCTGGACACAGCTCTGAGCAACCTGGCATGAACTTAGAGCTGACCCTTTGAGAAAGAGATTGGACTAAAGACATCCTGAGGTTTTGCATGCATACTCAAGAGCTGGATAAAGACTGTTTTCATTTTAAGAAAATTAGAAGCAGCCAAGCGAGGGGCGGGTGGGAGGAGGAATGGGGGAGAAGGATGGGGAAAGCTACACACGAGGATGAGACACCTGCCTGGGTGTCTCATCGTTGTGTGAGGATGGGGCTCCCAGGGTGAGCCTGGGAAGGTGACACTCCTCCAGGCATCAAGTAGCCCCAGGGTGGAGGCCAAGAGCTGCAGACTGCCTAGAGACTCAGCTTTCTTATAAAAGGACCAAACCCTTAATTAGGGGATGGGGAGGTGGAAGCAGGGGAGGACCTCACATTGAGCTCAATGAATAAGAACATTACAGAGTGCAGCCATTAGTGCTGACTATAGGGCATCAGCTCTGTGATGTTGCATATTCACAGCTGGTGTAAGATACAATTGTTAAGGGAGGATTGCTTTCAGTATGGAGTGATAATGATTAACAATGTGTAATAACTAATTATTGTCAACGTGTGATGTTAATTAATGTCAATCTAGTAAAGTGTTGTTTTAACAGTTTGAGACTGACCTGATTTTTCAGTCTTCTAAGCACTCCAATCACATCCCTCTCTAGTTTCCTGATACACACACAGGAGTTCAGTTGCAAGAGTTGGCTGTGAATGGTTGCAGAATGCCCTAAAAATACTGACTGTTGCTTACTGTTGATAAAAACACGCTGAAAAGCTAATACATATAATCTTGAAATAATAAAACTAGATGAACAATTATTTCTAAAAAAATCTCATTTTTGACTAATTTATATTGTAGAAACACATTAAAGAGCTATATCTCAAATGTAGTATGCAGTACATGCTCTGTCACCCAAAAGAGGTTTATAAAATCACAAACTGAATGGAGGATAAGCATGGAATATCCTTTAATCTTATAATGCATGAAATCAGGGACATGGAAAAACTATCAATATAGGTGAAACTAGCAGCACAAGCAACAGAAATACGTTATTTTACAACAAATTCTGGCTTTATGTGAGATTGCGGAGGTGAAAAGTGCGAAGAGAATCAAAACTGGTTGGTCAAGTTTATTAGAAGACAAGTATATCCCGAAATCCAAGAACACATATTCTACTTAGGAAAACCTGGGACCTTAGCAAACAAGAAGGTGTATCTGAAAGATCTAACTATACGTTTATCCATAATCCTAATCCACTTCCTAATATTTTTTGACTAAAAAGGCAGAACATGTTCAGAATAGAGAAAATACCAGTTGTAACTGATAATTTCACTGATGACACTCCTTCATGTAAATGTCTTCAGAGACTGGTGATAGTGAAGCTAATAATCACTCTAAGGGAATGTTAATTTTGTCAGTAAGGGTGGTTCCACACTATACATGTCTAATTTATATAGATCTGTAATGAGGATCTTTGCAGCTGAGGTAAACTTCTTAAATTCCATTTTTAGTTAGAGTTAAAAAAACCACAAAACAGTAGTCTTAAGGAAAGACTTAGTAGGCCTATTTTAATGTCCACATTGGTATGCACATGCAAGTGTAAAATTGTATCAGTAACCAATGAAAAAGGCTGTACATTGGCTGAAGTTCTGAGTAATTCATAAATTCAAATGATGAATGTCAATGCATTTCAAGGCAGGTACTCAAGTGTACAAATCCTCCCAGTACAGGATCCAGGGACCATCAAATGAAACTAATAAATGTCAAGTTCAAACAAACAAATAAAAAAGCCCACAAAAAAGTCAGCAAACAACAGATATGTGGGATTCCTATATATAAAAAAAAAAAACATTGAAATAAGTTAATACCGGTTCAAGAGGAGACAGGTACATACCTGGAAGAGAGATTAACTGGAAATGACTAAATAGATGATTCATATCAGGCTCAGGACACATCCCTGACAGGGAAATAGTAGGGATCTGGGTGAGGATTATGGAACTGAGGGAGAGAAGGAGTATCACATATGCTTGCCTTTTTTAAGTTTTCCTAAGTGTCCTCTTATGGCTGCAGTTGAAGATATAGCACTAGGCCAGATGGTAACTTGGTCTGAAGAAGATTTTGGTGTTCTTATATGTGGTCTTATGCAACCTAAATTCTAAAAACTTATATGATGACCACTCTGGATCCAATGAGTTCTTATCTCAGTCAGAAGTAGTCCGAGTGATTGTAGTTTCTCCTATTATGTATGTGTTAGTCTAATAAATAGAACATGGGCTGAAGCACTGTGCCACAATACTGTTAAATTGTAAACAGTCTGTTGGGTTTGGTTTTGACCAATAATATCCAACAATTGAGCAGAAAATTCCCAGTCATAGTCAAAGAATAACAGACCAAGACTTCTTCCAAATAAGCAATAAGGACAACACCACCATGTTTTGGAGAATGTAAAAGAGACAGTATGTTTGGCTGAAAGCTATGCTGTACTACTTGCCCTAAGGAGCAGATGATGGAAAAATGTTGCCTTTACTGCTCCAGAGGTTCAGCTGTAATTTCCTGACAGTCTATTGCATTTCAGGGGAGGAACACAAATCTTCTGTACCATACCTCTGCTAGAAGCCCCAGAGAAAGAGAATACGTGTTCAGACCAGCTGTGCAATTTTTTTTTTTTGGAGGAGTTCTCCTGGCAGACGTCTTTTCCCACAAAATTAAAGGGACTCAACTTAACGTAGATGTGCCAAATCTCATATATTGCATGCAATAAACATTTACTTACCCTCCTCCTCTTCACAGTCTTCTTCCACAATGCCAGCTTCTTATGTCTTATTGCATCATTTCTGCCTTTCTTCCTCTCTGTAAGCAAGATGTGGCTTGATTTGTGATCTGCAGCTAGCCTCAACAGGACACTCAAAGGGTAAATATGCTGTGGCTGAAGTGGTATTGAAATTGTTCCTATTACTTTCCTGTTTCACCACAGAAGTCCCATAACTGTTCCATCAGCTAATTCACACTCCTGAGAAAGCAGCTGGTGCTTGCTTTTCTAACCCTTGCAAAGTGTATCACAAAGAGGGCAGAATAGACCACAAAGCCCATCCTGGACCATTATATGTGTGAAAGGTATCAGATCTTTCAAATATGTTATGCCCTCAGTATGTCAAAGATGAGCTTTGATATAACCAGAGAATGTTTAGAGGAGGTGATTTAAACATTTTTTTTTGATTTCCATGTTATCTGGTATGTATAAAATAAGGAGGATGTTAGAAGATTTCTCTGTGGACAGAAGCAGATATTTTGTTGAACCATATCATAGTCCATTTTTCTCTTCACTGACCATGTATTAGCTGACCAAAACATACTTTCTGTCCTGGAGATTTCTCAAGTGTTGCAACCACTGTGAAAAACAGATATACAAAATTACATACGTAAGAACTCTCACTGAGTCATTCCCCCATCTGAGTTACACAGCTTGTTGTCCTGAACTACTGACTTTTTTTTTTTTTTTTTTTTTTTTTTCCTTTAAGGTTTAGACACAGAATTTGAAACAGATGCTAGGAATAGTTGATCTTGCCATTAGATTCAGTATGCTGCCCTCAGCATCAGAGATAAGAACTGCAATGTTTGTACATGTCAGATTACTCTTCTATGTTTCATCCAGCATCAGTATGTCCTTATAGCCATCTGATAACATTCCATCTTTAGGGCTCTGTGTAAATGTTAGATTCCCATTGTAATAACACACAAAATTCTCCTTCCCAGTCAAATTTCTTCCTTGTTTCCAGGTCATCTGAATTATCACAAATTGAAGTCTTATTTTAATGCTGAAGTCAGCAAGCAAATATTTCCTATAATTGTATCTAAGGTCAATAAACTTATGCCTCATTCGCAGTAGATATATACTTGCTAAATGATGCACAGTCTTCAAAGTGGTTCATGCCAATAATGCAAATAATTTGCCAAAATAAACAAAAAATAAACACAGAAAAATGGACAAAAATACTTGTAGGTGATGTGATAGTTCATTTGACCTAGTTTGCAAATACTCTTAAGAGTAGGAATCATATAAAGCTTTTTTTTTTTTTTGACAGAACATTACAAGTTATTAATGAAAAATTTTATTATTGTGACAGAAATTTACTACTGATCCTGCTTGAACTGTAATAATTTATAGGTTTGCCTTAACATCAAAATGTTGAAAAATCTCTTATTAATAAACCATAGAATTCTAGATGACCGCAGTAGCGTCCTAGTGCCCTATCTTGTAACATCAGCTTCTGAAGTAAACCTTCATTTACAAAGAAAGTGTATAAGTGTATTTGCATATAACAGGTGTTACACAAGTACGAAATATTGCAGTTCAGTGTAGCTCTTGGGAATTTATAAAATGCTTCTTTTCAGTAATGATCTTTCATGTAATTAACGAGGCAAAACAAGATTTCGTGTTTGGACAGTAGCTACAACCAATTGAACAAACATTTGTCCCTTTAGCCCAGAAATAAGAAAGGACCTGAAGAAAATGGCTAGTACTCACTTTTTATTTTTTTCTTCTCAAGACTGTTTCTGCACATAAACTTTATAGTACTGTAGAAATATTGTATTTTACAAGTTGTTCACTAGTGACTTACATTTGTCCTCCCTCTTCGTTCAGTTCTGATATGTATTTTCTTCCTGTCTCTAGAGAAAGGTATTTTTAATGGAGCCAGCTGCATTTTGCCAGTATTACTACTTCATTGTGTGTTTTGCATAACGTGCAATGAACATAATGTTAACATAGCTCAGGTCATAATGTACAAAATTATGACTCTCTTTATTTGCCACTCATTCTGTATGAAAATGAATTCAGCTGTATAACAGTAGAATGAAATTTGGAAGAATGAATTGTTGAATAGTTATTTCATTTTAGAAATGTTTGTTATAATTTAAGCATTTTTGCTATGAAAATAGTTTTATAACCATTAAAGCTAATATGCTTTAAAATATTAAAACTGGTTTTCACAAAACTTTGAGTAAGTGGTTTGTAATTTTTTAATCATGCTTCAAAACCTACATATTTTAAAAAGCAAAATGTAAAAAAGTAAACAGCAGGGAGTTATAAAAAGTAGTTAAAATCAGTAGTTAAGCTATTGCATTATTAGCAATTGTGTCAAGGGAAATGATGAAGTCACTATTTTTAAAATACATCTCTTTAAAAGTCAACTAACTTCTAATGCAACTATGATTTAAATATGATTTAACACTACATGTCCAGATCCAGCTAGCTGCATGCAACCGTGGGCAAGCAAAAGGGAGTATAAACATCTTGAGCATAAGACACTGGGCAAAAAACCGTCAAGAGAAAGAAAATCATTAAATGAAGAAGACACAGTTTTACTTCCACTAAAAACAAGAACAAAAGAAAATATCCTATCTGTTTTAATGAAAGTTTAATTGGTTTGAAATGGGAAATTAGAGCAATTCTAAGTAATTAAAACTCTGCAAAATAAAATAATCTGATTCTGATCTTAACGGTAGTAGGTACAGGGGAAAGACATGCATTTAAAGGCCCTGCCAGTTTAAGCCACTTAAACATAATTTCATTATTTACTATAAGAAAAAAGACAGACACAACATCATAAGAATGTTTTGTATCATTTTGGTTAAGTGAACCACTACTTCATTAAAACAAAACAAAACAAAATAAAACAAAACAAAAAAAACTCTGAACCTTTTCTTGCTTCTGAATTTAAGTGTAAGTTATTTTTAAGCAAAAATAGAAGAAGCTGTAGTGGAAAGAAAAAAAAAATCTATCTCATTCTGAAAGCTGGAGCCACTCTGTGCTACTCACAAAGAATATGCCAGCAGAAACAAAATCTCTCTCTCCTGTTTATGCTCAAGGCTATACAACAGACTATCAGTTTGACTTATGCACATTCAGTGTCTCTCATGGCCTCCTAGTTTCTGACCGAACCAATTCCTCATTTTAATGAACATGTACAACAGTAGACTCATCTGTCTGTACTTCCATTAAGATGCCTGGTCAGGTCCTACTGTCTGTAGAGCTTAAATGGGATCAGCCTGGCTCTTCATTCTCAGCTTTCTTAGAGGTGTACACAAAATACCAGAGAGGCTGTTCTCAGGCTGTCAACCTGGGCTTGAGAGGACGGTTTAGGAGTTTGGTTCCTTGGAGGAAGGCAAATAGAAGCCCTGAATTAATACAAAATACAACCACGTTGTCATCTACCTTGACTATGTTTCTGGTGCAAGTGTGTGAAGTACTTTCTAAACTGATTGTGAACATCTGAACATTTTTTATTTATTTATTTGTTTGTTCATTTATTTATTTATTTATTTTATTATTATGATACAGCAGGAGACCTTCCCTGCATGTGTCTACTAAGATATTATCCTGCAATTTGTTTGGGATTTTTTTTTGCTAATAGGAAGAAGATGCACCTTTAGATGTAAACTTTCAATTAAGTTGCTAAAAGTAGATTTCAGAATTATTAGTATTTAGAAACTCTGAAAGCTGTTAGTCTTGCTTTCCAAG
Source organism: Fratercula arctica (assembly GCA_947846985.1). Lineage (NCBI taxonomy): Eukaryota > Metazoa > Chordata > Aves > Charadriiformes > Alcidae > Fratercula > Fratercula arctica. Next base: position 44,709,084 of record CANTUZ010000001.1, on the reverse strand, counting down.
GTCTGAGTAGGCATATTTGTTCGTATTTCTCTGGATAATGTTTGAGTTGAACAGGTTAGTCTTAGAGGTCAAACACAGCCAAAATGACAACATTTTACCTGGGATGAAGTTGTACATACTGTAGTTCTTATTGTTGACTCTAAATATAAACTACAGCAAACAGAAGAACTACCTCTTTCTTTGATGTTCAGTCTTATAATCCTATTGAACGGAATAGTTTTTCTTAGCAAATTTTGTCTGCAGAGAGCATACTGCGTGTAAGGTATATGTATACAATGAATACACCGTAAAACCAAAAGGCACTGTTAAGTGACAGCAACACTGATTGAAAACTCTGGGATTTTTTAAAATCTTTTTGTGACTCAGTACCCTGCAGGGCTTGATGCATTGATGAGAATAATTTTATCACAAAATATCAGACTAATACTATAAACTGTTGACAATACTGGGCCTGTCAGTTTAGTTTTGCTGCTATCATAGGATCTTCAATGGGAAATAGGCTAATAGTACTGCTGTGTTTCTATGACCTTTTAGGGTTTATAGGCAAGAGTATCTTGTTACAAAGATTGTGCAAACCTATCTTACACGTAGATCTCAATTTTTTATATAAATGTCAGAGGAATTGTTAGTAAGATACCTGGTGAAGCAGCTTTTTCCCAAATGTAAGTGACTTATGCCTTTGTCAGTTTCCTTAGGCATGTTATCTATATCTATCACCTTTTCATTAATACTGGAATGGTCAAGTAATTCAGATATATTTCAGAAACTTGTATCATCTACACTCATCTCAGGGCACAACAATTGCAGATGCAAAAGTTAAACCATGAGAAAACCCCTCATTACCAAGGAAACTGTTATTTAAGAGCACAGAAATAGCAGAAACAGTTTAACTTTCTCAGGTTTTGATATGATTTTCCTAGGGTGCCCTGAGTTCTTACCTGGTTGTAGAAGCTGTTGCATGCTAATGAAGATGGTTTAGATTGCTTTTTTAAAAGAGGGACTGGCTTCATATGCTTGAAAATTACAGGTGGTAAAAGGAGAAAACAATTATAGTTTGACAACTTGATGACTGTAAGCGTCTTTTCCAACCTAAATGATTCTATGATTCTTTCAAATAGCAATGTGACTAAACGTTCCCCACACACACTGCCTCTATCTAATTGTTAGTGGAGAAACAGTGGACACACGTTTGTGAAATTTAAATTTTCACTCAGGTCAGGATTGGAGTTCCTTTTCAGGAACATTACACTTCATAACAAGGGAATAAAGGGGTTTGGGGGAGTTTGGTGGGTTTTCTTGTTTTTCTGTTTGTTTGTTTGCTTGCTTTTTGTTTCTTAACTATTCAAATAGACTTGAAGAGTTGTTACTCCTTGATCCCTTCAAGATCAACACTGCAAATCACATAACATTGCAGTAGTTTCCATGGAGAAAATTCTCACGGTAAATTACAGATTCCTGGCATACTAAATGACTTACTTTATTTCAGTGTATTAGAGTGACTGCAAGATTTCTACTTTAGTAGAACCTCAAGATATAGGAAGACCTTTTTGCTTAGAATTCCAAGATCCATGCACAGTCAACTTCTGAAGCTAAGTCTTTTGAAGAGAAATCTTTCTTTTGAATCTAGACAGGATTTTTTTGCATTCATTTTGGCTGATGTGTTGCTCTAATTCAGGACCTAAAAGTTAACTATTTAAATACAAGCTGTTAAGCTTAAGGCATTCCATATAACAAATTAATAAACAGGAAAATCCCAAAAGGAAAATCTTTGCAGCATAAAATCGGCACGCCTAATTCTTTCCATCAGCTATAAAGGGAATCTAGGGTTACTAATTCATAATTAATTGTCTTAAATATCTTTAGCTGGATGAGATAACTCTGACCCCTCATTTAACACGGCAACCTTCTAGCTTCAAACTTGTTGGCTATTATTTTCCTTTTCATTAAGGCTTTGACAGATACACTCCTACAAATTCAGCTGTTACAAATTAGTAAGTTACACTCCTCTTCTGTTTTTCAAGCTGACTGCTGGTGGTCTCCGTCCCTCACTGTCTCCTGAAAGATATGTCTTCATCACAGTTGATTCAGTGCAAAGTCCATCAGCTTATACAACACTCCATCATTGCCAGCTATTTTTTAAAATAAGTCCCTAAAATTTTCACACAAGTGGTTCATCTCCTTTCCTCCATCTCTGCTGTAAGCAGGGAGACACTAATAAAAGTTGAGGAACATATGAGAGAGCAGGTAGTGGTACTTCAAGTGTTATAGCTAGTTAGTGAATTGAAAACATGTTATAACTTACATGCATTTGACGTTTCATCATAACTATTCTCACACTGTACTAATACAGCTATGCCAGTGAAAAAAGATATTTTTCATGGTGTATATACAACATTCATGGTGGTAAGCCTACTATACAGTAAAGGGTTGAATGTACACTGCTTTCACTAATCATGGTTTAAGACAAATCCTGAGTCTATAGGAACCACTGAAGGTTTCTCTTTGGGGAAAAAAAGTGTTTCATCTTGGCATAGCTGTTTAGGATTTTAGAGAGGTTCTGACTGTCTCACTCATGACAAGCAAGGCTACTTAATCACATTTTTTTTCAGTAAAAGGCATGCTAATAGCACCCCAGAAATTGTTTTCAAAATATTGTTTCCCATTTCTAAAAAGCATATAAACATCTAGAGGCTCACATTTTTTTAAAAGGAAATGCGGTTTGAAGGAAAAAAAAAAAAAAAAGAGAAAATAGAAATGACTGAAACCATCTAAAACTAAAAAAAAAAAAAAGTATTGACTATACATTCAGTTTAGAAACACAGAAAAAACTCATGTAGTTTCTAATTTTTCTGCAGTATGCTACACCGTGTTTAGCATACTGTGAGGGGAAAAAGAAAAGAGACAGGAAATAATAATGTCCTTGCAATAAGAGAGTCTTATTCAAAAACCATTCATTCAGTTGAATTTCAACTTCTGTTTATCTGTTCATTAAGAATAGATTGGACTCTAAAATGTGTTATAGTAAACTTCACAGAGGATCATAGCACCTGAGATTTTCTCTTCGCTGAGTCATTAATCACATGCAACTGCACTATTTTCTACCCTCTTCCTTTTCTTTCTCCTATTTAGGGAACAAAATGGAATAAAAAGGAGGTCAGAAATTTTGGAGAGTGTTCTTTCATGTGATACAACTTACCTTGTTTTGTGTGTTTCCTTCCTGTTATCATTAGCTAAGGATGTCTGATTTAAATGAAGAAGCATATGCTAAGCATATGCTTACAAAGAAGCATATTCTTTGTAATGTATTGAAAAACTGGGGATTCCAAAAAGTTAATCTGAGTTTGGATATATGGAATTAGATTGAATTCTTTGTCCTCCTTTGCTGAAAACTTTAAGAGTAATATGGGCCAGATTTTCTGTTGCTCTATACCTTCAAACAGAGCCAGATTTTCCTACAGAACTCTGATTTTAATTAAATCTCAGGATAAAAGCTAGAAAGTTGCAAGACCTGCTCACTTTTTAGAAACTCTGATGCAGGCATGTTGGAAATAAACATACAGTACAAATACAGATGACTAACAGGACTTTTTTATCTAATTATTCCTCTCTTAATAAGGCAATAATGCAGGTCAAGTCCAACCATTTGATTTCCTGAAAAACAAGAAAATGGCAAGGAAAAATATAAAATTTTACTATAATGTCTACAAATTATTAATTTCAGACTGAATTTGAAAGTCTAGGAATACCAGAGTGAAGTCAAAGAACAGTCAGGTGTTTATGGCAGGGACTAGAAAGATCTGTCATGATTTTAAAAAATGCTGCTAGCTGGGATTTAAAACCTTCTGAGCTGAGTTGCAAATTAATTTCATTTGTGGAGTAAGAATATCTGTGTGCTAATAAAATACTTCTGCTGCTTTCTTTTTAATGTTGTGGACCATGGAAATATTTTCTTTTAGACTACAATTTTATTGCCCACTGTACAACTCTTAATGACAGCTGAAATACTCAACTTGTATCTAACTGATGCTGCATAACTATAGCAACAAGACCTTGAGGAAAACCACCTGTCGAGAAAATTCTTTAAAGAAAAAGGTGATTCAAAGTGATGGCTCTAGGGAGAACCTTACTGAAGCTATACAATAATTTAAACGGAAGAATCAGCAAGGTATAAAATCAAAATCATCCTGAAAGAAATCAGAAACCTCACAGAAGTGACAACTGCTCTGAGAAACAAGATAAGCCATACCAAACATGGGGAATATTTTGCAGTGTGAAATGAAGAGAAGTGGCAAAGTCACTTATGTAATCAGAAAAAAACAGCAAAGGGTAATGATTGCTTTGGACTAGATACAACTGACAATTAAGGTATTGCCATCCAAAGCAGCAGACAACTTAGCTTTTACATATGTGAGTCCTAAAGCAAAATTTGGCTAGTGTGGAGTGCCTGAGCTCCTAATTTAATGCATTGAAGAATTAAATGACTCAGAATGCCAGAATTTATAGCAATCGAACTACAATTGCCTGAAGCAGCCAGTAGAAGATTTTATAAGAGAGCTGTGTCTCCAGATCAACCCTCCATATATTGCCAAAGACCTGGGCTGCAGGGAAAAGCACAGAATTTGCAGCCTACGGGTTCTTCCTCATTTTGGGAGTTTGCAAGACTGAAGTGAAGGAGGTTTACTTCTTTCTTTCATAAGACAATAGAGAGTCCTCTTTTGCAAAAAAAGCTTTAACAAATAGCACACTTGTGCAATATATAAGAGATTCCTGTTCCAGTGTTTTCATAAAACAATTTTAAATATATACTCTCAAGAAACTGTTACAACCAGAGAACCATGAACAAAAGCATCTCTTTTTCCCATCGATGCTTTCTACATTAACAAAAAAATTACACTGAATAAAAACAATTAGATGGATATTAGAGGAGACGGAAGAAGGATTGTTAACAATCTAACCCAGTAAAAATAGGGCTAATTTGGAAGAGTAGAGAACTATGACTGATGTACGTTCAAGTGGATTTTTTTTTTTTTTTCCCCACTCCTTTCTCTTAGAGTTGACCTAGGGATAAATGGAGACAATTATGAACTGTATGTACACCCCATATAAAACTCTGCCCCACTTCTGGGACACAGCAGCAACCATAGTTCATAAGTAAGATGTTCAGTAGGAAAACTTCTGTACTGTACAGACCAGGATGGCACCTGAAGGAAGGCTGGGATTTACCACAGAGGAAGAAAGAGTCACTTGTTACCAACTAAAAAGAAAATTGTCAGGGAAGGATTCTGACAGTTTTTCTTTTCTTCACGTCCCACAAACCTTTGGTCTTTTCCTAAGGTATAAAAAGAAAAGATAAAAAAAAAAAAAAAGAAGAAAAAACAAGCAAACAAACAAAAAAAAAGATACAAGACATTATGAGGTAGAAGACAAAAATTATTTTTGTAATGAAATGATAAGATTTGTTATTTGTTTTTTGTAATATTTTTGATTAATATTAATTCCAATTCTATTAAGAATTCTAGCATTCTGAGTCAAATACTGTCTTTAGCAATAAATATCTTCATGCTTTTCTAACCAACATTAATAGGTACTATTCTGCATTACAATATAGTCATTCATTTTTTTTGAAGGTTTATTTTAAGAAATGATGACAGGTGAAAACCAAGACATTTTGAAAACACCATCAGGTTATTGGCTGCTATTAGCAAAAGAAACACATTTGAGCTTTATTGTGCAAAAAGAGTTTGAAGCAGAGCTCTACAGGATTTTCATAGAAATTATTTGAAGTTATTTGAAAAGTAACGGAGCCAGGGATCCAGCTCTCACCTCAGAAACAGTTAAAGAAGGTAAAGTACCAAAACAGCTCTTCCAAGCAGAGCCTGGAATCCCATCAAACTGAGAACAAATCTGAAATTCTCTTCCTGTTCCAAATAGCATGCTGTTCTATTAAAGGTGGGACTCTTACATCTCAAAACAGCAGCAACTACACTGCACATAACTCTTCTGTTTGCTCTATCTTACGCTGCCTCATTTCAGTTTTTATTTACTTCTCTTACTGTGCTAGGAGGTCTTTGGGATTTAGTCTCAATATATTAATAATTTAAATATAATCAGCACTTCATGGAACATCTGTCTGTCTTTTATCAGTTGAGCTGGCTTTAATTCCTCTGGCAGTTTAGTAGCACTGAGGTTTGAGGTTCACAGTATAACTAAGTTGAAAGTTGGTGTGAAATGAAGCTGTACAGTTCAACAAAATATCACAGAGGATTTATTCAGAATAGGGGTGTGAGTCAACAATATAGAGAACACCAATGCAGATAAGAGAAACATTTTTTCTCTTTGAAGTCCTTAGCTGTTATCCTTAGACCATGGGATAATTAGATCATGAGCTAATTGAAACATACAAATTAATTGCATTAATTGTTATTTTTATGAGAGGATAGTCTTTTCCTGACAAATTTACTTTGATGAGGCAAAGGAAGCACTTGACATTTTGCCATTGAAAGTTAATTGCTCTCCTGCACCAATTAAAATGACACAGTATTTGAACTGAATTGCTTAATGTGCTGTTCCTCAGAAAAGAAAAAAAAAAAAAAAAAAACAGGCGGCAACGCTTAACCTAAGGTGTCCATGCTTTTAAAGCATAATGTATCAGTCTGACCAAATTTGCAATAAACCTATAAATCCTTACGTGCCAGAGATTTTTGGCAAACAGTTCTTAATTTCTCAGGAAAAAAATGATGGTTTTTCAGTAAACCAATGACAGGCTGATGATTCCTCAATGCTGGCATCAACTTTGCAGGAATGTTCCTGTGACTTCCTAGACCTAGAGAAAGAAAAGTAAATAATGCAAGTAACAAAGACTAAACTTTGGAGTAGAGTAGCACGTAGAACAAATGGGCTTGGCCATGACTGCAAGCTGTTCTGAACTTCTTTCTTGCTGTTCATCTTTCTTACAAAAGCAAGGACACTAGTACATCACAGAATATCAGAATAAATGCTGTTATGATTCTGCATGAAAACATGGATCATAGCATTCTAATCTCCTCCCACACATCAGTTCTCCCTTTGTAATGCAATTCATAGCCCATCAGTTGTGGTTCTTCCACCACTGGTTACATCCAGAGAAGAGCCAAACAGTCTATATACTAATATCATACCAGTGCTAAACTAATATCATACTAGCCAAACAGTCTCTTCAAGTCCAACAGTAAATGTAGCATTTAAAGTAAGTAATATTCAATAGGCCACAAAACAGAATCATTTTATCTATCAACTGACTATTATAAAATGTTTGTAATTATAAAAACTTTGTAAGACAAGGCTAAAATCCATGTTTCTATTTTGTACTGTAACAGCTGATCTAGATAATCATCCATATGGTTTCTTCATTTCTTCGTAGCAATGACTTTTCTTCCCTTGTGCATTGTTTCAGTTTTAACACAAGAACTTAAATTCCTCTTTCTAGTTAAATTCCTCTTTCTAAACTGCTGTACAGCTTCACCTTCATTGCTATCTGTAGCTGGATGTTACACTATTTTTGTAATTGATGAGAGAGGACAGCACTTCATCTGGGACAGTGATAGGCATGCAAACAGAAATGGAACCTCTTGTGGGGCAAGGAAGATTCCAGTTCTTCCTGCAGACAGAGGCTAATATAATGCTGACATTCCCAGTCATACAGCAGGCATACTATGAAGTCACTGTTTTCTTCCTATCATCACTGTGAATACATATTTCTTTGACTAGATGGCCTGAAGCCATAAACAGATTTTGTGTTTCAGCTTCACTGAACACCATCAGGACTGCTTACTTGAATGCTTAAGGCACTTTTTTTTTATCTTAATCTGCTGGGCTACTATGTTGGGGTGGGGGTTTTTTCCCAGTTTTTGAACCTCCTAATAAGGTTTGTAAGCAATTACTTTAAATAAGCTCCCAACACACGCAAAACCCAGCTCTAATAGTTATCTACTAGCAAATACAAAACATCACTGTTTCATTGTGTTCTATTTTTATCTTTTGTCAATATGCTGCTGTTTATTTTGAAAGCCAACCATGATGAGCATCTTGGGTGATATCTTCTTCCTTCAGAAATAAATGGCAAAACACTTGAGTTCAGTAACACCAAGGTTTCATACCTTGCTTTTTTACTTACGCTCAATGTCTTATATATCACATTATTCAAGTAATTAGATGCATTTATTCTCAGTAGTATTACAGTACCCATTTATTAGGATTTTCAAAATATTGGTAGGAATTGAACTCAAATTATTTTTAAATAAACTTGCACATTTCAGCAGTTATCAAGTTAGAACTATTATTAAAAGGATAAAGATCAAAAGATAGAATTCATATATTAGAAAACCTGTTCTGTTTCTTATTAGTCTTTATAGTACATGTAGTCTGTTTTTGCTGCAGTTTAATGGCTAGAAAAAATATTTAATTTTAATTCTAGACATGTTAAACCATGTTTTGACATATTCTTCATTATCACATTAGTCAAGTCAATACATGCAGTAGTCTGTCAGATAAGATACGTGTTAATATAATAAAATCTTGCAAAATCAGTAAGAAGAACATCGTATTTCAGTGTAAAGAATTGCAAATATAAAATGCCTCTACATTGCAAGAAAACAATTGAAGGAAATATTTTAAAATTAGGTCTTTTGAGCTATTTTTTTCTAATTGCAGAAGCTGGCCAACACAGAAATGCTGAATCAGATTTTTTTCATTCAGCTGTTCCAGAGAAGGATGAACTCTTCATGGGTGAAACCAGAAACTGATTAAATAAAGCGTTGGCACCCTGTTCTTTTTTAATAAAGCTTTATTAAACCAACTCAAGGAAACAGATGACTCTTCAGAGTTTTTGCTGAAAATACACCATCAAAAAAACACAGCTCTAGAAACATCTTATGAACTGGGCAAAATAACAAAATCATTCCAGAACAGACTTACTGGGAACTGTTCAACTCACCTCACTGTCTTGCAGCATTGTGAAAGTTATTGTAAAGGGAAATAAAAAATCACCAAAATTCTGTAGGAGATGGAATTGTGATTTTCTCTGAGTCTGATGAAAGTTGGTCTCTGAGATCTAAGACATGAAAAAGAAGCTGCTATACGAAACATATTCCCAAATGGAAACCTGATGAAAAGGTGCTGCTGAAGAAAGCTGTACCAACTGCTTCTACTTAGGCCACTCATGTTGGGTAAAAAGACGAGCATAATAGGAAAGTGACAAAGTGAGTTTTCTATGAGGTGGCTTTATCAAACTTTTACTTTTCCTCACTATTGTCATACGGTTTGATTTTATCTTGACCTTACAGATTTATGAATTTACATCTGGTACTGGAACTTCTTTCTATAATTATTGGTAAAGTTAGTTTGATCAATGAGGTAATATGCTTATTGATCACACTCAGTAACATTCAGCTGAAAATAATAAACTTATTACTTTTAATTCAGGTTGTCAGAAAATGCAAGGCAAAAATTTATTTAGTATGTACTTGTTTATATATTTGTTATAGACTTCTGCCATTTATTTGCATTATTTCTTATCAGTGCTCCAGTGTGGGGTCCCTCCCATGTGATACAGTTCCTTCACAAGCTTCAATGTAGGTTCTTCCCATGGACTGGAGTTCTTCAAGTGTGGGTCCTTTCCATGGTGTACAGTCCTTCATGAACAGAATGCTTCAGCATGGGTCCCCCCATGGGCCACAGGTCCTGCCAGGAAACCTGCTCTTGTGTGGGCTCTCCGTGAGCTGCAGCTTCTTTCAGGGTATATACACCTGCTCCAGCATGGGGTAGAGCACTGGTAGAGCTTCCAGAGGCAGCAAAAATAAGGGACTGTGGCCTAGCTTTCTATTCTGTGGTTAGATCACTCTCCAGAATCATTAAAGTTAAAGTTTATAGTGCAGAAAATGAACCCGGGTATTCCGCCCCACTGTGTTCTAGCCTGTATCAGAATGTGGATCAAAACTACCATGACTCAGATGATATTGGCTTCTGTAACTTCTCTGAGGAGCACCATCCTACAGATGTGTGTGCAGTGCTCTGGAAGCATTCCTTTTTGCTCCAAGTCTCCAAAGATCTTAGTTGGGAAACACACCATTTCTGCATCCTAGTCAAGTTTAGACATGAAAATGCAAAGAAAATGTTTCAGTCCTGTCACAACTCATTCCTTCACAGCATGGAAAGAGACATAACTTTAGACTCCTACAGAAGTATAACTGAAAAAGAAAACCAATAAAAAATGCTTATGATATACCTATGGAACCTAGGCATTTTCTGGGTTCAGATAGCAGCTGAGCATTAAAACACACATCTAAGTTCTACCAGTCTCCTACATAAGGCACTCAACTGCTTTCTGGGATCTGGGTGGAGCTGGATCAGATCTGGATCGGCTGAAGCCCATTTTTCCCAAGATGATCCATTGCCCTACCTTAGACTTTACTGGAACTATTTTTAAAATAAATCATTACTCATAGTCTTTATCTACACTAGTGTATACATCCGTCTTAGGAGAGATGTCACCCTACAGTGTGGTACAGATCTATTCATAACTATTTGGCTCAGGTCTAGCTACTTCCAGAACAGATTGGTGGCATCTGCATTACAGGTCATGTAAGCTTAGGCAATTGGGGTTCCATGTAGCTCCTGAGAATCAAACTCTTTTTCTTTTCCTGTTTAAAGTGTCTGACATACTGTTCAGACTATCTTACAGGGAAGTTATTTTTATATCTTCCTTGATTTAGGATGTGGTATTAGGTAATATGAGCATGACTTAGGGTCTGATAGGGTTTAAGCGTATTCATTAAAGTAGAAAGAACCCAATCTGCTGCTGTTTCACCTTTGCTGGATTTGGAGAGTGGCACTGGAATGAACTTCTAAAACCATGCAAGGTTTTTTTGCACAATATATTGACTCACTTTGACAATGAGCCTGTGCAAAAATTAACAGACACAGTATAGACGTGCAGAGACAGAAACAAAATGGTGATGTGAGCAGCCATAAAGGTGTCTTGGTTAGAAGAAGAAAGTTACTGAACAGAAGAAAATGTCTGCTGAAAAATACTGACAGAGAAATTGCCTACCAGCCTGGGAGCTGTGAGTTTGGAAACTAGACCTTGGAAGCAGAAACAGCCTTGAAAAGTGGCGCTAGCATCTTTGAAGTACAGCTGGGTACCTAGAAACCAGAGGTATCCTGAGATACCATCGATAAGTGCAAAACCCAAGAAACTGTAATGGCAATTTATCATCTGAAAAAGTGGAAACAGTCTGGGAAAATAAAATTGGTTTGAAAGAATAGAAAACATCATCATCTCTTGTCTGTTACAGGTGAAAAATAGAGATTAGCAGCATCTATTAGCTGTTCAAAATGTTGGTGTCCTGTGCCTTCATGTCTCTGATATAAAAAGGACTTAATTTTTACCCCAAACGTAGCCTCTCTCTCTGAGAACTCCACATGTAGTTTTCATTTCCTAAACAGGCTGAATTCTCTGTGTGAACTTTCTACAAGATCTTGGACCCTTGCTGGGGATGCCTGGCTGACTCCAGACTCTGATGGAGTTTTTTATTTTTTATTTTTCAGATGATTTTTTTTTTTTTTTCCAAGGATGATCAAGATCCAGCACTTCAGTGTCCCTCTTCCCATTCCCCCTCCCATTCACACTTTTAAAGAACTCAGAGGAACATTTATATTACCTGCTGATCCACTCAACTGTTGATAGTTGTTTATCTAAAACAAAGGTCATCCTCTGGTTTGCTTTGTTTTGAGACTAAGTCACTTTGCATTACTCTCTGAGCTTCTTGGGCATATCACCTTGGCCCACCTCTGCTGAGCCTTCTTCCATTGCAGGAGTTATCAGTCACAAAGTGGCATATCAGGGTTCCCATTGGAAAACAAGTAAAATCATAGAGAAGTCATTTGTCTATCATCAGTAATAAAATATTAGTTTGTTTAGTTTGTTAATATTCTCTCCTAAATAGAAAGATTTATGTACTAAGAAGATCTATCATATTGAACTCTAAACAACAAAAAGTCACGAGACTTTCTATACAGTTAACAGGGTGGCTGGGTGACTAGGCTTTAGCTTCAGATGGTTGGTTGATTCTGGATGACAGTGAGTATACAATTAGGTTTATTGTATTGAGAAATCCCAGTCTTTCAGAAATCTGTAAAGCTTTTATTTCAGCCTATTAGGTCATTGAACAACAGTTTACATGTAGATTTTCTATTAGGAGAGAACCATGCTCTAATATATTTAGTTATTTATTAGAGCAATTTTCCACATTTTCCAGTTTTCCCATACCACCACCACCAACTTCTTCAGCTGTGGACATATGTACATCTGCCATTCTGTTAAGACAACTCCTTCCAGCATGTATCACTTCCTTGCACTTGCTTTTCAATATGATAAATTATTTGTGATTGTACTATAATGACATTGTAGGGGAAAATAAAGGCCTTGAGATTTTTTTTTTTCTCTATAGAAAAGGAATGAATCATTTACTACTGGTGAGTAGGCAGTAAGGAGATTTCCCAGAAGAGTTACACATAAATTAGAAGGAATTAACACACACAGTCTACAACAGAGGCTGAAAGAATATTATCAAGTGGCTCTTATCTTTTCGTGAGTTATCAGGAAATTGTTCTTAATTGTTCATAGTTGTACCATTGCACATGAATACACAAAAAAAAGAAAAAAACTTTTCTGTTAAGCTTACTCATCCCATTAATGCAAAGCTTTCATTTCAGTTTTCAGAAAGATAGGAAACTGGCTCTAAATATGCCAAATCATAAAAAAAAACAAACAATGCATATTAGCACAACAATCAACACAAACCATGCAGAATTTGCTCAAAGCAAATGAATTACAATTATAAACATAGGGTTGGTAGGAGTGAAAGGGGAAGTTGGTGCACTTGAGTTAGTCTGCTAAATTTAAAAATTATTTTCCCGAGGTCAGTAAAATCCATAGTAAATAAGGACTTTTTAAGGTGACTTACCAAAAATCATTACGAGGTAAGGAATGCGACCATAGTGAATGTTATGAGGAAGGTACCTTTATTGCCATACAGAAACAAGTAAGTAGTTTCAATGTCTGGAAGAGAATGTTATTATCACTTAGACAATAGATGACCCAAAATTTCACCTGCCAACCAACGTACTAGACTTTTACTGAGTGCAAATGTTATTAAAAAAGATTATTCTGACCTTAAACAGCATCTCCAGCTTTCCACTCCTACTGGGTCCAATCAGTATCTTCATCCTTCCTCCATTGTCTTGCATCTGTACTCCTTCCTGGAATGCAATCCTGATTTTGCCTCTTAAGAAATGTAGCTGCCTGGCCACAATTTTGCTGAAAGATCACTCTTAAGTACTCGTCTTTGTTCTCCCATTTGTATTTGAGTAACCGTAGACCCTCTCTGAATGAGTAATTCATACTGCCCCGTTTGATCTCTTCACATTTCCTTCTGAGCACCTTCTCTCTAAGACTGAATTTCATCACCAATTTACATAAAATTCTGCTAGCAGCTAAACCCTGGAGTCTCTCTTTTGTACAGACTCACCCTAAGACTGGTAATGAATTACATGTTTCTTTTGGTTTCATATTCTTTAGCTGGGGAAGGAAGATAAAACTGAAAAAAAAATCCTGCTGAGCACCTTGAAAGGCTACTCTAGAGGAAGAAAAATTCCAAAATCAAGTAGAGTTAATAATTCATGACTAAAACTCAAAATTGTTTGTGTCAAAACAAGAATGAAATATTTTTGTACTGCTTCACATGAAAATTGTCCATGAAAACTGATTGGACTAGAGATGATACATAGCATCATCTGAATGGATTTATTCATTTTCAGAATGCCCCAGAAGCTGTGCACCAAGTACGGCACAGTAATGACATTCTGGGAGAAGGGAAAACTCTTGTTGCTTCCATGTGCAACTTGTCAATTCCACATCCCGAGACCAAAAAGAAAAACTAGGCTATAGCAAAACGGAAGCGATAGATTAAACTTCTATTCCTCATTTTAGTCGTTGTGAAGGAGCACTCCCAGTACACATTTGAATACACATGGCTTGCGGTTCGGGCCCAATGCATACTGTGAAGCATGCAAAACTGATTCTAGAACCTAGGAGGACAAGATACAAGTTTCACACATTATTAACTCATTGTTCATTGAATAGAATGCAAAGTTAAGGTTGTAGTGAGCAAAGAGAATACCAGCAAGGAAAAATGCACCAAAAAAAAATAATTTCTGCTAAGATTCCAAGCTGAAATTAAAAACAAACAAACCAGATTGTAGAGCAAGCAAATAAATCCAAGGATGCATTGAATTATCCTCTCATTCTTCTTATATATGTATGCACTATTATGGAAAAGCAAAACATACCCCAGTGAGTTTTGTTGTTATTTTTCTTCCTTATACCATGCTTGCAATACAATGATATATTTTAAATTATAGTATTGTTTCTAGAAGGCCTAACCCCACAAAACTGTTGAAATGAGAATCATATTCTGGGGGACTCTTAGCTACATATTCTCAGATTGTTACAATGACCCTATGTCAATTCATTCTTTTTCTTCTGTTCTCTCACCGTGCTTTATTCATTCCTTGAAGCCCCACATGATTTCACTTAAAGCTTCTTTTGACAGCACAATTTCTTTGATCTACAGTTTTGTGAGCTTTTAATGACCATCAGGTATAAAAAGTATGTCTTACTCATGCTCACTGGCTGAAAAATTTTTTTATTTATAATTAGATCCCTGGACTCCATGGGGTTAGATCTTAATTTCATTTATACTGGTGTAAATCCAAAGTGAATTACAAAGGCAAACTAGAGATAAATCTGAGTAAAACAACACCAGAATCTGACACTACAGTACATCAGTCACATGCATCTGATAGCTTTTTTTGAAGTTAGGGACAGACCTGAATTTTGATCATATTCAAATATTGTAGTTTTCTTACTTGACAGCAAACCAAACCAAACCAAAAAAAAAAAAAAAAAAACCAACAAAACCCAAAAAAACTACACAAACTACAACAAGAAACTAAATCTAAATTTCCATACTATTATCACGCTGTGATATTACCCTCCAAACTTTTTTTTTTTTGTCTTCCAAAATTGATAGTCTTTTCTACTTTTATGTAGAATTTACATTAGACACAAGCTGGCTCTGATCAATCACTTGAGACTGAATGAAAAACGGAGAAATGGAATGGAAAGAACAAGCATTTTTATTGAAAAATTATATAGTAGCTTTAATAAGACTGAAAAAAATGGCAGATGGAAAGATTACACTTTCTTATTCTGGTTATCTTTGAAGATGTGTCTATATTGACTCAGAAAAATTAAAAGATCTGTTAATATCTGCGCTAGTTAACAATTCATTAAAAAATCGTTACTGTAAGGGCTTCATATAAAAGAGACATTTTTCTTCTGTTTCCATCAAACATGTCTGTCAGAATGCATTTGCTGTCATGTTAAAAAAGTCATATTTCTGGAAAGCAGCACTTGTGGGAATTCCATTACTCTTAACACAGTAGCAGGATGGTATTGTGACTACCTGAGGGCACTTCTTCCATGCAGCTGTTTGAAATATTCATAATGCCATATAAATCAGCTCTGATATGGTTCTGCATATGAACAGAGTATATTAATGTTGCAATTATTAAAAAAAAAAAAAAACAAAACACTTTTTCTTTTACCTTTTTTTTTCTTACACTTGGGACTTGAGACTGAAGAGGACAACACTTGCGTTATTTATTTTAGCACCTGAGAGTCTAATGTTTAAAATAAAAACCCAATTGCTAAATGAATAAAAGTCACACAACTGTCTTTCCTGAAGGAAGTTATACTTCAATCATTCTTTAATCATTTAATCATACTTTGCTAAAGATATCTAAATTCAGTGAAGAATGTTAGTATTCCTTTGAGATCTTCTGGACCATGCCAAAATTTGCAGAGCCATATTAAATTCAAGTGTTTATGGGTAAGGATGAAGAGGAAGGCAAATAAGGGAGATCTTGTGCTGGGAGTATGCTATAGACCACTCAACCAGGATGAGGAGACAGATGAAGTATTCTATAGGTGGCTGGCTGAAGTCTCACAATTGCCAGCCCTTGTTCTGGTTGGGGACTTCAACCTGCCGGGTATCTGCTGGAAATATAACACAGCAGAGAGCAGGCAGGCTAGGAGGTTCCTCGAGTGCGTGGAAGATAACTTCCTGACACAACTGGTAGGTGAGCCTACCAGGGGAGGTGCCTCACTAGATTTACTGTTCACAAACAGAGAAGGACTAGTGGGAGATGTGGTGGTCAGAGGCCGTCTTGGGTTTAGTGATCATGAAATGGTCAAGTTTTCAATTCGTAGTGATGTAAGGAGGGGGGTGTCGTGGTTTGGCCTCAGATGGCAACAAAGAACCACGTGTCGCTCGCTCAGCACTTCCCGGTATGGGAAGGATCAGAAGAAAAAGGCAAAACTCTTGGGTTGAGACAAAGGCAGTTTAACAGAACAACAAAGGGAACAAGAAAACAACAACAATAACACCGACAGAGAAATATACAAACGCGATTACGGAACCGCTGCTCCCCGCCGGTCCGGACCCGGGATGCGCCAGCCCGCTTCAAACCCGACTGCCTGCCCCCTCCCTCCTTTTAATCTCAGGGTGGGCGTGGCTCACATGGCATGGAATACTTAACCCTGTCCCTGCCGGAACCAGGACAGGGGGTTAGCAAAACCTTCACCTTGGACTTATGGAAGGCGGACTTTGGCTTGTTCAGAACACTGGTTGAGAGAGTCCCTTGGGATATAGTCCTGAAGGGCAAAGGGGTTCAGGAAGGTTGGATGCTCTTCAAGAAGGAAATCTTAAAGGCCCAGGAGCAGGCTGTCCCCAAGTGTCGCAAAATTAAAGGGCAGGGAAAATGGCCAGTCGGGATGAATAAGGAACTTCCGATGGGATTTAGGAATAAAAGGAGGGTTTACCACCTTTGGAAGAAGGGACAGGCAACTCAGGAGTACAGAGATCTTGTTAGGTTATACAGAGAGAAAATTAGGAAGGCAAAAGCCCAGCTGGAGCTCAATTTGGCTACTAACATTAAGGACAACAAAAAAAGTTTTTATAAATGCATGAACAAAAAGAGACCCAGGGAGAATCTCCATCCCTTACTGGATGCAGGGGGGAAAGTTGCAATCAAGGATGAGGAGAAGGCTGAGATACTGTCCTGGTTCTGGTGGGGACAGGGTTAAGTATTCCATGCCATGTGAGCCACGCCCACCCTGAGATTAAAAGGAGGGAGGGGGTAGGCAGTCGGGTTTGGAGCAGGCTGGTGCATCCCGGGTCCGGACCGGCGGGGAGCGGTGGTTCCGTAATCGCATTTGTATATTTCTCTGTCGGTGTTATTGTTGTTGTTTTCTTGTTCCCTTTGTTGTTCTGTTAAACTGCCTTTGTCTCAACCCAAGAGTTTTGCCTTTTTCTTCTGATCCTTCCCGTACCGGGAAGCGCTGAGCGAGCGACACATGGTTCTTTGTTGCCATTTGAGGCCAAACCACGAGATACTTAATGCCTTCTTTGCCTCCGTCTTCAATAGTCAGACCAGCTATCCCCAGGGTGTTCAGCCTCCAGAGCTGGAAGATAAGGATGGAGAACAGAACAACCCACCCATAATCCAGGAGGAAGTAGTCAATGATCTGCTTCTGCACCTAGATGCACATAAGTCTATGGGGCCAGATGGGATTCCCCCAAGAGTACTCAGGGAGCTGGCGGGAGAGCTCACCAAGCCTCTCTCCATCATTTATCAACAATCTTGGTCAACAGGGGAGGTACCAGATGACTGGAGGGTGGCTAATGTGACACCCATCTGCAAGAAGGGTCAGAAGGAGGATTCAGGGAACTACAGGTCTGTCAGCCTGATCTCGATACCGGGAAAGATCATGGAGAGGATTATCTTGAGCGAGCTCTCACGGCAAGTGCAGGGCAGCCAAAGGATCAAGGCCAGCCAGCATGGGTTTAGGAAAGGGAGGTCCTGCTTAACCAACCTGATCTCTTTCTATGACCATGTGACCCGCCTTCTGGACACGGGGAAGGCTGTGGACATTGTCCATCTGGACTTTGGTAAGGCCTTTGACACCGTCCCCCACAGCATTCTCCTGGAGAAACTGGCAAATCATGGCATAGAAAAGTGTACTCTTCGCTGGGTTAAAAACTGGCTGGATGGCCATGCCCAGAGAGTTGTGATTAATGGGGTGAAATCCTCTTGGTGGCCGGTCACCAGTGGTGTCCCTCAGGGCTCAGTTTTGGGACCAGTTTTATTCAATATCTTTACCAATGGATGAGGAGGTTGAGTGCACCCTCAGTAAGTTTGCAGACAACACCAAACTAGATGGGAGTGTTGATCTGCTTGAAGGTAGGAAGTCTCTACAGAGGGACCTGGAAAGGCTGGATCGATGGGCCAAGGCCAATTGTATGAGGATTAAAAAGGCCAAGTGCCGGGTCCTGCATTTTGGTCACAACAACCCCAAGCAATGCTACAGACTTGGGGAAGAGTGGCTAGGAAGCTGCCCAGCAGAAAAGGACCTGCGTGTGCTGGTGGACAGCCAGCTTAACATGAGCCAGCAGTGTGCCCAGGTGGCCAAGGCGGCCAACAGTATTCTGGTTTGTATCAGGAATAGCGTGGCCAGCAGGAGTAGGGAAGTGATCGTGCCTCTGTACTCGGCACTGGTGAGGCCTCACCTCGAGTACTGTGTTCAGTTCTGGGCCCCTCTGTACAAGAGGGACATTGAAGTGCTGGAGCGGGCCCAGATGAGAGCTACCAAGCTGGTGAGGGGTCTGGAGACCAAGCCATATGAGGAGAGGCTGAGGGAATTGGGCATGTTTAGTTTGGAGAAGAGGAGGCTGAGGGGAGACCTCATTGCCCTCTACAACTACCTGAAGGGAGGCTGTAGAGAGGTGGGTGTTGGCCTCTTCTCCCAGGTGAATAATGACAGGAGCAGAGGAAATGGTCTGAAGTTGCAGCAGGGGAGGTTTAGATTAGATATTAGGAAGAATTACTTTCCTGAAAGAGTGGTCAGGCACTGGAACAGCCTGCCCAGGGAGGTGGTTGAGTCACCATCCCTAGAGGTATTTAAGAAACGTCTAGATTTGGCACTTCAGGGCATGCTCTAGTGGCAGAGATTGTAAGTTTGTTGGTTTGTTTTTTTTTTTTGTGTGTGTATGGTTGGACTCGATGATCTCAAAGGTCCTTTCCAACCATAAAGATTCTATGATTCTGTGATTACTAATATCTTAGTCCTTGTGGTACTGCTCATAGGCAGAACAATTCCTTGGAGTGGGTGTGAGTCATTCTGAAAGCATAAAGTTTGTGAAATCAACTCTAATAGCAAAATCAAGGCCTGGGTATTTTCTTTTCCCATTGTTTTACAAAAAGAAATATGGTGCTCTGCCAATCCGGAGAGACCCTTTCAGGATATTAGAAAAAATAAATAGATTGTTTTTCACTTTAGATGATCTTGATACTAAAAATCTGCTTTTTAGATGTCTCTAGCTCAGAAAATGTTGAGGAACTAGAAGAAACATTGATTTGAGTGTACAATGTGGAAAAAAAATAATTTGTAAGCTTATTCAACAGTGAAAGATAGTGGCTTGAAGGTTTTGTAGTCTATTTGAAATTAGCAGCGCAACACTTTAGGGCAAAAGACACCGAGAAGCAACCAAAACATGTTCATTGTCCTTATGCTAAGTAATGGGCAATGTAATTTTAGTTTTCTCAAGTGGTGCTTCTGCCAGTATACTGCTAGCAGAATATTGTGAAACCATGTCCTATCCTTTAGATAATGAATAAGTATTTTACATGAACTATGTTTCATTGTGAATACAAACAGATATTGCTGTAAAGAGATTTCTTGACTTAGTTGTCATATTTCAACAGCAAACAGGTATCAACCTGAGATTCAGCATTTAGGAAAATAAGTGGCATTTGTAACAAAATGGCTAAAATTTAATAATGAAATAATTAATTTAGAAAGAATAACAAATGTTTCCTTATATTATTGTTTCATATAAAAGACCATTTACCTGTCAAAATACCTGTATCTCTTCCTTTTATAGGGGATCTTGAGTGAGGTGCCTTAGAATTAAATAAAAAAACCCAAACCCCGGATATCCTGAGAGTGCCTACCACATATTCATAGACTATGCTAACAATCACTTTTATATGAAATCGCAAAATAAGTTCTAATCTACGTTTTGCGTACAAGTTGATATGGATGTCCCATACGCCAAGAAAGCTTTTTCCCAGTTACAGGAATGTCAACCTGCTGATCTTGTTCCTTAGAAAAATGGTTATAATATAAGTTTCTATTAAGCTACTCTCTGTCCCTTATCTTAAATCCCTTATCTTAAATCTCAGAAAGTCCTGTAGAATATTCATTAGAACTTTATATTATATCCTAACACAGAGATTCTCCACTTGGTTACTTGCTACAAAAAAAAAAGGAGTCTTTCTGGACAGTAAAACAGTCCTTTCTTTTCCACGGTTTTCTCTGTCACCATGGTTTTTTTGAGAGGAATGACATGAAGCACTGAAGACACCTGGGTTCTTCATAACATCTGTAAGAAATGTGCTGGTTCATTACGCTGAAAAAGGAAAAAATGTCTACTTTTTCATAGGAAATAGTGTTAGTCCAAGTTAAAGCAAACAAAAAAGAAAAATAGCCTTCGGGAGCAGATTTTTACACATGCTTCTAGTGCAAAAAATTCAATATGATACTCTCCAGTCTCAGAGATCGATGTCAGTTCCCCATATTCATAATGCAGAGCCAAAGCCAAAGCAAAACACTGGTGTCCATAGATTGTGAAGAAATAGATTTTCTGCATGCCTTGATGTGGTACTCATGTTGCTGGGAGTGGAAACAGGGATCAATGCATCCTGCTTTAGAGACACATGTTGTATAATGTTGAAGTCAGGTTATCAGCTAATATGTGTTGTTAGCATGAAGGACCTTTGCAACCCACTATTACCTCTCCTGACAGACAAACATTAAGCCAAACAAAGAACGTTATCAGAAGACGTTGTATGGTTCAAAGGAAGTACAGCTACTCTGATACTACTGAGGTATTCCCTGTCAGTTTAGGTAATTTAATGTAGTTTTGAAATCAATAGAAAAGCCTACATCTCATATTAGTAAACAAAGCAGCATATTAACTTTCTATTATATTTAGTTTGAAATGGAACAAGCCCTATAAAACATTCCAGTAGTAAAAAATATTTTAGTGAACAGTTATCATGTTCAAGAGAACACATTTGTCATGAGACTTCATTCAGACCAATTAATTAACCTGAAAACTTGTTATGTCACGTTTTAAAAATGTAACAGAAGCCTCCCCAGTTGTTACGATGTCAGCTGGAGTGTGTGCTCTAAATTCATTAATAAAATATGTAGCTTCATTAGTTCCTCTGTATTTCACTTTTGTAGAAGAAAATAATCACATTCCTTGCATACTTCTAATATGAAAGGAATCTCTTCAAGGCATAGATAGATCATGAATGTGATGTCTCAATTATGTAATACGTAAATTCAAATGACTGATTGTCTGCATAAGAAATTATTCTCCAGTGCTGTGCTGCCATATCTAAGCAAATTTCCCTCTAATAATTCCTGAAACGGAAAGAAAGGATTAAAAAGATTACTTTTTTAACAAAATTTCTTTAAGCATGTTTAATTTATATGGTTTCCAAGCATCAGTTCATCACTAAATCCTTGAAATTGTCCACAGTGTTTTGTATTTAAAAAAAAAACTCAAAAGTTTGGCTTTTGTGTTTATATTTGCCTGGTTGCATTTTTAATGTTCCTACTTGATTAAGGGAGAACCAAAACCAATTTCTATAATTAGAAAATTATGGCAAGTCATTGGAAAATTGAGTATGTTTACAGGAGATGTGTGGGAGATTTTGCCTTTGTGCCCAGATAATTAACAAGCTTGTCTATTTAATCTCAAAATGCAGCAAGTTTGATTTGATGAATTTACCTTGCAGTAACTCAATCTTTTAATTCTGTTTTTTTGTGGTTTGTTTGTTTTTTTTTTTGGGTTTGTTTTTTTTTTTTTTTTTAACCAATGATTATTAAATTATGATTTACTGGGAGTTTATTAATAATAAAGAAGATAGTCTTTCACCTGTAGGGTTTGAGTTCCATCCAGCTCAGCAGGAATTAAAAAACTATTCCTATCTAATTAATTTCAGTGGTTCATACATGAAAGACTTTCAATTTGAGTTCCAGTGTCACTAAGTTACAACCATACTTTCATTAATTGCCAGACTCATCAGACAGCAAGAGCTTTAAAAACTCACTTAAACTGAACTCTGTACTATCTACCTCCTTCATAAGGGTCAAGCCTGACTAAGAAAACGCATGTGGGGAGCAATCTTTGCTACAGACTCGTGAGCACACAAAATGAATTTTCTGAAGCTGGCAGGATGAAATCTCTCAGCCCCACCCACTCTACAACATGCTTTGAAGTTAATGTAATAGGTAGGTTGTAACTAGCTTAGCTGAGGAGCCATATTTTCTTAAGCATACTGAGAAAAATAGTCAATCATTTAAAGTTCAGCATTTCTACAACCAGCCCCAGGACTGAGGACAGCAAAGGCCTTGAGTCCCTGCACCCTCTGCAATTCTCCCTCACTGGGTCTTTTTTGTTCAGGTACCTTTACCATACACAAAGACACTCTTCAAACAGACAGCTTAAGAGTTATTTATTAACACAGCAATTACCTTTTCTCAAATACAAAAAAAAAGATAGCTACGAATACAGTGGTACTAAGCTGAACATTATATTAATATGCTCAGCACTGTGGATGAGACACCCAATCAGTTTCTGCTGGACAGGCATGTGCCAGTTAAGTGAGGTATAATTCTTTCCTTGGAACAGGACGATCTTGATGTTGCTATGTTACTATCCATTTTTTCCTTAGGTTACATATCTTTTCATTCATCCTGGGCTGCACCAAAAGAAGTATGGCCAGCAGGTTGGGGGAGGTGATTCTACCCTTCTACTCCGCTCTGGTGAGACCCCACCTGGAGTACTGTGTCCAGCTCTGGAGTCCTCAGCACAAGAAGGACATGGACCTGTTGTTGATCAGAGGCATGGAGCACCGATGTTACGAGGACAGGCTGAGAGAGCTGGGGTTGTTCAGCCTGGAGAAGAGAAGTCTCCGGGGAGGCCTTATAGCAGCCTTTCAGTACCTACAGAGGGCCTACAGGACAGATGGGGAGGGACTCTTTATGAGGGAGTGGAGCGATAGGACAAGGGCTAACAGTTTTAAACTGAAATAGGGGAGATTTAGATTAGATATTAGAAAGAAATTCTTTACTGTGAGGGTGGTGAGACACTGGAACAGGTTGGCCAGGGAAGTTGTGGATGCCCCTTCCCTGGAAGTGTTCAAGGTGGATGGGACTTTGAGCAACCTGGTCTAGTAGGAGGTGTCCCTGCCAAAGGCAGGGGGGTTGGAACTAGATGATCTTTAAGGTCCCTTCCAGCCCAAACCATTCCATGATTCTATGTTGGTACCTTTCCTCTTACAAATCTTCCTGTTAACAAATGCTTGTTACTACTATCTACATGAAACTGTAGTTGTACCACACAAAGATCAACAACAGTAAAAAAAAAAAAAAAAAAAAAATAGATACATACATATATCTAGATACATAGATACATAGGTACATAATACATAGATATTGACACCTGATCAATTAGAAAAATTGCTGTCAGAACCAAGCCAAGTAAAACAAAGTTACAGGCAAGTCAAAATAAGCTGAGACAAACCTCAAGCCTGACAGACCTTAATCTTCAGACCTTGCAAACTCAGTACAATATGAATAAATCCTGTTACAAGCAACAAGTGGAAACATCTTAAATCATTCAACAAAACAAGAAAAAAACCATGATTTGATCTCTAATACTTTTCAAACTATTTGAAAGATCAGTTATTGCTTAATCAGTTTCCCACTATTGTCAATTGCTTACGGGATGCAGTAAAAGATCAGCAGGGAGTACGGAAAGGCATATATAATCTTGCTGGGGCTTTTAGATTAGGGTGGCTTTTTGGTTTTGTTTTGTTTTTGGTTTTGTTTTTCATTTTTTCACATTAATCTTTAAAATTCCTGTTAACAGAATCAGATGAGGAGTTTTTTTTAGGTCATCATATTTATCACTTCTTCCTTTGACACTCATTTGGTATCTCAAATTTTTTTTCTCTTTTTCTCTTTTACAGGAGAACAACTCATGTTCTGGTGCTAAAATGGACCATTTCAGAAGAGGACATTTCAGTATTATAGTTACTGCTATTACAGTACTTCAGAGTTGAATATTCACAGCATATGATGTTTTATCAAAATACCTATTGTAATGGCATAGTCATCATCATGATGTCGGATACTCTTCCATACAGTATGAATTATAAATTAAATCTCAACCTTTAAATAAGGGGTCAAAGGTGTAACATAACAACAACAAAAATAACAATAACAACAACAATAATGTTATTATTATGATGCTACACCCATGAGCCATTATTATTGTTGTTCTTCTTGTTAACTGTTAATTTAATAATAATTAAATAATTATTATTTAGTTATAAAAATTCAGGCTGGAGAGGATTTCAGGACATTTCTAGTCTAAGCTCCTGCTCTAATCCGGGCCATCTCTGAGGTCAGGTGAGATTGCTCAGAGCTGTGCTCAGTCTGAATGAGTCCAGGGAGGACCACTAGGACAGTTGGGGCTGGAGCACTTGCCCTATATGGAGAGGCTGAGGGACTGGGTCTTGTTCCGTTTGTAGAAGAGATGGCTGTGGAGGATCTGAGAGCAGCTGCCCAGTGCCTACGAGGAGCTCAGCAAGGGGATAGAGCCAGCCTCTTTGCAGCGGTGTGCATCAAGAGGATGAGAGGTGGTAGGTATAAATTGAAATGAGATGCTCAGACTGTGTGTAAGGAGAAATCTCCCCACCTTGAGGGCAGTCAGCAGGGGAATATGACAAAAAACAATATGAGGCTTTTCAAGTTAATGTATCCATCTGATTAAAGAGACTTTTAAGCAAAACTGCTAGTGAAACGCTCCTACCAAGAGTATGTTGGTCTAGGCGTGGAGGTAGCCCTGCAGAGCATCACAGTGAATCATGACATGCTATGTGTACAGGAGGAGAGGGTAACTGTCAGGACAGTGTGCAGGGGGACCCAGGGCTGGCTGTGCCTTCCTTGATAGGCAGCATCCCTCAGGGCTTGAGTGTAGCGGGCAGAGCTGGCAGCCAGCAGCACAGTCCACCGTCCAGGAGACCAGCTCCCCACAGAGGCAGGGCAAGAGGCAGGGATGGGCACAGGCACCCTGGGGCCTGGCTGAGCCAAAACGGGGCCCTGGGCCCTGGGCAGAGGTCCCATCTGAGGGGCCTCAGGGACAGCAAGGCTGAGCGATGCCCTCAGGGCCCTAAGTAGAGTAACTGGGACCATCATTAGCAACCAAAATACCTGCATTTTACACCATGATAAATCTCACTAATCTAGCCCCTTAAATTACTGAAGTGATTTTAGGCAAATATTTTTTATTTCCTCTAAGTTTAAACCAAATACTCCTCTGTGTCTTACTGCTGCTCCTTATTATGGGTTTCCAGGAGGGCTGGGGTTGTCATAAAAGCACCTCTGCACATCAGAAAAATGGAATAAGTACTTTCCTGAAGGTAGTTACTCCATCTTTACAAGGGTGTCATTTAGTAAAATCTAGACCTATTCTTGTGGAAAAGTCAGCTCTCATAGCAAACAAACAGTGCCATTATCTGTGCTTGTGCAGTATATATTTGATGATCATCAGTAATCCCTTTGTTGAATCTAACCTGTTATCTCTACTACAAATAAAGGCTGCAGAAAATTACAACCAAAGTGTTAAGGTGCTAACAGGCATTACCTCACGAACAGTACCACACATTATTGTCATCCAACTCTAAACAAAGGCTCAAGGCCTGAAAAAATAAATATCTTTGATTGCAAAGCCTGATGGCTTCAGCCACCTCTGACAGAAAAAAGAAAAAAAAAAAAAAAAAAAAAAAAAGGAAGAAAAAGGAAAAACAGAAAAAAAACCAAAAAATATAAAAGGGAAAAACCAAAACAAAACAAAAAAAAAAGAGAAAATGTCTGAAGCAGCAATTTTTGCTATCAAGTAATTACAACTGAGTTTAGTCCCACATTACTTCTAACTGGGAGGTCCTGTACATTTGATAGTCTGTCCTTGAAAGCTACAATTTTGACTGTAAGCTTTGTCATCTTGCACAGAGTAATGATAACTCACATGTACTCTCCTAGCCTGAGCTATGTTAATTTAATGCTGGAGTTTAATTAGCCTTTTGCCACCAAGTGATTAAGATGCACCCTGTTTCATCCAGAAGTCATGTCCTGCTTTTAACACACTATCAGTCTATTCACGTTCTCATGCCTGGCTTTTATAACTGTCTGTAAAACTGTCCTTTATAAACTTAGAAATTCAGGACTGTTCAGCTGCTCAGAAAAAAAAAAACAAAACCGTTGTGCAACAGCACATTTCATAGAGCAGCTTAACAACTACACTAAAAAAAATTAAGTTGTAAATCTGATAATGCATAAACAGAGACTCTGAGCTATGGGAGTGGTAGAGCTTTGCATTTTGCTTAAAGAGAGAGCTGGACAATATAGCCTCTTGATTTTCTCAAAAATCAGATTATACCTGCATTAGTTCTAGTTATGCACATGACAAGAGTCCAATATTAGACTAAGCATATTGATCACTGTAGTGCAAAGCACTCTTTTATTACATGTTAGAGTGGCTGATCAGGCACAAAACCTTTTATGCCTCTCCAAATGAAAACTCAATATTTTTTCATTGTCAAGGTCGTAATTTACATTAACTGGTCTTCTACTCAAAATAAAGTCTATGAGTTTCATATCCAGAGTAAGTCAGTTCTTTGAGGTGGGTGAAACATTACTCTCCAGACCTTTAAGTGGAACGTTCTTAATGAACTCTGGTCTGATATATCACGTTTCTTGTCATTTAAAGTTGTTATTCTGATATAGTACCAATACATATACATAGATATGCACACTCAACTTATTTATCTTTGCATTAAATGGGTAAAGTATATATTTTATACTGGGAATGTATTTATATTTTTAGAACTAGAAATTATTAACTTTCTCTACAAGTTTTTAAATAGTTGAAATGGTGTAGCTGTCAAACTTCTCGAAGCTTTCCATGTTTTTGCAGATGTTCAGATCTGCTGGTATCACTGAGATACAAAGTCCTTACCCTGATGGACAGCACTCACAAAATAATAAAATGTTATAATACAAAGAACTGAGGCGAATAAAGTAGATCTTGGATTATTTTACAAGGATGATAATGCAGAGAATTCCTTTCCTGAATTCCATTTTTCTAATGTGGTGCCATGCATTATTGTCCAGAAACCACAAAAGAGCTACACAGCTTGTTGAAAGTGTTTCAGATGGGGTCCAGCTACACAGGTATTAAAAGCTGAGCAGGCTTTTTTGTAGTCCTCTCTACAGGGTGAAAATTAACTTACAGGAAGCAAACTTGAACTTTCTTTTTTTTTTTTTTTTTTTTTGTGTCAAAGTATGAATTTAAAAAAAAAAAAAAGTCCAAAACTTATCATGTGCTTACCTGCAAACTGATGAGAAAAACTTTCAGCAGCTTGCTAACTAACCAGGAAAATGCCTCACCCTCATCTTGTACAACACAGTTCCTTAAGTAAACTAACTTCACGATCAAAATCACCTTAATTTTACCGTGTATTAGCAGGCTGTCACCTGACTCACATCTAATATTGAGATTCATAAAGTAGTTGTTTATCCCTTTACCTACCTAGAAAGAGTAAATCTTTTAATAGAATTGATACTCACTCTATTTTCATCTGAACAGTCTTGGGTGACATACTCACATTCCGATCACTTTGAAACAAGGAGCATCCATCTTTCCCTGGCCAAAGACTGGAGGTTAGTAACACTGACCCATGATGACTTGCTGGGAGAACAGGAGATTCTCAGTCAGTCAGCAACTCCTAGACTTTCATAGTGCTTTTTCTTTCACATCTGACTAGATAAAGTTATTTGGTAAGAAAAGATGTCAAACCTGTGTGATAAACAGCCTCAGTTAAACTTTGTTGTACCTCACGCTGCACAGACAGTATCTACTGTCATTTTAAAAAATGTATCTGCAGGAATCAGTGCTTCCATGTTACACCATATTTCATAAGCAGCACTTACTAAGAGTATTGAATATCCAATTTAAATTCCTTCTGCAGTCACAAAGGATTTAGTCCAACAAAACTCTTTCCTCAGAATTGTGCTTCTTCTAAGTTAAAACTTTGACATGTTGATGTGACTTAGTAAGAGAAGTTATTGAAACCAGTCTGTTTAACTGTGGAAAAATCAAGACACACTATAAGGCAAACCTTCTACTTTGCAGGAAGGGAACTCAATTAGTAAAATAGAAGGATGGAATCCAGTTTCTGCTCAAGACAAAATTTGTGCATTTTACACTTCAGTCTTCTGATAAAACAGTGAGTAGACTTGATTCTGGAACTGAAAAACATGTGATTCTCCCATCCAGGCTGCCTGTCCTGATAATTAAACTTAAGAAACACATTTATTCTTTCTATGTCTCTATCTAGCACACATTTTTGTTGGTTGTTTGTTTTGTTTTAATGCAAAAGAAAAACATCCTTAAAAGCACCTCAGTCACTGTCTATATTATCTAGAACACACAGTTGGTTAATTCTCTTGAAAGTGTAATGATGGACTTTGAACCTTTACTAGAAGAATTAAACAATCTGATGTAGCTTTTCCATGACTTGGGTGAGAGTTGTAGAGATGTAATTGTTAAATAAAAGGTAAGGCTATAATACTGCTCCTTCATTTTTATGTGGTTGAAATACGAATTAGGAAAGTTTATTCCCCTTTGAAAATAAAATGCTGGCATTTAAATCTTGAGCATAAAGACATTTCTCCTAATAGTACAGAGTAAAATTGCCAAATCCTCCATGACAACCGGTTTTGGCAGCTTTCCGCTCAGTAGGTCGCCATTCTGCATGCCTAAAAAGTAGGTCTATATGGTCAGTGTAGTTAATTAGTTCTGGATTTCAAGATAAGCAAGTCCAATTAAACCAACCCAAATTTTGTAGGGGAAAAAATTGTACAACTGCTCATTATGCTTAATAACACAGGGTAAAGGCACATCCAAGCCATTCAACTAGCTTTTGGGCTGAAAGGGAGTAGAAGTTCAGTTGTTTGTACAACTTCATGCAGACCTTAAGTCACTGTAAATGCATCTTGAGTCAGCAAGAGCTTTGAATTAGATTTATCTATTTTTGCTTGCAGGGAGTTCCCTTGTTTAGACTACCTAATAAATAGAGAAAGCTTTAAGTAAGAAGGTAAGATAGGAATAGAAGTTGAAAAAAAGGTTTATAGGCAGCTTTTTGTGTCTTTGTAGGGTAGGCCTCAAATTTCAGGCTTGTTTTTAATTAGCTCACTCATTTTATGAACTGAAATCCCTTAAGGTGCCTACCAAGTTTTTTGTTTCAGTCTCTGCTTGAGCCGCAGCTTCCAAGTTCCTTCCTGTGATTCTCATATTTGCTGCTATAGCCACACCCTGTACCTTGGAGTCTTCTTTCTTCTAAGTATACTTTGTTGCTTTTCAAGGAAGAAATAGCCTTCCCTTCTTCCTGAGTATCTGACCTGTTTGCAAGATATTTTAAAGGAAAATAAATATGCAATCAAAGGACAAATAAAATACTCTGCTACTGTCAGGGAGCATAGTGTCTGTTTTAAGACTGAGGATTCCCCTGAGAGAAGCCAAAATGTAGGTAAAATAATGTTAAGCAGTTTGGTGCTTTTTTTTATGATCTGGCCCTTAAATATGTTAATTGTTTCTATACTAAAATGTTTATCTGTCATTGTCTTTTTACAATACTGTATTTACCATTAAAACTTGTTGCAAGACATAGCTGTTAGTGACATCATCGTACAGATAAATTGCAGAAAATCAGTATCCCCAGCACAGACATTTCAGGAAATCATTAGTCTATGTAGAAACCTTAATCCATTTATTATTACTGGAATTTATTGTAGTTTGATAAAAACAGTTCTACAAAAGCAATTCTTCTAACATTAATTTTTTTAGTGTATATTCTTCACCGACTGCTTAATTATACGCTAATTATTTTGAGAGCAGAGCCAGATTCTTACTAAAAGAAAATGTTCTATTTCCCAGACCAAAACGCTTATGCAGAAACATGTTTATGGCTGAAAACATTAAGTCTTTTTGCATGGCAGTTGAGTCACCTCTTCTTACAGCTTTACTTCAAAGTGCTTAAATGCAAAGCTCTTTTTCAGCTGAACATTTCAATTTGAGCCCACACCATTTCTTCCTAAGCTCTTTCCTTCATACATTATAAGACTATTCTAGGGTGAAGAGGAGCATGTTGTAGTTATGTTCATACAGTCCTCTAGAAAAGGGGTTCTGTTGGTAGATTTTGTTCAGCTTGGTATTGTCTTAAGAGAAATTTAATCAAGCACAGATAAAACCATACAAAAGTAGTAATAGTAGTAGTAGTGGTAGTGGTGGTGGTGGTGGTGGTGGTAGTAGTAGTAGTGGTAGTGGTAGTGATAGACCCTCACCTCCCCTTTATCCAAAGATTTATCTGCTGATTTTTTGTTGCAGAGAGTATGTACTTCATACCATTACTGTGACCGATCAAGCAAAGTACTTATCATGTGTAGCTATGACATAGGGCTCTTATCTTCATTTGAGAGATTGGCCCTTTCACAGTAGAATTCTTCCAGTAACAATGATAGGTTATTCCTGAGGACATTCAACTTAGAAAATTGTTTTAGAAGAAAGCCAGTACAGATGAAACTTAGACTTCTATAGCTCCTGCAAATACATCCTTGCTGCTGTAAAATGTTAGAGGAGAACATTGTAATTTGGTTATATCCAGATGCAACAGAGCTCTTCTACCATTCTTACTGCACACACTCCAGGCCTCTAGTCTGTCATTTTGTATCTCCAAAATGTTCTTGCAGCCCCCAAGGGGTCCAAGAATCTCTGATAGTGACACATTTCTTATAGCTAAGGATAGCAGTGGAAAGCCAATTATAATAGCTTCCCTACTAGGCCCTGTGGTGTTTGAATCTTTGTAACTCTTGTGGCTTAGTTTTCTCTGAACTGCACTGTTAAATTTCTAAAGAGACCACCCTTCGAGGCAGTCACCATTTTCTGAATCAGAACTGATGAAGAACACTGTGGAGGAGACACACTGTGCTCTTTCAGGGGAATTTCATTATAGTTACTTCTGCTTTGTTAAATCTAAACTTTTAAAATGAAGTCGAGGTGAAGACAGTTATGCTACACCATCACTTCTCATTGCCACTAACTTTACAGAAGAGAAAATATTTGTTAAAAGGTTGCATGTACTTTCAGTCCATCCATTCCACCCCCTTGCTAGAAACTGAACTGTTAAAATACTGTACTCTGAAGTCCAAACACTTAAGAGTGTGAACTGGATAAAAGAGGATATGTGCCCTATAAATAATTAATTAGAATCTTCTTGATGTCTAACGGTATGATTCAGGATAAAAGCCAATTAAATAAAATGTATTCTGACTGGAAGGATAATTATTATTTCACACAAACAGTTTGCTTCTACATCAAGTGGGGACCATCTTAAAAATTAAACACCAGCTTAATTTAATGAGTGACTTTGAAAGGACAAAAAATGGGTTCTAGAAGAAAAACTATTAAATAGCCTTAGGGGTAGGAACACTAGAGAGGTTTATAATCTGGCATTTTCTTTATTCTTTGCTAGTATAAAATCAGATCACAAGCATTTTAAAGTAAAGAGTAATTTTGCAAGAAGCTTAAAATTTTAGCGACTGCTACGGTTCATGAATGTGATTAATAGTTTCACCCTGTCTCTCCATCCTGCTCCCAAGAACTACAAGGAAAACAGGAAATTTTCTAGATTTTATTTCAGTGTTTTCAGTGTAAAATACTTCATAAGCCCCCAGTAATATACTTCTTTTTCAATGTCTATCAAACTGAGAAATTTGTTTCTCCACCAGAATTTGAGAAGAAATATAGCAGATTATAGCCTTTTCTTCCAATACTATTTTAGAGCAGTTCTGAACTTTTTTTCTCTCTGACAATGTCAGAGAGAACAGAGGAGCGGCTCAGGACTCTGTGTTTGTCTAGTTTGGCGAAGAGGAGGCTGGGGGGTGACCTCATTGCTCTCTACAGCTTCCTGAGGAGGGGAAGCAGAGAGGGAGGTGCTGAGCTCTTCTCCCTGGGATCTAATGCCAGGACTCGTGGTAATGGTTCAAAGCTTCACCAGGGGAGGTTCAGACTGGACGTTAAGAAGAATTTATTTACCAAGAGGGTGGTCAAACCCTGGAACAGGCTTCCTAGAGAGGTGGTTGATGCCCCAAGCCTGTCAGTGTTTAAGAGGCGTTTGGACAATACTCTTAATAATTTGCTTTAACTTTTGATCAGCCCTGAATTGGTCAGGCAGTTGGACTAGATGATCGTTGTAGGTCCCTTCCAACTGAAAAATACTCTACTCTACTCCTATTCTATTCTATTCTATTCTATTCTATTCTATTCTATTCTATTCTATTCTATTCTATTCTATTCTATTCTATCCTATCCTATTCTATTCTATTCTATTCTATTCTATTCTATTCTATTCTATTCTATTCTATTGTATTCTTGTCATAGACAGGCATATATTTTGCATTGCTAAAATCCTTCCTTCATGATAACTCCTTCTTCTTTATTCTCCTGAGTCAAACTGAATCTTAGGAGGTGTACTTTTCTTTTTTACCTTAGGACTTTTTTTTTTTATTTTTCCATTTTTTGGTCCTCTCATGAGATTTACTTTCCAAGTATTTGAAGTATGCTTTTTTTTTTATGATTCAATCTAATTTAAGCTCCACAGAAATCAGGTTGCAGTCTGTCTTTCCTTCACCCACAACATCCCAAAAACACAGCAGATGTATGGTGAAGTTAGAAAAATAGAAATTCAAACAGCAATATAATATCGTCTAATGTATTGTTCTTCCTTCATAGAATTGTTAATCATCATTAATTTGAAAGGTATTGGTTCTAAACTGTTTATGCAGTATGGAGTTGCCAAGGAATACATGAATCCAGGGAAACTTTTGACATAGTTTAAATGGTTAGAAAGAAGCTGAGAAGAGTGAGTTCATTAGAAAAATCTGGGACTGAAGTCTTTCAACATCAGAACAGTCTCAGCAAAATACTTTCAACTTAGTAGTTTAAATATGACTGATGTCTTTTGTTTTTTAAAAAAAAAGTTATTTTAAATTAAACAGCATGCAAAATGTTGTGGAATACTATCAGTCCGTATTAATAATACACATTTCATAACTCATAATTTATAATCATCTAGTCCAATTCTTTGCTCAAAATTAGATCAGGTTGCTCAGGGCCTTCTGCAGTCAAGTTTTGAAATTCTTCTAGGACACAGATTCCACAGCCTCTCTGAGAAACCCACAGCAGTGCTTAGCTGTTCTCAGGGTAGTGCTTAACCACAACATTTACTTTATTTAATGTATTTCATGTAATACAGATGTAGGTCTGTCCCTGGTCTCCAGACAAGATAAAAATCACAGTCCATCATGTTGTTGGTTTTTTTTAGCAATTTTTCCATATGTCTTATAATTCTATGGGCTGGGTTTTGGTGGCTTTTTTTTGGGTTATTTTTTGTTTGGTTTTTGTGCGTGTGTGTGTGTCAGTACTATAGCATATTTTCAGTTTTTCAAGAAAACCAAAAATTAAGTGAAAAATTACTGCATTCTTCTGAAGGAATATTTTGTTCTTGTTGTATACTTACATATATGATACTAATTTTTTGAACATGCAGATCAAAGCAAGTATATGGAATTATACGTCTTCTACCTGTCTCCAAATTTAATTACTCATTGGTATCAATTAAACCTCAGAAATTGTTTTTTTAAATTAAATTTGACATTCTCAGTAAATATTCAATAGAAACTCCTGCTTTTAAGGAATGTCTGCTATATGTGAAATGCAGTCGTGCAAATTACTTTTGAGGTGTCTGACTGGCCAACAGAGACATCATGGCAAATTGTATGACAAAATGTATGAGAAAACATAGGAAACTGTTGCGACCTTTAGGTTATTATAATTGACAATTAAAGGAAATATAAAAGCAGAAAATAATAGTTTACTTCCAAAATGGGCACAAATAACTTAATGAAAACATTGTGCATGAAGAAAATAATAATTCAAATAAATGATTATGTCATCAGTTTCACAAAATGAAGCTCTAGTAATCAGAACATAAAAAAGAAAAAAAAAGGGATATTGGAGATGAAGCTAGACCTAGGCATAACTACTGGTCTTAAGAGAAATATTTATCACTACAATTGTTATGAAGCTACCATTTTATATGTCTATACCTCACAGACAATATAGCTATCTGCTTTTATATTAAAATTACTTGCCGGTAATTCTGAAAATTTACAGAAATGTCATCATTTTTCAAGGTTTTAATGTTCAGTAATATTTCAAATTTGAGCTAAGCTAAAATTCAAAAGCTTGACATCGTTCAGCCTAAACTCTTGAGGAAGTCATGATTTTTGTCATGAGAATTAAACCTACCCAGAAGTTCAGACTCTTTACAAGACATAAACATGGTAGCCACCTTCTTTCAAAAATTGGTGACTCTTCAATATGTATATAACTATTTATACAGAGAATTCACCAAACAATTTAGACAGACTAATTTAGGCCTCTCTTCAGAGTGATGGGTTTAAGAACTATAGTTGCCAATAATTCTGTAACCACAGATTAAAATTATAACAGAGAATGGAACTGGAGAAATAAAGTTAATAGTTTCCACTAGCTATCCTGATACAGCCACCATACCAGAGTGTAAAAGTACACTATCACATACTTTAACCGACCAGTTCATTCTGTGCATTCATGATTGTGGTTGCTTCAAATAAGTTATTTTACTCACAGTTCTCCAACAGCAATTTTCAGAACCTACAGTTCTCTCCAAAAGAAAACCATTGTGA
The DNA here is from genome assembly GCA_947846985.1 of Fratercula arctica. Lineage (NCBI taxonomy): Eukaryota > Metazoa > Chordata > Aves > Charadriiformes > Alcidae > Fratercula > Fratercula arctica. The sequence goes on along the minus strand of CANTUZ010000001.1, from coordinate 44,673,938 downwards.
AGTTCTGGAGGTAGAGATCCTCATGACACATTTCAAGGCTTATAATATATAGGCTAATTTTTGTGCTAGACAAGCACATGGTCTACAATACAACAGTTACATTATTTCAAATATTTTAAATTGAAAGAATACATGCATACACAATCTCCTTAAAAATTATTTTTTTTTTTTTTGACATAAAAGGTCACTGAATGCAGTTAATAAAAATCAAAAGGCCAAATAACACAGCATGGATGTGGCCAATTTGCTCATAAAGGGCTATTGAGCCATTCTTTGTCACTTGACTCGACCACGATTCATTCCTTGAAGTATATGCATTTGACAGTGTACAGATAGAATACCTAGCCAAGAGCAGAAGATAGATCATGTTTCACACTCTAATGTTGTTTTAGAAGTTACAAGTGTTTTTCTCTATTCAGGCATTTTAGATGAGATTTAACCAACGTATGTTAGATATGTGCTAAATGAGACAACCTGCACTCTGAAACTATTTTTCTCCTTTGACTCAAAAATACCTGTTGGAAGGGAAGGAAGATGAGGGACCCAGATTCTTTTCAGTGGTGCTCAGTGACAGGACAATAGGCAATGGACACAAATTGAAATACATGACATTCCATCTTAATACAAGAAAAAAACTTTTTTATTCTGAGGGTGGTCAAACACAAGTTGCCCAGAAGGGTTATTGTGTCTCCATCCTTGGGCATATTCAAAACTTGACTGGACACAGCCATAAACAACCTGATCTATGTGACCCTACTTGAGCAGGAGAGTTGGACTAGGTGATCTCAAAAGGTCCCTTCCAATTTCAACAATTGGGTGATTCTGTGATTTTATTGCTCTTGGTTGTTATCAAAAGGTATATTATCTCAGCTGATGTCTTATGACATGTTTGTAAATAAAAAGTTTCTTTCTAGTGATAAAACAACTATGTTACGTGGAAATAACAGAGTAATTTTAAAAATCCTTGATAGGTGATACCAGGATAGCACAAGACATATGTGCAAAGTTTAAGAAAGCATTCAGTTGCCCTACATTTGCTTTAACAGCTTGGTTCTTGAGAACAGTTAAAACCACCAATTATTCCTCCAATCTGAATCATCAAAAACAAACAAAAGACTTTAAAGAGGCATTCAAGGTGTGATTAGAATAATCTGATCTCAACAACAAAGTCATAAGCAATTAAAAATATAGCAACTACAGCAAATAGGGGTAGGTGTGTAATTAAGTTAATACTGTGTAAACAACCACAGGATGTCTTCCAGGTCCACAGGAAACCATTAAAATGCTAGCAATGCCAATGAGACAATGAAGTAAACTGCAGCACAAGAAGTAGAGACAGAGGAACTTAATCATATTAATGTAAGCACTAAAAAAGGTAATAAAATAGCTAGTGCTGTGCCATTAAAAAATAAAACTCCCTTTTGCTAATAACATAAATAAACCAAATAAGAGAAATGGCTGTTTTCCTACCTTTGAAATAGCCATTTGAAATGTAACTGGGCAATCCTAAAAATCATGGTCATGAAAATTTATTATAAGAACATCCAAGTAAATGTATTAAGAAAAATCGAACTATTTCCTTTTCCCTAGATGCATATAAGTGCTATCACCCCCAAGGTATCATTACACTAGTTCTACAAAGGCTTAAATATTCATTTACTGCTATGTACTCTATTAAATCACTTTCTCTTTTGGTCACCTTCCAGAAGCAGTTATAAATTAAAAACACACCTCTAATTTGTCTTCTTTCCCTTTTGTAATATTAGTATACCACTAACATTATACTTTTTTTTTTTTTAAGGCATTTTCTGTAGTATGTCATTATTTATTCATTTTAAAGATTTGTAAACTACAGATTTCATGATCCAAGTGTTTAAAAAATTGTGGGAAAAAAATGTTTTGGGGTACTAATTACTAATATTTTTAGCTACTGACACAGGGGAAAATACTTAATCATCCCCTTGTATAATGTGTCTTCCTTCTAATAATAGTAATATCTATTATTTTTTCTCTGTTCTTTGTAATTAAGAAATTTGGCTTTGTAATTTGATATTGTTCATATGTAATTCACAGGATTTATTTGATTCCTAATGTATTCAAACACCTTACTATCCTTATTTCTATTAGACCATCCCTCATCTCCTTCCAAGAAGAAAGGCTGCCATAATGATACTTATTTTAATACACATTGTTGCGATCTCATTTTTATTTAATTTGTTAAGTAATTATAGTTTAATAATTATTCAATTATACTTCAATATATATCCAATAGTTTAAAACCAGAAGCTGTGGGAAATAAGTACCTTCCTGAACTGACCACTGGAGACTAGGAGAGACATGCTAAGGCAATGGAAAAATCACCAGAAACTTATACATGGGACACTGGATCACAACCTAGCCTCTATTAATTGAGAGAGAAGTTGAGATGATTGGCTCCAAGCAGATCTAGACATCTGAAAGTAGCTGTCTTGGTTTCAGATTTTATCTCATCTTTATAATCAGGTAACTGAAGACAATTTCATAACTGTTTATACATGCAGAAATGAATTATTTTGAGCAGGAACCATTTACTGTTCATTTGTAATAACAGTGTTTGCTTGAACAGTTCAACATCTCTGTTCCTGTCTTCATAGAACATCTCCTAAAGATTTTTTTGTTTGTTTGATATGATTAAGAGTGTGTTTGTGTGTACATAAAAAAATATACATAGATCTGTATAAAAACACTTGCATATCTTATATACACTTAAAAGTCTTAAAAGCTAAGTCTTAAAAAGTCTTAAAAGTCCTTGTCAAAGACTGATTTTTTTTCTTGGGGGGGGGGGGGGGGGGTGAGAAAAGAAAAAAGTAATTAGCTAGATATTGGAATTAGATATTCTGAAAATGGTGAAATGGAATATGCTATCCATTCTGAAATGGATAATTCGTAGAATCACATCAGTACAGAATCATTGAGATGGAAAGGGTCCCCTGGAGATCATCTAGTTCAACTTCGCTGCTCAGAGAAGGGCCATCTAGAACAGGCTGGTCAGGGCCATGCTGCTTCTTCCTTACTCACACCTACCAGGTATTTATACACATTGACAATATCCCCCCGAGCCTTCTCTGCTCCAAGTTGAAGAGCCTCAGCTGTTTTAGACTTTCCTTGTATGACAAATGCTGCAATTCCTTAATCATCCTCATGGTCCTTCATTTAACTTGTTCAAGCATGTCTACATACCATTTGTACTGGGCAGTCCAGATGTGGACCTGGCACTCCAGATGTTGCCTCCTTTCTGACTCTTTCCTGTGTGAGGGATGTGTGTGCAAGTGTGTTTCAGTTGGAGCCAAACCATGGCTTGAAAGGCTATGTTTCCATGGTACCAGTGACTGGAGCAAGTGTGGGTGTGAAAGTGCATGTGATTGTCAGCGAAGATAAAGCTGGAGCAGCTGGTGAAGTGGCCTGGGAGCAGGGTGAAGTGAGGAAGAGCACTGAGGGGTTGGCTGCCCTGACTCAGGAAGTCCTGGCCATCTGCATGTGCATGTATGTGACGGTCTGTACCAGCAACTGAAGTGGAGCTGTAGTCTTGGGGGCTCATATGTCCCCGTGTCATCAGGTGGGGAGACTGGGATCCAAGGGTCAGTTATGGCTCAGACTGAGAATCTGAGCTCGGTTGCTGGAGGGATCTACTTCGTCCATATGTATCACTAGTGGACCTCCATCCTGCTCAGCGAGAGAGGGGAATGGGGTGAGTCTGCTGGTTCTGCCTGTGTTTGTGTGGCTGCTCTGCGTGTGTGCCTGGGATCTGTGTGGCTGGCCATGTATATATGTATTTATGTATATATGTTGTGTATGTGTGCACCCTGCATGTACATGCTGGGAATACATTTTTAGGCTCACTACTGGCTAGACCTGGGGATATGAAGTGACAGCAGCCTTGCCTCCCTTGGACTGTTGAATCTGGCTTGATGCATCATCCTTTAATAAGTCTAAGCACAGAAACATCCTTGATCAAACATCCCTGAGTGATGAGTTTGACCAATTTTAAAATACCGTATCAGCTGTCCCAAGTATATACTGCAAGCTATTAAACCCTAAATCTTAGAAGATTGACTTCATAATTGCCCTTTGTCTGTGATTTTTTACTTTTTACTTTCACTTAAAGACAAAACATTTCCAGTGAATTAATTTATTATTATTCATAAGTGTATCTGCTTACAGAATCTCTCTACCTATATAACTTCTGATCCTACAATAGTAGATACCAGCCGCCAATTTCTTTGTACTGATAAAGTAAAACTTCATTTTGTAATCTTTAACCTAACAACTCCAAAATTTCTTAAGATCACAGTAATTTTGAAAATAAGCAATATTTTAAACAATGTTATAAAATAATTAATATAATTGGCACTTTCCTTATAACACTTTAAGTGACACATCAAACTTCAGATATTCCAAAATCTTTTCTCTTACCAAACTTCTGCTTGAACCAGAAACATGTACTAGAATAACTAGGAAGTCTGTATTGTTTGAAAGTTATAAAGCTCTTCCTTCAAACAGAGAACATCTAAAGATACAAACTTTAAGAGACAGAGTATGGCCTTAGGAGAAAAGGTTAAGACAGTATATTAAATTCTTCTCCAAAGAGAAATATAAAGAAGTTTCCCTTAAAAATATTGTTGGAAGATATAAACTTCACAGAATATTCCCAGTGAAGCTAGGATTTTTAGCTGATAAAGTAGGTCTTTCTTTGGCCACTTTCCCCCTGTTTTCCCTCAAAGTGACATTGGAATAATAGGTATTCTAACCTTCATTGCAGTCCATTCACCCTCCCGCTGTAAGAAAATTATATAGAAAAAATATAACTTTGACCATTCAAAGTTTGTATTAATATACTGTTCAGTGCAAGAGAAAACAGATACTTTTTGTTTAAACCATCTTAAAAGACCACCTAATAAGAGGAAGAAAAAGGGCTCTTCCTTCTAGACCCGTATAAACATTGCATCAAATTCAGAAATCTTTTTGTCAGTTGCCAAACCTAAGTACTTGAGATCTCAAAGGCATAGACTAGGCTTCAAATTTCCATGTAGGTCCATAATAAAATGTGTAGACTTATTATAACATAGTATCATTTAAAGATTTATGATTAGGATTCATTTTTGTTCTGCCTCAAGATCTTTTTCTTCAAAATAAGATATTCAGATACATAATCTTATTTCTTTTATACAGTTTAAGTAGAAACTAAAATTCTCATTTCTTCTCTCCCTCAAAATGCCATGACTCATATGTTATCTAGGACATGAAAAATCACCTTGATTTTTAGACACTTACTTTAGGCCACATAACACTTAGTGAGTTTCACTGCTGTCTATTCCAAAGACACATGGTGCATTGTGTTCGTTCTCCCCATTTTGCTAAATGTGCCAATCTTCATGTATCATTTCTTTATTTCTTTACAATTTCGTTCTTGTAACCAAACTGCCCTTCTCTGTTCATTTTACCTTTCTAAGTCTTTGTCTTTTAATCTTTTATAGACCTTGAATTTTCACAGCAGATCAGTTTATAACTATCCATGATGGGGGAAAAAAAAAACAAAACACATTATAACCATAGAATTTTTTAGTATATGTTGTCTTCTCTTTTCGGGATACAATAAAGTAGCCTTAACACTATTTTTTTATTATTATTTTTTTTTTTAATGGAAATATTAGTTTAATGGTTTTATTCCATTTATCCAGGTCACTTCATAAAGAAATATACTAGGTCACCTCATGTCAAATTAAATCTTAGACAGAAAATGGTTTTAAAATTATTTTTCCAAATAAGTATGTTAAAAGACTGATGATGCATATTTTTCCAATAACAACGTATCTTGCTGGTTTTCATTGTAGAGAACAAAATTTACACCGTAGAGAACAAAACAGATTTTAACCCAATATAATTCTGCATTCTTATTCTTGTGGGGTTTTTTTTAAAGAAAAAAGCTTTCCAATAAACTATTATACTTTGAAAAATGTTCATGAAAATGCCCATGCATTTTTTTAAGTTGCTGCAGTCTAAAAGTCAGATGTAGACCCTAGTTACTCTTTCAGTGAATGCTATATTGTTTTAGTCAATAACAAATGACATTTGTCATCATGCTTGTCAGTAAGCAGGTTTTCTTTAGTTCTTCAGAAGTGATTTACATTCTTCTCTGGTTTGATTAGACAAAGCCAGATTTGTGTCATCTACTCAATGTGGCCTCAATTTAATTGTTAGTTCTGAGAAGATTTTGAAAGCAGAATATGAGACAGAAAGAATCCAGAGAAAGAGAAATAAAAAGGAAAAGGAAAAGGAGAAAAATAAAAAGAAAAAGGAGATAAAGAAGCAGAAACAGAAGTAAAAGAAAAGAAAAAAGAAACAAAAACAAGCAAGAAACTTTCTGTTGTGGTTTAACTCTGTTAGGCAGCTCAGCCCCACACACCCACTGACTCACTACCCCCCCGGTGGGATGGGGAAGAGAATTGGCTGGGTAAAAGTGAGAAAACTCATGGGTTGAGATAAAGACAATTTAATAGGTAAAGCAGAAACTGTGCTCTCAAGCAAATCAAAATAAGGAATTCATTCACTACTTCCCATCAGCTGGCAGGTGTTCAGCCATCTGCAGCAAAGCAAGGCTCCATCATGCATAATGGTTACTTTGGGAATGGAAATGTCCTAACTCCAAATGTCCCCCCTTGCTCCTTCTTCCCCCAGCTTTTATTACTGGGCATGACGTCATACGGTATGGAATATCCCTTTGGTCAGTTGGGGTCATCTGTCCCAGCTGTGTTCCCTCCCAACTTCTTGTGCACCCCCAGCCTACTCATTGGCACATCAGTGTGAGAAGCAGAAAAGTCCTTGATGGGACTCTGCTCAGCAATAACTAAAACATCTCAGTATTATCAACACTCTTTTGGTGACAAATCCAAAACATAGCACCACGCAATCTACTATGAAGAAAACTAACTCGATCCCAGCCAAAACCAGTACACTTAAACAAAAAAAAACCAAACAAACAAAAAAACCAAAACAAAACAAAACAACCCAACCTTCTTCGGAATCTAATTTTTTTCTACTTACTTTTTTTCAAACTTTAAAATTCATAAGGCAATTATTTATCTTTTTTTAAGAATCTAAAAAGTATAACCTGGCCACAATAGAAATATCTTAAAAACAAAACGTAACTCAGAACTTAAATAATATTTTCTTCTTCAGCAGCCAGAATATACAGCATGAGTTTCGTAGCTCAATTAAGGTGAAAGTCAATACCATGGAGAATCTTTTTGAGAATCATTGTTTAGCTATATCATTTTTGTATCGTGCCACGCATGCTCTTTACTACGTGATGCCATTCTGAATAAATTATTTTGAAGCAAGTCCAAATGGCATGTCATACATCCATACTGTATAAAAATACATTTTAAACTCAAAATATCTATACTTTATGAATCTACAGTGGAGATAAATTAAATTAATTTCTTCCAGGAAAAGATAGATATTCTTGGCCTTATCCATGAATTGACCAGTCTCCAACAACCAACTTACGGGAGAGCCAAAAGCCAGGACTTTCTGCTTGAGATCCTTTTTCAGATGGGAAGGGGTGACATTTACTTCACTAACACATTGTCCATGTTGTGAATTTGGTGTTTAAAATCAGATTAAGACCAAGACAGCAATCTTGTCTGTGTGTTTGCCATGACTGGTTAACCTTACTTACATCCAAAAAGAATAAATTACTTCTTCATTAGTCTGAGGTTCCCTGTGTGTCTAATTGCACAGGAATTCACAGCATCTATCCTGGGAGATTAGTATTGATCTATGTTCAGGGAAAGAGAATTAAAGTCCCCTCAAAGACCTTACAAGTTTCCATGTAGCACAACTAATTTCAGCATTTATGTTGAAGGTGCCTAGCTCTAACATTCAACTAGAAAATGGGAAGTTCTTAGTGTTAAAGGATGCTAAACATATGCATTTCTCAAGAATATGACAAGAACTGAAGTAAAGAATATTTTAGACAAGCATAGTCTCCACCTATCTGGAAAGAGAGATAAAAACATCTATGAGAGCAGGAATTAAAGATCCATGTTTTCCAAGTCACATAAATACCTTAAATACAAGATTCTGTGTTGTCTTCTTTACTATCCATCAATGACTTTTGTATGCCTAGTTGCAAATAAAAAGTCTGGGCTTTTTAAACCAAGGATCGGATGTCTTTATAGTCATAACACACTAGTGGGATGCAAAGCATCTTCTTTCTCACTTAGACTGAATGCAGCATAGAACCAAGGACTTTCCACATGCTGTATTCCATTCAGTTCTCCACAGACTCATTAAAAGAGATCGGTATTTAACTTACCAGACTGGATCAACCATGTACTTTGTAAAAAAATCTTAGACATCTGTGTTAAAAGTAGCCGTCTCTCTGCATACTTTCAAAGATATTAAAATTTCTTCATTGATATAGTAGGGTAATCATATAAATTACAGTGACGCACATATTTGAGTGGAGTGCTTAATATTTTGGTGAGATAGCACCTAAGCTAGTCATCTAAATTAATCCTAATGGGTACTATCTGAGCTCCAAAAGCTTATAAACTGAAAATATACATGCTTATGTCCATCCACTAAGGTCTAGTTAACTCCCTGTCATTTTTATTTGAGAGTTGCGACTTACAGAAAGTTAAAAAAAGAGGCCTGACTGTATCCTGAGATCATTTTTGATATCTTGTTCTCATCTTCACTTGCAAGACCTACTTATTTACAAGCTCTGCAGTGTAAAGTTTAGTAGATAGAAGTTACCTTTTCTTAACACTTGTTTGTTGATACTCACAAATTCAGAAAAGGCAGTATCACCTTGACTGTTGCCTGACTAAAACCACCTTTCCAAATCACAAAAGTTCCTGTTGTAGATAAGCAGATACCTTTTGCTCGTACATCCACATAGCAAAATTTTCTGTATATATTTTGAATTTCAAGTGCAATTACGTTGCAAAGTGAGACAATATATCAGCACGCTCTCTGGGTACTGAGCTCCCACATTCCAAGGACCTGTAAACTGGGCCTCAGCAGAAAAAGTGATGCTACTGAAATAAATGGATACATGTACACTAGCTGCTTGGAATATGTAAACTTAATTTAACATCTGAAACAACAGTTCTGCTGCTTTATCTCTCTTCATCACTAACAGTAACCAACAGGGGGTATAGCAGTTTGCTACTTAATGGGTTATAAATGATCTAATTAAGTGTCTCCTTGCAATTGTCTTCACACTTCATTAGTGAGGTGGTTGTTTATTAAACTAGGAAATTTATTGTCATTCTAATAATTCATTCAGTTTTAGTTAAATTTATAAAGGTTTTGATGGTATTATTTGAATGAGGATTTGAAAAACTAGTTAAAAATACTTTTGCTAAATTATTTATTCTTCAATAACACATATTCTATTTTTTCTTGAATGTATTGAATAAAATGTGGAGGATGTGCATATAGTATGTGTTTTACAGATTATTTCACTGTATATATCTTGTATTCCAACAGATTCCTTTGACCTTCTAACTTAGGAATATGAAGAAAATTGCATTTCCTATAAAATACTTGCATCACCTTAATAAATCAACTGACCAGCAATGGACCAGCAAGTCCATCATAGGCCAGAGTGGACACAAGGAAATTATATGCTCAGTGGAATTTGGATTATTATAGTGTCAACATTTTGTTTTAATTCTTCGCTGCATTTATGTTTTAAGACAGACATTAGAGGAGCAGCTTAAAAGATTGGTTGTGAATAATCAAGTAAACAGCCTTCTGAAACAGCTACAAAGGGAAGGTATTATACAATGACTGCCAGTTCCTGTAGATCAGGAGTTAGGTCAGGAAGGCAGAAGCAGCACAGCAATTAAACCATATATCCTCCAGTTCAAAGGCGTGCTATTTACAGATTCTGTTTCAAAGATCTACTTTGATTTTGGGTATCTATTTTGTCATGTAGAACTAACAAATGAAGTTTGTGGTGTTCAACAAATACTCCATTGGACCATAGACAAGACAAAGCCTATCTCTCTACGTTTATCCTTGAATAGTCAGTGTACTATTTTGCCAAATGCTCTACTGTTGCAAGGTCAGTTTGAAGATTGCTGTTTGTCTCTAATGAAGGATAAAGATCATAGGCTTGTCTCTCTTTTGCTGTCTTTTATTAGTACCATAAAAAAATGAAACTGAAAAGATTTTTTTTTTTTTTTTCTAAAATTGGATTGGAGCTTCAAAACTCAGTGTTAAATCCAACTATAAAGATGCTTTTTTTAAAAAAAAGAAAGTTATTTTCATGTAATTATCAAATTATCACTTTAATATCTTCATGAGTCCACATATACGGTGCACTAATAGACTGATACAATATTGAAAAACTACCAATTTAATATTTTAAAAGTATTCATGACAGACCATTTGAAAGAATTGTCTTACATGAAACCTTCTTGTAGGCAATCAGATTTGATGTGATGAGAAATAAATAAAAAAAAAGTATATATATCAGACATGGAAATATATTTAGGAAAGAGAGAAGGAATTCATGATATCTTAATGGTATACACAAAAAATTGTTCAAGAAGGCAAGCCAAGCCCAAAGTGAATTAGGGATTTAGTAATTATGTGCTAAGAATACACACTCACTAGAACTCAAGCCAAAATTCAACATACAATATTTTGGATTTAGCTAGATTCTTTTAGTCACAAAACTAGATCTATATTTACGTCTTTCTCACGGTCCTCTCTCCTCATGTGATTTTGGAGAGTTGTGTCAATTAGTAATTTTTTTTCTACTATGAGAGGGCTATTATTCCACAATGTCCCTATGATGAGAGAGCTCAGCTGACAAAAGATTTAGCCACAATCTGCCAATCAGTATGATACTCTGTGATAGAAGACCAGCAGGGATTAACTTACTTTTAAGTAAATACTGAAAATGGAGATAGGCATCTCTCTAAACATCTGCATTTAGTCATAGTTCAGTCACCCTAGAACAATGAATCCTGTGTACACAGCTGCTTGTACTTTAATGGAAAAATTTTCATTATAAGAAATTCATATTCTTTTAATCTCATCTGAACATGTAAACACATTTTCCTCCCCTCATATTTCCCCTGTACCTGCATAAAGGCTCATCTTTCCAGAGAATAACAGAAACATACAAATTGAAAAGGGCCTCCAGAGGTCACACAGTCCAAAAGCCCTACACAAAGAAGGTCTAGTTACAGCAGGTTGCTCAGAATTGTGGCCAGTCAGGTTCTGAATATCCCCAAGGATATCACTGCGAAGCCTGATCCCGAGTTTGATCATTCACACTGTGAAAGACCTTTTCCTTATATCAAGACAGAATTTCCTGTGTTTCAATTTTGTCCACTGTGTTTTACCAATATTGTGTGCTGTCTGTTGTGTACCTCAGAAAATTCTGACTCTATTTTTTTTTGTTTCTTTGTTTTGCTTTGTCTTAACAATCTATTATTGGAAGTTGTAGATAGCAGCGAGATCCCCACGGTAGCCTTCACTTTTCAGGGCTGAACAAAACCAGTCCTCCCAGCCTCTCCTTGAACATCATGGGTGACAGCCACCTTATGCTTTGATGGTCTTCTGCTATACTCACTGCAGGTTGTCAGTGTCTTTTTTGTACTGTGGAGCCCAGAATGGACACAGTCATCCACATGCAGTCTTCAGACACCAAAGAGAAGGGAATAATCACTTTACTTCATCTGCTAGAAGAGGATTAAAGGATTAAAATAACTGTTCCGGTGCAATAACTTCCTTAAATTGTGCAGAATTTCTCCTTCAGATCCTGAATAAGCACCCCACTTTCTGTTTCTGTCTTCTATTTCTACTGTGTCACTGAATAGGTGGCCCCTTGTCTGCCTTCTGAGCTAATACAGATAGCTAAACGTGTGCCACATAAATAAGAACCCCTTAGGGACACCCCAACTCTCCTTTCAGGAAAACCACAGGTACAGAATGCATACAGACTATACATAAACACAGTCTCTTTAAAGAAATAGGAGTTAAAAAGAATGGGAGAGGACAGTGATTTTCTCCCTTTTTTCCTGAATCTACCTTGCAGAAAATCATCAGGTGAAACAATGACATAATCAACTGAAAAGTACAGGTTGGTACTAAAACAATTAGTAACAAAAATACACTATAGAATTTAAGGATAGCCCTAATATTTCACAGTCATCACATAACCACATATATCAGTGTAGAGGAAGCACAAGAGGAAACCTCTAGAGAGTCCATTTAAAGGACGTCTGCCAACCCCATTTTGTATATATGTACATTTTTGTTTTGCTGCTGTTCCATCAAATTATTTGGGCTATCAACAGTGTATGTGGTATGCACATGTGGAGAAACCAGTCAGGGTCCAGATGTCCAGAATCAGAAGTGGTAGAACAAAGACAATGCAAATATTGCTCACAGTATAGCCTCAGCTACATCTTTTCTTATGCTTGCCATCAGCAGAACACCTAAACCATCCCCAAATGGTACATATAGCAATATCTTTGTCTATTTTTTCAACTTTTAGATGGGAGAATACATTTCTGAAGAATCCCTGGAAAAATGACTAAATAATATTGAATAATGAATGATAACTATTGGGTGAAATTCACCATTACACAGAGGAACAGTGTATGCAATTATCTCTACAGATGAGAAGTTCAAAAATAGACATATGCTTCTACAATATGTTGGTCACCTTCACAGCTTGATTTTTCTTTGAGTAAATGTTATCTAATTTTCCTATTTACAGCTTTTCTCCTTCAGTTTTTGTACTCTTCAAATATTTCAAATTGATATTCTCATTAGCAATTTCCTGTAACCAGTTTACAGTATGCAGATTTTTTTATTCTTTAGTGTTCTCATTAGTTCTTCCAGACAGTGAATTGGTTTTATGTTTCATTTGTAATTTTTTCCGGTTTGTCAAACTATTCTTCATTATAAAGTGTCAGTCTGCTCAGTGTTCTAATAACTGATTTCTAACACCAAAAAGCAAGGAGTATCTGAGTTTATTTCCCAACATCTTTATTTCTGTAGTTCATTGTTGCTTTGTTTTTTGGTTGCTACAGTACCTTGAGGCTCATATCTGGTTTGCTATTCTCTTCATCCCTAGTCTTTATTGCCAACAAAATTTCCTCCCTCAGATGGTCTTTCTGAATTTTTATTCCCCAGATGTACAGCTTACATATTTCCCAAGACTAAATATCATTTTATTTCCTGCCAATAATTTTAACTTCCCTTGGTCGTCTTATGTTATTCCTTTATCCACAATGATATTTGCAATACATTCCAATTTCATATCATCTGAAAATTTACTAAATATGCCATTTACTCCTCCATCCAAAGCAGAAAAAAAGTTGCTAAATAAAACTGGGCCTAACACCAATCCTGGCTACACCTCCTCAGCCACTGCAATTTAACATAACTTTTCTGATTGTCCTTCAGCCAATTTTCCATCACTGTGATGGTGCCAGTTTGAATTAGTTTTGTAAATAACAATGGGGGTTCTGTATTAAAAGTATTCAGTACAAGATAATATAAAAGTTGAATGTTACTTTTGCAGCCAGATTGTATTTCAACTCATGAAAACTTTCAGACTGAATGTGTCTTTACTAGAAAGATGAAGTTCTGAAACAGCAGAGGTTATTTGTGATCTCTGCATGATGCTAACAGATATTACACAGGTTCTGCAGGAAATTCTGATATTCTTCGTCTCCAGCCTGGAGACCAGACAGGATACCCAGTAGTATCAAAAGTGGCACTAAGCACTGATATTTAAAATTGAATTACTCCTTGTCGTGGTTTGGGACAGACTGGCCAATGACGAGACAACAGATGCTCTCCCCTACCTCTCATTCCAAGGAGAGGAGGAGGAGGAGAGATAAAGAGATTTATGAGTTTAGAAGGAACTCAACTACTTTATCGAAATATTAATAATAAAATAAATGAAATAGGTGCAATATAGACAAGACTGTATCAAGCTCCCAGGGTAACATCACCAGCAGGCACTGGGGAAGTCCCAGACTGGACTCAGTGGTGGATGGAAACTGGATTCCAGATCGGGAGTCAGGAACCCATGGATCAGGATCAAGGGCAGATGAACAGACAGGGTCCTCTTTGGACATCGGCCATTGAAAAAAAAGACCTGACCCTTTGATCCCTCAGCTTTTATACTGAGCACGGGGCAGATGGGTTGGAATACCCTGTTGGTCAGTTTTGGGTCACCTGGCCTGTCCGTTCCCCCACACAGGTATGACCCCTCTGCACTTTTCGGTTTCCGACCCTCTAGTGCAGCAAATAACAAAGTCAGCTGACCTTGGTTGTTATTGCTGTAAGTATAAGCAAGAGCCTCTCTGTGTACCATTCCTTGGTATGAACTATAAACAAACTCTGAGAATGAACAGTTTTCTGCACAATGTGGTGTTAATTTCAGAGAGTTAGAAGAGGGTTAGTTAAGAAGTGAAATTACTGAACAGAAAGTTGATTCTGTTTTCTCTCAAACCAGGACACTTTTATTTTCCATCTTTAGTCAGTGGGGTGTGGCAGTCACATGTAATAAGTCTTTCAGAAAAAGGGCCTGGCTTATAAGCATATAGATCTACTGTGCTGTCTCCTGGAAGACACAGTCTTTCTCTCTTTGACTACTGAAAATTGACAATAGAGCTCATTTTAGCTAACATTAATTATCCAGAAGACAAATATCTATAACTGAATTTGGCTACCCACACAAAGACATCCAGTGACATTTCAGATTCCTTAGGCTATATGAAATACCCTCACAGGGCTAATAGAAAAGATGTAGGACCTATAGGAGAACCATACTCTTCTGGAGTAGCTAGAATGCCCTAACATCTTAAAAGCACTGAATTCTCACCTGTATACAATGGAATTTATCCCTTATATTCCACTTAGTGTTTGAATAGATCATCACCCTGCTCTTCCCCTATCTCCTTACCCCTTTTGCTTGTAGTTTCAGTCTATAACTCCACACTAAGATCCTTTGATCATTCACCTTACAGCTTTTAGTCTATAAATTCGTATTACAATAAATAGATCCTAGTAGATAACAAGGTAATAGTCCTTTTCATATTACTCAATTAATATACATGCACAAAGCTTAACAATCAATTAGCATGCAACACCCACATCTAATTAAGCTTCTCCAACCAGCACTAATAGTCATAAACAGAAACTACCACTGGGGAGCTTGAGGGAGTCTCAATGAAAAGTGTAATTGTGCTAGGGAGAAAACATGAAAATCACCATTCATCATCATCTTCATTGTCATCACCACCTGGTGTGTTGGAGAGAATGCCCAAAGGATGCTTGTCTGGTGACCCCATTGCTGCTCTTGCTGACCTGGCCACTGGAGAGAGGTTTCCCTTTATCTTTCTCTTTTCTTTTCCTTCCCCAGTTTCTGCCTGGTAGCTTTAAATTGATGCATGCTGTCAATTACAGAACCTGAAAAACAAATTTTCTTCATTTAAGATTATTCCAACTTTCTTTGTGCAACAGCTTTGCTATCAGAGGCATATTGAAATATAGAAGCAACAGTACAAAGAAAATGGGGAAAGGAAGCTGGTATGTAAGTGGGTTGCCTTGATAAAAAACTGGGATGTAGCTGGTGCATATATCAAGATCGGACATCAAGAAAGACTTTCAGGTTTTTCAGTCTGTATGAATTTAGATTAGATAATCCATCTCCTGGAATACAACTGCTGAAAAAGCAGATGGAGATCAACAAAGCAGTTGTAGTACTGTATCTGATCAAAATAAAAAGAAAACTCTGTGTAAGTCTTTTTTTTTTTCTCAGCATTATATTTACAAAATTACTTTTTTTAGTATCTGTACTTTCTTCTTTACCACAGCATATAGTTATTTAAAAATTCATCAGAATAAAATAAGGTATCACCCCTTATTTCCCATATAGATTTCACTTTTTGAGATAACATGTCCTCAAAGCTCCTGAGAATAAGATAACTGTGGTTTGTAGCAGTACCCAAAGTTTTCTTACTTGTTTGCTATGTTTAGTTCTATTGTGTTACTAACATTCCTGCATTATTTATTTGGTTTGGAGCTGCTGGAGAAATAAGCAGAAATAAATTTCAATAACTCCAGAAAAAGAGCTTACCAACATACCTTGAAACGAGGCTTGAAAAGAAAGACAAGACATCTCAAGTACATGCTGAAAGGACCTATTGCAAGATCCTCTTCATATCCTGAAAGTGAAGTAACATTCATGAAAGGATTAGACTGCTTAGGACAAAGAAAGTCCTAAGCATCTGAAGCCATAGAGATCATTCCAGTTTCCAGAAAACAGTAGAAGAGACAGCTGGCTTGTTAGCTAGATATGCATACTACTTTGAAAAATATGTTTTCTACCTTTTTGCATAGTTTCTTCTCACTAGAATTTATCTTCTCTTTTTTTGCAGTGGTATTAAAAGCTACTGCAGGCATAAGTATATGCCTGCTTTTTGGAAGCTCAGATGGCACCTATCTACGGAAAAAAACAAGCCCTTCTTAAAAAATTCAAATAAATATAAAACAAGAAGACTCCTTTTGAGGAGATATTTTCACTCACGTGCTGTGAGCTGTGTAAAGGCTTGGTACCAGGCATCTGTCTTGTTATGGTGTGCATTTTAAGCATTGGATAAGAGCAAAAGCCATGAAAATATCGGTACTGATTGAAAGCTGATGGCCCAGAACCATAAACAATGTGATGGTGTGACTGGCTAAACCCCTAGGGGTGGAATATGACTCCCTAAATAAGAACTTATAATGAAAGAAGAACTAGTGGAGATGGGCAAGGGTGGTATGCCGGTGAAGCTCAAAGAATAACGCAAAGCAGCTGACTTCATCTCAACACAAAGGGGACCTGAGGGTGGCCTTTTTTATAGCTAAACATCTATCAACAGTTGAGTGGATCAACTGGTGGTGTAAACATTTCCCTGAGTTAGCCAGACCAGCACAGGGGGAGTGAATACATGGTTCATCCCAACATACAGTACAAAAACCAGACAACTAGCAAAAGAATTTCAAAGACACCAATGGGCTTGAGATGGCTTCAACCATAATTTGGATTCGTGAAATATTAATTGGACTAATATTCAATTCTTAGCTTTCTATAGATGGTGTGTTCCCTTTTGCCTGTAACACCAGTAAGTAATAATTACATTTGTTTTCTGAAGTCGTTTTCCCACTCTTTATTTTATCTTCCTCAAAATTATTGCTGCTCACACTGCACTAAGTAATTTGTGTTATCACTGATTAAATAAAATGGTCTTCTCATGCATCAGCATGCAGATCACTGTATAGAATATGTGACCAAGTAATTGGAAAGAAAAACAGTTGTAGGTTAAGGCTTTGTGAGCAACTGCAGTATAAATGTGGTAATAGGAATAATTCCTAGTCAGCTGTGGTTTACTGCTTTCTAATACCTACGTAATCAAAAGGCCAGTCAATTAACATTTAACCTACTTATCTATGTAGGATTTTTTAAATAGCATTTTATTCTCCAGGTACTATTTTCATGTTTTCCAGGTACACTTCACTGTGTGAAATAGTTACTGGGTAATCATATATACATAGAATAATAAATAATAATACAAGAATAATTTTATTTAAGCTATTAAAATCACTGTTGCATAATAATTTTAGCCAGCAGCAAGATTTTAAACAATATAATTGTAGAATCTAGAGCTTAAAAGAGGATTTTAAATAAAAAGCGTATAATAGGTTCTACTCCTGTGCTATGCTATATCAAATACTTGTCTAATACTTGACATACACCTATTTTTCCATAATTTTAGAAAACTATTTATTCTTGAGTGTTAATATTCGTAACATCTTAGAATGAACATTACCTTAATATGATTCTGTATCATCATCATGAATAATGTGAACCTTAGTGTGGTTTGCAGTTATTACCTGCGTTCTTTATGTCAGTTGTTCTTTGAGACCTTTATCACTTAGGATGAAAAACTGCAATGTAAATGGTTTTAGCAGTGTATTGGTTTTGGCTGAGATAGTTTTCTTTGTAGTAGCTTGCATGGGGCTATGTTTTGGATTTTTGACCAAAATAGTATTGATAACGCACTGATGTTTTAGTTCTTGCTGAACAGTGCTTCCACAACATGAAGCCTTTTCTGTTTCTCATACTTGTAACTAAGACTTATAATTAAGGCTTGACGTAACAAGAGAAGGGGCAATAGTGAACCTGAAAGAGGGAAGGGTTAGACTGGAGATAAGGAAGAAATTTTTGATGGTGAGGGTGGTGAGGCGCTGTAACAGACTGCCTCAGAGAAGTTGTGCATGCAGCATCATTGGAAGTGTTCACAGTCAGGCTGGATGGGGCTTTGAGCAACCTCATCTAGTGAAAGATGTTCCTGCCCATGGCAGGGGTATTGGGCTAGGTGACATTTAAAGGTCCCTTCCAACCCAAACCCAATCTATGATTCCATGATTCTAGGAAGCTGGCAGGGAACACAGCCAGGATAGCTGAGCCCAACAGACCAAAGGGATATCCCAAACAATATGACATCATGCTCGTTTATAAAAGCTGGGGAAAGAAGGAGGAAGAGGGGGAGTTATGGCATTTGTCTTCCCAAGTAACTGTTATGTTGGAGCCCTGCTTTCCTGGAAATGGCTAAGCATCTACCTACTGATGGGAAGTAGTGAATCAATTCCTTATTTTGCTTTGCTTGCGCATGCTGCTTTTGATTTTGCTATTAAACTGCCTTTATCGCAACCCACGAGTTTTCACACTTTTACCTTCCAATTCTCTCCCCAGTTCTGCTGTGGGGGAGTGAGCGAGCAGCTGTGTGGGACTTAGCTGCCTACCGAAGCTAACCCACAACAAACAGAAAAAACAGAAAACTGTGAAGTATTGCATTTTATCTCTTTCTGTATTAGTCCTGAACATGCCTTTTTGAATTGTGATCATTACTTCTATTTAAACACAATACTGAAAGGTGTTTGCTCTCTGAACACCGGGCACTCCCCTTTTTATGATATAATTCAATTAATATAAGGAATATCACGTCAGAGGAATCCCAAACTAAACCAAGTAAGGCCTTCTATAGGAAAGACTGTTTGTAGCTGTATTCACATATTGGGATGACTGCAGAGGAGTTATCCAGAAAATGGAACCAATTAATTCATCTGATCTTACAAAGTTATCTGTTGTTTTTTTTTTTTAGGGAAGTTGTTAACAAATTGGTTTTGACAGTTTAACACATTAACAATAATGAATGAGAACATATTTTCTAGACTCAACCCGTAAATATTTCCTTTCTACAGAAAAAGACACATTTTACCACATTTACTTTATTATGAAATTGAACTACAGTTTCAGTCCTGCTTTGTCATTTTTCTGTGGATGAACACAGTTACTCAAAAATTTGTCATATGCTACCTATAATAATTGTTTTCTGTAGCAGATAATTTGAGTCTGCAAGACTTCATAGCTTTTGTTGGAAGTTTATGATTGACAATTGGGACTAAGCGACAAAGTTAAAAATCTCGTAAACAAGTAAACTGTGTTGATGGAAATGAATACGTAGAATACCAATATTTAAACTATGAAACAAATGGTATCAAACATTGACTATTTATTGTAATTTATATATACACATATAGTTTACAATACTCGCGTATATCATCTTCGTTCATACTCTGTCCCTTTCAATACCAGTTAGGAAAGTCTGACAGATTCAATACTGATTAAGGACTCCCTAGAGAAGAATATTTGGTTCTGATTCTCATCTGCACTGTTTCCTTTTGTAGTTTTAGAGAAGTCACTTTAATCTCCCTCTATTGCCTGTTCCAATCCAATGGAATCCCAAGGAGTTGGTTTGCCAGAAGGTAAAACACACTATTGGCATTAAAATCACATAAATCCTAGAATCCATCTTCAGGATTATGTTCTTTAGTTTTCTTTCGTATTGCTCATATTTGAAAATAGAGGTTTAAATATTTAAATTTGGTATTATGATTTCTTATAGCTTTCTTGGTAATTAGAAAGGTACAGTTTTTGCATCTACATGCAAGATATCATCTTAGTAATTCAGACACAAGATGAATGTACCAAGACCAGAGTACAGTTAACAGAAAATGTGAATACGTAGTATTAAATTCAGCATACACTGGACTGTGTTTGCTAATAAACTATTAGAATATTTCCTGGTGCAGATTTGACCCATTTCAAATAACACGTGACCTAGCAATTCCTGGACATGGTTTATCTGTTAAACTGTTCTTGCCCTGTATGCAGTGCTTGGGAGCCTAGGGCACTTTATCAGCGTAGAAACAGGCTGTGTCATGGCAGTGGCTTTCAGTGCCCAGGAAGATTTCTGAACATTTTTAGTGCAGACATAGCACTATTAGTGTAGATACAGCCATAAGACCTTGCTAAAATATTTCTTATTACTCAGGATCTTCAACCCAAGAACAAAGAATTGTACTTAAAAATCAATATGTATACAAGACTAAGAAAAACAATTTTAAGTCCTGATAGCTTGCCAGGTAATATTTACCCTTCACATGAATTAAAATGAACATATGTACTTACAAGCATGGTATTTTCTAATGCCAAATATGAAGGAAAAGTGAATTGCTACATATTTGAATGGCCAGAATAGAGTCCATCAATCAACTTTCTTTGCTGTGTTCATAGAGTTTTCTTCTCAAGCATATGAACTTAACTCTGTGTGAAAGTCCAGTTGTGACTTCAATGTCATCCTCATTCTTCATCCCTTTTTTTTCCATTTTCAGAGACAGAGCTTTGGAACTCATTGCTTTTCTCTAGAGGGTAGTTCAGTAAGAATAATAAAAAAAAAATATCAGTATTATCTGCTACCAAAAACTTAAAACTTTTAGATCCCATATCTAAAAAAAATGTCTTCTTTATATCTATAGACTTTCTATTTCTGTGTGTTCCTTATAAGTGCAAACACTGACATTTTCCTTAATTCAGTCACTATACACTAACTTTGTGCAATTTATGAAGCGTATTTTGGAGAGATGATTAAATACAGGTTAAAAAACCCAAACACATTTGAGTGACATACTGGCAGTTACCATAGTAGTCAGCAGGAAGACCGGGTCTTCTGATGTAACTGCAAGATTATGTTCTTTCTGTAATAAGCAAAACAGAATACTTGGTCTCTTTGCAGGTAAATAGAATGCAGAGATTGCTTTCAAAACTTCAGAATCTTTTTTCTGAAATATACCTGGAATATCATTCTTCATTTCATATACCACTGAGTTCTTCAAAACTTCTAATTCAATGGAGCATAGCTTTCGTCACTATTCCCTGTTTCTTCTCTGACTTCCAGACAATGTTTTTCACAAAGAACTGGCAAAATGCATGCTTATTTAATGATATTTTGATATTGAAATCTTTATTCCTCTTTGAAGCTCACTTATCTAGCATTGTATATTTTCATTGCTTTCAGTACCCCATGGGCAGACAGCTAGAACTTGTGCCTATCTTCAGTACACCTGCCTGCAATATTGTAAGAAGGTAGACGAGTATCAGTCAGTCATCTCTCAGAAATAATAATGCTTTCCACTCAGTGTTTTTAAAGAGATGAGTTTGAAATAGAGTCAGTTTACTGTTCAATTAATGATAATATAATCAGTAATATAGTTGTGCTTGCTTTGGGCTATGTAATAGCCCAGTAGCAATAATAAGCTGTTGTTGTACAGACTGTGTACATGCTGTTGTACATGTAGCTGTACGCGCTTTGGGCTTTGCAATAGCATAGTAACAATAATAAATATTGAAAGTGGTGTCAGCAAGAGTCTTATTCTGGACGGCTTAATACTGAAGGAAATGAAGAATCCCTCAGAGGGTTTAAAGAGATAGGACAAAGCTGGCAGTGCTTTGTAAAGTATGTGCTAATTTCAATAAAACTTTATGTGCAGTTATCATATAGTTTATCAGTGTCAAGGTTAGAATCACAAATAATTAGGATCCAATGCACAGCTGTACAACTCAGCATAACAAGTTTTAAAAAACAGTTGTCTCAGTTGCTGCTTATCCAGCAGCAGTTACCAACTGTTCTCCTCCAACTACTGTTTAAGCAATTAAATCTTTACCATATTGATAGCAGTTGTTACTTATGAAGGATTTCCAATGTAGATGCAGAAATACTCCTTTAGCTTTTCTGTTCTTTCTGTTCTTTTTTCAGTATTTTCTTTTTTTCTCATTAGAATTGTGACTCATGAATGTATCATTTTGAAGCTTGTTACAATGTACAAATGAATCCTGAAAACATTATTTCACTCTTTCTTTAAACCCTTTGCAAATGTTTAGGGCAGTAATACAACAATGTCATCAGATGAGGGTGTTAATAAATGTGAAAGTTATAAATGCAATAACAATACAGAGAGAATGACATTAATCTTACTTGAATGTCCATATTTACAACATATGCATGTAAATAAGCTACAGATTAGACACACAAAAAATGTAGGTGTCTAATTTAGGTTTATACATATGAGCCAGGTTATCTCTTTAGAGTCAGTGGACATTCAGTGTGGGATTCAGGTGTCTAAACGTATACACCTAATGCCATTTAAGACATTCTATGGAATTCAGAAAGTCTACTCAGGGCTGGAAAATATGGCACAGGATGTAGAATAGTCTCTTACATTTCTGGACAAAAGACCTAATTTGGTTGCCCATACACAGGTAACTGGTGTCATTTGATATTCTCTTGGGGATCTTTCTTGGTCTTCAGTTGCTGCTCAGAAAAGACATAGGACTCCCATTGATGTTCATGGAATCATAGGATGGCTTGGGTTGGAAGGGACCTTAACAATCATCTAGTTCCAACAACCATCTAGTTCCAACCCCCCTGCCATGAGCAGGGACATCTCCCGCTAGACCAGGTTGCTCAAAGCCCCATCCAGCCTGGCCTTGAACAGTTCCAGGGATGGGGCATCCACAGCTTCTCTGGGAAGCCTGTTCCAGTGTCTCACCACTCTCACAGTAAAGAATTTCTTCCTAATATCTAGTCTAAATTTCCCCTCTTTCAGTTTAAAACCCTTACCACTTCTATGACTATACTCCCTCATAAAGAGTCCCTCCCTATCTCTCCCGTAGGCCCCCTGTAGGTACTGAAAGGCTGCTGTAAGGTCTCCCCAGAGCCTTTGCTTCTCCATGCTTAACAACCCCAATACTATCAGCCTGTCTTCACAGGAGAGGTGCTCCAGCCCTCTGATCAGCTTCATGGCCCTCCTCGGGACCCGTTCTAACAAGTCCGTGTCCTTATGTTGGGGACTCCAGAGCTGTGCACAGTACTCCAGGTGGGGTCTCACGAGAGTAGAGGGGCAGAATCACCTCCTTCAACCTCTGGCTATGCTTCTTTTGATGCAGCTGAGGGCGCAGTTGGCTTTCTGGGCTGTGAGCTCACATTGCTGGCTCATGTTGAGTTTCTCATCCACAAACACCCCAAAGTCCTTCTTGGCAAGGCTGCTCTCAATCCATTCTTTGCCCAGCCTGTATTTGTCTTTGGGATTGCCATGACCCAGGTGCAGGAACTTCCACTTGACCTGGTTGAACTTCATGAGGTTTGCACAGGCCCACCTCTCAAGTCTGTCTGGGTCCCTCTGGATGGCATTCCTTCCTGCCAGCATGTCAAACACGCCACATAGCTTGGTGTTGTCACCAAACTTGCTGAGTGTGCACTCAATACTACTGTCCATGCCACCAACAAAGATGTTAAACAGCACTGGTCCCAGTACTGACCCCTGAGCAACACCATTCATCACTGGTTTCCACTTGGACATTGAGATCTTCATTGCAATCCTTTGAGTGTGGCCATCTAGCCAGTTCCTTATCCACCGAGTGGTCCATCTATCAAATCCATGTCTTTCCAATTTAGAGACCAGGATGTCATGCAGGACAGTGTCAAATGCTTTGCATAAGCCCAGGCAAATGACATCTGTTGCTGTCCCCTTATCTACCAATGCTGTAGCACCATCGTAGAAGGCCATCAGATTTGTCAGATATGACTTGCCCTTGGTGAAGCCACGTTTGCTGTCACCAATCAGATGTTCAAGATATCTACAAGGGCAGTAGATCTAATAGAAGACCAATAGAATATCTGTGGCCAGGTTGGTAGCTGGATGTCAGGATAAATGCTTTAAGGCATTTCAAACGGCACAAGCCATCTAGCTTCATTGGCCCTGTTTGTTTAGACACCTAAATCTAGATGCCTTGAATGTGGAGCTAAATGACAGTCAGAAATTGTAGATGCCACCAGTCAGCTTTAGAGGGTCTAGCCTGAAAAACAGTTGACATGAATCACTTTGGTGCAATTGACCAGTGAGTGAAGAGTCATTTCCTATGTTAGATTAAGTCAGCAGTGTAGATGTCACCTAATGTTTTCCCTTCATTATGCAGGAAGTCTACAGGATTAACTCAGCTGTGTAAACGTAAATCATAGTTGTCCACATTTGACTAGATGAATCCAACTCAGAACAGCTTATATGCCACTATTCATTTCATAATAACATGCAAAAATACCGTTTTTCTTCAGATGGTTGTCCTGAAACTTCTATTTATTTCTTCCAGCATGTAATTTCCTATGCAGCCTTTTAAGTTTAAACAATCTCTTGAAAGGTCAGATGTCAACTACCTTGATCCATTTCAACACTTATAAAATGTGATGTTTAACACGGTTTCCTTATAAAACAAGCACCATAATTTTTACAAGAAATGCTTGCTGTATCAGCCTCTGAAACACCAGCAATTCTGAACACAAGTGGCTTAACAAGGCCAGTTTTAAAGATATATATGTATACATCCCTAAATTATATGTAGCTGAGGGAATGCATTTTATATACACAAGTCATTGCTAAGGAAACAAACAGACCTCCAACAACTAAGTGCACTGCTCAGAACAAATATGTTCTACAGACACAATTTCTATTCTAACAAAGAATCATAGCAAAGAACACAAAGAAAACAGAAGTTGTAGAGACATTTCTCTTGAAGTGGAAAGCAGAGTGATGTGGTAATCTACACTTCAGGACTGGAGAAAGCATCATATAAAATAAAACAAGTTTAAAATACCATATCCTGTTTTAAACTGTTGATTTTTATTCTTTTAATACAGCATGAAAGTTATGAAATAGCAAGTAACAAAATACCTAAGAAGATTGTTGTACATTTATAGTTGTATTTTAAAGTTGTAATTTTTACCTCAATTAACTGTCTCAAATGTCACTAAATAAAAAAAAAAAAAAATACAAATAAGCAATATTTTATCAGGATATATTTTTTGTTCTACATTTTAAGTTACTTTATACTGCCAGTCACTTTATCTACATAAAATTAAAAATCTTTTTTCTCTCTGTGAAATGTTAAAGAAAGGAAGGAATAACAACTGCATTAAACCCATTTCTGCCTCCTTCCTGACAGTTCCTCTTTTGGCAGATTCTCAGCCGTACCAAGTTTGTTCATCAAAGTGACCATATCTCTGTTAATGGGCTTGTGCTGGGTACAGGTGTCCAGGTAGGTGTACAGGTGTAGCAGGTGACCTTCAGCAGTGGCCTCTATGAGGAAAGGCCAGGGCTACCCCAAGCCGGACACAGCCGGCTTCAGCCAGCTCCATCCAACCCACCACAGGGCAAAATGGTGGCACCCCTGGGAAAGCATATTTAAGAAAGGGCAAAATGCTACACAGGGAGTGGGGAGTGAGGAAAAATTTGTGAGAAACAGCCCTGCGAGCACCAAGGTGAGAGAAGGGGGAGAAAGTGCTGCAGGCGCTGAATCAGAGATTCTCCTGCAGCCCCTGGAGAAGACAACACTGGAGCAGATATCCACACTGCAGCCTGCGGAGGACTCCATGCTGCAGGAGCTGGGTATCTCCTGAAAGAACTGCAGCCCGTGGAGAGACCATGCAGGACCAAATTTTCCCTGACAGGAACTGCAGCCCATGGAAGGACCCACACTGGAGCAGAGGAAAAGTGTGAGGAGAAAGAAGCACCAGAGAGGAGCTATTATGGACTGACAATAACCCTCTCTCTCCATCCCCCTGCACCACTCAGGGAGGAGTTGAGGGAGACGAGTCAGGAATGAAGGAAACACAGGAGTTCATCATCATTGTTAGGATATTCAGTGGGGGATCTAAGGCAACTTATTTGACTTTTTCCTGACAGGTTAGCAATACTTGACATCCACTGCAACACACCACTACAATTACAATTACAAATTAAGTTAGTATATATATTACATTGCAGATTATTGTCTCTGGCATCACATTAATGAAAAAAAAAAAAATGCCAAAAAAAGACAGATGATGTATTTCTTTGGTTCATCTGTTTCTGAGTACATAATTGCAACCACAATGAACACCTATAATACCTTAGACTTCAAAGCTAAGAATATTGTGTGAATTCACCTGGAATTTAAACCGGTGAAAACTCACCAGGAATTTAAACTGACAAGTGATTTAAAGGACAACAAGAACAGTGTCTACTACTACATGAAGAGTAGAAAAATATGCAAAGAAAATATGAGCCATCTGCTGAATGGGACAAGTAATTTAGTGATGGCAAATACAAATAAAGTTGCATTATTCAACACTTTCTTTGCCAGACGTCTCCTAGGACTTTGTGCCTAGAGGCAGTATTCAAGGAGGAG
Organism: Fratercula arctica; assembly: GCA_947846985.1. Lineage (NCBI taxonomy): Eukaryota > Metazoa > Chordata > Aves > Charadriiformes > Alcidae > Fratercula > Fratercula arctica. The sequence continues at coordinate 44,647,246 of CANTUZ010000001.1, read as the reverse complement.
AGGAACAACCAGTAGTGTGAGAGCCAGCGGTATCTTGAGAAATCTCTACCCATACAAGTCCATAGTATCAGATGGGATGCATCTGAAGGTCCTGAGAAAAGTATTAATATATTTTCTAGGCCACTATAATTTCTGAAAGGTTATGGAGCTCAGTAGAGCTCCACAAAGTACAGGAAGGCAAGTGTGACATACATCAGAAAAGCAAAGATTATTGAGAGAACTACAGAATGGTCAGCATCACTTCAGTCCCTGAGAAAATTATTAAGCCTTCTTGGAAGGCATTTCTGATACCTGAAGAAGGTGCTTGGGAAGAGATATTTGCTCTTGGTAACTATATGTTTAACCAATCTGATTGCCTTGCATGAAAAAATGACTAGATCTGTGAATCAGGAGGAGAAGACCACTCTCATCAAGTTTTTGCATGACACCAAATTGAATGGTGTCATCAATCCATTTGAAGGTGAGGCTACCATGCAGAGCAACCTGGACAGGCTAGAGGAAAAGACTGACAGGAACCTCATGAAATTCAGCAAGGACATGTGTAAAGTCCTGCACTTGGGACAACTTAATCCTTTCAGTAGTACATGCCAGGGACTAACTGACTGGGTTCTGTGGAAAGGACCTGGGGGTCCTGGAGAACAGCTGGCAAAACATGAGACAGCAGCATGCTCTTACCATGCTGAAGGCCATCAGTATACTTTACTGTATCAACAAAAGCATAGCCAGTAAATAAAGGGAATTGATTGTTTCTCTTTATCCTGCACGTTAGACAACGTCTGAAATACAACATTTGATTTCAGGCCTCCAGTAAAATAAAGCTGTTGATAAACACAGTAAGTTTAGTGGAGGACCAGAAGATGGCCAGAGGCTGGAGCCTCTGACAAAGACAGGCTGAGTGGACTCCTTTATATTTGAGAGAGTGTGTGTGGGAGAAATAGCTGCCTTCCAGTAGGTAGGAGGAGGTTACTGAGAAGATGTAACCATCCTTTTTATGGAGGCTTACAATAGGAGAATGAGACTCAATGGTCATATATCAAACAGGGAGGTTCTGACTGGAAGTAAAGAAGAAGGATTCATTATCACAATAAAGAAGCATTGGAACATCACAATAAACAAGCACTGGAACAGTTTACCCAGAAAGGTGATGGAGAGTTTGTCTTTTAATAATTGCTGGACAAATTCCTGAGCAAAATGGTATGAGATTAACATTGATTGTGCTCTGAGTACAGGTTTAGGAGGGCTCCCATAGATTCTATGATTCTATCACAGGACCAAGTATTATATCATCTTTATTTCTCAATGTATCAAATTGGAGTGATTGAGCTGGTATCTGTAAAACCAAACCAAACCAAAAATACTGCTACAGGTGGAACAGTTTCCCTTCCTCCCCTGTTCTGTTACCCTAACAAAGTGTTTGATCACTCTTCAGTTACAACCTTTTACTGCTTCCAATTGTTTTACTTAGTACAGCTGGTGTTTGTTGCAATTTTAAAGTTTCAACCCAGCAACTAACCAATGTATAAAACCTAAATGTTTTCAAATAATGGTATTTTTATTCTCTGGTAGGCATATTTTTAAAACCCCATTGTTAATCTTGCCAAAGAAACATTAGAAATTGTGACAACACAAGTAAAAATCCATTTTGGACTGTCAAAGGAGCATAGCTATAAGTGCTATCAGTCCCCAGCCTCCTTTCTTGTCGAAATTGGAAAGTACCTAGTGAATTAAAACAACAACTAAGAAAGAAACAGCTGAAGCATCTGGATGTCAACACTGAATGTTGAATTATTTCCTTGATTCCTCTGCAGATTTTTAATGTGATGCTGAACAAATTACTTCAATACAACTGTTCACAGGTGATCATTAACTGTGCATTTCTCATTCCCTGGTGCTTATACTGAAAGTCAGGGTTCCCACCAGCAAAACCACTAAGCATTTGCAACTTTGAATGAGAAGTGTGATTGGAAAATATTGCATAGTATTAGAATGCTCATGCTCAGAAACAAACAAACAAACAAACCAAAGGCGCCACAGTAAATCTGGGGCTAAGCTATCATATATCAAAAAGAATTTTGCCTTCATCACTCTACTTCAACATTTTCTCCATTTTCTCTTTAACATGAAGATCATCCTCTTTCTCCATGTATAATTCTGGTGGGTTGACCTTGGCTAGCCTCCAGGTGCCCATCAAGCTGCTCTATCACTTCTCTTCCTCAACTGGTTAGGGAGAAGAAAATATGATGAAAGGCTATGATGAAGGGTCAAGATAAGGACAGAGAGATCATTTACCAACTACTGTCATGGGCAAAACAGACTCAACTTGGGGAGATTAATTTAATTATCACCAATCAAATCAAAGTAGGATAATGAGAAATAAGAACAAAACTAAAAAAACACCTTTCCCCATCCCTCCCATCTTCCTGGGCTCAACTTCACTCCTAAATTCTCTACCTCCACTTCCTGAGCATTGCAGGGGCATGGAGAATGGGGTTGTAGTCAGTTCATCACACATTTTCTCTGCCACTTCTTCCTGCTCATGCTCTTCCCCTGCTCCAGTATGGGGTCCCACCCATGGCAGACAGTCCTTCACAAACTTCTCCAACATGGGTCCTTCCCACGGGCTACACTTCTTCATGAACTGCATGGATCCTTTCCTGTCCTTCATGAACAGACTGCTCCAGTGTGGGTCCCCTGTGGGCCCACAGGTCTTACCAGAAAACCTGCTCCAGTGTTGGCTTCTGTCTACAGGCCACAGTTCCTGCCATGAACCTGTTCCAGCACAGGATCTCCATGGGGTCATAGCTTCCTTCAGGGCACATCCACCTGCTCTGTTGTGGCAGCCTTCACGGGCTGTAGGGTGGATATCTGCTCCACCGTGGGTCTCCATGGGCTGCAGGGGGATAGCCTGTTTCACCATGGTCTTCTCACCAGAGAATCTCTGCTCTGGTGCCTGGAGCACTTCCTCCCCCTCTTTCTTCACTGACCTTGGTATCTGCAGGGTTGTTTCTCTTATACGTTCTGACTCCTTTCTCCTGACTGGTGTTCTGCAGCAGTTTTTTTCCCTTTCTTAAATATGTTATCACAGAAGTGCTAGCAGTTATTGATTGTCTCAGCTTTGGCCAGCAACAGGTCCGTCTTGGAGACAACTGGAACTGGCTTTGTTTGACGTGGGGGAAGCTTCTGCTGTCTTCTCACAGAAGCCACCTCTGCAGCCCCTGCACTACCAAAACTTTGCTCAATACAATATATTTCTGCCTACTAGAGATATTGTAAAGACAAACTCCTTGATATTTATGAAGGACTTGTCTATGATAAAAAATGCCAGAAAAGCTTAGAAGCAACTTAAACTCTTCCTTAAATACGTATTTATTACATCATATTTATATATATTGAAAACTCTGGGGATCACATATATAAAAAGGATGAAGGAGGAGTACAGACTTGTTTCTAGTGTGAGGTCATGCAATTAAATACTTTGCCATTTATATATATATCCACAATTAAAATTAACTTTAGTTTAAACCTTATTTTTCCTTCATTTTCCATATATTTGATGCATATTTAAATACATACAGTAACTATCTCTAGGAAAGTTCAGCCTGTTTCCTTTCATATGATGAATTTTTACTGCACCAATTCTCATCTTCAAGGAAAATTCTCTTAGTTTAGCATTCTGATTAATTTTTTGATTTCTCTTACAAGACCATTGTACTGCACTGCATCTCATATGGAATGTCAAATCATGCACTTTGTTTGCTCCCTTTGTTCATCTAATTAATGCTTCTGTTAAGGAAGGCCAGCAGTCAGTTTGACATTAGATGCAGTTCAGTAATTTGTGTTTAAATTAAAGCTCCAGCTCTTGCTGTCTTACTTTTGCTGATCAGGGCTTTTCTTGATAAGTCCTGGTGGTGCCTTTCGAACAACAGACTTATTGATTAAAATTATATACAACATGAACAAGAAAGAGAGATTAAGTCATTGAATCGCTCTCACTCTATGCCACTAAGCAAGTGGCAACACTAAATTATGTTTTAGGTCCAAAGTTGGTAATAGAAAGTTGTTATATTGTTCCAGAGGCAGAACTGAAATTAGTTGGCATATAATCATAGAATAGTTTGGGGTGGAAGGGAACTTTAAAGGTCATCTAGTCAAAGACCCCCTGCAATGAGCAGGGACGTCTTCAAATACATCAGGTTGCTCAGAGACCTGTTCAACCTGAACTTGAATGTTTCCAGGGATGGAGCATCTACCATCCCTCTGGGCAATCTGTTCCAGTGTTTCCTCACCTTCTGTGTAAAAAATTTCTTCTTTCTATCTAGTCTGAATTTACCCTTTTTTTAGTTTAAAATCAGTACACCTTATCCTGCAAAAAAGTTTATCCCTATCTTTCTAATAAGTCTCTAAGTACTGAAAGGCCTCAATAAGTTCTCCCCAGAACCTTCTCTTCTCCAAGCTGGGTAACCTCAACTCTCTCAGCCTTTCTACATAGGAGAGGTGTTCCATATCTCTGATAATTTTTTGGCCCACTTTCAGACCTGCTCCAGCAGACCCATGTCCTTCCTGTGCTGAGGACTCCAGAGCTGCATACAGTACTCCAGATGGAGTGTCACCAGAGTGGTGTAGAGGGGTAGAATTGCCTCCCTTGACCTGCTGGTCACACTTCTTTTGATGCAGCCCCAGGATATGGTTGGCCTTCTGGGCTGTGAGCACACATTGTCTGCTCATGCCCAGCTCACCCACCAGTACCCCCAGTTCCTTCTCGTCAAGGCTGCTCTCAATCCCTTCATCCCCCAGCTTACATTGGAACTGGGGGTTGCCCCGATCCAGGTGCAGAACCCTGGATAGGTGAAGTTCAAACCAGAGCTGCAGCAACTCTCCACTCCTGTATACTTCATGTTGTGAAATGGTAGCATTTGCAAGTTCATTTCCTATATTGTTTCTTTACACTCAGCAGTCTGATGACATGTTGGAGGGCTTACATGTCTCCACTTCTGACTTCCACAGAATGAAAAGGGTGTACACACCCCAACTAGCTCATAAGTGACCTTAAACTACCTTATTTGGATAATGGTAAACCCTTCAACATGTCATCAGACTGCTGAGTTTATTCAAGTACACCCAGCAGGTAAGTGAAGAAATAATAATTGTTTTCCATAGTAACTTGTCCATTGCCAACCAATTTCTAAGCTTTACCAGTCTGTTGTGATGGTGTAAAAAAGTGTTGCCCAGTTCCTATAAATCAGTTTTTAAGGTTTGCTTGTGAACTGGTTCAGTCTTGACCAGTACACTTCTACATCGTATTTTTAGACTATGTAGATCTTTTTGCAGCTCTTGGTGTTAATATGCATACAAATTAAGGGCGGAAAAAATATTTTGTGAGGTTTTCTTTTTCCCTAGGAGAATGATAATTAATGCATTTTGGGACAGGACAAAACAGCCAAGAAAAAACAGAGCATGTCAAGGCAAAAAAAATTAAACTAAATTCCAAGTACTCACTGAAGTCAATATTGATATTAGAGCAAAGATATTCAATTTAAGCAACCAAATGTTTGGTTACAACTACCTCTCTAATCTTGCTTGCTAAAATTATAGAATACCTATACAGATTTAAAGTGCTTGCTGAAATATCAGCACATAAAGCAAATTTATTTATTCATATGTGATAAGAACTTATTCATGCCATTGTGGCATAATTTGTTTTCATAAACAAGCACTGTTTCTTTTCTTGTGTCCATAATATGAATACCACTTTTACTTTATTTTTTAAATCCTTCTCCTTTTAAATATACTGGAAACCTGAAAAGATTTATAGGAAGTATATTTAAAATAAAAAAAACTCCCCAAAACATCAAAATTAGAGTTTGATTTATCAATTTATCCCTGAAATAAAACTTCTATAATATAAAACCTGTCATACTGAATTGAGAAAGTGATCCATCTAGTCTAGTATCCGGTCACTGACTTTAGTAGTGATAGCTGCAATATGAATTTTTACAGGAAATTTTTCTTCTAACTCCATTAGATGGATTTATATCATGGGCATATTTAAAGCAAAACAATAATTATTATAATCTTTGTTAAATACTCAAAAGTCTAGATGTACCCCGAACAACACTGATTGCCAGCTGATGGAGTGCAGAAATGCTGCCCTAATACACACCAAGAGAGAGGGGATCCATACCAAAGGGGCTGCACCTGCCACAGACACCCCGCTCCTCCCAGCACCAGGGTTCAGGGCCCTGGTAAGGTGTGATCACATCCCCAAAATCAGCAACCCTGAAAACGACTGACACTGTCAACCTTTGGGTCCAGAGTGAGAGCAGAAGGGTGATTTCAGCACTAGAGCAAAGTGGTAGATACTCAGCAGTGCGAGTGAGGCTGTGTAAATTTTATCTGTAATACTACAAAATCTTTTCTGTATTCATTAGATAATTTGGACTGGTAATATATTAATTGGACTCTTATTAATATTGGACTCTTAATATGAAGTCTTAGCTCCATATACTTAGTGTGTTCATTTTACCAGTAATACACATTTTGAGTGTATAATTTCTTTTTTTGATGTTCATATTTTTAATCCCACGAAGTGCACCTCCTTCTCATAGAGTGAATAGAAACAATTTTTAAATACTTTTCCCTTCATTCCTATGTGTCTTTGTAGCAGTAGTTCCTATATACTTGCACTTAATTTATTCACTACCTTGACCTTCCCATTTAATAATAATATACATATATTTTCATTTGCATTAACCAGAAAAGAACAACCTGTTTCATGCTGGATTACGTCAGGGACAGATTAGCAGGAGATCTCAGGGGACATTTCCTCCTTTCCCACTGTGCCGTGTTAAATGACATGACTAACTATAAAATTATGCAACTTGTCTTTGTACTTGAATCATAGCTATTACATACCATCCAAGGATTTCTGCCACACATCAACTGCACCACCAGACTGAGAAAATGCTCTCAGTTCACTCCGTAGTGGTTCCTTTGGGAGGCTGGCAAGGGAATCACTGCAGTAAGGATATAGTTTTTCTAATTTACCACACTGCACATTTAAAGCACTGATTCAGCAGGAAGCACAGAGGGACACATCATGTCACCTCAGTTTAACTCTGTGTCTATTACAAATAATCTATGTTATGGCTAAGAAACTGTTGATCACATCTTCCATGTCCCCACAGGACATCTGAGATCTAATGTTTCTTCTTGGGTTCTGGTACTGTTCCTGGATGCAGTTAGGCCAGGACCACCTAGTCTGTTGATTTCTCATCTGCACACTTCTACCACAGTAGTCTCTCTTTGCAAGCTGTTTGTAATCTGCTAGGAGCTGTGCAGAATTAATGACTTCTTTCTAATCACAGACCTCATGACCACCACAGATGTTTTGTGGTAGATCATCTCCCAGTTAATGCCTTCAATTTCACACAAGCTACTGTGAGAGAAAAATCTAGAATGAATTCAACAGTACTGACAAATTGTCACGTGAGTTGTGAGGACAATCCCACACACCTATATGTAGTAAGGGCTACCAAAAGATAAAAATTTCCTGTGGCTTTGCTATTGATCATTTTCACATGTGGTTAATTTGGCTTAATTTTCTCACTACCTGATAGATACAAAACTAGCTCAACTTGAATGTTACACTCAATTATTCTGAACACTTCATAAAAATACAGTGCCCATTATCCTGGAGTTTGTGGGGTGATGAATGTACTTTGGTAAGCGTTTGAAACTGCTATGGAAAATTCTGTTTAAGCACAGCCTTTCCCATTTATCTTTGTCTGGAAATCTTCCCTTTGCTTACGGTCAGTGCTGCAGACCATATTACTCAGTCCTCCTGCTGTTCTTATTTGGGGAGAAATTAATTATGCTTTTTCCCTGAATCAAGGGAATCATCAGTAAAGGTTACCCTGTTATATTTTCGTTTCTAGCATATGTAGATAGGGAGAAATGGAATTCAAGATACACAAGCAGGGAGACTGAAAAGATTATTAGAAGAATCTAATCAGTTATTCCTCATATACAAAAAATTCATATGCATGCGGTTCACAAAAGAACACAGGCAGTAGGAAATTAGGATTTCACAGTACATGACTGTGTCAGCTTATGTCCATTATACTAGCTCTGCCTCCTGATTGCTAGTGGTTTGCTATCTCTTTTTATGTAGTCTAATTAATATAGGATTTCACAGGATCACAGAACAGCTGAGATCGGAAGGTACCTCTGGAGATCACCTTTTCTAACTCCCCTGTACAAAGTAGGGTCCAACTCCAGTAGGTTGATCAGTATCAAGTTTTCAATACCTCCAGGGATGGAGAATTCACAGCCTCTCTGGGCAACCTGTGCCAGTGTTTGATTACCATCGTGGTAAAAAAGTCTTCTTATGTTTAAATAGAATTTTTCTTATTTCAGTTTGTGCCCATTGTCCCTTGTCCTTTCACTGGGCACCACTGAGAAAATTCTGGCTCTGGATACTTAACAGATATCATTCAAATTTAGTTAGGACAAACAGCTGTTCAGACATTTGGATAATCTAGTAACTGTTTTCCCCCTGAGACTAATAACTGAGTAATAATTTATGTGAAAAGTTAGAGAGAGAAATAATGTGTATTCAAAGATTTGAATTGGATTATACTTCCCACTCTAGATACAACCTTTTTCTTCTTTGTTTAGTGAGCCAAGAGCAGGGAAATAGTTAGCAAACAATTTTACAGTCGCTTATATTTACTAAATTGTCAGACAATCTTAAAAAGTTATAATATTTTGCAAAGATACAAAATAAAAATTATGATCTGTGCATGATCACAATGACATTCATTAAAGACTAGCCTCTGAGGTACTTCTGTATTTAAACAGGGACCTTTCTAAACAAACTGGAGAGTTATACAATAAAACCTTTGACACTGAATTGTTCACAGAACTGCTTAAGCTAAAGTGAGTTTGTTTCTCATCAACCTGTCTTTTAGGAGAAGTTATTGCTGAAAATATACTGAAATTTCATTTTGTTTATACTGTTTTGTTAGTTATTAGGGTTGAAATTGGTCTTTATTAAATAAATTACTGTTTCTCCACAAACAAAAGCAACGTGATACTATAAGTGACTTAGCCTAGATAATTTCACTGATTAAACAAAATCTGTATTTACAGCAAGATCAGCCATTTATACGTATTGTTTACCTCACTGTAAAATTGCTGCTTATATAAAATGAGACTTGGTTTAGACTTTGATGTAGTGAGGCAAGGTCAACAGTATCATTCCATATCTTCCTCACCCAAAGGCTTGCTGTGATTAGGCACACAAAGGCTATATGGTCTTTCTGAGAAAATTCTATAGCATCAAGTATCTTTCAGTGTAGATCTAAAAGAAATGCATATTTGTGAATGTGCTTGTAGGATTGGACATAAGGAAAGAACAGACAGCCATGGCCCGTAGCAGAAGCTGCTGTTAGTCCTAACTGCAACATACCACTTACCCCTCATATTTTTAAATGATGAACACTTACATCGTGTAGCCTCCTTCATCTTGACATCGAAGAAACTTTCGGATTTCTTATGTGCTCATTACAAGGTTCTCCCCAGCTGGTGAAAGTCACTGGAAAACCGGCGTACTCTATGCAAGTAAAGGTCCTTTGAGAAAACTTGTATGCCAAGTGGTTCAAAGAAATCCAGTATGGTCCAGAAATGATATTGGAAATTTTGACAGTCCAATTTTTCACTAAGGATTCTAACACTAGAGACCATTTTTGGAAGCCAGGGTCATAGTTTAGATAGTTTGCAAAAATTGACAGTCATTAAAAAGAGCACCAAGGAGTAAAAAACCCAGTTCTGAGCTTTCTTAAGTTTTTTGAAGAAGTGAGATACTATTGCAATAAGTGCCATTGCAGCTATGCAATGGAGTCTGGATTCAGGTCCATGAAATGATAGCGAAATTTATCTACAGCAGTAGTGATCCTTCCAATAACTTTAATAGAGTGCAATAAATCAACCACACTCAAGCATTTAGTATATTTACAAAGAGGCAACAGTCAAAACAGAAGGAATGTTAAATTCTTGTGATACAGAGTTGTGATTTTTCTTCCTCTAACACTAATTGCTTATAACTGAAATAAATAAAAATTACCAAGTTATTAAAAATGTGCTCTTTGCTGCTTCTGCTAATGGTTTAATAATTCCAACACTATAATAAGAAAATGAACAGGAAGACAACATTTGTCACTGATCTTTTTGACCATTAACTTTATTGTGAAAAGATTTAATGAAAAAGTAACAAACGTTGTGTGCTTCATTAGGTATGTCTGATCAGGCAGGGTCTCCCAGTGTCCCTGGTTCTGGGATAGAGTTTAGAATACATCACAAATGGAAAGAAATAATTTCTCTGCAGCCCAATTAGATGATTTTCTACTGTCCTCCTCCACATTTCCTGCTGGTTAACATAGGTGCAAAGCTTTTGTCATTATTTTAGATCTGTTAAAAGCTATATCCATCTGAGTGTTCTAGGATGTAAGCGGATAATTATTGTGCTTGACACTGACTTTGCAGAGTGAACTTGGTACCCTCAGGTTTTTGAGCTTATAATTCCAGTTGGTTTAAGTATATAAATTGCTCTCTAAAGTGTGCTGTCTGGGGGGGTGGGGCGGGGAAGGAGGCAAGTCTGGAAAACATATTTGTATCTTAAAGTTGCTTAGAAATGAGGATAATTTGAAAAGATGCATAGGCTTATTCATAATATGCCCTTGAATGAGTCGTCTTCTGGCTGTGCTAGGCTTTTATTGTTTAAGGGCGTAGTCACATCTTATCTGAGATTATCCTACTGACAAGTATCTTAAAGATCTGTGTCTTGGAGTACCCTTTGACATTTAGTAAAATTCATAGGTCTGTAGCATAAACATCTTAGAAGTTATTGTTCCAGTACTTTTCCCTTGCTGCTCCACTATTTGTTTATCCCCAGACCTCCTATTTTTGAAACTCCTTTTCTTGTAGGAAGGAGCTTACTGTAATTACAGATTCCATGAATCACACTTCTGGAGCAGAGAGGGCATGTCATAACAAAAAAGCCTTAAACTGCAGTAAACTGGTGGTCTGTAATTTCTTACTTGGTGCCATTTTTAGAAGAGTTCTGCTGCAGCATTACTTTTTCCTTTAATGCAACCTGAAGCTTCCCATTGTTTGCTCTGCTTTAGACTTCTTCTGGAGTCTTGGAAAGAAATCACTTAAGATATATGTCTCAGTTGAGTACTATTTCTCCCACTTTACTAAGCTTCTGTTGGTAAGGTTGCTAAATTCTGCACTGTGAAATAAATACATCAGAAATGGTCTATAACATTAAAAATAATGTTTTAAGAGTACCTACCTGTTTTCTTGCATTCAAGAGCTTAGTAAATATATAGCCAGCACATTCTGAGTATTTTTATAGAGTAAAATACGTAAACTCAGTATGGTAGACTAACCAGATAATGAACTGACCTACAGAAGTTCTTCCCTTCAGTTTACAAGTCCATTCTTTGTTTTTAAAGCCATAGTCTCAAATTAATCCCATATTGTCCTGGTTCCAGTGGGGACAGGGTTAAGTATTCCATGCCATGTGAGCCACGCCCACCCTGAGATTAAGAGGAAGGGAGGGGGCAGGAAGTCAGGCTTGGAGCCAGCTGGAGCGTCCCAGGTCTGGTCAGTGAGCGGCTGTTCCGTAATTGTGTTTGTATATTCCTCTATCTGTGTTATTGTTGTTGTTTTCTTGTTCCCTTTGCTGTTCTGTTAAACTGCCTTTGTCTCAACCCAAGAGTTTTGCCTTTTTCTTTTGATTCATCCTGTATTGAGAAGACCCGAGTGAGCGGCACGTGGTTCTTTGTTGCTGTCTGAGGCCAAACCACGACACACATAAACTACTCATAGCATGATAGTTCCTATTCCCCCTCTGTTTTGCTTCCTCTTTTTTTTTTTTTTTTTTTTTTTGTTTTGTTTTGTTGGGGGGGTGGTGGGTGGGGCGCGGCAGCAGGCAGGGTGGAATAGGAGAGAAGACAACTCATCTTTCATTAGAACAGATTGTGAATGAAGTAGCAGAAACTGAAATGTAGGGATTCTGCTATATCATGGGTCAGGGAGCAGCAAGAATAGGGCTGCTTCCTGCAGGCTAGGGAGCTGAGAAGGATCACGCAGCCAGCAGGGGCCTCACCCACCAGAGCACAGTCCCACAAGCACCCAAGCAAGGCAAGTAGGACAGGCCCAGAGACTGCAACTGAGTCCAAGCAATAGCACAGATCATAAAGTAGCATCGAGAAGATGAGGCAAGTTCAAGCTGGAAAGTCCACCTGCAGATGGCAGTTAGGCTCAGGTCCAGTGATTACTGGGCAAGTCCATAGTAATGAGGCAAGGCTAAGGTCAAACTCTGTCAACATAAATGGTTCTATTGGTTGAAAAAAAAACCCCATATTTGCTGTCAGGTTCATATCAGTCTGCAGGTGGACATCCAGATCAGGGGACTCTGTAGCTGTAGTTACAGCTAGAAAGCAATACTTCTTCAACATAGCTCACATAGGAACTGCACCCCTTGGGCTGAGCTTAAACAGAGCTCCAGGTTTCACGGTGTGGGTGGAGGCCCCAGGTGAAGTTGGTCAAGACGAGTAGGGCTTGTTAGTGCAGTCAGGGACTTGGCAACATCTATGTTTATTTCAACTTGTATGTTTATTTGCAACCAATGGAATAATTTAATCATAATTACCTTTTAAGTTTTAAATCAGATAATGGGAATGTGAGCAGTCACATTCTGCCTGCGAGGGGGATTAGTAGCAATTCTTGAGGCAATATCCCACCTGTGTCTAGCATATAGTTAAGTAAAAGATTACACAGGGATTCAGCAACTGTTAGTTTAGAAATACTGCCCTAGCATCTTTTGCATGTAATAGTTGAAGGACAGATACATAAAGAGGATTTGATACTTGTTTCACATGCGCTGTTTCAGCCTCCAAAAAACTGTATTTGACAGTAACCATAGCAGCAAAACTAATTAGGCATGTTTGAATGAACAAATCATGAAATAGCATTTTTTATTTAGAGTTTCAATAAAGGATGCTTAACACTGTAAACAAGTATATTCAATTCTATTCTAAAAAAAAAAAAAAATCAGGTGGATGAAATAGCTGAAACTGTCACATTTGTAACAAAAGCAAAATATTTTTAATATACTACTTAATACTACTTTAAGACACTATTAAGAAATTACATTCAACATTGTGAGACTGAACTCATGAAAGTAACCTTCAGGAGAAGTAAGCATAATTCTTTTCAGATCTATCTTAGGGCCTATACCTTTGATATCTTTTTGAGCACTTTCTGCTTCTGCTGACCTGTTTCCCACAGCATGTGTTATTGGGAAACAGGAAGAACAGATGAAAAGCAGATTTTATGTTGTTACTTGATGCACCACTGCAAACCACTCAAAATGCAATAGCAAACCCTGGGAATCTATAGATGAAGCAGGATTTCTAGAATCCCTCTTTGCTTATCTGAGGCAATACAGTTATCCTTATACTGCTAGAAGTTTGCATGCTGATCTCCATAAGCAAGCAATTTCATGACTATTGCAGTGCAGGAAACATCCTTAGAGTGAATTAAACACATTGACATTTATCTCATACTTTTGCCCTTTAAGTGTTTATAAAGCAGGTATTGTAATTCCTTTCTCCGGGTGACTTTTACAGTAGCGCATACACGTTCATGGAAACAGGAACTCAAGCATGCTACTATTCACATCTAAAATGAGCCTTGCTAGGTTTTAGAATCTAAATTCCACCTGTGTCTTCCTGATGGTTTTCTGTGAGTTATGATCATATTTAATCAAAATATTATTGTATGTCTGTGTTCCAACCTGGTTTCACCCCTACTTCTTCTAATAGATATGAGTTCAAAGCTGAGAAGAAGAGTAAACCTTCATATCCCAGTTCATGGATTACTGTTATACAGGTTCTGGGAGTGTTTAAAACAAGAGTCAAAGAGAGCCATCCATATCCAAGTATGTGAGTTAGGTAACCTGAGTTATAAGAAGGGCTTTTTGTGCCACTCTTCATCTGGTATAAGCTGGGCTTATTTACAGAAGCAAAGAGAATTACAACTCTCTATTTCAACTGACCAGACACAATCCAGTGGAGAGGAAAAGACACCCTTTCATGTTGCCTAAGCCAATAGGTTGTTCTTGGTGGCTGGAAATACCGAAAGTATACTACTGACATGGCCAAACTTCACTCTCTCTGACTGAAGTTCAGCCAAACTTTGGTCTATCTGCAATCCTCTTTGTAAATATATCCTCAGGTATCTAGAGCAGCCTAATTCTTCCTAATTTATGGCTAATATAACTAACGTAAGACACTTTATCTTGATCTGGTTGCCCACATGTAGGCATGTGGGACCATTTGGATGCTAAATTGTTCCTCATAGGATTCACTTACTGCTTCATATGTGAGTCATTCACAAATCCTGTATCAGTTCTGTGGACCTCACCTGACTGCGTTGCATAGTCTGGGCTGTTCTAAGTGACATTAAATGTCCATACTGTGTTAGCCAAATAAATCTCTGAGAGTCTGAAAAATAAATATGGATCTCATTTTGGTTTTCCATTTATGACATTACTGTTGTAGAGTTTTAATAAAAATAACCAGTACAGCACCTGGATACCAGAGGACTGAGAGATGCACAAATGTTTGTTAAGTAACTAATAATTCTGTTTTCAAAGTAAGCTTTTGAAAGGTATGTGGCTAATAAAAGCAATTGCTTCTCAATGAACAATAAACATAAAAAGTGATAATAAATGAGAGGAGTACTGTAAACTGTGCATAGAATAAAGAAGAGGTGCACTGGAATTGATGTGCTCATGCAGCTAGGGGCAAGCTCTATACACATACAATTCTGCAGAGAAACTTAATTTTATCATTCTTCCTTTTGGAAGGTTGAATTTTCAAGCGCAATAAAATTATTTTGAAAGAATTAATGGATTATCTTTTTTTCTTTTAACTTCTCAAGCAAAAAAAAAAAAAAATATATGGTATGACATCATAATGGCATCAGCAACGAGTGTTGAGAAGGATGTGGTGGGTCGAGTCTAGCCAGCAACTAAGCACCCACCCAGCTGCTTACCTCCTTCCCTTCTTCCCTCTACCCAGCAAGACAGGGAAAAGAACTGGAAGAACAAAACCATTCTTTATCTTACGGGTCAAGATAAAGACAATTTAATAAGTGAAGGAAGGAGAGAGAGGAAAAAAAAAAAAAAAAAGATGAGAAAGTAATTGTTCACCACTTCCCACAAGCAGACTGATGCCCAGCCAGTATCCAAGCAACAACTACCTTAGATAGACCAAACCCTCAGTTTCAAGGGCTGAGCATGATGTTATGTGTCATGAAATATGTCTTTGGTCAATTTGGGTCAGCTGACCTGGCTGTGTACCCTCCAAACCTCTTTTCCACATCTAGCCTACTCCCTGTCAGGGGCAGATGGAAAATCAGGAAAAGCCTTGACATTGTTCAGCAATAGATAAAACATTAGTGTGTTTTCAACACTGTTTTAATCTCAAATCCAAAACACAGCACTATACAAGCATTAAGAAAACTAACTCTGTCCTAGTGAGACCCAGAATAGAGGACTAGAAATTTTAGGTTCAGGGCACAGACCTCTGCTTCAGTTAGCAGAGGAAGTAAATATAAGAATATAAAAATTATTATATAAATCAGATCAAAGACCTTTGCAGTTAATATGCTCTCTCTGATAGTTGCTTCCTGCAGATGTCTAAGAGTGAAGACATGGCACAAAAATGTCAATACTTCCCCCAACAGGCTGTCATACTTACAAAAATTTCTGGTGCAGAGCCAGAATGCTCTTTTTGTATCTAATATCTGATGGGGCTGTTGTCTTCCATGAACTTTTCTCATCTTCCTTTTAAGCTTCTTAAACTGTTATCAGCCACAACATTTGATACACCTATAAGTTCTTTATTTTATACATGTAACTAATACTTACGCACAATTAGTTTTCTTGATACCTTTACATGTATTCACTGACTGTAAAAATGATGAGACATCATTGTTTTAGATTCTCCTCCAGCATCTGAAAAACAGAAAATTTTCTGAGCTGTCCTGAAGGAGATAAATTCTGTTCATTTAATTCTTGTTATCCCCTGACTTTACGTCAACTCCTTGAGTCCCTTGGGATTACTCGCTTCTTTACACAGTACTAGCTTCTTGTCTTAGTCTCCTAGCTGTGGCAGTGCCAATTTTCTACAATGTCTTTAAATCATCTAGTTTTTTACTGTTTACTCAATCTGTCCTCCAGTCCCAAAATCCTTCATATGTTCCTTATTCTTACCCTTTTGCTTCATCCCTTTCTGTTTCTTCCAAATATGCATCAAAATCTTACTGCAAATGAAAAACCTCAAACAAAACCAGAAACAGAAAAAGAAAACCAAATATAAGGAAAAATCTGACACCTGCTGAACTGAGTAAGATGTTATCTCAGAAAAGATATGGTAAATAATGCATACAATATTATTTTAAAGTGCAGATTGTGCTTATTACAATTATTTGTCTTAAATTATATTTAATGCATATTTATACCATATATCATACTGTTTTATAAATGGAATCATCATAGAATCATATAATACAGCTTGGAAGGGATCTCAGGGATCACCTGGCCCAAGCTTTCGTGGCAAAAGCATGGTCTAGACAAGATGGCCCAACACCCTGTCCAGCTGAATCTTAAAAGTCTCCAATGATGGGGAATCCATCACTTCCCTGGGGAGATTATTCCAATGATTGACTGTTCTCAATGTGAAAAATTTTCCTCTTGTGTCCAACTGGAAATTCCCTAGGAGTAACTTGTACACATTACCCCTTGTCTTTTCCATGTGACTCATTTTAAAAAGGGAGTCTCCATCTTCTTTGTAACCACCCTTTAAACACTGGAACATGGTCTCCCCTAAGCTTTCTTTTCTCAAGACTGAACACACCCAATTCTCTCAGCCTTTCCTCATATGATAAGCTTCCCAGTCCTTTGATCATCTTGGTGGCCCTTCTCCGGACCCTCTCCAGCCTGTCCACATCTTTTTTTTCATAGCAGGGACCAAAACTGAACACAGTATTCCAGGTGTGGCCTGCCAAGCAATGAATAGAGTGGGATAATGACTTCATTATCTCTGCTGTGATGCCCATGTTGATGCAACTCAGCATCCTGGTGGCTTTCTTTAGCTCAGCAGTGCACTGTTCACTCATATTGAGCTTGTTGTCCACCAGGACCCCCAGGTCCCTTTCCACAGAGCTCCTCCCCAGCTGGATAGATCCTAGCCTGTGCTGCACTCCAGGATTATGTTTTCCCAGGTGCAAGACTTTACACTTGTCCGTTTTGAACTTTGTAAGGTTCTTGTCAGCCCACTCTTCCAGCCTATCCAGGTCTTCCTGCAGGGTGGCGCACCCTTCCAAAGTGTCCACTTTCCCACTCAGTTCGCTGTCATCAGCAAAATTCATCAGGGTACACTTGAGCCCATCATCCAGATCACTTATGAAGATATCAAACAGTGCTGGGCCCAATATCGATCCCTGGGGGACCCCACTTGGGATGGGTTGCCAGTTTGACAAGGAGCTATTTACCACCACCCTCTGTGTGTGGCCTCTCACATAGTTCCCCACCCACCACAAAAACCACTTGTCTAGACTGTAACACATCAGTTGCTCTAGGAAGAAGCTGTGTGGAACTGTGTTGAAAGCCTTGGAGAAATCCAGGTACACACTGTCCACAATAGATATTACTTAGGCTACATATATTTATAAATATAAATATCTATATAATTTAATACTACTTATTATTTAGACACATAATAATAATGAAGTATCAGCTGAGTATTATTAGTCACCCATCTCAAAAAGAATACTGCAGAAGTTGAGGAGGCTTATGTATGCGTAATGGGAACAAGCAAAGGCACAGAGAAATTCCTATATTAAGAAAAATGAAGAATCTGTCAGTGTTTATGTTACCAAAAAAATCCAAAAAAATCAAAACCAGAGAAGATATGACAAGCCTACAAATTAATGAATGGTTCAGAGAAAATAGATCAGGAACTTATCTCCTAACTTATAATGAAGGGAACATTCAGTAAAACTGAAGACTGAGAATTTTAAAGTTAGTAAAAAAATAGCACTGAAGAGTTTATTTTGGAATGATTTGCCACAGAAGTCTCAACTCATAAAACTTTAAATTTCAAGAAAAAAAAAATATATTAGTCCTAGAGTTATTTTATTGTAATTAACTAGAAAATGGTCTAAGGCAGGAACATTACTCTCAGGCCCTGAATTCCTCTAATTTTAGGGGTCTGAGTTAAATTTTTGTGTTTTAGACTTTCCCCCATATCAATATCTAGAGTATTCTGTCATCATCTTTCACCATAAAACAGCTGAGTCTATTCCACCAGAGTGAGAATACCAGAGAAAACCAGCTTTATACTTGTGTTCAACAATATGGTGATTTCTCCAGTCTAGATTTAATGAGGTGAGAGAAATGGGCTTCTTGGCCATTGAGCCAACAAACTATGCTACGTGCCTACTTACCCTCCCTGTACAGGGTTTGGGAAGGGTTTGGTATCTAGGAATGGGATACAAAATTTCATGCAGGCTGAGGAAAAGAGTCTTCAAAGGTTTGTCTTTTAGAATAGTTGCATTTAGTGTTTGTTTTTTTCTCATGTTTGAAGAGGAAGGCATCCATCAGCTGAATTAAACAGAAATCAGGAGACTACAAGGAGTTTTTTGAAACAAAGAATGAGTCAGCCCAAAAATAAGCATAGAAGAGGCATTAAAGTATGCAACAGGCTGAGAGACACCTTGAACAGGTAAGAATATCAGTCAAAATCTGGCCTGACATTGCCAGAAGTCACATGACCAACATCACAACTTCAGCCTAGACCTGATACAGCAGTCTCCTTGTGGGACATCAGGAGCAGCCTGCACCAAACTGGTGGGTTGTCATTATGTGGTACAACAACTAGGGCCCCCCACTGTGACTGTAAATGTGGGACATTTTTTTCACCTCTGAGTGGATCAGCAAGCTGTAGGGAGTGGCAAGTGCATATAAACCTTGATACCCATGTCTTCTACAGGAGAGGCACACAAGAGAACCTGCTTCCAGAAGAGGGGATCTGCACTTGTAATCCACACTTGCTGTGGAAGGGGGTATGCACGTAACTACATATTCATGTAAGGGGATAGAATTAGAGAAGGGTGTATAGCAATTTTTTAGGTGTTGATTAGCATTTTGTAAGTGCCTAGTGTCTTACTTTACCTCTTATTATTGATATTGAGTTATCCTGAGTTATCACTGCTTGCTGGATAATTATGTATTGTTAATGAATTAATAAACTGCATTGATTTTGATTGTGGCTTAAACTATGTGAAAGGAGTGGGCTGTTTTTTTTCCTGTGATAGTCCTGAATTCATGTTAGGCTGCAACCTGAATGCATAAGATATCCATTCCAATTCTCTGATCTCCATAAAAAAGAGAGGTGATTCCTTGCAGATTTCTCAGATACCTTAGCATACCTGAAGTGACATAGTAAGCCTATAGTTAGGCAAGAAAAACCCTTTCTCAGTGTTGTTTTCAACCTAGAACTTCCAATTACAGAAAATCAGTGTTGTCACTTCACTGTTTTAGGACAGATTTTAACAAGATCCATTGCTATTTCCCCACCAAATCTTATCATCAAAATATCTGCTAAGTTCTGTTTCCTGAGGCTGAAATGATTGATTGCATTTAGACCCTGAAGAAAATATACAAAAATATTATCTGAGGGCCAGGGCAGGTGGTAATAAGGAGACACTATTACACTGTTATCAAAGCTTTGTGGAAGAACTCTAAACATAGATCTGGTAAGAAAATGCATTTATAAACATAAAAAAGAGGGCAGGATTCTTGTTTTAATCAAACTTATTTTAGCTCACAGTTTTTCGTTGTCTACACAATTTGTTTATATCACTGATCTTCGTATTACTGAACCAAAAAATAGTGATAACTTTTGAGAGAATGTGCAGGAGAGAGAGAGTAAAGGAAGTAATCCAAGAAAAAATCAGGTCTCGAAAACATACAGTATTATCTTCTTGTTTAGGAAGTTTCTGATCCATGATTTCTGGAAGCTGGAAGGCTGTGTGTTTTCATGGTATGCTCTTGTGCTGTTCTTTATTACCAGTCAGAGTCTTAACATATCAGGCTTTAATGGGCATTTCAGGTATTACTATGCTTGAAAATTATATTTTGCATGCTTAGCAGGTGTGTCATCTCAGCATTACAAAAAAAAAGCATCTCAGTAACAACGTTAGAAAAATGTTAGATCTGTTCTAGTAAAACCTATCTACTGATTGAACTTGAGAACAGCCTGTGTTGTAATTTCCACAGTTTTTATAGTTATTAATGAAATAAACATTTCTCATATATATTTTGAGTATCTTTAATACAACAAATATTATGAACTCATCTTCGATCAAGTGCAACTGAAACAGTGATTCCAGTATAGGTCTAAAATAAGAAATAGTTTGTTTTCTTTTTTTAACTTAATCTATTATTTAGAAATAATGTTCATGCAATTTTTCAGAGATAAAGATCTTTGAAATACATGACAATAAAAAGGGGAAATAATTGAAAAGTCATTATCAATTAGTATATAATTAGTATACTTTCACATGTATAATCCACTAACTGATGATTACACTCTATTTTAAAAGAACAAACATTTGAAAATACATTCTCATAGAAGCAGTACCCTCAGAGGACTTTTGCAAATTCAGAGACAATGGCAAAAGGGGATCAAAAGCAGGGATTCTATTAGTAGAAATAAAAGTCTTTTATAAAATGCACTGATATTTCATTTATATACATCTAAAGCATGTGTAGGTTTAACTGTTGTTGAATTATGAAGATGACGAATCATTAGGATTTATGTTCGTGAAATCTCACTATAAATACACTGTTCTAAACAAATGTACCAGCTTAATCTTAGAATGTGGAGTTACGAGCCTTGAGAAGGTAACAAAAATATTAAACCAGAAACTGAACTGTAACTGAATTATCCCACACTTCAACACATTTATTGACTGACACCAATATTTTACCTACCACAGACTAACCCTACTTCCACAGGTGATTTGGAGGCATCCTTGTAGAAACTAAAATCTGCAAACCTGTATATGGACTCATCTTTTGACTGTGCAAGTGAAATAGATCTTTCAGGGTTTCTCCACTTATTAAAATAAGAAGTTTTATAATCTTAGAGGCATACAAGCCATTTTTTAATCCTTTACAGTGACAACAGTTCTTCCACTCTGCAGTATAGATATTTTGCTACCAGAAACAAAAGAAATTTAAAAGGAACTTGAAAATATCAATTAAAATATTACTAAAATGGGATTTTATCAATGTTAAAAACAAGGTATGAAACTTTCCTTAGGAAATGTGTCCAAACCACACACTTTCAGTGTATCAGTCCAGGAGTGCTCTCAGAAGAAATTCCTTAACAAATATTTAAATACACAATGTAAATAGTTAAGAGAAAAATAACAAATATTTTATTTAAAAAAATAATTAATTAAAACAATGTACTCCCAAAACTAGTGCACAAAAAGTATTTAAAACCAACTTAAAATAGACTGTTGTGGTTTAACTCTATTAGGCAGTCAAGCCCCATGCAGCTACTCACTCGCTGCCCCTCAGTCCAATGACAGAGAATCAGAAGAGTAAAAGTGAGAAAGCTCATGGGTTGAGATATAAACAGTTTAGTAGGTAAAGCAAAAGCTGTGCTCTCAAGCACAGCAAAATAAGGAATTCATTCACTACTTCCCTTCACCAGGAGTTCAACAATCTCCAGGAAATCTTCGCTCCATCACATGGTTGTTTGGGAAGACAAATGCCATGTTTGTCTGAATGCCTTCTGTCCTGATTTCAGCTGGGAAAGACTTAACTTCTCTTCCTAGTGATTACTGTGAAAGGAATGTCAAGAATACCTATTGTTTTTAGTTGTTGCTAAGTGATATTTACATTATTCAAGGACTTTTTTTTCAGCTTCCCATAGAAGAATAGACATAACGATGGAATGGCCAATGAAATATTCCATACCACAGACATTATTAGTAGTGGTTTTTTTGCTTTTTTGATATTGTTCTATTAAACTGTCTTTATCTCAGCCCACAAGTTTGTGGTTTTTTCCTTTCCCCTCCTTTTCACCTTCTTCTCCCTTGTTGGGGGGAAAGGGGGCTGAGCAAGAGGCTGCATGGTGGGGGTTAAACCATGACATCTTTTCTTCACTTTCTTCCCCCAGGTTTTATCACTAAGCATGACATCATATGGTATGGGATACCCTTTGGTCAGTTGAGGTCATCT
This sequence comes from Fratercula arctica, assembly GCA_947846985.1. NCBI lineage: Eukaryota > Metazoa > Chordata > Aves > Charadriiformes > Alcidae > Fratercula > Fratercula arctica. The sequence goes on along the minus strand of CANTUZ010000001.1, from coordinate 44,624,853 downwards.
GTCCCAGCTGTGTCACCTCACAATGTCTTGTACACCCCTAGGTTACTCGCTATAGGGGTGGTGTGAGAAGCAGAAAAGTCCTTGACTCTGCGTGAGCACTACTCAGCAGTAACTAAAACATCCCTGTATTATCAACACTGTTTTGGTCACAAATCCAAAACATAGCACCATAAAAGCTACTAGGAAGAAAATTAATTCTATCATCTCAGCCATAATCAGTCCAATCATATAGAAGAATCTACTCCACCTTTACTGTGCAGTAACCACTCCCTTCACCTTTTGTCTCATGTGCTATGAATTTCTTTTTCAAGATTAACATAAACTGGCAAGATGTTATCAGACATACAGTCTATAGGTAATGACTGCTTAAGTTAGTGAAGCCATCAGAATGTACAATGTCATGTACAAGTCATGGGTTGTGCCATGGGCATAACTATTTAAAGCACCTCACTATTAGGGCTACATAAATTACAGATTTAAATATCACAGAATCATAGAATCATAGAATCATAGCATGGCTTGGGTTGGAAGGGACATTTAAGGATCATTCAGTCCAACTCCCCTGCCATGGGAAGGGGCATCTTTCACTAGATCAGGTTGCTCAAAGCCCCATCCAACCTGGCCTTTAACACTTCGAGGGATGGGGCATCCACAACTTCTCTGGGCAGCCTGTTCCAGTGTCTCACCACCCTCACAGTAAAGAGTTTCTCCCTTATACCCAGTCTAAATCTCCCCTCTTTCAGTTTAAAACCATTGCCCCTTGTCCTCTCACTACAGGCCCTGGTAAAATGTCTCTCTCCATCTTTATTATAAGCCCACATTAAGTATTGGAAGGCCACAATAAGGTGTCCCTGGAGCCTTCTCCTCTCCAGGCTGAACAATCCCAGTTCTCTCAGCCTTTCCTCACAGGAGAGGTGTTCCATCCCTTTGATTATTTTTGTGGGATTCCTCTGGACCCACTCCAATAGGTCCACGTCTTTCCCATGCTGAGGGCTCCAGAGATGGTTACAGTACTCCAGGTGGGGTCTCACAAGAGCAGAGTAGAGGGGGAGAATCACTTACCTTGACCTGTTGGCCATGCTTCTTTTGATGCAGCCCAGGATATGACCGGCTTTCTGGGCTCTGAGAACATAATGCTGGCTCATGTCCAGCTTTTCATCCACCAGTACCCCCAAGTCCTTCTCCTCAGGGCTGTTCTCAATCCCTTCATTCCCCAGCCTGCACTGATACTGGAGGTTGCCCTGACCCACGAAGAGAGGATCCTTTGCCTTGTTGAACCTCATGAGGTTCACACAGGCCCACTGCTCAAGCTTGTCCAGGTCCTGCTTGATGGCATCTCATCCCTCAAGTGTATCAGTTGCAACACTGAGCTTGATGTCATCTGCAAACTTGCTGAAGGTGCACTGAGTCCCACTCTCTATGTCATTAATAAAGGTATTGAACAGTACTGGTCCCAGTACAAACCCTTGAGGGACACCACTCATTACTGGTTTCCACTTGGACATTGAGCTATTGACTGTAACTCTTTGGATGCAGCCATCCTGCTGATTCCTTATCCGTTGAATAGCCCATCCATAAAACACATATCTCCCACATGAAGTCCATCCATCAAACCCATATGAAGTGGTTGAAGTATAATTATTTTGAGATTATTGCATAATGGTTTGTGGTTATATCAAATCTAAATAATTTTAGATGTAATCATCAGATGCATAGAGAGTGTTCTTGTTGGCAACTATTTTTTCTAATTGCTTTAAAGCACTATATTTTTATTACATATATTCTATATGTTATATAAATAGAATAATAAAAATAATCAGATCCAACAGTGTTCATATTGGAAACTATTGTTTCCAAGTGCTATAAATTACTATAATTAAAATATGTAGTAATATATTGTCGTGGTTTAAGCCCAGCAAATAGGACCATGCAGCTGCTCACTAACTCCCCATGTCCCCAGCCCCCCGATTAGGGCAGGGAGAAGAGGGAGAAAAGGAGGGGGAAAAAAACCACACAAAAACTTAGTGGATTGAGATAAACACAGTTTAATAGAATAGTAATGGAAGAAGAGAATAATAATAATAATAATAATAATAATAATAATAATAATAATAATAATGGTAAAAGAATATGCAAAATAAAATGATACAACACAAGTTGCTCTCACAATCCAACGATCGGTTGCCCAGCCTGTCCCGAGCAGGATTCCTGCCCCCTGGCCAACCCCCATTTATATACCCAGCATATGGCATATATACCCAGCATATGGCGTGGAATGTTCCTTTGGCCAGCTTGTCCTGTCTATGCTCTCTCTCTCAACTTCTATGGGAAGCTGAAAAAGTCCTTGACTAATGTAAACATCACTTAGCAATAACTAAACCAAAATGTGTTATCAACATTTTTCTCATACTAAATCCAAAACACAGCAGCTACCAGAAAGAAAATTAACTTTATCCCAGCTGAAACCAGGACATAGATATTTCTATAATAACACATAAATATATAATTGCTATAGCATTCAGTGCATTGAATCCCTGATGATTATACAGTGGAAGAGTAAGTTAGGGGAAGAGGTATTGAAAACTTTTTTTAATCTCCTAGGGTGCTTTTTAAGTATCTAGTTGTGGCTATCAGGAAATGGAGCACAAATACAAGTGGATCTTTAGTCTTACCCTGCCATTGTGATAGCTGATAGGCTTTTAATAATGACAGTTTCATAAATCCTTTCAAGTAAAATCCCAGAGGCTGAAGTTAAAAGGGTGTATGAGCAGAACAGCATTTTTTTATCTTCTGTCCTCGCTGTCTTTCCTCTTCCAACCTACTCTCTTTTCCAACTTCTCTAGCTTTCTGCTTTTATAGCTGGCAGACAGTCATTTAAGTCTTTTATATTTATCTGGAATACGTCTAATTAAATCAGGCTTTTTCTTAACACTGTGTTAAAAGTATTCTTTCCATTGCTTTTCTTCTTTAATGTTACCTAAAGTGCATATGCTTGTTCAGCACAGGAAGGCAGTGTCCTATATCACAGGTGAATGCTCAAAGCATCAGAATTTATATCCATACATCTCCTTAGGGTTAATGCCAGTCTATCCTTTTAACCTCAGGGAAGGAATGCATTTTTCTTAAATTGCTAATTTGCATCTAAAAGAAACAAATATGGTGTTTGTCCTGGTTCCGGCAGGGACAGGGTTAAGTATTCCATGCCATGTGAGCCACGCCCACCCTGAGATTAAAAGGAGGGAGGGGGCGAGCAGTCGGGTTCGGAGCGGGCTGGCGCGTCCCGGGGCCGGAGCGGCGGGGAGCGGCGGTTCCGTATTCGCGTCTGTATATTTCTCTGTCGGTGTTATTGTTGTTGTTTTCTTGTTCCCTTTGCTGTTCTGTTAAACTGCCTTTGTCTCAACCCAAGAGTTTTGCCTTTTTCTTTTGATCCTTCCCGTACCGGGAAGTGCTGAGCGAGCGACACGTGGTTCTTTGTTGCCATCTGAGGCCAAACCACGACAGTGTTGGAACCCCCAGGACCAAATTTAATTGCTTAAATATATGTGTCTAGTGTTATTTGAGGTGTCCCAGGGTACCCACATGTGGCTAGCAGATAGCACAGGACTTTTTAAAATTTCTGCCTTTCTGGCATGGCAGCAGAAGATAAGGTAGCATGCTCAGGTGTCCCAAATACACACATTTTCTATGACTTTTTTTCCAAACACAGTAGCAAAGCATCTATTATTTCTGCTTTTTAGTATACCTTTACACGCGTTATCCAACTGTTACACTACGTATTGTGGGATCTTAGAAGAAGCCATGACCCAAACTTTCCGTAGAGGCCCACATTCTTCTTGAGGGTATGTTAAGATTAACCTCGGAGAATGAAACCTTATGCATGTCCTAGCATCCTGCCCCCCAAAATGTGTTAGCAAACTTGGCCTATATCAGATTGCTTAACTGGCTTCAGAATCCAGGTTTCTTGCCTCTGGAAGGGAAGAAGAGGTGATGTATATCTTGGTCTCTTCTCTAACATGAAGTCAATATGAACCTGTGCCACAGACCTGTAGTAGGATCTCTGGACCCAGTAATACAAACCCCATTAATCTGCTATGCAAACACTTCATTTTGCATAAGTAGCCAAAAAAAGAGTTAAATTTATAGTTCTCAAATGAATATAAACTAAAGAGGTATCAAAACTAATTGTTTTTATTAAAAAGATTTGTACAAAATTTCCTACTAGTAATTCTTTACTACATATGACACTATTTGATGCTTTAATTAAACCAGAATTTCAGAAAATCTTTACAATTTAGAATGTTTGTCCAAATAGTTCTCTGGGGTATGGATTCTCTAAGAGGATATAAATGAATAATATTTTAATATTCTTAAAATATGTAGGATTTTTAAAAAACTAAAACACTATCTGTGTATAAATACTGTCAAACTGTTTGGGATTATTAACTTCAGTGAGTAGTGAAGACGAGAAAGTTCTTTGATCTTAATTTAACGTCTTTATATCTTTATTTTTCATAAGGAAACAGAAATCAAATCAAGCATTTGTCAGCTTAGGTAAAACATTATGTCAGCCTTGACAAAATGTCAATCTTTTGGAGCAGAGTGAAAATCTACTTTTGGGTAAAATTGAGTGTGTTTTTTTTAACAAATCTGTATGTGGTATTAAAATCAAAGTCCATATAAGAAAGAGATAAGAAAGCCACATACAGTTTATCATGTATGGTAGACTTACAAATATGTTCTTATGTTTTTGGGAATTATGAATGATTCTACTAGTTTTATGACTACAAAGAGGGATATGTTCAAGTGCACAAGGGATATAGAGGAGAGATGCACAACATGTTTTTTCCTCATATGACCCAGCAGTTGTACCAGACAATATACAACCAAAGCAATATCTATATCTTCAACAGAGTAAATGTACAGAAAATGCAGATTTCCAATCCTATTAATCTTTAATTTTCCTGTAATTCTTTTGGGAAATGGTTTGAATCCAATCAAAAGATAGTAATTTTTGCATTAGAGTATCTTCTGGCCCTTTAGTAGCAAATCTGGAAAAATAGGTCATTCTGGGTTTTGGCACTGGTAACTGTGTCTATCAATCAAATATTTTATACCTCTGGTTCAGCGTTAGAACAACATGAAGCAGGCCTGAAAGCTAACAACACAGAAATGAGTAACAGTTCTTTATTTTTTTTTTTCTCAGAGAGACTTCTAGGAATGGTGGGAAGCAACTACTTCCTGCAAATCCCAGCAAGATGGTTGAATTAGTTCGAAGGTAATCTTAGAAGTTTGAAAGTGAAAAGATTTGCGATCTGGTTCTTTTTTTCATGGTGGTGAAGAACTAAGGATATCACAGAGAAAGTGTTTGTTGGTGGCTTTTGGGGTTTTTTGGGTGATTTTTTTTTTTTTTTTTTTTTTGAGAGGGTGTTTGTGTCTAGGATAGGGTGGCTCTCAAGAGGAATCATATTGTTAGGATTGATGTGTAAAGTAATTTTTTCATCCTGTCCCACAATTTTACAGTAAATATAGTTCTATAAAGAGATCTTGATTTGAATACCTGAATATTCTGTTTACACAGTCAAAAAAAGTAGTGTCTGCCATTTTCCACACACATCATAAGTGTGGTAACAGATAGAAGAATGTTTCCTCTTAAGCACGAGATTACACTGTGGTTTTTGAGGTCAGAAAACAGCTAACCTTAGAGTTACAGGGACATACCCTCCTTTCACATACGGCCAATGGTTCTTCACTAAATAAAATTCTACCATTATGTCCTCTTGAACTTAAATGCATGCTATGTACTGTAGAGTATATATATATATAAAAAAAGAAAAAAAAAAGTAGAAATCTCATCTTTTTCATCCTTACATTTTTAACAGACATATGTAAATGAGTTTTCTGTACTAATAGTAACCAAACTGTCTAACCAAACATCCCTAAAACGGTGCTGGTATATGGCTAAAACCAATACTTCAGGCTAATCCGGAGACTTGGAGGATGATGTGAACTTCAGGTCTTACTACACTGCGTGGTCACTTCTGAGCAGGAGTTTCTGCATTTGTACAGATGTTTGCAGACTGCATGCCAACACTGTTATTTTCTTTGTTCTCATCTCATCCTTTTCAGATTTTCAAAAATGTATGTTAAATCTCTTTGTAGCAAACCACAGCAGTAGCCTTTATCAGTATCCCTTGGTGGGTGTTCTGTCTCCTGGCTTTTATGAGTCTTCTGCAGATTCAAAACAGACAACAGCAAAAGAAGAACAGATGATATCTTATCCTTTTTCAGTCAGATGCCTCCTGTGAGGAAGTTGTCATTAAATGAGAAGGCAATAATATTGCAAAATTTATGAGAACTTATTGAAAAGAATAATATTTCAAATGAGAAATCTGTTACCTGTGTAGTGCTTGTCTCTTTTGAGAGGTACCTGCCTTATGCAGACTTATGAATGGCATAATTAAATTGTGGAAAATTTTGTGCAAAAGGATGTTGTGAATGTAAAGAATATGATAGGTTTTAAGAGTTGTCAGCCAAATTAATGATACCCGTGGTTATTAATTAGCTTCTGTAATAGAAAGTGCCTAAATTACTGACTGGAGGAAAATGAAAAGGAATAGTTAATGAAGGATTGTATTTAAGCCTCACTGTTAACTACAGGCAGAAACAGGAAAAATAACTTTCAGTGAAGTCAGATTTGATTTTGGCTCACGCTGAAGACCAGTGTCGTGCACTCTATTTAGTCATAGGCAACTTACTGAAGAAAGTTTCCATGAGAGTCTACTGCTGAGAGCAATGGTTTTCTCTGATCGTACTGCCATTAGTAATATGCTAAGGGGCTCACAGATATCACCTCCCTCCATATTGCTGATCAGTGTTCTAATGGTTGTGCCTCCTTTTTACTTGGTCAAGCCCAGGTTTACTATGAAAATGCAGGAAATAACTTCTGATCTTTAGAGGAAAATTGTGGAGTACCTTTAATCTCTACTATCTTTTGCCTTTACACTCTTAGTTTATCATGCCAGGGCAAAGGACTGCAAATTTGTTCAAAAACAGATACAGAATTGGGGTTTTTTTGTTGGTTTGGTTTTGTTTGTTTGTTTGTTTTTTGGTTTTGGGTTTTTTTTTTTTTTTTTTTTTTTTTTTTTTTGGGTCGTGTTGTCTCACATTTGGACTCTCCAACAGTATGAACAGGGTTTACCAACTTGTTCAATTTTTAGACCTTGCAATCTTTTCTAGGTTTAAAATAGATTCTTCAGTTGCCCTGAAATTCCTCTTCTTCCTCTTTTTTATCAATAAAGGATTATGGAAAATGTTCACAGGTAAATTGCAATCCTCTTGTGAAGTTTATTTTTATTATAAACTGGAAAGTAAATAAGGATCACAATATATTTCCATAATTCAACCCAGGAAAACCACTTTTTCGCAATTGTAAATCACAAATTGCAATCTTCTTGTGGAGTTTACTTTTATTATAGACTGGAAAGTAAATAAGAATCACAATATATTTCTATAACTGAACCCAGGAAAACCACTTTTCCTTCCAGTATCTAAGAATATTGTTCCTGTCAACATTTTCATCAAATGTTATTCATATACCTTTATGTAAAAAAGCATATTTCTTACTTTCATTGTGTTAAGTATGTATCCTAGTGTGACTCTGTCTCTTTAAAAGACAATTTTCCTGTCAATGTCTGCACAGTAGAATATTCTAATGCAAAGGAGAAAGGCATAACTTTGTTGTATCATCTGTATGGATACTCTGCTAAATATAATTGAATGTGCAAGCTAATTAAATAATTATTTTCACATTTATTTTAAATTCTGCTATAAATACAGTTCTATGCTTTGTTCAAAGACATGTGACTGTCTCTGTTTGGGAGCCTGCATATAGTTTCCTAAAATAAGTAAATACACCACTTCTTTCTTAGTGCTCCCCATTTTTTGAACAATATCTTGCTTGTGGTTTGAGATTAGAATCCTAATTATAACAGAAGATTGGACAACCCTCAGGTGGGTTAATTACTATAATTCAATTTAATTCTATGGAACTCTGCTGATCTATTGTAACTGAGGATCTGTTTTTGCATTTCCAATTTTATGTCTAATATTCATTTTTATTTAACAAAAATTAGCCTTTTCTAAAGATAAAAAGATGGATTCTGTTTTCACTGCTATTGATCTAAAACTAGAATAATGTGTATTACTTCAGTCCTTATGTAGCTGAATACAATGTACCCATATGCAATGAAAAGAATAACAAGACGCACACATGGAATCATCCTCAGGGAATAACTATTAGCAGAAGGACAGTATAAATATTCTTTTGTTTGAATAAAAACTACCAACAAGATTCTATGTTCTGCAGTGTGGGTTTGCTCAGCTCTCAGAAAGCCAGCTGCATGGAGTCAAGAGCTCCTTCAGAGAGCCCAAAGGGAAGAAAAAAGCAGCAACCTCTCAGTGAACACGAGTGCCCTATGGCTAAAGTGTATGAAAATGCTATTATCACATATCTTTCCATTTAAAAATCCAAATTGAAAATGGGAATAAAATAAATGTGAATTTCTACATCTGGGATGTGAAAAAGTTTTCTAAACATCCAAACCTCCAGATTTAGCTCATGACAGAAAAAGCATGGACTGTCCTTTTTGATGATAATGCCACAGGAAACAAAGCCAAGCAGAGAACTAATATAAATGCATGGTTGAAGTCTTGTTCAATGTTATGTGTTATTTTCTTAGCTCTGAGAGTTGGAGGGTATGGAAATAAAAGTTTCCTACAGCACAGCCCATATGGTGAATTTATAATGTGTGATCAGGACAAAACATAAATTACTGTGACTAGTCCATGAGTGTACATTTCAGTGATTTTAATTAGAGATAAGAATATATTCATACCCTTGGATGCCTGTCACAATTTTTGTCTTGATATTCCAAAAATTCACTTTCTATTTCTAGCAAAGTGCAGTTATTAAGGAGAGTGGACTTAGCACTGCAAGTCTTCAATGTACTTTACATGTTCTTTTATTAGCACGACCACAGCCTTTCCTCTTTTGATAAGAAGCTCTTGAAATGACACAAGTACAGGTATAGTCTTTTATTGGTATATGAAATAACTCCTAGAAAAGTCAGAAATTATTCCTTCAAGTTCTTTATCTATGATTTCCTGATGCACTTAGACTTATTATCTGCAGACATGCTGCAAAACAACTCGGATATATTGACCATAAACTGACCAGATTAGATGCCTGCTGGAGCCTGCCACAGCATTTGGTCTGCAGCCCAAGTTTTCCTTTTTATGAAAACATGAGGACATGGGGTATTTTGCACTCAGTTCTAATCATGCTGTGGAGCTGGGAAGTGGGTAAGGCTGGATTTTAAACTGGAAAAAAACAAGGTTTAGACAATATTTTCTGAAGATGGACTTTGTGTTATGGATAATGTTTTTGAAGGGGAGTTATTCAAGCTGGCCCAGTATGAATAGTAATGAGATATAAACTGCTAAGGTGAAACAGACAGCTTCTACATATTGCTGCTTGTATACAGAGAGACCTTATGTATCAAGTAAAATCCAGAAAGCTGTGAGTTAATGTAACTATATCTCACAGTTAAAGTTCTTTCATCATCTTGATTGTACTTTTTTTTTTTTTTTTTTTTTTAATTTCTCCATATCATAAACAGCTTTGGAAGACTACAGAGATTTAACCTTTGAAGCTTTGAGTCTTTTTTGAGTCTTTACCTCATTTGCCTCTAATCATGCCTACTTACTCTCTGGTCAATACTAACCTTGAAAATTGAGAGGATCGAGATAGGACTATGCTCTGCATTTTGTCAGAAATTGTGAACAATATATTCCAATCATTCTTTAAGCATGCTACCTACACAGGGGTCAACACTCTCCGGAAAAGGTAGGAAGCCCTCCCGTTCCTCAGTCTCTCCAAAGACTTTCCTTTTATCACTTCTACTAGAACACAAATGATCTGAATTGCTCTCCTGCTCCTACCACACAAGGACTGCTGTGACAGAGACATCAGACTGAGGAAATATTTTGGGTGCACTTACTAGTTCCTTCAGAAACTGGGCAAAGGAATCCTACAATAACAATGAATAGGTATTCTGACTTACCATAACACACATACAAATCACAGACTTAGCAGTACAACCTGCCATCTGGAGGGTGACTTTATAAATAACTACAGGGTATCTCAATTTGTCTCCATGTCTATTAGAAACACGTTATGGCTAAGAGACTGTTGATCACATCTTCTACATCCCCATGGGAAAAGATAAGGGCCAATGCTTCTTCTTTGTACTGTTCTTGGATGATATTAGGCCAGGACTTCCTAACTTGTTAATTTTTTCTCTTCACTCTCCGACCACAGCAGTCACTCTTTGTGTAACCCGTTAGGAGCTGTGCAAAACTGATTACTTCTTTTTAATCACAGATGTCACGTTGTCCACTACAGATCTGAGTCAGCTCTCATTTCACATTCATTTTCACTTGTGATAAATTTTATAACTTCCTAAATCTAGTTTAAGTTATTGCTAAACTGGGTTAGAGATAAATAGCACATTTGTAGTTAAGGGGTCAGCTATAATCGTCAGTTCCTCCCTTGTAATTTTATCTGGCCAGATGGCTTTGCAGGGCCCTCAATACCACTTGAGTGACAATACCTCCCACTGATTCTGTAAAGCGTTTGTAATTTATCATGTGTTGCAAACACTTCTGGGAATCTTCCTTTACAATCAATGCCCTAGATACTAAGGAACCAGATCCAAAAGTGAATTGAGGGATCTAAAAAAACTTTTATGTGGGCATTCAGCCTAAATCCAGATCAGAATTTAACAAATTTCACATAGCTATAACTTAATATTAAAAAAAAAAAAAAAAAAAAAAAATTCAAGATACATCTTTCCATTTCCTTTCCAAATTGTCTACTAATATTAAGTTCTGTGGGTTTTTTTTTCATTCTTAGAACTTCCCTAGCCCAAGCAGTCTCTTTGTGGTGTCCTCTTGTTTTCAAAAACCTACCAAAATTCAAAAAGTGCTGAAAAAGTCATTAAAGAGCCCCTTATAGCAAATATACTTTGTGCAAACATAAACCATACAAGAAGTATTAGTTTCATTCTTACCTGCTTGCTTTTAGCAGAAGAATGTCTCCATTTTGGAGCTAATGTTGTTTTTTGTATTACAGCCTCTGTACTGCCCAGTAAAGTTCAAAGCTTAGCTTCAAACTTTAAATTCCATTCTGTGTCGTAGGAAGCCTGTTGTTTGTTGTTTGATTGGTTTTGTTTTTTTTTTTTTGATCTGTCCATAAATTAGACTCCATACATCATTCTTTCTCTGAGTTTTTTTTATTTAGAATAGGACATTTCTCTCTCGTGCACTATTTTCATTTGAATTTGATACTGCAATGCTTCATACATCATCACAAAAAGTATCCAAACAATGGAGTCTAGTTTTCTGAACGTGAAATCTGCAACTACATCTTCCCGTCTTGAATGCTTATTTTAATTCATTCTTTTATTTTCTATTTTTTTTATATATTTCATCCTCCAAAATAAAATTTGTTAATAATTGAAACACAAAAGATACATCTCCTGAATTTCTTGATATAATTTTCTATACTTATTTATGTTATAAATTGATGCATTATAGTTGTAAAGCATTGTAAAAAGGTGTGAAACTTCCTAATATTTGCAGTAGGTTTTGATACCAGCTAAAATTTCAGGACTGTATCAGTCACATAGTCACAAAGAATCATAGAATCATAGAATGGTTTGGGTTGGAAGGGTCCTTACAGACCATCTAGCTCCAACCTCACTCCCATGGGCAGGGACACCTTCCACTAGACCAGGTTGCTCAAAGTCCCATCCAGTCTGGCCTTGAACACCTCCAGGGATGGAGCAGCTACAACTTCTCTGGGCAACCTGTTCCAGTGCCTCACCACCCTCACAGTCAAGAATTTCTTCCTAATATCTAATCTAAATTTCCCCTCTTTCACATAGCCAGGAAGATGAATAATATTTTCAGAAAGAGAGTAGTGACAGTACAAGTAGAATCAGGCAATTAGAAGTGACTGAACAGCATCGAGATCTCATGAACAGAAGATACTAAGTGTAACAAGACAGAGATATCTTGTAGATGAGCATAAACTCAGAACTGGAACATTTCTCAAATCTCTATCCATTGCTAACTATATTGTTGTCTTAAGACAACAATGTAAGGAAAGATAAAGATGGAAAAATGGTAGAGTAACAGCAAACACAAGTTGTATCGTTCTTTTTTCATTACCTTATGACAGCACTGGACTGAAATAATACCTAGAAAGACAATTACACTAGTTAGTAGGAGAGATAATAAAAGCCCTTGTGCTATGTAACAGCTATGTTTGGTGCTGATGAGATGGGCATATAGAATTTAGAATTACAGAACTGTTTGTCTCAGCATCTCTTGAATGAGAATATAAGGTATTTTAAAGGAAAACTGAAAAACCTTCCAAAATGCAGTTTAACCCTGCAAGCTTCTTTCTGATATTTCTGTTGGTACGATGGTGCTTTTATCTCTTGTTCTGAACAGCAGTAAATGCAATCCATAATGAGGAACAGCATGGAAAAAAGACTGTTTTGAAGAATCTACAAACACATAGAATAGCTTTTCTTCCATTTCATTTTGCAAATAATACAAATGTCTTGTATAATTTTTTGTTTTCCAATATGTGCAGTAATACCAAGGTTTTGAGCACCACCAGACCAAATTTTGTTTAACTCTTTTCTGTTCAAGACCACAAACTACTATTTTTAAAAGAATCCACACAAGATTTAGATTTTACTTGATAAGTTGGGGCATCCAGTAGGTAGACATGTACATATTAAATACATGATTTAAGTGTGCACTTACTTATATGTCCATACTTATTAAAATTTCTTTAACTCTACCATTCTGCTCTTCATGTGTACCATTGTAGGCAATTATAGTTGGAAATTACAGAGTGTTTACACGAGTGAGTGTATGTGGGCATACACTTCTCATGCAGAATTCACTATGGAAGGATTTTAAAAATTAGTAAGTAAATGCTGTACATTTTCTGATAGAAAAATCTTGTATTCTTGATTCATAAATGCTGATAAGACATATGTAGGTCTTTCAAGATGGGCTACGTCCTCATATTCAGACACTAGAAGTTATGGTGTCTACAATATAGCTGCTAATGGCCTTTTGGGAACTCTGCACTTTTGTTTTCTTTGGATGACCAACTGAATTTTTATTTAGTCTTACTTTTAAGTGATATTAATCATGACCTTGAAAATGTCAATTGATGTTTGCACTGCAGTTATAACAAGGTCCTTTGAGGAGTATGTTGAAGACAACTATCATTTTACTAGGAGATAGGTGATAATGAATTGCGCTGAGTACAAACACACAAAAATAACTTCAAAATGAAAAAAAAAAAAAAAAAAGCCTTTGTCCAAAAATAAATTTTGATGTAGGAGTTGCCTATATAAATGAATCATGCAGTCATGATCCTACAGATCATGATCTTACATACGGATTTTGAGTCAGCACACACTTTCAGACATATATTTACACTAACCTGCTCACTCACAGCTACACCAGCTTACTTTTATTTTAGGAACCATGTTTCAAAATAAAACATAGGCTTAAATATACTACAAGGCTTTAGCCAAGTTCTTTGGATTTGCACTACATTTCATGTTAATTTGCACAGAAATACTGCAAGAACTTATCAGATATTAAGTATCCTGGTGTAGATCAAGAGAATGCTGAAATCCTTTGTTTCAGCTGAAATCCTGGTATGTGTTTGACACTCTTAGTCTTAAATATTTAGACTTTTGCATAAGTCTTAAACTGTATTAGTTAGCATCCATTAGCATAAATTAGCATAAGAACATAAGTTAGATTAAGAAGTAATGCTATAAGGAAATGCATGAAAAAGGAAATAATCATAGATGAGAACACTCAAGAGGTGCTGAATATCCCACAGCTAACATTTAGATATATTTAAACACAGAATGATGAAATTGTACTGGTTGGCACTAATTTGACTTCAGACAATCAAAATGAAGTGCACTTTCTTGAAATATTTATATTCAGATATCTTTATATTACTGATTTTATGATAAAAATATGTCTCACATAGAACTTTGAGATTTGACATTTGGATTCCAGGGCAGAGGTGTTCAAATATTTTTTTATTTGTGACTCTACCAAAATTTCTCAGTGAACATGCATATTAAATGATCTACTTATAGTAGTTTACTTTTTTTTTTTTTTTTAAATAGCAGTCATGGCCAACATAATCATACAGATCACAAACTGCTTCCCTTCAGCATTCCAGTTCTCTTGAAATAAGTTCTGCTGCTATGTTTCAGACTTCTGGCTGTCTTCCCACCTCCCCATGAACAAATTTCTTCCTTTCCCTTCTCCCAGCTTCATCTGTTCTAGCACTCAATTTGCTGTTTTCAGATTTGTTGTTATTATTGTTTAAGATTTAACTGGAAATTTAATGCCTCCAGTAGTGCATCTGTGTTTCTTAAGTTTTTTTGTTTTGTTTTGTTTGGTTTTTTTTTGTTTTGTTTTGGTTTTGGTTTTGGTTTTGTTTTGTTTTTTTTTTTAATAAAATCATCAGGATTTATGTATTTCTATTCTCTTCTGCATAGCTGATGGCTTGAACTTTTGATAGAATAACACTATGTTTAACGCTATTGAGTAGATACTAATAGACAGCATGGCCTACAAATTCAATAACAGAAGGACTTGAGTGGGAAGATGTAAGTAGAAATATTGTGAGTATTGTGTCTGAGATGAGCTGTAGACAAGATGTCTAATCAAGAGTGAAACTGGCTAAACTGTGAAAAAAAAGGAAACAAAGCAGTAGCCTGAATTCAGAGTTCTTACTACAAAAAGTGGCATTACTCCCATACGCGCTTAAAACCCTTTACAGCTACCATCCAGCTGCAGTCCTGTTCTGTACTGGAAAATATAGCTTATTTATGTTAGTTCTCATTAATTTCTTCTCCAAATACCATTTAAGTCTTGGCAATGGGAGCAAAAGGCTAAAAATCTCAGTTGCACCTGAACACGTTTTGAACACCTTTTAAATGTATAGCTGCTCCATTTTTTTACATTTTTCCTCAGCACTTTGAAGGAAGGAGAATAAGAAACAGGACACAGTAAAGTCTTCATGGCAATTTTGTATGGGAAGAGCTAGCGGAAGAAGATCTGAGGATGACTCCTAGAAGCAAGTAAGCTTGGTAAATTTCAAGTTTGGACAGTCAATGGATGTTATTCTGGTTGTGGTGTTATATTTTGGGTCAGTGCTTGAGTCAGCCAAGACCTGCTAAGTGGTTGCTTCTGGATGTGAAAAGGATTTTCTTGTCAAGGTGATCCCAAAGATGAAGCAGAGATTCCTTTGCCCTGAGAGGATAAAAAGGCATCTGCTGAGCAACGACAAGAGAGAGCGGAGTAAATGGTTAGTTTGCATTGGGAGTGGGAGTCTCCAAGAGTGTAAAATTCTCTTCTTCCTGCATTCTTCTCTGCACTTTTCAGTGTGTCTGAACCTGAGGTATAACTAATCAGCAAGACCAGGCCTCACTTTTCTTGGCCTCTAGAGAGAGAGACAGACCAGAGAAGGAAATTAAGTTGATTAAGCAGAACTTTCCCCTTGTGAATCCATGCTGGCTATAACCAATGACTGCGTTGTCTCTCAAGTGTTTTTCATAAGTCTCCATAATTTTACCAGGCAATGAAGTGAGACTGACAGGCCTGTAATTACCAGGGTCTTCCTTCTCACCCTTCTTGAAAATTGAAACAACATTTGCCAGCTTCCAGTCAACTGGGACCTCTCCAGATTCCCAGGACTGTTGAAAAATAGTGGAGAGAGATCCTGCAATAACATCAGCCAGTTCTTTCAGTACTCTGGGATGAATCCCATCAGGCCCCATAGACTTATGTGCAACCAGTTGGAACAGCAAGTCTCGAACAAGTTCAGGGTCAGCTGGGAGTTTAGTAACCCCTCCGGTCACAGTCTTCCAACATGAGGCTCCAAAGGTCCCCGGGCCCATCATTGGGGCTGGAGACAGAGGCAAAGAAGGCATTAAATGCCTCTGCTTTGTCTACCTCCCTATTTGTGAGGTGACCAACCTTGTCAAGCAACAGATCAGTGTTATCTCTGATTGTACTTTTGCTGTTAACATATTTAAAATGCTATTTTTGTTGTCCATCACAGTACTGGCCATCTTGAACTCTAATTGGGTTTGGGCCACATCAAGTTTCTCCCTACAGCAGCAAACAGCACATCTCTCTAGTCCTCCCATGTAACCTGTCCTTGCTTCCATTGACCATAGACTTTCCTTTTCTGCCTAAGTTCTAGAAGAAGATCCCTGCTTATCCTTGACTCTTGATCATCTTTGAAAAGTCATGGGGATTAGAAGAGATTCCTGAGGACTAGAAGAAGGCAAATGTCATTATTGTCTCCAAGAGAGGAAAGAAGGAAGATCCAGACAACTTCAGTCTGCTCAATCTCACCCTGATTCCTGAGAATATGATGGAGGGAATCATCCTAGAAATCGTTTTCAAGGACATGAAGATCAGGAATATGACTGTAAAGTTATCAGTGTGAATTTATGAATCAGAAATCATGCTTAACCAGTGAGATAGCCTTCTGTGTTGAGTTAATTGGCTCTGTGCATGAGGGGAGAGCAGTGAATATCATTTATCTTTATGTTATTAGGGCTTGCCATAACATCCTATTAGACCATCTGATGAAGTACAGACTCAGTAAGTGGACAGTGAGGGGGACTGAAAACTTAGCTAACCCTTTTTTTGTCAGGCAGATTGGACCAAATGATCTCTAGAGGACACCTCCAACCTCAGCAATTCTGTCATCCACAATGACCAAAGAAGCATGAATATATTATGGTGTTTTCTGTTGACAAAGGGAAATTTAGGGTGCAGTAATCTCAAGAACAGAACTAGGCCACTCTGCGGCATGGAATCTAAAGTCTAAGTGAGAGAGATATAGCAGTTCATTAACTATTTCTGCTGTCTGTCTCACACACATACACATGGTCTATAGATAACACAGAACAGTAAAAGTGTCTGGCCCAGCTGTGACTGGAACCAGGATCTTGGAAAATCAGGACACTCACTCCAGCTGTTTGAGTTATCCAAATACTGAGTGACATGCAGAAGTCTCACTGCAGGCTCAGCCTTCAGCAGGCTGTCAATTGTCCATGGATGTGTGTGGGTCATGCGCATGTGTGGAGAGAATTATTGTAAATATTTATTACTTTGCAATTTAAATAGTTGGCATGAGCTGCCAATGATGACTGGAAAAGAGTTACATTTTGTTTAAATTTTCTATTTTTTTCAGTTTATGCTTATATGAGTTCTAAATAAGATCAAAGACAGGGACAAGGTTCATATGAGCTTTTACTTTAGGGAAGTACTTTCCTCTATTTCAGTTCCAATGAGCTATACAAACACTTGTCTAACAGTTGTTCCATCATATGCAATTCACACACATTGCAAAAATACTTCTGAGAGTAGCTTCAATAGAATTTCTATGAATATGTTTGAAGTTCAGTATGATTAGGCTAGAAAATTACTGCATCATCAGTCTTGGGACTGCAGTATTACTTCTGCTAATATACTAATTCAAACTAGGGTTGAAAAAGGTCATTTCAGACTTTGTGGACTGAAGCAGCATCCACAGAATTAATGTGTTAGCAGAAACTGAAAAAAACCACTTCTCCAATCAAAGGATTAATTTTATATTCCTTTACCATAATTAGGAATCTGAAAACGGATTATAGACTTCTATTGTGGTATAACTGGACACATATTGTACAGCTGTTATAGATATTTGTGATACTTGTTACATGATGGAAGAAATAGTGCCATATATTCAATAATACTGGATATTTTTAAAACAAAAAAAAAATACTGCCCTTGAACATTTATGCTGAGCTCTTATAATAGACATGTACCCAGAGGGAGAACCTGGCCCTTTTAAAACTTCTAGCAAAATTAAAGAACAAAGCAATTGGGTTTTTGCTTTAGTGCCACTGTCTCTGACATAAAAAAAAAGAATATTCATTTAACTATTGTGAGCTTGTGACCATGGTCAAAGCAATAAAAAAAAATGAACTTTAAAAAATCAGAGACAGTATTATTTGATAATACATATAAAGATTTTTGGTTTAAAATCAGTTCTGGGTTTCTTATATGCATTCATGTATTAATATAACATTGCATAATGAAAAACAACCCTTTTGAGCCAATTATGACTCCCGCTATATTACGATATAAGGCCTACCAGAAAGTTCTTTGCTTTTACCTCCCTGCTCCCCAGATACCACATGCACGAACTCATGAATTCTTGTAATAAGAAGGCCTGCTCATGTGTTTATTATCTTCCCAGATTAAAAGCACTAAATGGATCCATGGCTATCTATTTAAAGTGACTTAGCAAGGACAGCAAAATAGTAGTTAAATGTTTTCAGGAAATAATGAGGCAACAGAGAAGAGATAATGACTCAGATAATCGTAAGTGTAATTATTAGAGTTTATGTTTTCAATTGTGCATAACACAAAATCATACCTATTATCAGCATACAGTTATCTCTATTCAGTTATTGTAATTTTTCAAGTGTTCCATAACTTATATGAAATGGAATATTACATTAACTTTAATTATTCTGATGTAAATCATTAGTATTTCCAGAACTTCAAAAAATATGCTGTTGTAAAGACTCATTTATGAAGATATTTACTTTTAAAAACTTATTGGCCAAATCTAGGGCTTATATGTAGAAATTTTTTTAGGTAAATCTGAGATTTCCAAAACATATGCTGAATGCGTATGAGACATAGTGCAAGATGTCCTTTAATTAGAGAAAGCTTTTCTTAAAAAAAAAAATTTAGTTGGTTATCAAACATATTTATCCTAGGTCTTTGCCTCTCATTTTGTGCTTGCCCTGACAGTAACTAGCAATTCAAACCAGATTTTCCCCATGCAACTTACATGTTTGAGAGTTCAGAAATTTGGTTTGCAGGTTATTATTTGCTTCATTTCAGACTCTGATTTATTGATTTACTGTATATTCAGACTATTATTAGTATTAGTAGTAGTAGTATGGCAAATAACCCATGAACTAAGATAACAGCAAAAACAGGAAGAAAATTAATGTAGCTAACCGCAGCAGTGATAGTAATTGTTCTCTGCTTTGCAGATGATTTCTCATTTGATTAGCTTGCATGACCACAAGCCCTAAGAGTTATCCTGAAACTAGAATCCTAAACACCAAAATCTATAAACTCATCTCTGCCCATACTTAGGAAGGAAGTATCTTTGTGAAGAGAATAAGACCACATTTCATCATTCTCTTGGTGGCAATTTTACATTTTACATGGTCATTGCAACATCTATTTTTAGCATTTAAATTAATTTCTTCAGGCCCATGTTCTTCCTTCACTTTATTTCTTGAACTTTTTTATAAAACGTTAAGCACATTTGTTGTGGTTTGGGCCAGGTTGGCCAATGACAAGACAACAGATACTCTCCCCTACCTCTCACTCCATGGAGAAGAAGAAGAGAGATAAAGAGATTTATGAGTTCAGAAAAACTAAATTACTTTAATGAAATATTAATAATAAAATAAAAAGGAAATAAAAACATAGAGATACAATATACACATATATATACAAAACCGTATCAAGCTCACAGGGAGATGTCACCGGTAGGCACTGGCAAAGTTCCAGACTGGACTCAGTGACAAATGGGAACTGGATTCCGGATCTTGATTCAGGAACCCACAGGTTGGGGTCAAAGGTAGACAAACTGACAGGGTGTTCCTCAGAGATCAGTCACTGAAATAAGAGAACCACTGAAGATGCCAAACCATTGAAAAAGAAATCAGTGCTTTCCTCCCTCAGCTTTTATGTGTGCATGGCAGGTGGGAAGGAATATGCTATTGGTCAGTTTGGGTCACCGGACCTGCCCATGCCGCCGCCCATCCCCCCCCTCCTCTCCCCCCCCCAACCCCAGCACTCCCCTACCCTCCTCTGGGTAAACAAGCAAGTCAGCTGACCCTGGTTGCCACAGCAACAAGTGTAAACAAGAGCGTCTCTCACTGAACCAAAAGTTGGCTCTGCTCCACCCCAAACCAAGACAACCTTCATATGTTCATGTTTACTTCATGAAATAAAGTGAGGTTCCTAAGGAGTCAGCTTAATCTTAACCACATTCAGTGAAAAGAATTATGCACTTCCAGCTACGTATTCAGAACTTAGATGAACTGAATCATCTTCTGGAGGTGTTTTACTGTCGGGGCCCTGACTGCACCAGTAAGCCTGATTTGCCCATGCTAGCTCAGCTGGGACCTCCGCCACACGCTGGCATTGACCCAGGAGCATCATTTGAGCTTAGGCTGAGGATCCTGGTCTTTGAGACAAGCAGGCAAGTGTACGTCCAGCCCTATTACTTGACAGGCTAACCAGGCTTGTGGATTGGCCTTGGACTTGCCTTATCACTTGGAACTTATCTCAAGATCACCAGGCAGGTGACTGAACCTGCTATTGCCACAGAATCTGCTCTGTTTGTCTGGTTTGGATACTATAGGACTGTTTTCTTCTTGTTGAGATGATGATCCCTGCCTGCATTGTTGTCACTTTTGGCTCCTGGCTTTTCTTCCCTTGCAGAGTAGACCCAACCTTCTTACTTCCTAGTGTTTTCTGTTCTCCAGTGATTATATATCTAAAATTTGAGAGGAATGAGTTCAGGCCGAGGACCTCATATAGCTGTGATGCTAAGTGACGTCTTTACAAGCTGTTGAGAGACAACTCTGTTTCTTTTTGGCAGATGATAATTGCTATTCACACCTACACTATCTCTTACAAATCAATTTACCTAAATGTGAATCTCTGAGAGTTTATGAAACTGCAGCTCATTTAGAATGTTGCATAACATCTTGACAAAACAAACTGCTAGAAATATATTAGATCTTTTTGAGTTCTCAAAGAAGTCCATAGCTGTATATTCAAGAAAAAAAGTATTCTAGAACAATTTAGGAGGAGAGGGACCTCCAGTTCCCAGCTTCCATCTATTCCAATTTTATACTCCATGTTATTCCCTATGTCTCCTTATTTCTTAGTCCAAGCTTCTCCCTGTCTAGCATCCTAGCCTGCTCCCAGTTTAGTCTGTATCTTCTATGCAGTGTGCTGGTTTAACCTACAGCTTTCTGTCAGGTCACTCCTGTCTATCATCTTCTGAATGGGGGGAAGGCTGTAGACATTGTCCATCTGGACTTTGGTAAGGCCTTTGACACCGTCCCCCACCATATTCTCCTGGAGAAACTGGCGAATCATGGCATAGACAAGTGTACTCTTTGCTGGGTAAAAAACTGGCTGGATGGCCATGCCCAGAGAGTTGTGATTAATGGAGTGAAATCCTCTTGGCGGCCGGTCACCAGTGGTGTCCCTTAGGGCCCAGTTTTGGGGCCAGTTTTATTCAATATCTTTATCAATGATCTGGATGAGGGGATTAAGTGCACCCTCAGTAAGTTTGCAGACGACACCAAACTGTGCGGGAGTGTTGATCTGCTTGAGGGTAGGATGACTTTACAGAGGGACCTGGACAGGCTGGATCAATGGGTCAAGGCCAATGGTATGAGATTTAATAAGGCCAAGTGCCGGGTCCTGCATTTTGGTCACAACAACCCCAAGCAATGCTACAGACTTGGGGAAGAGTGGCTAGAAAGTTGCCCAGCAGAAAAGGACCTGCGTGTGCTGGTGGACAGCCAGCTTAACATGAGCCAGCAGTGTGCCCAGGTGGCCAAGAAGGCCAACAGTATTCTGGCTTGTATCAGGAATAGCGTGGCCAGCAGGAGTAGGGAAGTGATTGTGCCTCTGTACTCAGCACTGGTGAGGCCTCACCTCGAGTGCTGTGTTCAGTTCTGGGCCCCTCTGTACAAGAGGGACATTGAAGTGCTGGAGCGTGTCCAGAGGAGAGCTACCAAGCTGGTGAGGGGTCTGGAGACCAAGCCATATGAGGAGAGGCTGAGGGAATTGGGCATGTTTAGTTTGGAGAAGAGGAGGCTGAGGGGAGACCTCATTGCCCTCTACAACTACCTGAAGGGAGGCTGTAGAGAGGTGGGTGTTGGCCTCTTCTCCCAGGTGAATAATGACAGGAGCAGAGGAAATGGTCTGAAGTTGCAGCAGGGGAGGTTTAGATTAGATATTAGGAAGAATTACTTTCCTGAAAGAGTGGTCAGGCACTGGAACAGCCTGCCCAGGGAGGTGGTTGAGTCACCATCCCTAGAGGTATTTAAGAAACGTCTAGATTTGGCACTTCAGGGCATGCTCTAGTGACAGAGATTGTAAGTTTGTTGGTTTGTTTTTTTTTTTTGTGTGTGTATGGTTGGACTCGATGATCTCAAAGGTCCTTTCCAACCATGAAGATTCTATGATTCTAATAGCTCTCTAAATGTAGAGAAATCAGTGTTTTACAAGAGAGTTTTATTGCCTGAGTTGTATCTTTGTTTCTGCCCTGACATATACTTATGTCCAGCCATGAATGTTATATCATTATATATCACACCAAGAGCCATATTAGCAAGTATGTAGATGGTAGGTAGAAGGAATTGATTATTCCCCTCTGTTCGGCAGTTGTGACACTACATCTGGGGTACAGTGTACAATTTTGAGCTCCTCAGTACAGCAAAGACACTGACATGCCAGGATCCTGCAGAGGACCACCAAGGTTGGTAGAGAGCTGGACCCCATGACGCAGAAGGAGAAGCTGAAAGATCTGGGTTTTTTCTACCTTCAGAAGACCAAGGAAGATTTCTTTTTTTTTTTTTTTTTTCCTTTCTGCAGCTACTTAATGAAAGAGCATAGTTATGACAGAGACAGACTTTTCTCTAAATTGGACAGTAGAAGGATAAGAGGCAATGGACATAAAGTGAAAAATTCTATGAAATTCTGACTCACCGTACAGAAAACCTTTTTCACCATGGAGGTGATCAAGCATTGGAACAAATTGCCAGAGAAGGCGTGGAATCTGCATCCTCGGAGACTGTTAAAAGTCAAGTAGAAGACGCCAATGCTATTAGAGAATAAGGTGATACTTAGTGAGTATTACATCAGCTCACAGGAGCTATGAAGTCTATGAAGCTCACAGTCTATGAAGAAACACATGGATAAAACTATAGAATTTTATTTTTATTTTTCTGCCTGTTGGTTTTTATCTGTTTCACTCAGTTGATTTCCTAGGGGTTGTTGTTAGGGGTTTTATATTTTACAAAAAAGACAGGCTGTTCCTTTTAAGTCATACCTTTTTTTAGTGTCTCATTAAATACAACCACTTAAACTCTGATTATTCAAAAACAGAGTTCAGAAAAAGAGAATAGTTTTTATAGGCAAAGATTAAGTTCAAGTTTCCCTGTGCTTAACTTGTCAGATTAATTAATTTAAAAAATTAATGACTTGGAATTTATACCTAAATACCAGAGAACAAAAAAACCAAGGGGTAAAGCAATTTTAATGTCATGTAAGATTATGTAAAATATAGGAAAGAAAACCTGTTTTTTTTCCCCTACATGAGAATTTCAGGTGGTTTTGACAACAAGAAAATGAAGAAAAAACAAACAGACAAACAAAAGCCATATGTAGTTAGTGAAGCTGAAACAGTTTCAGTATTTAATTTCCAGAGAGTATGTAAAAATTAGTCCTCACTTACTGGAAAACCTGAAAAATTATCCTTGTATAATAATTTTCTGTTATAAAAGCCTTTATATCTCACTTATGAGTAAACAAACTGCATCAGCATTTCTAGGAAGGTAATTATTGTGGCCAGTTACATTCAATAGCAATTGAAGATGACCTTAGTTTGGTAAATTAATGATAATGATAATAAGAAACTTTTATGGGAGCAGTTACCTGCTACAGCAACAGTAGACATTGATGTAATATTAGACTAAATCATAGAATCATAGAATCGTAGCATCATAGAATCATGGAATGCTTTGCATTGGAAGGGATCTTTAAAGGTCACCGATTCCAACACCCCTGCAATGAGCAGAGACATATTCAACTAGATCAGGTTATTCAGAGCCCCAAAATGTGTGGTCCCACTAACTCAGCTTTTATTCTCTGTTCTGAAATGTGAGCTGTAATATGTCTTCTTTGAGAACATGGTGAAAAGAAAGAAATCTTTGTTACTTCTACCACAAATGAGAGGTCTTTTCCTAAATTTCATCAACCATCTCAGTTAACCACTACTAACTGATAAGACTCAAATCGTATTTTCATATCTTAATGCTTAAACTTGTGCAGCTTACAGCAGAGGGCTGAAAAAACAGAACAGTTTTTGGTTGTGGTTTTGGTCACATCTATTAGTCTCACTGACTATACAGTAAGACTATAACAAAACTAACCCCCATTTTTAGCTATCTTATCAAGGACTTGCAGACTGTATGAATCTGCAGTGGAAAATGTGCTGTTAAATGCATAAAATATTTGGAAACTCTGAATTTAATTGTGCTCAAACAGAAAAAGCACTGTGGAGTACCTGACATAGGCAACAGTCAGTCCATATTAGCCATTCCATGATTCAAAATATGTTTATTACCTGTAAGTAAATGTCAGTTATTTCAATAGCATGACACTGACAACCTTTAGCTGTAAGGAACATGTAAAGTAGAGATATGAAGGCAGAAAAAGGGTTTACAGTTAATGAAACTGCACCTGCTTTATATAAAACATCTTATTCATAATGTTCCAGGATGTGTTCTCTTTTCAGTCCAGCTATTGTCTCATGCTGCAACAGATATGTAAATACACACACGCACAAACACAAACACAAAGACATTTCAGCAAAAATCTAGAAGGCTTTTTTCAGACCCACGTCCTGACATTATCTGGTGACTCAGGTTAATATATCTTGGCAGAGAGCAGAGGTGCTACTGCAAGGCTGCCATGGCCATAGAAACATCAAAGTAACATATGGCTGGTACTCTGCTCTGCAGTCTTTTTAGTGAGTGTGTTTGTTGTTTGTCGAAAAGCATTCTTATTGGGAGCTTTAGGTGCCCTGTAGGTGTTTATCTTGTGCAGAGCACTCATCTGCTAAAAGGCTTTAAAAGTTTAGTTGAAACAAGAATAGTATTTAACTTTTATTTTACTTATGTTTCTAGTAAGTTTTATTCTACAGAATTTGTAGGTAATTAATTCCCATGTTAAGTATCAGTTAGGAAGTATCTATCACCTAGACTTAGGAAGTTTGCTAGTTTTTTTCCTGTTGTTTTTTATTTGGTTGGTTGTGTTTTTTTTTTTTTTTCATTTTTGGAATCTCCCTTACTGTAGCTTAAGCCTGTTACTTCAACCAGTTATTTATAAGAGACTTGTGAAAAAAAATATCCCCCTCACTTTCACAACAATTTTTCATCTATTTGAAGACTGTTACCATAACTCTTCTCTTTTGTAGAATAAGTAGATACAATGCTTCAATCTTTCTTCACGTTGTTTTATTATGCTATTATCTCATACTCTGAAAGAGGTGATATTCCTTTCCAGTTCTTCAACATACCAGGTTCTGGAAATGTCAGGAAATTCTATGATCTCCTTTTTTCCCCTAATTACTCATTTCCTTCTTCTATACATACCACTTTAACTTTAGTTCGTCCTGCTACTGCCAATCTTTACAGCCAAAACAAGTAAATCACAAATTAAGTGAATAAAGAGAAGGGAAGTTAAGATTAGTGCTTGTCAGTCCAATATTCAGTCTGGCAGAGCTCTTTATTGCTTCTTTACAGCTTATTTTGGCTTATAAATGTTGCATTTGAAACAAAATCTACACATTACTTGACAGTACACTGTTGTGCAGAAGTCAAGGAGCTATCTCAGAATTGTAAGAGAGAAAGTGTAATTTTACTTATGGAGTGGTAGACCTTGTTTTTCATGGCTTAGCATAGATTACACTTAGCTGAATATGGTTGCATCAATTCCTATGATAATATTATGTAAGTAAGGTAATATTCAGCAATAGTGAAGGTGACAAGGATCAATGCATTATGTTTGAAGCTTTATAAAGAGCAGCATTCTTATTCATCTCAAGCACTTACGTAAATGAAATTATGAAGTGAAAATGTTTTTTAAATTTATTTTTAAGACCGTTTTTCCAACTTAATTTCTTTAATTGTGTGTATATATATATTTCATAGAGAATATAAAGATGTAAACTTCATTCAGCAGTTCTGTTTAAGCAGGAATTATTAGATATGTCTTAAATTCATTATGATAGGTATCTACAGGTAGGAACATGTGTAAGATAAATGAGAAGATGAATATGAGATCTTGTTTTTTTGGTGTATGCTGAAAGATAACTGGCGTGATGTGTCCAGTTTGTGTTTTTCTGCACAACTTAAAGACTGTGCTATTTTCAATGAAGGAGACACCATAACTGATAGAAATGGAGTGGTGAGAGGCAATTAGCAGCCTTTACTTCCTTTTCTCTCAAGTTATGTGATTATTTAACCTAGAATTATAGAATCAAAAAATCATAGAATGTGTTGTGTCAGAAAGGACCTTTAAAGGTCATCTAGTCCAACCCCCCTGCAGTAAGCAGGGACATCTTTAACTAGATAAGAGTTAACCTGCCAACTACCATTTTCTTATACCACTCATGATGTATGCAATAGTAGTAGCAATTGTAATAGTAATGCAACAGTGGCAGTAAGTTCGTTTGCTCACAGAAAAACATGATATCAAGTGCACCATCAGCAAGTTTACAGATGACACCAACCTGAGTGGGGCAGTTGACACGCTTGAGGGACAGGATGTCATCCAGAGGGACCTGGACAGGCTTGAGAAGTGGGCCCATGTGAACCTCATGAGGTTCAACACGGCCAAGTGCAGGGTCCTGCACACCTGGGTCAGGGCAACCCCCAGTATCAATACAGGCTGGGGGAAGAAGGGATTGAGAACAGCCCTGCTGAGAAGGACTTGGGGGTATTGGTGGATGAAAAGCTGGACGTGAGTTGACAGTGTGTGCTCACAGCCCAGAAGGCCAACTGTATTCTGGGCTGCATCAAAAAAAGTGTGACCAGCAGGTGGAGGGAAGTGATTCTGCCCCTCTGCTCTGCTCTGATGAGACCCCACCTGGAGTACTGCATTGAGCTCTGGAGCCCTCAGCACAGGAAAGACATGGACCTGTTGGAGTGGGTCTGGAAGAGGGCCACAAAAATCATCAGAGGAATGGAGCACCTCTCCTATGAGGACAGGCTGAGAGAGTTGGGATTGTTCAGTGTGGAGAAGAGAAGGCTCCGGGGAGACCTTACAGTGGCCTTCCACTACTTAAAGGGGGCCTACAGGAAAAAATGGGGACAAACTTTTTAGCAGGGTCTGTTGCAATAGCAAAAGGGATAATGGCTTTAAACTAAAAGAGGGTAGATTTAGACTAGATAGAAGGAAGAAAATTTTCACAATGAGGGTGGTGAAACATTGGAACAGGTTGCCCAGAGAGGTAATAGATGTGCCATCCCTGGAAACATTCAAGGTCAGGTTTCCAAATTCACTATTCTGTATGTTTTGTATTATATACAAAAATCTGTCTTTCAGTACTTATATATTTGCTAGTACGTCATAAGGAAGACTTATGGAAAAAAATCTTTTAAATGTCAGCATTAATGAGAAGTTAAAGTGTTATGCTAGATGTAGTATTACTCAAAAATTATGTGCCTCCTTGTCTGCTTTTCTTGTACCAGTATGTAAGTGGTATTTTTTTTTCTTTCTCTGTACATAAAATGCTTGAATTAATTTTAAGAGTTCTCTAGCTGTGTTCCTGCTTTTAAAATAAAAATAAAAAATAAATTTGATTTCTCCATTCCTTCAGTATTTTTGGATGAAAAAGTACAAAACCCTTGGGGTTCTGTTCAACTGAATGTTGCATGGCTTCCTAGATCCTGGCTACACTCTAACCCAACAGATTCAGGGCTGGCACTATGCAAGTGGAGAACCAATGAAAAGCTTTGTTCCACAAGTGGTATAATGAGTTTATTGACCCTCAGCAAAATCTTTCTACTCTCTTCCATCCTTTCTTACCTGATGAAAAGCACAGGTAGTAACTGCAAATGCATGAAGTCAATAATCCTGTTGTATTCTTCTAGTAAACAGTCTGTTCTTCTGGAGAAAAAAAAAAAAAAAAAATCCTGTTATGAGTGTCACCTATTGATTCCTTCTGAGGTAAAGCAGAAATTGCTGCTAATCTGAAACTCTAATTGGTTTACAGTTTCCATGAAATGGCACATGTTTATTTTTCTGTTGTCAGATGGTTTAAGTTCTAGATACTTTTCATAAGGGATCACTAAGAAATGTACATGTATTTATACATGCATATATATTCTTTATTTGAAGTGCACAAGAGGCACAAATTTTATCACTGTTGCCCAAAGTAATCTTCAAATATCTTGATTTTTCAAATCAAGTTCTGGTCACCGAAAGGTGACAAAGCAATCAGAAAATACCACATACAATAAAAAAAACCCAAACCAAACCAAAAAATTCTCTTCATTGGTGTTGGTTGCTTTTTCCAGTGTCTGCTCCCCCTTTTTTCCCTGGGTGGTACTACATCATGTACCAGAACTAGAAGTCAGGCAGTGGCTGCTGACTCTTTACAGACACGCAGGATATAGCAGCTCATCCTCTGTCTGTAACTTATTGACACCAAGGCTGTCTCTAATGTTACTTGTTCCCATGAGCAAAGCTACCCAGCTCTGTTCAGCCACACCAATTTGCTTAACAGTGATTTGCCGCCCAGGTTATTTTTTCCAAGGCAGCATGGTAGATAGTAAACGAAACACTGGATAATGGAGATCAGACAGCACCTAGTGTGACTGGCTGCACAAAAAATTGTGCAGAATCCAAGATATTGCTCTTTTTAAATAATATACATTATTTCATTAATTCTTTTACTGTATCTGCCCTGTACCTTCTAACCAAGTATTGTGCATTGACCTCACACTCCCATGCCATCACTTGCTCACTCCCCCTCAGCAGGATCAGGGAGAGAACTGAAAGGGCAAGACTGAGAAAAACCTGTGGATTCAGAATGAGACAGTTTAAGAAGGGAAGCAAAGATGCATGCACAAGTAAAATAAAACAAGGAATTAATTTACTACTTCCCATGGGAAAGCAAATATCCAAATACTTCCTGGAAAGCCAGACCTCAGCACGAGCAATGATTACTTGGGGAAAAAAAAAAAAAAAAAAAAGTCATAACCATGAATGTCCCATCTTACTCCTCTTTTTTCCACCCTTTTATTGCTGAGCATGATGTCATACAGTATGGAATATCCTTTTGGTCAGTTAGGGTCAGCTGTCACAGTTGTGTCCCCTCCCAATTTCTTCTGCATCCCAGCCTCCTCACAGGAGAATGGCCGAGTAAGAAGACCTGGAAACTGTGCCAATACTGTTCAGCAATTCCCAAAACATTGGTGTGCTATCAACACTGTTTTAGTTGCAAATCCAAAAACTCAGCACCATGCGGGCTGCTATGAAGAAAAATAACTCCATCCCAGACAGACCCAGTAGACCAAGTATATAATCTAAACACTTGAAATGCAGTGAAACTTTAATCATAGGAACCATATGTTCATGCAGACTTTGTGTCTCAAAATGCTGTATTTGGGAATTTCACATTCTGCATATAATTTTCTGTATAGCACCCTCTATGTAGCTGTCCACAGTCTTTTGATGGACTCCAGACGTCTTAGCCTAAATCTAATTCATTATCAGTCATGGTCCCAACCTCCACATTGCTTTAATCACACAGCTATAATAATTAGATTTTATCTTTTCCTAAGCTTTCAAATTAGCCTAAAATTGCTGTAGAAATTGTGCTTTTAAAGACATAAAACTTAAAACTATAATGGAACTATTTTAGCCAACTTAGCTGCCAAATTTGCACCTACATCTTTAGCACGTGATGAAGCAATCCTCTGAAGAAGCTGCGTAAGTTCTGTAAGTAGTCAATGGACAGCAGTGCACTTGAAGATTCCCAGAAACTGAGCACCAAATTTAAACTGTCTTGGTTTCTTCCTGGAGATTCTCGAATACATGTGGTCATAAAATATAAGATCAGCAGATATTATACAGTTGAGCATATGGTACAAATTTAAAGAACGGCTTGTAAGCCTGATTTTCTTCTTTTTTCTCCCCCCCCCAAATATGAGAGTTGGCCTGATAAAAAATACTGACTCTCCATTTTACCTTACTCTGAGAATGCAAATGTGGTACTGTGACAGTTTTTTTCACTGAGAAAGGATTGACCCAGGCCTAGTGTTATTCTTTTAACAATCCTCTTAATAATTTGTGGTTCTCAAGATAAGACAGTCAAGTCAGAATCTATTAATGTTTAAAATTTCTATTGACAAAGTAAAAGATGATTTTTGTAACAATCAACTTTGAAGAAATTAAGTTATCTTTGATAGAGAGAATGAATTCACTTATATAGAACTAATACTTCCAGTATAGTAATGAATTAAATGTTGCTCTCAGGGTGCGAAACTAATTATTTTTTTATTTTCCATTATGTGATTAAATACATAAATGCAGGTATGCACTCATAATTCAGATTGTAAAAGTCTTACAGTCATATAACCCACAATGTAATTCTTTAAATTAAGTCTGGTTTACAAGAATGAGAATTCAATTGTGTTGGTTTTTTTGTTTTGTTTTGTTTTGTTTTTTTTTCTTTTTTAATAATGTGAAAAATATTAAGGGTCTTTCTGCTTTTTAGCAAAAACATTTTTTATTTTTTTATGGGAGATGGACTTCTGAAAAACACTGTTTCTTTACTTGTAATCCTATAATTCAGAAAAAAAGGCACAATATTGACTCAATGAGAGTAGTTGTGTGTCATTTTTTTGTTATTTTCAAAAAATAATATTGTGGCTTTCTTTAATTGGTTTGGTCACTCAGCGTGGTCAAGTGCTTTATGGTAAGAGAAAGCATGGATAGAAGCAATAATTGACATATGAATTACTGGAGGAAAGAGAAACTTGCCAAGGCTGCAGAACCAAGGTGAGAATTGAAAATGTAGTGAGCATGAGGGAGAAAAAGCTGAAAGACTTCTGAATTTACCTAAAAAGAGCATGAGAAATTAAAAGGGCAGAGGAGCCTTGAATGAAGTAGAAAACTGAAATGAGCAAAGGAATCACTGCGGAGTGCTGAATAACAAAGCTGTAAAATTTAATGAACAATAAAGGAAACCTGTACCTTTATAACAGCCTAGAACTTGTTATTCACTCAGATAAAACAGGAGTATGTGGATGAGCCATGTGGTCTGAGGATACAGTAATGAGCTCATATCATTTTCCTATTGATGAACAGATTAAAGCACGGCTTATTCTAGTTTATTTGCTTAGATTTCCTTCCTAGAAATCCTCCAGATTACACTTTGGAAAACTGCATAAACTGCATAGGAAAGTGTAGGCAGAAATGAGAACCACAGACAGGTGAAAGAATATTCTTTCGTAGCATCATTCTAGTCATAACTTTAAATTTTCTTGAATATATGTCTGCATACATTTCAGAAGACTTTTAGTGAGGTAGACTGTAGCTATTCAGGACATGATGAACCAGGATTTTCCCTAAGGCCTAAAGAAAGATGAAGAAAGCAAGAAATTTCTATACTTTTTTTTATTTTATATTCTAGAACATAGGGGCTTTTTGGTAGTATATTGGCTTTATTAGGCAGTTACATAGATCCAGGATGGTTTTTGAGAACTCTAATGTGCTCCAATGTTTATTTTATTTATTTATTATATCTATGATGCTAGTTGAAGTTCCTGCTTTCTTGCTTCCTATCAATGATTCTTTGATCTGCATATCTCAGAGGATTTTAAATTATATTAGTGAATGTTTTCCTCTTTCTTTCAATTGAAAGAGAGGGAATCTCAGGTGTGAGATAATTTTTATTCAATTATAGTTAGTTTGCTTTGTGCTTATTTTTAAGTAGATTTTTATATTTTATTTTATTTTATTTTATTTTATTTTATTTTATTTTATTTTATTTTATTTTCTGAACTGTTTGTTTTTCCAATTGATTTAATCTCACTAATTACCTGAGAAATCCAGTATTTATCCAGTTCTAATAAAAACAAAAAAAAAAAAAAAAAAAAAGGAACAGATACATGAGAACATAAGGGTAGTGCTTTCTATTCTATGCATATTCTACTTGTACTGAATATTTGGAGCTTCCACTGAAAAAAAAACCCTAGTCTAGATAAGAATATTTTTAACCTCTGAATGTACAAAAATTTCAGGTATGTATTTTGCCAATGACAATGTGTAAATCGAAAGCAAATTAATCCTCATCTTTATTTTGCTACATTTATATGTACCTTTGAGACATCTGTTTCTGTGATGATAACATAGAAAAGTTGCATAAAGCATAAGCACTTCTACCTAAAACATCACACCATTTCTATGCATCAATTCCACTTTTACAATTATTTTTATACAGGAAATTTCAGAGTGATACCTAACATCTCTGAGGTGTGCTTTATTTCTATGTGTCGTAGAATATTAGCATTTGAAAGTGAATAAGTTTTAAAATGTCTTTCAAGCAATATGGAGAGTTCTAGGATCTTTGATAGACAAATTAGTGTCTTTGGAGCCAATAGCAATTCAAATGGGAATGTGATTGTAAAATGCCAGTCCAAAAGCTTGATCTTAAACTAGCCCTGCACATATTTCAATAACCAGTACTAAAAATGGAATCAGCTACAGGACCATGAAAGAGATCAGCTAGGAAAACATAAAGCCACATGACATTGATGTGAAATACATTCCAGATTTGGCATCTGTTTCATTGTTGAAGGAGATAAGGAAAGATCTCTTTTCAGAAGCAAAAAGCATAAATCACTGTAGGGTTGAAGTCACACAATAATGATACACATTAGTTTATTTAGCATCTCATTTATAAAATTAACTGCCTTTAAACTTTATAAACCCAGTTCTGCATTTTTAGGGAAGCTGCTGTCTTTATCTATTTAGAACAGAACATGGATTGGCACCCAGCATAGTAGAAACATGCACAGCTTCCTTTACTTATTTGTTTCATTCATTGACAAAAAATACATGTATGTATATAGTTCATTTTTATATATATATGTATATATATAAAATATTTCCCAGAAACATTTGATTCCCATATGTCTTAAAGATTGAAAAAGAAAACAATTATTACTATTTTTAAAACAAAAGTATATAAATTCTTCATTAATTGCCAGAATAAGTTTTTCAAGTCAAACTTGGTAGAGGGAGTACTTTTTATTCTAGTAAAATGTTAACATTAAATCTCTTTTATTTCTTCAGAAATCATTCAATTGTGACCTCAAACAAACATAAAAAGAGGAAACATAAAGGTCAAAAATACAGACAATATAAATTGTTTGACATATTTTAAAATACTGCTCCTGAAACCATTATTTTCATTTTTATAATATATGTGAAATACATGTTTCAGTCAGAATTATTATGAAATTATATATGCATATCCACTGTGCAAAGATTTGAAATTCTAAATTACTCTCTGTTCCTTATATTTTTCATCATGATTTTTTTTCTGTTCTCCACGTGTTTAAATTATGCTATTTAAAATAATTGGTTGCATTCAAGCTGTTTGCATTTCCCTTAGCTTTTTTACTGTGAGGTATAGGAAATAGATCAGTTGTTCAAGTTTTTGGATAGAAATTCTGGAGGAGGTTTTAGGCTGTGTCACTGTTAATGCAGTCTAAAAATTGTATTCTAGAAAGTGCTATTACATGCTTAGGAGATAAATATGCTCAAGAAAATCTTATTTTAAGGTTAGTCCTAGTTTAGAAAGCCTGTTTTTGTGGCAGTTTGGGAAGCTGCACGATTTTAGCCCTCTGATTCATGTTTGAATTCTGATTTCATTGCTGATGCATATTTGTGAGAATTGTTCTGAAGACTTTGAGGACCAAGAAGATGACTAAGACGTTCAAGCATCTTGATATTTTGCTCACCTCATTTTGTAGTAAAACCACTGGAGACACTTTAATGATTACTGATTTTCAAAATTTAAAAGCATCCCACTACTAAAAATCAAATCTCTACAGTGTATGCCAACTAAGTTACCCCAAAATAGAATCACTGCCTGACATTATTAGTTACTTCTGAAAATCCTATTTATGGGTTAATTTTGGCCTCTTTTTCATTCAGGCACCAAAGCAGATAAAAAGTATAACAGAGAAAATCTGATAAAAGCAGAAAAGGACTGGTTGGAAGCTCCTAGTAATCTTCCCTTGCTGTCACAACAGCTACCTCTAGCCAAAACCAACAACACATTGAAGGTGAGATTCTAAATTTGTTAATCTTGGAAGTTACCTCAATAAATAATATATGATGATTAAACTATATAAAATATATTAATTTACAAATATGATGATAACTTTTGCAAACATGAGTAAAGTCATAGAAAAAATAGCATAGTAAAATATCTCTGCTTGAATCACTAATTTATTTTCAGTGGCTACAGCAATGCTACACTTGATACTTGTCAATAACAATAAATTAAACTGAACATTTCATATGAGATGTAATAACATCTCCTAACATTTACCAGTATGTCCTGGTTTGAGGTAAAACAGAACCTGTTTTCTTTCCAGTAATTTTATATTTCAGTTAAACCTCTTCTAACTCTGAAATTTTTCAGACAGTATCTGCTTCTAGCAAATAAGGTATGATGTTTATAGTGAACACCATGGAATGGTATGCAGAGAGGCTCCTGCTTATACTTATAACAACGAAGGTCAACTGACTTTGTTACTTGCCCCATTGGAGGGTTGGAATCGGAAAAGCATAGAGGGGTCACACCAGTGGGGAGGAGCAGGAAGGACAGATGATCCAAAACTGACCAACAGGGTATTCCATCCCACCAGCATTATGCTTAAAAAAAGCTGAAGGATCAAAGGGGTCAGTCATCTTCTTCAACTTCTGGCATCCAAGGAGGACTCTGTTCATCTGCCTTTGATCCTAGCCTGTGCATTCCTGAATCCAGATCCTGAATCCAGCTCTCATCCATTGCTGAGTCCAGTCTGGGGCTTTCCTAGTGCCTGCCAGTGCCATGATTGTCATCCTGGGACCTCAATACTGGTTTTGTATATATTGTATATATTTCATTATTTTCTTATTAATATTATTATGTTTCTTTTATCATTATTTTCTTACTAATATTTCATTAAAGTAGTTTAGTTTCTTTTCAACTCATAATTCTCTCTCTCTGTCTCATTTTCTCTTCTGTCTGAAGGGGAGAGAGAGAAAAGAGAGCATCTGTCATTTATTTTAGCAGCCAGCCCAGCCCAAACCATGACACAGTAAGAATGATAACAATAAGATTTTGATTGACATTTTATTATTTCCACCTTTTGTTACAAAGTTCTAGGTGCTTATTAATCCTCTATGTTACATATCCACCTTAGGATGTGATGAATTTCTTCTGGAAAGTTAAATGAAATTCTGTTGCAACTATTTTAAGATACATAAATATTGATGCAATATAATCTGAAATAAAAGCTGTTAAAGGAAACAGACACTGATTCTATATAGCTTGAATTCCACCTCTCTTCATTCAGCTTGACTAAATTTTGTTTAGATGTGCTGTGTGTGATTCATTTGACCACATGTAGACATCTCCAATAGCTGTCTAAGAAAGTTCAGTCTAATTTCCTTTGAAGCATCTATTACTTTCCATTCTACAGTGAAAATCTGGTTTACACCGAGATATCTAACAGCAAGACTTAGTCTCAAAGTCAGCTGTCAAGTGATCCCTAGAATTGTGAACAATTTAGCTTAAGCGTATGAAATTTTCTTTTCATTCTATAATTCGCTTTTTAATTTTATTATGGAGAGTAATGGAATAATAGATTTGTTCTAAGATAGAAGTGTTGTGATTTGTTCTCTCCTTAATAATAAGAGACACACTTATTATGACCCAGAATTAGTTTCAACAATTATTTTATTGCCTGTACATAAATAAGAATGCTAAACCAAAATATTTGGAAATTCCTATTTAAGTGTCTAAATACATCTATCTGTTAGGAAGATTCTCATGACCGGACTATTAAAATCAGCAATGTTATTCCTAGCATTTGCAGGTGAGTGAGAGTGCACTTTGTCAAGGAAGGCTTTACTGTTTGTAGTCCATTAACACGATGTCTGTCAGTAAGTCCCCAAAGCTGATGAGCTCCTGAAACAGTAGTTTATAGTATCTGAGCAAAATAAAACATGTAGCACTTAAATCTGTGATGTGCTATGAGACTCAATTTGTAAATACAAAACACCTACAGAATTTCTAAGTCGCAGAAAACATTTTCTTCCTCTGAAAGCCCTTTACCCAATATGGGAGAGCACTGTGGTAGATCTCATTTGACAGATAAAGTGTTTGGTAAAAGGAAAAGGCCAGCTGTAACAAAAGTGAGCATTATGAATTTTGAAACTACAAAACGTATTATTTGAGAGGAAAAAAGTATGAGCAGAAATGTATGAACAATAATTGGTAAATATTTAAGACATTTCCAAGCTAATCAATATCTAGAACTGTAAACTCTAGCGTAAAAATAAATATTGAAAACATACAAGGAAAAAATCCATACTTTCTATGAAGTAAATGGAAATAAGTTATAAAATATAAATGACACCTCTTTCCCCCAATACAGAGCACTTCAGCATATACAGACAGAATAGCAAGTGGGTTTTATAAATAAATAATAAACCAGAGGCTAGAAGAGGGTACAGGTAGTGAAAGGCGTAAGAAAACACAATGAGAATTTGCCAGAACAATGTTACATTATTAAATTTAAAATAAATGTATAATTATACATATTACAATAATTTAAACTCATAGAATCATAGAATAGTTTGGGTTAGAAGGGACCTTTAAAGATCATCTACTCCCAACTCCCCCACAATAAGCAGGGACATCTTCAACTAGATCAAGCTGCTCAGAGCCCCATCCAACCTGACCTTGAATGTTTCCAGGCATGGGGCATCTACCACCTCTCTGGGCAACCTGTCCCATTGTTTCACCACCCTCATTGTAAAAAATTATGGAGCAAACAGGGTACAGGGCAATCCAGTACTGGATACCTCTGGGACCACTGTATAGTCACTTCCCATATTAATATTTGTCAGTAAACCCTTATAGTATTAGCATTTCCTGAACATTTATGTTTGTTTGTTTCTAGCTGTTTTTTTTTTTTTTCTTTCCAACATGGAGTGGATGACATCAGTTGGGGAAACTTCTGGATATGCAATACACTGAGAGTCACAACTTTTTTTCTTCAGTGCTTATACTGTATGTTGCTGCCTATTCAAACAATTTAGCAGGATGTGCTTCTAACCATCAGTAACCACACAAAAATGGTTAATATCAGGTATCTTGAAATGTGACAGACAGCAGACAACGTTGGCAAGTTTTCTCAGTAATGAGGAGAAACTGAGAAGATGCAACATAAAGCATGGAACATTTTTTTTTCTTCAGGAGCTAGGAAAAACATTCATAATTTTATAAAACTAGGCACTCATTATTCATAAACTCAGAAGTAACATAACAAACACATCATATGAAAACAAAAAAAACCCCTACAATCAACTAGAGACAACACCAAAAAGAAGCTTGATTTCCTGATCAGGCCTTATTGAGAGGGTTTCTCAGGAATGCTTTTCGAGACTGTGAAGCTTACTAGAAAAATTCCATTTCATAACTTGAAATCTATGATGCAATGACCTCAGTTTCTTTCCCCCATTTTTTTTTTTTTTTTTTTTTTCCTCTCTATCTGTTCTATAGAAAGGTAGAAGATAGGTAGGACAACTCATAATAGAGAAGTCAGGACCTTAGGAAGATTCCTGCCTGACTTAGCTAGACAAAACTTTTCCTAGTGAAAACAGTCAGAGTGTTTAAAGGTTTTTTATCCTAAAATAAAAAGTAATTTATTTTATTAGCACATTATATTATAACAATCTTTGCTATAAATTGGACTTCACAAGATAGAGAACACAAGATTTGTTAAAGAACTAAATGTATACAGTTCATTACATTTAATTTACTGCTAGAATAACTTTTCTTTAATGCAGAAACCAAATTACTGCTGATAGGGCAGAGTTATGTTCCTCTCATTCCTAGCTGAGCTAAGCATAGAATGCTTTCTCTTTGTTGTCTTTCTGACAGTATCTCAAAAACCGTACTAGAATGACAAAGAGATTTGATCAGAAAATTGCTAATATTTTTTCTCATTTGATCATGATTTCTTGTTATATTCATTCTATCTGCAATTTTCTACCTGTCAAGACTTGTCTGTCAATTAATATGATGGAAAGCCCAATATTTGGTCAGATAAAGCAGAATGTATTTAAATAGAAAGACAAGGTAATAAGTTTAAAGGAATGATATGTGACATTTTTCAGCAATGCTTCCCATTAGGGAACAGGCCTTGCCTGTAAAGTTTGGAGATTTAAAGTTTTCTTCTTGTATCAGGGAGGAATTAATACTTTGTTTCTGTCTTTGTTACTGTTTTACATATTAAAAACAATGAAAAATATAGATCTATACATGAGAATTTGATGATAAAGGCTTTAGTTTTTTTGCACTGACTGTTCAGAAAAAAGGTTTGAACCTTTGTCTTCCATGTCTCATGTAAATTGCCTAATGCTGGAGTCCTTTCTGATGTCCATTGATACATAATTTAATAGAATTTGCTTGTTTTACAGTGAGACTATCATGTTCCTCTGTAACACAGACATGAAATGATAGATCCTTTAAAATGCAAAATAGACCTTGAATATAAAAGTTAAGCTCTGATCTTTCTGGTTCAAGCATTTTCACTGGCAATAAAGATTTCACATTTGGAACTGTAATAATCGCATTGATGATACATGAACCAAAAAAGAAACCCTGCTCTCATTCACTTACATATTAGTTCGACAATGCCAATGGAAGCAAAAGAAAAGTAATGAAAATTCATTTTTGCCTCACAGAAAGCATATGAGATTTAAATTTAACAGAATGCAGTAACATTGACTAAAAAGATTTCAATTTTATGAATATCCTTCTCTGTCCATAACTAGTCTTTAAAATATATCCAGAGGGAAATTCCATTATCTGTTCAAAAATAAGAGCAGGAGTGTGAAAAGTTACAGGGACAATCTTAAGGTCATACACTCTACCAAAAATTAACTTTTCAGTTAAGTTTTCACAGATTTTCTAATAAAAATTTGTAATGCTACAGCTTACAGCTAGCATTTACTTTATTCTGTTGGCAGTATACCACATAGAGCAGTATGAAAGTTATTTTAAGATCCATCCCTTAGTAAGGTTCACAATCTGTTGAATATTTATGAACCACTTTGTGTTTCCACATACATGGAAACCAACAATAAATAAACTGTTTTTCTAGCTCTGAATACTTTTCCTTTCTTGTTGGATATAAACCTCATAGCTTCTGATTGCATCTCTTAATTTCCTACAATACACATTAGCTAGGAAATCATTGATTTCACTCAGAAGCATCAAAATATGTTCTTCCTTAAGCACTGGAAGAAGTTGTCACTTGTCCTTCAAACACCTTATGACTACCCATTCATTTTCACAGAAGTTTCTCCTTTCCAGGTGAAAACTAAAAGAAAAAACAAACAAACAAACAAAAAACAAAAAACACAAACAAAAAACCCCCCCACAGCTTTTTTCAAATCTGAGTTTTTTATTTTTTCATTCCCTCAATGATTTTCTACTCTGAGATCACATATCAACAGATAATTTTTCCCAAATAAGGGTGTAGAAAGGGAAAAATAGACTCAGATATTAGGTTTAGGAAATCTTTGACCTGGTCTTTTTTTTTTTTTTTTTTTTTTCCCTAACATAATGCAAAACATAAAATTTTAAGCCATTTCTCTTACAAGAGAAAAAAAGAAAGTCAGTTTTTATTACATAACTAATATTCTGAAGACAAACACATTCCTACTGAATGCCAGTACATTCTTAATGTTATTTTCTTTTTAGTAGAAGGTTATCTATAAAGAAGATTAATATCCTTTTTCCATTTCTCTTATGATTGATTACTTCCACTAGTAAAATATTTTGTTTTGATTGTTTATTTTTCACATTTCAGTTTTGGGCCACTATATCTTATCTTGAATTTGTCTCTTAAATTAAATTTATAACTCTTTATCTTTTAAATTAGATCTCCAAGGCCCGTGAAGGCTACCACAAAGACAGTCAAACTAGATAAGCACATCCTTCCCACATGGTTTTTAAACCCTAAGATTAATTTGATCTGTTCTTTGAAATTTTTCCAACTCTTAAAATAATTTTATTTTCTTTTTAAGAATACTGATCAAAGCATGTTATTAATATTCCCCCCAATAATACCTTCAAAGATGGTATCTTCATACTCTTATCTAAAACTCAGTTTTAAATATTTCCAAATTAATTTTGGTTGTTTTACACACAAAATATTGTTAATGTCTTTGATGGAATCAATGTAGAGGATAATTGTGTGTTCCACCCATCTCTACACCTCTAGTGATACAAGATGAACTCAATACACCAGGAAATATTTATAACCAAAGGAATAAAGAAGTCACACCAACAAGTAAGTGATGCCCTAAAGATGGTTTATGGAGCATATCTATATTGATTGTTAATCCATTATTGGTTATTAATAATAATTAAAGAAAATCAATAAGCTTTTGACACAAAAGGAATTTTTTTCATGCTTATTTGCCTTCTGGAATGTGTACAGTTGGTAATTTTCAATTTAGTCTTCTGCTTCTTTGTTTAAAACTTTTTCATAATGACAATTATAATAATTATTATGTTTTAGCTTCTATCATCTTGAAGCAAAACATTTCTGATAGTTAAGCTGAATGAAAACATTTTGGTTTATATTAGCTAAACATTAATATGAGTTTCTCTGAGTTGATACTGTGACTGAGAGAAATTATCACCCAGGGTACACAAGCCTCCGTTGTCTTTCGTAGGAAGGACTCCTCATTCAGGCATCACGTATAAAGCACTGTGTGTTGCATTCTGCTTGAATTTTTAGGGCTTATTTTGAAAAAAAAAAAAAGTAGCTGTCATGCATAATCAGGAACATAGTCAATTCTTTGACCTTAAACTCGATGAATTCAGTAGCTAAACTACAAGACTCATGGAGTACTAGAGCATTTAAGGTGAACAGATTTATACAGGAGAGGCTAAACAAATTAATTTTGTCTTGCTTTGATGAATCGAATGAATTATCTTGATATTCTGTGAAAGTGTAGGATATTTTATTGTCATTCTCACCACTTTGAGTGTTCATTAATGTGTGGGTTTTTTTCTTTCATATGCATTCTTCATGCCTCATTTATCTGTAATAACTTCGTAAGACGTTCTTCTCCCCTCTTTCTTATTTCCAGATAATGTTTTGGATGTTTGTGGCTGACGTGGGCTGGAAAAGGTATGAAGATTGTCACTGTGGAATACCAAAACAAATCTATCAACATTTCAGAAAAAAAAAAAAAAAAAAAAAATCTATAGAGACTTAGATGGAAAGTAATAGCATCTTTTTTTTTTTTTTTTTTTTAATGTTTCTCTATGAAATCCAAGTGAATATGCCATAAATATTTTTTTTCTTAATGATGAGCAATAGGGTATGCCTTTTTTTCATCTTGATATTTCCTAGAAAGCTATTCAGTAACACTTTTACATCCATACTAAAATGGCCTTTAAAAATTAAGGATTTAAAGATAGTAATTAAGGGGGGGGCGGTGGGGGGGAAGCATACTGTGACAAAATATGACATTTTATAAGAAACTGGGAAAATCCTGATATTATATCTTGGGTTTTGTGTAGCATATTAGTTTAGTATGCTAAACTAACTTGGGAGTGTTCCAGTTCATAGATGGCTGTTTATTAGTTACCTCTAAGTAGTCTATTAATGAAAAAAAAATAAAGTTCTTCAAGCCATATTAGAAAGATCCTTTGTCAACTTTTTATTCTACTTTAATTACTCTTCAGAATATTTGAGCTTTCAAAGGGAACTTATCACTATAGTTTCTACGAAGGAGAATCATATTTTATCAGTCTACATAATCAGTCTAGAATTCCTAGAATCTGTCAACAAAATACTAGGTAAAGGCAAAACAGGCAACATAATTTATGTAGACTTCCAAAATGCTTTTGATAAGGTGCCACACAAAAAAACTGTTACAGAAATGTATAATAATAGATGAAAGTTACAATTTTTTTTCACATGTTAAGAACAATATAGAATACCTAAAGAAAAAAAAAAAAAAAAAGACAAATTTGCTGTATAACAAAAGATTAATAATAAGGTATTTTAAGAATATATACTTGTTTCATGTAGTTACTTGTTTTCATTAATGATCTAGAAAATAAGTTAATGTGAGGTAAGAAAAGTTTTTTATAAATTGATCAATTCTAGACAGATTGAAAAAGTTCAAAAGGTCAAGGAGGCATTAGTGTAAAATATTGTGTTTTGAAGGAAATACTGGAATTATTAATATATTTTCCAGACAAATATATTAGGATATGTAAAAATATATTAACATATTTTATTAGAATTAATATATAATTATATCTGGAATGCGTCTTTCATCAGGCTTGATTCATAGAAATGAAGACACAATCAATCTTAATAGCAAATTAAAAATTAGTTACAAGTAGTGCCTTTCAAAAAAATAAAATCATTTTTAAATTGCTATGAGGTATATTTCAAAGACTTACCCAACTTCAGTGGTAATTTTTATATGGCTACTAAAGCTTAATTTTAACCAATACTTTGTGTTAGCATGGATTTCAAGTGAATGCCTTGTTTACTGCCAGTGACTGCTGTTTGGTTCACTGTGCACAGCCATTACATTGCTTGCAAGCGAGAGCCTTTTGGAAGTAAACGTAATCACATTCCAGGTGCATTCCAAATGTCCTTAACAGAGATATAAGAGTGTGAACCAATGACTGTCCCTCTGGGGAATATGCAAGATGAGCACATTCAATACAAATGACCAGATTAAACGTAATGTAGAGTAAAAACATTGAACTGCAGATTGTAGCTGTATAGAAGATATTGTTAGAAACTGTTTCCATGCATTAATGTTTTTCTGTGAAGATTAACTCTTTTCCACTTTCCAGAATAAAAAAAAAAAAAATGTAAACAACATGAGTTTTAATATTCAGTGCCATTTTCATTTTTGCTTCAAAGATGTAGGACAAGTTTTAAGACAAGTTATATTCAGAACTACATATCTAGAGAGATAAATTGTGAAACTTTATTTATTTATTTATTTATTTATTATTAGTTAATTTAATTATTAATTCTGTCGTATTTGTTTTTCCCAATACTGACTGCTATAAGTTATATGACACTTAAGTTCTCCTTTGCTTGAATTCCATAGAAATTTTTTTATTCTGTGTTTGCATTGGGCAAGAGCGCTCACAGAAAAGGTTACAACAGTCAGCTGTTTCCTAGTATCTTTTAAAACTGTGTTAATCTTCTGTGTAATATATCAGATTAGATCAACCATAAGTTCATTCTTTCCTGAGGACCTTTGCATTCTCAGATATGCTGGTGTACAGGCACGGTGCAAAACATTAGTGCTATTTCCAAGCTTAATGAAACTTTCCGTATTTGCATCCAGTTTGTGCATTATGGTATGCTTATTTTCTTTCATATAAATTTTTGCATCATCATCCTGCAGCTTCCTTCACTAATTAATAGAATTTCAGGAGACGGTACTCATATACTGAAGTAG
Organism: Fratercula arctica; assembly: GCA_947846985.1. Lineage (NCBI taxonomy): Eukaryota > Metazoa > Chordata > Aves > Charadriiformes > Alcidae > Fratercula > Fratercula arctica. Next base: position 44,581,005 of record CANTUZ010000001.1, on the reverse strand, counting down.
TCAACAGTTAGCATTTATTCTGACAGGCTGTGAAGTAAAAAGCCCTGTGTAACACTATTTGTAATCCTGAAGAAGAAAATTACATGGTGAAATTTTTAAAATGCTTCTTCATGTTGGACAGATCTTATCCCTGTCAATTTTTTTGGCACATTTCATAATGGCAACGGGAACTGGTACAAATAATTTTATTTTTTTTTAAGAGTGTGAATGTTTATAATTAACAGAAATTAAAATCAATAAAAAGGAGAACATGTATTACCCTACAGCCCTTGAACCTTTTCCCTAACAGTTGAATGTTTGCAATAGTTGAGTTCCCACATTTGTTTGTGTAGTTCTGGGCTTATGGTTTTGACCACTCCAGTTCTGATGGTAATGGTACTTTACTGATATTTGTGAAGAAGATTACTGGGAAGAAACATTAAATCAACTAGAACATATGAAAGTAAAATTTTACCATCACCAGTTAAATGACAAAAACTGACCTCCTGACAGACCAAGCTGGAGCTGTGTTCAGATTGAAAATCTAATCAAATCAACAGCTTGTTTTGCTAATGTATCATTATACTTTTTGAATTATAGTTTAGAATTAGTTTAGATAAATTAAATTAAATACATGGCATTTTGTTAAGTTCAGCTCACCAAAAAACACCCCTAAAAATTGTCATAAGACTCTGTATTTCTGCTCAGCAAAAAAACAAGCAGAGATTAAGTTAATGCTCCTGTATTGCCAAAATCAAAGCAATGTGTTTCTATATAGATTCAGAATAGAACAGGGAAGATCACTTGTCTCACCATACAGTAGATAACAAAGGTAACAGGGATAAAAAAGTATACTAATTCTGTCCCATAAAAGTTCAAGTGAGAATGCTTATTGTTATCCTATCATACCGTATCATATCATTTCACAGAATCATAGAATGGTTCGGGTTGGAAGGGACCTTAAAGATCATCTAGTTCCAACCCCCCTGCCATGGGCAGGGACACCTCCCACTAGACCAGGCTGCTCAAAGCCTCATCCAGCCTGGCCTTGAACTCTTCCAGGGAAGGGGCATTGACAGCTTCCCTGGGCAACCTGTTCCAGTGTCTCACCACCCTTACAGTAAAGAATTTCTTCCTGATATCCAATCTAAATCTACCCTCTTTCAGTTTGAAGCCGTTACCCTGTGTCCTATCATAACACTCCCTGATGAAGAGTCCCTCCCCATCTTTCCTGTAGGCCCCCTTTAGGTACTGGAAGGCTGCTATAAGGTCTCCTTGGAGCCTTCTCTTCTCCAGGCTGAACAACCCCAACTCTCTCAGCCTGTCCTCATAGCATAGGTACTCCAGCCTTCTGATCATCTTCGTGGCCCTCTGCTGGACCCTTTCCAACTGGTCCATGTCCTTCTTGTGTTGAGGACTCCAGAGCTGGATGCAGTACTCCAGGTGGGGTCTCACAAGAGGAGAGTAGAGGGGCAGAATCACCTCCCTCGACCTGCTGGCCACATGTCTTTTGATGCAGCCGAGGATGCAGTTGGCTTTCTGGGTTGCAAGTGAGCATTGGGTCCACCAGCACTCCCAAGTCCTTCTTCTCAGGGCTCCTCTCAAGCCATTCTGCGCCCAACCTGTATTTGTGCCTGGGATTGCCATGACCCATGTGCGAGACCTTGCAATTAACCTGGTTGAACTTCATGAGGTTCGCACAGGCCAACCTCTCAAGCCTGTACAGGTCCCTCTGCATGGCATCCCTTCCCTCCAGTGTGTCGACCGTGCCACACACACACATTTTCCAAGTCTACACTTAATTAAAATGATTGAATATTTAGTTCTTAGGGATTCTTCAAGAAACTCTTTTACCTTTATGTTAAGCATATATCATCATTTATCCATTATTATTATAATAAATCAACCTTACAAGTGATTCGTCAAAATGCCTGGCAGCAAAACATGTCTAATATGCTGTTGCCGTGTTGCATAGCAAATATTATGTTCTTCAATTAGAGGATTAAAATTTTATCTTAGTAAGATGCTATATCTGTCATTCCTTACTTACCCCAGATCTTCCTCTATACCGCACTGATAAATGGAAAGAAATCTTAATGTAGTCAACTATTTGAAACAGTAGCATTCAAAATGTTTTTTATAATAAGATGGAGAAACTGTTCCCTAACACATAACAAGATCCAAATTATATTAAGGTTTTGATTGCAGGAAGGAAGAGAAATGTTCTGAGAAGAGACACGGATTTTAATGAGAAACAAAGCTTCTTTCTTCCAGGATAGAGAAAAAGCAGATTTTTCAAACCCACTTTGAAATGTTCACCCCTCAGAGAACTAATATATTTATAAAGAATGCCAAAGAAAAAGTCCCTTTTATCCCAGTTTTAGAAGTATCTTAAACATGACTTGAAAAGCACCAAGAGCAAGATATTTCATTGAGAGTAAAAGTTATTGCTTGCCTGGATCCAAATGACAGGTTCATACAAGGTCAGTATACTGAAAGAATTCACTCATTGCAGGATACTGCTTACTACTGTATTAAGCCATTTTGCGCCACTATAAAGCAGTTAATTACTCTTCCATGGGAATAAAAGGAATGAATTGGAAGAATTCCTGAATTTTTATGCAACATACACAGAGGGATGCATCCTCAAACATTTGAGCTGTGTCAGCAAAAGACACTTCTTCTAGAGGCAGAAAATTCCAAGCAGATGACACAGAATGCTGCCAGTTCTAGTTATTGATCACCACAGAGGAAAAAAGAAATCATCATAAAGAGGACAAGCCCTATAAATTTACCTCAGAACCAGGGTGAGCCAGAAGCTATATGTTTTCTTTTTTATTGTTCTAACTGTGCTGACCAATTTTAATTATTCAGAAAAATTTGTACATGAACAATTTCTATGAGTCTTAGTTTCCCTGAACTAAATTAGAAAAAGGAAAATTCGTTTGCATCAGCACACTTCTGACTTTAATTCAGCAGCTTATGGTGCAAATACAGCCATTCCAGCCAGTAAATTAGCTTCATCAGGGACCCAACTTAAATGCCTCAATGCAAACGCATGTAACATGGGGAATAAACAAGAGGAAGTAGAGACAATGGCGTGCCTGCAGGGCTATGATCTTATTGGCATCACGGAGACATGATGGGATGGCTCCTGTGACAGGAATGTTGGAATAGAAGGATACAGGCTCCTTAGGAAGGACAGGCAGGGGAGACCAGGAAGGGGTGTTGCACTCTATGTCAATGACCAGCTGGAGTGCATGGAGCTCCACCTGGGGATGGATGACGAGCTGACCAAGAGTTTATGAGTCAGGATTAAAGGGAGAGCAGGGACAGGTGAAATAGCAGTGGGGATGCTATAGGCCACCCAACCAGGAAGACCAAGCAGATGAAACCCTCTATAGACAGATAGGAGCAGCCTCATGTTCATGAGCCCTGGTCCTCATGGGGGATTTCAACCACCCCAATATCTGCTGGAAGGACAACACAGCAGGGCATAAGCAATCCAGGAGATTCCTGGAATGCTTCGATGATAACTTCCTTCTCCAAGTGATAGAGGAGCCAACAAAGAGAGGAGCCATGCTGGACCTTGTTCTCACCAACAAGGAGGGGCTCGTGGGAAATGTGAAGCTCAAGGACAGCCTTGGCTACAGTGACCATGAGATTATGGAGTTCAAGATCCTTAGGGCAGTGAGGAGGGAGCACAGTAAGCTCACTGCCCTAGAGAGCAGGCTTTGGCCTCTTAAGAGATCTGCTTGGTAGAGTACCATGGAATAAAGCCCTGGAGGGAAGAGGGGCCTAAGAAAGCTGGTCAATATTCAAGGATCACCTCCTCCAAGCTCAGGAGCAATGCATCTCAACAAAGAGGAAGTCAGGCAAAAATGCCAGGAGGCCAGCACGGATGAACAGGAGCTCCTGGACAATCTCAAACAAAAAAAAAAGGAAGTCTACAGAGGGTGGAAGCAAAGACAGGTAGTCGGGGAGGAATACAGAAAAATTGTCCAAGCAGCCAGGGATCAGGTTAAGAAAGCTAAATCACAGATAGAATTAAATCTGGCCAGGGACATCAAGGGCAACAAGAAAAGCCTTTGCAGGTACATCAGTGATAAAAGGAAGACTATGGAAAATATGGACCCTCTCTGGAAGGTAACGGGAGACCTGGTCACATGGAATACGGAGAAGGCTGAGGTACTCGATGATTTTTTACCACGGTCTTCACTGGTAAGTGCTCTAGCCACACCGATGGAGCCTCAGAAGGCAAGGATGGAAGAATGAAGAACTGCCCACTGTAGGAGAAGATCGGGTTCGAGACCATCTAAGGAACCTGAAGGTGCACAAAACCATGGGACCTGATGAGATGCATCTGCGGGCCCTGAGGGAACTGGTGGATGAAGTTGCCAAGCTCCTATCCATCATATTTGAGAAGCTGTGGCAGTCTGGTGAAGTTCCTGCTGACTGGAAAAAGGGAAACATAACCCCCTTTTTTAAAAAGGGAAAAAAGGAATACCTGGGGAACTACAGGCCAGTCAGTCTCACGTCTGTGCCTGGCAAGATCATGGAGCAGGTCCTCCCAGAAACTCTGCTGAGGCACATGGAAAATAAGGAGGTGATTGGTGAGTGTCAACATGGCTTCACTAAAGGCAAATAGTTCCTGAGAAATTTGGTGGCCTTCTAAGACAGCATTAGAGCATTGGTGGATAACAGATGAGCAACTGACATCATCTTCCTGGACTCTTCCACACAACATCCTTGTCTCTAAATTGGCGAGACACGGGTTTGATGGATCACTCATTGGATAAGGAATTAGATGGATGGTTGCACTCAAAGACTTGCAACCAACCGCTCGGTGTCTGGGTAGAGACTAGTAATGAGTGGCATTCCTCAGGAGTCGGTATTAGGACTGGTGCTGTTTAATATCTTTGTTGGTGACATGGACATTGGGGATAAGTGCAGCCTCAGCAAGTTTGCTGACAACACCAAGCTGTGTGGTACGGTCAACACACTGGAGGGAAGGGATGCCATCCAGCGGGACCTAGACAGGCTTGAGAGGTGGGCCTGTGCAAATCTTGTGAAATTCAACCAGGCCAAGTGCGAGGTCCTGCACATGGGTCAGGGCAATCTCATCTACAAATACAGGCTGGGCAGAGAATTGAGTGAGAGCAGCCCTGAGGAGCAGGATTTGTGGGTATGGGTTGATGAGAAGCTCAACATGAACCGGCAATGTGAGCCCGCAGTCCAGAAAGCCAACTGCATCCTGGGCTGCATCAAAAGAAGCGCAGTCAGAGGTTGAGGGAGGTGATACTGCCCCTCTACTTCACTTTGGTGAGACCCCACCTGGAGTACTGCATCCAGCTCTGGGGCCCCCAACAGAAGGACATGGACCATTTGGAGGGGGTCCAGACGAGGGCCACAAGGATGTCTGGAGCACCTCTCCTATGAAGAAAAACTGAGAGAGTTGGGGTGGTCCAGCTCGGAGAAGAGAAAGCTCCAGGGAGACCTTATGGTGGGCTTCTAGTACTTAAAGGGAACCTACAAGGAAGATGGGGAGGCACTCTTTATCAGGGAGTGTAACAATAGGACGAGGGGTAACAGTTTTAAACTGAAAAAGGATAGATTTAGATTAGATATTAGGGAGATATTCTTTACTGTGAGGGCGGTGAGACAGTGGAACAGGCTGCCTAGAGAAGGTGTGGACACCCCATCCCTGAAAGTGTTAAAGGCCAGGCTGGATGGGGCTTTGAGTAACCTGGTCTAGTGGGAGGTGTCCCTGCCCATGGCAGGGGTGTTGAACTGGATGATCTTTAAGGTCCCTTCCAGCCCAAACCATTCTATGATTCTATGTATTTACTTTCCTACTAAAATGAGCTAGGAATGATTTTCTTTGTTATTGATTTTAGATTCTATGGCTTAGTGTTCCATGCTTTTCCTGCTTGATGCACCAGATCAGCATTTTTCAAGACCAGTGGGTGCATATGCATGTATAGAACCTTGTATCTCTTTTGAGCTATTACTGTGGTTAGCATAATATAGTATTTTACTTATTGAATGTGTTATTTTCTTTGGAGTGGTATTTAGAGATAGTGATGTAAGAACGTTAAGCTCTATCACAGGCATCTATGTTTTCCTGGAGTAGTTAATTCTTGTAAAATATCTATTTCCCATGTGTTTGTGACCTATTTGGAGACAAAATTTAACAGTACAGTTGCACGTACAGTTTAAAAAAAAAAAAAACACACACACACACAAAAAAAAAAAACAAAACAAAACCCCAAACCACAACACAGCCCTCTCTCAAAAAACCTAGAATGTCAGTGACCATGAAGTCAAGAAAAAAAAGTGAGAATGCCAGCATACTGTGATGAAGATACCTCCAGTAGGAAAAGTTTAATTTAGAAGTTGCCATTTTAAAGGTGCTATAACCAGTAACATTCCCTGAAGGTTTCTTCAGCTAATGCAAGCATGTCTTGATGATATGTTGATTTCCTTCCAGCATTTCATAAATACTGTATTTTTAAGCTATGTGAAAAGACAGCAGGAGCTTTTCTGTACTGCTTGTAGCATGGATGACTTCCTGTGTTAGCTTTCAAAGGCACCGAGGCAGAAAGTTTTTATCAAGCAGAGAAAGATGTCATTCAAACAGCTTTGAATTACTCAGGGACTGGATCCTACTCAATATATCAGCAATTGGAATAAGACTTAGAAGCAGGCCAATGTGTCATGCGTGCCTGTGGACTTCCACCAAACACAGCAGCAGCATGATGGAGTCACAGCTGTATTACTATTGGAGGTCTCTGACATCCATACAGTTAAAGACTGTCACTTTTGTTCAAATTCAGGCTCTTGACTGGAAAACAACTTGGACATATTATATTGCTCTCTAAATATATATACATAAATTGCTGATTTTATTTTCCAATACTACCAGCCATTTTAAAGAGCTTCAAATATTTCTTCTTGATAGAGTTATCACATTTTCATAAGCGTATAGATTCAATCACCAACTATAAATTGTTCTTATCTTAATTGCTTGCTACTATATCTGTCAGTACAATAAAAGCATCATAATATTATGATATACAAAGAACACACAAAAACAAAAAAAAAACCCCACAGAGCACAGTTCCTAATTTTGCAGGAACTATTGTACAGACAATAAAGCAGAAAAGTATTATGAGCCATTATCATAATGCTACAAACCTCACTTTTAACACATAACTTTATCAGACTTTTAATTCAACCCTATTTCCCAAGGTTTAGGATGAGACTCATTTTCAAGGGTCTGCACCTGCAATCCCTATTCTTATTTTGTGGTATGAATGCATGCAAAAAGCATGCATGATCTGGAATGTCTTTCTTCGGCTCACCAATACATTCAAGCTAGTACACTTAGAGGTTTTGCAGAAAGTAGGTTACTGCAGATCCAGCCTTCCTGTGTTTGCTTTGATTATGTTTTAAGATAGAAGTCTTGTATTTTCAAATATAGGAAAAATTGCGGCAGCAAAGAATCTGATTAGTCAAGATCTGTTTTACTAGAAGTGGGAGAAGTAAAGTGTTTTTTAAGAATTTACTTCAAAGCTACAGAGGAAATTTGATTTACGCTCTGTATACTATGCCAAATCTTAATATTCTGTCCTCTTTAGCTAAATGTGTTCTGTCCCATGTAAAATATTCCATATAAACTATCTTTGAGAAATAATTGTATGAAGTGCTCCCTCTTGCCCCTTCCAAAAGAAATGTCTAGTATTTATGGACACCTGATTGTCAGTCTTTCTCCCTATTTTTATTTCATAGAATATTTTTATTCTTTCCAACATGAGTTTCTGCTGCATTTGTGATTTGTTTGCTTCCTATAGACCTGCAGAAAATACTTCCTCTATACATCCAATGCACTTTCCCATCAAATATCTAGATACGCTAAATATTTCACACTGATATATGAGGTGATAATCCAAATAGTAACACTAATAAAATCTGTAATAATAACTTTTACAGCAATATAAAAATATCAGTAATTTCCATTTTTATAGAACTAGAAGTAGGGAAAAGTCATTATGTCTATTTAAAATAAACATTATGTGAAAGATGTATTTTCTAATTCAGATAAATATTTTTAAGCTTCAGAGACAGATTTTGTCCTACTGGAGTACTTAGTGTAACCCACTTTTTAGTTTTGACTAACAATCTCTGTTTATAGATGTCTCCATCAGGTAGAAGCCACTGTTTAGCTATGTATCTATCAATACTAATTTCTCTAATTAATTTTTCCACAATATTAATTTAACTGTGGAATAAAATAAGACTTATTTTTAGTCATTTTTAAATCCAGAGGCGTAAGATAAAATTCAAGTTGACATATCTGACTATTTAATGGTTAAACGTGTTAGCACTGAGATGATAGTGAAGACTACCAGTCTTCTAGTATCAGCTAGTATACTTTTAGACTATCAGCTTAGTCTTGAAATTAGGACTTCCGTGTTTAAGGGAGTTTAGTCAAAGGAAAATTCGTCAACACTTCACTTCCATATTCCTCAATTTTTAAATCACTTAAGTTTACAAAAATGGCATCAATTATAATCACTTATCCATTTACTTCTGTGGATCTCTATTCTCTGTAGACATGGTAAACCTGCTGCCTCGATGATGGTGATATTTTTTAATGGTCTCTGCAAGGTACAGAATATGTGTACATGTAAATGTGAACATGCCATTCTCTCAAAAGAACCTGAACTGTGAGAAGAGATCTAGACACCAGCAATAACATGTGAATGTATGCACTAATGCATTTATATACCCACTTAGGTACATAAATCAACATTTATATTAGTAAAATAAATAAGTCTGGGACTATTGTGTGGCTGGCATAACAAACATCCATACTATGAAGCACCATTATTCTCCAAAACAAGGTACAGCTTGCGAATGGTACATTGGAAATGATACCTGACTTGTGCCAGCTCCCATATCATATCCGAGAACTGCTTGGGTAAATACTGCCTGGCCAGAGCTGTGCCCAGGGATCATTTTAATGGCTTAAAGTTATAAAGGAGTGAGATCCAGTGCACAAGAACATTTGCAGGCAGTGTCTAATTTGCTGGCATAGATATAGCCTAGCTGAACCAGCACTTGCACAGGGGGTACCTAAATTCTTACTATAAGCAATGGAGAGTAAGCAGGTTGTTCTGAAGATGCTGGAGAGGTAGAATCTGCCTTCCTAAATTAGGCATTAAAATCAGATGGACTAGTTCTATCTAACCACCTAACAACTCATGGAATCTATATTATAAATAATGACAAAATAGAAGTAATGAACGAATAGCTACTTATGTGTAAGAAGATGAAAACTAAACAGCAAACCACAAAATACTGATAAAAATAAAAGGTTTAATAATACAAATAGGATACTGCAGTAATTGAGTGAAAAAGTGAAAAGCCATGGAAAGACAAGTGAAACTCCCTGATTATAAAAAAGCATAAACAGAGCCTATTAAAGTTAATCCACAGGGTTAACTGACAGTATGGTTCTGATTCCTCATTATATTCTGTTAATACTGTGGTATTTTAGCTGAACCAAAAGTTTACATAAAAACACGGTAATGTCAGTAGATTCTCAATAATTAAAGCAGTGTTTTGGAGATTGTTAGTTCATATATTACTTTTAATTTATAGCTCTAATAGAAATAATGAATAAGAAATCATAAACAAACTTCCCACTCTGTGGAAACATGGTTTTATGCACACTATTGTTCAGTCTCATCTCCTCAAAATCTCATCTTTGAGATGTCACAAATTTTGTTCTGCTTGAGTCAGGCAGCCACTGCAAAGGGTTATTTAATGCTGAAATGAAGTATAACAAAGCATTCAATTTCACAACCGGATGCTTTTATGCACATGCTTCAGCCATCATAACCCTGTAACCCAGTCTAAAAATGACAATACTTCTTCTGTTATGTTCTTTTTTTTTTTTTTTTTTTTTTTTTTTTTCCATATGGAACACTGACTTCATGAAATGGCATCTTTATTTCAAACAGTTGTAATATATAATGTGTTTTGAACTTGAGTTTTCTGTGATAGCTAACTTAGAGATTTTTATTGCCAAGCTTATAAATTGATCTTTACTAAAGGTATGGATACTGTTGATAAAGTGTATTTAATATAATATAGACATGATATACGTTCTGGTTTTGTGACTCATCACCTGAAATTTTTTAATTTTTTTCAATATTAAAATTTTGTATTCATATTCTTTTTTTTTCAGTGAGGCTTCGGTTTCTTTTTGTTGTTTGTTTTGTTTTTCATTTATTATGCTTTATTTTGATGAGGAACTTTCAGCTTATATTTTCTTTGCTTCAAGTCAATCAGAAAGAAATACTGTAAAAATAGAATATATGCAGGGGCTTGAAAAAGGACACGCAACTCTTAGTAGTATAGAAATGTTAAGGGGTCTGCAGTGTTAGACTTTAAAATTCGTGTTACTTGTTACAAAAGGATGAAAAATTAAATTTTACATTTGCCAAAAAAACAAACCTTAATCTTAAATTTACAAACACATATATTTTACAGGAGCGTGTGGGAAGGAAAAAGACTAAAAGTAGGAATCACCTCATCTAACTCCAGCATCTAGAAAATAAGTATTTAGGCAAAACTCAAATTCTATTAATTGTCTATAATCAGTGCAGCTGTATACTTGGGGCAATTCATGTCATTTATCTACTTTAAAACTGAATGAATCACTAACTGGAAATGTCTTCTATTATCTTGAAAAGGAGCTTTGATATGACTCTGACTCCATACCTCAGAGTCCAAATGTGCCTGAACCTTCACTTGGAGTTATCAGATTTGTAAAATGAATATAAATCAGGACTCCAATTTTCATTTTGCAGATGTATGAAATACAAAATACCTTCTGATTTCAGAGTAAGTACCCTTTAATTGCATTTTATAATATTTATTTATTTTCAGAGAAGCTTGGATAGTGGGAAGGAAAAGAAAAATATCTTTCTGGACTCCCAGTTTTATGATTCAAATTTTGTAGCTAACACAGTTTATAATTTTTTTTTATGTGAGTGTGTGTCTTACAAGCTGTTTCCTTGAATGGGTATATGCTCCATGACAGGTAGGCACAGATTCACAGCCATTATGTCCCAGTCTACATCCAGTATACATACTTTATGGCTCAGCCTGTAACACGGTCAGATTAGTTATGCACATTTAACCGACAAGGATATTAAACTGCTTTTAACTGCGCTCCAGGCAGATTTTTAACCTTGTCTAGTACACAGCTGTAGTCCTTATTCTTTAGTTTCCTTTAAAAACTTCTGTAGTTATTTCAGCCAAAAAGGAAAAAAAGGAAATGGAGGAAGACAGAGTGATACAAACAAGTTTTCTATTCCATACAATTCATGTCCATTGGAGATACAGGGTTCATGTAACAGATCAGACTCTTTTATTTAACTTTTTTGCTCCTACACAATGTGTGTGATTGAATTATGGATATCTTCTTAATGCATATTTGGTGTAGAAAAGCTTAGGAAATATACAACAATAATTTAATAAACATAATATGTTTAGCTGGAGTAGATTGTCCAAAGGCAAGAAAATCTGCAAAGTTGATCATTTAATGCAGGAGAAATCTATAGTAAAACCTGTGAAAATAATTTTATAATTGTGAATGTAGTATATTGAAACATCCATTTTTTATTTTTATTTGACTTGCCCCATTGTAAGCACAGGCTCAAATACCCTGAAAAAACAATAAACCGGAACAAATAAAATAAAGAAAAAACCCTCACATAGCTGTGATATAAGGTCTAGTGTCTCTCATAATCTACAGTTTTAACAATCATTGGCACACTTACAAACTTCACAAAAAATATTGTAACAATATTTTTCTTCATTCAGAAGATAGTTTCTGTTCTTAATTACTAATTTTCACAAGGGATAACAAATTTTAAATGGCTTTTTCATACGCTGCAAATTCTGATAGGTAAAACAGATTTTTGACTGTCACAGAATACAGGAATATAAATTCGCATTTGGCTTTATTTTTTCATCCAGTAAGTAACTCTACTGTTTCCACTGAGTAAATGGGGTGTCAGTCAGGAAAAGTGACTCATACAAGGGAATGTGAACTCACACATAGACAGTATAGTGTCTGCAAATGCTGTTGTATATTCCAACCAATTTAGTACCTAGCATTTAAAGTAGCAACATTTCATTGAAGTACTTTAATAGCAACTTTGTTAACTACCCACAACTGTCACAAATATTTTCAATCAACATTTTATTTCATGAAGCCAAGCTGTGTAAAACTTCCATTACAGAAAGCAAGCCCATGCAAAACAAGATTGTGTCAAGTTTCATTTGTGAATACAAAACTCATCTCAGTTCTCTGGCAACATCCAGAGCACAGGAAAGATTTTGGTAATGTGTAACTGTCCCTTCTGGTGAATTTATTTCCTTTTTTCCAAGGTCTTGAAAATAAACCCACAGTGCCCATCAAGTTGGCTGTTGTTTTCTAGCTTATCATATGTTTTTGGCAAATATATTTTACTTCCTTTCTAAAGCTTTCAGTGGTAAGGTAGGACTGCATCTAAATAAGGGTGAAAGGGGCACACACAGCTGCCAAAAATGTCTAGTCATCCAGGAGAAATGTGTCCAGACCCTTCTATTTTTGAAAGATTCCTTTCTGGTTGCATTATCTGCTTGTGCTTAATGATCTTTTCCCAGGTTATTTTGTTTTCCTGTTTTTTTTTTTGTTTGTTTGTTTGTTTTTGTTTGTTTGGGTTTTTTTTGTTGTTGTTGGGTTTTTTTGTTTTTTGTTTTTTTGGTTTTTTTTTGAAGAACAAAAGATGAGAAAAGGAAAGGCTGTGAATTTCCTGCCAAGCAAAGAAATCCTTATATAAAAAAATAGCAGCATTTGGAGAAGGACTTTTTCTCATTTGTTTCTTTAGAGAGGGACTGGAGACAACCTCTGGAGAACCTACTGAAGAAAAACAATTAGGAAAAATATTCAGTAGGTGCCCAAAGAAATAATGACTCTCTATCCACTTCCACAATAGTCAGGAATCTTTGTCTAGGTAAATAATTTGTCCCACATGCTCTCTTTTAAGTGGTAATTATCTTTGGGTGGAATAAATGAGGATGATTAAGACAAGCTTGTCAGTTTTTGTTGGTTTTTTTTTACTATTATTTTTTTTATTTCTGACTTGCTCTGACTTCTATGGCTGCCCACAGAGTCTGTTGTTTACAGTTTTCAAAGCCTTTACATTTTTATTTTAAGTTGTGTGTGTAAGCCATACAAAGTGAGGGTTTTGTCACAGCTTTCAAAGTACATCCAGCTTTTTTGCCTAATACCTTGAAAATGAAAAACACTCTGTTTCATTTTCCTTTCAGTGCAATCCTTTTTATTTGAAAAAATACCATCAGTTACAAACAGATAAGGAATGATGTTTTCAACTGATAAACCTCAGTAATAATAGTGATTATAACATGAAAAAGACTGAGAAAGGCTAGGATGGATGAGGAGAAATGTTTTGTAAAAAGACCTACAACAGTATCTGTGGAATTTTTCAAAGGGAAGACAGTTTATCTACATCGAGGCTTGAGGAGTGGGACAGAGTACCTTGTACACAGTGCTTGAAAAACATCTCTAAATACTGGTTGAACTTATGCTACTGGTAAAACAGTCTGTAGGAACCATTACAGAGGTACAGGTGTGCCTTAACTATGTCTTCTTTACTTTTCCTCTGCCCCTTTTGACTTTTGAGACAAACTCTGTTGCTCCTGAGAAAAACTAAAAATTTATCTGAAGTTAGAAAGGATTATTATGTGCCCATTTGACTCTACTTTCATAAAATCACAGAATCATAGCATATCAGGTTGAAAGGGACGTCAAGGATCACCTGGTCCAAGCTTTCTTGGCAAAAGCACAGTCTAGACAAGATGGCCCAACACCCTGTCCAGCTGAATTTTTAAAGTCTTCAGTGATGGGGAATCCACCACTTCCCTGGGGAGATTATTCCAATGGCTGGTTGTTCTCATTGTGAAAAATTTTCCTCTTGTGTCCAGTTGGAATCTCCCAAGGAGTAACCTGTACACATTACCCCTTGTCTTTTCCATGTGACTCATTGTAAAAAGAGAGTCTCCATCTTCTTTGTAGCCACCCTCTAAAAAATGGAACATGGGGATAAGGACTCCCCTAAAACTTTTCTCAAGACTGAACGAACCCAATTCTCTCAGCCTTTCCTCATATGATAAGCTTCCCAGTCCTTTGATCATCTTGGTGGCCCTTCTCTGGACCCTCTCCAGCCTGTCCACATCTTTTTTCCATAGCAGGGACCAAAACTGAACACGGTATTCCAGGTGTGGCCTGCCAAGCAATGAATAGAGTGGGATAATGACTTCATTATCTCTGTTGTGATGCCCATGTTGATGCAACTCAGCATCCTGATGGCGTTCTTTAACTCAGCAGTGCACTGTTCACTCATATTGAGCTTGTTGTCCACCAGGACCCCCAGGTCCCTTTCCACAGAGCTCCTCCCCAGCTGGATAGATCCTAGCCTGTGCTGCACTCCAGGATTACGTTTTCCCAGGTGCAAGACTTTACACTTATAGTAAACAGCACTGGGGCCAATATCAATCCCTTGTGGACCCCACTTGGGACAGGCTGCCAGTTTGAAGAAGAGCTATTTACCACACCGTCTGTGTGTGGCCTCTCAGATAGTTCCCCACCCACCACACAGACCACTTGTCTAGACTGTAACACATAAGTTTCTCCAGGAGGAAGCTGTAGGGAACTGTATTGAAAGCCTTGGAGAAATCCAGGTAGACAATGTCTACCGCTCGACCCACATCAACTGAGCAGGTTATTTAGTTGTAGAAGGCAGTCAGGTTTGACAAGTATGATTTGCCCTTAGTGAATCCGTGCTGACTTTTCACAATCATGTGCTTCATTTGATGTGTGATAGTCCCCAGGAGGATTTGTTCAACAACTTTTCCAGGGACTGAAGTAAGACTGAAGGGCCTGTAGTTACCTGGATCCTCCTTTAAGAACTTCTTGTAGATGAGAGTGACATTAGCCTTCTTCCAGTCTTTTGTGATGTTCCCTAGTCTCCATGACTTCTCAAAGATTATGGAGAATGTCCTTGCAACAATGTCAGCCAGCTCTCTTAACACCATCTGGTGGATAATGTCAGGGCCCATCGATTTGTAGGGGTCAAGCTCCTGTAATAGTTCACATACCAAGTCTTCCTTCACTGACGGTGGGTCTCTGTATGCATCAACCTGGATTGTTGTTCCCAGGGCCTGAGGCCCAACACTGCTGGTAAAGACTGAGGTGAAGAAAGTGTTGAGAACCTCTGCCTTTTCAGCCTCATTAGTGACTAATTCACCTCTCCTGTTTAACAGCGAGCCAGTATATTCTTTCTGCTTCTGCTTGCTGTTTATGCACCTGAAGAACCTCTTGTAGTTTTTGACATCTTTGGCCAATTTAAATTCAAGCTGAGTTTTGCTTTTCTAACTGCATCTCTGCATGCTCTGGCAATGCCCTTGTAGTTCTTAATGGGTATTGGTCCACTTTTCCATCTCTGGTACGCTTCTCTTTTGGTTTTGAGAAGACTCAGAAACTTGCGGTTCAGCTAAGGCGGTCTCTTGTTTCACCTGCTTCCCTTAACTTTAAAAGGGATGAACTGTATTCTTGAAAAACTCCCAGCACTTGCTAACTCCTTTATCCTCCATGGAAGCTTTCCATGGAATACCTTCCAACTGAGCTGTGAGTGAGCTGAAGTTTGCTCTTCTAAAATCTAAAAACTAAGCTTCAGCATGCTCAGAAGGATCCCACACTCCACAATATTTTGATCACTGCAGCCAAGGCTATCACTAACCAAGATATTACAAAGCAGGTTTTCTTGGTTTATGAATAGCAAGTCCAGCAGCACCTTGTTCCTGGTTGGCACATCTAACATTTGTATGAGGAAGCAATCCTCTACATGTTCCAGGAACTTGATAGATGACATATGAGCTGCTATATTGTTTTTCCAACAAATGTCTGGGTAGTTGAAGTCACCATAGGAACCAGTTTTTGTTGACCCAAAGCTGCTTAAGTGACCCAAAGTTGCTTAAGTGACCCAAATATTGTTTCATTGGCCTTTTTGTCTTGGTTTGGAGGTCAGTAGGAGATGCCTACTGTAGGATCCCCCTTGGAGACAACCCCTCTGATCTTGACCCAAAGGCATTCAGTAGAGTTTCCACAATTGCCATAGTTGACTTCTATACATTCAAGGTTCTCATTAACACAGAGCTTGATGACTCCTCCCCTTCTTCCCTGTCAGTCTTTATGAAACAGCCTATAGCCATCTATCGTGATCCTCCAGTCACGTGAGTTATCCCACCACATTTCAGTTATTCCTATGATAACATATCTTTCTGACTTTTGAAGACAGTTAGAGGATTAGAATAAGTTAAACTTTAGGCATGTCATTATTTTTACCCAAGTTTGAAAACAATCAAGATCAAATTATCTCAGAGACTTTCTCCTGCTCAGATGTAGACACTTGATTCAGTTAGTTGTCCATGCACGGACAAGTAAGGATTTCTGAGATCTCTAGACATACAGGGGCGGCAGAATAGTTGTATTCTAGGATATGATTCATGTCATTTTAAAGATGGAGGTGTCTAAAATAGGTCAGGTGAATCATGACCAAATAGCAGCTCTTTTTCTCCAAATAATATAAAGCGTTATTGAGTTACTAACTCAGATCTCGATTTCTATGTTTTAAATAACTACAGTTAGATAAGTCCTAATTTTCACATCCAAAAAGATGGTGACTTTACTATCTATTGAGAGAAGCAATTGTACCCATTTGCTAATCCTGCTTAAAATGTTGGTGTGTTTTGTTTTTTTTTTTTTTCATAAAATAAATCCTATAAAAAATCAAAACTTTCTAAAAACTACATCTTAGTGATACTGGTTTTTGAGTGTGGTTTTGGGTTTTTTTTTGCCTCAAAGATTGATTTAAAAATGTCCACAGTGAACCATAACAAAATGTTGCAATCTTTTGAATTATTTTGGTTTTCTGTTTCCTCTGTAAGTATATCTTGACTACATGTATTTATCTTTATTCTTGTATCTAATTTTATAGTAACTAGGAGAATAATCAGAAAAGATATCCATAGTGAAATTATGTGAACAAAAGTTACATAGAAATAATCACTTAGTAAAGTTTAATGACTTTTCTTATTTCTTATACAATAAATAGTTTTATTTTCCTTTTTGTTTTCCTTTTGTTTTGTTTTTCAAACCCAGCAACAAAAAAAAGAGTTATATATATGTAAATGGATGCAAATGGTACTGCACTGAAATTTTAATAAAAGAAATAATGACGGGGGAGGAGGGGTGAAATCAGTGAATCCAAGAGAGTTTGCTATAAAGTTAGAGTTTTCTGCTACGAGTTTCATAGAATCATAGAATCATTTAGGTTGGAAAAGACCCTTGGGATCATCGAGTCCAACCATCAGCCCCACTCTACAAAGTTCTCCCTTACACCATATCCCCTAACACCACATCTAAATGACTCTTAAACACATTCAGGGATGGTGACTCCACCACCTCCCTGGGCAGCCTATTCCAGTGTCTGACCACTCTTTCTGTGAAGAATTTTTTCCTAATATCCAGTCTAAACCTACCCTGCTGCAGCTTGAAGCCATTCCTTCTTGCTCTATCACTAATTACCTGTGAGAAGAGACCAGCACCAACCTCTCTACAATGTCCTTTCCAGTAGTTGTAGAGAGTGATGAGGTCACCCCTCAGCCTCCTCTTCCTCAAACTGAACAGTCCCAGCTCCTTCATCGCTCCTCATAAGATTTATTCTGTAGGACCTTCACCAGCTTTTTTGCCTTCCTCTGCTCTCGCTCCAGCACCTCAATATCTCTCTTATATTGAGGTGCCCAAAACTGGACACAATACTCAAGGTGTGGTCTCACCAGTGCTGAGTGCAGGGGGACAGTTATCTCCCTACCTCTGCTGGTCCCACTATTTCTAATACAAGCCAGGATGCCATTGGCTTTCTTGGCCACCTGGGCACACTGCTGGCTCATGTTCAGCCACTTGTCAATTAGAACCCCCAGGTCCTTTTCTGCCAGGCAGCTCTCCAGCCATACTTCCCCAAACCTGTAGCGATGCACGGGGTTGTTATGTCCCAAGTGCAGGACCTGGCACTTGGCCTTGTTGAAGCTCATTCCATTAGCGTTGGCCCATTGGTCCAATCTATCCAAGTCTCTCTGTAGAGCCTCCCTATCCTCATGCAGATCAACACTCCCACCTAACTTGGTGTCATCTGCAAACTTACTGATGATACACTCTATGTCCTTATCAAGACCATCAATAAAGATGTTAAACAGAAATGGTCCCAACACTGAGCCCTGAGGAACACCACTTGTGACCGGCCGCCAGCTGGATTTATCTCCATTGACCACCATTCTTTGGGACTGCCCATCCAGCCAGTGCTTGATCCAGCAGATCGTATGCTCATCCAGGCCATGAGCAGCCAATTTTTCCATGAGAATTCTATGGGGGACAGTGTCAAATGCTTTTCGGAAGTCTAGGTAGACAGTATCCACAACCCTTCCCGCATCCAATAATCGGGTCGTCTTGTCACAGAAGGAGATCAGGTTCGTCAGGCAGGACCTGACTTTCATAAACCCATGCTGACTAGGCCTGATCCCCTGCTTGTCCATTATATGACTTGTAAGAGCACTCAAGATGATCTGCTCCATGACCTTCCCTGGTACCAAGGTCGGACAGGTCTATAGTTTCCCAGATTCTCCTTTCTGCCTTTCTTGTAGATGGGTGCTACATTTGCTACCCTCCATTCCATTGGGACCTCCCCAGTTAGCCATGACTTCAGGTAAATAATGGAAAGTGGCTTGGCGAGCATGTCTGCCAACTCTTTCAGCACTCTTGGATGTAACCCATCCGGTCCCATAGACTTGTGCGCATCCAAGTGGTGTAGCAGGTCACTGATCACTTCCTCTTCAATTGTGATGACCTCGTTCAGCTTCCCCTCTCTGTCTCCTAGCTCATGAGGCTGGGTGCCCAGGGAACAGCTGCTTCCACTGCTAAAGACTGAGGCAAAGTAGGCGTTGAGCACCTCAGCCTTCTCCTCATCCTTTGTGACTACGTTTCCCTCTGCATCCAATAAGGGAGGGAGATTTTCCCTAATCCTCTTGTTGTTAATGAATTTATAGAAACATTTTTTGTTATCCTTAACAGCTGTAGCTAGGTTGAGCTCTAACTGCACTTTGGCTCTCCTAATTTTCTCCCTGCATCCTTATAGTCTTCACAAGAGACCTGCCCCCTCTTCCAAAGGTCATAGACTCTCCTTTTGTTCTTGAGGTCCAGCCAAAGGTCCCTATTTAGCCAGGCCGGTCTCCTTCCCCGCCTACTTGTTTTTTGGCACACAGGGACAGCCTGCTCCGGTGCCTTTAAGACTTCTCTCTTGAAGTATGTCCAGCCTTCCTGGGCTCCTATATCCTTCAGGGCAGCCTCCCAAGGGATTTTGTCAAGCAGTCTTCTGAACAGGAAGACTTTTCCTTCAAGATTTTCTGAAATACGCTGACATAAAAGGAACCTGCTTTCCATCTCCTCTTTTGGAGGTGGAAAATGGTATTTCATTGTCAAAAATATTGCCAGTAGCGTTTCATTTCTATAACAAAGGTATTTAAAGTCCCAGTGCACTACCAACATAGTGCATATGTAAAATCCCCAGAAACAATTCCCAGTAGCTTCTCTGGATTTACTAATTCCCTCTAAATCATTTATTTGTGTTGATTAAACCTAATCATGCAACCAGACAATGGATACAAGGACACCAGCAGATACTACTTATGCATAGTCTTTTGTGGCTCAATCAAGAATGAACATCTGGTAGGCCAAACGTGCAAGTCCGCTGTAAGTATTATCAAACTCAGAGAGAATCCCAAGAGAAGCAGAAGAGATACCCACTAGGCTTTTCTAACCTAGTCCTTGAAAGAACTCATTAATTAGTGAGAACCTAATATCTTAAGCTGTTTCATGCTAAAATCAACAGCAACACCATAGATTTCCTTTAATTGTAGAGCTTTGTGTCTATCTGAAATTAATTTATTGCTATTATGTATTCTAAAGAGCTAAAGTTTCTCTGTTATTCCCATAATTATCTCCAATTTCTTTAAAACTAACAAATAAAAGCAGCACTTTAAAGGCAGAGCACAAAGAACTGAATTATTGATGCATATACTGGGCCAAATATATCTTAAATATGCTGTGAAAACTCCAATATACTCAGTGAGACATGAATATCGGTATAAAATTTGTGGAGGAAAAATAAAATAAAATCATCCTTCCACTACAAGATCAAGTGTCCATAGAAACCTAAGTAGAAAAAGTTGAAATAGTCCTGGAAGCAGGATCCAAGCAAGATGCTTTTTCTCATTTAGAGCTAGGGAATCAGAGTAACTGTAGGGTTGGCCAATGACTCTTGTTACTTACATAAGGTGGGACATCTGCGACTGAGATCACAATGCTACCTGTCCCTAAAATATGGCTCAGGGTTAACAGTACAAGATAAGGAATCCTATGGCTAGCTGCCAATCACAGTTCTTTTCCTGGTTTCCCTTTCCCAAACTTTCAGCCACTGTACTCCCCATGTATTACACTGGCACATCTGATCACACAAGGAGCCAGTTCAGGGAGGAAAATCATCAGGGCAACAGGAATGCATGGCTGGATGTGAGGGGAAGAGGAACAGGGACACAACCTTCGGCATCAGGTCAGCAGATCATCTAGTCACACTCTCAGGCTTTTGCACAGACCTGAGGAGGGGGATGTGACTTACAGCTTAAGTTGGAAAAAGATGCAAAGATTAGTTGTGGTTTTGTTTTGTTGTGTTTTTTGTCTTATTATTATTTCCTATGAGAGCACTTAATATACAGTAAAGGTAATGAGTCAAAAAATGCAGACACAAGTCAGTCATTTCATTGTTCACCTACAAATACTCGATTTCAGTTCAGATTTCCTTTGTTTGATCCCCAGATCTGCACAGATCTAAGCTCCAGCCCATAGAATAATGTACATATGCCCTTCTTACCACATGCATGGCAGTTCTGCTCCCACAAAGAGGAAGTGTGGGCTAAACTGGGAGAGAATGAACGAGAAAGCAGCACAGCTAAGCCTATAAATAGAAATTGGGACACTGAGCAGGAATACAACAGCCAGCAGTCTACAAGGAGAGCTGGTAGATAAGATGGTTTTTCCTTAAGCAAATAATTAGGAGTGGAAGGGGCAGCTGTGAGAAAGAGTAACTCATAGTAATAAGACTTTTTTAAAGCACTGTCCATTGAGTATTTCAGTATCTTCAGTCCTGCTCTTTATCCAGTTATTTGTGAGTACTTTCTCACATGCCCTTCCCCCCCAACCCCCACCCCCAAAAAAAGAGAAAAAAAGCTGTTAGATTTTCTTAACAAAGGATTGATACCTAAAATTAATTTGTGCATAAATTACATCATATGATGCTGTTAATTTCCCTATTTTCCCACAAGCTTGGGCTTTCACATAAGATATCAGGCTAAAACCCACTTGTTCTGGAAGCTGTTGTGAAATCTTTCCATAGTGTTCTGTCAAATTAGCTTGTTCTTGCACTGCAAAAGACTTCTTTCTGTATTCCAGGTTTTACCCAAATAAAACACACCAGTTATTATGAATTGTAGTGCCTTTTAGTGGAAGACTTGCATCTGGAAGAAATTAAAATCAGACCAAAAATCTCAGTTCATTTAAATGTTCTCAAACTGACTAAGTCACAAAAGTCAGAAAGTGGAAGATGAATTATTACATTCCCTCATTATTATTTATGAATTATTACATTCCCTCATTATTATTTTTTAAAAATAACTTTACCTTATTAATAAAACAGAAGGTTAAAACAATACAAAACAATGTCTCAAAAATAATTTTCGTTATAATATTAGAATGACTCAGAGTTACAGACATGAAATTTGCATGAAAATATTTAAGAAATACAATATGTAAGAAGGATGATGTTGAATACCACTGTCCAGTAAAATGCATTAAAGTTTGATCAACAGATCTACTAGTGAAGTTATTTTACTATTAAGTAATATTTTAAGTAGAGAATATTGTATATCCATTGTTTCAAAGATTGTATCTCTTTCTATTTACCAAGGTATTAAATCTACAACAGAACTTTTTGGTAATCAACTTACACAATACGGAAAAAAACCCACACCCAACTCTTAATTCTTACTTTCTCTTTTTTCTTATTAAAATATCAGATTTATTTACTCTTACTTGTGATACATTTGCTTTTTTCTGAAATGGCTGTGTGACCTGACAATCATGCTCTGCCTATGCATAGGTAACCAGAAGTGGATCATGCATAAAAGCTGTCCCATTATGCAGTCCCCAGCCTCTGACAGCTTTTTTTTTATTATTATTAATCTAGCTTTAAAATCTCTCCAAAGCATAAGTTTCTAAACAAAATTCACAATAGTTTATCTTCCTGAAGCAGAATCCTTAATTTTCTACAAAACCAAAGGCCTATTCTCATTTATGTTGAAATTAGTTTTCATGCAAGGCTTTTACTAGGATTTGCTGATTGAACTAAGGAATTACAGCCATATTAATACCATATTAAATATATTAACTAATGGGATGCCTAAATAGTACACATAAAAGATATTAGCTCCTCTTTCCATTGGTCTCTTGCTCAGGTATTTTTAAAAATGCATGTTCAAAATAAAATTGACAATCAACAAATACACACATTATTGAACTTATTTATTCTTTTTTAGAATAATCCACCAATGAATCTCTGTAAGGGTTGTACAACTATCAGTGGGACTTCACAGACTTGAAACAGATCACAGAGAATTTTATAATAAGATGACCAATTAAAACAGGAAGCTTTTCTTGGGGATTTATTTCACTGCACTTTTTTATTTTTCTGTGCTGATTTGTTCATAGCTGATTGATGTTTCTGTGAGAAAATTATAATGGGGCACATCTTTTGAAGACACTTTTATTGCACAGGCAGCACAGCGGGAATGATTATACAGTCATAAAAAAATACCAAAATATCTTCCCATGTCAAAGGACACTTTCTGTGAGTGCCAGTTAGAAGAACCTGTCATGACTTCAAGATCTGGTTCTTCAGTTGGCAGGGAGACAGCATGTCAGATCATAATGTGACAGTCCCCTGGGGGGCCAAAATGTGTTAAGGGCTTTCACTCTCCCTGCAGTAGCAAAACAGGCTGTTTTAAAAGTTGATAAGGCCATAACTCCGACACAAAACTTCATTTTCCCTGTCTTGACCAGAATTCTGGAGTAGAGCAACCCAGCTTAACCTGTGGAAAAGGCCAGTTCAAACAAAGACAGAAATTCAAAAGACTTTTTAGGTTTTGACACCCAATCTGGAAGAGAGTTTGGGTCAAATTGGTTCTCAATTACCTAGTATCACTCAGTGCACCTTAATTTATATATAGAAATAGAAATGGAGTTACACTTTTGGTAACTAAACAGATAATGAAGAAAAATTTGTCTTAAAATGACTTCTCAGAATCCCAAATAACATGATGTAAGTAAAATTCAGGTGTATATACCACATCTCAAGTTTGTAACACTTCCTGCAAATAGCGTGGGAAACCTCATCATAATTTTGACTTCTTCAGGAGGTAAAGGTCATGTTGTAAGTGATATACTTTACATCTTTTTTGAAACCAGCAAAATGTCTTTTGTAGAAAGACTACTAAAAATGCTAATCAATCTTTTCTATATGATATCCTCAAGGATTTTAACATACAGTACACAGAGTAACTTGAATATCAGGGAAAAATTAGTCTGAAGGAAACCAATACTAAAGAAATGAAATGAAAATAAAGTAAAAATAATTTATGTTATTAAAAACACTGTGCACTTGGATGAAGTGCCTGACTGAACTAACATGTTTAGTTAAAATGCATATTCTATCTGTGGTGGTGCAGGATTCTCACCTGAAATAGTTCCTTAAATTTAAATAAAATGCTTTATTTTTGATGAACTGGGTATTGATTTCTAGCACTTTGTATTGCAGATAGTGCATTTCTTACTCTGGAGAGATAATTTTCCTGAATCATGATTTCTTTCTCTTACATTGTTTTGTTGGAATATAGCTCTTTTATATGTCTCATCTCACAATGATTATAATGGTCTTCTAGTCTAGAATAGTACTTCCAGTCTAAGAAGTAGTAGTTTTGAGTGTTACTTAATATGTTGCTTTTGACATTTTTGTCCCTTTTTCAATGTTACATTGTGACGATACAGAATTTTTCTCTTTCTTTGAACCCACACATGGAGCCCCAAGGGATCTCCTGGCCTGAGGGGGCTACAGGCACCACACTTCTGGAAATGACTATGGCATGCTGTGTGACTCCACTGTAACCCCACACAACCTTATTTTTCTTGACCTCGGGAGCTGTTGCCCTCTCGACCCAGAGGGACATTGGATGAGTGTAATACCAAAGAAAAGGGTTAGAAATCAAAAGGATTTTGTTTATGTCTATGACATTGGATGAGTGTAATACCAAAGAAAAGGGTTAGAAATCAAAAGGATTTTGTCTATGACAGTTGTAAATGTATTAGTGAGTCTTCTTGCTATTACTCTGGGCAGTTTGTGTCAGTATTGTTTGTTAAAATCTGTTAAGAGTGTGGCTGCCTCCTCTAGCCGCTCCGCCTTCCACACACCCTTACACTGGTGTAATTGAATTAGCAACAACTATTTGTTCTATCTTGATTAGACTACTAAGATTGCAAGAAAGCAGTGTGGTGTGTTTTCTTTTTTTTTTCTGCAAACAACCTTTTTGGATCTACATATATGTATAGAAATCAGTGATAAGAACAGACTTTAAATTCAACAGGAAATAAGGGGTGGGATCAAGTGCAGAAGTAGATACTTACACTCGGGCATTTACATTACCCATAATGCTTAAGGATGAGCCTTAACATAAATGCCCAGTGGCATTTGAGATGTTCTGGCATGCCCATATCCTTTGACCTTCATCTGGAATTAGAGAAAGCATGAGCATTTCCAAAATCTTGTGTTGTGTATGCCAGTTCCATATAGATATCTTTGTGCCTGTCATGCAATAGATGTCACTGTTTGGGCAACTGAATCAAGTTCAAGGTTTGCACTGGCTGTACACAACTTTGAAGATAATGGGTCCCAAGCTGTCAGACAGAGGTTTAAATATAAAGCGAGCAGATAGAGGTTTAAATGGAAAGTGTTGTGATTAGCTCTAAACCTGACCATCAAGCACGAGTCTGAAAAATGTGTAATTCCTTTAGGATTCTGAGGGATTACAGAAGCAGCAGCTGAGGTCAAGGAAGTTCACGAGATCTACCTTCCCCCAAGGTCTACCTGTTCAAATTGAGAAACAGTGAAAGAAAATACATCAGCTGTTGTCACCACTTTTGAAATATATGTTGAATAAGTCAGCTTTATGGGAAGTGAAATCGTCAGATCTGTAGATCCAGCTCTCACATATAGGCTTTGGCTAATTTTAGCAATATATTGGTAAATAGCACAAGCAACATTCAGATAAACTGGAACATCTTAGTCTAGAAATCCTGAAAGACTTTCACAGAAGTGAACACACACTCCTGAAATTCCGTATTTTATCTAGCATGCTTAAATTTTGAATAAAATGAAGATTTTAAGACAAAATGTTTGTAATGTGATTACTTATATGTAGAATAGTTTGGATTGGAAGGGTCTGCACTTGGCCTTGTTAAACCTCTTGAGGTTCACACAGGCTCACTTCTCAAGCCCATCCAGGTCCCTCTGAATGGCATCCCGTCCCTTAGGCATGTAAACCACACCATTCTGCTTGGTGTCGTCTGCAGACTTGCTGAGGGTGCACTCGATCCCACTGTCTATACCACTGATGAAGATATTAAACAATACTGGTCCCGGTACAGTCCACTGAGGGACACCACTCATCACTGATCTCCATCTGGATATTGAGCCTTTGACCACTACCCTCTGGATGTGAGCATCCAACCAGCTCCTCATCCATCAAACGGTCCACCCATCAAATACTTACCTCTCCAATTTAGAGAGAAGGATGTTGTGGGGGACCGTGTCAAAGGCCTTAAAGAAGTCCAGATAGATGACATCTGTAGCTCTTCCCTTGTCCACTGATGTGGTCACTCCATCATAGAAGGCCACTAAATTGCTCAGGCAGGACTTGGTGAAACCATGCTGGCTTTCTTGAATCACCTCCCTGTCCTCCATGTGCCTTAGCATAGCTTCTAGGAGGATCTGTTCCATGATCTTCACAGGCACAGAGGTGAGGCTGACAGGTTGGTAGTTCCCAGGGTCTTGCTTTCTACCCTTTTTAAAAATGGGTGCAATGTTTTTCCAGTCAGGGACCTCACCTCACCAGGGACTTCACCTCACTGCCATGACTTTTCAAATATGACGGAGAGTGGCTTGGCAACTACATCAGCCAATTCCTTCAGGACTATGTGGTGCATCTCATCAGGTGCCACAGTGGAAGGGGCTTTGCTCCCCCAGTTCCCAGCTCAACAATACAGCTTCCTAAAGTCTTATAATGGAATTCCTGTAGCATTCCTCTGGGATTAGAACTAAACATGTTTCTCTACGTTCCTTTTGCACTAATGTTTCTCAAAAAAATAATGATTCTCCAAGGCTTTCAGTCTAATAAATTCAGTGGAATAAAATAAAGCATTTGAAAGAACATTGTCAACTACTTAACATTTAGTTTTGTGTAAGTTCTTTAAAAATTTCCATTGTTTTCAAAACTCTTCAGAAGTCCAGATCTCTTGCTCTGTTTGTACCTTTTATCTGTCTTATTGTGAGCAAGTGTTTATTTTTCCTCTTTCTCAGTAGGTATTTCACACTACTAATTAACAGCTCCCTATTTAGCTTATCCCTGGGTCTTGTTACCCTCACCATGTATGCTGCATAAATGCAAGTTCACTCCTTTGAAGTCAGCATTTTCCCTCTGAAACGCATTCTTGGTTCTGCAAACGATCTACCCTGGGGGCAGTTCCCATTGTGAAATACGCATGGGCCTTAGCTGGAGCTTGGGCCCATGAAACCTTCTCAGTTGTTCTGCACCATTATAGCAGACTTTGAATGCCCTAACTCTCCCATATGTTTTCACGTTGCTCTTTTCAAGTGAAAAAAACACCACTCTGACAGTTGCCACTCAGGTAACACAGTCCTATTATTTCAGTTACCATGAAATTTTAAAACAAGTATATTTCTGGAGCCACGGAGGACTTACAGACTCAGGGCCAAGTGTTATGGACAGAACCAGGCTGCTTGAGAAGGAGTTAAGTGTGAGCAATCTGATCACCAGCCCAGTCAGTCTGCATGGGCTGACCTCCAGGCCAGTGATCAGCTCCCAGTGGAATATAAACTCAAAGTTAGCAAAATATCCGAAGTATGCCAGAAACACACTTGTGTTTTCATAGAATCATAGAATGGTTTGTGTTAGAAGGGATCTTAAAAATCATCTAGTTCCAACCCCCCTGCCATAGGCAGGGACACCTTCCACTAGACCAGGCTGCTCAAAGCCCCATCCAGCCTGGCCTTGAACAATTCTAGAGATGGTGCATCCACAGCCCCTCTGGGCAACCTGTTCCAATGTCTTACTACTGACAGTAAAGAATTTCTTCCAAATATCTAATGTAAATCTTTCTCTTTCAGTTTAAAACTATTACCCATCATCCAAGCACTACGCTTCCTGATAAACAGACCCTCCCCATCTCTCCTGTACTCCCCCTTTTGGTACTGGAAGACTGCTCTAAGGTCTCCCTGGAGCCTTCTCTTCTTCAGGCTGAACAACCCCAACTCTCTCAGCCTGTCTTCATAGGAGAGGTGCTCCAGCCCTCTGATCATCTTCTTGGCCCTCTTCTGGACTCAGTCCAACAGATCCATGTCCTTCTTATGCTGGGGCCCCCAGAGCTGGATGCAGTCTTCCAGGCAGGTTCTCATGAGAGCAGAGTAGAGGGACAGAATCACCTCCCTTGACCTGCTAGGCACGCTTCTATGGTTGGCTTTCTGGGCTGCAAGCACACATTGCCAGGTCATGTGCCCCTTTTCTTTTTTCAGTTTCCCTTTTCCAGTTTTCAGTTCCCCATTTTTCCCCTACTCAAAGATGGAGTATTTTTCTATGACACTTTTGAAATCAGGCAGGTGAAAACATATGAGAAACAATGAATAGGGTCAAGGACTCTGTAGAGAACCCCAGAGGGCAATTAGCAAAGGTTAATGATTTAGGAGACCCAGAACCAAAGGAGAGAGGTTCGAACCACATTACCTTCTAAGAAAATAATTATGTCCAAGTAAAGCAGAAATCAAATATTTCTCACCACATCAGTAAAAATCAGGCTGACAGACACTGACCTTCTATGTTCCCAAAGAAAGATATGATTTATTTTTTTTAAAGGAAAAAAAATCCCACATTCACTATGTTCCCTCTTCTGGTTATCAGATATCAGAGGAGTAGGAAGCAACTTCAGTTCTCGCACATCTCTGCAAGTAGAGACAGAAAGACGAGGGCTGTTTGAAGTACTTTTTTGGCTTTCCTTGATTTAAAGTTTTGTGAGTAGCAGAGGAGGATACTGAAAGTTTCAGATGGCTTTTAAAGAACAGGTGGAATTTAGCCTGACCTACTGTAGAAGAGAACTCACAGGAAAAAAGAACTGAGAAAAGACAAAACCACAGGTGAAACTAGGGAAGCAGAGATAAAAGATGGACTCACAAAAGCTAATTTTATCCTGTAGAAGCTGAATTCATAGAACAGTCTCCATAGTATTTAGAAAGAGGCTGTTTGAGTGGTAATATAAAAAAAAAATCTAAAGCTAGGCTCTCATTCTGAATTACCTTCTGGAGTTCCCTGTCTCTTGCAAATTACTGTAAAGTGATGTGAAGGAAGTTAGTGCATTTGGGCTGAAGTTCACAACATGAGTGAAATGAAGTTTACTGATTAGAAGAGAAAGAAAAAAAGTAAAATTTGAGACAGCATTTAAAAGGCAGGTGGAATTAAACCTGATTTTAAAAGGTCTTATTGTTCTTAAAAGCAAAAACATAGAGAACAAAATAACTTTGCCATAATTTTAAAGACACTGATTGTGCTGAGAAATCCTGAGCGTATTATTTGTTCATAGTACATTATTTTTCTCTCGCATAAGATAAAATGAAAAAAATGAAACAATGAATAGTAATAAATGGAAAAAAAAGATGAAAAAATGGTGAAAATATTTATCCTACATTGCATGTGACAATTATGCCTTCTGTCACTGTAGGACTGGTATCAATATTTCTCTGAAGCTTCACAATTCTTTTGCTAACACAATGAATTTTCTTGGCAGAGGAACACACTATTCCAAAAAAAGGTGCATAATACATAAAGAAATGAAGCATATAGTGTATATCTATTTGTTTTGATATAGACTTCATTAAAGGTCACATAAAGTTCTGAGTCCTTCCTTACAATTATATGAGACTATCTACCAGATCAGCGACATTTTTAATTTTAACTATGATTAAATTCATTTCTTTTAAATTGATGGATGCCTGTCAAGCAAGATCAGGCAACAGGGGAGCAAGTTTACTTAATCTAGGAATCTGTGTGTGTGTGACTGCAAGTGTGTTTATATACATGCATTTTTAAACATGCATGTGCTTATATACGTATTCATACACACACTCAATGCACAACTATTGTTCTGCTTTGATGAATTTCATTAGGCCTCCTCCTTAATGCCTGTCGGTGTTATTAATTTTAAAATTCAATATAAAATGAACACGCAGAGACTCCCTATTTTTCATTCTTCCTTGATTCACTAAACCACCCACACAAATAAACAAGCAACACTTCACACTGAACCTTCCCTACCAGCACCTGGTGATGCTAGGAAACTGTCACCTTTCTTCTGCTGTTGTTTGTAGAGGACTTAAAATAAGATCTCAAAAGTTCCATGTTGACGTATTTGGCAGAGGAAGTAATTGTTACAACACTGCAAAGTGAGCAAAAATCAAGCAAATCATAGATACATTGTTACATAATACTTTTTATTGAAAAGTGGTCTTTTTAGTCCACTTACAAACATTTGGTCTATTAAATGGAAAATGTGTTTTTTCAGGATCCTGGTAACTTTTTTTTATTATGGGTATTTATTTGTTGCTTCTAAATGAGATATGTCACTTGTAAAAATTAAGTTGTGGCATTCAGCAGTGGGACATATTTAAATGAAATAGGGAACAAGCTATTTTATACACATGAGCAAGACTTATTTATTTATTTATTTATTTATTTATTTAAATTTGGAGAGATATTCAAAGATGAGTTAACTCCTAGAAAAATATTCCTTTTCAATCTTGGACCATAATTTATTTATTTTTTTATTTGCAAATATAGCAATAATTTTAATATATGGTAAAAATAAGATGCTGTATCTTAACTACATAACATAGAAATTTATACGTGGCTGAAGGCATTTTAAAGGATTGTTAATCTTCATCTATGTCCATAAACTAAACTAACCTAAACTTATTGCCTTATACTAGGGAATATCTTTACTAGATAGAGGTAATTTATGGAATTTATGAAAGTTATTTCATAACTCATTTTCTAGAAATTAAAATTTAAACGTGCACTTTTAGTTTAGATACAATTTCCTTTGCATACTGTTGTGTTCTCAACTGCAACAATATGTGGCTTATCTTGAAAAATAAATGTAATATAAGCTTAGAAGAGGAAAAGGGGAATGATCATCTTTATCATTCCACAGACGATCAGCTTATGGGAATGAATCCATTTCAGCCTGGCTTGATTCCAGATGGGAAGCAGTTTGGCTTTCTTGAAGACAGTTCACTTTTTTGTTTTTCATGTCCATGATCTTAAAAATAGAGAAAATGGTATGGTTTATACGGAGGAAAAATAAATAACAGACCTTATATTTCTTTAAATATGTTTACAGGACTTCTAAAGAATTAGGACTAAGGTTTTCAAAGTATTTTTTTTTTCTTTTTCATATTCACTGCTGAAGAAAGCCTTAATGCATAGTGAGATTATTGTAAAAAACAACAAAACAAAACAAGAAATAAATACCAACTCTCTTTTCTTATGCAATCTCCCCCAGAATAGTAAACCTGGAAAATTTTAAGTCTGAAAAAAAAAAAAAAAATCCCAGTTTTTTTTTATTAAGGCTTTTATTTTCAATAGTTATTGAGTCTTCAGACAGTTCTCTAAAGACAAATTTAATCTTTGAAATATTATATACAGATTTGAAAGTGAAAATGTGTAGTCTATAAACTTACAGAAATAATACTCTAAAAATTTCATCTGAATTAGAATCTATTCAAAATTTAGGTGAAACTACTTAAGTGAAATCATGGTCCTACCACTTGACACTGATGATTTTGATGTGTTCCTGTTTGTTGTAGTGCAATTCAAATTCTGCCCTCATGGCACTGTTTGTTTATAGTTTTGACTTAGAAATCTTAGTTAATTCCAGGAATAGATTCTCTGATGTAAGCCTCTGTTTGGTATTTTGTTTTTTTCCCGGTTTAGGTGTCCCAGTGCTTGTCATTCTGGCTATGATAGATCCCAGAGCAGAGGTACTTCACTTCTGATTTGGCAGTAGTATACCCCAGCCTTTCCTTTGTAGCCCCAGCCATAATGCTCTAATAGGGAAAGGCTTCTAGCACGAGGAGAAAGCTCCACTGTAGCAAGGAAGAGACAGCAACTGACGGTGGAGTCAAGTCCACTGAAGTTCATTGCGAACTGAGAGGCTACACAGAGTAGACATAAACTCCAGAGAAATAAATATTTACCGAAAGGTGGAGTTTAGAATATGAAGCACTGATAGAGGTGGGAAGCAGAGAGAATGAATTAGAGTATTTACAAGATTTTTTAAAAAATAGTTTTATTTATGGAAAGACGCATATTTTTTGTCTTTATGATACGTCATCTCAAATTGACTGATCTGTAACTCACAAGAAAAATGGATTGCAGTCTATGGATGACAAGCCAATATGCCAGATATTCAAGAGACTGTTTTTATGGGGTCATAATTACCATTCCAAGCAGTAGTAAAATGTGCAATTGAACCCTATGTATTTGACTAATGTTCTGGAGCATTAGTGATGTAGAAACAAACAGACAATCTGGTTTTATCACATTTCAGATGAGAGACTGAAAAATCTTTGTCCATCTTGTCCAATCTTTGTCACCACCTACTAAGTAGCAGGCTGCTAATTTCAAGGACTTTGCTAACATATATTTTCTACAGTATCAGAATTTTAAAAAATGTGAGTTTTTTGACAGAAATGAATAATTACTTCTCTGTGTGCCCTCTTACACTGTTGAATAATACAGAAGATCAAAGTCTCGGGGGTATTATGGAATGCAAAAGGGATATGTTGATTATTAAGGATTACAAACATACAGTATATCACAGGGTGGAAGATATGAGGGGCAACTGGAGACAGATTAAAGACAATCAGCCAAAAATCAAACTGAGTCATTCAGAATGTCCTGCTGTGAAAATAATGAAAGAGGATGAGTTTCATCCAAACACGCTGAAAATTACAAGCCATAAAACAGATAAAAAGCTAACATATATTAAGAAGTCATGTCAATTTTATTACTTTAAACATTTTTTAAGGATTCAAAACTTGTAGATGTTTTAGCAGAAAGGCGTGAGATGAGGAAGCAGGGATTTAAATGAAGAAAACA
This sequence comes from Fratercula arctica, assembly GCA_947846985.1. NCBI lineage: Eukaryota > Metazoa > Chordata > Aves > Charadriiformes > Alcidae > Fratercula > Fratercula arctica. The sequence continues at coordinate 44,548,227 of CANTUZ010000001.1, read as the reverse complement.
TAATATCTTTATAAATCATGGCTGGAAAATAGTGAAAAAGGGAGAGGAATACAAATGGACAAAGTAAGATATTTGTGATGTCGGGATCTGTGGACTGAACTGCACTTATAAAAGCTCTGCTATATTCTTCATAAATTCATACTGAGATTTTTTTAAGACATTAACATGAATGCAGGTATATTTGGGACAGGGGAAAGAATTCCATCCAGGAAACCAAGATAAATTCTAAGTATGAATACTAATGGTGCCTGAAGTATTTTCGTTTTCTGACACAAAGGGAAAAATACATGCTTTAAGAACTTGAGAACCATGGTGGGGTTTTTTTGTTTGTTTTTGTTTGTTTGTTTGTTTGTTTGTTGGGTTTTTTTTTGTTTGTTTGTTTTCTCCTTACAGTTCATAGCTGCCTCTTCTTCTTGCTCCTGATAAGATTGCCACAAAACTGGCTAAGGAGAGTCTTCAGTTTCAATTATGCATACAACCTTGGAGAGGTTAGAAGACATTTTATCACCTGCAAGATGGGCATCAATTATTTATGTGTGAGCCAGATTTTCTAGGAAGTTAGAATGACAGAACGTGATGGAAAATTCTGTGTTCAAAACTTTTCCTCATCCTCTGTCCACTGAGCATTTTTGAGCAGATAAAAATAGAAATCTCAATTATTTTATCATTTTAAACCTCTAAATAGATTGCTTCAATTCTAAGCAGAATGAATAAAGGCTATTATTTTATTTATGTTTCACAATAGTGTAACTCTTGAAGCTAATGAAATTACTTGTGTGGAACTGGAGAAAAATGCAGAGAAAAGGCCCATTTTTGAAGCCTTTCCCCCTCAGAGAGTTGCTATTTATCAAAGGAAGAATCATCTCACTCTATTACTGTGATAAAAATAAAGTCATAACATTCATTATGGCAATTTGACTGAAAACAAGTTTGCTGACTATCTAAATACACAACGATCTGAACTAGATTTTTCAAAAGAAAGATGGAATAATGTTTTAGTCAACAGATTTGGGTACTTTGTTTCTATGTTAGGTCTCACTGTTCTGAAAATAAATTTCTTCAGCCTTAGAATACAAGACTTCTTTTAAAAGTATACTAGCACTACTTATTTAAGCCCAATGATGTCTTGATGGGTAAATTATTCACTGAAACATGTAGTGTTGGTCAGACAGAAGTGGTCCTGAATTTGGATTGTACCCAAGCGAAAGAGCAGAAAGCTCTTGGATGGATTAGTTGTACTTGTTTTGTCTAAGCCCTTTGCAAGTCTTAGTATGATATAATACAAGTTTAGTTTAAGGTGAGAATTTGTGTTTTCAGTGCTGTCTAATGCTATTTATACATTAGGTACCTTATGTCTTTGTTCTCCTCCTTGAAATAAAATTATTTTATTTGTTTTTTATGATCTGGAAATTTCACAAACCACTACAGAAATTTTGTGGAAAACAATTAAGGAACCTTACCAAGATTAAGCTTTATTCAGATTATCAAACAGTTGAAATGGTAATGAAATAACAGCAGTAAGAAATCCATAAAGAAAATTTTATTTCCTTATCTGGCGTCTCCAAAGCTAGCTCTGGCCTTATCACAAAGGTTGTCAGAGATCTGTCCTAGATCTATTGTACGGTAGGACATACAAAGTTAGGATGCAGCTGAACAAAATGTGTGCCAAACTATGTCCATCCTTCACATGTCAGTATGTCTCAGTGCATGGAATTTAACTCATCTACATATAGTGGCTTGATCTGTTTGGATCGCGTAGGCACCTAATGCCATTTCAGGTATCCTAGGATAACAAAGATATGGGTTGGCAGATATGATTTAGGATCTGTGGGAAACCTGCATCCTCTGTATCAATCTGGAGACATGTAGGGTACTAGTCAACTAGTATTTGATAACTTTAAGTGGGCAATTGAGTGATACCTCAAAACCAAAAAAAGATCAGCGGTACCACCTGATAAATCTGTATGTTTTGGTTCATTTTCATTATCTTCTGTTTCATCAAATAAATGTATATTTCATATTTCCATTTTTGATCATGATGAAAAACAATTTTGAGATATTGGACCTTATAGTGAATGATTGTGGAAGAAAAGAAGTTTGGATTTGGAACCAGTTATTTGTGATACAAATATAAAGGTAAAAATCACAGTAATTCTCAGGGAACTTGGAAGGTGGAACACTGGTTTCAGAAAGGAAGAGATAAAGAGACAAAAAAAAAAGCTATTCCTTGGACATCATTTGAACACCAGTTGCAGTTGCAGCACCTCTAAAAATACTTCTGTTTTAATGACTCAGTTTAGTGTTGTGGTTTTGACCAAATTGGCCAATGGCCAGTGACAGATGCTCCCCCCCAGCCTCTCGTGCACAGAGAGGAGGAGGAGAGATAAAGAGATTTATGAGTTTAGAAGAAACTAAACTACTTTAATAAAATATTAAGAATAAAATAAAAAGGAAAATAATTAAATAGATACAGTATATACAAAACCACATTAAGCTCCCAGGATGATGTCACCAGCAGGCACTGGGGAAGTCCCAGGCTGGACTCAGCGATGAGTGGGAGCCGAGTTCCAGAGTTGGAGTCAGGAACACACCGATCGGGATCACAGGCAAATGAACAGACAGGGTCTTCCTCAAGTCAGCCTTTGAAGGAAGAGAGCTGACCCTTTGATCCCTCAGCTTTTATACTGAGCATGGGGCAGATGGGATAGAATACCCTTGTTCGTCAATTTTGGTCACCTGTCCTGTCCACTCCTCCCCACAGGTGGGACCTCTCTACGCCCCTCCACTTCCGATCCTCTAACAGGCCAAATAACGAAATTAGCTGACCTTGGTTGTTATAGCAATAAGTATAATCAAGAGCCTTTCTGCATACCACTCCTTGGCACAAACTGTCTTATCGCTCTGAACGAACTGTTTCAGACACAGCATGCTGTTAATTTCAGAGAGTTAGAAGAGGCCTAGCTAAGAAATAAAATTACTGAACAGAAAGTTGGTTCTGTTTTACCTCAAATCAGGACAGACAAGAACAAAACCTTTCACCTTATTAGCCAGTATATGACCCATGAAAAAAAGTGAAGACATTTTCAGGTAGCTGAAGCTGGTGAAGGAAGTTATTCAGCAAGGCAGATCTCATCTTGTGTCAGACAACTTAGCAAATCACAGTTGAAGTTTCTAACAGCTCACCTTACCTAGTTCACTCCCTTTCTGCTCTTTCTGATCGCTGCTTTGACAGCATCTATTGTACTACTGAAGAGACCATTTTCATTAAATGGTTATGTTGATTTGGAGTGACAGTGCTTTTCAGTCACATTATTAAATGAGCAATTCTCCTCAGCAGTTTTCTGAGAAGTGTCAAGAAAAGACAGTACCTTCAAAAAATTCTGGAATGATGTTGCTGGAGTGATGGGATAGCTGTCTTATTACCACTACTTCCTTTTCTCCATGGGTCAGAATAAAATCTTAATAATAACAGCAACCTCTTTTAAACCTAGAAAATATTTATGAACGAAAAAAAGAAAGGATATTTTGCATAATTTTAATGACCATCACAATCAAGATGAGGGGATTAATATTGTTGCTACCACGGGATTATGTCAGATGAGCAGTGAAGTTTTGTGTTTGGTGTGCATATTGGTGTACTTGTTTTTTTCTCAGCTGAACATTTGTCCATCTGATTGTGAGACAGTCATCACCACCAATAAAGAAATAATAAAAACAGAGACTTTATCTTTAGATTATACTTCTATTAAGAAAAGTGTTGATGGAGGAGGGGGAAAGATCCTGATAGTAGTTCATTCCAGTCCATTGCTACAATTCAGGAGATAGCTGCTCTTTAATCAAGTATTTTTCCTATATCATCAACTGTGCTGAAAGGAACAAAAATAATATCTAGTCCCTAATTGACAAGCAGCAAGTCAGACATGAGGCTTTTCAATTGCCCGGAGAAAATTAGGGTAGGCTGGCCAGTTTTGAGATTGCTTGTGCTTTGAGTCCATGTGAGTTACTGTCATCCCAGTTGTATTCTGGGTAACAGATGGAAATGGTTAATTTAAAGTCAGGAGTGGAGACCTGTTCCTGTTCAGGAATTTCACAAAAAGTCTTCTCCCTAAGTAGCAATGAGAAGTGAATCCTTCCTCAGCTGCTTGGTGTGGACTGGGACAGAGAGAGTCCAAATATCTCTTCTTCTACCAACTCCTAAAAGCGATACCTGTTCCCAGTCTGATTTGAAGAGGGTAGACAAAATCTCTCTAAAGCGTTCAGGGAAAGCCTTAGTTATCAAGATTGTAGGTACACTAATACAGGTTTTACACCTTTCCAATTTAACTTTGTATACTTGTATAGATTTGTAAAAATATTCATGAGAACAGAGAAAACATTAAATAACAAGATTATGATTTGGAGAAGAATATGGACGGCAGAAAGGATGGACATTTACTCACAAACACACAAATATCCAGTTAGATGCCACCTGTTAACATTCACAATTAAAGTGTTTTTTTCTTGTCTTTTTTTTCACCTGTGACACATGGAAAAGGACCTTTTTCCAATAAGCAGCTTACCGTTCAATAATAGTCTTCTAGGGGAAAGGGAAAAATCCTTTCCCTTTACATCTCGGATGTGAAGTGTTGATCCACACAATGTCAAGCTGGCCTCAGGGACAGAGAGAGGTCCCTTGATCATTCTGTTTTCTGTCTTTGCAAAGGCTACCAGCTCTAGATACAAGTTCCTGCTGAACCAGGTGGAGTGGGGAATATGACCAGAATTTTATCCTAACCAGTAGCACATATTAAGCTACCAATTATTTCTTTACATCAGGATGCATTTTTCATCTGGCTGTTCCCTGAAGTCCTGAAGCAGCAATCTGAAGGTTCTTTCCTGAACAGACTCTGAAAATGCCTATCATTTCCAATTATGTCCATGAGATAGGATATCTATAGAGATCACTGGTCTAAGAATCAGCTTGGGTTCAGCTTGGGTAACAAGTAATTTTGAATTTCTGGAACACTTATAGAAATATATTTCTGCATAGGAGTCTTTTAGGTTTAGAAAGCACTGAGCAAGTTTTTGAAAAGTTTATCAATACGTAGATATTTTATCAAGATGCCTGAATCCATGCACATGCTCAGGCTTTAACCTAAACAGACAAATAAACAAAAAAAAAAAAAAAAATCATTTCTCTTCCTACTTCATTTTTATAAATTGATTCACTACTAAATTGATTCCCTAACTGCATCAGCCAGGAGATCCAGCCAAAATTCTCATGGAACATCTTTCTTTGCAGCTGCAGTAATTGAATGGCAGGAAACATTTCAAAGACAGTTCTGTGGCTGTTAAAAAGAATGCAATATTCTAATGCAAGAGAATACAATCCATTGTTATATCTGATTCCAACATAAAGTAAAAGTGCATCAAACATCTTAAAAACAATAGGAAAAATTTTGTTCAACACCAAGCGTCCTCTGTCATCTTGATATCAATATGGTATTAGAGTGCTTAATATAATATCTACAGGTAGAGGGAAGTCACTTCGCCATCTACACATTTGTTAGACTTAAAGATTTTTTGTGGGAATGATGGAGTGATTTACACCATGGTGAACTAAATAATGGCATGATCAGGTTTCAAATAAGTCAAAATCTTCAAAAGAAAATCGCAATATTTAAATGGATTAAAACTTCATCTGACACACTTCACTTATTTCTTTTACTTTAGGGGTCTTTGTTTTGGTTTGGTTTGGGTTGGGTTTTTTTTAATGCTTTTGTTTTTTACCAGAGGTTTTATTCAGGGTTTTGGAAAGGCTTTAGGAAGTGAAATACTGAGATCAAGTGACTCTTCTTCTTTGTTCTGGGAAATTTTTTGTTTGGTTTTTGGGTGTTTTATTGTTGGTTTTTTGGGTTTGGTTTGTTTTTTTTTTTTGTTTTGTTGTTTTTGTTTGGGTTTTTTTGGCAGGGGGGAATGTTACTGCAGCTATTTTAATGAAAAATTTAATTCACATAGTTTGTTAAGAATTCCTAACTGAGGTGGGTAATGTAGTTGTTTAATTTCTTCACTGTTTACTGTGTGTGCTTTCTATGTTGTGTTCTGCTCAAAGCATATGGTTGAGCAGAAAAAAAGGCAACCACCTGTTTACCTTACTCTCGGATAGTACTTTCTGAATTAAGTAAAACTTCATAGTAGGAACACGGGAATGCTCTTTCTCTGAAGCCAAATGCTATTTTTCTGAAGCCAAATGGTCATGAACAGTTTGGAGACATTTTCTGGGAAGTCAGATGGGATGAAAGTATTGTGAAATTACACAAGACTGAGAGACTGCTGAGAGGAGCAGAGAGCAGATAGGAGATAGGAGCCAATTCTTTCAGGTGATCAGGAAAAGAAAAAAAAAAAAGAAAAGAAAAAGAAAAAGAAAAAGAAAAAGAAAAAGAAAAAAAAAGAAAAAGAAAAAGAAAAAGAAAAAGAAAAAGAAAAAGAAAAAGAAAAAGAAAAAGAAAAAGAAAAAGAAAAAGAAAAAGAAAAAGAAAAAGAAATCTTCCTGGGGAAGAAGGAGGGTCTTTGTTGTAACATAGCAAAACCCCAAGAGTTTCTGGACTCAAACCTAAGTACAAAGGAGAGCCTTATACCGGCAGGACAAAGAAAGAAAAACAGTAGATTTGTTTTCAATTTCTTTTATTTCAGTCTGTTCCTTAAATAGGGTTTTATTCTGTTTCAGAAAAATGCTTAATCTTAATGTGTCTTCTAATATTACATTTAGGTAGGGTTTTTAAGTATGACAAGATGCAAAAAGGAAAATGTTACAAAAATCTACTGAAAGAAAAGGTTATCTTACTGCTACTAGATATACAGTTGTTCAATTGGTGATTTGTTTTTGTTAGAATTTCTCTGCTAGGTGTGATCTAGTTCCATATTAGCAGATTTCTGTTAGATAGAAAAAAAAGAAAAGTCTAAAGAAATGTGTAAAATGTTAGTTCACATACCTGCCAGATTTCCTGCATTTAAGTATCATCTATTTTACCTAGTTTAAGTATAAAAGTGCAATTAATCTTCCTGTGTAACATTATTAAAAACATATCTACAGGATGGAAAAAATATTAATTCAGTTTTTAAAAGAAAACTTGTGCTCTCTGAGTGCCTGTCATGATTTAAATCATTTTTGCTCTCATTGCAAAGTGCTTTGCATTTCTCACAATACTGAGATGAAGTAAAATACTCTACTAATATGGGCAAAAGGAAGCGTATTTAACAGAGATGATAGGGAAACATTTAATGAGGCCACTTTGAAAAATTCTTAGCTGACTATAAATAGTTGACAAAATTGATTATAAACTGAGGCATTGTGCCTGGCATTTGAAGTGCCAAACAAGCAATCTGAATAGCTTTAGAGCTTGCCTTTGAAGTACTAAGGGTGATATTCATAAGGTCATCTACCTTTTTTTCCCCTCTGTGTGATGCTTCAATGGACATATTGATAAGGCAGTTCTTAGGGAATTCTGAAAATCCTGTATTTACTATAATTCCATAATAGGTGCCTATTTTCCTTAGTGGAAATGATGGCATTTTATTAATACAATTACATGATGGCAATTTAAATACTCCAAAATAGACTATAGTAATGAGCTCTTCAGAAGGTTAAACTTAAATCAGCCTGATAACTACAGCTAGTAAAGAATGCAACAGCCTTCATATCTGCTGGCATATTGTTTTGACATCACATGATACCTTTATGCTCCCTAATTTGCCTGTTTAAGATATTGGTGTTGCTAGTTCTGCCTAAACAGCTCAAGACTTTTGCCATCCACTCTCCAAATGGGACTAGTTATAGTAAAATTTTAAAGAGCATCCTTCCTCTTCAGTAGATCCAAAACACATTGAATCTGTTGAACTTTAGGGTTTCCTGTTCAAAAGTTTAAAACGAGGTCTTTCTGAACTTTGTTAGCCTCTCACCTTTCTTCCTTTATTTTTCTCTAAGAAGGTACTTGGTTCAGTTGTCGAACAGTGTTGACCCACAGCACTTGATTTGTGGCTGGTAGACACAGACATTCAGAGCTGTTAGAGATGTGCTGGGATAAATAAGACATCATCAGATGGCTGATCGATATGACAAAGGAGCTGTGGGATACCTATTCTCTTGGTGCAACCAGCGATCAACTAGGCTAACTTTTTGCGTCTTAAATGGCACTGCACATCTTTCTGTGCTTTCTTCATGACTACTTGTTTGTTTGTTTGTTTGTTTGTTTGTTTGTTTGTTTCTGCTACTCTGTAATACCTAGAACATGTAAATCCTATGTTTTTTCTCAACTCATGGACACCAATTTCAAGAAATCCCTAACATCTCACAAACCAAATCCACATTTCAGTAGAGTGAAATATCTTCCTTTTTTGAGAATTCACAGTATCACCTGATTTTCCATTAATGTTGTTCTAATCTTCTGCCACACTGCCAATGTCCTTCAGTTTTGTGGCATTTACACCTTTTATCAAGGTCTGCAAGTTCAGGCAGTATGACTGGTCATTCTGGTATGCCTTTCCTCTTGCTACATTTCCTTTTTCTACAGTATCTCTTCTGGGCTGGTCCTTACGTATCTTGTGCATGTTTGTGTTTATCCTTGTTTTCTTTACTGAGGCTCCTGTACATAGATTATATTTCTGTCTAAATTATTTAACCTTAGAATTTGCCATATATATTTCACAGCATAGTTTGATATCGACGATGTTAACTTTTAAATGTCTGCCAAGGAAATAATAATAAATGTGAAGAATAGATGATAAAATGCCACAACTGGTGCAACCAGGTATTTTCAGGCACATTTTGCATAAAATAACAATTGTGGAAGCATTAAAAGCTTTGTCAGAAACACCATGCTTCTGCCTTCCAAGGTGAAGGTCTTTTTCTTCTAAGCAGTTCAGTTTTAACACTGACTCAATAGTCTCTGCTTTTCAAAAATTTGGAACTGACATTGTCACTGACACTGTAAAAAAACACTGGGTTCACTCAATGGCTGGGGATCCAGTGCTTCCAGAGCTTTTAGTTCCTACCAAGAAACCTGGGGCTTCTTCTCATTTAGTTGTAAACATCTCCAGCATAACATCTTTATGAGGCAGTTAAATTAGACACCTCTCCTCACAGTGGCGACACACAGTCAGTATCAGAACTCAAATGGATGATCAATTGTAGGATTAAATCTTATGGCAAGACTTATCATCTCTAGAAGTACCATTCCATGAAGTTAATTTGAATGGTTAGGTCAAGTATAAAATGAACACTATAGTTACCTGGATAAATAAATTATATTCCAAGACCTTTAAAAATCCTGAGGCTGGAGCATACAGGACACTCTGGAACATACTTTTTCATGTTTCTGTGCCTGAGATTCTATTTCTTTGACTGTACTGGAAACAAGCAGATGCTGGATGGTTGTTCAGCACAGTTGATATTCTGGCTTTATAGAGGCAGTGAAATTTATAAGAATGTCAACTGCACTGCACGTTTCCAGAATCTGTGGAACAGATGACATTTCAGAAAAACTATGTTAATACCTATATTTTGAAAATTGTTCAATATTTTGGATTTTCAGATTGTTTTGGGGGAGGGTGCAATTCAGGCAGGTGTTTGTGTTTAATTTAAAAATGACCCAAACTAAACATAAACTCATTTTCATATTGAGAATTTTGATTTTTATTCAAATCCTATAATATCAGTAACTCAGTTTCCAGAGTTTCTCACGTTGATTATAAATACTAGCTTTCTGTTGAAATAGCTTTAAAACAAAAATATTATCAAACCTATAACTACAGTAAACACGGGGGGCTTTCTTTTTTTCTGAAGAAATGCTGGGGGTTTGTTTAATTTTATTTGATTTTTTTTGGATGTAACTGATTAAGAGCCATTTTTGACTCATGTATAGAGTCATGACTATTCCAGCAGTGCATAGTAGTCAGTTTTCTTAAACTACAAAATGTGAAATAAAGAAAGAATTTATGTTTTCCATTTCATATGAAGTAGAAAAGAGAGATCAATATCTATATAAACTTCTCTATTGTCTAGCTGAAGCAGAGAAGGCCATATCAGCAATTTCCTTTGTGTCACTGTGACAGCAATGTCACGTAGCCTTAAATTAATTCATAAGAAAGAGAGAGACTATACTGCAGTTTGCACAAAAGTTCTACAACAAAGACACAATGGGCAGTTAGAAACATGGGCATTACCACTATTTTTATCTTAATTTCACCAAACTGACAACACAGTCACAGCATTTTCAGTTAGGGCATACATTATGTTTGTTGTGAAAATTCTTGAGTATCTTGGCAAACTAGGAATTCTCAGCATGAATTCCATTTAAGTACAAAATCACAGTGTGACTTGGCATTAGGTACTAAGTTCTTTTGAAAAAAAGAATGGTCATTAATATCTCCAGTTTTTCAAAGAACACAACCAAAATACATTACACCATTTTAATTTTGCTGCTCTCTACACACAAGTAAACTATAAAATCAAAGGGGGAAAAATCCAAAAGAAATCTCTAGATATCATCAAATCTCATCTCAACCTGGTTGAACTATGTATGAAGCCACAGCTAGAGAAGTGGATGAAACCAATGCAAATTAACTCTACTTGTAGTATGTGGTTTCTATCACAGTGGTTTCTATCACAGTATCACAGAATTGTTCAGGTCTTCTAGTTCAGTGCTCCTGCTAAGAGCAGGATCAGACACAGCAGGTTACTAAGGGCTGTGTCCAAGTTGAGTTATCAATATCTCCAAAGAGGGAGCCTTCCTAACCTCTCTGGGAAAACTGGTACAGTGTTTTGATTACCTTAACAGTAAAAAAAGCTTTTTCTTATGCTTACATGGGATTTCTTGTATATAATTTTGTGCCTTCTTGTCCATTCACTAAATATCACTAAGAGAAGTCTGTCTCTTTCTTCTTTACTCTAGCCCATCAGGTATTTATACACATTGATAAGATTTCCACAAACCTTCTCTTCTCCAGGCTGAAAAGTCCCTGCTGGGGACAATGGAGCATTGCTGGCTTATGTTTAATTTGCTGTCCATCAGAACGCCCAGGTTCTTCTCTGCAAAGTTGCTATCCAGCTGTTCGGCACCAGCATTTACTTATGCATGGACTTATTCCTTCCCAGGTACAGGACTTTGCATTTCCCTTTGCTAAACTTTTTGAGATTACTTTTGGCCCATTTCTCCAGCGTATCCAGGTTCCTCTGAACAGCAAAACAACCACGTGGTTTATCAACCAATTCTACCAGGTTTGTATCACCTTTAAACTTTCTGAGAGCACATTCGGTCCAAACACCTAGGTCATTAATGAAGAAGCTAAACCTTATCAACCCTGGTACTCACTCTGGTGACTGGTATCCAACTAGACTTTGTGCCATTGATCACAAGCCTTTGAGTCCAGCAGCTCAACTAGTTTTCAGTCCACCTCACTGTCCACTTATCTGAGCCAACTATATTTTAGATGAATTTTCATAGCAACATGGCAATGTAAAAGGGTAAACCTATTATGAGCTACTGCTAAGAGTGAGTCATCTCCAAGTACCAGATTTTCATCATTAGTGAAAGAAGATCTATATCAAGCTCAATCCTGATACTCAAGTAGGTACCTACACAGACATTATCTGAATCTATAGGCTACTTTGTTATCTTTGTCCCTCTTCTATTCTTTGCCCCCAGACTATCATTTTGTAAGTCATAATAGTTACTTATTGAGTCTGGTTCCTGTGTCTGCAGTGGTATTTTATATGCCAGTAATTTCATACTCATTTCCAGCTTGTTTGTACAGTCTAATCTGTTAATTCAATATGCTTTTGAATTTGACAATATCACTCCTTTTTTTATATAAAATACAAGATTCTCAGCACAGCGTGACCTTTATTTCCTTCGCTCTGCCCATAACACATGCCTTGCTGTTTAGGATGAAATTTAGCTTTTGTTGAATACTCCAACACAAGGAAAATGTGATATGTCCTAAATGCAGATGCTTCCCTTTCTTATAATCACTGAAGTCCTATCTCACTGCCTGACTGCCAGAAGCTTGTCTGCAACAAAGTTCATTACTAACTTTCTCAAGCTCTACAAGGGGTAAAAGTCCCATGAGAGTTTTGTTCTAGGAACACTTTCTTTTGGCTGCTTTCTCCTAAATCTGATTTCCACTTTACAACTGGAGAAGACAGTGGGAAGGGTGACATTTTCACAAGCCTGTTGCTCTTCACTCTGTTCTCCATGGCAGATGCAAGACATCAATTATTTCCCATTTCTAATGTCATTTATGTCATTACAGAGGACTCAGTCATCCTGTTTTTAAATATTATTTACTAGATTTTAATATTAATAAGATAAAACAAATTTGTATTTACTGTAATTGTTAAATATTACAGAGAAATAATTTATGATAAACTCTGGAATAAACTGTAAAGGGTAGCATAAACATGGAAACAAATCTGAAGGCCCTGATGAGAAGGTCTAGTCACTGTCAGTCTGATCTGAAGATTGTACTATGTCAGTCTCTCCCAGCACTATGTTACTCTTTCCTTGCCCTGTTCCTTAGTGCTCCTTTTTTAGAGGATGGTAGCCATAGATCTTCTATTCAGGCATGTGTTCATCTGTCATGAAACAATGTCTTTACTAGTTTTTGTTTGGTTTTTTTTTTTTTTTCTTTCTCCCTTCTCCCTTCCCCTCCCCTCCCTATAGTTATGATACATACAGTCTCCTGAATTGGAAAAATTTAGTTTATCTGTCCTCTGGCAGGTGATGTGTCCGGAACCTTCAAGGCACTATTTCAGTTTTATTTTCTAAATCTGTCTTTTTCAATAGTAAATGAATAAAAGTAAATAGTCAAAATGATTGTCTATTAATATGCATGTTATGTGATGGTTTATTTATTTTTGGAATAGAACTTGACTAATTTTAAGAGGTCAGCCAATGGAAAGATATTGTTAATAGGACGCTGAGCTCTTTTCCTATATAACACTTGTCTTCTTGTCTTCCTTTTTTTTTTTTTTTTTTTTTTTTTTTTTTTAAATGAAATCTCTGCATTGTGAGCAAACTATTCTCTTTTTCAATGATGGCAGTGAAAATATTCAGTCTTCCAGATGCATTGACTTTTAAGTCAAGTTTTATGACATCTTCAGGTTTGAACTCTGTTGTCATAGTCATCATTTTAATAACAGAATCAAAGAATTGTAGGGGTTGGAAGAGACTTTCAGAGATCATCTAGTCCAACTCCCCTGCCAAAGCAGGTTCACCTAGAGCAGGTTGCAAAGGAATGCATCCAGGTGGGTTTTGAATATCTCCAGAGAAGATCTCTCTGGGCAGCCTGTTCCAGTGCTCTGCCACCCTCAAAGTAAAGAAGTTTTTCCTCATGTTGAGATGGAATTTACTGTGTTCTAGCTTGTGCCCATTGCCCCTTTTCCTGTCACTGGGCACCATTGAAAAGAGTCTGGTCCAATCCTCGTGACACCCACCCTTTAGATATTTATAAGCATTGATGAGATCCGCTCTCAGTCTTCTCTTCTCCAGGCTAAACAGATCCAGGTGTCTCAGCTTTTCCTCATAAGAGAGGTGCTCCAGTCCCTTGATCATCTTTGTAGCCCCTCTGCTGAACTCTCTTCAGTAGTTCCCTGTCCTTCTTTAACTGGGGGGCCCAGAACTGGATACAGTACTCCAGAAAAGAACATATTTGGCATATTTTATCTGGTTGTATATTTTTAGACTCTTCATAACTAAGTAAATCAACTATGAAAATAATACATTTTAGGTTTTCTTGTATTTTTGCATATAAAACCTCTAATAGAAAATAGTTCTGCTGTAATACATCTCTTTTTCCTGCACCAGTTCTGAAATAGCAGAAAACTATCCTTTTCTGTCTGTGGTTCATTGTTCTTTTCAAATATTTTCTTCCGAAATTAACCAGAGAATACTCCGTTTTCTATCTGTTCAGTTGCTTTTATTGGATTATATCATGTCTGTTCACTCAAATTGCTCAACTTTACAGGACTCAGTGCACAGTCCAAAAAAACCCAGTCAAAAATGTGCCTAGTGTTAGAGCGACATCTTCCATCAGCACTGCCTTGCTCACCTTTACAATTTTGCTGTGTTAGCATCAGAGCATTAGCTTCAGTGCAATTCTTTTCTCCATGTGGCCATGCTGAAGGCCACTGTGAAAACTCTGCAGTACCTGTTTTTAAGGTATAAGATTGATGTCAGCAAAAAAAATGACTTAAGGTCTGTTCCTGAAATTATACTGCTGTGGAGCTGTATTGAAGCAAAATCTAATGAGAATCACTGACTTGCCTCTATTTCTTTGTTATACTTGCCTACAGAGGTACCAATTATTTTGAGTCTCATAAAATATGACTTTTTTATTTAGTTAATTAAAATCTTAGATATTGTTTTAACTCCATGCAATTGTTGGTTTTAATTTGGCCTTCCTATGTAGTTACTTTCAACCAGACTGTTCAAATGTCTGTCATTTTCTAATAGTCTTTTTTTTGGAAACAGAGTAGTTTATCTTATTAAAGATATTTCCACTGTGTCATTTATCTCTAACAGAAATACAGGCAAGTGCCAGCTCATGAACATATGCACCATCTATTACAAACAGGATAGTAGAGGGGATAGCGAGGAGATGGGAAATGTAAAAGACTATGGAGAATGAATGAAAACAAATGGTTTAAAGGAAAATAATTAACATGTGTAAGATAAGTGGAAAACAATTCCAATGGACAACCCCCCCCATAGAATTGTCATGTCATAGTAGTGTTATTTTGTAACAGCTTGCTGTGTTGTGCTTGAAACTTGCAAACTGAAAGCAGGCTTCATATGAAAAGATCTTATCCCTGAACCGAGATGAATGAGTCACCTCAGCAGAGACAACCTGTGACTTTTTGCAAAGGGTTTTTTTAAATATACCTCTTAAGTGATCTTGAAAACAAGGACAAGTGACCTCTGTTGCCTCAGATGTTGAGAGGGAAATATTATCAGTTTCCTGCTACAGGAGCATGATAGGATGCGTATCAACAGCAATTCTGCATTAATTTTGTACCTGGAATGGTATTTACAATGAACTCAAGAGTCAACATTAAATCCTAGAAAACATAACAGTTTTCTAGGATTATCTATCTAGAAAGAGAGATAACACTCATTAGTTTGAGTTATCCATTTATCATAAAAATACAGAGGAGCTGTAATCGTCAGTAATCTACAGTAGGTCAGACTGGAAAGGGACTAATGCTACGTTTTTAACTCTTTTTTCTTTGCTAGAATAAGTGAGAATCTATGTCTTTTCCAGCGACAAGACAGAGACCCCAGAAGCATGCCAGTTTGAATAGAAGGAGGTTCCATTCAGATGGAAAGTTTGTCTAGAGCAGAACTCTAATCATTCCTAGCAATATATCTGTAAATAGAACAACTGTTCTATAGATACGTGCTGTGCTGGTAAATGCTAAGGCAAGCTAGCAAGCCAAAAGTATAATCTCATGATGATTTTCTGAGAATAAAAAGAGAATTCATGCCACCTTTTCCAGCCCTACCAAGAAGCTTTATTTTATCACAGACCATAAAAATGGAAGGCAGGAGGGGGACCACTCTACAAGATAGCTCCATCTGCTTCCCAGCCAGTCTCTGAAGCTGCAAGCCAAAATTGGCATGTCACCTCCCAGCAAGTCATAGAAGTATTACTAATTAAAATATTATCAACATGTCAGATTTGATTTTAATCAAGTATTTACTAGTGCTGTGCACTAAAATATATCTGAAAAATACTGTAAAGTACATTTTAATCCCTTTATTAATTTTTTTAATACACAGTAAAAAATTGTGTTATAGTAAATCAACTCCATTAACAAATTCAATTTTGTTTCCACTGTGTAAAAACCTCACTAAGCACTACGCCTACTAGCTTAAGAAAGTGGGTACTGATCTAGGAATTATATGGAACTAGGAGCCAAGAACACTTCCGTCTTAATACGTTACTTTTAACAGATTCATTAAAAACTTACCTATTTCTTTGAAAGTACTTCCTTTCTGGATGACATCAATAGACAGTACAAATATTTGGAAATAAAAAACCACTTATGAATTAATGAAAATACTGCAAGTCTCATTTTAATAAGTGGCTGCTTTTATCATTTAACTGATTTAAAATACAAAGAATAAAACAAAATGATTCACAAGAAATGTAAGAATGCAAACATTATTCAAACTTTATTACATACATAATCTTATATCTGGTAGATAGTCTAAATGTTTTGGTTCTGGTGGTGAAATTTATCACAGATAATTTTAGCTAACTAAAATTCATGCATCCAGTCTAAGGAACCTGCATGCCTAAGGTCTGAACACTGAACTGAGGTTTAAGGTGGACGCATCACCAGTTTTTAGATCTAAAATCAGTGTTTAGTTGTAATTGTCTAAGCGTGAGTCAGGTGATGTGATTCAGTTGCCGGAACACAGGCATATGTGAGATGCTCTTGAGTAGCCAAGACATCTGTAAGATGCTGATAATTCTGACACCAGAAATGTATGCTTTCCTGGAGCCTTATCTGGAAATTAAATGGGATATACTAGGACATGTCAAATAAGACTAAATGCTCCTTCTTAGACAACCAAAAATTACTTTCTACTAAAACAGTAAATTAGATACCTTGAGATGGGCTTCACTGATTAAACTTAGGCTGGTTAATGACATTCAGACTTTTGAGCCAACATGATCTCCTGCATAGAGATCTGTCTTATGTGACCCTGGGACCATAAAAGACCTTCATCTGGTAGAACAGCAATGGCAGGCTATTCCAGAGCACATAAAATGGCAGAAGACTCTAAGGATAGGTAGCTGAATCCGTTTCTTAGTTCACATGCATACTTGCAATTAAATATCAAGGACTTGGTTTAGTTGTCTAGATAGAGGAGTTTAATAGTACTTAAGAAGCCTTAAGTAGATTAAGATGTCTGCATGAAGGTGGCATATAAGGCACTACCTACAGAAGAGCACCTTTCTGAAAATGTAGCTGAAGAACACCTGGGATACTTTAAATCATGTAACACAACACCAGACCACTTTGTTCAGGACACTGAACTGATTCCTAAGTACAGAATACAACTGCTGCATTAGGCATCTAATTTTATATGCAAATTTGCCTATCAACAATCTGGAGTCCACCTTTATATTTAATAGCTCTTTCCATAATACCAATAAATATCTGCAATTTTGAGTCCATTATTTGTCTAGATTTTCTGCACTTTCTAAGTAAACTAAATGAGGCATTTCTGATTTCCACACAAGTCCTGCACGATTATAAGATGAGTTACACTGGTCCTCCTTAGGTACCTCTTTGCTTACTGAAATTTTACATCAGTGTAAGCAAATTGGCTTCAGCCTAATCATAATATCTCTCAAAGCAGAAACATATCATTTCCTTTGTATACATATCTAGTTCTGAACCTTTGTCTTTTGTGGAAACCCAGGTTTTGAAGAAGTCATTATGATGAAGATCAAATTATATTCCTATAAAGTGACTTTTCTCCCAACTTTTACATTTAGCATCAAGAAGAAAACAGGATTTCACTTTCTGTGTGTCCTCCTCTGCCCTGAGCTGCTGAGATCAATGTGATAGATGAATGAAAATATGCCTTTGCAGAAGTCTGGAATTAAACTATGAACACTAGACTTCAGTCCTTGAAGTGACAGGCCATTTAAAGGAATTGATTAAAAGATTAAAGTATCACTGTTAGACAAGTTGAAAGGATAAAAAGTGTACAGTTTTTTGTGGTCATGCTGACATTACATGAAACCTAAATTAGCAACATACACAGTAAGTCAAAAGGGAATGAAAATAAAATTAATTTCTAAATAATTCATTTAAATATATGCACTTTACAAAATGATTTATAGGGATGTCCAATTTTTTTTTTTTTTTTTTAGGTTGTTATCCTAAGTTAAACTCATGTAGCTCAAACTTCCAAAATCACTGAGCTAAAGTACTACATTCACTAATACATTTTAGGAGTCAAATATATGTTGTCTAATCCCTTCTTGATTTTGGGTGAAAGAGAAACCTAGACATGTTCTGGAGAAACTTTTGTAGAACATATTTAAATTCTGCTGGAGAAAAATATTAATGGATGAGTTTAAAATCTATCTGTCTATAAATGGGAACAAAATTACACCCATTTTTTAATTCATTCATCTAATATGTTCCTGAGGTCTTCAGACTAGTGGACATGTACAGAATTAATGCTCTAACCACTGAGATACTGTTATGAGTTGGACTCTGATTCAGCCCAGAAATTATTCTAGAGTTTCAAGTTTATTTCAAATAAGACTTAAAAGAATGGTACCATGAGAAATTATAATTTTAAAAAATAATATTGTAAAATATAATAATATAAATCTAAGGAAATATATAATTATGTATTATTCATATATAATACATTATGCATTATTTATTATTTTATATTATAATTTGAAAATATATGCATATAATAGTATACCTCATTCCGATGAAAAATTATATTTTTTAGGTAATTTAGAATGATTACTAAACAATTAACTCTTTCACTGAGCTAATTCTTAGAACATATGTGAGTGAAACTGGCCTCATATTGCTGTCTTGAATCATATAAAAAAAAAAAAAAATAATCTTGAGTAACAATAGGAGGTGATGCTTTGGGATTAAGAAGCGGGAACTATGAGCCAGATGAAGTAAGAGCTTGTATATAGAGCAGTTTTTTGAGGTAATCTAACCATTCTTTATCGACTAATGTAGCTAGAAGAAACCACAGAAGAAAGTAAGTAAAAGAACAAAACAGGAGATCATAACATATCTGCCTGAATTCAAGGGAAAAGTCAAGAAGTTGAAAAAGTTTTCCCATGAGGTTTTTGGGAAGTAAAGAAAGATATGACCTTTTTTCTTTGATTTGAAACTGACCATTTGCAAGTGTGGCAGCTACTGTCCTGCTATGCTTAGCTGATCTCTTTTACACAGATTTTTTTTTTATTATTATTTTTTTTTAAATGTTAAAAAATACTTCTTGGGACACCTCAGTGAATCACATTTTAATCCCCTCAGAGAAATCATAGGTAGACAAGGACCACTTTGACACAAGCTTACAGTACTACACGTTAAAGAAATAACAAAATGAACCTTAATATTTGTAAAATCACATTACTAGCAACACTTTTTGCTTTTCTTCATCCAATGGAAGTATTTTGAAAGACAAGATTATTGACATTTTGAGGGGAGATTTACTGAGGTATTTTCTTCCATTTGTTTTCAAAACTTTCATACTTCATTTTTAGTATGTTTACTCTTTTACTTCTAGTACCTCTGGAAATATATCTATTGTCTCATGAAAACAGACTCAAGTGTGGTCTGCCTGTCCAAGATGGATCATGTTGATTCAAAACCTCTTTTGCTGACAGCATGGTGATACACTTGAGAAACTAAGCTAATTAACCTCAATCATATTGAAGTCCAATGTAGTAACACGGTTTTTGGACTAGTGCTGCATTTCACCATGTCATTTTGGAACATGAGCAGTGTGTTTAGGACTGTCTGCAAAAGCCACACAGGCATAACGAAATAAAGATATCTCTCTTCAGTGTACTTTCATCTTTGAAGGGGGGAATGCCAGAAACTGACCACACCATTCCAGAAAAGAGCCATAACATCTCGCATGTCTTTCAGGCAGTACTTTTTTTTAGTATTCCCAGAATGATTTTTCTCTTTTTTTGCAACAACAGCACAATTGTGAGCATGTCGAAACCTTTGAGGAGCTTTCAGGTTGTTTTTTGAAAGCTTACTCTATAAACATTTGTGTAACTGATTTTGAAGTTAAATTATTTTGCTTTTTTTTTGTTGTTTCTTAAATTTCCCCAATGTTTATTACCTTATGTTTCTCATTCTCCTTCATCTAAGTGAATGGTATAATTCACACTTCATTCTCTGCAGGCTGGATGCCTCATCCAGCCTCATCTGATGCAATTTGGTTTTAGGAGGCAATATCACTTCTCTTAGGTACATCTTCACAGGTATAGACCTACATGTACACGGCTTGCTCCTCAGGGCATTTTATTGATAAAATATAACTTGTAAAAAATATTGTAAAGGAGTTTATTCTTTTTTCCACAAATTCTTTTTAATTATGGACCAACATATAAATTCATTCAATTAGAAAATTCTGAGTTGTAGTTTAGCCACTTAAAGTGCTTACAATTCTCCTTTTGTCATTTTAAAAATTATAAATTAGTGAACAGCACTGGAAATAAGACAGATCCCTGTGAGGTATGACAGTGAATAACCTTCAAGTTTGGGAGCATGTTACCAATAATTATTGGAAGGATTTTTTTCCCAACTAATTGTGCACTCAACCTGCATGGATTTTCTCTTCATCATATATCTTTTAATTTAGATGTCAAACTGAGTGAGAAATTAATATTATGGTTTGGCAGCTATCGTGATCAACAATTTTGAACAAACTCTTGTGTTGCCTGCTCCTCAATAGAGAAACAATGGTTTAGATCTTAGTGAAATGCTATCTCCCCAGTACTTGGCATTTATTTGGGTCCCCTGCAGCCACAACAACTGTGCATTTTTGAAAAAAAAGACCAAACAAACAAACAAAAAAAAACAAAACAAAAAAAACCCCCAAAAAAAACACAAAAGAAAACCCACAAAAAACCCCCCCAAACAGTTCAGTTCAAGCAGAAAGTATTTTTTCTGTCTCTTTTGAGAGGAATTGAAACATTGGTACTGCAGAGCACTGGAACGGTATTATTTGTAAAATATTTTAAAATGGCAAAAATATTTCTGGTCAATGTTTAAAACAAAAAATTGTATCTTAATGAAAGTTTACAAACATAATTTTCTGCTTATGAAATTGAAATGTAATCAAAGCTTCATATATTACAATGCCTATACATTGGGGAAGGGGAGGGACATGACAGTTAAATTCAGTTCTACTTAATTATTTTCAAACACCATATTAATAATAATTACTATTAATTGAAAAAAGCCTAATTCTGAAAATGAGAATAGGATGACTGAATGCATCAAAGGGTTTAATAAAGTCAAGATAGATAACACTCACTGGTTATCAAAGAGAAAAAAACATTGGTTTGATAGAATTTATGAATAGCTACTAGCATTTATGACATGAATGCTTCAAAAATTCTCAAAAGTAAATTTCATCAGACCCTGTTTATTTGCATGCATGT